>OX453038.1:2761705-4050662 GCA_949699805.1 Tromatobia lineatoria
CTAAACGGGAAAACGTGCCTGAAAGCACAAACATTTTCTCATTTAAATAACATGAAAGTTGTTGTGGCACAATTACTTTGAATTTTTTTTTGAGCCTCGCAAAAGCGGGAAAAATCCAAATACTGCACGAATTGTACGTCAAGTAGTTGTACTTTGTACACAAATTTTAATGACCATCTCATCGTCATATTTAACACACTCCCGATCGCTGCTCGTGCGTAAAGTCGCATTTCATGCACTAGTTGCATAATATACAATCTTTTCATTAAAACAAAGCTCTACGAGGAAGCAAAATGATAAGAATTTAATGATAACAAAACTAAATCATTCCCTGTATCGTTAAAATCAACTTTTAGGAATACCGAAATGATTCCTCAAAATTTTAAGCAGCGGCTGTGAAATTTCATAACATAACATTTTTAAAAAGAAATATTTATTTTCGTTCGTTCAACTGCCAAATAATGACATATTCTTACTTTGAATAAATCATGACGTTCTAATTCTATCCAAACAAATGCAAAAATAAACGACCACTGACTTTAGTCTGTTCCTTAAACTATTCACAGCGTATTTCACGTCTCAAGTTATTTTTCTTGAGTCTCTGTTTACAGTTTTTTTTTAAACATGAGACGATTTTGTTAATCACGCACATTCTTATTCCAACAGACAACCAATTCAGTCTGAGTACAAAAGCAAGCCCGATGAATATTCCAGTAAAACCTATGAGGCCTCCAATGCGATCTTCGATAGAAGGACTCAATCAGGAAATCGAGGGTCTCGTGCTCAAATCGGCTTCGAATACAAACGATCCCGAACATTCTGCAGAGGACAAGGTGAGATATTTATTAACTCGCAGATATTTTCCTGTAAAACAGCTGATTTTAATAGTAAAATCAATTTTTTACGGTAAGAGTCGAAACGTAAAGAAGAATTTTCATTTAATTTCATTTATTTTCTTATCGTTCAGTAACATCCATATTGTTCAGATGATTTTTGAAGGGAGAAATTTTGTCTTTGATTTTCTTTTTTCTTAACCTTCAGTTGAATGATATAATTTATATGGATGATATGTATAACTATCAGAGTGCATCAAATTTAGAGTTAAAAAAATAATTTTTCGTTGCTTCTACTTTAGGTTTTGTCGAAAAACGATCGTTGTTTAAGGCGAGCGACGTAGACTTTTGTTTTTCAAGATTTCGTTGAATACTCTGTTGAATATCGGAATTTTTCAGCTTATTGCTAAAATAGGCAAGATTTTCTTCTCATAGTTTTTGAGCTTTCGGTGTTTTTTAAATTATTTTTGATTTTCTTAAATCTCAAAAACTGTGAGGAGTAAAATCTTGCCAACTTTGGCCATAAACTAGAAAATGTGTATATTTGACAGAGTATTTTTCAGAATTTTTGCAGATTTTTAAATACTGACATTTGATATGTCACTTCAAAAAAAAATGAAAAACAAATTTGCATAGTTTGGAAAAATCTGAAGAAATTAAAAAAAATCCGGTTTTACATAAGTAAACGTTCGATCTATCGCCTGAAGTAGATTAATATGTTTTTCTATTTTTTCATAATGTTTCAAATGAAAAAATGCTTAAAAACTATGAGAAAAAAATCTTAAATACGTTAATATAGGGTAAACCGACCAGTTAAGGATGTAGAAACGCGATGGGCTGCTGAACGTGCTCAAAAGTAAGAATTCAAAGAGAAATTCTAACACTTTCCGATGTAATAAAAATCTTTAAAAAATCAAGCATACAAAAGGTGCGGAAAAGACTAATTTTGCCTATTAATAATTGCAAAATGTTATTAACAAATAGGTGAAGAAAAAAATAGTCCAACAAATTATCCGTCAAACTAACTTTTTCTTCGAATGAAAATGATTTATTAATTTTTCTGAATACTTACGAATTTTTTCACAATTTGTTCTAATCATCGAAATTTCGTTGTTTTGGAATTTTTTTTTCTTATAAAATGCATGTTAAGTCGCAAATTTTTCATATGTATTTGTCACAAAACCACTCATTACACCCAAGAAGTTTCCAAACGATTGATCGAATAGATTCGCGAATACAGCTCATACAAGAAAAAAAAACCGTAATTTTCAAGTATTAGCCAAAATTCTGAAAAAATTCATACATATTCAGAAAATTTAACGAATCATTTGTATTCGAAAAAAAAGTTAGGTTGACGGATAATTTGTTGCACAATTTTTTTTTTCACCTATTTTTTAATAACATTTTGCAATTATTAATATTTAAAATTAATCTTTTCCGCACCTTTTGTATGCTCGATTTTTTTCAGATTTTTATTCCATCGAGAAGTGTTCGAATTTTTCCCTGAAATCTCACTTTTCAGGAAGTTGGGCGTTCATCGCGCTCCTACGTCCTTAATAGACGGTTAAGCAGACAAAAAACCCAGTGAACGGACGCTTTTTATGCACGTGCTCCTATGGACAGTGTCCATTCACTGGATCCCGTCCATCTACTAGCTCGTTCACTCTATTCTATTCTGCGTTTACCAATTAAATTGAAATTTCCAGTACCAGAAATATCGCGAACAGATGACACCGGAAGGTCACAGAGCGCCTCTAGCGGATCTCTTGAGAGCGACGCGAAGTGTCAACACGCAAACGCCAGCGACGGATCTCCCCTCGAGTTCGTATTCTTCGGGTGAGTTAAATTCCCAAAAAAATAGCTTTAAATATCCACAAAGAACTTTTTCCTTCTTCTTAAAAAAAAAAAAAACTTTCGCCGATTCTTCACAATATTCTCTCGACTTTATATCCACCTTTTCAAATTTATTCACGTTCGGCCGAGCGATTCTCTCGAATCCGTGCATGTGAAGCTGAATTACGAAAAAAGGAGAAACTCATTATTGAACACTCAAAGTCCTTATAACTATACGGTAATTAGGGGCTAATTATGATAATAAGGATGCCTGTCTTGTACGAAACAGGCCCTCCGTCTAGGAATTCCGAATCTCCGCTGATCCCAGGTGTTATGGATACCTCCCGTCCGCCTAGCGATCTCCCACAAGGTTGGCTCACAATCGCTGCAAACGCAAACCATTTATTCTCTGCTTCCTGTCTATCTGTTTTCTCTCTATGTTCGTGTGTGTGTGTATCTTTAGGGAGGTTCGTCAGTAAAATTAAAAATGCACAGAAAAATCTAAAATAATTACCGCGTTTTCAATCATTCATAACAAGCTCACATGAATTTTTCGGGAATTTTCGTCTACGTCGTTTACGCAAAATTAATTTTTTCATGCGTACATTTTAACATGGGCTCTTGTGGCATGTTTACGAATTTAAAAAAAATTTTAAATATTTAAAAAATGTTTGCATCGAAATAAAAAATTAATTTCGCCAAATACTTACGAATTCAACGATGTAAAAAATTTGTTCAATTATTATTTTTAATTTATTTGTAAATATGCGATAAGAGTCCATGTTAAAATGCATGCATACAAAAATTAATCTTGTGTAAACGATGTAGACGGAAATTACAGAAAAATTTATGTGAGTTTGTTATGAATTATTTAAAACGCGGTAATTATTTCAGATTTTTCTGTGCATTTTCAATTTTACTGACGAACCTCCTTAAGGATGTTTGATACGTACAGTCCCGCCAAAAGTGAGTTTCAGAGACAATTTCGATTACTTCCCGATGGGATAAAAATCGAAAAAAAATAATGCATGTAAAACGTGCTGCAAAGATTGATGTCGCATAATAATAATCCCAAAATGTTATTAACAAATTTCTGAAAAAAAAAAACAATTGTTCAACAATCAGTCAACCTAACATTGTTTCTAATGAAAATGATATGTTAATTTATTTGAATGCATACGAATTTTTTCAGATTTTTTTCTTTATTTTGATTTTGATTTTTTTTATTTTCAAAAATCTGCGCGAAATAACGAATTTTGGATGTATGTTCGGCATAAAACCATCTACTACACGCAAGATTTGTTTGCGAAACGCATTTCCAAAATTTGTTATATTCTGCGCATTTTTCGAAATAAAAAAAAATCGAAATCCAAATAAAGAAAAAAATCTAAAAAAATTCATACGCATTTAAAAAATTAAAATATCATTTTCATAAATAAAAAAAGTTAGGTTGACTGTTTAATCGTTGAACAATTGTTTTTTTTTCACCACTTTATTAATAACATTTTGGGATTATTAATATGCGAAATCAATCTTTTCAGCACGTTTTATATGCATTATTTTTTCCTGATTTTTATCCCATCGGGAAGTAATCGAAATTGTCTCTAAAACTCACTTTTGGCGAGACTGTACGTATCATTTATCCTTAACGTAGCTCTAGAGGCTGTGACCGAGTGTTTGCATTAGGTGTTATTTAATAAATTAAACAAATTCTTCATTCAGCCACAATCGACGATAAATAGATTCATTGAGCAGCTACAATCGACACTTGTGAAAAAGATTCGTATTAGTGAAATTTTAATTAAGCTTCAGTTTCACGCTCTTTGAATTATATCGATCACGGTCATAAACCCGAGATGTGCTTCGCAAAAATTCCATTGAAAATAAAACTTGACCGCCAATCGTCGCATAAAATAACACCTAATATCTTTAACGTATTCTCCCAGTTTTCGATGCATTTCCAAAGGATTTATTCTGAAGATATCAATATAAAGTAGCATTACAGCAAACCACTGAAAAATGAATACATTAAAATATGTCGACGTTAGTCGAAAGATTTGCGAAAACAAAAAAAATCCTGTCAATGATGTTTGGAGCCAATACAGCGACTTTTTTCCAACCATTGCGATGTGAACTGTCACATAATTCGTTAAAACAAAGTACCACTGAAAGACATTTTGTACAGATTTTTTCTATGCACGTTTTGTAAAGATTTTTTTTCTCGAATATTTTAGGATAAGCCTTTTTTTTTAAGTGAACATATCTTCGAAATTTAAAGATGCTGGAAAAAATGACTGCACATTAAAGTTGTCTTTTTTTTGGTAGCTTTTGAATGGAACATTTGAAATTATTTTCACACTTCGGTAACACTGATTTTTTACCGAAAAACGGAGAAATTAAATTTTATTGAAAAACGGATATTTTTTTGGCAATCTTCAAGTTTTTGTAAAAAATAAGTAACTTAAAGTTTTTCTTTAAGTAACTTTGAATTTTGTCGATATGTTCATTTGACAAAAAAAAACGGCGTTTGAAAAAATATGGGTTTGAAATATCGGAAAAAATTCACACAGAGTGTTTTTTAGCGGAACTTCAATATAAACGTTTATGGGGCAAATATAAGATGCACGAAAAAAAGTGGCTGAATTAACAAAAAAAATGTTTTGTATGCAAGATGTTATGCTTGAAAATGATATAACAGAGAACAATCAAATTAACAAAGAAGAGTTTTCGTGAATTTCCGCATACACATATTAACGCAATAATTTAAAAAATGCCTCGTCCACGCATTTGCAAATTTTTATTCATCAAGACAACTTTTTACTCGTGCTTTTATAATAGTTCTACGCAAATCTACCCTCGCATGAATTTCGCACCGTTTTATTCTTGATTTACGTTTCGTATCGCTTGTATTAATTTCTCTATGCCCCAAAAACGCTATTAACATGAAATTTCATCGGATTTTGCGCTCTGCGAATCTTAGCATTTAAGCCGCTTGTTTTCTTGATGCTTTACGATGCATGGTGAGTTTATGGTCTTGGGTATCGCTAAATATCCCGTAAAATTTCTATCGAAATCATCGCTCGTTCATATTCACGTTAAAAAAAAAATGAAAAACAACTTCGACAATCGATATCAAAGGTGGAAGTCGCGGATCGACCCCGGAACAGGAGAGGGAAGGACGTCTCGGCACATCTCCCCATATCAATAGGTTCCGCGCCAGAGAACCTCCAGATGGTTGCGAAAAAGTCAATCTCAAGTTTGTCGAAGACGCCAGGTAATTAATGATTTATCGTTGACTAAAACTCTACGAAAAGAAGCCAGAAAAATTAGCTAATTCGTTAAAAAAAAAGTGATGCTAAATTAGGGGTTACATCGACGGGCTCACTGTCGGAACGATTAAGGATGTATGTATGTGAAAGTGAGTTTCAGAGACAATTTCGATCACTTCTTGATGGGATAAAAATCGAAAAAAAATAATGCATATAAAACGTGCCGAAAAGATTGATTTCGCATAATAATAATCCCAAAATGTTATTAACATTTATTAACATTGATAAAAAAAATATAGTTCAACAAATAAACAGTCAACCTAACTTTTTTTAAATGAAATCGATGTTAATTTTTTTGTCAAGGGATATGAATTTTTTCAGATTTTTGTTTTTATTTTGATTTCGATTTTATTTATATTGAAAAATGCGCAGGATATAACGAGATTTTTTTGAAATTTTTCCTGAAACTCACGATTGGCGGGACTATACCTATTATACATCCTTAAGGTTAAAAGTCGTTTTGCTACGTGCTAGTCACAAATGAGTGCTGAATTTTAAAAAGTATTTCTACAAATTATTGTGGTTCAATCGATGGTTTTACAAATTGATTTTAGCACCATCCTGTGTTCTTAAGGGACACAGATACTTTAGAAGATAAATCGATTTTGCAAAATCGACTTCAACTACGTTCAATTTTCTTGATATTTTACAAGATAAATCGATTAATCGAAATCGACGTCAATTATCATCGATTATCACCATGTTGTGAAAAATGAATCGATTATTCAAAATCGACTCAAATTATCAATTATCTTGATAGTTTAGAAGATAAATGAATGTTGCAAAATCGACTTCAAACACGTTCGATTTTCTTGATATTCAAGAAGATAAATCGATTTTACAAAATCGCCTTCAGTTACGTTCGATTTTTTCGACATTTTATAAGATAAATCAATTATGCAAAATCGACGTAAATTATAATCGATTATCTCGATATTTCGGATGATAAATCGATTATACAACATCAATTTAAATTATAATAAATTATTTCAACTCACATTTTTTTCCCCCCCAAAAACATCGCTTACACCTAAAACACTCAAAAACTCCACTAATCAATGCAAAGAAGTCGATAAAGCTTGCTAACGATTTTGTTTTCGACGCTACGTACAGGCGGCCGATGATAGACTTGAGCAAACTGGATTATTGTCCGAAGCCGTGCGTAGCATTCCAGTTGAAGCCAAGTCTGGGATCAGCGTTCCTGCCATTACAACAGCCAGCAAGTCCGACGATGGTCGCCGCTGCGGCGAGTATGTCGCCATCCTCGCACACGACACCAGCGACACCACCACCAAATCCATAGTCCGATCCTCGGCTAAATTTTCGTCGTCGACGTCGTCGTCGTCGTCGTCGGAATTTACTAGCGCCTTCGTCGTTGTCTTCGTCGTTGCGTCGTCCTCACAACGTCACTCGTTTATCATTACGCGTATTATTTCTTTCCTCACTGAGAAAACGTTCCGATTTTCACGTTTACGGCAAACGATCCACGATTTGCCCTTATTCTCGTTCGGATACGAAGCGTTCCTCACAATTATCATCCATTTTCACCATTTTTATTGTTCACTCGAACGCATTTTAAAAAAAACACCTTCGACAATTGTAAACGTTACCCAACATTTTCTAACGAGATATAACGAAACGAGGAAATAACGATAAACGAACGACTTAAATAAACGAGTTTAATTATCCCAGTGCAAGCCTTCGCCGTCGTAGTCGTCGTCCTGTGGGTCACCGAGGATTCTCTCGTATAATCGAATCGATCGTGCGTGTGTGTCTGTGTGTGTGCGTTAATAAGTTTTCTGGAAGGGCAACAAAGCAGCGGCTCAATTCCGCGTCAGCGGATTCGAAGGAGGATCCATTGACAAAAGGCCAACAAAAACCTTCGTTCCAGTTGGACATTCGAAAAGTAAATAAATAATAGAAATGATTATGAAGTATATAAATACGAGGAACAATAATTTGTGATAACTAAAGAACAAATAAACAAACAAAAAACAAACAACGTTTAGGGAATATAAACATTGTGTTCTGCAGGACAACAACAAACAAACAAACAAACCAACAAAAAAAAAACACAAAGACTAATGAACGATGAAGATAAACAAAAATGGTGTATTCTAAATTTAGTGCTGAGAAGATGTGCTAAACAACTTTAGTTTTGTATACAAGGGGGGAAAAATTGATGAAAAAAAAAACGAAAACAAAAAAAAACAAAGAAGGAGAGAGAAAAATAAATATTCAAGAGAGTAACGGGGCGAAAAAAAAAGTATTAAATTTTTGGAAGCGGCGGGTGACAAAAAGAAAAAGAAAAAACGTTTTATCGAAATTATACTGATCGGGAAACGAGCGGAGTAGGCGTTGGTGTATGTATGCCTACCGGCAATGTACATAGTTCGAGATCCAAACTGTAATTTGTTTTTTTTTCCTCGTTAAGGACTTTTAATCACTTCTGTAGTTATTAATTCTCATAAATATATATATATATACACACACACACGCATATATATATACATATTTATTATATTGACACGAAAGGATCACACTCTCGTTAGAATCTTCTTATTATGTTTTTTTCATCTTTTTTTTTTTGTATCGTTTTGTATTATTATTTTTATGATAAAAATATTCGATAATTATATTATTATATTTTATTATTATTAATATTATTATTATTATTATTAATGTACGAGGAGCTCGCGAGTACCTGTGGTTCTTATTTTCGTCGATTTATAACAAACTAATACGTTTGTTTAACGAATTTATCGAACCATAGCGATACGAAATATTTGCTGCGAAACCTACGTGCGTATTACGTTAGACTACAAACTGAATATGTACAACCGATAATACTGCAACATGCTAAATGACAGAGAGAAAGTGAAAGGAAAGAAAAGAAAAAGAGCAACGGGGATGAACCCCGAGGAAAAGGCGATTGAAGATCGCTTGAATTTACGAGAATGGACAACTGACAATATTATTGATATTGATTGGAGCGCGATGTGACGACGGGTTTAATCGCAGTGGCGTTTTTTTTATCGCAGTGTGTGCACATAGTTAGAAGACTCGCTTATTCAGCGCGATGCTCATGCTCTGAGCTCTTCTATTCATTTTTTATACTATAGAAATATACATATTACGTTCTCTTTTTTTCTTTCTTACTCTTCTCCTTCTTCTTCTTCTTCTTATTCGGGACGGGCGACTTTATTGAATAACGAATCGGCAAATTCAATTTGTGTTTCAAATATCGTTTAATTCGAACACCATGAAAAAGTAGAATTTTCGGCATATTATTTATAAGTTTAGCTTCATTAGCTTTACGAAAATTAAACTCAGAAACGCAATTTAGAAGTGTTTTAGATAGTAAAGAAACGTGATTTTTCGGATTTTTTTTTTTTTTCGGAAATTCATATATCGAATCTATAAAATCGTTGGTGCGATTTAAGATTTTTCAAAAATCAAACGGAAATTAGATAAATTATGGTTTTGAAGAAAAATCGTCGTCAATTAAATTCCATTTTTCGTTATAAATTGATACTTAATACAAAATATAAGCAATTATATTATATACTACGAAAACTTAATTTTCTTGCGTTTGTGTTGAATTTAACTTTATCTAAAACTATTGTCAATTTTACGGAAATTGAACTCACAAACGCAATCCACAATAAATTGTAAATAAACACGATTTTCCGAAATCTGATAATTTTTGTTATTTCGAAAATTCATTTATCAAAACGAATAAATCGTCTGCGCGATTTGATCGAATAAATTACGATTTCAATGGAAAATCGTTTACAGATATAAATTAGAATTTATTCACCGTAATAAATTGATATTTAATCCAAAAACTTTGGGTTCTGACTTTTTTTCGCGAGTAGATAAAAGCAAACGTCGCCAAGTCGCCCGTCCATTCGTGAATATACGTTTTTTGTAAATGAAATCTCGATTAGAAAGAAGCTCTCGAAGTCGCGTTGTTCTGATTGACTGTGTATAAATTTTTGTATTTTTTATTTTTGCTTTAAAAAAAAGTGTGTTGAGCGAAGTAATTCTTCGCGCTTTCGCGTCACGACCGAGTAATTTATTTTATTTTTTTCTTTAGCATTCGCAGTTTTAGCCGCCGAATAACGATGTGTAAAAAAAAATTCGCTTACGAATAGAAAGACGGAAAATAAAACGCTGACGAATACGGACGGACTGTTGTGTATTCTCGAGTACAATGATATTTTAATTGTGATTTTTCGTGTCGAAACGAGCCCCCGAAAGACGGAAAAAAAAAGAAAAAAAAACGAAGGAAAGAAAAATAAAGCAGTTTTATTAAACGTTAATAAAATTAAAAACAATAAGTGAAAACGATCCTGGCTACGTATTTCTACTAGCCAGTCGCATCGGAGAAACGGTAACACATATGTACCTGGCACACTGGTCTATGCTCTCTTTTTTAAATTGAAAAAGGCTCACGAACGATGAGCGAGAAACGAAATGAGAATAAATAAAATAAAACGCCGCATTCTGACGACGATTAATCTGTAACAATGAGAAGAATTTTCCGTTTGTTTTGTTGTTTATTCATGCCTTAGAACGCGTGACGTAGTGTGCTACCATTGTATACACGAAGGATACGTTAGCCGAACTATAAAAGAAAAACGAAAACTGAGAAACAAAAAATAATAAGCGTACACACATTATTTGTACACACCGATTAAAAGGAGAGAAAAGAGAGGAAAAAAAACGAGAATATATATTAAAATATATACATTAACACTGAGATCTGTACGTGCGAGAGTCTGAAATTGCGAGAAACTGCGTGTGAGATGATCGAGGGAAATAATAATAAAAAAAAAAAACGAAATAAATATGAAAGCGGTAGAGTCTCTGGGTCTGGACAGTCTGACGATATTTAACACTATTCACCGTCTCTTTTATTTAGATTCATTGATATTCAGTACGTTGATCTATTGTTGTTACCTTTTTCGTCGAATTCTTCCGCAAAGCGAGTGATAAAATGTTAAAAAAAGAAATTAAATAAATGATCGCGAGCGGCGATTGACTGCCCAATTATATTAATTAAATGAAGATTAATATTAAATGATTTTTAAAATGATGCAAAATTTAAATGTTATGCTGTTTGGACGACTCTCCAAAAGTTATTGAAATTGTAATGTTTTTCGTTGATATTATTATTATTATTATTATATGCGATACCTATCGTTTTTTAGGTACTTTTAATACTAATGTTTAAAAGAGAATAAATTAACGAACACACATGTACACAAAGACACGTAAGAAAAAACGAAAAAAAAAAAATCTCTCACTGTTCTCGAAACTGGTGAAAAAAAAACTTGGAAAATTAATTAACAAACCGTTCGGTATATGTATTATTACCATATGTATACCCACATGTTCTCAACATATCTCTTAACGAATGGAAATGAAGATAATAGGAAATGAATAATCTGAGCAGGTTTCAGAATGGCAAGAGTGATTATGTCAATTATAAACATTCTCATTTAAAGTGAAAAAAAATAAAAATAAAAAAACGGAGCGAGAAATAGGAAAAGAAACGAAAGAAAACCCTTAGGACTGTCCAGACGCGCATACTTATTAAACTTGTAAACTATAGTTGCGGATTTAAATGAAGAAAATACCACAAAAAATAAGAATTAAAAGTTGCACCTTCGAAACGAAAAGAAAAATCGAGATAAGAGGGGAGAATACTTACTATCCGCGAGTGCGATGATTAATAACGATGACGGATAATGACATTGTAATTTGTAAGATGCTCGGAACGTGAGAAAGTTGAAGTTTGAAAGAGTGAGAATGAGAGAGAGAGAGAGAGAGAGATGAAACTTTCCATTGCGAAAAAAAGAACACAATTTGTATGTCGGATAAAGTAAATATCCAAAAACTGGAAGTTTTTTATACACCTGCTGAGAAAAAAAAATAATACAATAAAATGCAACTTTTATTAATGGCCGTTTTTTACTTTTGTCCAAGCTCGTTATTTCGGGCTTTGGGTTATATTTTTTTTAAATTGAGTTATAATCCATATTTATTTTCTAGTTGAAATTAGTCTGAAAAATATTTTCGAATTTGAAAGTTTAAAATCCCCGAACTATTTGATTACTACATGTGAAGCATTTTCTGTCGATTCAGCCACTTCTTTCGATGTTACTTAAAACATGCATATTCCTTATTACTCTAGCGATTTTGAGGATGCATGATAGATACAGTCCCGCCAATCGTGAGTTTCAGAGACAATTTCGATCACTTCCCGATGGAATAAAAATCGGACAAAAGTAATGCATATAAAACGTGCTGAAAAGATTGATTTCGCATAATAATAATCCCAAAACGTTATTAACAAGTTAGTGAAAACAACAATTGTTCAACAAACAATCAGTCAACCTAACTTTTTTTCTAATGAAAATGATATGTTAATTTATTTGAATGCGTACGAATTTATTCGGATTTTTTTTCTTTACTTTGATTTCGATTTTTTTTTTTTTTTTTTTTAATGCGCAGAATATAACAAACTTTGGATATGCGTTTTGTAAAAAAAACTTGAGTGTAGTAGATAGTTTTATACCGAACACATCCAAAATTCGTTATTTCGCGCACATTTTTGAAAATATAAAAAATCAAAATCAAAATAAAGAAAAAAATCTGAAAAAATTTATACGCATTCTAATAAATTAACATATCATTTTCATTAGAAAAAAAATTAGGCTGACAGATTGTTTGTTGAACAATTGTTATTTTCACAAATTTGTTAATAACATTTGGGAATTATTACCATGCAAAATTTATCTTTTAAGCACGTTTAATATCGATTATTTTTTTCCGATTTTTATCTCATCGGAAAGTAATCGAAATTTTCTCTGAAACTCATGATTGGCGGGACTGTACATATCATACATCCTTAAATACGTACATGATAACAGAACAAAATAAAAACCAGACCTTTGTCACTTAGAATAAAATAAAATAAAACTCACCTGGGAACATATTACAGAGCGAACTACTGCAGCAATTTTGCCTTATAATAATCGAAAATTAATCGATAAAAACATCGACAAAAATTATCGATTAATCGAGTATAAATATCGACGCTTCTGATTTATCTGTGAGAAATTTGCGCAGCATCTTCAAACTTGATTCCGTCATCAGTTGACATCTCATAATTATTTCTTCGGTCATCACGGAGACGTTTTTTTCTGCTTTTTCCGATGGACCATCAATATCATCGATATCGCGAAAATTTAGCCGCAGAACTTGACTTTTTTACGCATATATCTAAATATTATAATTTTTTTTTTTCATTGAATAATTACGTACAGTTTTTGAAGCGCTTTATTTTTATACATTTATGTAAAAGAAACATATTTCATAGTGGAAACTGAATAATTTGACGCCTGTAACATTGTTATGTTCACTTTTATTAGGATCATGAGGTACAAATGATCTTCTCTCTTATATACTTAACTTTTAAGTCACCTTAAACAATAAACGATTTTTTTTATCTTGTAATATCTTTTGGAATATCCATGATATTTTTGTTTCACTACCCTGTTGGCCAGTGGTTAACGATAGGACTTGTTTTCAGTTCTATTCCAAAAACAAATACGATTGCAATTCCGCGCCAATTCATCTTAGAAGTGAGTTATCAATTTTTTTATAAATTCCAATGAAATCTCGGCTAATGATTACAATTATATCATTTTAGAATTAAATTGTCGACCGATAAAAAAACACGGAATCTATTTTTTCGAATAACTTTTCAGATGAATTCAAAAACAATTTACTGCCTATAAAATCGATGAAACGATTTGGGATTATTTTAAAAATTCCAATTATCATTTTTCAAAAGTGTTCGGAAAATAAGACCACAGTTTTTCAGACTGACAACGAAATCCTGACACAGGAAAATAAATATGTATTAGGAAAAAAAAATATGAATATTTTTTTTCCTAATGACTTTTCAGATACATTTAAACACAATTTACCGCCAATAAAATTGATGAAAGGATTTGAGCTTTTTTAACAATTCCAATTATCATTTTTGAAAAGTGTTCGGAAAACAAGACCACAGTTTTTCATACTGACAACGAAATCGTGACGCAACAGCAAAGAAAATATGAATATTTTTTTTCCGAATGACTTCTCAGATGAATTTAAAAACAATTTACCGCCAATAAAATTGATGAAACGATTCGGGCTTTTTTGACAATTCCAATTATCATTTTTGAAAAGTGTTCGGAAAACAAGACCACAGTTTTTCAGACTGACAACGAAATCGTGACTCAACAGCAAAGAAAATATGAATATTTTTTTTCCGAATGACTTCTGAGCCGAATTTAAATACAATTCACCGCCAATAAAATTAATGAAAGTATTTGGGATTTTTTGACAATTCCAATTATCATTTTTAAAAAGTATTTGGAAAATAAGACCGCAATTTTTTAGGCTATTAACGCAATCGTGAGGCAACGAGAAGCAGCCAATGGAAAACCCGTTCACCAGTCGAGGAGTAGGTACAATTATTGGACAGATCTGCTTTTAATCTTAGCAGTATAAAAGGCCAGCTTTTAATAATCCTTATTCCTATTTCATTTCTATGAATCGTTAACCTTTTTTTACTATCATTCTCACACATTGGACAAACATATTTATTTATTCAGTAAGTAGCATATCAGACTCTGGAATGTGTTGTGTAGTCGACGAATATCCTGCTAATACACACGCAAAAAAAAACGAGACATTTTATAACATTGCCAAGTCTGGTATACGAACTTTGGTTTCGCCTTGAGCGAAAATTTTTTTCTCTCTGTCACACACAATCCTAAATAATACCATACAACGGCAGATCTCTTCATCTTTTTTTTTTTGTACAATCAACAGGTCAATTGTCGCCGGAAGAAATCATCCACTATCAATATTCTCGTGATTCTAACTTTTTTCAACTATTTGGATTATTTCCCAATAATTTGACTCGAAATATCGAATTGCGAATTCATTAAATTCGATTCGATAGCTTTTAATCCTTTTGCTCCTAAAGTTTTTACATCTCATATTTACGTATATTTGAGACATTCCATGTCAATTCGGCCACAAAAAAAAAACTGAAATTTTTCTAAAAATCGGAGACCGTAATTCCAACTAATACAGCAAATTTAAACTTTTTGGAAAAATCGTTTGTTGTACTACTTGACAATTCATTATTTCAACTAAAATCTTGATATTTTGAAAATGTTTTAATCCATCTACAACATGAAAAAAAAATAAAAATGCATTTTTGAATTGCCTATCAAATGAAACTTTCTTCAAATTCGATATTAATGACAAAATGATCGAAAAAATTTGTGTTTCCAAGTAAGCAGCATCTTTGATTTTACCGAAAATTTATATTTATACTATGTTAGACAAAAGAAAATGTTCCGTTCAAATCATTTTATGGACCAGATATTTTAACACAAATGACAGCCATCTTATTTTTTTCTAAATAAGGAAAATTACTGTGTCTTTTGATCAAAATCGAATTCTGTACAACACTTTCGACAAAAAATTTAATGAAAAGAGACAGTTATTTTTATTATTGAAAAAAAATGTTTGGCTGTCACTTTTGTTCATATTTCTGGCTCATAAAATCGTTTTGACAATTTTCTTTTGTCCGAGATAATTGAAATATAAATTTTAGGTAAAATAAAAAATGCTATTTACCTAAAAACACGATCTTTTTTTTCCAATTTCACGATAAATATGTATCAAAATCACGTAATTTAATTTGAACTAATAGTTTATCTTATCGGCTATCAAAAGACGCACATTTTCATTTTTCCACAAATTCTAGATCTTCATTTTCGAGACATTAATGATTTATTAAATATAATAAATTATTTAAAAATACAACCAAAGTTGAAAAAAAATTAATATAGAACATCTATTGGAGTTACGGAATTCGATTGTTAGAAAAATTTTTAAGATTTTTTTTTATGACAGAGCTGAATGCCTCGTATATTTATCAAATGTTGCTTCTAAATAAATTACTAATCTCGAAATAGTAGCAGTAACGAATCACTGTAAGCTCCTTATAATTTTAAATGTATTCTATGGTAATTATTGAGGAAAAAAAGTAAAGGGTGTTTTTTTTTCAAAAGAGCTTAACGCTCGAAATGCGAAAATAAATTCTAGAGCAAAAGGATCTCTTTTTAATTGAATTTCTTCTTGCTACTTGACCTCAAATGGAATCTTCAACACGCGAATTCGCATGATTTTAACCCTCACTATTCATGTATTTATATATACATTAAATAAAAATTCTTTATGTTATCGCCATGATAACAATAGTGATAATATATACACAATTTTACTATAAAAGAAAATTGTTTAACAGTTATAAACCCATATATTGAGGCGAAGAAGAGAATGTGTTTCGAGCTGTATTATTCTTCCTCGAATCCTCATTATTGGGCAAGTCACTGGAAAAACATGAGATTTTCATAAACATTTTTTTTTCGACACTCTCACAAAATTGCACATTATTCGAAAAATTATTCTACGCACTTTTCTTCATTGCAAATAATTTCGTTTTACAATATTAACGATTTTGATCTTACCCGAAGAACGGCATCAGCGATATGAGGGTTTGTCGATTCGGCCTCGAAGTAAATGCCGGCGAACATTGAGCTAATCTTCCGACGACTCGTCGCAACCATTGCTGCAACTTTTGTCTTCTGTCCTCCACGAATTTGGCATCCTTACGAAAAATTGTAACATTAACAACGGAAATTTCGAACAGCCGACTTTAATTTCTTTTGCAAAAATTTGAAGGAAAGGGAAACGGGATAAAACGAGCGATTTTCCTTAATTCGCAGTGTTAAAAAAAATTGGCGTTGCACATTATTTTCCTACTTTCCAATTTTTTCAGAAAATCTTCACAGGGCTTCAATTGAAATTCCTCTAGAATTTTAGGATAGTAATTATTTTGTAGCTTTAAGAAGACTTCAGAAAAAGACAAAAAAATTTCGAAGAGCTGACGTTAATTTCCTAAATGAAATTTCAATAAGTTTCAATTGAAATTCCTCTAGAATTTTAGAAAAATAATTTTTTGTAGCTTTAACAAGATTTCAGAAGAAGGTAAAAAAATTTCGAACAGCCGACGTTAATCTCTTCTGCAAATATTTAAAGTAAAGGGAAATGGGATAAAATTAGCGATTTTCCTTAATTCGCAGTGTTAAAAAAATTTGGTGTTGCACATTATTTTCCCACTTTCCAACTTTTTCAGAAAATCTTCGCAGGGAAGTTTGCTGACCAAATTTGGCTTTTCCATCGAGAAATCTTTCAGAAACGTGCAAAAATGAGAAGGCAATGTGCAAGGTCGTATTTTGCAAAGTTATTATTTCAATAACTTTTAATTAAAGAGTTGTTTTCTTCATAAACTCAGTTAAATGCAAATTACCTTGTTTCCAAGAGTCTTCTTGGGTGGGAATTCGAAGGTCGTGACGATGGCGTCGTGTTTCTTCAATTCCCGATAGAGAGCGTAAAATTGAGCGTAACGCCTGTAGATATTCCACTCGGTGTCTCGTATTCTAACGTGAATCTGCAATTTTGTTTTGTTTTCTTTTCAAGATTACAGCTTTTATTTACGAGGATCGATGCGAGCAACATCTGAAGCTTTCTCTGCCAATTCTGTCACGTTTTGCCACGTAACTGATTATATCAAAGTACCGATAAAAGAGGCTTTAAGCAAATTATGAATTTTTTCAGATTTTAGAAATCCAATATTTTAGGCAATGCAGTTTTTTATTCGAGTGGTAATATCTCAGAAACTTAAAGTTACTGAAAACAAAATGTCTCATAAAAGTTGTTTTTTTTATAGCTTTTAAAATATATATTTAAAATAATTTTCATGTTCCGGTAACACTGATTTTTTTTAACCGAAAAATAGGGGAATAATTTTTATAATTTAACAATGGATATTCTTTTCTGACTGAAAAAATTACTGGGTTTTTTTAACGCCAAATCCTGCTTTGTTATAAACAATACAGTGAACGTTAATTTTGATGTTGAGCGATTTTGTCCGAGACGCCTCTTCATTTTGTTCGAAATCGATTTACAAAAATTTGGTTAAAATTTGAGAGCTCTATCTCAACGGGAAAACGTGCCTGTAAGCGCAAACATTTTCCCGTTTAAATAACATGGGAGTTTTGGCACAATTACTTTGAATTTTTTTGCCGAGCCTCACAAAAGCGCGAAAAATCCGAATACTGCACGAATTGTACGTCAAGTAGTTGTACTTTGTACAAAAATTTTAATGACCATCTTATCATTATATTCAACAAACTTAAGCCACTAAAGTCATTAATGCTGTCAAGAGCCTTTTTTGACAACTGACTTCGAGCTCTTTTCATTCGGTTACTTAACGTGCAAAATAATTCGAAACAGCTTAAAATTATGTCTTAAGGGTTGCTCTTTTCGATAGTGCCAATAAGAAATTTCGGAAAATTTTTTTTGATCACAAAAAATGATTTTTTTGAAAAGTAATATCATTTCTTGGACCTTTTCTTTTACGCTAAGGGACTTTTCACGACCTTTTAGCTTTGGTATAGAGGTTAAAACCATTGAGATCGTGTTCTTAATGTCTGAACTTGGAAAACAGACTAGAGAACTTTTTTTTTCGTTGCGTATAATTCAAGATCGAAATTAACGACCACCCTAATAAAAAATTATGGACGGATCTAAGATAGCCGAAAAAAAGTGGCTAAATTGACAGAGAATCTTTATATTTTAATAGTTTAATTCGCGCGTTACCTGATAAACGTGGTGAATGTCTGACGTTTGGCCAGTGAGAAATGCGGAGGGGATCCAAATGTGTATTAGACACGGCGGCTCCGTTGGCAAATCGTCTTCATTCAGAGGTCCTCGTAAACACTCCAATTCTGCTTGAAGAAGTTTTACCAGTCGATCCCTTCAAAAATGGTCCAAATCGCATCACCAAATCTTCTAAAGATTCACTGAATATTCTAAAATCCGATATAATCTATACGAGCACATTTGCTCCTTTTTTAACAGTCCCTTTTCCCAATATCATAAAGAGAAAAAATTGAGGAAACAGAATTTTAAATCGTCGAAAATAAAAAATTATCAAATTTCAATATCCCATAAAATTCCACAAAATGCTGGAGTATTTAAACGCCAACCAAAATAAAACACAAAGTGAGTTTCGAATTTATTTGTCAGTAAAAAAAAAGTTTCAATATTTTTTCAATATCCAATAAAATCAACGGAACAGAATTTCAAAACGTCGAAAATTCAAAATTACCATTAAAAATCTTCCTTAAGGATCTACAAAATTCTGGATAACTCAAACGACAGCTAAAATTAATCTATAAATTGCAGATTACGTCTTTGATCGGTTAAAAAAATATTTCAACCACTTTGAATCAAATCTGTATGAGTATTTTCCATCATTTTTACAAATTTAATTTACAAAAACGATTGCACATATTCAGAAGTAATTTGACTAGCGTAGAACACTCATATTTTTTTCGAATATTCCTTTTGACCATATTTACCTGTTGGTCAATTGCATTGTGAGCCTCGCATTAAATTCCATTAATTCCGCGTGCATTTCCGCAACTTGAATCAATTTCTCCTGATATTGTTGAGCCTCGCCATGATAATCCAACGAGGAAGGATCGTCTTCGGAAACGGTTGTCGAATCCGAGTCTCTTCTCAACATTTGTACTGCCGTCACGTATTTACGTAACTGTTGTCGTAATAATTCGTTTTCACGATTAAGCGCCTGAACTTGAAGCTCGTGACGCTCCAAATGATTCTGATGCTGCCGCTGAAAGCGTGCCAGCTGAGATCTGCTTGTAACGGCGTCGTCTCGAGCCTGTTCCAAAATTTCGTTCATTGCCATTAGCCGCGTTCGCAATGCTTCAGCATCGAGATTCTCCGCGTTTACGTGAACTTCCAGACCAACTAGCGGCTCTGTCGCTTCGATTGCAGCCTCCGTTACCTCTGTTCCGTCCTGAAATTCGGTCGGAATGCCTCAATTCCACATAAATTGGCTAATGGTTTTTTTTAGAGAAACTTCTTCAGCCTCGTTTTGGACTTTTGGGGTACACTGTGAATTTTGTTTTGCTTTTCCCAATACAAAAGTGTATAAATTTTGTAAAACTCGGCGTAGAAAATCGAAATTAATATGTTTGCGGAGTAAATTTGTCCCGGATTGATGAATGTCGATAATACGGTCATGGGAAATTACTATACATGATTATTAAATAAATAATCATTTCAATTCCATCGCTGCCAGATATTTTTTTATAAATATGTTGAAAAATTCATAAAACTATCTACTACACTCAAGATTTTTTCGCACAACGCATATCCAAAATTTTTTATATTCTGCGCATTTTTTAAAATAAAAAAAATCAAAATCAAAATTAAGAAAAGAATCTGAAAAAATGCATATGCATTTTAAAAAATTAACATGTTATTTTCATTTTAAAAAGTTAGGTTGACTGTTTATTTGTTGAACAATTTTTTTTTTCACCGATTTGTTAATAACATTTTGGGATTTTTATTATGCGAAATCAATCTTGTCAGTTTTATATGCATAATTTTTTTCCGATTTTTATCCCATCGAGAAGTGATCGAAATTGTCTCTGAAACTCACTTTTGGCGGGACTGTACCTATCATACATCCGTAATGCGATAATGTGGCTTACATTTTAAATCAAGCACTAAAATCCCTAAAATACATGTTTATTCTCACGTATTGATTTTGTAATTTTTTATTTAAAAATCATTTGTTGTAATTTTCAATTACCGAATTATCGAAATTTATTGTACTATTCAATTTACGATGCAGACATTTTAATTCTGATTTCCTCTTACGAGTTTTAGTAAATTCAAACACCTTTGTGGCGGAAAACCGCAAACTTTTCTCGCGACTTATTTTTCGTTTTTGGAGACATTGATAAATTTCTCGATAAAACTGAAGAAGTAAGAAACGGAATCATCGCGAATAGACCTACGAATATATCACTTATACAACTAATATCATAATCGGCGCGTGGAAAACCGAACGTAGAAGATATAGATACAGATATAGATATGGTATCAAAAGCTCCTCGAATATCTTAGCGGCGTAAATTTTCAATATCACAATGTCACCTGTTAATTTTCTTTAAATTACTGATTCATTGAAAATTATTCTTTTGAAATTTTGTATTGCTAGAACGGAAAAAAAATATTTTAAAATATGTGATGTCGCTAACTGCGAGTTTTTCTTCTATAAAATTTCAAGAATTCCATATTTTCCAAGATACGGACTTTTGAAAAAATTGGATCTTTTTAGATAAAAAAAAGATCCAATTTTTAGAAATTTTTAGAAAAAAGATTAGATAAAAATTGTGAAACAAATTTTATATTCACCTTTTATCCAACTTTTAATCGTATCAGAGTTTGAAAAATATTGGAGAGTTTCGGGCTTTTGAACGTGTTCGAATTTGCGCAACGCGTCATTTATAGATAAGAATAAATGATTTGCAAGCCACGCTTTGAAAAAGTCCGAAAAAATTCGAAAGATTTGTAGGAATGCAATAAAAATGTTAGCATTGATTTAACTAGCAAAAAAAAACACTAGCTTAAGGAAAAAAAACAGAGTTTAAACACGTTTCCGATAAAAGCAACTTGGTTAGGTATTTTAATGAGATATTATCGTCAACTCACGTCCATGTAGCTCGGCAGTGTGACAAGCATGTCGTCAAGTGTTTGATCGAGTGGCGAAACGGGTACAAGTCCTCCCATATTACCCGAATCCGTCACTGGAGTTAATACTTTGTCATCTTCCAATGAATTGCTGAACAGAGTGACAAAAACGACATGATTTTGGAATAACATTTTTTTTTTAGATTTTCATGGCGGAATACTTGAAATAGTCCCGAATATCGATAAAAAGCTGCGGAGCTGAGCTTTGCAAAAAGCTTACTCATTATTTTTTTACTTCCTCATAGAAGAAGCCTTGTTTTCGCGAAAACATTTTTTTTCGAGTTTTTTTATGTCAGTACACTCAGAATGGTGAAAAACGTGGAAAAAACTGGTTTGTGCGAAATATCTGTATGTGTATGTGTGTGTGGGCACATTTCGTTGTTTACACGATAATTGTCGTAATTTTCTACGGATTTTCTTCTAATTTGGCACGCAAGTAGTTTATCATAAAACAACCTTCGGGATTGTATTTGACGCGAATCGGTTGAAATTTTTTTTTTCTACACCATTTTCCAGTTTTGAAAAAATCGTTTTCACGCTATAACTTTCGCAATTAAAGAGGTAGCGGGCTTAAATTTAGTACATAAATGGACTACCCGTGAAAATAGCCATTTTTTTGTCGCCTAAAGTGAGAAGTCGCTAAATAAACGAGTTTAGCGACTGAACATTTTGGTAAAAATCCAATTCTTACCTTCTTTCCCATTCCACCGGCTTAACATCCAATACTATATTGGCAGTGTCTCTTATTGGCTCGTCCTTGGCGGTCGGCTCCTTTGTTGCCTCAGAAAGGGCGCTATCTTTTGGGGAAGTTACGATTGTCGGCGAATTAAGGCAAGTAGGCGGTGCACTCGCGGATATCGCTGCAGCGTCTCCGTAACTTCCCACCTCATAATCGTCGTCATCGTCTTCGTTATCAAAGGATATTATATGAGTTGGAACTTTTTTCTTCTTCTTTTCCCGATTAATACCCGATGATCCTATATCATCGAATTTTATTTATATATCCTTTACAAACGACGAATACACAAGTGTGCTATTAAGGTATTATGCATTTAAGTCATTATGAAAGTCGCGTTTTTAAGCTAAAGGTATTGTGATGTCCGAGCTCAAATCGTCGCGGAAATTATACATATGAAGCATTTCAATTCAGCCACTTTTTTTCGACCCCCTCTGATCTGTTCCATAATTGGATATTTCAAAGCACTAATAAAACTCACGCTATCTGAATTTTTTCAAATTTTTTAAAACATCATATTAGAAAATATCGTTTTTCATTTAAGAGCTGATATTTCGAAAACTTGAAGTTACTAAAAAAAAAATGTCTTTACATAAAAGTTGTCGTTTTTTGTTAGCTTCCGAGCGGAATATATGAAATGATTTTCAGGATACAGCGAGTATGATTTTTTACCGAAAAACGGAGGAATTATTTTTTTGTTCGAAAACGGATATTTTTTCCGAGCTGAAAAAATGACAGAGTATTCTTGCATAATTGCTGATATCTCAAAAAAATCACCAGAGTGGCACCGCCAGATTTTTCTGCATAAAAAAATAAAAAAAAGACATTTTTCTTAGAATCTTTAAGTTTTTGAAATATTAGCTCTTAAATGAAAAACGGTATTTTCTGAAATAATGTTTCAAAAAATCTGAAAAAATTCAAGTAGTGTGTTTTTTATTAGTGCATCGAAATATCCAATTATGGAGGAGATTACAGGGGATCGAAGAAAAAGTGGCTGAATTGACAGAGAATACTTCGTATTTCAAATGATATTAATGACTATTATATTCGTGTATGCTTTTTTTGCTAACTTCATTTCTAAACGTTGAGATAATTTCTCCAGAAAAAAAAGCTGAGCCAGCAGTTTTCACGTTTCACGAAACATTTTCCTTCATATAGATTAAGAAGACATCTTCGCGAATTGATTTAGAAGATTAAACCGCAGAATTAATATATATTATAACTTGGAACATTCTGTGTAAGCTCAAAAAAAAAAACAACATTTTATACGCGGTATTTGTAACAAAAAAACTTCCCATGCATTATATTAATCGCCAAAATATTTCCAGCAGTGTATATTTCGCGAAATGGTCAAACAGTAATTTCCAAATTACACAAAAAAGCTCGTTTATCGAGTGTACCTGTTATTACAGTTGAGATAATAGGCTCGGATTGCGATACTCTGCATTTAGCGATCTCGCTGCTTGCAGATTTGTCGTCCAATTCCTCGTTGTCTATCCTTATTGCGAAGAGAATGGTGCCGAGTCCTGAAATAGAGAGACGGTAGAAAACGATCAAGTAATGCTAAAAGAATTTCGACGATTATTGAGGATTCCTGACATGAATTTTTATCATATTTACGAATTAAAAAAAAAAAAAAATTGAAATTTTTTTTACATCGTTGAATTTTCAAGTATTTGGTGGAATTAGTTCTTTTTTTTTCGATGTAAACAATTTTTTCAATTTTTTTTTTAATTGTAAATATGCCACAAGAGCCCATGTTAAAATGTATGCATAAAAAATTTAATTTTGTGTAAACAATGTAGACGAAAATTCCCAAAAAATTCATGTGAGTTTGTTATGAATTATTCAAAACGCGGTAATTATTTCAGATTTTTCTGTGCATTTTCAATTTTACTGACGAACCTCCTTAAAGTCATAGTTTTTTCAACGAAAGGAAGCCAGTTAAAAAAAACAATAAATAATTTTCTTCAACAAAAAGCACACTCTTGATTCCAGGCGTAATTTTACAAGGTATTTCGCATTGTATGAAGATCCTAAAAAAAAATCCCAAAGTAGCAACTCCAATTTTCAGGCAGTAGAAAATTAAAAAAAATTCATACATTTTTTCTTGCCTAAAAATCGAAGGTGCAATTTTTTTTTACTAGAATCTGTTTTTCTTTCTGAGATCGGTAAGAAACAGATGAGCCGGTTGTGGAAATAATTAATCACCTGCGGCAACATTAGGCAAAACGGAACTTCTCTCCTGATCGCGCAGAAAGGCCCAGTCTTCGTAAAAAGGGCCTAAAGCGTCGGCATCGACAACAGCGTGCAGATGCCGCTCGAGCGATCGCTCGTTCAACGCTGCACGAAGCCAAGCTCTACCACGACCAAGATCGGTGTGCACTTTTCTAAGCACGCTGAAACGATCTTGCTCATGCCACGTAAGTTGCTCTCGGATGCAAGACCAAAATGCGGTGTCAGGGGAATTTCCGGTTCGCGATGCTCCGCCGGAAACTAGATCCGAGACGTGTCTGAAATAGATAATAGGCTCAAGTTTTTTGTAAATTTTTGCCACGCTAAAACAAAAAATTCGGTTGACTTGACGATTTTGTCAAGTCAACAAACGTTTGTTCGAATTAAGGGCTTATATTAAACATTCTCCCTCAATTCAGCCACTTTTTTTTCGACCCCCACTTACATGAGGCATTCTATGTCAGTTCAGCCACTTTTTTTTACCTAAAAGTCTAAAACTAAAGCTAGCAAAAAAAGCATACGCGAATATAATAGTCATTAATATAATTTGAAATATGAAGGATTCTCTGTTAATTCAGCCACTTTTTCTTCGATCCCCTGTAATCTCCTTCATAATTGGATATTTCGATGCACTAATAAAAAACGCACTACGTGAATTTTTTCAGATTTTTTGAAACATTATTTCAGAAAATACCGTTTTATATTTAGAAGATAATATTTCGAAAACTTAAAGTTTCTAAGAAAAAAAGGTCTTTACATAAAAGTTGTCGTTTTTTGAGAGCTTTCGAGCGGAATATATGAAATGATTTTTACGATCCAGCGAGGACGATTTTTTAGCGAAAAAAGGAGGAATTATTTTTTTAATTCGAAAACGAATATTTTTTTTTTCGGCTGAAAAAATTACAGAGTATTCTTGCATAATTGCTGATATCTCAAAAAAACCACGAGAGTGGCACCGCCAGATTTTCTTGCATGAAAAAAATAATTTGTGTATATTGGTTCGGATGAAAGAAATTCTATGTCAAAGTAAACGAAAATGTTGTTGGTAAAACCTTCAAAACTCTGCGTATTTTTAAACCAACATATATCGAATTATGTTAGCCAATTATTTTGTTAAATATGAAGTGTACAATGGGTACGATGATAAGCTTTATAATATTAATAAATTTTCACGTTTTTGTAATTATTTAATGAACAGACTCAGCTAATTAATTCCACATTACCACAATTATCAATGCTGTTAATTAAGTCATTTTGTTATTATTCTCAGACTGTGCAATAAATTAATTGATAAAAATCGTAACACCATTAATCGGTTCCATAATTAATTAAAATGCGTGGCAATATCGTTCATCGATTAAATTGATCATCAATTGATTCTTAATTTTATGTTTGATTCGTTATAAAAAAGAAAATTCGTAATTTCATTCACCTAAGAGCCGAATTTAGCTTTTCCATGCGATTAGGACGCAGTCCATGACGAAAAATCGCCTCGAAAGCGTAGCAAAGCCTCGATACGCATTGATCCGATTCCGTAGCCAATTCCGCTCGGCCGCCGAATCTCACGTGGCAAAGTTTTGCCGCGGCTAATAAGTCCTCTTGCAATTTTTGTCGATCAGCAATGTAATTTCGTTCCTGTTCAGAGTCGCTCGCATTTTGCGTTCCTGGCACTATCGCTGACATCATACGCAGCGCCTGGAAATGACGAATAACATTATCCAAATTACGACTTGCAAGTTTATCCATTGTTTATTCGTAATTGTATATGGGCGAAATTCTACCAATAAAATGTATTTTTCTTCAAAATTGTTTAATAAATCGCGTTTCGTTATCGTATCAATTTCACCAAATATCAATGCAATCAAATAGAAATCTGATAAGATAGTAGAATTTTATAGTGTTTCATTTGAACGACTCTATCTTTGAGACAGTTTCATCGTGCATACATTTCTGAAAAATATAAATATTTGAAATTTTAGGGTCTATAACAAAAAAATTAATACAAATTTATATGGGACATTTTAGCTCAAATCAACTCAATTAAGAAAAAAAAAAAAAAAAAACCCATATTTTTTCTTTTCACCAAAGTTACTGATTCTTTTTAGTCCAATGAATTTTCTTAAGTTCTACATATAAATAATGAATTTTTAGTAATGTCCAATATTGATTAACGGAAACTGCAAATATTCTCTTTATTAAATTAATGTAATATTGGATCCAATTAAAACTTATAAAACTTGTATGATATTGTCCGATCTAACAATTTTTATTTTAACTATTCATACTTTTTTTTTCCTTTCAGAGAAAATTTTCTTCCTACTGTCTTCTTCAGTTTTAATTCATGTGTCTATTTTTTTATGTTCTATTGAATATTCATAATAATAATATTTAAAAACCATAGCACAGAAAAGACAATAAAAACAGCTGTAATTTTTGACAATTGAACACAGTTAATACATATTCAGTGTTGATCATTGGGTACATCAAGTATTCATTGAGTTTTCAACTCCTAGTGGAAGTGACTCAGTCAGAAATGATTCATTTCAAGCCTGGGAAACATACATGAACAAATTTTCCATGTTGATAGCAGATAAATTTTAATTCATCAGCAAGATCAGATTACACTCTTATTTGTCAATTAATTTCCCTTGGGAATTGCATTTAATGAAGAAAGATCAAAATTGTCATGAAAAGCATGGAATTAAATTGTTTTGTTCCTGTTCTAAATATTGCAAATTAGAAAACATTTATGCCTCTATTCACATAAAATAAAAAGATTATTGTATTTTCTGAATAAACTCTATAATTAACTGCTCTGCTCATGTTCTCCTTAAAATTATTATTGGCAATTATCTTATCTGATTCATGATGATCATATATAATCTGATATATATTATCTGAATATAATTGGCCATTGATTTAAAAACCTTTAGTCCTTGATAAAATCATCTCAGACAATGGAAAAACAAATACAAAAATTTGTCATCCAAGATTTGACTGAATTTAGATCACATTATAATTGTTTGTGATAATGGTTATCTTTGTGATCTTATTTGTTGTCAAAGATGCATGAGAACACTTTTTTCTCCATATTCTGATGACTAAAAAAAATCAAATTATAACAAACCTTCAATTTTGCTCTAGTCCCATAAATTGAATTTTTATCAAATTATTATTAATCATAATCTTTCAATTGTCAGCAAGAAGATATATCTGCTTATTTTAAAAATCATTGACAAAAATACCAAACCACCTGAGAAAAACATCTGAAGAATTTAAAAAATACAAACAAAAAACAAAAACAAAATCAATTTCTCATCAAATTATTACTAACCATAATTCTTCGATAGTCCGGGTTTATTTATTTCAAAAAATCATTGCCAAATATGCTGAATCAAATTCTATTCTCTCCACTGTAATTTCATTCGTTATTACAAACACAAAAAAAAAAATACAATAAAATTCCACCTTAAAAATTTAACCATTTGTCCCAAAAAAATCAGCTGTAGACATTAAAAACTTCAGTTATTGCAAAAATCAATAAGGAATCAATCAAAACACAAAAAAAAACTTTTCATCAAATTATTACTAACAATAATCCTTCCGTTTACTTCCAAAAACCATTTCCAAAAATGCAGAACCATCTGAGAAAAACATATAAGAAAAAAAAAAAAATAAATAAAACACACAAAATCAACTTCTCATTAAATTATTGCTAACCATAATTCTTCAATAGCCCATGTTTATTAATTTCCAAAAATCATTACCAAAAAAGCCAAACCAAATTCTATTTTCTCCACTCAAATTTCACTCATTACTCCAACCCCCAAAAAAAACCCAAAAAAATGTCCACCTCAAAAAGTTCGCCTCTGGTCCCCAAAAAAACATCAGATGTTGACATAAAAAACTTGACCCATTGAGTAAAAAAAAAAATCGAAAAAAAATGTAAAAACAAAGGAAACTCACCATGAGTAAGATCGAGGCAGTGGACGATCTTAAAAAAATGTACGTTCCAAGGATCACCAGTGAGATGCTCGTAGCATTGTTGCGAGCGACGGAAAAATAAAGTTGCTGAGAGGAAAGAAAACTTCACAACAATAATCGTGGACAAAACTGGTTGACAAAACACTGCGCAATTAGAAGTTCGTAGCTTTCACAAAATACAGAGCGACGTAAAAAAGAAAGAGGGAGTAAACGAGCTATGTTTGCGAGACGATGAATCTTACGATTTCTCATCGACTGACAATTGATAGAAGCAAGTGAATTGGAACGAATGAGAGTCAGTTAGGATGACAGTGGCGCGTATATATATTCGAGGGGGCGGAGAATCCTTCGCTCTCTCGCGTTTGGCCTCGATCTTTTACACTTAATAATATTAAATATACCGTCGGTACGACAAGCGCGTGCGGAATACCCACAAGCTATTGTCATACATGCTGTAAACAGCCTCGCAGATTTCTGTATTTATCGCTAATCCGGAATTCAACCGGTAGCGCCATCTCTGAGCGAGCGGGAGAAATTATTTCACGGGTATTCTTGTGACGCGTGCGGCGCATGCGTCACGTTTCCATTGTTTTAGCGCGGCTTATTCAAGACTGATTTTGAAGAATAATATCATTAGAATGAATCGGTTGAGTTGAACAGAATAATTATAGCCTGAGAGACTCGAAATTAACAAATGGCGACTTATTATAATAATAAGCAATAATATTAGATATTTCTTGAAGATAATGAGTGGATGCAAAGTCATCATTGTCTTATCATATGTACATTAGAGGGTGCAAAAAAAGCGATATTTTTTTTTCGTTGCTCTCCGCCCAAAATATCGTAGAATACGTCTTAGTAATGATCCTGTTAAAAGTGAAGCTCATAATTTTGATTCTTAGAGGTCCATTATCGCGTTTGAAGTTTTCTCATTTGAATAGCATGGGAAAATGATTTTTTCCCATTTTTTCTCCCTGCAATCTAAGAAGAAATTTTTTTTCATAAATTCAATGACTACCTCTGAATCATTATATTTCGAACAAAAAATCTTATTGAGTTGAATTGTTATCTTCAATATTTCATTTATTACAGAGCCTTGAAATTTTTTATGTTATTAGTTTTCCGTTTTTTTACATTTTTGTTTGCTCATAGAGAATACTTTGTTTTCGTGAAATTTTTTTTTTTTTTTTCGAGATTTTCATGTCAGGATCCTAAAAATGGTTTAAAACATCGAGAAAAATTATTTTTACGAAACGTCAGTGTGTGCGTGTGTGTACGTGCAGATTTCCTTGTACGCACGATACTGTCGTAATTTTCTACGGATTTTCTTCTAATTTGGCACGCAAGTAGGTTATCATATAACAAAGTTGGGTATTTGACGCAAATCGGTTGACATTTTCTTTTATTACAGCATTTTTAAAATTCTGAAAAAATCGTTTTCCCGCTATAACTTACGCAATTAAAGAGGCACCGGGCTAAAATTTTGTACCCAAATGGATTACCCGTAAAACATTACGTGTACCAAATTTCGCGAGAATCTGTCGAACCGTTCTGATTTTATTACAATTTCAATTTTTTCCAAAAATGTCTGCAAATACTATAACTCATACAAATTCTGAGATATCGGCCTACAATTGCCGATAGGATTTCACGATTGTTGATTTCCAATTAAGATTTGAAAATTTCGTGCGTCACAAAACCTGTATGTAAAACCATAGTTTTAAGGTCTGTTTTGAATTTGTGACAGAACCTGGGCTTAAGTATAAAGCGAATCGACAGCAACGCCCTCTGACAGCAGCGTTAACTTCCGGCAACGTAGTTTCCGGGTTTAGATTAAATAACGACAATCGTTTCCCGGATAAACGAGATTATAAGAAATTATAAAAATTAAGTCAAACAAAACTTCTTTCTTCCTTGAGAAAGATCGATTTAAAAATTGGCGCCTCGAGATATTGAGCATAGAATACGATGATGATGAACCATACCTCGATGAACCGTTTACGGTTTTCTATCCCCTCTCCTCGCAGATATTCTATAGTAATCCCGTGTGACCATTGATGTTGTGACGTGTAATACTTATATATTATTTTTTAACGAGAAATTGCTACTATCGAGAGAAATAGTTCGAGGCGCGAGTGAAGCAGGATTCAAGGTGTAGTTGGTGAAGGCCTTTGAGCTTTTAGGTAAGTTAGGAAAATCGTTAATTCGTCTTTTGTGCCTTTGGCTCGGACAGAACAGAGGTTATCGTGGGATAGTTGGGTTAATTGGTAGAATCGTGCCGACTTAGGTTAGATCGCTCGCTACTGTCTCTCTCTCTTAATGTCCTCGTTCGATTTGCCGTTCGTGTCGTGTGGCATTCGCCACAATCACGAGCTAAGAAAAAGTCAGATACTGTGCTTGCTGCTTAATTGTTTGAGTTATGCTCTCTTAATACGAACGCTCGGCACTCGAGTCGCGAGTCACGTCGTTTGCAAGGTTAAACCGCCAGACGCAATTTTTTTACGCTTATTTATCAGCGAATCTTTAAGTTTTTCGGGATAGTCATTTGTGGGTATCGTTTATTCCATTAAGTTGTGTGGAAAAGTTTTAGTTTCGAGATTAGCATTTTTTATGGGATTGATTTAATTATTTATTTATTTATTTATTTATTTATTTAGCACTCAAGTGCAATTGTTATGTGTATTCATGAGCGAATTTTAAGTTTTTAGGGGATATTTATTTATGTGTATTGTTGATTTGATTATATTGCGTGAGAGTTTTATTTTGGGGATTAGCATTTTACACCTGATTTTGTTTATTCACTTATTTATTTATTCATTTATTTATTTATTTATATTGAAACGCGAGTTGCAATTTTTTTAAGCTTAGTTATCAGGGAATCTTAAAGTTTTTTGGGATAGTCATTTATGCGTATCGTTTATTTCATTATGTTGTTTGGGAAAGTTTTAATTTTGGGATTAGCATTTTTTACAACATTTATTTATTTATTTATTTATTTATTCATTCATTTATCTATTTAGCATTCAAGTGCAATTTTTACGTATTCATGAGCAAATTTTAAGGTTTTTGAGGATATTTATTCATGTGTATTGTTGATTTGATTATATTGTGTGGGAAAGTTTTATTTTGGGAATTAGCATTTTTTACGTGTTTTTGTTAATTCACTTATTTATTCATTTATTTGTACATTTATTTATTTATTTATTTATTAAAGCGTCAGGCGTAAGTTCTTGATGCCTATTTATAAGCAAATTTTCACGCTTTTCAGGATAGTCAATTATGTGTATCGTTTATTTGATTATGTTGTGTGGGAAAATTTTATTTTCGAGATCAGTATTTTCTATGGGATTTATTTATTTATTTATTTATTAATAATTTATCTCTTCATTCATTCATTTATTCAGCACCCAAATGCAATTTTTATGTGTAACTGTGAGCGAATTTTAAGGTTTTTGAGGATATTTATTTATGTGTATTGTTGATTTGATTATATTGCATGGGAAACTTTTATTTTGGGAATTAGCATTTTTTACATGAATTTTTTTATTCATTTAATTATTTATTTATTCAGTTATTCATTCATTCAGGGTAAAGTTTCAGTTGCGATTTTTATATACTTATTTATAAGCAAATTTCAACTTTATTGAGGGTAGGGGTTTATGTGTATCGTTTATTCCATTATAACGGGTGGAAAAGTTTTATTTTGGTGATGAGCACTTTTCACATGATTTATACATTTATTTATTTCTTATGTAAATTTAAATTCAAATTCAAGTCCAATTTTAAGTCATTGAAAAAACAAAAGTGTCTGAGAACATAAGGAGGGCAATGTAAAAGGCTGAAAAAGCTATACAATTAATAAATAAATACAAATATATTTACTTATTGTCCACTACTACAAGACTTCTACTACTATTTATTCTCCAACTAAGGGAAAAAAGACTTTAAGAATATGAATTTCGGCGGATGCGGTGGTCTAGTAGTTATCGTACTGGCCTCCAGTCCAAAGCATTGGTCGGTCGCGGGTTCGATTCCTGTCGCCGTCGAAAAATAAAGACACGGACGCAATGAAGCTTCAGCGGTTCACGTGAGACACACACAGGTAAAACTGTGAGGGTCACATGTATACAGCTGTAGTCTGTGTTTACATTCTCGACGAAAATCGAGACGTAGCTCCGATATCGTGAGGCGAACTCGAGACCGGCTAAATCGGCATAAGGTTTTTCCGCAATGTTTTTTTATGCCCTTAGCAGAAATGCTATGGCAAATGCGATATAGAGGGGGAAATGCGGCCGCATAGGAGCCTGATTACTGATCCGGACCAGGCCCCGAATGGGGACTGGCTACTGATCCGGGCCGGCCCTGTAATGGGCGCAATGCCTGCAAACGGGGGGCGATGCAAATAAAAAAGCCTGCAAAGTAGAACCTTGCACATTGCTTCCTCATTATTATTCAATTTTTACAAAGTTACCTTTGAGGAAGTATGTTAATTGACTTTGACTTCCTCATAGAGGAAGCTTTGTAGAAAACGAAAAATAATGAGAAAGCAATTTGCAAGGTTCTACTTTGCATCTTTATTTTAATTTTTATTCTTAATCTCTGACGATTCACGAAATCCACTAAGTTAAAAAAAGACCTTCACATCGCATTTTGATTAAGTACAAATTGTTATCTTCCTCTCTTAACTTTTGCGGAAGTTATGAGCGAACGTGATTTAGAGAATTTTTTTTTTTTTTTTTTTTTGAAAAATCTTATAAAATCGGAACCGCTCTACCGATTTCGCTGAAATTCAATATCAAACATCATTTAACGTGTCTTTATTTATAAAGAACTATTTAGCTAAATTGGCGAACTTTTTTAAAAGTTCGAGCGATCACGACGTTTTTTTGAAAAATTATCAATTCCAATAAAACTGTATACATTGATACATTTAATTAAAAATCACGTCAATTACAGAGGAGTCAATACTCTAATTGCGTGCCAAACTTTAGCTCGATCCATCGTGCCGTTCGTGAGTTACGGACAATTGAATTTTCGGTGTCTGGAATAAAGATACACACATACACCCACATACAGACATATTTTCTGAACCACTTTTCTCGAAGTTTTAGGTGATTCTAAGTATGTTAACATGAAAATCTCGAAAAAAAAAATATTCACGAAAACAAATGAGGAAGCAAAATATATATATGAATTTTGGGAATTGATTACGAATTACATTGAAACTAAATTCGTGCATGCACAAATTATAAGATATAAAATATTTAAAAAATAACAAGGAAAAAGGGCTTCATATCAATAATTATTACATTTTCATAAGACTGCATACACTGCTTTACGAATTGTAGTATCAAAGCTCTTAGATTTTGGATTTTATTGGATAGACTTAAAAGAGTTTGAAAAATTTGAAAAAAATAAAAATAAAAATATTTATTTATAGATTACAGATAGACTAAATCTATTGTATAGTTTTTCATTTTGTGGAGATATATGATGCAATATATCATAAATCTGTAACATCTCCAATTTATTATTTAATAGGTAGATAAAATGATGCAAGATGAGGATCTGGGTGGACCGTCTAGAAGAAGTGCATTTGTACAGGCTCTGATGAGAATATCTCAGGTTGGTGAAGTACGCATGTTCTCAATTATGGGTTTCAGTAAATAAAAGACATAATATTACTGCAGGATACTTACATTTTTGTTTTTACGTTATTTTTATAGATTTATCAGAGTTACCTGGATTTATGGACACCTCACGTAATCTCAAGATGGGTTTGCGCTGGATTACTAGTAGTTATATTCGTACTTCGTATACTATTAACGCAGGTAATTGAAAAAAAAAAAAAAAAAAAAAACTGAACGTTGTACGTTTGCTTTCTGATTCTGACAATGAATAAGGAAGCAATGTGCAAGGTTCAACTCATTCTCTTATGAAATAAATAGATGAACATAGCTGAGTATTATTTTGTTTACATACTAAATTTGAAATTCCATAAAATCTAATCATTTACGTTCCTTCGTTAATTTACATATCTATTATTACTGAATATGATTATGTTTGCGATGCAAAAAAAATTTGTAGATGTAAATTCACTTTCTAATGCTATACATAAATTTATTCAATAACTTTAACAATCACATGTTGAAGAATATTTTGTCATGCAGTAATTTCAATGAAAAATACAATAGGAATATTAGAAAATGAAGGTTTGTTAGGATTTTTATCTTAATTTGAGAAAACCGATTATTCAGATTCTGTGTATTTTTTTTCAGGGCTGGTACATCGTAATTTACGCTCTGGGAATTTACCATCTAAATCTTTTCATAGCATTCCTAACGCCAAAGATCGATCCGGCGATGGATTTCGATGGTACGTTTAAATATTTATCTTTTAATAGAATAGAAAGCATTTAACAGTGCATCGTTTATTTATATAGTCATCCGGTTTGTATTCATCCATTTATTTATACTTATCTGCTAAATTGATATTATATAATTACTCAAACTGTCATAAATTTGGAAGATAAAAGTTCGATTTAACTGACTATTTAATATTGTAAATAACCAGTTACTGATTACTTGAATAATCGTAAATTGATATTCTCAATGAACGTTTATGCTCTATGAACGTGAGCGAGGAAAAAAATGTATGTGCCGAAAAAGTTATTATCCGCCTATAAACGTGAGAAAACAAAATTTCGAAAAAGTTTATATCTGATGAAGATGAGCGAGGAAAAAAAAAGTGACGCAACAGTTGGAGTTCGATTTTAAAAAAAACGACGTTTTACAAAAATTAAAGTTCGATCACGATATAAAAAAAAAGTTTAAGTTTTCGAAAAAGTTCATGTTTGATGAAGTTTTATTGGCGAGCGAAAAAAAAATTTGTCTAAAAAAAAAGTCGAGGAAAAAGAAAGTTTAGAAAATGTTCAAGTGCGACTGCAAAAGTGGTAAAATCAAAATTGAAAGTTTCGAAAAACTTTATGTTCCATGAAATCGTTTTGTTTCATTTTGTTTCCGAGAAATCGGAAAAATTCCAACGAAAGTCAGCGCTTTAGATTTTTTTGATCAGATTCGGTAAGACGTTAAAATTCAAAGTAAATATTTTCAGTCGAAAACTGAAGTAGCTGAGCAAAAAATCTGAGATTTGGCTTTCCTCTTTATTTCAGTATACTGAATTTAATTATTAAAAAAAAAAAATGAGGTCCGAAAATTGTGAGGCTAAATCTTTGTCCGATAATTGTTGAAATTATGGATTTACAACTACTATTCATTTTGTTTCGATTCTTCACGTTTCTAGTTTGACTAATGAACGTTTTTGTGCAGACGCTGACGGTCCAGAATTGCCGACAAAGTCGAACGAGGAATTCAGGCCATTCATAAGGCGACTTCCCGAATTCAAGTTCTGGTACTCAGTGAGTAAGTCGACGGTGATCGCGCTCATCTGCACCCTCTTCGAGTGCTTCAATATTCCCGTGTTCTGGCCGATACTTGTTATGTACTTCATAACGTTATTCTGCATCACGATGAAGCGGCAAATTAAGGTGGGCTACAACGACATCATAACTCATTTCTTGAATCATGATGGGATAAAAATCGGAAAAAATAATGCACATAAAACGTGCTGAGAAGATTGATTTCGCATAACACAAATCCCAACATCTTATTAACTAATTGGTGAAAAAAACAATTGTTCAAAAAATAAACAGTAAACCTAACTTTTTTTTAATGAAAATTATATGTTAATTTTTTGTAATGCGTATGAATTTTTTTTTTTTTTTTTTTTTTTTTTCCCCAAGAAAAGCCCAGGATATAACAAATTTTGAATATACGTCTTGCAAAAGAATACAAAGTAACAGATGGTTTTATGCCGAAGACATATCCAAAATTCGTTATTTCGCGCGCATTTTTTAAAATAAAAAAAATCGAAATCAAAATAAAGTCAAAAATCTGAAAAAATTCATACGCATTCAAATAAATTATCATATCAATTTCATAAAAAAAAGGTAGATTGACTGTTCATTTGTTGAACAATTGTTTTTTTTACCAATTTGTCAATAACATTTTGGGATTGTTAATATGCGAAATTAATTTTTTCAGCACGTTTTATATTATCATTTTTATCTATTATCAAGTTTACGTTTCAAAACATCTGCAAATAATTTTTGCAAATGTCTATCACCTTGGAATTCGAAAATTTTCTTAAAACTGTTTGTTTCGTGATGTAAAGTCTGTAATAAATGTTATCTTGTTTCAGCATATGATTAAGTACCGTTATTTGCCGTTCACGCACGGGAAACCAAAGTACCAGAATCACGATGACGGCGCGCGGTTAACCGCTAAATAATGTAGCGATTGCGAGAGAGAAAGAGAGAAAAAAAAGAGAGCCAGCTCTAGCGAAGTCAAAAGTATGCTTGTTGCTGAGATTCGAGTTGCGTAAATGTGCGTAGAATAAATAATTTCACTAAATTTATAAACTGTGTCGACGAAGAAGAAGATGAAGAAGAAGCAAGATAAAAACAAAAGGTACCCCAAGAAAACGAAGAGGCATTTAACAGTGCTGACAGTGAACGACAAGAAACTTTACAAAAATCAGACCGAGCGTCTCCGAAAGTTGTAAGAATTTTTCCTCCTTTTTTTCTCCTTATCAACAGTAACTTTTCTTTTCTTTACTATCGCCCGAGACTTATTTCTCTCTTGAGCTTACAGTCAATGCAAAAGAGACGAAAGCCTCGTGAAAAAAAGAGTAAAGAGAGAAAAGCAACAGGAAAAAAATCATGAAACGGAAAAGAAAAAAAAAAACAATAAAAAACACGATTATTATCAAGGGATATGCATATATATTTACATAATAGCTGTAAACCACTTGCGGTATATTATAAACAAAGAAAAAAACACCTCTCTTAATATATTTGTATCATAAAACTTGTACAAAGTATTGTTAGGTCTTATATAAAAGGAAGAAAATACAAAACGAGAAGGATCTTGTGTTAAATACGGTACAATGAAGTGAAAAACGGCTAAACGGGATAAAAGACAAAAAGAAAATACACATACAAACCGGAGCAACACAGTTGTTTATGTAATTTTAAATTATTTCTTAATGTAAAGAGAAGGAGAACGTGAGAGAGCGATTAAGAACAATTATGATAAAGACACAAGGAATAATTAATCATTATGAGAATCGTGGATGTCATCGATTTGTTGTTGTTTATTCCACGTACGATAAACTACTGAAACTTATTATTGGCGCGATTGCGATCATTATCGTGATCGTACTTCGTGGATGATGATGTTCTGATGAATTTTCTTATGTAATTCTAACATTTATCTAATTTATATAATTTTTTCAGATTTTTTCCTTTATATTGATTTTGATTTTTTTTATCTTGAAAAATACTATAACTTATTATGGAAACGTGTTTCGCAAAAAAATCTTGAGTGTAATAGATGGTTTTATGCCGAACACATATCCAAAATTCGTTATTTCGCGCACATTTTTGAAAATAAAAAAAATCGAAATAAAGAAAAAAATCTGATAAAATGTATACGCATTCAAATAAATTGACATATCATTTTCATTAGTAAAAAATTTAGGTTGACGATTGTTTGTTGAACAATTGTTTTATGCATTGAAACTTCGTTTTTACGAGCTATACTGGTTTTAAGGTGATGTGAAAGCTCAATGAGTGCGAGAGAAATAGAACCAATCTTGGGATCCTAAATTTCTCCGTCATCGTTGATCTTTTGGGTAAAAGCCGAGAAAATGGCCCTGCAGAATTCTCGGGTCGAGGGCAACGTTCTCATTTTTTATCCAAAATATCAACCTGCGCGGAGAAAATCGGATTACAGTTTTCGATACCGACCGAGCAGTTTCACATTACCTTAAGTTAATGTGGCACTGCTTCCAAAACTGTAATCTCCTTTACTCGGAGCTGCTTCATATTTTAAAGCAAAGCAGAAAAGATTTCATTCTGTTTATCCAATCAGCATTGAAAGCTGATTTGCTATTGATTAATTTATCAACTAGTTCTGCGGAAAATACGATTACAGTTTTTTTCTACCGATTGCTGAAAACAGGTTTATCACCTTAAGGCATGATAAAACACCTCCCAGACCATTTTTTATACCCAGTCGGTAACAAAAACTGTAAATAATTATTTTCACGGGTGCCGAATGTTTTTTAATAAAAGAAAAGTCTTACATTATGCAGGATTGGTGAAGAAATGTTATAAAACTTTTCTTTGATCAAGAAATATTCGGCATCCGTAAAAATAATTGTTTCAAGTTTTTATTACCGATTGAGTATATTTCACCCTCGCATTTGGTATATCGACTGAGTCACGTGAGTGCAAAAGCGATAAAACCATCGATGATCACGGTGAAGCGAAAGTGAAGAACGGAAACGTTCAGCTGCTTGAGGGGAAATGATAGCTACTCTGTCGGTAACAAAAAAATGTATCAATATATCTGAAGTCGAACGTTTGTGGGTAAAAGAAAAGTCTTACATCATTCGTCTCTGAATTCTGCATGATATAAGACTTATTTTTTTCTGAAAAGGATCAATATTTCAAGAATTCCTGGTCCGAAAGTTATTATGTAACTTTTTTACGCTCATTCACGTATTGATTTCGCTTAAAGGAATGTAAAATGACTTGGTCGGTATCGAACACTGTAATCCGATTTTTGTCATTTATCCAAAATCAAACGTGGCAGAGAAATACGGATTACATTTTTTGTTACCAACCGAGTAGTTTTATATTACCTTAAGAGCATTAATAAATAAATTACCTAGTAAACAAAAAAATCGGTTTCGTTCTGCTCTATTGCAATTTCCAGTTCTGTGAATGTTACATTGCTGAGTCCGAAATTGTAATAGACCAGCAAGGAAACCGATTTTTTTTTGTTTACTGGATATTTATTTAATAGCCGGCCTAATAGAATTTTATTTAATCGAAATATACTCTATTCGTCTATTAAAATGATATTTTATTCATTCCAAATACACCGCATGAATGATTTAAATAAACTTTTCAAACAGATTTCTCTCGGTGTAAGTTCAAATTATAAGTATTCATCGCACGATTATATTTGTTTTTTTTTTTTTCAAACTAAAATCTACTCTAATGTCCTTATATGTGCTCTTTGTGGATTCATCTCAGAAAACTCAATAAACTTTATTCATTTTTTGCATAAACGTAATGATTTTCAGTGCTGGCTCTCTGCCTAATTTTCTTTTTTTTTAAACTAAAATCAACCAAAAGACAATCAAACAAATTGTCCAAACTCAAATCTTAATGTGAAACAATTTAAATTTGACCGATATTTTAGCATTTATGACGAAAATTTTTAAATTTACTTAAATACATGAAAACTTTATCTGCAAAGGATTAAAAATTGTTTTGATAACTTAACGGCGCGTCAGTTTCCGTTGTATTTTTACAAGATAAGGAAGGAAAAGGACAATCAGGTACAAAATATTTTAAGTTCGAGACAGATATCATTTAGAAATAATAATAATACACTTTATTTATTTATCAATCACGTTAATGCGCATAGTTCTTTTTTCTCATTTTTCTTATTTTCATTTGCTTATTACGGTATGTTTGGTTTATTTAAACATTGTCATATAGGAGGAAGAAGGTACATCAGTATTAAATCGCAACATTGTGCGCTTATTTTTTCGGGTATTTCACTCGTTGAGATCTTCGGATATGACGGGTTTCGTTCGATCGTGGATAGACGTCGTGAGATTTGCGCCAATTACCGTCGTCGTCGTCGTTTCGCTCACCGTCGATTCCCGCTTCCTGTAGGGATGCGTCGGCTGACTGTAGAGCCTGCGATTCATCGAAAGATAGAGAAAGAATATAACAAGACGACTTAAGGATGTATGATAGGTTCAGTCCCGCAAAAAGTGAGTTTCAGAGAAAATTTGGATTACTTCCCAATGGGATAAAAATCGGAAAAAAAAATCGATATTAAACGTGTTGAAAAGATAAATTTTGCATAGTATTAATTCCAAAATTTTATTAACAAATTTCTGAAAAAAACAATTGTTCAACAAACAATCAGTCAACCTAACTTTTTTTTCTGATGAAAACGATATGTTAATTTATTTGAATGCGTATACATTTTTTCAGATTTTTTTCTTTATTTTGATTTTGATTTTTTTTATTTTTCAAAAATGTGCGCCAAATAACGAATTTTGGATATGTGTTCGGCATAAAACCATCTATTACACTCAAGATTTTTTTGCAAAACGAATATCCAAAATTTGTTATATTCTGCGTATTTAAAAAAAAAAAAAAAAAAAATCAAAATCAACATAAAGAAAAAAATCTGAAAAAAATTCATACGCATTAAAAAAAATTAACATTTGTTATATCCTGCGTATTTAAAAAAAAAAAAAATCAAAATCAACATAAAGAAAAAAATTTGAAAAAAATTCATACGCATTCAAAAAAATTAACATGTTATTTTTATGAAAAAAAAGTTAGGTTGACTGTTTATTTGTTGAACAATTGTTTTCTTCACCAATTTGTTAATAACATTTTGGGATTATCATTATTCGAAATCAATCTTTCCAGCACGTTTTATATGAATTATTTTTTCCTGATTTTTATCCCATCGGGAAGTGATCGAAATTGTCTCTTAAACTCACGTTTGGCGTGACTGTACCTATCATACATCCTTAAGACTGTTTGCGGTGCGATTTTTCAATTTTGACTGATTTTTTCTCATTTAACTTTGTAATAGTTTGAATGATGTTTTTTTTAAAACACATGCACGAAAACTGATGCTTTCGGACCTGCAGCACGTGACAAATGTTGCGTTTTTTGGTTGGGTATGAGAAAAACCGACTGCGCATGTGCAATGCAGCGCTCTACTTTTTGCGCACTAGTGTGCAAAACCTATCCTGTAAGAGCTGTTCGCGGTGTTCCGATACAAATGTATATGAATTATTATGAATTACACTTTCTCGCCAACTTTCGCCACTCTGCACATTACAGGCCTAAAAGCGAGTTTTTTGCGCTCTTGTTTAAAAAAGTAGTATGTGATAATTGTACGAAATTGTAAATTTCCGACAGCGAACGACGAAAAGTCCACTTTTCGTACCAGTATCACAAAGTACTATTTAAAAACTGTTATCCCTGCTTCTATGTCTTTCTTTTATATTATCTCTGTCTCACAATTCAATTTCCTTCTGATATTGACTCATCTGAGCTCTCGGACCTTATGCTCTCGGTTCTCGAACGCGGCGACCAATTGTTGTAATACTTTCTGTTCATTCTCAGGTCTCGCGCGTTCGTCCAACGCGAGATGTGATGCCTCATCGTGTTCTGTACTTCGGTATTCAGAAAACAGTAGAAGAGCGCCACCGAGAGACCCTGTAATGAAAAATGTCAGTGAAACGATGGTCATTTTATGTTTCTGCGTTCTGAGAACGAGTTTATGCAACTCCGTGCGAGAAGTAAGCACTTCTCGCACTAGTGAAATGAAATCGTATACGAAACTCGTTCGAGAAACTTTTTCTCAACTCGTTTGATTAAACGACCTTCTCACACACTTTGCTTCGCTTCGCGTGCGAAAAATCGCACTTCTCGCATTAGTGAAATAAAATTGTATACGAAACTCGTGCGAGAAACTTTTCTCAATACGTTTGATTGCAACATTCGTCTTCGGCTCCTGCTGAACAAGAAACTTTTTCTGACAAACTCACCTTTGTCAGAAAAACTTTCATCGCACTCGTATCGTAATATACTTTTACGCCACTCCGTGCGAGAAGTCGCACGTCTCGCACTCGTGAAATAAAATTGTATCCAAAATATGCGTACACAAATATAATATTCTGAAACGACCCAATTTTTTTTTGCGGTTTGTATCTGTGATTCTAAAGTAGGAAAACTTCAGTATTTGTGATGATTTTTTTTGAGCTCGTTGACATGTATTTTTTTGATAAATTCGAGGTAACTCTAGCGGTACAGCTTACTGAAATCTGGAGTTCGAAAATCATTTTCAGCACTGAATTTCATTTGCATAAAGCAAATCAGCCGTCAAGCCAAATTAAAAAAAAAATAAAAATGATTTTCAAATTTCTGAATGGCTATTAACTTTTTTTTAGAATTTTATCTAGATTTCCAAAATTGCAATTGTTTCACTTTTTGACCTGATCAATTTTCCGCTTTCCTTTTAACGCACTTGTATATCGATTGATTAATTTATGAAATAGTTCAATTCTACCCTAAAATCAAGATAAGCCCGCAATCGTTATGAAATTTTCATTTTTGTCTAATTTTTGTTTTTGAAAAATCGTTTCCTAAAAGACACGCTGACCACAAAAGCTCTTATATATGAATATTTCATGATGGGTTGAATATCCAAACTACTCATCTGGTCCTCGATCTCAATATTCTAATTAAGATGTAAATATCCCTCGAAATTAATGTAACCAAATGAAATGCATATTTTATATTTTTTATCGCAGTCAGTGCGACAAAAGAAAGTGGAGTCGGGTGATTAATTACCTGTGACGAAAGAAGTATCGCTCGAGCGTACGAAAAAACGTTAGCCACATGGCCTTCTGTCGGTCCGGCGAGAACAAGAACATACGTAACACCCAGAAGTGGTATTAGCACTAAAAGTGCTTTGCTCGCTTTTCTGTACTGCTGAGTTTCTACGTTGTTCGCCGATCTCAGCTTCGTTATAAGAACCTGCGTCAGACAAAAATTTTCGTCATTAATTCAGTAATCGAATATTAAAATTGCTGAGTAATTATTTTTAATTGAGAATCTCTCGAGTTAAATGATTTTGAAAATCACGCTGAAACGCGGACACAATTAATAATGTTTATGAATTAATTGATTTTCACAAAACTTGGAAAAAAAAACTTGATATTTTGAAGATCATTAATCTGATGTTTTTCGTGTATGATATTTTTTCATATATGAATCTCTGTCAATTCAGCCACTTTTTTTTCGACCTCCTCTTATTTTTTCCAAAATGGGATATTTCAAAGCACTAATAAAAAGCACACTTTGTGAATTTTTTCAGATTGCTTAAAACATTATTGCAGAAAATACCGTTTTTTATTCAAGAGCTAATATTTCAAAAACTTAATGTTACTAAAAAAGAATGGCTTTACATAAAAGTTGTCGTTTTTTGTTAGCTTTCGAGCAGAATATATGAAATGATTTTCACGATCCAGCGACTATGATTTTTTTACCGATAAACGGAGGAATTATTTTTTAATTCGAAAACGGATATTTTTTCCGGGCTGAAAAAATTACAGAGTATTTTTTCATAATTGCTGACATCTCAAAAAAATCAGCAGAGTGACACCGCCAGATTTTCCTGCATAAAAAAAATAATTTGTGTGATAATAATACCTGATTAATCAATTGACTATTACAGGTATATGCAACTAATTTGTTCAATTAATTAACCAAAAACGTATTCTATGGCGAAAAATAATCATTTCGCGACGAGTTATACTTTGAAGTTAAACTTTAATGAATCATAATTCCATCAAGTTTGATCTCACGAGAATGATTCTTATGTAGTTTCGGAGGTGAACGTTTTCTCTTCAAGTTTGATAGTAATAATTATGGTCGTAAGATCCACAGTCCCCGAGTTATTCGCAAAAAAATGCAAATCATACGCATTTATCATAGTCAAAGTTGAATATCTTTGAGAGTATGTGCCAGTAAATGCTCTATGATACACCGAATTAAAAAGAATTGAAGAAGCTATTTAATGTCACTATTTTTATACCCGTTTATTTTGTGCAAAAATTGGCAATCCCCTGGAAACTCGAGACAACGACTGCTTACGTGTTAATCAAATGGGAAATACTAAAACCCATTGCGCGACATCTAAAAAAAATCGCACGATGTTTTCCTTCTACCGTTGTCGATAGAATGATATAAACGACGGTTTTAAGCTGTACGGAAGTCGAAAAAAAAAGAAAAAAATTTTTGAGCCACTCTAATATAGGATTACGATCGTAAATTTATTATAGTACTTCGTAAACTCACGAACCAAAGTCCGTATTCGGAAGGATAGAATTGTTTTGAAATCGTTTTTATCAATTATATTTATTATTTAAAAAACGGATCCTTACCCACATTATCGTGAATAAAAATCCAACGTTGACGACCAGTACAGCAATCGCCGGCGCTTGGTAGAACCAATCGTATGCATGGGTAACCATCCACGGACAATGTTTGTAGAGTGCAGTCTGTTAATGTAAAATTCCAAGTAGATAAAAAAAAAAAAAAATTTTTAAATAATAAATGTAGGGTGAACGAGCAATTGGATGGACGGGATCCAGTGAATGGACACTGTCCATAAGAGCACGTGTATTAAAAGCTTCCATTCACTGGGTTTTTTTGTCTGCTTAACCGTCTATTCACTGGTAGGTTTACCTTATGAATTATTTTAACCGTTCGCCTTGGAATAATAACGCGAGTGGAGATATTAATGAACGAAGGATGGTAATGAAGGAAAAAGGAAAATGAAGGGAAAGGTCCTCGAGGGTAGCAAGACTCAATTAGTTGATTGTTCTTGCAGAAGCTATTACTCTTGGCGTTATAACCATCCTATTACTTTCGAACTCATTCTATTAAAAATTTTTCTAATATGTAGATTGATACTATTCTTCGAAGGATAAAGAGATGCGAATTAAAAAAATTAACGAAAAAGTATTTTCCTAACAATTTATCGAAAATTCGATGAAAATTGGTGTAACGATTTGATTACTTTTTAACTCCCTTTGTTTTTTTAAATACATGGAATGATATTTTTTTTTTTTTAAGAATAAAGAAATTAAAAATTATAAAATTAAAGAAATTTCTTCCCTAACGATTCGTCGTAAAATTCCATGTAAATTAGAGTAACTATCCTATTACTTTTCAACTCACTGTATTTCATATTTATTCATTACTGTCGATTACTATTGACATTTATCTTTGAAAAATGAAAAAATGAAAATTTCTACAACTAAAAAAACTTCTTACCTAACAATTTAACCAATAGAGGAATTCATAAATATTAAGTTATTTATTGAATGTCTTTGAAGAATAAAGAAATTATAATTTATAAAATAAAAGAAATCTCTTCCCTAACGATTCGTCGAAAAATTCCATGTAAATTAGAGTAACTATCCTATTACTTTTCAACTCACTGTATTTTATATTTATTCAATACTGTCGATTACTATTGACATTTATATTTGAAAGATGAAAAAATGAAAATTTCTACAAGTAAAAAAACTTTTTCCCTAACAATTTAACTAATAGAGGACTTCATAAATATTAAGTTATTCATTGAATAAGTAAAAAAAAGGGTTAAGTTAAGGAGTAATTAGAAGGTAACAACTTCGATTACGTATTATTTGGATGTTTGCTCAAAATTCTGTAAATCTCACCTGATTCCCTTGCACATTTTCAGCGACTGATCTAGCGATTCCCCAAATAGCTATGACCAGCAATGGAACGCCTAGAAAAAAGTAGAAAGTAGTAGACTAGAAATTGCTACTTAACGTATAACCGTAGAAAGAAACTAATTAATGCGCAATCGTTTAAGTATTCTACGCGCGTCTTGACGCAGTAACTTTTTGGTGGTGGTTAGTTAATTACAAAAAAACGCAATCTTACCCCAGCCAATAGCGAGACACAGTCGAAGCTTTATGTTGTCTCCGGTGAAAGTTTTAACGACTAACAGGTACAGATATAAGCCTGCAAAAAAAATATTATTTTAGGTATTTGTTATTTAAATAGTTGAATTGCTTTCGTGCAATTTTATTTATTTACCTTCCACGAACATCCAGAAGAAATTTGTGAGATTGAAGTAATGAAGAAGCGAGAAGAAGATTATGCAAGTTGGAATGTCTGTTTGTGTAGATACCTGAAACAGTTCATTTATTTATTTATTTATTTATTTATTGACGAGTGGCGATTGGATACTAAATAAAAAATCGCAGTTAAAAAAGGATTTATTCACTGTAGGTGGATTTATTTGTTTTGTTGTAATGATTTTTCATTAGGCTTTTATAGTTCAGAGTAAAGAACTATATATATAGTCAGTTAATGATGAAAGAGAAGTGAAAGATGAGGGCTAATTTTTATTTGCAAGTGGCAATTTCATTCTAAGTAACTTTTAGGACTTATTCAACATAAGTGAATTTCTTCGTTTTATTGCATTCATTTTGATGGTTTTGTCAAATTTGAGGAGTGAACTAATTATTTACTTAATTAAGGAGTAACACCACTGGATTTGTGAAAAATCCATTTTTCTTTTGGTTCAAACTATATTTCAGGCCAGAACTGGGCAGTATTTAAAATACATCATGTACTTTAAGTATTTAAAATACTAAAATACTTCTTAGGGATTTTAAGTACTCAATAAAATACAAAATAAAAAATACTTTTTGTAATCACATTTAGTAAAAATGTCTTCATGTACTGAAGTCAATTGCGTAAACGGGAAAATGTCTCGAAAACGATTATTTCCTCATTTTAGTTCAACTAACAAACGAATAAGCATGAACGAAGTGTGTTATGCAACATTGAACAATTACTACTACATCCAATAAACGCGCAATGCCTTAGAATTGAATTTTATACGGTTTTTTGAAGAGTATTTTGAAAAGTACTTAGAAATGTATTTTAAGTACCAAAGGATTGAAGTAATAAAAGTATTTTATATTTTGTATTTTGAGTATTTTCATGTATTTTGCCCAGCTCTGTTCTATTTTAGACTTCCTCATAAAGGAAGCTTTGCGAAAGATGAAAATTAGTGACGAAGTTCATGATATCTGACGTTTTACAGAAAATGTAAATAATAATGTAAAGTTTAAAACGTGATCATTTTTATTTACAGTGAAATCTGAACTTGGAATACGAATAAAATATTTGTAGACTGCCATTCAATTACGGTCGTAATTGCATTTAAAAAAAAAGTGTCTCAACGTCTCCCAAGGACGAACATCCCTAAATTTTGATTGATGTCGCTCTATCCTGCAAATGAAAGGACCCTTTATTTCCACCGAATGCATATTCCACTCGTTTTTTTGCCTTTGGAAATTTACTGATATTGAAATTGATTGGAAGGCGTTTCTCGGCGGTAACCAAGGGATTGAAGGTTCAAGGGATGAGGGACCATGGCTGTGATAATCCCCCTATCGGGGACAATGGCTCTGTTCGTGAGGTAAAATCGAGGTAAGCTGAAGTATTTATGCGATTTCAAAAAGGACTAATTAATAAAATCTTTTTATTACGAATATTTTTCCATAAAGGTGTTATCGAGTAAGGGTGAAGGACCGAAGGTCCTGCGATCGATCTTCTCGCTTGTCCAGAGGACTTTGATCTTACTTGGAAAAAAATACGGTTCATTGTGGCGATTAAATATCATCCTCACATACGACCGAAAATTTTAATTAATATCTGAGACATTTATGTGCCATTATTTTTTCTGTTGATGTACTTGGAAAAAAAAATGTATTCAGAATTTTTTTCATTTGTAATGACCGTTAAAAAATCTTGAGAATGGTTGTTTAGGCAATTAGCGACCGCAAAACGACCTCAGAAGCAACCATCCAAAAATTTGTATGAATGGACGTTTTTTCAATTAGCGACCGCAAAACGCCCTCAAAAGCGATCATACTTATGATTTTTCTGAATGCTTGCTTTTGACGTCGTTTTGCGGTCGCTAATACATGTAATCCACATAACTTCAGCCAGCCAAAAAAAAAAATGTCAAAAAATCAGGTTCAAAAATCAAAGGTCAAAAATCGGTTTTATCATGTCAGGACATGATATATGTATTTTTTAAAATATTTCAAACTGCGATAATTCGAGAACTTTGCACGGCCCTCAAAAAAAAAAGAAAAAAAAAAGAAAAAATTTAGGATTTCCATACGATACGGATTTTTTTCGCAAAAAAAAATTTCATTAATTCTGTAGTAAAATATATTCTGAAATTACACAATTAATTCTGAACTAATTTGTTTCCTTGTGGGCCATAAAAAACGCACATTTTCGTTTTTTTTAGATGTCGATACGATTAATCGTTCCCGAGATATCATAGGTTCAATAAAAAATGAAAAAAGAACCAATTGATCAAATGTTTATATTACGAAAATATTTTGATTAGAGTGTTATCGAGCAGGGGTGAATGACCTAAGGGTGGGATCGATCTTAACGCTGGTCCAGTGGACTTTCATCGCCGCCACCGGGAAGAGAATTACGCTTCTTGAGTGGCGATGCAATATCATTCTTTTTTGCTGGTGCTTTGTATATCCTGGAACCCGAAGGATAAACGGCATCAAAGTAACACGCTAGAATGCTTGCCAGGAATAAAATACACGGAGAAGCACGAGCACTAACTCCGCCGGTTTCTAGGCAGGACAAATATAGAACCCTCGTACGGATCGTGCGCCGGGCTTTCGTTAAATTAATGGATATTTTCATGACGCTGTTGTTCCGAGTTCTTTTTCTCCCAGTGATGTTGTTATATACATTGAAATGATGAAAAAGGTCAGAAAAAAAATTAAGGGTCACCAGTGATAGAGAACCGAGTCTCGGAGAAAATGATTACGCGCATTCAAGTAGTGATTATACAGATCAGGTCAGCCAGAATATAAGTGAACATTAGATTGTGCTTTGTTATAAAAAGATCTCGCCGTCTTGTTGAGAATCGAAGGACTTGGAAAAATGGTCTGGGGTATATGAGGTTTATGAGAATACAAATCGACAGAGGTTAATGAGATCCCAAATTGGCACTGAAGTGACGTAGTCGTTTCAGCCACAGAGTGACTAAGGTCACGAAATTGCTAAGGTTATGGAGTGGTTAAACGGACGGAACACCTAAAGTCACGGAGTGGCTAAAGGGACGAAATACCTAAAGTCACGGAGTGGCTAAAGGGACGAAATACCTAAAGTCACGGAGTGGCTAAAGGGACGAAATACCTAAAGGCACGGAGTGGCTAAAGGGACGAAATACCTAAAGTCACGGAGTGGGTAAAGGGACGAAATACCTAAACTCACGGAGTGGCTAAACTCACGAAATGCCTAACCTCACGGAGTGACTGAAGGCACGGAATAACTGAAGGCATGGAATGCCTAAACTCACGGAGTGGCTAAACTCACGGAGTGGCTAAAGGCTCGAAATGCCTAAAGTCACGGAGTGGCTAACGGCACGGAATGCCTAAGGTCCCGGAACGGCTAACGGCACGGAATGCCTAAGGTCCCGGAACGGCTAAAGTCGCGGGGTGGCTACAGCCACGGAGCGGCTAGAGTCACGGGGTTACTACAGTCACGGAGCGGCTAAAGCCACAGGGTGGCTAAAATTACGCAGTTGCTAATTTCACGGAGTAGCGAATTTTCATTTTCCAGAAATGTATGTACGATAGAACCGCCCAAGATAGGAAATAAAAAATAAAATAATTCTAATATCTCATAATATTTCTATTTTATCGTATTGAAAATCGGTGAACTTTTGAAAATATCAAAAGATGATTTTTTGAATTTTTTTTAAGAAAACAAGAATTATTGACAAAGAAAGGGGTAAAAAAAATTAAGGGTCACAAGTGATAGGTAACAGAGGCGTGAAAAAAATGTTTACCTGCATTGAAGTAGTTAGTATCCACATTAGGTCAGCCAGAATGTAAGTGAACATCAGGTTGGTGTGTATGTTGTTTCGCAAGCATCTCAGCTCTCTGAAATCAAATTAGTAACTCCTTAATAGCCAGACCCTTAACGATACCAAGGGGAATTTTCCGAGAAACTGTAATCATTGTAATTAAGACGATGCGTCTCAGGATTATTATGTTCTATCTCGCTCCTTCATCGTTGCTAATTGGCTGTTCTACTCGTACTCTAAACTGAGAGAGACAGAATAATTGACCGAAGTAAATAATTTATTTAAAAAATATATATAATTGACTCAAGTAACTTGGTATTGGATGCAGCCTAGCAAACCGTGCGACCTCAAAAACGACCGTAAAACTATAAAAAGATCCCAAAAACGACCGTAAAACTATAAAAAGATCCAAAAAACGACCGGTAATTTTGTGGCAGAAAGTAACCATGCAAGCGACCTTAAAACGACCAATACAGTCGTTTTCTTGATTAGTGACCGCAAAACGGCCTCAAAGAGCGACCATCCACAAAATGTTAAGTATGGTCGTTATATCAATTAGCGACCGCAAAGCACTTTTTTCTCTTCCGAATGATTTGAAGATAACGAAAAAAAAAATGCGATCGTCAATATATCGTATCTGTAATTTAGGGACATGATTTTATTGAGAGCCGTATTCATGTATACATGTTAATTAAATGGCAAATCGATACATCGTTTGAGTCACTTCTAAAAAATTTTTTACCGCGCTGAAATTTTCAGAAGATTTGTTTAAAGGTAAAAAATTATAGTTTAAAACGATGCAAAATAAATAAATAAAATTGACACACTCCAATATTTAATAAAAAAAGATTATATATTTTATAGATTCGATCACGTAGAAATTTGTAGAAGCGATACTCAAGTTTTATCTGTCCATTTTTTTATTGAAACATATCAATGTAATTGCAGTTTTTATTAATGGGTTACTTATTTTAAAAAAGTCAAATAAGATAATTCAATGTCGATATAAAATTTTTTTTAATTTCTGTAAAAGATGTGAAGAGAATTGTCAATAAAAAGTTTCTTCTTTTGCAGTGCTCATTATATTTTCCTTCGTTATTTCAAGAATATGAATAGAGTTGACGATATCGTAATATATTCATCAGTTTAAGTGGTACAAGCAAAAAGTTTTTTATTCTCACTCACGGCATGAAAAATTCATTATTACTGAAGTGACACGCCCTATTCATATCCATACCAATTTACTTAGAGACGATTGGTGTTTGGGAAGAAAACATTGCAGTGCAGATAGACGAAGGAAAAAAAATTGCTTTTGTTTGCAATATTAATTGTGGCTGAGCACTAGGAAGTTGAAAAAAGAACATTTCATCACTGATGAGTTTCTTCCTTGTTTGAAACTGAATATTTGAAACCGACAGAAATTATTCTTTGCCGGGCCACGACAATATTTAGTAAGTCTTCAGTGACTATAAAGCTTTCGCCTTATAACTTGACTGTCAAAAAAGATTGTGAATTTACTGTCACGATAATATGAAATTTACAAAATTGGTGAGTACAATAACGGGTGACATTAACTTTAAAATTAACAATAGTGAAAGTAAAGTTGCGCACATAAAGCCTTTTTTTAAAATACTTTAATGAATATAAATAAAGAAAATTATAAAACGTCTGCAGTAATCTAGTTATTACATGATCAAAATTGTAGAATTAAAATCAAGTAATGAATATTAGTTGACGCATTTTTCTGTTGTTTTAATTTTTTTTTGTAGGTCATAAAATTCTACACTTTACCATTTTTCAGAAATGTATTACAATAAATCTGTCTTAAGATAGAGTCGTTTGAATGAAATCTTAAATGATTCTAAGATCTCATGGAAATTCTATTAAATCGTATTGAAAGTTGGTGAAGTTTTTACAATAACAAAAGCCGATTTTTTGGAATTAAAAAGAACAGAAAATAGTATATTGTGCAACAAGGGTCGAAAGCAGAGCTGGGCAAAATATATGAAAATACTCAAAATACAAGATATAAAATACTTCAGGTCTTTGAAAATATAAAATACTTTTGGTAATTCAATCCTTTGATACTTAAAATACATTTCTAAGTACTTCTCAAATACTCTTCAAAAAACCGTATGAAATTGAATTCTAAGGCATTGCGCATTTATTGGATGTATAGTAATTGTTCAATGTTGCATAACACACTCCGTACATGCTTATTCATTTGTTAGTTAAACTACATTGAGGAAATAATCGTTTTCGAGACATTTTCCCGTTTACGTAATTGACGACATTTTTTCTAAATGTGATTTTTAAAAAAAGAGCTTTCTCACAGTTGTATTACACCGTTCATAAACTTTTGACTTTAGAACATGAAACTGTTTTTTTTCTTCTTCATAAAAGAAGCTTTCATCCATGAATCACTTCGATTACTAAATTAAATTATCACACACCCAAATTAATTTTATGGGGAGGCGATTTAAAAAATACTATGAGGAAGCAAAGGTAACGTTATATTAAGTAGAGGAAAGTTAACATTGTCCATTTGCAAATCGTTAAGACGTCGAGAGTCACGATACATTGTGTTGTCTGGTCTGAAAGCTACAAGTGAACATTTTTTAATTCATTTTCCAATGTTTATATTCCCTACATCACTCCGAAAAAATGCAAAGAGGTAATCCAGTATATGAATTTTATGACCGTGAAAATTTTTTTGAATTGAGATAAATAATCTCACTGAAAAAAATAATGTGTTGAATTTTTTCAGGTGACTCAACCCCGTTAATTTAGTAATTGGAGTGACTTATTATCGAACAAAGAGAGAGAGTGAGTACTATCAAAAGCGTTAAATTATGCATTTCGCCTGTGAAAAGTACATGTTAAATTTCAAATTTTAAATTTAACGTGAACTTGGTAAATATTAAAAAAATGTTCCGAATATATGGGATCAAAAAAAAGAAAAGTATTTTGTATTTTGTATTTTATTAAGTACTTAAAATATCTGAGAAGTATTTTTGTATTTAAAATACGTATATTGAATACTTGAAGTACATGATGTATTTTAAATACTACCCAGTTCTGACCGAGACCACTCGAAATAATTCAAAACAGGAAGGTAAAATAATTTTGTCATCTCATTTTCCCTCTCGATATTATCTCGCCAAATATTGCTCTGACGTTTCTCGCCCGGCAGATTGTATCGCGTGCGTCATTCGCGACGAAGCGTTAAGTGAAAAGGTAAACGGAACGATGTTGAACGTCCCGAAGGCGTAGCGAATGTGTTGGTGTCACCGGAGACTCGCCCTAAGGTTGATGGGAAATCGTCCAGATGCGTTCTTTTGCTATATAGAGGCGAGCTGGACAGGTAACAGTAAAAACACGGAAAAATAAATAAAAATGAAGTGGACATCAGGTATTCCCCGTCAACACGGTAAATATTTAACTCTAAAGCCTCCTAAACTACTCCATCAACTATTATGTCAGTGTAGGTCATAATAATTGATAGGAAACGATTTCAAAAAATTGTATCGTTCCGAATACGGACTTTGGTTGATGAGTTTACAGTACTTCGTTTTTTTTTAACCAAGAAATTAATTAATTATAATTCAAATTGCATATATTGAAAAAGAAATAATTAAAAAAATTAAAAATAGTTCAAATAACTTTTTTTGACAGACATTCAAAGTGAGAAATTTTTTTAGAAAATATTAGAAAAAATATTAACTATAATTCAAATTGCATATATTGAAAAAAAAAAATTTTAAATTAAAAATAGTTTAAATCACTTTTTTGACAGACAATCAAAGTGAGAAAAAATATTAGATAAGATCAATGCACGTCGCCGCGCCTCTTTTCATTCAAGGATGTATGATACGTACAGTCCCGCCAAAAGTGAATTTCAAAGACAATTTCGATCACTTCCCGATGGGACAAAAATCGGAAAACAATAATGCATATGAAACGTGCTGAAAAGATTGATTTCGCATAATAATAGACCCAAAATGTTGTTAACAAATTGGTGAAAAAAACAATTGTTCAACAAACAATCAGTCAACCTAACTTTTTTTCTAATGAAAATGATATGTTAATTTATTTGAATACATACGAATTTTTCCAGATTTTTTTCTTTATTTTGATTTTGATTTTTTTGTGTTTTCAAAAATGTGCCCAAAATAACGAATTTTGGATATGTGTTCGGCATAAAACAATCTACTACATTCAAGATTTTTTTGCACAACGCATATCCAGAATTTGTTATATCCTGCGCATTTTTCAAAATAAAAAAAATTGAAATCAAAATAAAGAAATAAACCGAAAAAAATTCATACGCATTGAAAAAAATTAACATATCATTTTCATGAAAAAAAAAGTTTGGTTGACTTTTTATTTGTTGAACAATTGTTTTCTTCACCAATTAGTTAATAACATTTTGGGATTATTATTATGCTAAATCAATCTTTTCAGCACGTTTTATATGCATTATTTCTTTCCGATTTTTATCCCATCGGGAAGTGATCGAAATTGTCCATGAAACTCACTTTTGGCGGGACTGTACGTATCATACATCCTTAATTCTCAAGACGAACGTACGAAAGATCCACTGCTAAAGAAAGCAGAGAGAGAACTGAAAAACGAGCAGAAAGGGTTTAACGGTCCTACTGGTTTTAGAATTACTCTTTTAGAGACGCGTTTTGCATCTGGCTGAACTCGAGACTCATAGACTCTGTCTGTATTTCACTGGAGCTTCTGATGTAAAGCGAAGAGCGTGCACTTTTTTTTGGAAGAGCTGCTTCCTTTCGCATCTTCCGGATGTCTACTGTCCTCAGGTTTCTCCGGAAACGCCATCCAATATACACAACTCTCTTCTGCATGCAGAAGAAACTTTTTTTTTTGTTTTGTGCAATTTCGTATGCGGGTCTTTTCGTTTCCACTTCGCGAACCTTTTGACAACTTCTGGCAGCATGAAAAACTTCTGGAAAAGGTCGTACATTTTTTTGGGAGGTGGAGATTATTTTCTGTGACAGAGAGATTCAATGAGCGATTAATTAAGATGCTTAAATCGCACTTCTCACACGCTCCGCTTTACGTGCGAGAAATCGCACTCCTCTCACGCTCCGCTTCACGTGCGAGAAATCGCACTTCTCACACGCTCCGCTTCACGTGCAAGAAATCGCACTTCTCACACGCTCCGCTTCACGTGCGAGAAATCGCACTTCTCACACGCTCCGCTTCACGTGCGAGAAATCGCACTTCTCACACGCTCCACTTCACGTGCGAGAAATCGCACTTCTCACACGCTCCGCTTCACGTGCGAGAAATCGCACTTCTCACACGCTCCGCTTCACGTGCGAGAAATCGCACTTCTCACAAGCTCCGCTTCACGTGCGAGAAATCGAACTTCTCACACGCTCCACTTCACGTGCGAGAAATCGTACTTCTCACACGCTCCGCTTCACGTGCGAGAAATCGCACTTCTCACAAGCTCCTCTTCACGTGCGAGAAATCGCACTTCTCACACGCTCCGCTTTACGTGCGAGAAATCGCACTTCTCGCACTAGTGAACTAAATTTATATACGCCACTCGTGCGAGAAACTTTTTCTCAACTCGTTTGATTGCAACACTCACCTTCGGCTCGAGCTGCAAACTCATCCTCGTCAGAAAAAGTTTTATCGCACTCGTATCGTAATATACTATCATCCCATCGATAAGTATCTGAAAATCTCTCTGAATCTCACTTTTTTGACCGGACTGTACCTTAAGTCAGCTATTACAATCGCAGAAGTCGTCGAAAAGATGTGGGAGCGTTTTTACTGGTGCAAAAATAGCTTCAGTGATACGTCTGTGATTATTGTTGATATACTAAGTAAAGGGCGAATAAAAATCGAAACCGGAATCCTATTTCGCACCCGGAGTCCAGGAGATGCCTTTACACTCGTTTAGTTTCGCTTCTGCACGCGATTCAACTCAGAGCTACTTGATAAAGCGTCCGCTAACACGCGATCCCTTCTCACTTCCATTTCCTCTGGTACCTTTGACCGACCGTTTCCACTCTTTCAGGATTAAATTACGTGACTTCCTTCAATCGGACGATCCATCTAGAATTCTTTCCGCTCTGCTTGACGACTTTGGACGAAGTGCTGAAGAGCACTCGGCAAAATTACATCATTTATACTACTAATATGCCGACATTCATCACCATACAATTCTGATAAACAAATTAGATTTGTAGTCATAATTGAAAAAATACCAAATTTTGTTATAAAATTATGGCATTCAGGATTTTGCCGCGTTACTGTCGTTGTTTGAGTCAGCATTCGTCTAATCAAAATAATGAAAAAAAAAAACAAGGATGCAAAGTCGAAACTTTCACATAACTTCCTTATTATTTATTGCTTTTTACAAAGCAACAAATAATAAAGAAGCAATGTGCAAGGTTCTACTTTGCATCTTTGTTTTAAATAAATAGCTCAACATGACTGAGTTTCATTTTATTGGCATACTAAATTTATGCTTATTATCTCGATTCTTGTCAATGCGCAAAATTAAATTTTTCCAATACTTTAAAATTCCATGAAATCAAAATTATTCGCAATTCATAAAATTCACGCGACATAACGAATTTTGGATATGTGTTCGGCATAAAACCATCAATTACACTCGAGATTTTTTTGCAAAACGCATATCCAAACTTTGTGATATCCTGCGCATTCTTCAAAATAAAAAAAATAAAAATCAAAATAAAGGAAAAAATCTGAAAAAATTCATACGCATTCAAAACAACAAACATATCATTTTCATTTAAAAAAAAGTTAGGTTGACTGTGTATTTGTTGAACAATTGTTGTTTTCACCAATTCGTCAATAACATTTTGAGATTATTATTATGCGAAATCAATATTTTCAGCACGTTTTATGTGCATTATTTTTTTCCGATTTTTATCCCATCGGAAAGTGATAGAAATTTTCTCTGAAACTCACGATTGGCGGGACTGTACCTATCATACATCCTTAATGAAATATTTTTCCATAAAATAAGTAACTTACTTAAAATACAAAAATATGGACACAGCGACGACAAGTGTTGAGAGCGAGAGGCTGTAACCGATAAAATACAACATCGTTGTTATCTCGATTCCAGATTCGACGACCGGTGACTTGAGGTCGTGGCAGAGTGTGTAGTTGGTGTAGGTGTCCCATGTCCCGTTGTCCCAGCACCAACGGCTCGCATTTTCTGAAACACAACGTGATAGGATTACAAGTATGAGCTTTGGTGAATTGTCGGTGCCTACAAGCGCTTCCACCTGCTCGATAGTTTGAGCAGTCTGTTGCATCTCGTAAGTCAATTATCATCCCTCTCTCTGTCCACTTTCACCCGCTCGGTTAATCCACTTTCCCGGCCTCCCACGTTTTCGTCGCGTGCACGCTTCCAACTCCAAGTGTTGCGTTCCTTCTCCACACGAAATATTGCCATAAAATTTCAAATTCATTCGATAAATTTGTTAGCGCTATGCCATCAATTTTAGGCAAATGAGAGAGATTCAAAATTGCAGCAAAAATTCAGGAGCAAAAAAAAAAGTTTGCATACTTTCACGAATAATTTTGCTGGGCGGTATTAATTCGATGGGATTTCTTTGAAACGTTAATTACTCTAACTACATGGAAATTGTTGGCCTCGTGAATTAAATTCACCTTGTTTGTTGTTTCGTAGTTGAATTACATTAAACTTATTTCGTACTTAAATTACATTTCACTTGTTCCATACTTGGCGTACATTGACCGTTTTTTGTACTTGAATGACACTGAACTTGTTTCGTACTTGGAGTACACGTACATTTGTTGGCACTTCAGGTAAATTTAACTTTTTCGGTATTTAAACTACTTGTAACGTATTTGGTACTTGAGGTGCATTTGATTTTTTTGGTATTTCATGAAGTAGTAGATCATTTAACTTGTTCGGTACTTTAAGTACATTAAACTTGTTTGTGCCTTAACGTAGATTTAATTTGTTTAGGTACTGAAACTACATTAAACATGTTGAGTACTTCAAGTATATTTAACTCGGTTTTTACTTGAAGTACATTCAACTTGTTAATTATGAAGACTATATTCATCTTGTTTGGTAATTGAAGTTATGGAAGAACGACCTTTTCTGAAAAATTTCAATGAGCCATAAAGTAAAATTCTTGAAGAGAAAAGTCAAAATTTGCGCTAGTGGTTCCTTTTTTTTATTTTAATTTAATTTTTACCACTTCCTGATGTCTATATTTGTTGCAAGGTCGTCGCATTTTTTTCACCACTCATTTCATACTTAAAATATTATCAGATACTGATTTTCCATAAATAATGGATTTTTTTTTCATGAATAATTGGAATGCTTCGAGTTTTCAAAGAAATTAAAAAATTCCATTCTCTATGGAGAATTAGCATCTCATAATATTTTGCGAATGAAACGAGAGACGAAAAAAAAAAAAAAAAAAAAAAAAAAAATGCGACGAATTTGCAACAAATGTAGACGTCAGTAAGTAAACAAAATTAAATTAAAATCCTAAAAAAACGGAACTACAATCGCAGATCTTGACTTTTCTCTCCGAAATTTTTTTTGCACATTTAAAATAACCTTTAAAAAAAGATTACGTTCGGGATTTAGAATACACCGAAAAAAATATAATTTTCATTTCTGAATTTAAAAAAATGGACATCATATTCTTATTTGAGATAAAAAGTTGAGCGACGAAAAAATTTTTCGTCATAATCACCTGAGAAATAATGTTACTGGATTTGGCAGGGAGATATCGCCTCAATGTGACTACAAAAATAGTCATAACGAAGAGAATTGATATGTCACTAGATAGTCGCCGGAATTACTCCAATTTCGGCGGGTGTACGAAATATCGGTTCATTAATGAAACCACACGAGAGTCAGAAGGATCGTTACGAAGCTAATCCGGAGGATCGTAATGATGTGTCCGAACAGACGCGGCTGACACACGGTAATGTGTTTAATGCCTTTTAATATAACTGGTACGTACGAGGCGTGAGAATTTAATTACGACGATAGGCGAGTGTGTTATGTGTTTGACGCCGTCGAGTCGCCGTGGTTATATTACCGTTATAAATATAGCGGCTAAAGGGGGGGCGGGGGCGGGTACCAAGGGTTGTTTCTAGCCCCAGGGAAAACGATTCTTGCAGAGATCGCACTCCCATCAAACTGTGTGGATTACTCTCGACGTTGAAACGTCGAGTGCCACTGTGCATGTGTATCTTCGCATCGAGAGCACTTCTGTCGGCCTTTCCACCCACGCACTTTGCCTCAAGCCCCATACGCGGTCCCCTTTCCACTCGGGCACCTCTCCCTCTAAAATCTATAATCGAATCACATTTATCGATGCCTCGTGGGCTTCAAACGTCAAGTCATAAATAACGTATCGGTAAACGCGTTGAATTCACGGGCGGTAAATTATTTTCACCGGATTTGTCTTCTGTTTCTCCTGTCAATTCCTGTCAAATATGTCGATTTTTTTTTAGAGCGATCCACATTGAAACGCTTCGTAAGAGACAATTTATTTACTGTTTTTCTGCTTACTGACATTTTTTTTATTTGATGGAGAAGAAATGTTTTAGCCGAAGGCTTGTGACTGTGAAACATTTTTTCGTACTCTTGGATATTTGAATTGATTATTTAGAAGTCGCCTGATTTGAAAATCTGAAAAATGATCTACTGAATATAGAGATTTTTTGGCTCGATCGAAGGGGTTCTGAATTTTTTAATAGCGTTTTTACGATAGTTTGATTGGAAGATTGTATTGCTCTCCGCCTGAAATATTGTAGAATACGTCTTATAATTCAATGACTACATCTTATAATTCATTGAATTTTTAACAAAAAATCTTATTGAAACGAATTTCTATCTTTAATATTTGATATATCACAGAGTCTTGAAATTTTCAATGTTGTAAATTTTCCGTTTTTTATTTTACATTTTTTAGCTAAACTATTGAAGTTAGGACGAAAAGTTAAAGGAAAATTTTGTTGTACGTCTGACGCACTACAAAAAAGTCTGTGGCGAGTTTTTCGTATTGTTGATATTTACAAAGTTACAGACCAACAAAGTCGTGGTTTTTGTGTTTTTGACTTTCATTAAGTAAACTACTGATGTTAGTACAAGAAAGTCAACAGAAATTTGTTAGAACATAAAATTTTCTAAAAAATTGTCCGGCTAAAATTTTATATATTGCTAACGGTTATAAGTTACAGACTCATTTAATCTTATTTTGATATTTTTTTATGTATATCAATTTTTTATCGTATATGTAAAATACACAGAATGGAAGATAATCGTCAAAGCTATCAAATGGTGCCACATATACTACCGTTTAATGTGTACAAAAATAATGATATGCTTTCAAACAAAAGATTTGATTTTCTACAAGTTAATAATATGGGAAATAAAAACGGTCATTGAGCCACTTCTAAAAAAATTCGTACAAAGATTTTCTTTAACGAGGACCAATATTAGAATCCAAACTATAGTTTTGTGATGTGGCAATTAAAAGAAAAAAAAACTTTTTCTTTTACTTTTACGACACTTTTTTAAAACCAGTTTTCACAATGTTTTGGACAATTTTGAGTGTTCTCACAAAAAAATTTCGAAAATTTTTGTTTTATCATGAAAATTAAGTTTTCTCTATGAGAAATCAAAATTATTTTCAATTTCAATAACCGGTGCTTGTGATATATGGTCTGTTGTCAAGATCTGGGTCACACATGGTACGTTAGTAGGTAGGGAGAAAAGTCAGGTCTAGGCCACCACAACCATCAAGTTTTATTTAACTGCTGAATTACAAAATTCCAGAGGTTCCGGTGAATATAAATTGTACTTTGTATTTCGTCTGTAGTCGAGTTTTCCGGGGTTTCCACGGCCCAGATTATTTCTCAGTCTCCTGTTCGACCCATACGAGCAATAATCCGAACCCGGCCCGGCTGGTATTACAATTTTTTCCTCAATTTTGTGTCCTGCTCGCGAACGCCACTCCCGGATTTTATCAGTTTTTTGCTCGGCGAGTGGCGTTTCCACTCACCCGACAATTTGCGAACCCGATGTAGAATCCGCTTCAGGTATTACCAATTCTTTCTACATCTCTCATTCCTTTTTATTTTAGGAATAAAGCCCTCTGGCGTTTCTTTTTAAATATGTATTTTTCGAATAACTCGTTCAACAGAACGCTTTATCGTTTTATGGAAAATCTTTATGGACGTAGCAGCAGCTTGAAAATATACAGTGGAACCTCGCACGACTTACCAGCTTCAGAAAGTGACACGTCTGAATCAGAGCTGGGCAAAATGCTTCAGGTATTTAAACATGCGAAATACTTCAGGTATTTAAAAATGCAAAATACTTCAGGTATTTAAAAATGCAAAATACTTCAGGTATTTAAAAATACAAAGTACTTCAGGTATTCAAAAATACAAAATACTTCAGGTATTTAAAAATACAAAATACTTCAAGTATTTAAGAATGAAAAATACTTCAGGTATTTAAATATACAAAATACTTCAGGTATTTAAATATACAAAATACTTCAGGTATTTAGAAATACAAGATACTTCAGGTATTTAGAAATACAAAATACTTCAGGTATTTAAAAATACAAAATACTTTTGGTACTTGAATCCTTTGGTACTTAAAATACGTTTCTAAGTACTTTTCGAAATACTCTTCGAAAAACCGTATGAACCGTTCATTTGCACGAAATGTAAAAATCTGACGTTTGCAATGGATCTATGCTCGTAGCCGTACGACAAGACAATGTCCAGTTTTCGCGCCAACTCAATGTATCATTATGACGTCACGACACTATGCGCCGATCGCGTACCGTTTCCCGATCACGTGACAAATTTGAATTTCTACTATTATCAAATTAACAATAATATTAATGTACACGCTTGCATAAAAAAGAATCTATCAGTACTTTCGCGTTTTGGTGACATCAATTCACCATTTGAATAAAAAAAAATTATTTCTTTTTATTTTTCTCACCAACCCAATTTCAAAAAGCAATACACGCATCGTTGCGTGTATTGCGTGTCGCATGGCAGGACAGAGTAGAGCTTTGTGTATCGGTAGCTCGCACAGTAGCGCGTGAGGCGATCATGCGCAACGTTGGGATGAAAATTGATTGAAAACAATTGATCAACTGTCGGAGGATATTCGATTTAGCGAGCTGTCACGGAATTCTCGTTATCGGTGTGCGAGAGAGAGAGAGAGGATCGACTATCGCTCGGTACAGAAGTCCCCATCTCGTGGCGTTTATCTCCCTCGTCTCGTTTTCCTACTGGCAGCTTCCCCACCGTAGCTTCTCTTCTGTTCTCCTCAATACAACTCGCTATTGCAGCCGTGAGTTCTCCAGACCGCACGTGCGTTCTCCGTTTGTCTGGTGTTGACACGTTTCTGATTTTACGGTCGCTGCTGCTGGTCGCAGTAGTGCCGTGCGCTCTCGTGCGAGGCGCTGCAACTTGGTGGCCCTCTAGTGGCGACGATTGACGTTTATAAACCAGATATACGATTCCGCCCTGCTGTCTCGTTTCTCCTCGGTACGTATCTCGGATTCTGCTTCCGGAAATACTTCTCTTATCTGTTCAGTGATCTCACGTTTCTGGTTCAGTTGCGATACCGAGAGAGTTTCGAACGAGATCTCGTGTCAGGGAATTTGGAGGATCAGGCACTTGAGAATAGAAGTCGTTGAGGAATTTTCAAGGCTGATAAAGCAATCTTTGAGGAATCCTAGCCGCCATCTGGTGTGTGGAAGGGACATTATACTGTCACGTTCACTGATTCCTTTCGCTGCCCTAGCAAACCATGCGACCTCAAAAACGACCGTAATACAACTATAAAAAGCTGCTAAGTAGAACTTTGCAAATTGCTTCCTCATTATTTTTCGGTTTTTACAGAGATCTATGGGGTAGTATGTTAATTGAATTTGGCTTCCTTATAGAGGGAGCTTCGCAAAAACTGAAAAATAATGAGGAAGCAATTTGCGAAGTTCTACTTTGCAGCTTTTTTTTTTTGTTCTTAATTATTTTTTCCTTTAATTATCCATATTGTGTGCAGCTATGAAACGCTGTTAAAACACGTTCACATCGCATTTTGATTAAGTACAAATTTTTATCTTACTCTCTTAACTTTTGCGGAGGTTATGAGCGAAAATGTACATTTATTGAAAAATTAAAAATGCCGTAAAATCCGAACGACTTTACCGATCATCACCAAATTTTGTACGTTGCAGGGCTGTATGGTATTTTTTAACTGTAGAACATTTAGGTTCATTTGTTGGGATTCGACGTGATTTAGAGAAATTTTTTTTTCGAAAAATTAAAAATTCTATTAAATTGGAACCGCTTTACCGATTTCGCTGAAATTTAATGCCAAACATCATTCAGCGTGTCTTTATTTATAAATAACTTTTTAGGTAAATTGGCGAACTTTTACGAAAGTTAGAGCGATCACGAGATTTTTTTGAAAAATTCTATAAAATCTGTATAAATTGATACATTTTATTAAAAAATCACGTCAATTACAGAAGAGTCAATATTCTAGTTGCGTGCAAAATTAAAGCTCGATCCATCGTGCCGTTCGTGAGTCATGGACAATTGAATTTCCGGTGTCAGGAACATACATACACACACACATACAGACATATTTTCTAGACCGCGATTTTTTTTCACGCTTTTTCAATTTTTTCTGCTCTCTTTACTCAACTTTCATCGTCTCTTTAGTTCTGTATCACTTCATTCAGCCTAAGACTATTTTCTGTACTTCATTTCCATTTTTTCTGTCCGGTCTTATGTTCTTGTATATTTTTTTTCTTGGCTTAGGTTCTTAGGAGGTTTAATATCCGCGGATCTTAATAAAGGAAACTAACCTAAGCTGAACTAATGTGCACCATTGGATTTTCATATCTCTTCTGTATATTGCGCATGTACTTTCTTTCGTAGTATCTCTTTTGATATTTTCAAAACTTATCCCTTTCCAGATTGCTTTTATATCATTTTCTGTCTTCCTATTCTTCCAGTATTCTTGCCTTCCAAAGTTCTGCTTTCTATTTCTCTATGGCTCAGAGAATTGTTATCTTTCAATTCTACTCCACTTCAGTTGGATTTGCCAGTCGGTTTTGGAAAATACAAGACCTGATTCTGAATGTTTTGTCCTGTAATGTTTTATTCCTTCGTTAATTCAGCTAATTTATTGTTTACAACGACTTGCCAGTCGATCTTGGAAAACTCTTATCCCGGATAAAACATTTCTCCCAATAAAAATCTCTTCGATTTTTTGAAATTTTTTTTCCCTCACTTTTAAGAGGAAATAATTTTTTCCTCCGCCTTATAATATTCCTTTATTCAAAATATCTCACGTTCTCAGTCGAGTGCTTTTAAAATGTTTAAAACGTTATTCTTCATTCTTATTTCACTTTATTTTCCTGAAGAAAATCAAGAAATTCTTTCTTTCTTCGTGAAGCGGGGGTTTTATCTTAAAAACTCTTCTCGTGCTACCTCTCGACTTTTCGCTTCTGAAGCAGGTCTTTGCGCTATAAGCTACGTTTATTTCATACGCGTTTATTATATAAGTTTAACACCGACGCGTTATAGAGGCTATAGCCGTAAAAAGGACTGGAGCTTTCACGATGCAGCAGTAGCTGTCGCATTGCTGCTCGTAACAATGGCTTACAGAACGGACGTCGTGGATAAGACGCGGAGCTTTAAGTCCCTCAATCTCGATATTTTCTATATCAGGTAAAATGCGTTTAAGTACTGACAATATTTTCTCACAATTTTATCTTTCATGAGTATTAGCCATATTTTAGTAGTAAAATGAAAGAGTTTTATTGACAATACGTTTACAGATTTTTTTTTCCTTGTACATTTATTTTTTATTTTTCAAATAATATGTCTATGGTTTTGGCCTTACACGAATATAGGCCATCGATCGGAGTCCCTCAGTCTTGTCTAGAATATTTCAGTTGTATTCCAGAATATCTTATAGCGGTTATTATTCAAGTGTTGTGTAGATTAGATTAGATTTTTACACGTACTCGTCGTTGTTCAACATTTCAAGATGTTGGTATATAGTATGAGTGGGGAATTTATGTCTGCGAATGTGTTCTTGTTTGGTGGCTGAATGTTTTCAATTTGCTTAAGGGCTATATTTTATTTGTTTACACTGTTAGAAAAGATTGGAAGTTTTTATTCATAAAACTTGGCATCGAAATTTAATAAAGAAATGTGGTATAGAATTCATGTACTTTTCCAGTAAAACTAAAGCAAATTATTATAATTCACCCACTTTTACTGTAAAATTAAAGCAAATTATTGAATATGCTTTACCATACATGTCACATTAAACTTGCATACTAAATTTCATATTCTCACACTTCACTTCACTTTTTACACGCTTACTTCTCACACGCTCCGCTTCGCTTCGTATGCGGGAAAGCGCACTTCTCGCACGGAGTTGCATAAGGTACTATTACGGCGAGGTAGTCGTTAATAGGGACATTTACCTTCACTGTTCGAACGTTGTAACAGACATGATCGACTCGGAATTCAATAACTACGCTTGAAACTCTGTTACAGCCTACAATGTAACGAAATAACGCTTATGGATGGAGCGTACGATGTAAGAGTAAACGGCAAACATCACCGAGCAGAACCATAACGATCTGACTGGCATGAAGGGCCTGGACGGGTTCGTTTCGATGCGCGATATATCGACCATTAGCTTTGATTAGCCTTACGCTATGGGGAAATCTCGGCAGAGTCCCACGAGAGGGAGAGAGAGAGAGAGAAAGAGAAAGAGGGAGAGGCCAGGAGTAAACGAAGTTAACTCGTTCCACAGTGTCCTGCTATAAACGAGTTAACGTTGCACTCGAGGCCGCGGTGAACTAGCTTTTCCCGGTGAAAAGTCCGCCTCGCTCTGAACAACGTAGCTGTGTTCGCCGGAAATGCTTTCACGAGCCTCGCGGGCTTACTTTTCTCGAGAAAATGCCGCCTACTCTTCACCTCCGACCGCAAATTCTGTCTCTCTTCATCGTTCTAGTTTCCTCTCTCGACTATGTCAAAGTTTCTTCTTCCACTTTTGTTGCACGCTTTTTTTCTCATCCGGCCACTCTCAGCTCTTCACTCACGCAGTTTTCCTTGGACTTGAACGTTGCGGACCAATAGAAAAGCTCCGAGGCTTCTTCATCTTCTTTTTTAACTTTGAAAAACAGTCTTGAGAAAATACGGAGAAAGTCTCATCGTATCTTTGTTTTTCATGAAGAAAAATTGAAGTTGGATATTGAGGAAGACAGAAGAAAGATTACGTTGGAAGTTACGAGAACTTTATGTAAGGCTGTATGATAGGTACAGTCCCGCCAAAAGTAAGTTTCAAAGACAATTTCGATCACTTCCCGATGGGATAAAAATTTTGACCGTCGGGATTATAAATGTCGGTTAAACAATAGTGACCCGATGAGAAGGTATGAAATTACGCTAGCAGTAAATTTGTTATAATGTATCTTCTTTAATATTTTTTTAGAACAATTTCTTTACCCGAGGAAAGGTTTTATTGAGGTACAAAAAATTGATGAATGTCACGACGCATAGCCAATGAAAAAAATTAGAAAAGAATGACGTCAACACGGCTGAGACCCTTTGAAAAACTTTGACCTTTTCGCTGGACGTTCGAAGCGATAACGATAGCGCGGCGTGACAAAAATAAAATGGTCAGAACGAAATGAATAGGGAAGAAAGAGAACAATCTTTAGTGAGCCATCATCGCGAGCTTCCCTTCCAATTAGGCCAATCGACGCAACCTCACGCTCCTCGTTAATTCCTGTTATTAACGAGGGACCAAAACCGCACTTTTCTGTTGAATAAAAATCCTGATATAAAATAACGATTTCGCCTGATAATAAATTGTGTTGAATGAGCTGCATCCACGACTAATTGTGCTAAGGGAACCAACTCACCTAAAACATAAAAAGTAATTTATTTTTTATTTGGATTCTATATTATGTGGACCACATACTAACCAGAGCTGGGCAAAATACATGAAAATACTCAAAATACGAAATACTACAGGTATTTGAAAATACAAAATCCTTTTGGTACTTAAATCCTTTGGTACTTGAAATATATTTCTAAGTACTTTCAAAATACTCTTCAAAAAACCGTATGAAATTCAATTCTAAGGCATTGCGCATTTATTGAATGTGGTAATAATTGTTCAATGTTGCATAACACACTTCATACATGCTTATTCATTTGTTAGTTAAACTACATTGAGGAAATAATCGTTTTCGAGACATTTTCCCGTTTACGCAATTGACTTCAGTACATGACGACATTTTTTCTAAATGCGATTTTTCAATGTTTTAGAACATTCAAAACACGTTTACATAAAAATCACATGATAAACATTGATAGAAACAAAGCTTCTTGAGCAAGGAAAACTTTGGAAATCAAGATTGTAACGCAGCTTCCTCACAGTTGTATCACACTGTTCATAAACTTTAGACTTTAGTACATCAAACTGTTTTTTTTTCTTCATAAAAGAAGCTTTCATCAATGAATTACTTCGATTACTAAATTGAATTATCACACACCCAAATTAATTTTATGAGGAAGCGAATTTTTTAAAATACTATGAAGAAGCGAAGGTAACGTTATATTAAGTAGATGGAAGTTAAGATTGTTCATTTGCAAATCGTTAAGACGTCAAGAGTCACGATACATTGTGTTGTCTGATCTGAAAGCTAGAAGCGAAAATTTTTTTATTCAGTTTCCAATATTTAATTCCCTACATCACTCCGAAAAAATTCAAAGAGGTAGTCCAGTATATGAATTTTATGACCGTGGAAAACTGTTTGAATTGAGATAAATAATCTCACTGAAAAAAATAATATGTTGAATTTTTTCAGGTGACTCAACCCCGTTAATTTAGTAATTGGAGTGACTTATTGTCAAACAAAGGGAGAGAGTGAGACGTATTATTAAAAGCGTTAAATAATACTTTTCGCTTGTTAAAAGTACATGTTAAATTTTTTATTTCAAATTTAACGTGAACTTGGTAAAAATTTAAAAAATGTTCCGAATATATAGGATCTAACAATCGGCAAGTATTTTGTATTTTGTATTTTATTAAGTACTTGAAATACCTGAGAAGTATTTTAATATTTAAAATACGTATTTTAAATACGTAAAGTACATGATGTATTTTAAATACTGCTCAGCTCTGGTGCAAAATATCGAGTAAATTCATGGTGCAGTGATAAAATATTTCGCCTGCTATAATTGCGCATCGCATTATTTCCCGGAGCAAGTATTTTGTATTTTGTATTTTATTAAGTACTTAAAATACCTGAGAAGTATTTTAATATTTTGAATACGTATTTTAAATACGTAAAGTACATGATGTATTTTAAATACTGCTCAGCTCTGATGCAAAGTATCAAGTAAATTCATGGTGCAGTGATAAAATATTTCGCCTGCTATAATTGCGCATCGCATTATTTCCCAGAATACGCTTTCCATCGATACGAACCCATGTCCGCACAATACCGCAAGGATTTTTCGTTTTCGTTTTGGCCCAACTTTTCCGATAACAAAAGCTTTGCGCTTTTGCCTCGTCATGTGGATCGCTGGCTTTCGTGAAGCGAATCGATCGCACTGGAGTTGGAGTTTCCGCTTTTCCGCTTTTGTCAAGAGCTGTTGGTGTTATCGAAGCGTGCGAGACCGCTGAACTCGAGCCTCGTGTGAAAAGGGAAATACCCAAGCGAATGAGAATCAAGAAAAAAGTAGCAAAGCAACTATGCAGCGCATAGAGAAAATAGGAAGGCGTTTGACGAGAGAAAAATGCAACACAGAGTTATAGTGTTACAAGGGAGACTTTTCATCCGTTCAGCTCGACGTCGCCTCGAAAGAATCTTCTTATTCCCCTCTAAACTTTTCTCACGAGCTTCGTTAAGTATATACACCGAGTTTATAGCGTGGGTTAAAATTACGGCCAATTTCATTACAAGTTTTAACAAAGTGCGTCGGTCTGGCTCGCGCTTCGACTTTCTCATACTTTCACATTTTTTTCTTTTGGATTATATTCGCAAGCTTCACATTTTTTTCCAATTTAAAAGTACTTGTTGAATTCCCGGGCTACACTTTATTAATAAAATGCCTTCGCAGACATTATCAAACTTATTTACTGAATTATCTTCAGCAACGTCGAGGAAAAGAAGCATTAGCTTCTGTGTAAAGACTGACAGAATATTAGAACTCACCTGTCAGTGATTTTATCGTGTAAATAATAGATTGAAGTATTTATATTTTGTTGTCGTCCTTAATCGCACCCGTTAAAAAATGGAAAGGACTTGAAATTTTTCTTCTACGCATAAAAAATTGTGTATAAGATAATATTTCTGCTGGTGCTCATGAAATAAATGTTCCCCCATTACTCGAAGATCCTCATCTCTTGGAACTCAACCCACACAGAAGAAAAAATGTTGGTTGACCCGTGAAAATATATTCTGATCAGGCCTGTTATGACCTGATAAGGCCATATCAAAATTTTTTATATAACTATATCTGGCCTGATATAATCTGATATGTCCATATATAAATTTTGATATATCCTGATATGGTCTGATATGAAAATTGGCCATATCAGGCCAGATCAAGCCTTATCAACTTGATATGCCCATATCAGGCTTGATATGACTTGATATAGTTTGATAGGGATATATATATTTTGACATATCAAGACATATATAGTCTGATATGGTCAATTTCCATATCAGGCCCGATATGGACGATTTATATCAGGCCTGATATGGTCTGATCAGAATATTTTTTCACTGCGAGAAAACCAAGAGCTATGGTTTTTTGAATACAAGAGGATTGATTGCAACCATTTAATCATTCAGGAAAACAAATACTCGGTTACTTTGGCCAATTGGAGGCAACCAAACACTTATTTGGTTCAACCACGTCAATTGATTTTCAATCAAATACTTGATAAGTTCAAACAAGTCAATTAGTATGCAATCAAATACTTGATAAGTTCTATCAAGCCAATTGCTAAATAAACCAAATAGTTGGTTACTTTAACCAAGTCAATTTTAGTATGCAATTGAATACTTGGTTGGTTTAACCAAGTCAATTGGTAGTCAATCAAATACTTGGTAAGATCAACTACGTCAATTAGTATGCAATCAAATACTCGATAAGTTCTATCAAGTCAATTGCTAGATAAACTAAATGGTTGGTTACTTGAACCAAGTCAATTTTAGTATGCAATTCAATACCTGGTTGGTTCAACCAATTCAATTTATAGGCAACCAAATAATTGGGTTGTCCAACCGATGATACACAATTTGGTAGACAATCGAATAATCAGTCAGATGTCCAATATGATAGACCTTTGGTTAAGCAAAGAAGTTCCTTCGTCGACTTTAGGTTATTAATTTGCTTCATCCTATGTTGCTTCCCTTACGAATACCCTTTAGTGTTAGGGTGTAAAATGGATGAATATAAGTTGATGGGTAGACGTCGAAGGAGACGAAAAATTATTTTTGATCCGACGATTTTATCAGAAGAGGACGATGTCGGCTTAGCCGGCCTCCGTAGATTCTCACCATCCGTGTACACATCTCGTTTGATTAATCCCAGCTTAATTATACGCGTCGTTGGATTACGGATTCATGAGCGTGTACACGTCTATCCTTGTTGCCTGTCGATGCTCTCGCTAACACGACGTATACGTGATCCCTCGTTCAGCTTCCGGTACACTGAATACATCTCCACTGCCTTCCGTTTGTTCATCGAGGAACTTCGCCATTCAGACGGTCATATTACGCTAAAGACTTCCATCAATCTTGTCTGGCCTCGTGACTCTTTAATAATTCCCAGATTATGTGCATTAGGTTGACCGTTGTTTTGGTTTTTGCCATATCTTTTCAGTCTCACTTCAAAAACTTAATCAAGCTATGTAAAAAAATCGGTGTAAACTTTGAAGATCTTAGGATAATGGAAATACGTGACACCAGGCGATTGTCATTTTTTATTGAAAATACATAGATTTTTTTTCATGTAAAAAAATTAGTGCAAAAAGTTTCAATTTTTTTGGGGGCACCTTATATTATCGTAATGAATCCTCTCTTAATAAAGACATGACATGATTATAACAACTGTTATAATCGCTGCGGGATCACGTGTGGCACGTTTTGTTAATTGTTTTTTCGCGGTTGTGGACGGGAATCCATTTTTCTACCGAAAAAATATTTTCTCTTTTCTTTTTTATTTTAATAGATTATGAAAAAAATTACAGCATGAGCCGAAGGCGGGTGTTGCAATCGAACGAATTGAAAAAAAGTTTTTTGCAAGAGTTTTATATACAATTTTATTTTATGAGTGCGGGAAGTGCAATTTCTCGCACGCGAAGCAAATCGGAGCGTGTGAGAAGTAGGCACTTCTCGCATGGAGTTGCATAATATATTACGATACGAGTGCGGTGAAACTTTTTGCTAGTCGCTTACTTCTCACACGCTCCACTTCGCTTCGAGTGCGAGAAATCGCACTTCTCGCACGGAGTTGTATACTAGTATATTACGATACGAGTGCGATGAAACTTTTTGCTAGTCGCTTACTTCTCACACGCTCCACTTCGCTTCGAGTGCGAGAAATCGCACTTCTCGCACGGAGTTGCATAATAGTACATCACGATACTAGCGCGATGAAACTTTTTCGCGACGAGTGTGAGTTTGCAGCACGAGCCGAAGGCGAGTGTTGTAATCACACGAGTTCAGAAAAAGTTTCTCGCACGAGTATCGTATAAAATTTTATGCCACTAGTGCGAGAAGTGCCTATTCCACGCACGCGAGCGAAGCGAAGCGTGCGTGAAGTAGCCACTTCACGCACTCTGTGGTATATTCTATTGAATAATATTTTATTTATGTGTTATTGTTGTGCGTATTATTTTATTTAATAATAATATTTTATTTATGTGGTAAATAAATAAAATAAAATAAATATTGCTTACACACGGATGATCAAGAAACCCCCTGACGGTAATATACTGGACGTATCATGACTGCTGAAAATTGTCTCTGCAACCGTACGAACTCTGCCGCAGATGCGGGCCCAATTACCGTAGTCCGTACATGCGTTCGAAGTCCGAAAATGGTGTACATCGCGCGAGCTCCGTTGATGTGTACGACAAAGCGCAACCAGCCGTGCGCTTGGAACGTACCTCGTGTTAAACTTGTCACCCATTCGATGTTGCTCCTCTGCTGCCGTTGTATCTATTGAATTTCCAACGCGCAACAATGCAGTAGCAGATAGGAAGCCTACTATGTGGAAATTGCATGCGGGATCACGTATCCCGTGAATTAACGGCCGACCAGTGGCCTAGCCAAAGCTGCGCCTGTTATATTTGCACCTCTCCTTCTGCTTGCCCTCTCGAATTTGTAATTCGCCCGTGTGTGTAATTAATGACGGTATTAGCCGTCGCCTGATCGCGAAGGATATAAAGCGCAGCACTTGCCAGAGGTGAACCGTAAAATGGCGATGATCCTCGCTGCAAATTCTGCCAATTTCTTTCATATTGCCATTCACGCTTCGGCGAGTCGTTTAATTAATCGAGTTTAATTGAACGTCCTAATTTCCGCAGCGGATATTTTTAATGCATGTCAAATGACTATATTATTTTATTCTGAAATATCTTATGAATTATTTTTATTTTCTGATTTATTAAGGATGGATGATAGGTACAGTCCCGCTAAAAGTCAGTTTCAGAGACAATTTCGATCACTTCTCGATGGGGTAAAAATCGGAAAAAAATAATGCATGTAAAACGTGCTGGAAAGATTGATTTCGCATAATCATAATCCCATAATGTTATTAACAAATTGGTGAAAAAAATAATTGTTCAACGAATAAACAGTCAACCTAACTTTTTTTTAATGAAAATGATATGTTGATTTTTTTAAATGCGTATGAACTTTTTCAGATTTTTTTCTTTATTTTGATTTTGGTTTTTTTTTATTTTGAAAAATAACCGCAAAAATAAGCGCAGGATATAATAAATTTTGGATATGCGTTTTGCAAAAAAATCTTGAGTGTAATAGATGGTCTTTTATGCTGAACACATCCAAAATTCGTTATTTTGCGCACATTTCTGAATTTAAAAAAATCAAAAACGAAATAAAGAAAAAAATCTTAAAAAATTCGTACGCATTCAAATAAATTAACATATCGTTTTCATTAGAAAAAAAGTTAGGTTGACTGATTGTTTGTTGAACAATTGTTTTTTTTTTCAGAAATTTGTTAATAACATTTTCGAATTATTACCATGCGAAATTTATGTTTTCCAGCACGTTTAATATCGATTATTTTTTTCCGATTTTTATTCCATCGGGAAGTAATTCAAATTTTCTCTGAAACTCACGATTGGTGGGACTGTACCTATCATACATCCTTAAGTGGATACGTCGGTTCTGCGTACCCGTTGGTTTTTTGCTTCCTCATAGAATAAGCTTCATTCGTGGAAACATTAATTCAAGTTTTTCTCAGGACACTCAAAATGGTCTCTTAAAACGTCGAGAAAAATGGTTTAGGAAAAATGTCCGTATACGTGTGTGTGTGTTTAAGCTGCTATATCTCGAAAACGGCTCCAATAATCACTCTGAATTTTGGTACAACGCGCCTCTTACTTTATATACATTTTCAAAAAATTTTTTTTTTTTAATTTCAAATTTTATTAGGCTTTTAATTTTTTTATAAATTTCCGTATGTTCTCTAGCTTCCGCAATTTTTTAACGATGTTTTAAATAATTGTGGACAAAGTGGAGCAATAAAAAAACGACTGTTGGTATTGAATTTGAGCGAAATCCATAAAGTGGTTTAGATTTTACAGAATTTTAAATTTTCGAAAAAAAAAAAAAATGTTTATGTTCTAATTTAAGATAACAATATTTGCGGTATTAATAATCATGTGTTTAAAAATTGTTTTAAAAAATCCAATAAAAATCGTGGTTGCTGTTTAAGAGACAGAACAATATTATAAAAAAATCGTGAATGAAATAAAAGTTCAAAAGCCTCATATATAATCTCATTTTCAGGCTACTCATGATTTTTTCGGTGGGGATCATATGCAGAGCTTAAACTTTTGCAACTCACGTTATGTATCGGAAAATGTTTGGGAGTTAACTGTTAAGGCTGGTTAAGGGTAAGCCAGAGACAAGTTTGACGCGGAGAAGGGGGAGAAGAAGAAGAAGGGGAGACATTAGTCTTCCGGCCTCTGACGGAGACAAGATATTGGCTCGTGGCATGAATACTGGTACTTGGAAACTTATACTAAACGTCAATCAACTGTTTTCCTTCTGAATGCTTCTGTTATCTAAGAAACCCTTCGGGAACTTGCCAGGTGCTTTCCAGTTAACAGATGAAACCGTGATCCAAGTCTCAAGAGACTCTGCAGCAGCATTTTTATTCCCCCTTTAATTATAAATAAATATATGTATATATGGGGCATTCATGTATTTTTCAATATGATGTTATTATCGATCCATAAAGGCTTCGAAATTTTTTTCAGATTTTTTTACCACTAGTAACATTTTTAAATCCTCGAAAAAAACCAATTTTAAAAACGTCGTTTTTAAAAATCTGAAAAAAATTCACACTGATTCTATGATTTAAAATGTGATTTTTGAGCCCATGCGGTAATTTGATCTCAATATTTACTTTTTTTCTTTTTTTTCATGTTGCAATTTGATTTTTAATTTTTAAATTAAGATAACTTTCTTAAATATCAATGGATCTCAATTTCTCTGAAGATGGTAGAATTAACTGAATTACCGAAGACAATTGATATCGTTAAAAAAAATTTCGCAATACAATATCGCTTGGATTGCGAATTTTTTTTCTTTGATCTCTGCCCATAATATCGTAGAATAGGTCTTAGTAAAAATCCTGTCAAAAGCGGACCTCAACATTTTTAATCTTCATCGCGTTCGAAGTCTTCCCATTTAAATAACCCAGGACAGTGATTTTTTTTTCCATTCTTCCTTCATGCAACTTAAGAAGAAATTTTTTTTTTCATAAAATCAATGACTACATCTTATGAATCATTAAATTTTGAACAAAAATTTTTATTGAGTCGAATTTCTATCTATAATTTTTCATTTATTACGGAGCCTTGAAACTTTTAATGTTGTAAATTTTCCGTTTGTTTACATTTTTTAGTTAAACTCTTGAAGTTAAGTCAAAAACTTAGATCCAAATTTTGTCGTCCGTCTGACGCACCACAAAAAAGTCGTCAGCGAATTTCCCGTATCGTTGATATTTACAAAGTTACAGACCCACAAAATCGTGGTTTTTGTATTTTCAACTTTTCTTAAGTGACCTACTGATGTTAGTACAAAAAAATCAAAATCAATTCATTAGAACATTGAATTTTCTAAAAAATTATCCGGGTGAAATTTTATAACTAGCTAAACGCTTTCAAGTTACAGATTCATTGAATCCTATTTTGATGGTTTTTTATTTACATTAATTTTTTATCGCATAAGCCAAAATAAATAATAAATGTCTTCCTCACAGAATTAGATTTCTTAAAAATCAAAATTTCAAAATTTCCTCTTTACAACACTCTTCAAATGTTACATGAGGAAGCAATGTGCAAAGTTCTACTTTGCATCTTTTTTTTTGCTTTAGTCCTTAGGAAATGTAAAATTTCAGGATCTCAATAAACATGCTATACTATAATATGTATCGAGGAAGAGAGCGAGAGAGAGAGAGAGAGAGAGAAAGAGAGAGGCAGAAAGCTCTTTGGCGAGTCCCTGAAGCGATACACCACGATGATAAGTTAATTCGCCCCGGCGTTATGCACGTGCACGCTATCGCCCTCTGTGTGCGTTTGAGTAACGAGGTAGCGGACGAATAATTAGCAGGAAGGCTGCTGCAACGTCTGGTGGCTGCGGTGCTCGTCGCGCCGTACAAGTCGTAGTTGCTTGGCGCGTTTGCAAGGGTCTGGGCGAAAGATAGCGTAGGGAGGAAAAGTGGAAGTAGCAGCGAGAGCGGCATCTACAAGATACCGCCAGAATAGCGAACGACATCACGGTCTAGGCTTCATCGTGTGCCTCTTCCGCTTCAGGCTAGTCTCCAATTTGTTCCACTTTCTCAAAAGTTTGCTATCAGAACAGCAACATACTTGACGAGAGAACCGGAGTGCGTGCTTCCTCATGATAAATTATTAACGAGAGGAAATTGCGGAAGTCACTGGAAGCCCATCCGCATTTGATATTCTGAGCGCAGAGAGATTGAAACCTTCGAAGTAACGCGCTACAAGTTGAAGATTCACTATACAAACGGCATTCATGAAGATTCAATATCAGAGACGAGAAAATGAAATTAGGAGATTCGCGGTATTTGCTACTCGTCTATATTTATTTAGTGAAGAATTCAGCAAGTTGGGACATTGATTTCTCCTTTGCACACGGAAAGAAAAGATTAGCTGCCATAACCAAGAAATGACTTGATCCGCGGTATTTGCTACTCGTCTATACTTATTTAGTGAAGAATTCAGCAAGTTGGGACATTGATTTCGCTTTCGCACACGGAAATAAAAGATTAGCTGCCATAACCAAGAAATGAGTTGATCCAACCAATCGATCATTCTGCTTTTTTTATTGCAACTCAGATGGTAGCGCCAACGATAGGAATGAGTTGAATAATGGAACCAACAATTCGAATGGTAGTCCCAACCGTTTAAGTGGAAGACTCGACTTTTTGATTGGTTAGGTTAGGCTAATTTTGCAAGTACTGTTAGTGAATAGTTGAGAGTCCTAATCGATATGATTGGGGCTACTGATTTTTTAGAACAGCGATACAGGAAATTGAAGACGTCGGTGTCATAACCAAACTTTTTTTTCATCTCCAAAAACGACTGGTCGTTTTGTGCCAGAAAAATCACCATGCGAACGACCTCGAAACGACCGCTACAGTCGATTTCTTAATTAGCGACCGCAAAACGCTCTTAAAAGCGATCATACTTACGATTTTTTTGGATGGGCACTTTTGATGCCGTTTTGCGGTCGGTAAATGATATAACGACCATACTTACAATTTTCTGGATGGTCGCTCTTGGAGACCGTTTCGCGTTCGATAATTAAAAAATCGACTATAGTGGTCGTTTTCATGGTTATTTTCTGGCACTGTCCCCATTATCGACCACGCTCCTATTAAGGACCACCTCGCCGTAATAGTACTTTATGCAACGTCGTGCGAAAAGTGCTCACTTCTCGCACTGGTTGAATAAAATAGTATACGAAACTCATGCGAGAAACTTTTTCTCAACTCGTTTGATTGCAAACACTCGCCTTCGATTCGTGCTGCAAACTCACACTCGTCAGAAAAAGTTTTATCGCACTAGTATCTTAAAGTATTATTATTTTAAGTTCACTGTCCGAAAATGTTGAATCTTTTAATGCACAAAGTTGTCAATCGAATGTAATGTATAATTGCGATATCAAATTGAGGTACTTTTGCAATGAAATTCAAGAAAATTAAAAAAATTAAACTACATTTACGGTAAAATAAAAAAGAATTTTTTATATTTTTATTTATTCCAACGGAAAGATCCCTTTTACAGAAAAACAAAAATGGTGTCTCGTACATTGTTTCACAGTGACAAAGTAATATGTAAGAATATCGTGTTACCAGTATAAACGATGAAATGTATAAAAACATGGAGGGAATTTCAAGGAATAAGTATAAATAACATAGCATTGTAAGACGCATCAATGAAGTTAAAGAAGTTCCCAAGTTAAAATATAAACTTTGTTCCCATTCTAAACATTACTGTTCCGAAAATAAATTCACCAAGGCATTTGTATTGAAAATTTATAGATAATAACTTCCAGTCCATTCACATTGAATTCCAAGTAGATCTTTTTCACAAAGCTTAGATAAATTGTTTCAGAGAAATTCTCCGCAAATTACTAATAAAGGGTAAATGAAATCCTAACCTTGCTGTAAAGCATACAAGTTGTAAAAGGCACAATGCTTCGATTTGTAATCTAGTGTTCAAGTCTCGTGATTGTAAAAAAAGTAGTGCAGGAATGTTTGCTGACTGCAGGCGGTAAATGTGATGGACGAAGTTCCATAGACGAAGTGGTTGCCATGATGAATCATTAACTAAGCGAATTACGCGTGCAGGTACTGAAAGCTCGCCGAAAGGCGGCAGTAAATGCATTATTACGTTGGGAAGAGAATGGAGGCGAGTAGTGCACCATGGTGTACGTTTACTCTGCGCGGTATTATCGTTTCACGAGCGTGCACTTGAACTATAGAGCGAAGAAGTCGAGATTCACTAAAGGTGAGCTATAGAGCTTGATTCTCATGAATTAAATTTCTTTGGTTGCTTCGACGATGACGGCTTGACTATTCATTTTTTGTTTTGTTTCCTCATAGAGGAAGCTTTGTTTTGGTGAAAATTTTTTATTTTTAGATTTTTATGTTAGGATACTTAAAATGGTCTGAAACATCGAGAAAAATGGTTTTTACGAAATGTCTGTATATGTGTGTGTGAGTGTGTGTGTGCAGATTTTCTACGGATTTTCTTCTAATTTGGCACGCGAGTAGTTTATCATAAAACAACGTTTGGGATTGTATTTGACGCGAATCGGTTGAAAATTTTTTTTTTTACACCATTTTCCAATTTTGAAAAAATCGTTTCCACGCTATAACTTTCGCAATTAAAAAGGCAGCGGGCTTAAATTTTGTACATAAACGTACTACCCGTGAAACATTATGTGCACCAAATTTTGCGAGGATCTGTCGAGCGGTTCTGATTTTATTACAATTAAAATTTTTTCAAAAATGTCTGCAAATATAACTCATGCAAATTCTGAGATATCCGGCTGCAATTGCCGACATAATTTCACGATGATTGATTTTCAATCAAGACTTTGGTCTAATTAACTGTTGACATGTCAGAAAACTTTAAATAAAAATATCGCATGAAAAATTATTGAAAAATTATATGCATTCAGAAACGTGAGTGAATTCATTTTACAAGACGGAAAATTAAGTTTTTCGAAAACTTGACAAACTTTTTTGTGAAACTGATGTTTTAATAATAATTATAGGTAATTTTAATAATAATTTATAGGGTGAACCAGCGAGTGAGCGGACAGGGTCCAGTGAATGCACAATGTCTTTAAGAGCACGTGCATAAAAAACGTCTATTCACTGGGTTTTCCGTCTGCTTGCCATCCAGGTGCAGAAGTGAATCGCCATTGTTTCCCATTTTCACCCTGAATTTTGCCCTGATTTCACTTGCGTAGGATGCGAGACCCGCTACCCAGCAACACCCTCGTCCATATTCACGACAATGTCAGACCTATTGTCTGCCAAACGTAGCGCGTTCCTATTTACAGAAAGCCTCGAGGGCTTTCCTCGCTTTCGCAGCTCGCTCAGCTTTATTAAGTAATATTTCGGTTAATTACTACAGTCTGTAATAATTCTTAGTCATCAGGGGTTGAGACTGACGACATTCGCGGGACTATTTGTACACCTGTGAGTAATTTTGTCCTTTTTCAAGCTGGATCGATCGGGTGAAACGTCGCAACGGGGTAACAGACAGTAGAGGACACGTAGAAGGACTATTCTCGTTTAGAATGGTCCCTCTAGGCTGGAAATAACTCCTGCAGTCGTCAGCGAGCTTGACAGCTCGAGGATACCAGTGTCTAGCTTGTTTGAAGAGACCAGAGACCTGCTATAAATTTTTTAAGATTCTGATTTTATAAAGAGAGCTCAGAAAAAACATGTATGAATGTTTCCATTTATTTTTAGCCATTACTAACTGGACACCTATTATTAATTCAATTTTTATTAATTAGTAGTAGTTATAGTTTTATTGACAATATATGTAAATTTTTTTATACAGTGGTTGGTTAGCTAGATAAATCTGTTGTCAACAGGCCATCGACTCAGGTCCTTCAGCCTTTTTTACTAATTAATTAATAAAAATTATTAATTTTTTCATTTTTATTGTATGTAAATTTGTAAATCTGTTAATCTGTTAATTTGTCAAATGTGTTAATAATTACAAATGATTGATGTCTGTTTATGAAGCTTTCTCTGTCGATTCAGACACTTTTATATTTCGACCCTCTCCCATCTGCTCCATAATTGTTAATAGCATCGAGTTAAAGTAGAGGGCACTCTGTGTTTTTTTTCAGATTTTTGAAAACCGTATTTTTTAAATGGCGTTATTTTCAAATATCTCGGAAACTTTAAGTTACTAAAAAAAAGTCTTCAAATAAATTTTTACATTCCGGTGAGAATGATTTATTACCGAAAAACGGGGGAATTATTTTTATCATTACCAAACGGATATTTTCATGAATCTACAACATAAATTGTCTCAACGCTTGATTTTTATTGAATTTCTGTTCATGAATAGATAGTTACAATATTACCAGAGTTCAAAGACATGATTTTCGAGCATATTAGATATGCGTTTGTGTTTATTTCACTGAATTTTTAGTTGCATTTGATAGTCGAACTGATAATATTTACTTTTTCCTATTTGCAGATGCCAAATTTGATATTGTGAATTTATTGCGGCAAAGGAAATGAATTTGTGGCCCACCGGAATTTCGTCGGACTAGTTAGCTTAAGAGTTGCAACGGGATCGGAAATGTATTGTAATTCCGGTGCAAAGTGCACAGGAAATCCAGGGAGAACAAATCCCCATTGTATAGTATCCATTTGCAGGGCACATTTTCATAAAATCTGAATGTCAGAGTTGAGAGAGTAAAAGAGAACCGACCATTACCTTTTTGAATTAAATTTTCATGGAACAATGTATCACCTCTCTTAAAAAGTCATGAGGCTTTAAATGCATGATTTCCGAACATCATAGCCAAACGTTGTTCATTTATCCCTAAATTTAACGTCACATTTAATTTTTGAACATCTGATATTTCTTTTTTCTATTCACACACAAAAATCAATATCATGTATTTATTTCGGCAAAGGACACGAATTAGAGGGACACCGGAATTCCATCGAACTGCTTAGCTTAAGGACTGCAACGGGACCGGAAATGGGTCGTAATTCTGGTGCAAATTGCACAACGAAATCAGGGAGATTAAATCCCTGAGCTTCTATCCATTTACAGGACACGTGTTCTTTGAATCTGAATGTCAGAGTGAAGAGTGTGGAAGGGAACCCACGATTACCTTTTTTAAATGAAATTTTCATGGCGTAATGAATCACCTCCGTCACAATGTGATGATGGTTTATAGGCATGATTTTCAAATTCCCGATGTTTCTTTTCCGTATTTGCAGCCATTGAAATTGATATCATGGATTTGTTTAGGCAAAGGACAAGAATTTGAGAGACACCGGAATTTTATCAAACTGTTTAGCTTAAAGGACCGGAAACGAATCGCAATTCTGATGCAAATCGCACAAGGAAAACAAGCTGAACATAGTCCTGAGCTTGTACCCATGTGAAGGACACATCCCCTTCAAATCTGCATGTCAGATTGAAGAGAGTAAAAGGGAACCTACGATTACCTTTTTTGAATGAAGTTTTCATCGTATAATGGATGACCTCCGTGAAAATGTCATGATGGTTTACAGGCATGATTTTCAAATTCCCGATGTTTCCTTTTCCTATTCGCAGCCACCAAAAACGATATCATTGATTTATTTCGGCAAAGGACAAGAATTTGAGAGATACCGGAATTGTATCAAACTTTTAAGCTTAAGGGACCGGAAACGAATCGCAATTCTGATGCAAATCGCACAAGAAAAACAAGCTGAATATAGTCCTGAGCTTGTACCCATGTGAAGGACACATCCCCTTCAAATCTGTATGTCAGATTGAAGAGAGTAAAAGGAAACCTACGATTACCTTTTTTGAATGGAGTTTTCATCGTATAATGGATGACCTCCGTGAAAATGTGATGATGGTTTACAGGCATGATTTTCAAATTCCCGATGTTTCCTTTTCCTATTCGCAGCCACCAAAATCGATATCATTGATTTATTTCGGCAAAGGACAAGAATTTGAGAGACACCGGAATTCTGATGCAAATCGCACAATAGAACCAAGGTGAACATAGTCCTGAGCTTGTACCCATGTGAAGGACACATCCCCTTCAAATCTGTATGTCAGATTGAAGAGAGTAAAAGGAAACCTACGATTACCTTTTTTGAATGAAGTTTTCATCGTATAATGGATGACCTCCGTGAAAATGTCATGATGGTTTACAGGCATGATTTTCAAATTCCCGATGTTTTCTTTTTCTATTCGCAGCCGCCAAAATCGATATCATTGATTTATTTCGGCAAAGGACAAGAATTTGAGAGACACCGGAATTCTGATGCAAATCGCACAAGAAAACCAAGGTGAACATAGTCCTGAGCTTGTACCCATGTGAAGGACACATCCCCTTGAAATATGAATGTCAGATTGAAGAGAGTAAAAGGAAACCTACGATTACCTTTTTTGAATGAAGTTTTCATCGTATAATGGATGACCTCCGTGAAAATGTGATGATGGTTTACATGCATGATTTTCAAATTCCTGATGTTTCCTTTTCCTATTCGCAGCCACCAAAATCGATATCATTGATTTATTTCGGCAAAGGACAAGAATTTGAGAGACACCGGAATTCTGATGCAAATCGCACAAGAAAACCAAGGTGAACATAGTCCTGAGCTTGTACCCATATGAAGGACACATCCCCTTGAAATCTGTATGTCAGATTGAAGAGAGTAAAAGGAAACCTACGATTACCTTTTTAGAATGAAGTTTCCATCGTATAATGGATGACCTCCGTGAAAACGTGATGATGGTTTACAGGCATGATTTTCAAATTCTCGATGTTTCCTTTTCCTATTCGCAGCCACCAAAATCGATATCATGGATTTATTTCGGCAAGGGACACAAATTTGCGAAACACCGGATTTCCATCGAACGGCTTAGCTCAAGGACTGCAACATGACCGGAAATGTATCGTAATTTCGGTGCAAATTGCCCAGGAAACCCAGGAAGAACAAAGTCACAAGGTTCGCCCTTACAAAGCGCACATTTCCATTAAATCTGAATGTCAGAGTTCCTCTGATGCTCTTGACGTCTACGGCGTTGATCGCACTATCTCTGCGTCCACTTTCTCTGGAGCTAGTTTATCTTTGACCGGTGTTATTCTTGGCTAGAGTTGAAGGAGCAGGTCCCGTTCCAGAGGAGAATAAAGGCTACTCGTCCAGTATTTGGTGAACGCACTAATTCTCTGCGGGTGGTTGACGGAGAGGATGATGAATTTCCGAGCGGTGCTTGCGAGTGGAAGCGCATTGTGCGAACAAGAGATTACGCGGCGCGTAAAGAGTAGATACTAAAAGGGGAAAGCGAGAGGCAGTTGATTAGAGGGATAAGAAGGAAAGCCCTGGTCGAATACAGTGAAGCGTATGAAGGACTTGCCACAAAGGCGACCAGTTCTTTTTTCCTTCTTCGCCTTCTTCATCGTATTTTCTTGTTTTTGCAGTCTTTGCCAGGATCCAACGTATTATATTCATTCACGTATTCACCCATGGAAACTTTTCTCACTGCGCACTGCTGCTGCCCTCTGGGAGTTCCTTGTTCTCTATCGCAATCTCTATTATTTCAGCGACCGACTACCTCAATTCTTTTCCCTATTTCCGACCCGTATATTCTGCACTTGTGGATACTCTTTGTGTGTGTTTCTTCCACTAGTTTCTTCCACTTGCTACTTTCTTTATTACACTTTCATGTGGTTATGCAGGTCGACTTTTTATTTCTTCCTGCCCTCATTCGAATACGGAGAAGAAGGATCTGGCCTTTCGAATGAGATTATCGATTGGGAATTGATGGGAGGAATTTGTTTTCTATTTGGGGTGGAGAATTGTTGTTTGGGTTGCATTTGGTACTGCTTGGATCTGTGGGTTGAAGTTTTGTTACAAGGTATTGGACACAGAATTATCGTGCGCACAATTAGTTGTGTTTGATTCTCATGTGTGCCATATTTTAGGTCCCAAAACGTGTCTAATAATTTTCACCTAATATTTTTTCCACATGATATTCGTGTGTCCAATAATAATGTGTCTAATTTCGATGTGTTAAATTTCGATGTGTTAAATTTCGATGTGTTAAATTTCGATGTGTTAAATTTCGATGTGTTAAATTTCGATGTGTTCAATTTCGATGTGTTCAATTTCGATGTGTTAAATTTCGATGTGTTCAATTTCGATGTATTCAATTTCGATGTGTTCAATTTTCAATGTGTTCAATTTTCAATGTGTTCAATTTTCAATGTGTTCAATTTTCAATGTGTTCAATTTTCAATGTGTTCAATTTTCAATGTGTTCAATTTTCAATGTGTTCAATTTTCAATGTGTTCAATTTTCAATGTGTTCAATTTTCAATGTGTTCAATTTTCAATGTGTTCAATTTTCAATGTGTTCAATTTTCAATGTGTTCAATTTTCAATGTGTTCAATTTTCAATGTGTTCAATTTTCAATGTGTTCAATTTTCAATGTGTTCAATTTTCAATGTGTTCAATTTTCAATGTGTTCAGTTTTCGATGTGTTCAGTTTTCAATGTGTTCAATTTCGATGTGTTCAATTTCGATGTGTGTCTTATCTTAATTTTTCCAATAACGTGTGTGCTTAATCTCAACGTGTCCAATACATTGTGTGTCTGATCCCAATGTGTCCAATGTCGTGTGTGTCAAATCTCGATGTGTCTAATGGCTTCTGCTGCCTATTGTATCGAGTGATATGTCCAATAAGTTGTGTATCCAAGGTTGATGTCTCCAATAATGTGTGTTGAATCTGAATAATTCCAATTAGGTACGTGTCGAATCGTAGTGTTTTCTATAAAGATAATTTAAATTTTTAACAAATCTACCTCTATGAGGAAGCCAAAATAAATAATAAATGTCTTCCTCGCAAAGGTAGATTTCTTAAAAATTCAAATTCGAAAAAATACTCTTTACAGCTGTCTTCAAATTTCATATGAAGAAGTGATGTGCAAAGTTTTACTTTGTTTTAGCTGTAAAGTGACTGAAATGAGACACGGACAACCTCAGCTCTCGTAGTTAAATGAATTTTTACTGAACAATAGAACTTTTGGAAACCTTCGACGTCATGTAATTGAAACAACACCATTGTATACTTTCGATAAGTGTACTTATCGTACGCATGCAAAGCTCTTCTATGCTGACATTTAATAAAGTGTTGAAGCCTCTGGTGTGTTGTGGAGAATATTGCAACTGACAAGGCAGAGAAAAGCGATGATTGAAGGGTAACGAACTAACTTCCCTCTATGAAAATGAAAATGTCACGGAGGATTTCGAGGGCAATCTTATAAATACATGTATAAAAATTCTATGAAAATGAATACAATGGATTATAGAAAAAATAAACTCCTTTTTTTTTATAAAAAATTATTATTCGATTGCGATATTTTACCATCGCTAATTCAAGCTTTCATTATGAATTTAAATCATATTCTGAAATCAAACAAAAATATCGTCAAAAGTTTTGCTCTCTCCTTTTTTCTCGTTATTTCTGTTTCAACTCGTGTCGTCCCGTTTATTTCGTCACTCGCAGCAAAACTCATTCCATTAAATCTCCGAATTTTATTTTCATTTGTATTTATCCATTAATAACATTTTTTTAATGGATAAATACAAATGAATTTAAATGGTTTGCTACGAATACTTTGTCGTTAGGTATTCAATGGCGCTCGTGAAAAAGCTTTTAGAACAACGAAAACAAAAAACTTTGTACAATTATTTTTATGGGAACCCGGGTAAAAAAATAAGATATAATTAGATATAATTATATAATTCTGTAGGAATATATATAATTATATATCATTTTATATATTATTTTGCAACATTATACATAGTTTTATATAACTTTATTATATCTAAAAAATATATAATTATATATAATTATATATTTTTTTATAGAATTACATATAATTACATATAATTAGTTAAGTGCTGTCAATATTATCATATTTTATTGTATATAGTTTTATATAATTATATAAAATTCTATAGAATCATATATCATTTTTTTTACCCGGGAATTTTTTCATGTCATGATGAAAACACCCCGTTGAATAATCAATACCAGGTAATTCTATAAGCGATTATTTTTACTGAAAAAATAAAAAAACGTTTCATTTCCACAAATCGGTAAAACACTTTCAACTGCAAAAAGTATTGCCGCTGTAAAATCGTGCTCCGTATTCGGTCATTTCGTTGCTGTGGGATATGGAAATAGTTAAAGCCGGTTTTTTATGTTTTTTTTTCAAATAGCTTGTGCAATATTGTAATATTTTCTCCAAAAGATATCATAACACAGATTAGACAAATGCCGAAAAAAATTCACCGCCGCTTTTTTTTTAACGATGTTTTCTTTAATGAGTAAGCGAAATTGATGATATATATGATTTTCCAAATGTCAATATGTGTCTACGATAATCGGGCGGGTAATGTTTTTGCAGAATGACGCCGAATCATTAACTCCTGATTATCTCCGCAGTTCAAACGAACCTGATCGCATTCCGGAAGCAATATACAAACGCAATCGACCGTTGATTTGAACCACTGTGATTATTATGGGTATTCTACTAAATTATTAATCGGCCTGTGCATCGAACGCGTATTAGAAAGGGTGGACAACTCGTACAAGGGGTTGCAAAGGGCAATTTGCCAGTGGCTTATCGCGGAAGCGCTAGCACATGGGCCAATTTATATGTATTACTATCGAAAACGGATGGTCACTGTACTTCGACCTTTCCAAATCACGTAAAAGCCCAATCGCTTTACCGGTCATTACCAAATTTGGTACGCAGCGGGGAACAATATCATTTTTTGTGTGTATAGTAATTTCCAGTCGATTTGTTGAAATTTTACCTGAATTAGAGGAGAACGAAAATTTTTCGAAAAAGTCAGAATCATGTCAAATCCGAACCGCTTTACCGATCATCACCAAATTTAGTATGTGGTAAGGCTGAATGTTATTTTTTTTATGTAGAAAATTACAGTCGATTTTTTAAAAATTTGTCTGAATTAGAGCAGAACGAATTTTTTTTTTAAAATTCGGAATCCCGTAAAATCTGAACCGCTATACCGATCATCAACGAATTTAGTATGTGGCAAGGCTGAATGTTATTTTTTCTATATAGAAAATTTTAGTCGTTTTTTAAAAAATTTGTCTGAATTAGAGCAGAACGAAATTTTTTTGAAAAATTTGGAATCACATAAAAATCGAACCGCTATACCGATCATCACCAAATTTAGTATGTGGTAAGGCTGAATGTTATTTTTTCTATGTAGAAAATTACAGTCGATTTTTTCAAAATTTTCTGTATTGGAGTAGAACGAAAAATTTTCGAAAAATTCGGAATCCCGTAAAATCCGAACCGCTTTACCAATCATCAACGAATTTAGTATGTGGTAAGGCTGAATGTTATTTTTTCTATGTATAAAATTACAGTCGATTTTTTAAAAATTTATCTGAATTAGAGCAGAACGAAATTTTTTTGAAAAATTCGGAATCCCGTAAAATCCGAACCGCTATACCGATCATCACCAAATTTAGTATGTGATAAGGCTGAATTTTATTTTTCTATGTAGGAATTACAGCAGAACGACATTTTTTCGAAAAATCCACATACACTGTGAAGAAAATTTAAGATGAATCTGTGAAAAATTTCGATAATTTTTTTTTTCGTAAACGCTCTTTTTTTTTTTTGTTCCCAAAAATCGAAATTTTCTGATACGTCACAATAATCGTGAAACCATATCGTCAATTGCAGCCGGATATCTCAGAATTTGCATGAGTTGCAGTATTCGCAGACATTTTTGAAAAAATTGAAATCGTAATAAAATCAGAAAGGCTCGACAGTTTCTCGCAAAATTTGGTACACACAATTTTTCACAAGTAGTCCATTCACATACAAAATTTCAGCCTCGTGCCTCTGTAATTGCGAAAGTTATAGCGTGAAAACAATTTTTTCAAAATTTAAAAAATGGTGTAGAAAAAAAAATTTTCGACCGATTCGCGTCAAATAAAATCCCAAACATTGTTTTATGATAACCTACTCGCGTGCCAAATTAGAAGGAAATCCGTAGAAAATTACGACAGTTATCGTGCGTACAAGAAAATCCGCACACACATACATTTCGTAAAACCCACTTTTCTCGATGTGTAAGAACATTTTGAGTATCCTGACATGAAAATCTCGAAAAAAAACTGTTCACCAAACCAAAGCTTCCTCTATGAGCAAGAAAAATGTATCATAACATAACATACAATTGTAATGGACCGTTGATTTGAACCGCAGCGATTACCATGCGAATTCTGCTAAATTATTACACGGCCCGTGCATCGAATGCGTATTAGAAAGGGTTGGACAACTTGTACAAGGGGTTGGAAAGGCAATTGGCCAGTGGCTTATCGTGAACGCTCTAGCACGTAGGCCAATTTATATGTATTACTATCGCAAACGGATGGTCACTATACCTCGACCTTTCCAACGCGGTGGAAAAGAGAGAGAATGAGAGAATGAGAGAGAGAGAGAGTTTCCGATTTAGCGAGTATCCCGAGGCCTCGTTTCCCATCGAGTTTTGCTCGCCGCTGCCGCAATTCCGTGTTCACCAGTGCAGTAATACATGTATGCACAATTTCGATGCGGTGCACTTTAAAATGCAACGATGCACTCTTGACTGAGGAAACGTGAGCAAAACTGAGCTACCCCACAATTTGTTTCCTATACTCTGTATATAGTCGTTTCCATATTCCACGAAGCGACGTTTTTCCGTTGCTAATATCACCCTCGATTTTAAATTCTCTCTTTCCTACTAAGAAATACAAATTCACAAACAAAGTTAGTTTAGAAATTGCATTATTCAGCAGCAACAAAATTGGAGATAAACTTTATCTGAAGAGCGTTTAAAAGTTCGAATCGGTGTATTCGAATGTGATATTCATATATATTTTTTGTTAAGCGGATTTAGCTGGAAATGATAAGGAAAAATGGGCTTTATCAGCTTGAAAAAAAATAAAAATAAAAATACTACGTAAAATTTTATACTGTTTATAAAAATCTGTCTGGAAATTGATATAGTTGTGATGAAAGTACCATATGCATTAGTTGGGTATTTAATTTCATAAATATTCAAGCTGGTTTGATAAAAAAAAATGAGATTTTACATATTTACTGGGAGCCGACGAATTTTATTTTAAAGGTCCCCAATCTACTTTATTTTTTTTTAAATCTACTTTATTTTTGCGTTCTCATAGAACACAATACCACGGAAAAATATAAATCCCCAAACTCGTTGGTTTTGAAATTACATTATTCAGCAGCCACGAAATTGCAGATAAACTTTATCGGGGAAGCGTTTGAAAGTTCGAAAAGGGAAATGATATTAATACATTTCTTGTTAAGCGGATTTGGACGAAAACGTGAATATGGAAAAATCTGTTTTTCAATGAGGGGCTCAATCGGTAACAAAACATAGAAAAAAAATGTATTGCGTAAAATATTACACTGTCAAAAAAATTTTACGGTTCTCAAACGGTTCTTGAGTTATTGCTAATAGAAATTTCGGAGTCCTGCACACACACACACACACACACACACACATACGTACATATATACATTTTTTCCAAACTACTTTTCTCGTTATTTTGGATCATTCTGAGTATCCTCATATAAAAATCTTGAAAACATTTTTTTTTTTTCATGAAAACAACATGTACACGGACACATGACATTAGAATAGCTCATATAAAGATTTTACAGCTCACTGTATGTGTAGCAATCGTCCCAAAAATTTTTTTACAGCTTACTGTACGTATAGTAATTATCGCAAAAATATCCGATAGATTACAATACATATTTTGAATATTTCTACACGCCGAAGAACAAATTTAATAAAGCTGATGTGTCACTCGGGTGCGAGATTTATGGTAACCCGTGAGAAAATATTCTGATCAGACCATATCAGTGATATAAATCGTCTATATCAGGCCTGATATAAAAATTGGCCGTATCAGACCATATATGCATTGATATGTCAAAATATATATATCCTTATCAATCTATATTGGGTCTTACCAAGTTATATCAGGTCTAACCAGATAACTGATTAACCAGCATATTATTAGACGAGATATGGCGATATCAGCCTATAATAAACTAGATCAGAAAATTCGTTTTCAGGGAAACACAAAAATCATTAGTATATATGACCAGATCAAGACATATCAAGCCATATAAAACTTGATCAGAATTTTTTTTAATGAGTATTCTTAATATGTACCCATATGAGGCCATACCTGGCCATATCAGGACATATTACGATTTATAAAATAATGATATATGCACCTATTGAACTATATTAAGTCATATCAAGCCTGATATGATCATATCGAGTTGATAAGGCTTCATTGCAAACTCTAATTTTACGACCCCATTGGTAAACAACCAAGTTTTCTATAAGAAATAATTATTTATCAAGCCCAATTTAACAAAACATGGTTCTGGTTTTATTTACGATAAAAAAACTCGATCTGGCTTGGAGAAAAATTGAGATGTTGCATTTCTACTCATAATTTTTTTCCACATCGGATAAAACTCCATTCAGCTCAGTGACCAACAAAAAAAATGTTATTAATGCACGTCAAACCCACGAGAAATTCCAAAGTGTTCCCTGTGGCTCACGACAGATTGAACCTCTCCTCCTATCGCTAAAACCTGTCTCATTTCCACAATCGACAGCTCCACCAAATAACGAAACATCAATGTCCAATTATTCGCGATCTTCGTCTCGTTCCTGTCCCGAAGGGTTTCGCCCTAGCGTTTTTCCTTATAATAAAAATATGCTGTCAGCACAGGCGAAAACCGAAATACATCTGAGAATCTGCTTCTATTGAGTGGAATTCAATCAATCCATCCGTCGCTCAAACATTCAATCTGTTCTCCATTTTATCTCTCGGTTCTTCGCCGTTTCTTATTTTCGGATCTCCGTTTTACCGTCTGTCTGTCTTCCTGTCGGTTTAACGATATTAAAGAGTCAATTAAGGCGTTGTTATATCACCTGGGCAAAATAGAGATAAAAAAACATTTTTTTTTTTCACGCAGCTATTAAGTATATGAAATAATTTTTATAATTAAAATCATATATATACATAGTAGTTCCAAGTATAATTTGAAATATTCACGAATACGCTTTTTTTATGACGGATATATGATCCTATGATTAGAAAATTTTGAAAATCCTTGCTGATGGTGTATTTATTTTCTCTGGCAGGCATTGTTTAAATTATAAATTTTTTTTTTTCAAATCTAGAGCGGTAATAGCTGAGGTGTGACTTAAGGAAAATGAGAAAAAGAATTGCTTCATAGAAATGACGGCTGTACGAAAAAAAAACTGTAATTGTTATCGAAATTTTGAGTTTCAACAATTTATAGCTTATGAACATGGCACCTGACCAAAAATATTTCTACGTCACACCTCAGATAATATTATAAAGACTACGTGTCAATTTACCAAAATCGGTTGACTAGATCTTGAGATATCGTGTACACCAGTTTAAAAAAGTAGTTTCGAGAAAAACGCAAAAAAATCGATGACAATTTCCAGTTGATTTAAATCAAATTTTTTCAATGTTACCAAACCGGGTAAAAAAATTATGTATGATTCTGTAGAATCATATATAATATATATTTATTTATATATATATTCATATATGATTACATATAATTTGTATATATAATTCTATAGCAATATATATAATTATACATAGTTTGATATAATTATGTATAGTGTTGCAAAATAATAATATAAAATGATATATAATTACATCGAATTATATTTAATTTTTTCACCCTGAAAACCTTTATTTCGGTAAATAACTTTCGAAATAATTAGAATAAAAAAAGGATCGACCTTTGAAAATATTCCTGGAAGTATAAAAAATGTATCGACCCAAAAGAGGAGCCACCGATTTATTGAATATTTCAAGGTGGTCTAATTCCTTAAACGCATTTAATAAAAATAATAAACGCGCGAGATAAGAGGCTGAAAACATCCAAGGTATTGGATGTCGTCCTCCCGCGAAACGGAAAATTAAATTTAATATTTTATTCGGCCTCGAGGGGTCGCTGTAGTTATCCGAGCTCCGTTGTTTGCCCGGGACTTTGCACAATGTCAACCAGTGAATATAATATTGCCCCGGAAGCGGATTCTTTGCCGGGGCACCGAGAGTTCATGGCAATTTTCTACTGTGATAGGAAAGAGAGCGAGGAAAAAAAATGTGGGAGATGATTTAACGGTGTACCGACTACTCTATTAGTCCGGTAAATTGGACGATGAAAAATCCATTCAACCCTGACGAGGAACTTCAGTTCCGCAACGACAACGATGACAAGGGAGCGAAAAAACAAGGCCTCGTGTGACCCTGTTTTTATCTACGACCTGATTATCACCCTCGGCTGGTAATTTCCGCGTTCTTCGTGTATTTGTGAGCGTCAGGGAAGTATATAGGTGCACCCCCGAGAGTCAATTCCACTTCGTGCGTCGCCGCACGTCCCTAGCAATCTTAACAACCGTTTTACCGTAAAAACGACCGGGTAATATATTGCAAAAAAAAAAAAAACAAGCCAATCCGGTCGCTAGATGCTGCTGTGCACGGTCTTATATACACGTCGGGCGACTCCTGCGTTTTCAGTGGTGGGGGGCGACTTCTTTAGTGACGCAACCTTTCGACGTTCGCGGCAGCACCAACAGTTTCGCTGCGATTTAGGGGCTTTGTTGACATTATCATAACCTTTGAATTCGGGACGAAATGCAAAACCGAGAGAAGTTTGTAACGATGACGATGAATTTGTGTATTGAACATATTTAATTCCGATGTGTAAGTTCGGTAAAGACGCCGAGGGAAAGTGTTCTCATTTTCGAGTGCCTCTAAATGAAGAATTACGTGGACAATGGAAAACTGCAATTACGGGCATCAAGGTTTTGAAAGTGGGACAATACTTGTGTCAAAATCATTTCGAGAATCACTTGATTCTTCGGAAATTAGGGAAACGACGTTCTGATGGACAAGTTTTATGTAATTTTTTTTCACGAAGTATCTTGTACATTTATTCATTTGCGAAAATTAAAAATTTTTCATCATCATGCGTCAGGTGTGATTATTTGTGCCGATCCTGAAATCCTCCTAGATCGCAGCGCTTCGCGTGGCGAAATTATGAACATCAAGCATATTTTATGACTATCTCTTCCTCCAACACCCGAGTTTTTCTTTTTTTGACAGGTGACAATTTATAAACGATAACAGACAAGAAATAAGAAATAGGAGTGCAAGTTTAAATTAACAAACCAAATAATGTTATGAAAATATACATGATAAACATAACTCTGTAAACTAGATAAATGTCAGTGATAAATATGCTGTACGAGTGTTGTGCTTAGGTTATGTTGACATATTATTGCATCTTATATATTATTTATAAATTATTATTTCCATTCAAGTGTACAAATTCATTCAACAAATGTATTCAATCATATCAGGCCAGATATAGTTATATAAAAAATTGTTGATATGGAATTATCAGGTCATATCGGCCCTGATCAGAAAAATTTTTCACGGGTATCCAGGAGATCGACAAAAAAAGTGCCCGAGTTGATGAAGAATGCCTCATGTATTCTACTTCCCTTACTAAGTTTTTTTACGACACCTACGCCTCGGAAGAAAGCAGCTGCGCCGGGACATGTTATCCGGGCTTATATTTAGAGTTCCGTTGGGTACATTGATACGGTATAGTACCTTGCGGAGCTGTCCCTTCTTTTTCCTCCTTTCCTTGGCTCCGTTGATCTTACCCTGTCGACAATCTCGCCCCGACGACAGCGGTTCTTAGCAGTGTTCTGAAAGTCGCCCTTTCGGCACCGTAAACGCCGGATTTCCATTCTCATTTTCATTTTGTCACTGTGTGATAATCCCCGTCATAAGCCCGATGAAAAGGGCACCCCTCAGATGCGCCATTTATTCAAATTCTCAGCAAATTTGGGGTTGATTTGATAGTTTGATTTTTTTTATGAGGGAGACTTTTGTTCGCTACCTTATTATGAGGCACGATTTATTTTGCCTTCTCGTAGGGGAAGATTCGTTTACATGAAAATTTTTTTCTTTAGATTTTCATTTCAGAACACTCTCGATGGTCTAATAAACGTTCAGAAAAGTGGTTTAGCAAAATTGTCTGGTTCAAAATTGTGAATCCCTATTTACTTATAAGATATAGTTTACAGTACAAATGGTTTTGTAATTATGATTTCATAATAATTATATGTAGTGATTATAAAATAAAGTGTACATATTTGAATAGCGGGAACAAATATTAATTTTCGCTTTAATATTAGAAATAACAGTAGAAAAAGTGGAAGAAATAATTTATGCATTACTTTTTCAATGCACTAATTATGTTTTTCCATTGTTTCTGTCCAGCTCTGCTCTAGACCCGAACATCGGTTAGTCACCGGTTCGATTTCCGGTATCGTCGAAAATTTTTGTCGAAAAATAAAAACACGGACGCGATGAAGATCCAGATGTGTACGCGAGTCACACACAGGTATCTGTGGAGGTCACATGTATACAGCTGAAGTCCGTGTTCACATTTGCGACGAAAGTCGTGACGTAGCTTCGGTGCCGCGAGGCAAAATCGAGACCGGTTATGTCGGCATAGGTTTTTTCGCAATGTTTCCCTATGCCCTTAGCAGAAATGCTATGGCAAATGCGATATAGAGGGGCAAGTCGGATGCGGCCGCTTGGGGACCCAGTTACTGATCCGGACCAGGCCCTGAGGCGGGACTGGCCAGTGACCCGGGCCGACCTTGTAATAGGCGTACTGCCTGCAGACGAGGGTCTGCAGGCACTACCAAGGCAAATAAATAAAAAACGCCAAACGTATTTTACCAGCAGATGTCATTCGAATCTCCTTAGAGATCTCCTAACGACAGAAACTCATAAGATGCAAATTACCCTTCGCTCGACTGTGGCTTTTGTGGCAAAAATGTCATTGTAACGAGTATCTTCCAATCCCAAGTGGGATCAACTCGCAATTCTTGCTCTTACCAATTCTTTTCCCATTACTTGATGTTTTCCCCGTGGAAGAAGAGCCATTTAAGCCAGTGAACGACACTCGTGATAGGGAAATCTCAGTGAACGTCACAAGTGGTCGTGAAACTCGAACGAGCTTTGTTTTCAAGTGGATAACAGAAATGTCTAGCAGTTGTTCGTTTCGTATTTTACGGCGGCTCTTCTGGGCTTTCACTCAACGGCAAGCCGTTAATTTTGTAAATTGTTTGAACAGGAGACGTTGAGCCACAAATCGCAGAGGATAGGACAATGCGATGAAGGTACGCAACGATGGGAGAATTGGATGGTAAGAAGTGCCAGGTGGATTACTCGTTAAGATTGTCGGCCGAGGACGATGGAATCTGAGACCTGGCCAAGAAGAAGAGAACCCACGAGAATATAAGGGCCAGACAGAAGATGAGAAGAAAAGGCAAAGAGAGAGAAAGTAGAAAGGGGCTCATCATGAAGAGCCCTTCCTTCCAAGACGCAACTCGCTTTCGCGCCCTCGTCACGCTCTCGCATTACCTCCTGAGGAAAGTAAGGTGAACGGAGAGGCGAAAATGGACGATGAAGCAGGCTTATAGATATAGGATATCGCAAGAAGTAGAAGAGGTTGAAACTCTACTTTAGAGGCACGTGATACCGAGGGGATGAAATCTGTCGGGCTCTACTATCATCGCTCGTCCATTACCCGATAGACCTGCTGCGATTCCTTTCTCGGATTTTTCACGCGCCTGATTCGACGCTAGAGGATCGGGAGAAATGTCTGTATTGGGACGATTGAGACAGCAACCGAATCTCGAGGATAAAAGTTTGCGGATTTTTTGTTTCGTTTTTTGCTGGGCATCGTTATTAAGTTTTTCGATATCCTGCACTGAAAAGGAAGGATTGGTTGAGGCAACCAAGGTGTCTGGTTTTACATGTAACAACTAAGTTATTGGTTAAGCCAACCCGGTTATTGGTTGATCAACCGGGTTATCGGCCACACCAACTAAACTAACTTGGTTAACTCATCGAATCGACGTGGTTATTCAACCGGATCGACGCTGCGGGATTTTCAGAAATGTCTGTGTCGGGACGATTGAGACAGCAACCGAATCTCGAGGATAAAAGGTTGCGGATTTTTTGTTTTGATTTTTTTTTGCTGGGCATCGTTATTAACTTTTTCTATATCCTGCACTGAAAAGGAAGGATTGGTTAAGGCAACCACGGTGTCTGGTTTTATATGTAACAACTAAGTTATTGGTTAAGCCAACCCGGTTATTGGTTGATCAACCGGGTTATCGGTCACACTAACTAAACTAACTTGGTTAGTTAATCGAATCGACGTAGTTATTCACCCGGATCGACTTGGTTGGTCAACCAAATTGACTGGGTTGGTTAACCGAATTGACTTGGTTGGTTAACCAAATTGACTTGGTTGGTTAACCAAATTGACTTGGTTGGTTAACCAAATCGACTAGGTTGGTTAACCAAATTGACTTGGTTAGTTAACCAAATTGACTTGGTTAGTCAACCGAATCGGCTTGGTTCATCAAGATCGCGGTTAACACACGTTTCAATATTATTTGTCAGCGAATTCTTTTAGCACAATAGATTCCTCCATGAGGAAGGAAAAGTTTCATTCGATTTTAAAACGGTAGCTTACCAGTGACAAACTATAAAGCATTTGCAAACATATCAACATTACGTTAATCTGACATGCTTATTCAATATAAACATTATTTTTATGAGTGCGATAATTCTCGTCCATTTACGATAATTCTACGCTACTACTGGTCGTAGCGTAGACCTCGCTTCAGGTTTTCAACACTGTGCGGTCAACCAATAACTTGGTTGGTTAACCAATAACTTGGATGGGCAACCAATAACGTGATTGGTTTTTAATTGTTTTTCAAATAAGAGTGTAATCGCTTTAAATTTCGTGGTAGTTTAATTCAATATGGCTTTATATTAAATTTAACCGAAACCTGGAAAACTATTCAGATTTTATTGAGTTTCGAAAAATTAACATTTTTCCATTAAGTTTTGTAAAACAGTAACGACCGAGATTAAATTCTCTACGTGAGTGAAATAATATTCAGTGATGACTGGTAAAAAATTTAGGGCTCGTTAGTGACTTACTAAATAATTTTGATCTTTTTTTTATTATTATTCAGGAATCTCGACCTCAGCTTTGGTAAAGTATATGTTATGACAGTTGAATCTGATTAGGGTGAACGAGCCAGTTAATGGACGGGGTCCAGTGAATGGACACTGTCCATAAGAGCACCTGCATAAAAAGCGTCCATTCACTGGGTTTATTTCGTCTGGTTACCTGTCCATTCACTGGGCGGTTTTCCCTATTCCAGTTTTTCCGCGATTTCTGAGAGATCCTTTGGAAATGAAAAATAATTCTGTGAAGACGTTAGCGAAAATACGTTTCCAGATTTTTATACCCGGACACGTACGAAATATGGTCTTTGTAAAAGAAACCCTCGTAACTTATGCTGACAACGAAGTTACAAAATAGGTTTCATTCCAAATGGTGTCAACTTTTAGAAAATCATCCTGAAATATTGGTGAATAGCGTGATGTCGCACATTTCTGGTGTTATTTTATAGTCGAAATTTATATTCAGGCGGAACATATAAATCTTATTCATAGGGACTGAAAAAGGAGGGAAACACACAACAGCTTAAATAAGATCTCCAAAGAGAACACTGAGATATTCGATTCCCCAAGAAAGATAAATACGAGTCATTAAAAAAAATAATAATAATTGTAATTAATAACATAAGAATAAATTCAAGTGAAAATGAAAACACAAATTTCGATAAATGTTTCTTACAATCCTATAATTCATATCATCCCCTAATATTAATAAGACAATCCAAATACTCTGAATTTGACGAAAAAATTTCTTTTAAGTATTTTTTTAACTGAATCCAAACAGAATTTCTTTGAGGCTTGCGAATGTTCAAAAATGTACGATGAGGCAAAAAAAAACATAAAAACCAGCGTAACTTTTGTATTTTCGGTATCAATTCCCGACAAACATGCTACAATATTTATAAGTAGAGTGGTAGTCGAAATGCTTGGTTAAATTTTACGTGAAATTTATACTCAGGGTGAAGACGTAGTCTCCAAAATATTTTTTGAAACCGATTTTTTAAACTCAGTTCGATCAAAATTCCTGACGACGTTCAGAACCTCAGGAAATTTGCCAAATTTAATGATAGAAAAGAATCTTTTTTTCTGCTTTATGAGGCAAGAAAAAAAAAAAGGGGAAACCGTGAAAAAAAAACGAGTGGGCGCATACGTGAAAATACGTCTCTTGGGGGATTTTGTTTAAGCCTTTGAAGAATTCATGTATTCACGAGGGATGAAACCATAGGTGAAGAGGGATGAAAGTGTAGGACAGAGATGAGAACGAAGCCCTTTTGGTTGGATGCTGGCTTAGGCCCTGAGGCTCTCAGCGACGATCCCAGAAGAAGTCTCGAGGAGTACACGCGATAACGCAAATTTCCCCATTTCGTGGGTGGGATTATGGAGCGGGTAAGCGATCCGCGACACGCACAGCCGAAAAGAAAAAGTGTTAGAAAAGTGTGCGTGGCAAAGACGAAGTGTTGGCAAAATTCGTATTAGTGTTTTTTTTTTTGTGGTACTACGACGAATAGCATCTTCTGCGCAAAAATGCTCCAGCTTCTTGGAATGCTTCTAACCATTTTACGGCGTGGCTGAGATCCCTCGGGTTCACATATAGAATTTTACTCGTTTAACTTCGTAAATCTAGGAGTCTTGGGACTGCCGACCTTTTTTTTTCTTCGCGGGTTCTTTTCAAAGATTATTACGGCCGAGTTGTCGCCCGTAGGGATTTAATTTTTTCACCTCGACGCCTCAAGAATACCTGAGATAATCGGTCTACTAATTGTCAAAAGTCTGCGTGTTGTAGAAAGTCGCATTTTTTTGTGTCTGGGATATCCTTGTTTTAGTCGAGAATCGTTACATCACAATTATATTTTCTGACGTCGATGGATTAAATAGGGATCATTACAGTGAAGTTGTTCTACATAGATTTTTACTCTTGGTTGTCAGAAGTTCGCGAGTTGTAGATTGATGTTGATGGAAACGAACTACAATCGTTTGCAACAACGTCAATTCAACCTTGAATTAAATCTTCAAGTCAACCATCAATTCAGATTGAATTCAATCTTCAATTCAATCTTCAATCCAATCTTCAATCCAACGTTCGATCCAACCTTCGATCAAACCTTCGATTCAACCTTCGATTCAACCTTCGATTCAACCTTCGATTCAACCTTCGATTCAACCTTCGATCCAACCTTCGATCCAACCTTCGATCCAACCTTCGATTCAACCTTCGATTCAACCTTCGATTCAACCTTCGATTCAACCTTCGATTCAACCTTCGATCCAACCTTCGATCCAACCTTCGATCAAACCTTCGATCCAACCTTCGATCCAACCTTCGATCCAACCTTCGATCAAACCTTCGATCCAACCTTCGATCCAACCTTCGATCCAACCTTCGATCAAACCTCCGATCCAACCTTCGATCCAACCTTTGATTCAACCTTCGATCCAACCTTCGATCCAACCTTCGATCCAACCTCCGATCCAACCTTCATTCAACCTTCAATCTAATCACAACATATTTTTTTATGTCATAGTACTTTTTCAACAAGATCGATTGAACCTTCGATTCATTTAATACTTTAATAAAACCTAAAAAATTCTGATCAATGTGACGAAGCGATTGGACAAGACAACGACTTCATTCTTCAGACGTCGTTAAACAGTATTCAATCTTCAACCCTCGCAACCTCGAGCCTTTCGCACTATCGCTATTTTCCATACGTCCAAAGTTTCTTGGATGAGCAAGTGGTGAGATCAGCGGTTACGAGGTACGATAAGCAAAATGAAAGTAGCCTCATATATCGTTTTATGTGTGGGAGAATAATAAACGGCAACTTCTCGCAGGATCCTTGACGAAGCTGCACCCTGAAGATTGATCGATTGCCCGTGAGCTGGAGCTTCTCCACTTCCTCATCGCTGACACTCTCCTCGCTTCTATATATGACGTTGACGATACTAGTAGCTCAGCCACTGCGTCAAACCGCAATTCCCTTTCGCGACACCGACTCTTTGGATTAAATTCTGTCACAGGATGCGTCGATGTACGGCGAAGGTTCGTCGTTCCAGATTACAGAACATCGAGTGTCTGCGCCAAACGATATATAGGACCGAGTATAGCCTACGATGTGACACGGCCAATATCACGTGGTTTTGTGGTCCGGTGCGTGAATGGTGACATTTTTGGAGCTAAAATATAAGCCAAATTGGAATTTCTAAGCGCAAATGAAAATTCAATTACGGATAGTTAACAAATAATCATCAAATTCGTAATAGACTTAAACTGCTTTCAAAAATGTGGTTAGTCAGAAAAATGTAATTTTTTTTTTTCACTTTTTTTATAGCTTGGGTTTTAGGTTTGAATTGTGAGAGTCATCATTCATGTCTTGTTGAGTGTTATACGTATTTTAAACTAAATAAAAATATATGAAATATAAATAAAAAAAATTACACGTATTTTGTTACTGTTGCTCTAGAAAATTGGTAATCATTGCGATAAATGGTACAATATGATAGGGAATTGTGGGACACAATGTTACCTTTTTGGGTGTTGTTGGGACGATGATATGAGGCAAAGGAAATGGTATATAATGAAAAGAGCTGCTGCAGACATAAATATTAATCTAATAATATATTAATTGAATGATTATTTTCAATAAGCAACTAGACTGAATTTTAGATTTTTCAAACGTTAATAAATCCCACAATAAAGTATTGACTGCGAACATTAAAAAACTTCAGGTTTTTTTAAAGGGGAAACTTTGGTCTTCTTGGGGTTGATTGAGAGTCGAATAAAAAATCTTATCAAATTTCAGTATTTTTATTCATTTATTTGGAATCGATGCAAGGGGTGGCACGGTCGAAATTCAATGAAACGACACTTCAATGACAGGCGTATCGTATTCGCAAGGTCTCCAATGCTTCACTTATAGTGGTCAACTATAAACTGACAACTTTGTATTTTTAGTCCACGCAAATATTTTCATAACTACTATGAAAATAACTGAAAACACAGCAACTATTTTCATAGTTCAAGTAATTATGAAAATATTTTCAGCAACTATTTTCATAGTCAAAATAACTATGAAAATATTTTCAGCATCTATTTTTATAGTTACAGTAACTATGAAAATACTTTCAGCAACTATTTTCATAGTTAAAGTAATTATGAAAATATTTTCAGCAACTATTTTCATAGTTAAAATAACTATGAAAATATTTCCAGCATCTATTTTTATAGTTACAGTAACTATGAAAATATTTTCAGCAACTATTTTCATAGTTAAAGTAATTATGAAAATATTTTCAGCAACTATGTTCATCGTTAAAGTAACTATGAAAGTAGTTACGTTATCTATGTGGTAGTTACAGTAACTATTTTAGAGTTGTGGCAACTAAATAGAGTTAATCTTACCAACTAAAAATAATAAGTGCTCACTTTATAGTTGCTAATACCATAATTTTCTTTCAGTCTTCAGGGACACCGATTATGATCGGGTTTTATTTGTAGCATTATTTTTTAAAATAGAACAATCGTGAAAAAATAGTGTTACACTGTAAGAAATATTTGGAAAATTCATAGCCTGTGAAGGAAGCTAGACATTCAATACTAAAAAAAATAGTATAATTTAATTTAATTCAACACTTTAATTTAAATATTCAAAGTGCAATTCAGCTTTACTATTTCTAACTTAATTGTTATTTTATTTCAAATAATTTATATTTATCTAATATAATACAATATTATTAAATATATAAATATATATTGAAATTTTTTAATAATTTTACTTAATTTAATTTTAGTGTAAACTGTGCTCAACTCTCCTTCAATCCTAGACCTCGTGTCTCTGCTGGTAGCTTTGTCGAGTGGGCGTCTTATCGATTACACTAAAAACGTTCAGACATCAAAATTCAACTCCACAGTTTCCCTTGGGAAGCTTTCCAAGTTCTGCCCCGACTTGAATTTTATTTAATCTTTTTCTTCGTTTCTGGCACTCTTCCGCATCTTTTTTCTCCCTCCAACTGATCATGTATAAATTGTGTGGGACAGTAGAACCCGCAGATTTTGTGTCTTACTTTCTGTATTCATTTTACTAACAGATTTCGTAAATTCATTCGAAGGATCTCGAAAGGGTGCCCTTATCTCCGATCGCTTCTCGCCAGCTGCCGCTTTCGCTATTTCTCAATAGCGAGAAATCTATTTTTTGTTCTTTCTTAATGATGAGTTCGGTGAGGTTGAAAATTATTAGGCTCAGTTTTTTTATTCAGATTTCAGGAAAAATAATATTTCCGAATTATTTTCTATTTGGTGAGGCTTGAGAATTATTGAAATCGGTTTGTTTTCAAGATTTTCGAATAAAAATAAAAATTCCATAACCAACTTGAAACGACTCGCGTAGAATTCCATGGCAAACTTGAAACGTCTTGCTCAAAATTCAATAGACAACTTGAAAATTCTGAAAATTCTGAAAATTCTGAAAATTATGGAAATTGTGGAAATTTTGAAAGTTTCAAATTTTTTTGAAATTTTCAAAGTTTTAGGAATTTTTGAAGTTTTGAAAGTTTTAGGAATTTTGGAAATTTTTAAAGTTTTAGGAATTTTGGAAATTTTTAAAGTTTTAAAAATTTTGGGAATTTTTAAAGTTCTAGAAATTTAGAAAATTTTGAAAGTTCTAGAAATTTTGTAAGTTCTAGAAATTTAGAAAATTTTGAAAGTTCTAGAAATTTTGTAAGTTCTAGAAATTTTGAAAGTTCTAGAAATTTTGTCAGTTCTAGAAATTTTGAAAGTTCTAGAATTTTTGGAAATTTTAGAAATTCTCACACTGAGAGAAAATTATGGTATTAGTAACCATAAAGTGACAACTATTCATTTGTAGTTGGTACAAACATAGTTCTCACCACTTAATTAGTTGTCACAACTATTTTTATAGTCACCGTAACTATAAAAGGACAAGGATAATCAATAGTTGTCACTGTATAGTTAACTGTACTATGACGATTTCTCTCAGTGCAAAAATTTCAAATTTGGAACACACAGACACCGAAACGTTAAGGGCCACTTTCTTTCATAATATGTACAGATAATATGAATTAAATTGCCCGGAAAATGTAGCATTTAAGTCTTTCGGATCGCAGGCAGTACTAAATCACCAGTAGAAAGCAATCGTCAGTAAGAATGCCTCGTAAAAAAATAGTAGAAGAAAAAGGAGACTTCGAAAGAATCGCGCCGTGGAATTCTATACATTAATGGAAAAGGACTTTACTGGAATTCGATTACTCAGCTCTTTGGTTCGTTCTTATTCGAGCGTGATCCAAGTCCGCTAACTTCTGTCTCAATTCCACGATTCGAAGCAATAAAGAATAAGCCATAGAGAACGAGGCCTGTGGACGATGGATCTTTTTTTTTTTACCTCTCACATCCACTGTAAAGAGAAAGAAGATGCTCCACGAGTGAGGAAGAGAGTCCATTTGTGGAAAGTGCTGGAGGAGCGAATCTTCAGTACGACTGCTGACAGTGAGAAAAAAAAAATACCAAGAAGAACCGAACTGGACGAAGGCTTAGAAGGGATACGCACACAAGGCGAACCTTCATGTCTAACGTATGAGACAAGATGTTCATTTATGAGACAAAATGGCCGCGCGGATAAAAAAGACAAGAGCAATTGGTACATACGTATATTCAACCTTCGATCTAAGCTTCTATCTAATCTTCAACCTAACCTTCGATCTAAACTTCCATCTAATCTTTAACCTAACCTTCGATCCATAACCTCCAATCCAACTGTTTTATGTTACAGTATTTTTTCAACAGTATCGGTTGAACCTTGTATTCAACCTTACCTGTTAAAAAAGGTCTGATACAAAACTGATAGAAATGGGTAAAAACCGCATAGATTCAGATAGAATCTTATATAAAACTCTATCTGGATCTATGGGGTTTTTACCCATTTCTATCAGTTTCTATCAGACCTTTTCGATAGGGTTTTTATCAATGACCTTGACGTTACACTTGACAGCTCTCTATCGAATTCCGATCATATTTGATAAATCGTCATCTCGGTCGTTTGGAATCTTTGTATTTTTGGCCGTTGAAGCAATCTGAACGGAAGATATTTTAACAATGATTTTTTAATCGTGAAAAGAAAAATGTTTGATTTTCCTATATAGGAAGATCGATAACAACGGAATCTTCGGCATCGATAGACTCAGACCCCAAGTTACGATTTTGCCAAACTTCCATCTAAATAAAAATATCACAGGCTGTCGTCGTCGAAACATAATAACATCATCTTAATAATTGAGCCAAAGTCTAATATAATAATATGGAACTTCAAGCTTCAAGTTTTCTCGCATTTCTTCCCTTGGTAAACGTTACGCACTATATCGTCGCCACGGTCTTACATACAGGTCTTGAAATTTCTGTGGTGGGGGTAAGTCCCTCAAAATATTGCCGCTAGTGGCGCGGCGGTCGGGTAGTGTATGTGCGAGTGAGACAGATCGACTCCGGTATCGCTTTCTAACCTACATAAACGTATCACGTTTGTAAATTGCAATTTCGTAGAATGGAGGTGAGAATTAAGTAAAATGTAATGGCAAATTTTATTATCGCACCAGCTATAATGAATCATATTTTTCAACCCATACCTTCAGACCAAGATACAAGATATTTAAAAAATATTCACCTGTAAATTTGAGGTTTTTTATGTACCTGTGATTTTTAATGGAGATGTGAATACTTATTCTTTAATATATTCATTTTTTCTGCCTGCATTTTAGCTTAGATTAAAACAGTATCACTGGTGAGATAATTAGTTGGTATTTTTTAATTTTTATTATTGTATTTAATCATGAACGATAACCCTGTAAAAATATTAGCGGTTATCGATTATAAGGCACAATAAAGAACGTACATAAAGCGCGTATCGTTTTTATTCATTGGTCAATTTCGAAAGCTTGTTCTTCACAACGAATAGAGAATTCACTCACGAGTGAACATTATTTCGCGAAGAACTAACGGACGTAACGGACTGACATTTGCAAATCACGCAAATTTAGAGGTTACGTTCAGTAACATTAATCTACGCTAGCGCTATGTAGTGGCGGATTTGGGAAACAAAAAATTTATCATAAGCACTCGTCCGCCAACACACGAAATCAGATGAGTGTCAAGACCTGTGTGTGAGACCGTGACCGCTGCTCTTCAGGGTCTGCTCCCGGTATTTAAATCACTAGTCTATAATATCTTCCGGATTGGATCATTTTTATACTTAATATTTTTTGTATTTTTTAATTCTAAGGTATGTTTTTAGTTTTTAGGCGTTGTCATAATTTATGTTCATAGTTTAAAATATGTTAGATAGTAATCTTCTATACCACTTTATTATCTGCCATTATTTTTGTACGTAAAAATGGACTCTGCCCGTCAACGTATTGCATAAATAAATAAATAAATAAATAAATAAATAAATAAATAAATAAATAAATAAATAAATAAATAAATAAATAAATAAATAAATAAATAAATAAATAAATAAATAAATAAATAAATAAATAAATAAATAAATAAATAAATAAATAAATAAGTAAGTAAATAAATAAATAAATAAATAAACAAATAAATAAATAAATAAATACAACCAATGTGACAAAGCGTTTGAATAAGAAAATAATTTCATTTTCGAGACGTCGTTAGACTTTATTCGATCTTCAATCCTCGCATCATCGAGGCTTTCGCACTATCACTATTTTCCATACGTCCAAAGTTTCTTGGATGAGTAAGTAGTTAGGAGGTACGTAAAGAGAAAGAAGATGCTCCACGAGTGAGGAAGAGAGTCCATTTGTGGAAAGTGCTGAAGGAGCGAATCTCCGGTACGACTGCTGACAGAGGGGGTAAAAAAAAATACGAAGAAGAACCGAAGCGGACGAAGGTTTAGAAGGGATACGCAGAGAAGGCGAGTCTTTATGTTCAACGCATGAGACAGGATGTTCCTTTATGAGACAAAATGGCCACGTGGATAAAAAAGACGAGAGCAATTGGGACATACGTACATTCAAGAGGGAGGAAAAGAAAAGAAAAGAAAGGAAAGATGAAAGGTCGATGATGGAGAGCTCGAGGGAAGATAAACCGTGGAAACGTGTGGCAAGACCGAGAAAAACGAACGAGGTAGGATTGTGCGTTGAAGAGCTCGGATAAATCCTCCCCAACTTGTCATACGGAGATCTATGATCTCTATTAAAATAGTACACCCTCTATATTCACGAGCTTCAGAAACGCACGGATAATTCACGATATTTTTTTTTACCGACCGTTGCGCCATTATGTTTGACTTGGAAATTGCCTTGGCTTAGACACTGGACATCCTCATATTTTTTTTTACACTCCATAGCAGATCGAATGACCGTATTGTCTTCTAAAAAAATGACCGGTCGTTTTGTGCCAGAAAATAACCATGCGAACGACCTCAAAAAGCGACCGTCCATAAAATTGTAAGTATGATCGTTATATCAATTAGCAACCACAAAACGACGTCAAAATTGGCCATGCGTAAAACAATTGTGAGAATGATTGTTTAGACAATTAACGACCGCAAAACGATCTCGAAAAGCGGCCGTCCATAAAATTGTCGTTTTGTCAATTGGCGACCGCAAAACGCCCTCAAAAGCGATCATACTTACGATTTTTTTACGGATGATCATTGAGGTCGTTTTGCGGTCGCTAATTGATATAATGACCATACTTATAATTTTCTTGATGGTCGTTTTTCGGTGATCAATCAAATCACAATAAAGAGAAAATTCTGAAGAAATGTATACACATTCAAAAAAATTAACATATCATTTCCATAAAAAAAAAGTTAGGTTGACTGTTCATTTGCTGAACAATTGTTTTTTTTCACCAATTTGTTAATAACATTTTGGGATTATTATTATGCGAAATCAATCTTTTCGGCACGTTTTATATGCATTATTTTTTTCCGATTTTTATCCCATCAGGAAGTGATCGAAATTGACTCTGAAAGTCACTTTTGCCGGGACTGTACCTATCATACATCCGGAAGGTGACAATACAATCTGCTGGAGAAGTTGGATTATCGTCGGACTGACTATTTTTATTATTAAATTACGATATTTTTCTCTGAGTGCGAGATGGTAAAAAAAATGGCTGCATTGACAAAAAATGCTTCAGATTGAGGGCAAGAGACAGAGAGAGATTGGAAACGGTGCAAACTTCCGGCTTTATCTAATCTCGTCTCGAACAAACAACGTTGCATTATTGTACAAATCTGTCAGTGATCTTCCATGGCAGTCGCATTAAGCCAAGACGATACACTTCTTGATATTCCACGTGTTGGGACAACGTTTCGCTTTCTCTCTCTCTCTTCCTTTTACTGTTAGCGAGAGTATCTCTAGCAGTAAAGCTTTTGAGAATTCAGAGCAGCTCTTAGTCATAATCGAAACAACTGAGATAACAAAATACTTGGAACACATTTCTACTTCTTCGAGGTTCGTGTTACACAAGTTGAATGTCGCTCTCGAAAATAATTTTTTTTTAAAACTAGCAACAATTTAGGGTGAACCAGCCAGTGAATAGACGGTGACCAGTGAATGGACACCGTCCATAAAACCACGTGCATAAAAAACGGCTATTCACTGGGTTTTGTCGTCATTTTTTTCAGCCAAAAAAACGTAGCCTTTTTTCGTTAAAAAAGTAATCTTTACATTTTCAAGCGAAAAATTAATATTATCCGGTCGCGAAATTATCTAAAAAAATCTAATTGAAAAGAAAATCAGAAAATTTCGATTTTAGTGAATAAAAAGGGAAAAAAGCTTTCACGAAAAAAAAAAAAAATTTCAAAATTTTCCAAAGATTTATCTCAAATTTTCTTCACACTCAGTCGACCATTTAAAAAAATATTTGGTACAAATTTTACAGCAATTGGTCGAGTGGTTTAAATTTTATGGCATTTTGAATTGTTTGCAAAATCTCGTTGGCGCGCTCACTTGTGTAAATTACATCATACCGAGCTGAAATTTTGTCCACATATGGACTATCATGAAAGAATGTTTAAGTCGAAATTTAACGCCAATCGATCGAATGGTAAAAATTTTACGTCTTTTCGAATTTTTATTTATCCATGAGAAAGCAAAATCGAGATATTTTGTAAATGAGTTAATAGACTTAAATACCGAGGCTAAACTGTGGCTTACATTGTGACGTAGAACAGAGAAGAGAAAGCTTAAGCATTGTGACGAGCTTCGTGCTGAATGAAGCTACTTTGGTTTCAGCAACATTTCGGCACAAATCCCGCAGCCTCAATCTCCTTGGACAAATAAAATTTGCTTGAGCTTCTCGTAGCTCGGTTCTGTTCTGTCGGTGATGCCTTGTCTCGTTTCCGTGGCAGACGATGTACAGTCCTCGTTTCTGCGTAGATTGCACTCCCGGGATTAAATAGGGGAGTCCCAGGCGAGGAGAAAGGTGGAGCAAAATTTCTGAATGGCCCACAGACCTCTTGACGGACGTCAAAGGTATTCTACATCGCTCTTGGCAAATTGGGTTTTCGAACGTAATTTTTTGTTGTTATTTTCAACGTTCATATGCATGTTTTAAATAAAAAAGTTAACATTTTTTTTTCTCAATATTAACGGAGATTTAAACATTACAAAAATCATGATTTAAATTCGGCCGTTGACGCGCCGGAAATACCTAAAGTTGCTTGAGCTGATTGTGACGTCACGATGTTACATGACGCATAGAATCAAATAGACGATTTATAATTGATAGGCGAAATAGCAAAAATACGACGTGCAGAACGTTTTTTGTATCCTGTGTAAGACGTAAACAAAAAATTCACCGAATAAAGGTAAACTTCGTCAAAAATGGTTTAATGCCGGTCGGATAGATAACCTCAAAAACAGTAAATCAACTTCTTTTGACAATTGAGTGTGAAGAGGTCACTTCAAATAATTGGTGATCAAATTTAATTATTTTATTTCATTTTGTAGCCATTTGATAACGAGCAGTTATTGATAAAATAGTACATTACGATACTAGTGCGATAAAACTTTTTCGCGACGAGTGTGAGTTTGCAGCACGAGCTGAAGGCGAGTGTTGTAATCACACGGGATCAGAAAAAGTTTCTCGCACGAGTATCGTATACAATTTTATGCCACTAGTGCGTGAAGTAGCCACTTTACGCACACTGTGGTATAAAAATTATTATTTTAATTACAATGCAGCTTTGGCACAATGTATTTCAGCAGCATTAAAACCATCATCGGAACGGAGAAATTTAAACAACGTATGTTTTTTTAGCTAGCACTAATTCTTTGGTAATGAGCTAAATAGTTATTGACAAATTAACCAATAAATAATAACGGTCGGTATTGAAATTCGGTAAAATCTATAAAGTGGTTTAGATTTTATAGAATTTCGAATTTTCGAGAAAAAATTGTTTTCTAATTCAAGTTTCCTTGAACCGAACCGTCTTAAGTCTTCTACAAGGTTGAATTGATATCCTGTTGAAAAAAATATCGAATTTGGTGACGAAAACCGATGAAAAAAAAATCTGACATGGAAAAAGGTAGCAAAGTGGAACCTTGCACATTGATTCCTCATTATATTTCGCTTTTCACAAAGCTCCCTCTATAAGGAAGCATACTGATCGATTTTGGCTTTATCATAGAGGGAGCTTTGTGAAAAGCCAAATATAATGAGAAACCAACGTGCAAGGTTTTTTTATGTGCCCATGAAAAAATATTCTGATCAAACCATATCAGGCCTGATATGAAAATTGGCCATATCAGACTATATATGCCTTGATATGTTAAAATATATATATCAGGGTGGCCCAAAAAAAATAAAAATTCTCGGCTGTTGATGTAAAAGTTGAAATATATGCAGAAATACTTTTTAGTGGAACGGGAGCTTTGTAGCTAATTTTTAGAGGTCGCTCATGCGAGATTCATTTGAATTTGAAAAAAGCTAGGTTGACGGATAAATTATTGAACAATATTTTTTTTCATCAATTTTTTAATAACATCTTAGAATTATTATTATACCAAATTAATTTTTTCAGCTCTTTCGATATGCTTGATTTTTCTGGAATTTTTAACGCATGGAGTAGTGTTCAAAATTCACTCTGAATCTCACATTAATTTGCACGAAATTAAAAAAAATTTCGCGTTTTGGTGACATTATTGCACCATTTGAATTTTTAAAAAACATTAATTTATGCTTTCTCAACAAACCAATTCCACTGAAAACTCGTCTACCTCATGAACCGTCAAAGATACAATCGACAAAGAATAGCTCAAAAAAATGTTATTCCTGGAATTGATGTCCGGATCGATGAAAAATAGAATTCAACGATTGGGAATATACGGAACGACGAACTTATCGTAAAATTTCGTCGCTGTAAAGATTGAAAAAGTTGTGGATGCTCTCAAGTGGTTGGCGCTCCATAAATTCTCGAGGGACAGGACAATTGGCGAAATACATATATATATGCGACGCCACTTTGGATCCGAGCACTGTGCTCGGTTTAAGGTGGGGGCGAAATGGACAACTCGAATAAAAATACGGAATGAGGGCAAAGGGCACGACGATTTAACTTTTTTCCCAAGGATCGTTCGGCTTAATTCATTTGATCACAAATTTTTCGATATTAGTAATTTTGATCATACATTTTTCGATAATAGTAATTTGGTCACCAACTTTTCGATAATAGTAATTTGATCACCAATTTTTCGATAATAGTAATTTGATCACAAATTTTTCGATAATAGTAATTTCATCACGAATTAAAAAAAAAAAATTATTTCGATCACACATTTTTTGAAAAATTAGTTTTATCGCAAATTTTTCGAAAAATTAGTTTGATCACATATTTTTCGATAAAATTAATTTAATTACAAATTTTATGAAAAATTAGTTTTATCACATCAATATGCTCACATATTTTTTAAATAATTCGTCTGATCACAAATTTTTTAGATAATTCGTCTGATCACAAATTTTTTAAATGATTCGTCTGATCACAAATTTTTTAAATGATTCGTCTGATCACAAATTTTTTCGAAAAATTATCTTGATCACAAACTCTTGGAACAAAATCCTACCACTTATTAAATATAGATTGGATCGATTGTTTTTCAAGAAATTGAATTTTATTATAAATTCTTGATCACAGTTTTATTATAAATTCTTGATCACAATTTTATTATAAAAATTAAATTAATAAAAAAATGTCTGAAGAAATGTCTGAATGTCTGTATATTCGGCTGATAAATTCTCGGAAAAAAAAATCTCAATGGATGTTCAAAACAAATTGATTCGATGCAAATTATCGTTCCTTTTTTTTACGAATAATTTGATTTGTTCTCTACACTTTCCTTACGTAAGTAGCATTGAGAACGGAGACAAACCGTTCTGAAGAATGTCCAAACGTAGCCCATTTTGCCCCCCTCCCGTTTTGTTCCCATTTCCTGAATAAAGTGAATAAAGGTACTCTTTGCTGCTCTCGACACTTTTCGACAATAGTGCACTTAACTGTTAAAACTTGATATTGTTGAGAACATCTGTCATACGCCTCTCGTCGAAAAAATGTCCATGACAGAAATGAGTAAAATATATGAAAAAATAAAGTAAATCAATAAAAGGTACATCTTAGTTAACCAATCAACAATATCCAATTTAATTGCAAGATTACGTGCTTGCAATGATAAAAAAATTAATTATTTTTCTCATCGCGCCTTTCTTAGTGTCTCGCAGTATTTTTTCTGTCGCTTATATAACCATTACGAAGATTTTTTTTTCAATTATCACAGCTTTGAATATAAAACGCACGCAGAAGCGGTGATATTTTTAAATAAATAATTCATTTCAGTTAGTTAAAATTCCAAATAATAACATATCTCTACTTCAATAGCATTAAATGATTAATTTTCTCTAAAAAAAATTCCGGAACGAGTGATTGTTTGCCTGACCTTCCCTCTTTAAGACCATTTCAAACGGAAGTTACTGTGAGTTTAACTTCCAGCTTTATTTATGACGCTATAAAATCGTATTCCGGTGAATCTGGTTCAAGCCAATCCGCATTAATATCAATCTCAAGATAAATAAAAAAAGTAGTATTACAAACAATGGCTCAGCTATTGTTGTGTCGAAAAAGTGAATTATTTACGCGTCGTCACTACATATTGAATTTCTTGTTTATTTTAGTTCATGCTGTGCGTACAATGTCGAGGGTCACGATACATTGTGTTGTCTGGTCTGAAAGCTACGCGAGAAAATTTTTTAATTCAGTTTCCAATGTTTAAATTCCCTACATCACTCCGAAAAAATTCAAAAAGGTAGTCCAGTATATGAATTCTATGACCGTAAAAAAATTGTTTGAATTTAGATAAATAATCTCACAGAAAAAAATAATATGTTGAATTATTTCAGGTGACTCAACCCTGTTAATTTAGTAATTGGAGTGACTTATTGTCGAACAAAGGGAGAGAGTGAGACGTGTTATTAAAAGGGTCAAATAATACATTTCGCTTGTTAAAAGTACATGTTAAATTTCAAACTTCAAATTTAACGTGAACTTAGTAAATATTTAAAAAATGTTCCAAATATATAGGATCAAAAAATAAAAAAGTATTTTGTATTTTATTCAGTACTTAAAATACCTGAAAAGTATTTTAGTATTCAAAATACGTACTTTAAATACTTAAAGTACATGATCTATTTTAAATACTTTAAATACCAGCTCTGCTCTGCATTGTTTCTCAGGGAATTGAATATTCGAGGATCCCAATAAATATACTATACTATACAATAAGATCCTTTCACTATAAACGAAATTTCTTGCGAGTTTAACTTCGAGCTTTATTTATGAGGCTATAAAATCGTCTTCCGCAGGACGTTCTGTGTATCTGGTTCAAGCTAATCCGTATTACCAGTGCTAAAGGGCAGAGGGAAAGCTTGGAACACACCCAAGCTGGAAGCAGACTGCAGAGTAGTTTGTATTAATTGCTATTTGGCCTCAATGCACTCGAAGCTACAGGGCCAACGTTCCATCATCAGAGTCTCCCTTACGTGCATCAGGTGCAACTTCACCATGCTGAACCGAGCTTCATAATCGGTATCCGTGGGAATAGCCGTAACCGGAGTGGCCGACAACAACATCGTCATGAAGTCCTTATGGACACTCCACAAATGCTATTCCTGCATCAAGGTTATTGCTCTTGGGATTGTTCGTTTTATCGCTACTTCGGGAGTCGGCTGTAATCTCAAATTTCTCTACAAAACTATCCCTACGGTGTTGAAACTTCCCCCGAAGAGAGAGAGGGAAATGGCCGATCTTGATCGAACGTCCATTTTATTTGTTCATTTTTAACATGCATTAATAGTCGGCAAGTGTTGCAACGAGAAGCTTGTAAACTAGAATCTTGTAAATTGACTATGAGGCAGTGTTGCCAGATAAGAAAAAATGTGCATGTAGGATTATTTTGACCCGAGACAACCGTCAATGGGATATTCGTCCTTCCAGAGTCTGTGACGTGAGACGATGAATAAATAAGTAGATAAATCTGCGAGTGCAATTGTGTGCAAGTCGGTAAGGCAGACTGCAGGTGTGTGCAATTGTGTGTAAATCGGTAGGGCAGAGTGCAGGTGTATGCAATTGTGTACAAGTTGGTAAGGCAGAGTGCGTGTGTTTACGATTGTGTGTAAGTCGGTAGGGCAGAGTGCAGGTGTGTGCAATTGTGTGTAAGTCGGTAAGGCAGAGTGCAGGTGTGTGCAATTGTGAGCGAGTGGGCGCAAGTGTGCGACTGTGTGCAAGTGTGGGCAAGCATGCGCAAGTGTAGACAACTGTGTGCAGGGTACACAACAAATGTGTGCAAGTGTGGGCAGTTGTTAACAAGTGTGACCAAGTGTTTGCGAGTGTGCACAAGAGTGTACTCGTGTTATGCAAATGTATAAAAACGTATACAAGTGTGCGCAAGTGTGTGCAAGCACTATTCTCTTTTATATCCAAAGCCATTATTTTCTCTTGCATTAACAGTGTCAACATCTCATATTTTCCAGCACTGTTATATCTCCACAAGTTCTCAAAGTTAACGTGCGGAAAACTCGATCGGACCAAAGTGTGCGAACCGTAGTTGACGTTCAAACTCTGCAGCTCCTTCTGTCCTCAAGTGCTCGAAAACTTCGTTGGATTCCGGTCGAAAAGTCTCGAGGAGTAAAATGACGGTGAACGTTATACCGAGCGACGTCCAAGGGTGAACACAAGAAGGAAAAAAACGAAATTGGCTAAAAAGTACGTGCGGGATTAGGAATTGATCCAATCCGAAGTCCGTTCTTGAGAAGTAGCCACTTTATTTCTTCATTTCTGAAGCAGGAAACGAGAATGGAGTGGGAGGGAATTGATCTGGAGCTGGAGAGTAGAAATGGTGCTAAGTCTCACTCGCTCAATTGCACTCCTCCCATTTTCTCGAAGAGGTCCTCATGGCGTTAGTCGTCGCGGTGCAACGCGTCGAGAGGATCCTCGAGTTGTCCTAGCATGACACTCAACGTCATCAGCGTTGAAGGTATCCCTCGACACTGGAGAGAGAGAGAGAGAGAGAGAGAGAGATAGAGGAGAGACGGATTCCAACTGGTGGTGCTACTCGATTCGAGCAAATCCAATTACGATCCTCGGCTCGCGGGCCGAGTGCTCTTCCGCTTGCTCTCATCTTCGCCTTCTGTTCCTCTTCTTCATCACTATGCACGTCCTATATTCCTCTGGCTTTTCTCTATTTGCCTACACTCATTCAGCTTCTGAAATCGTTTAGTCGTCCGGAACTCACCGGTGCAAAAGGCTCTGAAAGACACCAAATGACCTTCCAGGCTCATTTGCGCTTGAGATAAACGAAGGGAAGTGCTTGGGAGATTTGATCACCATTTTTCAAATATTTAGAAGGCGCTGAATCACGGATGGAAGTTCTGAAATGTGCGTCATAAGGTTTTTGTATTTGATATGTCTTGAAACAAAGTTGTGAACATTGTATGATTTTGGAATTCATGCGATTCCTTGATGATTCTGTAATAATTCGGTTGTATACGAGGTAATTCGCACCAATTCGACCTGGGTCTGATTCTCGAACCCCGGAATTTCGTAAGTGATTTTATATGTTGTTGTTCCAACGTTAAAGAAAGAGCAGATATTTTGAAAACGTATCTCTCTTAAAAAAGCAGTGTTGGTCGTAATGACATTTTTTTAAAATCATTTTTCATAAATACTTTGCCTCATTTCATAAATTTCGCAAGTACTTGCTATCATTTGGAAATGTGCAAGTGCGTAAATGCGTGCAGCTACGGGCGAGTGTACGTATGTGGGGAAATGTAGACAAATGTATGCAAATTCATGCAAGTGTGTGTAAATGTGAGCAAATGTATGCAAGTGTGTGCAAATATAAGCGCATGTAAACAAATTTATGCGAATTTATGCAAGTGTGTGCAAATGCATGCAATTTTGAGCAAGCGGTGCAAGAGGGCGCAATATGTACGAATGTGCGCAAGTTTGAGCAAGTATGTGCGAGTGTGCGAAGTGTTTATGAGTGTGCGCAAGTTTGATCGAGCATTTGCGCGTGTGCAAAGTGTGTGCGCAAGTTTCACCAAGAATGTGCGTGTGTGCAAAGTGCGTGCGCAAGTTTGACCGAGGATGTGGGTGTGTGCAAAGTGTGTGCGCAAATTTGAGTTTAGTTTGAGTTGAGTGAGAAGTTTAAGCAAGTATGTGCTAATCTACAAGGTGCGTGCGCAAGTTTAAACAAGTGTGTGCAAGTGTGCGCAATGTTGAGCAAGTATGTGCGAGTGTGCGCAATTTTAAGCAAGTATGTGTGAGTGTGCGAAGTGTTTGTGAGTGTGCGCAATTTTGTGCGAGTGCGCAAAGTGTTTTGTGTCGCATTGTGTCGCAATGCGAGTGTACGCAATTCAAGCAAGTATGTGCAAGTGTGCGCATTTTTAAGCAAGTATGTGCGAGTGTGCGCAATTTTAAGAAAGTATGTGTGAGTGTGCGAAGTGTTTGTGAGTGTGCGCAATTTTGTGCGAGTGCGCAAAGTGTTTGTCAGTGTGCGCAATTTTGTGCAAGTATGTGCGAGTGTCTGAAGTTTTTGTTAGTGTGCGAAAGTTTGAGCATGTATGTGCGATTGTGCAAAGCGTGTGCGCAAGTTTGAACGGGTATGTGCACACGCACACGCACACGCACAACCATTCTGTACAAATAATTTTTCTCGACGTTTTAAACCATTTTAAGTATTCTGACATAAAAATCCCGAAAAAAATGTTTCTCTATGAGGAAGCAAAAACAAAAGAAATCGACCCTACACAGTTTTAATTATTTTCCACCTTTCAGTAAGCTACAAAAGAAACAGGAAATCGCCATTGAAAAAGACTCTCAAAGGCACCAACTACCTTCAAAGCTCATTCATATTTGGAATGAACAGAGAAAAGCGCTTGGGCGATTGGCTTTCCATTTTTCGAAGCGCTCGAAAGTCTCTGATTCACTAGTAATTTCTCTTGGATGTATAGAATTCGTTTTCTATTGTATACGTCTCTGAAAAAAGTTGCAGCCATCTAATTACTTCAGAACTCACATTAAGGTTATTAATAATTTCATATTTAACGTATTCTTTGATTTCTGACACAAATAAACTAAGTTGAACCATGCATATTGCTCTTTCATAATTATTTGACTTTCACTAAGCGATATGAGAAATTGTTTATAATCGAGCAGAGTAAAAGAGCTTTGTGAAAAATGGAAATGAATAGGAAAGCAATATGCTGTTTCCACTTTTCATTCATGTTTTATATAATGAGTTTCACAACTTTTTCAGTTAATTTCCTATTCGGACCAGACTTATTAAAAATTTTCCCTGTCTACGATTTTGCAAAAAAAAAAAAAAAATAATAGATTTTAGAGATTCGAATCTCCTTTAGTGAGCGATGATTTTCTTTAGGTTTTCGAAAAAAAAAGTGCAAGTCAAACACCAAATCAACATATCTGATAATTTTCGAGATAAGATTTCAGTAATTATAAGTAGTTTAAAAAACGTTATATTTATGCATGGGTTATTTCATACCAGGATAGGTACTTTTTTTATCCATCAGAATTAGACTGACTGCTTTTCCGGTTCAAAGAAGGCAGAACATAATTATAAATAATAAGCTTATTTGTAATTATTTCTTATTTCATGGCTTAGTAATTTTTTTTGTGAAAAATCTTTGCTGATTTTTGAAAAAAAAAAGAAAAAGATTTTTAATAAATGCATATGCCACAGTCAATTAATATAATACAAAAGCTTCATTATAAATTTAACTTTGCGTTAACAATGCGTCATCATTGATAATTCAGGACTTGAATACAATGTACAGGAAAATAATGAAAACTCACCCCGTAACTGAACGTTCATTATTTCCATCAATTCAGTCATTTTTTATTAAAATGGACTCCCAAACTTTCCTTCGCTCAAAGGGAAAAATTTAATAAATTTCGCTCAAAGCGAAAAAAAGCCATAGAATTATAGCTGAAGATATGAAAGATATGATATTGAATACCCAGAACAAAATTCTGGGAATTTAATATTACAATGTTATTGCGGATAAGCATCAGAATTGTTCGCCTCGAGAGACGACTTATTAAGGTTTAAATACTTTTTTTAAACTGCATTTCTCTAAGTATAATTTCTCAAAAACTGTTCAACCGATTTTTATTGAATTTGGCATATACCTCTTTTACATAATGAGCTTATTAGCGAAGCTTGTATTTTTTATCATACTCCTCATCGAAAATTTTATAAAAATTACAACAATGACTTCATTATATATTTGCTTTTCATATGTTTTGATTAATGCTGATTCACCGATAGCTTATAGATATAAAATTCTTTATTTATTTTGTTTTATTCTAGAATTATTTATTTTACGGTATTAAACAAAATGTTAATGTTGTTAAATATTAAAAATGCGAAATAAATAGTTTCCAAAGTTGTAATAAGGTCAGACGATTGGGTTTTTAGCTAAATCGTCGAATTTCTACAAAAGTTGAACGACCACGCCCTTTTTCCGAAAAATTCAAAATTACATAAAATCAAGATGGATGAATATATATTTAGTAAAAAATCGCAACATTCAAAGAGGGACAACTGCTTCACTTGCAAATTTTTTTTTAGCATCCGCAACACGATGTCATCAAAATTCGAAAAAACAATTAACCTAAAAAGCTTTCAATATCAGGAAGCAAAATGTGGTTCTCCATTAATGGGCTGACTAAATTGCGAATTACCAGATATGATAATGGAATATATGGTACTTTTGATACAATAAAGTTGTGGATGTTCCATTCGAGGTATTCCAGAATCAGCTAACATAATTCATGAAGTAATGCATATAGTGGAGCTCGTGGAGATGACGTAGTTTATTGTTGGTGTAACGTAGTACCTATTTGCTGCACCCCTGGGGCGGCAAACCCTCCCTTTCCCTTTCGCGTAGTATTGTGGAAACCGCACATGCTTCTCGAAATGTTCTTTGTCTTCCTGGACGTAGAAGCCCGGTGTACTGACATTTAGAGCATGTTACGCTAACTGTGTGAATGCTGTGAGCTTTTGCCTCAGGCTTTTATGGGTTTTACTCACGAAGATGAAACGAGACTCAGAGAACATAATACATCGACCAAATATCAGACATCATAGAAATAATGTTACTAGAGAAGAACATTGTTTGTGCAAGATACGACCTCACATAATTTTTTTTTTTTTTTTTCATTTCTCCCCGTCTGCAAATATTACGCCTATTACAGGGTCGGCCCGGGTCAGTGGCTAGTCCCCTCTCAGGGCCTGGTCTGAATTAGTAGCCAGTCCCCAAACAGCGCCTGGTCCAGATTAGTAGCCAGTCCCCAAACAGCGCCTGGTCCGGCTTAGTAGCCAGTCCCCTATCAGGGCCTAGTCGGGATTAGTAGCCAGTCCTCAAACAGCGCCTGGTCCGGATTAGTAGCCAGTCCTCAAACAGCGCCTGGTCCGGATTAGTAGCCAGTCCCCAAACAGGGCCTAGTCGGGATTAGTAGCCAGTTCCCAAACAGGGCCTAGTCCGGATTGGTAGCCAGGCCCCAAACAGGGCCTGGTCTGGATTAGTAGCCAGTCCCCAAACGGGGCCTGGACCGGATTAGTAGCGAGTCCCCAAACAGGGCCTGGTCCGGATTAGGAACCAGGCCCTGATTTCCTCCTCTATATCGCATTTGCCATAGCATTTCTACTATGGCATAGGGAAACATTGCATAAAAACCTATGCCGATATAGTCGGTCTCAAATTCGCCTCACGGCACCAGAGCTACGTCACGATTTTCACGTCACGATATAATTTTATATAATTTCAATCCGAAGTTTTTGTAGTAAGTTATAACGTAAAATTGGAGGGTTCAGAATTATCCATTTACAGAATTGACCTGGAATACATCATATGTATTCCAATAGCGAAAAAAAAAATTCATTTTCACTGTCTTGTTTTTTTTTTTCGTTAAAAGGCTCTGCAATTGTTTCCACCAAAGACTTTAAAATAGATAACAATCATCCGTTTGTCCACTCGAAGTCGTTGTATGTGCTTTTGCTGTTCTGCTTTAACATGCCGAAAATAATAAATGCTCGTCGTGCAAAAAGTATGTAATTTTCTCACAAAAAAAAAATAAGGCATTAAAAAATTTGTTTTTCGCCGTCTTGTTTTTCTTCGCACCTAATAGTCGAATGCTCGTAATATAAAATGTTTCCGTCCAGAGAATTTAAAACGGATAACAATCGTCGCGCGACCATTAAATAATGTCGTACGTGCTTTAACGTGTTATTTTGTTTACAGAAAGAGCCAATTTCCAGAGCCCGAAGAGAATGAGGGTGGATGAAGGATCGTTGCTGAATGGAAGGTCGCTCAACAGCAAGAGCCATAGCGACTGAGCTGTGATACCGGGAAACCGTAAAACCGCCGGTATACCGTTCTCTTATCTCGGAGCGACGGTGAAACTGGCTAACTTTCTATCGCCCGTGGAAGCCGCTCAGCGAGCGCGTTTCGCTGCAACAACCAACCAACACCCCTCAGCTACCAGCAGATATCCCGTTTCTCGACAGCGAGTCAGCGGGCTTTGCCTTTTCCGTTTTATTTTCATTTGGATCGTGACCACGACATGCGTTATGAATCCTCGTCCCGCTATAGCTAGGAACACCGCAGTGAATGCAGGTCCTGTCGTCCACAATTTACCGAGTTACGGGGCCAAAGCGGCCTCGAGTAAACTCGAGAGCAATATACGAGATGGTGAACTTTTTGTACCCGAGGCATTACGCACTTCTCTATGGAACACTGTGCTTTGTTGTCCGAGATATTCATGTCAGAATTGTCTGAACCGTCGAGCCAATTGGCTTAGAAAAAATGTTCCTATGCGGGGTTGATGTGTGATGCGTATTTCGTGATTCGTTATTCGTGACCCGCGATGTGTGTGTGTGTGCGCGCGCGCGCGCGCGCGTGTGTGTGTGTGTGTGTGTGTGTGTGCGTGCGTGCGTGTGCGTGTGCGTGTGAACCTTCCCGTTCACGAGATTCGATATCGGACACCAAAAGACAATTTTTTTTTCCTAACTACGTCGGAATGACCTTATTCCTCGTGTGCGAAAAGGGGGCGGGGTTAAAGTTCCGAACGGTAAATACACGAAGGTCTAAAATTCCGAAAATTAATATCCCACATACATTTTTGCCGAAATTCGCTAGAAAAATTTTCGTCAAAAATTTAGGTGAGATATTAAATTTCGACATTTTAGACCTTCGAATATTTACCATTCGAAACTTTGTCCCCGAGACGCAAGGAAATCGGGGTTAAAGTTCCGAATAGTAAATAAACGAAGGTCTAAAATTCCGAATCTTGAAATCGCACCTACATTTTTTACGAAATTCGCTAGAAAACATTTCGGCAAAAATGTAGGTGGGATATTAATTTTCGGAATTTTAGACCTTCGTGTATTTACCGTTCGGAACTTTAACCCCGCCCCGCGAAAAGACCCAGTAAACCAAACAAATCGGTTTCGTTGCTGCTCTTACAATTTCCCACTCAGGAATGTAACTGTTATGCAACAACAGTTTTATGTAACGGTTACATTGCTGAGTGGGAAATTGTAATAGGGCAGCAGCGAAACCGATTTGTTTGTTTTACTGGGGAGTCGTAAGAGGCCGATTTTTGGTCGCCGACAATTAGCATGCGTAATCGGCCGTGCATGCGCAGTTACGGTTCATTACCTCCCTCGGAACGTAATCAGAGAGAAAAATAAAATTTCGGGTGTTTTCAGGGGTGCAATATGCGACTTCAGAATGATGGTGAAGACGAAAATTCGATATCTTGAAGAAAGAAAATTTTTTGTTGAAATGGTGGACTATATGTCGGATCTGTGAATTCTGATATCAGAAACGGAGAAAAGTTACTTTTTCCAAAGTCACTCCAAAAATGGTTGTAACGGGTATTTTCAGGGGTGCAATATACGACTTAAAAACGATAGTGAAGACGAAAATTCGATATCTTGAAGAAAAAAAAAATTTTCTTGGATTCGTCGACAATATGTCGAATATGTGAATTCTGATATCAGAAACGGAGAAAAGTTACTTTTTCCAAAGTCACTCCGAAAATGGTTGTAGCGGGTATTTTCAAGGGTGCAATATACGACTTAAGAACGATTGCTGAAGACGAAAATTCGATATCTTCAAGAAAAACAAAATTTCGTTGAATTCATCGACCATATGTCGGATCTGTGAATTCTGCTATCAGAAACGTACAAAAGTTACTTTTTTCAAAAACACTACAAAAATTGTAGTTTTCGTTGGTATTTTGTGTATTCTCGGTTTTCTTAGCGATATTTTCCTTTTTCTGCTATTTTTTCGTATGTTGGTGTATTCTTTCGTGTTTTTTGTTTGTTCCTTTCTTGTTGTCGTATTTTTTACGATAATTTTTGCGTCGTGCGAGTGCTGCCCTCGCTTCGCTCGGGAAGCAACTTCGGGCCGGAATTTTTTTTTACATTGAAATAAATGTTTTTCTTCTTCCAGTCTAACGCAAAATAGAAAATTATTTTCAATTTCAACTTTCTATCACCCTTAAGACAATGCCTTTGAAATATGGCTAAGAAAAGTTTAGACCGAAAATTCACCTCCGTATGCACGAACTGTCAAATACTATTTACCCAGTTACGGGGCGAAAGCGTCTGCGAGTAAAATAGAAAGCGACATGAGAGATGCAAGAGGAAGAAATTTTTGTGCTGCATGTATTACGCGCTGCTCCGTCGAACACTGTACGTTGTATGTTGTCGAGAATTTATACCATCCATACTTGAGTACTTCTTGAATCGTCCTCACTCCCCCACCACCCCCACCACCCTGCGTAGAATCCCTCTCGCTCTCCTGTCTGTCTCCTCAACCTATTTCCAATATTATCCGATATATTCAGTCCTTTACTCCGTAAGCAATATCCTTTTCGGAATATACACGACTAGCACGCCACGTGCATTTATGACAGAGTGAAATGTTCATATTTTTGTTCGTTCCATTTTTTATATGACTATCCGAAAATTTTTATTGAGCATGAAATGCATTTTATGAGGTTTAAATGGAAGTGTAAAAAAATCAATAGCATAAATAAAAATGTATAATCATTTCCTTCGGTGAGTCAGCTCCCTTAAATCTTCAAGTTTGTGTATTTATAAAACTAGTCGATTCGAAATCTCGAATAATTAACGATCATTTTACTTCCTTGTCGAGGAAGCTTTGTTTTCATTAAAATAGAAAATTTTCGAGATTCTTTTATAAGAATACTCAAAATGGTCTGAAACATCGAGAAAAGTAGCTTAGAAAAATTTTCGGGCTAAGCTTCAAATGGTAGAAATTTTATAAAAATTTCTCGAGGCATTTCGTTTTTATAAAAATGTTGAGATTTTGAAAAAAGTACTTAAACGCTTTGATTCGAATGATTTTTTAGCTTCCAGAATGAAATTTCATATTAAAATTAAACAAAATGATGCGGACTTTGGTGACAAATTTGGGACAAATCGGTATAGCGTTTTGGTTTTTATGAGATTTCGAAATTGTTGAAAATTTTTTGTTTTGCTCTAATTAAAGTAAAATTCTAACAAATCCAGTGAAGTTTCCGACACTGGAAAAATGATATTTATCACTGCTACGTACCAAATTTGGTGATGATCGGTGAAATGGTTCGAATTTGACGTGATTTTGAATTTTTCAAAAAATTTTCGTTCTGCTGTAATTAAGGTAAAATTCCAACAAGCCGACAAAAACTTTTTGCACGAGAAAAATAACATTTAGCCCTGTTAGGTACCAAATTTGGTGATGATTGGTAAAGCGGTTCGTAGTTTAGGTGATTTTGAATTTTTTGGAAAATTTTCGTTTTGCCCTAATTCAGGTAAAATTCTAACAAAACGACTGAAATTTTTTCCACAGGAAAGATAACATTCAGCCCTGATATGTACCGAGTTTAGTGATGATTGGTAAAATGGTTCGGATTTTACGTGATTTCGAATTTTTCAAAAAAATTTTGACTCGCTCTAATTCAGGTCAGATACGAACAAACCGATTGAATTTTTTTCGATAGGAACAATAACATTTGCCTCTACTACGTATTAAATATGGTGAAGATCGGTAGAGTGGTTCAGATTTTACGTGATTTCGAATTTTTCAAAAAAATTTCGTCTTGCTCTAATTCAGGTTAAATTCGAACAAGCCGACAAAGATTTTCTATACAGGAAAAATCACATTCGCTTTTGCGACGTATCAAATGTGGTGATATTTGGTATAATGGTTTGGATTTTACGTGATTTTGAATTTTTCAAAAAAATTTCGTCTTTCTCTAATTCAGGTTAAATTCGAACAAGCCGACAAAGATTTTCTGCACAGGAAAAATCACATTCGCTCTTGCGACGTATCAAATGTGGTGATGATTGGTATAATGGTTTGGATTTTACGTGATTTTGAATTTTTCAAAAAAATTTCGTCTTTCTCTAATTCAGGTTAAATTCGAACAAGCCGACAAAGATTTTCTACACAGGAAAAATCACATTCGCTCTTGCGACGTATCAAATGTGGTGATGATTGGTATGATGGTTTGGATTTTATGTGATTTTGAATTTTTCAAAAAAATTTCGTCTTTCTCTAATTCAGGTTAAATTCGAACAAGCCGACAAAGATTTTCTATACAGGAAAAATCACATTCGCTTTTGCGACGTATCAAATCTGGTGATATTTGGTATAATGGTTTGGATTTTACGTGATTTTGAATTTTTCAAAAAAATTTCGTCTTTTTCTAATTCAGGTTAAATTCAAACAAGCCGACAAAGATTTTCTACACAGGAAAAATCACATTCGCTCTTGCGACGTATCAAATGTGGTGATGATTGGTATAATGGTTTGGATTTTACGTGATTTTGAATTTTTCAAAAAAATTTCGTCTTTCTCCAATTCAGGTTAAATTCGAACAAGCCGACAAAGATTTTCTACCCAGGAAAAATCACATTCGCTCTTGCGACGTATCAAAATGTGGTGATGATTGGTATAATGGTTTGGATTTTACGTGATTTTGAATTTTTCCAAAAATTTTCGTTTTGCTGTAATTCAGGTAAATTTTCAACAAGCCGACAAAAATTTTCTGCGTAGAATCCCTCTCGTTTTCCTGTCTGTCTCCTCAATATATTTCCAATATTATCTGATATATTCAGTCCTTTACTCCGTAAGCAATATCCTTTTCGGAATATACACGACCAGCACGCCACGAGCATTTATGACAAAGTGAAATGTTGAATTCCCGTTATATTCAGATGTCCAAGTTTACTAAATTCACTTGCTACTCCGTAAAGGAGTTTTCTACTTTCAGCGTTGAAATTCAAATTGAGAAAAATGAGGATATCTGGGTATAAAATTGGATTACATTCCAACGAGTTCTTTGCATTTATGCAATATTAATGAATTGATATTGATTCTTTATTCAGATTATTACATTGTACTCTCTTAATTATTTTAAAAGTGATTATTTTATTATGGTGACTTACGGCTATTATAATAATAGCTCAACCATTTTGTACATATTTTTAGTAATAATAATAATTAATTGGACTGTGAATTATGATTTTTAAAATAATGACAATGAATTGATATTCATTATTATCTCAAATTATTTCACTGGAAGGTTGTCAGGAAATGTATACTTTTAATTGGAATAATTTTAATATTCATTATTTTGTTATCATTATCTGCTCGAATAAAAATTCTCCCTAACTGTTATACACATTTATAGTAATAATAATTGAATCATAATATTTCATTTATAAAGTAATGGTAGCTTAAAATTTAATTAAAAACGACAAGAATGTTCCTAGATGAAAATGATATAGAATATGCTACAAAAGTTAATGGAGATAATTATAGGCCATTATTTTTTTTATTACCCAATATCCATTATTATTTTTTTTATGGTCTTTTAAAAACACTAAGAGGTTCTTATCGTTACGCCAGCTAACGAAAGTATTTTCTCACTAATATAGTAAAGCATTTCAAAAAATTTATAAGTATTAAATTATTTATCAAGTGAATTACCGTAATGGGATTGAAAATCTGTTTTAATTGGATAAATAAAGAAAGATCGAGTTGATTTGCATCGAATCATTTTTCGTGTTATTTATGTGCTCAAATTTTTTTTTTCCATTATAATTATTGTTTATTGTTGTCTTCGGCGTTCCTGGTTTGAATTTACTTTCGAGATCTATTTTCGTGCAAAATGGGTCAACAAAAACGTATTTCGTTCCCAAATTTTTTTTCAAATTCCAGGCTCAAGAGTTTTTTTAATGATTAAATGTATATTATTATCAGTTCAGGGAAACGTGCAAAGATTTAAAAAATCAGGAATTTATTTATTTATTTTTTACAAAAGCTTCAACTTATAATTTTTTTCAATACATTATTTTTTTATCGCTTTCAATAACTTTTACACAAACAGGTATATTATCGCAAATTAAGCAACGGGGTAATGATGTAATAACTTCGAATAATCGGATTCTGTACAGTTGGAACTATTTGATTTATTTCTTTACTTTTCCTAGTCTCTTATCTTCACGCTACATTCGCTAACTGTTCCAATTCTTCCTCACGTTCTTCAGCACCCGCGTCTAATTTACTACAATGTGGTGCAATGGTTACAAGTCTCTTTAAGAACACTTAAAATTTTTTAAAAATTATTAAATCTCACAAAAATTAAAAAACTCTTGAATGAAGAAATTAGTTCAAGTTATCAACACATTGTATAAACAAAAATTGTAAAACAGTAGTCATTCGAACATCACAGTCTGGAGAACGATTCGTTAAGGGTATAGAAATCTCCCGACTATAATATGCGAATGATTGTTATTTCCTAATTGTTTATTAACCCTATTTGTTTGTTAATCATACTCTCTTTTTCGTTGTACTTCTTTACTCGTCGCAGCCTCTTATCTTTAAGTTACATTCGCTTCCTGCTCCAATTTCTTGTCACGTTCTTCAAGAATCCACTTCTGATTTATTACAATGCTCATTAAACAATGATCATTAACCAATAATCATTGACCAATGATCATTAATCAAAAACTATTGACCAATTACTATTAACTAATGAACCTTTAGCAATGACCAATGACGATTAACTAATTAACATTAACCAGTCACCATTGACCATTAACCAATGACCAATGACGATTAACTAATGAACATTAACCAGTCACCATTGACCATTAACCAATGACCAATGACGATTAACTAATGAACATTAACCAGTCGCCATTGACCATTAACCAATGACCAATGACGATTAACCAATGTTCATTGACCAATAATCATTAATCAATAACCATTAACCAATAATCATTAACCAATGTTCATTGACCAATAATCATTAATCAATAACCATTAACCAATAATCATTACCCAATGATCATTAACCAATTACCATTAGGCAACGACTATTGAGCAATGGGAATTAAGCAATGACTATTTATCAATGGCCATTAACCAATGACCATTAACCAATGACCATTAACCAATTACCACTAACGAATTACCATTAATCGATAACTATCAACCAATTATCATTGACCAATTACAGTCAACCAATGACTATTAACCAATTACTATCCACCAATTATCATTAACCTCAATGACCATTAATAATTAATCATTAAACATTGACTATAGAACAATGACCATTATTCAATGGCCATTGATTAAAAAGCATCAGCCATTGAAGTTTACTCGTTCCTTTATCTTTCTTGCTTTTTTTGTCTTGTACACGTTGGTTCGTATCACGATGAGGGTATTTATCGTTAATGCACGGCCAACTGCATGATTGAATACCGCTCGAATTCCACACTCACCATTAGTATTATAGTCAACGATCCATTAATTACACGAACGACCTCTGCAACGTCATGCCACGCATTTAACGAATAGTCTTTTGATGCAGTGTAATAAGAAGGAGCCACTTAATTTTCTTATTCACCACCAACGATGCCAATACACACATTACTGAGAAATATGCGGGAGGGAATTCGGTTTAATACGTTGCATTAATAGACCAGGTCAGAATTGGCGTTGTCAAAAGGATTACGAAGCAGAGCGAAACTCATATGAATAATTCATTAATCGATCGTGAGTCAACATTACCCTCGAGATATTAGTACTTAATATTAATTAACTGGATTATATAGGATTAGTGTTTCTGAGGAAGTGAGTCTCATAATCAATCCTATGAACGCTTCAGAATTAATTGAAAATACAAAATGTCACGTTTCCTGAGTTTATGATTAAACTGTGTTTTTAAACCCATTTTGTTATTTGTTTATTAGGCATTTACGAATCGTCGACGCCGCAGTCTTTTAATTTTTGTTACGAACGGTATGATATCAATTTTTTACTACCATTTATGGTATTATAAAAAATCTTGTAATTAAACCTCTGCAGTTTTGTCACGCCTTTGTCGTCATCCATTTCATAATCTTAAGTCCCTAATCTCTAAAATAATAAGATTAAAAAATAAGTAGATATGATATGGAAATATTGTTTACATGTGAATTAGTTGAATTTGAATGTCCTAAAAATTTAAGCGTTATAGTGTATCAAAACGTAACTTATAAAAATATTTTTCAGGTATTAATACTTAACGGTGCAGTAAATATTGTTTTTTTGCCACTTACGCTTGAAATCAAGTTCCAAATTATTGGATTTTTCAAAAGTTAAATATTTATAAATCTTTATGAAATTTTACGGAAAATGTGATTTCTATACATTATTTAAAAAATGTAAACATCCATTCATAAATGTTGTTTCGATTAATTAAATTCTCGAGATCCGTAGACGAGTTTTGCTTATTTATTATTAACAGGAAAATTTACATGGGCAGACTATTGAACTTTAATATCATTAAACATTAAAATAAAGCATGAAAAAATGTATTACTTTGGGGCTCCGTACATTTAATGAAGTTAGGAAAATTGACCCTCTTAATTAGGGGTTGAAATATCCACTTTGGAGAGACTGAGAATTCCGAAGCTCCAACTGTTCTCATGAATTCGATTAAGGATGTATGATAGGTACAGTCCCGCCAAAAGTGAGGTTTAAGAAACAATTTCGATCGCTTGCCGATAGGATAAAAATCGGAAAAAAATAATGCATATAAAACGTACTGAAAGGATTAATTTCGCGTAATAATAATCCCAAAATGTTATTAACAAATTGGTGAAAAAAACAATTGTTCAACAAATAAACAGTCAACCTAACTTTTTTTATAATGAAAATGATATGTAAATTTTTTTCAATGCGTATGAATTTTTTCAGATTTTTTTCTTTATTTTGGTTTTGATTTTTTTTTAATTTAAAAAAATGCGCAGCATATAACAAATTTTGGATATGCGTTCTGCGAAAAAATCTTGAGTGTAATGGATGGTTCTATGCCGAACGCATATCTAAAATTCGTTATTTCGCGCACATTTTTGAAAAAAAAAAAAAATCGAAATCGAAATGAAGAAAAAAATCTGAAAAAATTCATACGCTCTAAAAAAAATTAACATATCATTTTCATTAGAAAAAAAGTTAGGTTGACTGATTGTTTGTTGAACAATTGGTTTTTTTTCAGAAATTTGTTAATAACATTTTGGAATTATTAGTATGCAAAATTGATCTTTTCATCGATTTTCTAATTTAGTTAAATATCGATTATTTTTTCCCGATTTTTATCTTATTGGGAAATAATCGAAATTTTCTCTGAAACTCACGATTGGCGAGACTGTATCTATCATACATCCTTAAACGAACAGGATGAAATCTAAGAAAAAGTTAATAAAAAAATTGTCTGAAAAGGCTTTAAAAAAATAAGTAAACATTTTTATGGACGATAATATCACTTCCTGAGTTTTGGCATTCAGACTTCTAAAATGTACATCTGCTATTTCAAGTCATATTATCAACTGGAATCCAGCCAAATGGAAATTAAATTCTCCACACGGCACTTTCAAATTAAACCAGCGAACGGATTTAGCTTTTGTGTTATTACTCACGTTATGTCGTACTTTTTTAATTAAAAAATATTCTCTCGCTTATTCGAAATAATACATTTATCAGTAAGGCTTTAAATAATAACTTATATAATTCCAGTAGAAATTATTATATCTCAAACAAAGTAAAAACCCGAAATAGTCAATTCCGATCACTGAGCCAATGAGAAAAAGTCGACAGATGAAAATTTTCATATTTTTGTTCGTTAAATTTTTTATATTACTATCCGAATATTTTTATGAAGCATCTAATGCGTTTTATGAGGTTTAAATGGAAGTGTAAAAAAATCAATAGCATAAATAATAATTTATAATCATTTCCTTCGGTAAATCAGCTCCCTTAAATCTTCAAGTTTGTGTATTTATAAAACTAGTCGATTCGAAATCTCGAAAAATTAACGATCATTTCACTTTCTCGTCGAGGAAGCTTTGTTTTCATTAAAATAATTTTTTTTTCGAGATTCTTTTATAAGAATACTCAAAATGGTCTGAAACATCGAGAAAAGTAGCTCAGAAAAATTTCCGGGCTAAGCTTCAAATGGTAGAAATTTTATAAAAATTCCTCGAGACATTTTGTTTTTATAAAAAAGTTGAAATTTTGAAAAAAGTATAGCATTTGGTTTTTATGAGATTTCGAAATTATTAAAAATTGTTAGTTTTGCTCTGATTTAAGTAAAATTCTAACAAATCGAGGGAAATTTCTGCCACTGGAAAAATAACATTCAGCGCTGTTACGTACCAAATTTGGTGAGGATCGGTAAAATGGTTCGGATTTTACTTGATTTGGAATTTTTCAAAAAAATTTCGTTTTGCTGTAATTAAGGTAAAATTCCAACAAGCCGACAAAATATTTCTACACAGGAAAAATAATATTTAGGCCTGCTATATATCAAATTTGGTGATGACCGGTAAAGCGGTTCGGATTTTACGGGATTTTAATTATTTCGAAACATTTAAAGCTTCATCTGTCAGGAAACGAAAAATGAAATTAAAAAAATTTACCACACATGTGTTTATACAAAAGATGAAAATTAATGAAATAAATAAATTTACTTTCAATTATATTATTCTCTCAGTGTATTTATCGACCTTTGCTAATTCTTCCGTCGCTATCACGAATTCCAATAACTTCGAATTTCGACGCTCCAATTAATACCATTTATTGTGCAGTTGCAGTCAAATTAATGGCCCCGAAATAATATCAACTAATTGATGTTTCAACATCCACGTGTATTGTCATAGCGAATGCCATGAAGTTGTTCGAGGTACGGAAATAGAAATTGGCAAATCGGTTGGATTCTAATGAGATTTAGCCATTGTCGAAATATTTTCGTTTAACGTTAACTCACGTAAAATATGTCAGAATCAATTAAAATTTTTACAAACTAACAATAGTATTAAGTGCTTCTATGTACAAAATTCCATAATGATCGTTAAAGCGGTTCCGATTTTATGGCACGACGAATATTCAAACAAATTTACATTCTGCTATAATTCACGTAAACCGTCATGCAACAAGGATGAAAAGTAAAACTTTACACATTGCTTCCAAATTATTTTTCACCTTATACAAAGCGCCCAACATAAGAAATCCAAAATTTGTTAATAATATTTGTTCACAGAGGTAGATTTGCAAAAAGCGAAAAAAATATTGCAATGTGCAAAGTTCTACTTTGCATCCTTTTTATTCTGAATGCTGTCAGAAAAATATTCAATTGAAACAATTCAATATTTCATATTTTAAATCATATTTATCTCACAGTGTAAGTTAAGCCAACCAATGAATGGATAGTTAAGCAGAAAAAAAAACCCAGTGAATAGACGCTTTTTATGCTCTTATGGACAGTGTCCATTCACTGGTCCCCGTTCATCCACTGGCTTGTTGACCCTATTATTAAAGATAGTCTATGTGATTCGTTCAGATTTTTAAATTCAATATTTCCAAAATTGTCATTTATTTTTAAGGGCCCATATCTCGGAAACTTGAAGTTAAGGTAAACGACCCAGTTTCGGTCACTTTTAGAAGCCAGTCCTTTTTTTTCTACTGCTGCTGAATTTTTTTTTTTCGAAATTTCGAAAACGAACTTTTCTTACTCCTGCAAAAAATCCTTCTAAATACAGTAAACCAAATTGTTAACGTTAAATTATTAGTTGCTGCTCGAAAGTGTAGATACATGCGCAGCGCTGCTCGCTGTAAAATTAGTTGATGAAAAATTTCATTAAAAAAATTGCATTTCGACAATAATGTAGTGTAAAAAACGGTCGCTTTTTTTTATTTTTTTGGCGCCATCTGGAATTTCAATAACTGTGAATTTCGAGTTTCTCCAATTAATACCATATATTGTGCACTCCCAGTAAATCGAATACCCGAGAAATAATGTATAAGCTAATTGATGTTTTAACACTTACGTGTATTGTCATAGCGGATGCCATGGAGTTGTTCGAAGCACGGCAATTTAACGAGAGTCCCTGGAGAGCTGTTAGGCCAGCAGAGCAACTTGTCCCAGTCGACATCGCAGCCATCCTCGTATGCCCTTCTAGTGTCGAGATGTTTGGCCGTGAGGCATTCGAGTTCCTCTCGAAGTAACGAGTCATTGAGATCGTTTATATGGTTGAAAACATTAAGCATGTAATTGCCGTCGACAGGCGCCGACCCATTAACAGAAACACTCGCCATTGTCCAAATGGCCTTCGAGTATCCGGCCAATAATTATCCGAATATCAATCCCTCAAATATCCTGCCAATTTTTTTTAATTGAATTTTCCTTTATATTTGCTTGGAAAAAATGAGTCTTTCACTTGAACTTGGACACAATCAACACTTGGGACCGACTGCAACAGGTTAGAAGTTGTTTTTGGGCATCAAACATCCTTTTTCATTGGCATTGTCCAAATGGCCTTCGAGTATCCGGCCAATAGTTATCCGAATATCAATCCCTCAAATATCCTGCCAATTTTCTTTAAATTGAATTTCCCTTTATATTTGTTTGGAAAAAAATGAGTCTTTCACTTGAACTTGTACACAATCAACACTTGGGACCGACTGCAATAGGTTAGAAGTGGTTCTTGGGCATCAAACATCCTTTTTCATTGGCATTGTCCAAATGGCCTTCGAGTATCCGGCCAATAATTATCCGAATATCAATCCCTCAAATATCCTGCCAATTTTTTTCAAATTGAATTTTCGTTTATATTTGCTTGGAAAAAATGAGTCTTTCACTTGAACTTGTACACAATCAACACTTGGGACCGACTGCAACAGGTTAGAAGTTGTTTTTGGGCATCAAACATCCTTTTTCATTGGCATTGTGCAAATGGCCTTCGAGTATCCGGCCAATAATTATCCGAATATCAATCCCTCAAATATCCTGCCAATTTTCTTTAAATTGAATTTCCCTTTATATTTGCTTGGAAAAAAATTAGTCTTTCACTTGAACTTGTACACAATCACCACTTGGGACCGACTGCAACAGGTTAGAAGTTGTTTTTGGGCATCAAACATCCTTTTTCATTGGCATTGTGCAAATGGCCTTCGAGTATCCGGCCAATAATTATCCGAATATCAATTCCTCAAATATCCTGCCAATTTTTTAGAAATTGAATTTCCCTTTATATTTGTTTGGAAAAAAATGAGTCTTTCACTGGAACTTGTACACAATCAACACTTGGGACCGACTGCAACAGGTTTTGAAGTTGTTCTTGGGCATCAAACATCCTTTTTCATTGGCATTGTCCAAATGGCCTTCGAGTATCCGGCCAATAGTTATCCTAATATCAATTACTCAAATATCCTGCCAATTTTTTTAAATTCGTCAACACTTGGGACTGACTGCAACAGGTACGAAACTGTTCTTGGGCGTCAAACATCTTTTTCCACTGACATTGTCCAAATGGCCTTTAAGTATCCACCCAATGATTATCCTAATATCAATTACTCAAATATCCTGCCAATTTTTTTAAATTCGTCAACACTTGGGACCGATTGCAACAGGTACGAAACTGTTCTTGGGCGTCAAGCATCCTTTTCCACTGGCATTGTCCAAATGGCCTTTAAGTATCCACCCAATAATTGTCCGAATATCAAATATGCTGCCAATTTTTTTTTTCAATATAATTACTTGCTTGTAAAAAAAATTAAGTCTTTCACTTGAACGTGTAAACAATCAACACTTGGGACCGACTGCAACAGGTACGAAGCTGTTCTTGAGCGTCAAACATCCTTTCCCATTGGTTGTCGCACTGAAATTCGATTGACTTCCGTTTCCCGTCGAACCCTCATCCACACCTTTCTTCTTCTATTTTATTTTTTTGCCTATCCACGTTTCGTCAACGGCTCCTTTCACTATCAATCTCTTTCACACGGTATTCCATTCGTACATGTTGTCACAAAAATCCGAATGTAAAAGCGATGTCGAGACTTGGAGCGCAAAGTCTTTTGCAAACACTGGTTAATCCCCTGAAGAGTTTTATTAGCCCGAAGTAATCCCCTTCAACAGTATTAATCCACTCGCAGCCACAGCTTCGTTATCCTCCGTGATTTTTTCTAAAATTTATTCCGGATCCTGAAACTCATATTTTTACACATCATTCGCAAGGCTAATCAACTCGCCGGGAAATCCACGTGTTGCTTCTCGAACTCAGTCTGCCTCATGAAAGTTCCAAAAATTTTTTTTAACACTCACCAAAATATGAATAAATCGAAGCTCATTTTATGATCTGATTTTTTTATTTTTTTATTATTGTGTCACGAATGATATTAATATTGGTGAAAAAACTATTACGGTTTTGTGATTGTGAAAAAAATTACACATAGTGTAATTTTTGGGAATTTTTTTGTTCACAGGGGAAACAATTTTTTAATTATTATTTGAATTTTATTTTTTATCGCGAATTTAATACCTTGAATTTTTCACCTGTGATAGTCACTACCGAGTCAAACCGACGAGTGCGTGCTCGCTGCTGGTGATGCTCTGGGATAACGGGGGTGGCTCGACGTGTTTAGCTGCAGGACGAAGAGCATGCGCCAGTCGAGAGTCTCGATTCACCCTCGCTACGTGCCCTTCCTTCGGTCGCTTTCTCTCCGTCTCGTACTTTCCTCCGCTCCGTCGTTTCTGCAATAGAGCAATGAAAGGTACAGTGACTGTGGCATCAACGGGACTTTCCGCATGACAAACCGGTATCAATGATGCAAAGCGCAAAGAGTTTTACTGTCCGCACTCAGAAAATTAATCGTTAAGTTCTTTGACAACGTTTTTTTGCTTCCGCATAAAGAAAGCTTTATTTTCGTGGAAAATAAAATTTTCGACTTTCTTATGTTAATCTACTCAGAATGTCTGCATGTCTAAAACGTCGTGAAAAGTGGATTAGAAAAATTATCCGTGTGCGTGCGTGCGTGCGTGCGTGCGTGCGTGCGTGCGTGCGTGCGTGCGTGCGTGCGTGTGCGTGTGTGTGCGTGCGAGTGCGTGCATGCGTGTGCATGCGTGCATGCGTGTGCGTGCATGCGTGTGCGTGCATGCGTGTGCGTGCATGCGTGTGGATGCATGCGTGTGGATGCATGCGTGTGGATGCATGCGTGCGGATGCATGCGTGTGGATGCATGCGTGTGGATGCATGCGTGTGGATGCATGCGTGTGGATGCATGCGTGTGCGTGCATGCGTGTGGATGCATGCGTGTGGATACATGCGTGTGCGTGCATGCGTGTGGATGCATGCGTGTGCGTGTGCGTGCGTGCGTGTGCGTGTGTATACGTTCGTGCGTGTGCGTGTGCGTGCGTGAGGAATTCGAAAATCTCCTCCATTCGTGACCCTAACGGCGTTTTTTTCTAATATTCGAGTTATGGATCCAAAAAAATTCGCATAGAATCTTTTATATTTTGATATGACCAATCATGGCGCAGACCTGAGATGGTTGAACAAAAGTAGTTGAATTGCGAAAGCTTCGTCACTTTCATTTTCCCTTCCTTCCTTCCCTTTGTTATCAATCTCGGTACAATGTTAGCTATCATAAACTCCGGCACGTGAAGTTGTTATAACCAGGTGCGTGCGGGCGTGCGGGTCTTGCTTTTAGGGCGAATATGTGCGGAAGGGCATATCGCGAAGTACACATGCGTCACTAGTAGTCACAAAGGGTCAAATTCGAAATCCCGCGTTAGTTCGTGCCTGTAGGTTCGCTCGATCGGAAGGGATTAATCTCGGTTCACCAGATGCAGAAGGCAGTCAATCATCCTCCTCTCCCTTCCTACACCCTCCCGTTATGCTATCAACGCACCATTCCCTTTACTTGGTGTCCTTTGCATCTGGCCTGTCATCGTTGAGACCACAGTGAATATCGAATCTCGCCAGACGGGATCGCAGAAACCTTGTGTACGCAACGATAAGTAATAAAACCAATGAACGACTTTTGGACCTGATTCCGCACAGCAGACAAAGATCCGGGTAATATGGGTTGCCATATAAAACAATCAGCTCATTATTGATAAATGTAGTGGGATGCTACTCACATTGTTTATAAATAAATAGATGAGAATTCCCTCGGAATATGAAACTTTGATTTTTTAATACTAGAGCTCATTGTGGTTTGCGTGGTTCGCGCAATTTTGATAATTTGGGCGATTGAAGCAATTTTTAGGTTAAGGTTAGCCACTATATGGCTTCGACCACTCCATAACTTTAGCCACTCCATGACTTCAACCACTCCGTGACTTTAACAACTCTGTGCTTTTAACTGCACCGTTACCTTAGCCACTCCATGATTCCAACCACTCCGTGACTTTAACAACTCCGTGACTTTAACTACGCCGTTCCGTAAGCAACTCCGGAAGTCTAGTCACTCCGCCACTTTAGCCACTCCGTGACTTTAGTCGCTCCGTGCCCTGAGCCACTCCGTGACCTTAGTCACTCCGTCACTAGAGCCTATAAAAGCCGAACCTGAAGAACTGAAAGAGTCAATTAACATGGTGAGATTAGAAAAAAAAATTATATTGAAACACCTTAAGACAAACACGCACATACATATGGAAATTTTTTTTAAGCGACTTGTCTCGATGATTTGCATTTTAAGTGTCCTGATACGGCGATCTCGAGAAAAAAAAAGTTTCATGTAAACGAAGCTTCCTCATACTTTCTTGTCTAACTCGTTCGCCTTAACTGTTGGAATTCTCTGTGGCTCGATGCAACGCTTCGCCATCGAGGTCTGCGCTGCTCCGTGATAACGGGGTCGATGTATCCTCGAGTCTCCTTGCCACGCGAGTGGGACATAAGGACACCTATAGAACCGAGCAAACGGTCCGCGACTATGAACAGTAAGTTTACCGTGCCTCCTGTGAAGGCGAGAGAGAGAGATCGTAAAGGAGGAAGCTGAGAGGAGGCGATATCGTACAGGAACGTGCCATGATTCCCGTATACGCGTGGGCCGATACATAGAGTGGACGCAAGAGGGGAATTTAATTGATGAACGGACAGTTCAGATGGGTTGATACATATTAGGCTGGGGCGCTGATCGACGGGCCGAGATGGATCTGACGATAGCGTTGATAACGCGCACGGTATAGAGATTACCGATAAGGGTTGACGGATTGGACGAGAGTTTAGCTATAAACCAACGATCCTCGGATTAGATGTGAAACAATGGGATCTTTACCGGTATTATCACGTAGTCATTTATTTTGCGTCCTCATAGAGATAACTTTATTTTTATGCAAATTTTTGTCGTTGAGATTTTCATATCAGGTCACTCAGAATGTTCCAAAACACAGAGATAACCTGTAAAGATGAACTTTGCAGATTGCTTCCTCATTATTTGGGGTCTTCTTACAAAGCGCTCCGCTTGCGCGAAGCCCCGCCGAGCATTTCGCCATCTAGCGGTCAAATGCCAAAATCAAGCCGGGCGTAAGGACGTCTTCTTACAGTACGAAGAACCTGGACCATATGACATGAATCTATTTTCCCAATCTCATTACGAATTCACCACGCTTTTTCTTGGAGACTCAGAAGTCATAAGATAGCCGATTGTCCATCATTTTTGGTCCAAAAAAAGCTTGATTAAACTTCGCAGAACTCCATTACCGATAAAACATTTTTCTTTTCTTTTTTTCCTCCTTTGTAATTCACTGAACTTTGCAGATTGCTTCCTTATTATTTTTGGTCTTTTTACAAAGCGCTCCGCTTGTGCGAAGCCCCGCCGAGCATTTGGCCATCTAGCGGTCATATACCAAAATCAAGCCGGGCGTAAGGACGTCTCCTTACAGTACGAAGAACCTGGACCATATGACATGAATCTATTTTCCCAATCTCATTACAAATTCACTACGCATTTTCTTGGAGACTCAGAAGTCATAAGATAGCCGATTGTCCATCATTTTTGGTCCAAAAAAAGCTTGATTAAACTTCGCAGAACTCCATTACCGATAAAACATTTTTCTTTTCTTTTTTTCCTCCTTTGTAATTCACTGAACTTTGCAGATGCTCCCTTATTATTTTGTTCTTTTTACAAGACGCTCCGCTTGCGCGAAGCTCCGCCAAACATTTGGCCATCTAGCGGCCACATGCCAAAATCGAGCCGGAGGTAAGGACGTCGCCTCACAGTACGAAGAAGCAAAACCATACGACACGAATCTATGTTTCCAATCTCATCACGAATTCACTACGCATTTTTTCGAGAGTTCAGAACAAGTCGTAAGATAGCCGATTGTCTATTATTTTTTGTTAAAAAAAATCTTGATTAAACTTCGCAAAACTCCATTACCGGTAGAACGTTTTTTTTTTCTTTTCTTTCCTTCTTTGTAATTCGCGAATTTATCTAGAGACACGATAGCGTCTCGACACCAAGTATTTTAACTGTAACGGGACGAGTTAATACCCCGAGAATTACTGCGAATGGGTGACGGAGGCGATAGCGCAGAAGCTCGGATTTCAAGCGATGCTCCACAAAGATAGTAGTAATAAAACTTTTAGCCAGTTCTTGTTTCAAACATGTCCTTGTTATTCGTTGTTTTTTTGCTCATAACGAAAGTTTGCATCGCACTTCGGTTATTAATTTTCCAGCGGGAGTTAATTACCCACAGGATGACTCTCTTTTCCTCACCCTATTTTCCTCCCCTGGAATTTTCTACAGGAAAAGCCACGAACGCGAAGCGAATGCCCCAAGATTAATTGCCCGGTTGTAGACGGCGTCGAACGCGAGAACTAAGCGGAAAAGGAAGGGAAGCTGCGACTGGTGGAATCCCCGGTGCAAGAGGGTGTCTGGGTTAGAGATATTCGATGGAATCCGCGGTGAATCATTCGAAAGAAAGAGAAGGGGAAAAAGGAGGAAGTGAAAGCCCCGCGAGTGACGAAAGTGCCTCTGAAAGATAAATTAATGTAGCGTAGGAAAACGAGGCAAACGATAAATGATTTATTATCGCTTCTTTCTGAATCAACAAGCGTGGATTTTCTGATAGACAAAGATCCGAACCGAAGCCCAAGCAAAACTTTGAAAAACTGAAAGCAATCGAATTGAAATTAAGCTACAAGGTTGAACTTTGCAAATTGCTTCTTTATTATTTTTGGTTTTTTTTTACAAAGATAAAAAAATATGTATGATGAGGAAGTAATTTGCAAAGTTCAACTTAGCAACTCCATTGTCCATTTTTTATCAAAGTTGATTTCCTGAAATATATAGAAAATAAAAAAAAATTTGTAGAGAAAAAAAACGAAAAATGTTAGTAACTCTTTTATTTGAAACTTGTAGCTAATTCGATGATAAATATATGAAATAGTTGGTTCATATAGACTTTTTAAAAATGTTATCTAGACAACAATTTTTTTTTCTTGGAACAAATTTTTTTTTTCGTCGGTCCCACTCTAGCAATTTTTGTACGTAATCAAAACATAAGTGCAAACATTCCGTAATGTTTTCAACAAAAAAGAAGTGACATTTTTTGGTTAAAAAAATAAACTTTATTTTTTCTTATCGAAAAAACAATATTATCGGGTCACAAAATTATTTACAAATTTTCATTGAAAAGATCACATGAAACTACAATTTTTATGTCAAAGCAATTTTTTTCTATTACTCAAATTTTCCAAAATATATTGACATTGAAGAAATACCCCATTTTCGGTAATATTGGATAAAAAAATCTGGAAAAATAAGGAATGAATACTTTGAAGTGGTACTGAAATGTGTCCAATTATGGAAATAATCAAGAGGCTTGAAAAAAAGTGGCTGAACTGACGAAGAATCATTTATTTACGAGCAAGACTTTAAATAAAACACTATAGATTTTTTTCGGAAGCAACAGGCGTGAATTTTCTGACGGATTAAGTCTCGAGACAAATCCCAAGCAGAACGTTTGTGAAACCGAGACTAATCAGGTCGAAAGGGAGGCAGAAACTCGCGGTTTGTGTTTGAGGCGAGCGACGAGACTGTTGGGAACTAATTCGGACGTTTGCTGACACGTTTGCTGAGGTCAGAAATTCACAGACGAAGGAAGAAGCGTATAAAGTTTCTCGGCGGTCTCGACTCATTGACAAAGGCGAAACTTGATAGTCGTCTCGGGGTCTGAAAGCATCGCCTGTGCCATTTATGCTGGCGAAGCTGCAGTCAAGCTTCCGCAATACCCAAAGGAGAGTAGGACGCCAGTAGTGCGAGTCGTGTTTGGTCAGACGGCGTGGAATAATAGTTCCCTGGTCGATGGACTCGGGGAAACTCCGAGGGAAGCATTTCCCTGTGACAACAGACTTTCCCATTCTCTTTTAGGACTTTGTACCAAACTTTCCCACGTCGCATTTTTAACAGAAAAACAAAATGGAGGATAAAAGTACACAGGAGAGCAATGACTCTCGCTTAAGTCCTTGGAACTTTCCTTTTCGGGGGCAAAGAAAATGAGAAGAGGCTTTCAAAGATATTTACGTTTGATAGTCACGTTCCGCCGATTTGCGTGTTCGTCGCTTCTAAAAGCCTCCACCGAGAAAATTGAGATTTAGCTTTAAATAAAATAAAAAAAAAGGTCCTTACAACTCGTTTGAATGGGAATGAATTTTTTTCAGTGGGCGTAGTATTTTCGATGGAATTCGTATTATTATTCAAAAGGTTGCTTAGTGAAAGTCTAAGACAATTAGAAAAATTTTAAAGCTGCTAACTGAGGGAAAGGAGTTTAATTGAGAAATTTATTGGCTTAAGAAAAAAGTGGGAAATAATATTGGCGTTTTACAGTCGGGAATAATTCATTGAAATTATCTGCCAATTATAATATAATGTAATTAAGTATAATATATTAGTGATCTCTGATATATTATACTTACAACGAGGACTGAAATGTTTTTTTTTTTATTTACACTAGAAAGTTACATGAAATTGCATTTCTTATTACGAAGCACATTTTTTTCAGAAACGAAAAATATAATTTATTAATTAATCATTAACATTTCATTCCAAGGTGCTTAAATATCAGATTCGTATACAGAATTTGGAGATCAAATGAAAATGTAAAAGCAGTGTAAGTTCAATAAAAGTATCTTGATAAAAAATTAATCGTTGAATTTTTTCACTGATTATACTTCAATTTATTTTAAATGTAAAAAACATATGAATCATAAGAAGGTCTTTTGTTTTACGAAACTTCTACGAAATTCTTACACTCTGTATCAGAAAATTGCCAACATTTTTTACAGTGTGTATTAAGTTTTTGTTGCCTCTTTTCATTAGAGGTCTAATGAGTAAATGTTTGCGGCGAGAGGGCGTCGCTTTTTTGCTAGCTTGAAGAAAATATGCGGCAAGGAAAATGGGATTTTCCTGAAGAGCCCGGAGGCTTATGAAAGAGAATAATGATTCTTCACCGTGCGTGAATCGACGACGCACTAAACGAGAAACGAATCGTTTACGTTGGGGCGTGAAAAGAATACACACGTAAGCAGGAAGACAAACGAAGAAATAAATGGAGATACTTTGGATGATGGTAAAACCGAGTAAACAATTATTTCCAGACAAATTCAGAAATTTTTTATATGAAGCGTCAAAGGGAAATCCTGGTTTATAAGATCCCGAAAAAAACTTTCTTTGGAGAATTTATTTTTCCGAAGGAAAAAAATAACTTGGTCCAGTGAACTTCAGGGTAATCTTCTTATCTATTTGGAGTGTAAAAATAATTTTTGTGCAACTCCGTGCGAGAAGTAACTACTTCTTACACGCTCCGCTTCGCTTTGCGTTCGAGAAATCGCACTTCTCGCACTAGTGAAGTAAAATTGTATACGAAACTCGTGCGAGAAACTCTTTCTTAACTCGTTTGATTGCATCACTCGCTTTCGGCTCGTGGTGCAAACTCACCCTAGTCAGGAAAAGTTTCATCGCACTCGTATCGTAATAGAACTGTTATTTCACGACGTGCGAGATAAGAGGTTTATTCGCATAGATCGCAAAACCTTCTTTTTGCGATCTATGCGAATATTGATCTTGAGATCCTCCATGAGATTAGACTATCTGTGACTTAACATTCTCCGTGAGATTAGACTGTCTGTGACTTAAGATTCTCCGTGAGGTTAGACTCTCCATGACTTTATCCACTCTGTGAATTTAAGAGAATCCGTGACCCTAGCCACTTCGTGACTCTAGTCACTCAGTGACTTTGGTCACACCGTCACTTAAGTCACTCAGTGACTTTAGCCGATTCGTGACTTCAGCCACTCAGTAATTTTAGTCCCACCGTGACTCTAACCTTCATGACTTGAGCTACTTCGTAACTTTAGTGACTCCGTGACCTTGGACACTCCGTGATCTCAGCCACTCCGTGAATGTAGCCAATTGGCTAATCTACCGTCTTGTGCACGGCATCGGCGGCAAAATCTTTTTTTTACATAGAGCGAAGAGATATACCGCAAAGTTTGCTGGGGTAAGTTGCTTTTTTCCTTTAAAAAAAAAATAAATTCTCGAACGAAAACCTATTTTGGGTTTTTTTATGCGGTTAACCCTTAACAGAACCCGTTGAAAACACTCGCAACGACGTAACGCGACTGTCAGTCATTTGACAGTCACTCGGTTGACTGCGAGTGACAACGTGGTGACGAGGTGACGTTATCGCGACGTCCGATCGTTGATACACATCGTCGCTCATGAAACTGAGCGAATTCCCTTTGATAGCTCTCGCATGTCCAACAAGAGCGATGCCTCTCGATAATCGCGCTATAACCCCATGAACGTTGACCTTTGGGGTTACGAATTTACATGCGGAAATAGAAGACCGAAGACCCTTCGATCTAATGGTAGTTGGGTCCGACTTTTCGTCTCTAGGACATAACGGAAATTCGATTTTGGATATTTCGAAGCACTAATAAAAAGCACAATATGTAAATTTTGTGCAAATATTTCGAAAACTTAAAGTTACTTTAAAAAAATGTCTTTGCATAAAAGTTGTCGATTTTTGTTAGCTTTCGAAAGGAATATATGAAATGATTTTTACGATCCAGAGAGTTTTACCAGAAAACGAAGGAGTAATTTATATATTCCGCTCGAAAGCTAATAAAAAACTACAACTTTTATGTAAAGTCATTTTTCTCAGTAACTCTAAGTTTTCAAAACATTGGCTCTTGAATGAAAAACGGTATTTTCTGAAATAATGTTTTTAAAAACCTGAAAAAATTCAAATAGTGTGCTTTTTTATTAGTGCTTTGAAATATCCAATTATGGAACAAATCAGAGGGGGTAAAAAAAAAAGTGGCTGAATTGACAGAAAATGCTTCACATGGAATATACAATTTTTTCGACCAAAATATATCAACTATATTAAAAACAGACCTTTGAATATACTTTTTTATATACTTCCTTTCCATAGGAAAGGGTAGAAAATGATCCCTTATTTTTTTTGGTCATTTTTCCCATCATGAAGCCGTGATGAAAACGTCACTATTTCTGCTACTTTAGCGTCGTCACGTATTTTATTAATGGCGTCTTATAAAATATAAATTTGGTAACAGTGCATGAACGATTGCGCTTGTGCGTCACTAATGGTAATATCAGTCGTCCAGTGATTACTTGAACTTGAGAAGATTGTGAAATAGGTGGAAAAGCCTTGGAACAAGGAATTCGAGGCGTTGAGAGCACATCCCTAGTTGCATCCTGGAATTCGCATTAATTTCCCCTCGCCAGGCCATAAAAGCTCCTAGTCGACCTTCTTCACCATCGACGAGTCTATCTCCTCGATTCGTTCAGTCCAGAGAGCAGCTATTTTGCTAATTCACTATCTCTGGATCACCACGGAATTCGTGAAGCTACTTCGAATCGAAGGCTTTATCAAAGCGAGCGCTGAGAATTTTCTTAACGTTCCCCATCGTGCAGGAAAGTTTTTCCTTCCCCCATATGGACCAAGAGCCTTTTTTCATCTCAAATTTCCGTCTTTCATTCTCGTTCCTCTCGACACTTGCCTCCTTGAAACAAAAGTCTCATGATTGTCGGCAATCGATCAAGAACTGTCCGAGTCTCGCGTTACTATCGCATCCTACAAAAGCACTTTCCCTTTTTCTTCATGTTCGAGATAAATTTCACCCAGAATAGATCGATCCGATGAGCGATTGGCTCGACAATCGCACGGAAATGCCTGATGATAGGAACATAGTTTCGTCATAATTTTTTATGTGCTTCAAATTTTTCAGAATTTGCAAATTGCTTGGTCATTATTTTGGGTTCTTTGCAAAACGAACAGTTTTTAGCGTGTAATTATTAGTAAGATGGGAAGACACTCAATGACTACTTTTAAATTACCCTTAAAATATAGATATCGTCTTAATCGATTCCTGAGGTTTTTCTCAGATATTTTAATTAGGGACCAAATTTAGATTTTTCAAAAAATCGAAATTTCAAAGAAATTGAAACTGACTTTTTAAAAAAATTTGCAAGAAATGTAAAACGCAGAAATGCCTAATAATAGGATAATAGGAACACAGTTCCGTTATAATTTATTATGTGCTTCAAATTTTTCAGAATTTGCAATTTGCTTGGTCATTATTTTTGGTTCTTTGCAAAACAAACAGTTTTTAGCGTGTAATTATTAGTAAGATGGGAAGACACTCAATGACTACTTCCAAATTACCTTTAGAATATAAATATCCTCTCAATAATTTTCTGAGATTTTTCTCAGATTTTTTGATTAGGAACTAAATTCCGATTTTTCAAAAAATCGAAATTTCAAAGAAAGGGAAATAGACTCGATCAAAAAAATTTGCAAAAAATGTCAAGCATTTGTATTAGTGAATACGATAAAATTTTTAAAAAATTGAACAAATCGACAGAGACAGAAGTCAATTATTTAAAAAAAGAATTGCCCTAAACACCTTATATAAAAAAAACACATAATTTTATTTCTTTGCAATACAATTTTTTTTTAGCAAGACTCGTAATATTACGCCGAGTGAATATTTCCTCAAAACATCTCTGTATATATACGTTGGTAAAAAAAAACATGGTGGAAATTCCTTGCATTAAATCTATATATTGTTGGTGAAGCTTCACGTGGGGCAGTGAGTTGTTCTTGCACTGCATCTCCATCGGGTTTCCATTGCCTCAACCCCTTAGTCGTCTAGTGCTTCATTCCTTCAACTTTTTTTCTTCCTTTCAATTTTCCCGTAACTCTCCCGGTGGTGCCCTCTTTCGCGAACGCAAGATCTACCTGTCCCTCGGGAAAATATCCCTTTCCTCTCCACCATTCTCTATCTATTCCTCGTAATTCTCGTCTCGATCTCCGTAGCACCTACTGGACGAACTACATCCTTCTTCGTGGTAACTCGGCACCGTTAGTTCGGTATTCTATTACAGAGGAGCTGAAATGGACGTGCCGTCCATTTCAAGGGTCTGAAGGTGGCCCTTGTCTTTAAATTTCCCGTGCCATTCGACTTTTATGCATAATCAGGCAGATAATCTACTATTCTTAAAATATTCGATTTAGGTTGTAAAACCTTTAACATATAAGTATCACGTAAGTAATAAAAATGTTACTAGAATTTCAGAAAAGTTTTTCTATTCTATGATTGATAATTTGTCGTTTTTTGAATATTCCATTTAGGCTTCAATATATTTTATGTCACTTCGTGCCTATTTCTCACACGAAAATAGGCACGGTCGCACTTCTCGCACTCGTGAAATAAAATTGTACATGGAATTCCTGCGAGAAACTCATTTTCTCAACTCGTTTGATTGCAACACTCATCAGAAAAAGTTTCATCGAATTCGTATCGTAATATACTATTTTACCATAGTGTGCGTGAAATAGGCACTTCTCGCACTAGTGGCATAATAGTATATTACGATACGAGTGCAACGAACCTTTTTCTGACGCGGGTGAGTTTGCAATCAAACGAGTTGAAAAAAAGTTTCTCGCACGAGTTTCGTATACAATTATATTTCACTAGTGCGAGAAGTAAGCACTTTTCGCATGGAGTTGCATAAAATTGTACACGACACTCGTGCGAGAAACTTCATCTCATCTCGTGTGATTGCAACACTCGTCGCGAAACAGTTTCATCGCACTAGTATCGTAATGAACTATTGCTTTATAATTCGAACCGTTTTTCTGAAACAAAAACTGCAAATGTTTTTAAATAAAATTACTTTTCAATCTTGTCCGAAAAAAACAAAATTACTTTGGTTCGAATCGTATTACATACACATTACAGAATTGAAAATAAAAAAGTTTAATAACCAATTGCATCGATCTTGTAACCGTGATGATTAAAAAGCTTCGTGTGAAAATCCAGTGTAGGGAAACTTTATTATAACTATGACCCGTTATATAGAATTGAACTGTCGACTTTCGTAATCTTTTTCCCAATAACTTTGAGGTTTTCACCGCTTCTATATCGATTGAATGGTTATAGCTTGTGTGGTATTCGTCTTGACCTTGACCCTTCAGCGAGGATTATCCACAGCGAGCAATTTTCTCGGAATTGGTGGCGCCCGATGATCACCAGGAGCAACGAAAGCGAGAAGAGGTCCGGTAAGTACATACTATGAGCCAAGAGCAGCAGCAGATGATGATCTGGGTTCTGGACATCTTAGTTGTCAAGTGTGTGGCAAAATTCCGAATAGAAGTGGCAGAAAGAAAAAAAATGTGTAGGAAATGGCTTTCTCCTCTTTAACAACCCCTAGCAAGAATCCATCTGGGAAACCACGTAGAAGCCCATGTCGCGTTTTCATCTGCATTCTTATCTGGATTTGAAAGTTTCCTTTGAATTATGTTTTAAGGAATATAATTTTAAGGAAACCTTTGAATCCAGGTACGGCGGTATTTCCCAGTTAGATTCCATGGATTTCCCTGGTGGATTCTAACTTTTCCCAGCTGGATTTCTCAGTTGAATTTCTACTTTTTTCACGTGGATTCTCCAGTTGGACGCCTAATTTTCCTACTTTTTCCAAGTGGATTCTCCAGTTGGCTTCTTACTTTTTCTACGTGGATTCTCCACTTGAATTCCTTCTTTTTGCACGTGGATTCTCCAGTTGGATTCTTACTTTTCCTACGTGGATTCTCCAGTTGGATTCCTACTTTTTTCACGTGGATTCTCCAGTTGGATTCCTACTTTTTTCACGTGGATTCTCCAGTTGGATTCTTACTTTTCCTACGTGGATTCTCCAGTTGGATTCCTACTTTTTCCACGTGGATTCTCCAGTTGGATTCCTATTTTTTCCACGTGGATTCTCCAGTTGGATTCCTATTTTTTCCACGTGGATTCCCCAGTTGGATTCCAACTTTTTCCACGTGGATTCTCCAGTTGGATTCCTACTTTTTCCACGTGGATTCTCCAGTTGGATTCCTACTTTTTCCACGTGGATTCTCCAGTCGGATTCCTATTTTTTCCACGTGGATTCTCCAGTTGGATTCCTACTTTTCCTACTTTTTTCCCAGATTTTCCAGAGAACCCGAATCACCAAAATTATTTGAAGAAATATTTATTCCCTAAGTTCACAGTTCGATTTGCACATTACAACACGTCTGCAACTATTTGATATGTAAAAAAAAAAAATCAATCTTGTAGTTTGTACCCCAAGAAATGGGTTCCAATGTAACCAATTGAGCCAACTGATTGGTCAAATCACGAATAAATTAATCTGAATAATAGACCAAAAGAACCTATCAAACCTAAGTAATCCAACCTAATGAAACTAAAGGAAAAAAAATGTACCGTTACGCCTTTCTTCAGGTACTTTATGCTCCAGAATTATTTTATCTTGTGCACAAGTTCCTGACTGATGACCAGACGGTCTGACATCTTCTTCAGCGTCTGAACCAAGCTCAAAATGTTTCGAGGAACAAGCAGAGAGATTTAAGAATAGGAAAACTTCTGGTTTGTGTCCTTGTCAAACGACGTCGAGAAAATCGGGGCTGCAGCGAGATGTGAGACTATAATGGAAGGTAACCTATCCAGAGTAGCCTGTTGAATGCATAAATTATGCCATAGAGCTGCGCAATCGATATTCCCTGCATCCGACGAGAGCCACCGAGGAATAATACATCCGTGTGACGCTTTCTCGTCGTAGGATATCGACGGTTTTCAAGTACGAGCGCGAACGGAAAACGTGACGTGGAAAAATGAGCGAATTTTCCGGAAAATCTAGAGCAGAGACGAACCGGAAGAAGTGCGTTGCATATATAATACATGCATCATCTAGTAGAACATCGAGAAATCCGAATAATACTGCATCGATTAAGGATATCGTATCCGATATCGACTTAGGCATCATTAAGGGGATCCAGTCATCTAAGAAAAATCATAAGAAAATATTCTGTAGATATCTGTAGATTTAAAAAAAAATCTTACATTTAAAACTAATTAAGGGATAACACCACTGGTGGCATAAAAAAACCTGACTTTGATGATTTATTTCAGGACTATGAAAAAAGGAATAGGATTTGTTTTCAGAAAGCTTATTTAAAACATGTTGAAGTATGAAAAATACATTTTTTTAAATAATGTTAATACAAAATGGCGACGGCTGAGGCCATCTTGAATTTTGTATTTTTTTGCAATACCTTAACGACTGGACGGTTTTCTTGTCTTATACTTTTATAAGACCTGGCACAAAAAATAAACAAATTTATAATCCACATACGATTGGCTGTGAAAGTACATAGAAATTTCTTTTTAAATCAAATATTGCAGAAAAAAAGTACACTCTAGAAAAAAAATAGATTTTTTGAAAAAAGTAAGCTGTGAATTGTTCATAAACAAAAAGTGCACACTAAATCCGAAAACGATTGTAAACTTATGTAGAGAATGTAAGTATGAATGGTTTGGAAAAAAACAATTTTGAGAAGACGATTTTGAGAAAAACGGGTTTTGAGAAAAACAGTTTTGAGAAAAATGATTCTGAAAAAAACGGTTTTGATCAAGTCATCGAATACTAAAATTCGTTCAACACTTTGGCCTGAAAGCTGAAACAACTGAAAATTTTTATTCTTTAGGTTTAGTCTTTACGAAATTGTCGAATTTCTATGCTTGTTGTATATTCAATTAGATTTCGATGTAAATTTTCTTTTTAAGTTTTCCACTTACAGAATTTTTTTTCTCATACCTTTCTTAAGGTGACTAGATCCCCTTAATCAGCATGTCCGAGTTCGTGGACCAGCAGGATACTAATTCAACCTTAGATTTATAGGGTGTCTCAGCTTTCAGGTAATTATCGACTGCTTCAGCACGTTCTCCGTTCGTCCTTCATCAGTGATTGGCTGCGCGATCGTTGATCGAGTAACACGAGACACGACAACAAGTAAAATAAGTGAATAGGTCAGGATCTACTTCGTGGATGATGGTGCTATTGAATTTGGGTGACGAACGAGCCTCGAGACGTTGTCTCTAGCTCGGAACCTAAAGAGTCTAAAAATAAACAGAATTCTAGGTGACCGTGCCGAAAGTGACGTTTTCCGTTCACTTCGCGCGAAAAACTCCTTATTCAGACCTTGAAGAGTAAAATAATATATAAAAATCAACAGAATTTTTTTTTTTTCCATGACTGTGAATTCACAGCACTCGTGAAAAAAAAGTTTTTCTGTCGTCGTGTTGTAATATACTTTTTCTATGAGTATTTCTATGAGAAAGAAAAAATCCATATTAACCGTGTATTTTCCTTTCATTTGTGTTTGTTTTTTTCCATGACTGTGAATTCACAGCACTCGTGAAAAAAAAGTTTTTCCGCCGTCGTGTTGTAATATACTTTTTCTATGAGTATTTCTATGAGAAAGAAAAAATCCATATTAACCGTGTATTTTCCTTTCATTTGTATTTTTTTTTCCATGACTGTGAATTCACAGCACTCGTGAAAAAAAAGTTTTTCCGCCGTCGTGTTGTAATATACTTTTTCTATGAGTATTTCTATGAGAAAGCAAAAATCAATATTAACCGTGTATTTTCCTTTCATTTGTATTTTTTTTTCATGACTGTGAATTCACCGCACTCATGAAAAAAAAGTTTTTCCGTCGTCGTGTTGTAATATACTTTTTCTATGAGTATTTCTATGAGAAAGAAAAAATCAATATTAACCGTATATTTTCCTTTCATTTGTATTTTTTTTTCCATGACTGTGAATTCACCGCACTCGTGAAAAAAAAGTTTTTCCGTCGTCGTGTTGTAATATACTTTTTCTATGAGTATTTCTATGAGAAAGAAAAAATCAATATTAACCGTATATTTTCCTTTCATTTGTATTTTTTTTCCATGACTGTGAATTCACAGCACTCGTGAAAAAAAAGTTTTTCCGCCGTCGTGTTGTAATATACTTTTTCTATGAGTATTTCTATGAGAAAGAAAAAATCAATATTAACCGTGTATTTTCCTTTCATTTGTATTCCCAGCAATTCATCCTGTCGTTGCAATGTACAAGTCAGCTTTACAAGAAAATCCTGGAGAGGAAAGGAAAAGTATACAGAATCAGCGTTGACGTCGCCTGGGACGAAACACCGATCGCAGGTCGGAGCAAAGCGATTGCGAAGGCAAACGTAATATAAAAACAGCCTCCATTTGCAAGGACACGATATTTCCTACGCAGGAAACCGAGTTATTCGTGTACTTCTGGGCGGATGTTCCGAAGGAATAAAAAATCTCACATTTCCCTTGCGCCGGATGTGGGCAAGAATGTGTCTGCAAAAAGTAATAAACTGAAGCCACAAACTCGAGTTGCTTCTGGAAAAAAAACCTTCAGAATTGTATATCCAAAAAAATTCGACATTTTCCTTACAACGAATTTCAGATGGAAAAATCTTTTTTCTAGAACCTATTCAATCTTCTACACAAAGATTTCATTGATTGCAAAGATAGTAGACGTATTAATTTTTTTTCATCAAATTCAATAAAGCGTTTGTTTATATTTTTCTAGAAAACATTTAATTGGTTTTAAGAAAAGGTCTTGTTGATGATTGTTGAAAAACTTCCCCTTTTCGTATTTGCAGTCCGTGGCGAAAGTGACATTTTTCCTTAGGTACAAGAAAAACAAGGCACGCATGCGCATCCTCTACTTTTAGCCACACTTTTTCCACACTAGTGCGCAATAGCTACTTAACCGGGATCTAGTCCAAAAAACCTACTTTTTCGCATACTTTTTGCGCCCTAGGGCGCAAACATTTTCCCTTTCCATATTTTAAAACAAATATCTGTCGTATTTTAGTTACTTTAGCGACATTTCATTTTGTAATTAAAAATTCTACTTTTATTTTTCCTTCCTGTCATTTTCTTTGAAATCAATGGAAAACGGTTAATTGACTTGACGGAAATTTTCATCAATCTAATATCATCACATTTCGTTGAATTTCAGATTATTCAAAGCAGAAATAATATCAACTCAAGTACATTATTTTATTGACGCCAACGAAATGTTCCTTACACTCTTTTCAATACATTCCATTTGAATAATTGAAACCCTTTTCTCGATATGTACGGATAATCCAAAAGAATAGAAAATCTCACATTTACCTTACACTCGATGTTGGCGAGAATCCCAGTGCAAAAAGTAATAAATTAAAGTCACAGAATAAGTCTTCGGAAAAATCTTCAGAATTCAGTAAATCAGTGAAAATTCGACATTTTCATTACAACGAATTTCAGATGGGATTGCCATCTCTTCTTCTAGGATCGATTTAATCTTCTAGAAATTTCGTGTATTTCTGTTTTTCTTCACTTCCCCTCAGTATCGAGGTGTATTGTGGTCTTTCGCTAGAACTGCGAGCGTTATCCACCACCCTTCGCGTAAACCCTCCGACTAAGCCGTTTGCCAGAAGCTGTTTGCTCTTTCGCGGCTGGTTTGGTCGAGGGGAAAGCACGACTTCGAGTTCCACCTCACAGAATTACCATTTTCCATGGAAAATATTGCCTAACGTCGTTTCCCAACGCTAACACGTTCTCGACTCTATATTTCTATCGTGTGATGGGGTTTACATGTCGCTGAATGGTGATAAGAGAAGAAAAAATTCATCCCTGATTTCGCTGATGTGTAATAAGTCTTTTCATGGCAAATACCAAATATGGATTTCGCTGATGAATTTTGGGAGGATTTTTTGTCACAAATTTCTTATACAAAAAAATTGAGTCTAAGAAAATCAGCCACTAGAAAAAATGGTCCCTGAATAATTGACCTTAGAAAAAAATGGCTCGTGAATAATTGACCTTAGGAAAAAATGGCTCCTGAATAATTGACGTTCGAAAAAAATGGCTCCTGCACAAATGGCCTTCAGAAAAAATGGCCCCTGAATAATTGACTTTCGGAAAAAATGGCTCCTGAATAATTGGCCTTCAGAACAAATGGCTCCCAAATAATTGACGTTCGAAAAAAATGGCTCCTGGATAAATGGCCTTCAGAAAAAATGGCCCCTGAATAATTGACCTTCGGAACAAATGGCTCCCGAATAATCAGCATTCAGAAACAATGGCCCCTGAATAATTGACCTTCAGAAAAAATGGCTCCTGAATAATTGGCCTTCAGAACAAATGGCTCCCAAATAATTGACGTTCGAAAAAAATGGCTCCTGGATAAATGGCCTTCAGAAAAAATGGCCCCTGAATAATTGACCTTCGGAAAAAATGGCTCCCGAATAATTGACCTTCGGAAAAAATGGCTCCCGAATAATCAGCATTCAGAAACAATGGCCCCTGAATAATTGACCTCCGGGAAAAATGGCTCCTGAATAATAAACCTCCGAAAAAAATGGCTCCTGAATAATTGGCCTTCAGAAACAATGGCATCTGAATAATTGACCTTCGGAAAAAATGGCTCCTGAGAAATTGCCCTTAAGAAAAAAATGGTCCCTGAATAATTGGCTTTTAGAAACAAGTAGCCTCTGAATAATTGGACTTCAGAAAATAATGGCCCCTGAATAATTGACCATCAGAAACAAATGGTAGCTAACCTTGAAAAACAAATGGTGTCTGGCCTTGACTGATGGCCTTCAGAAAAAATGGTCCCTAAATTATCGGTCTTCGATGTTATTAGAAAACCAATCAAATTTTTTTTTTTTTTTTTAAGAACCAATTTGGATTTTTCGTTTTCACTATTGCAAATAAATATCGATGATTACCGATATCTTTTCACATTTCATCCCAATTACAATTTTTCTGTTTTTTAATCTAATTTTTCTAAGCAAAGAAAGTTTCTCTTGAACTGATTTTTTTTCCTTTATTTTCCTTGACCCATTATGAAGAAGTAAAGATGTACAAGGTGGCAAACGCAATAATGTGGGACATTTTATGACTCACCGCGACGCAAAGGTGTTTCTAGCATAATTTACAACTTCCCGGGACTTTTCAACGCCACTCATTGTAAAAATTTAATTTAAGAGAAATCCGAGCAATTTCTTGAATAATTAAGTGGATTTCTCTCATTTATCCTTGAGGACGTTGACGACTGAACGAAAAAAATGTACATCTTTCCTCTAATGAAAATTTTCGTGTGAAAAATTTCAGTGGCACATATGAAGCTTAATTTCGTTCTTTCCCGCAAAAAAAATGGAAACATAAAAGTTTCAGGTGGGTAAAGAACGAGCTCAATAACGGAAGGTGTAAAATTGTAGCGGAATCGCTGGTTTATTTTCCTGTGGCGACTTTTCGTCGCCACGTAAGTCGAGAAAGAAATTTAGAAAATTCACAGTGGGTTTATCGACGAAAATAAAAGGAATGACTCACTGGATAAGTTCACAAGAATCTTGGCAAGTTTTCGAATGGTTAAATATTCGCCAAGTGAAGAAGTCATACGTGCAAAGATCAAACATTTCCGGACCTCATATTCGCACAATATTTCTCATCTCCTCATGTTTTTCTCGACGTCGGTGGATCGTTATTTGTAGGCCAAGGAGAAAAAAACGACTTAAGGGGAATGGAAAATCGCCTCGGTCGTTAAAACCGGGGAAAAAGTCGGTTTTCTTCGTCGAACAGATGAATTCGTGAAAGATATCTGTACACTCGTTTATTCTCTGATCGAAACGAGACCCTAGAGCACGTTAACTCTTTCAAGATGTTTCTTTTCCGGTTGAAACGGTCATAAAGGCAGAAATGGATTTTCTGAGATGTAGCTTTCCGAGGTGACGAGTCTATCTACAGGACACTGAAGAAAATTCGGTTAAATGAAACTGTAACAGACTAAATGAAGGATGCAAAGTGGTACTTTGGGTATTGCTTCCTGATTAATTTTGCTTCCTGATTAATTTTGCTTCCTCATAAAGGAGGCTTTTTTTTATGAAAGAAAATTTTTGAAACTTTTATATCAGAATACTCAGAAGCTACCCAAACATCAAGGAATGTGGTGTACACAAAATGTCCGTGTGCGTGCGTGTGCGTTTTGTGTGTGCGTTTTACGTGTGCGTGTGCATGTGCGTTTTGTGTGTGCGTTTTACGTGTGCGTGTGCATGTGCGTTTTACGTGTGAGTGTGCGTGTGCGTTTTGCGTGTGCGTTTTGCATGTGGGTTTTGCGTGCGCGTGTGCGTGCGCGTGTGCGTGTGCGTTGTGCGTGTGCGTTGTGCGTGTGCGTTGTGCGTGTGCGTTTTGCGTGCGCGTGCGTGTCGTGTGCGTGGGCGTGTGTGTGTGTATATAATTTGGCACACTAGTGAAGCAGCAGTTCATCTTAGATTGTTGCAATTTTTTATGAAATGTATGCAAAAATTTTTATTTAATGTCTTTTTGACAATTTTTAAAAAAAGGACATGCGTACTCTAAATTAAAAAATAATGTTATTGCATTAACCATAACAAAACGTAAGATAGCAAAGTTTAACTTTCAACATGAAATCAGTACTATTTAGCAATAATTGATACACAGTTTCGTCATAATTCGTTATGTGGTTTAAATTTTTCACAAATGTAACTTTGCTAAGAACAAAAGCTGCAAAGTTGGACTTTGTAAATTGCTTCCACATTATTTTTGGATTTTCTTACAAAGCTTTCTCTAGCAATTTGCGAAGTTTAACTTTGCACCTTTTTTGTTGTTGAGGTTTTCATGTCAGAATCGTCTGAAAGTGGTTCGGAAAAATTGTCCAAATGTGTGTGTGTGATGAAAGGCTTAATTTCAAAGTTTGAACAAATTTTTTTTTACTTTGATCGGTCTTTTTTTACTTTGAACGTTGATCGGTCCCACTCTTGCAATTTTTATTTATTATCCATCACTTTTATTCTTTCAATCAATCTACTATGTTAGATTAAAATATGAATGTAATTTTCTGTACCAAAATCACCAGGTTCAGACATCGATGAATTTTTATCTGTTCAATCTATGGTGTTTCTGATATAAAATTCAGCATCTTCGAGATTGGACAAGGTTTCTTTGTGGAAAAAAAATGAGAGGATCCCTGGAGCAAATTGAAAGGTTTATCGAGCCGAAGACATAAAAGTGAAAGAAAGGTCAGCAGTATGACGTACAGGAGCTGTGATCAGCTCACGCAGGTCAAGATATCAAGTGATAAGCAACTCGGTTTTTTTTTCTAATTTTCAATAATCGATTTCCAACATAAAAATAATTTATATTTTATTAAATTTAGAATTTTTTTCGATTTGTAAATTATATTTCGTTCATCATAAAAATATTCTTTGTTTTTTTTTCATGATTTGTGCCAAGTTTTGTGAAAGTGTGAAAATTAATAAAGTTAGAAAAATTTTCTTGAGATATTCAACAAATTTTTTTAAATAATTTTTTACTCATGGTACAAATGTAACCCATAGATTTTTGTCGAGCTTTGTAACATGAAAAATCATATGTGAACCAAATTTAAGTTGAATCCAAAGAAAAAAAATTTTAATTATTTTTTTTTAATGACATTAATGTTTCTAAATTCATAATTGATAATCATCGTTAATCACTCATCGTGATCCACGTCAAAAAATGCAACCAGAGATTTTAAAATTTACACGAGTTAAATTGTTTACAGACGTGAGACGAAAATTTTTATTGTGATGAGGAATGTGCAAAAATAATGAATAAGCGATTTGCAAAGTTCAGCTTTGCATCTTCAGTTTTTCTAGATGTGATTTGTCGACGTTTTGGAACATTTTGAACACGTTTACATGGAAATCTAGAAATAAACTTTCTTCTCAAGAAAACACAGCTTTTTGAGGAAGCGAAAATTAAAACCCATAATTGCACTTTAATTTCCTCTATGCTCAAAATATATCTTTTCATTGGAAAATCTTTAAGACCATGAAATATTATCGCGAAAACACAGCTTTTTGAGGAAGCAAAATTAAAACCCATAATTGCACTTTAATTTCCTCTATGCTCAAAATATATCTTTTCATTGGAAAAGCTTTAAGACCATGAAATATTATCACGAAAACACAGCTTTTTGAGGAAGCAAAATTAAAACCCATAATTGCACTTTAATTTTCTCTATGCTCAAAATATATCTTTTCATTGGAAAAGCTTCAAGACCATGAAATATTATCACGAAAACACAGCTTTTTGAGGAAGCAAAATTAAAACCCATAATTGCACTTTAATTTCCTCTATGCTCAAAATATATCTTTTCATTGGAAAATCTTTAAGACCATGAAATATTATCACGAAAACACAGCTTTATGAGGAAGCAAAATTAAAACCCATAATAGCACTTTAATTTCCTCTATGCTCAAAATATATCTTTTCATTAGAAAATCTTTAAGACCATGAAATATTATCACGAAAACACAGCTTTTTGAGGAAGCAAAATTAAAACCCATAATTGCACTTTAATTTTCTCTATGCTCAAAATATATCTTTTCATTGGAAAAGCTTCAAGACCATGAAATATTATCACGAAAACACAGCTTTTTGAGGAAGCAAAATTAAAACCCATAATTGCACTTTAATTTCCTCTATGCTCAAAATATATCTTTTCATTGGAAAAGCTTTACGACCATGAAATATTATCACGAAAACACAGCTTTTTGAGGAAGCAAAATTAAAACCCATAATTGCACTTTAATTTCCTCTATGCTCAAATTATATCTTTTCATTGGAAAAGCTTTAAGACCATGAAATATTATCACGAAAACACAGCTTTTTGAGGAAGCAAAATTAAAACCCATAATTGCACTTTAATTTCCTCTATGCTCAAAATATATCTTTTCATTGGAAAAACTTTAAGACCATGAAATATTATACCAAGAGGGCGACTTTTTATAAGAGATGATTTTTCGCTGACGAATGAAAAGTCATGCTTGTTTCACTCCCAAATCACCATATGCCACGCGTCACTCTTACACTTTATCTGTGTTTACGTTTTCAGCATGCCGAACGTAAACACAAAAGCTTTCCACTAATAAATTCCGCTGGGAGTTTACTCCTATATCAGGATAAATTCGACGTCATCATCATGATGTATAGATCGAATATAATAATCTGTGTGAAAATTTAAGCAATACTTACTTTTAACCATGAGTTTACTTAGTTACCTCAAATAATTTGCCTCTTTTCCAATGCGGAAACAAATTTTGCTTTAAGTAGATTGGAATTGACGTCTTCGACGAAGAAAAAAAAGTGAAGATAAACTTGGCGACTGATGCAATTTATTGTCAGCCTCACCATTCTTTAGTTGATAGTATTTCACTAAGACCCGTAAATTTTTGTATTAGTAAGTTTTTTTCGAACTTTCCGCCCAATGCAATTAATGCAAATTAATGATTATTAATTCGATTTGCTTTTTTACCATAAAATAATTGAAGTCCGTTATTTCTTAAGTTGATACCATTTCAATAAGCTCAATAATTTTTATTAAAATGTTTTATGAAACTTTTTCTTAAGTGCGGAAAAAATATCCTTTCAAGTTGATTGGAATTGGCGTCTTCAACGAAGACAAAAGTGAAGATGAACTTGGCGACTAATGCAAAATAATTAATGATCAATTTGATTTGGTTTTAAACCATAAAATGATCCAATTTAGTTACTCTGTCAGAAATCTTACCGAAAATTATTTCACGGAGATATTAAACCTTTCTATTTTCAGCCTCAATATTCTTTAGTTGTTAGTATTTCACTAAACCCGTAATTTTTATCAGTAAGTTTTTTTTTTCAAACTTTCCCCTCAATGCAAAATAATGCAAAATAATGATGATTAATTCGATTTGCTTTCTTACCATAAAATAATTAAAGTTAGTTAATTTGTCTGGAATCTTACCAGAAATTATTTCGTAAAAATATTAAACCTTTTTAATGTCAAACGACAATTTTCTTAAGTTGATAGCTCAATAATTTTTATCAAAATGTTTTATTCAACCTTTTTCCCCAACGCAGAAAACAGTCTCATTTCAAGTGGATTGCAATTGGTAGCTGTTAGGAAAAAAAAATGAGGGTGAACGAGCTTGGTGACTAATGCCGAATGATTTCTTAGAACATCCCCTTGAGCCTCAGGGGCATTAAATTTGTCGCAGTTGGATTGAGAAGTCGAGTATTTACTCAGTGAGCTTATTTGTCGACGATTTCCTGCGAACGAAAAAACGAAGCCGAGTCGGAAGTTGATGAGGACTATTACGGGAAACACAATTACAATTACAATTACGTACGTTTCTTTTGACGTAGAAAATTGTAATTCGATCCTTAACGTCAATTATTGAAAAAATGGAGCACTTTTTTATTCACAGAGAGAAAAAAATAGTGCGACACGTAATAACAATAATAACAATTGCTATGGCACGTGTAAATCCAAATAAAGTCACTTATATAAAGGCTCAATTAAAAAACGCTATTAATTTAATAATTAATTATAAGGTATTGCTTAATGAAGTAAATATTTAACGAGCTTGAAAATCGTCGTTTTCAATTATATTCTTCTATATTTTCTGTACGTTTTGCACCGTCAATTTTTTATTATGGTACTAATAATGGTCGCAAAAATCTGGTCCAAGGATTTCTCGATTTATTCGAAATTCATGAATTACAAAAATGAAAAAAAAAGGTTTTTTCAATTTAATTTGGGGGAATGCCTTTTTTATGCGATAATCACGATCAATTTTTTTAATATCGTTTAATAATATATGAAATGTTAGTTATAAGGATTGTTTGATTCATTCAAGGAGATTTATTCAAGAAGTAATTCCATGAATTACAAAAATAATGAGGAGAATTTTTTTCCATTTAATTTTAAGGAACTCTTTTTTTATGCGGTAATCAACATTAATTTTTTTAAATATCGTTTGATAATACATGAAATATGAGGCAATCCATATCAGTTCAACAATTTGAAAAAAGGTATCCCCGAATAATTTATAAAAATCCGGTTCTCAACAAAAACAACATTTTTTTAATATTTGAAAACTCTCAAACTGTTATTTATTATTGTTTTAATTATTTGTCAATTCGATATTTTTGTATACATTTCTACGTTTATGACCGTGAAGCCTTTATCATTTTGCTAAAGCTTTTCACAAAAATTTGGTTCAAGGATTCTTTAGTTTACTCAACGTACACGTATTACAAAAAAATGCTTAGAATAAATTCTCTCATTTAATTCTATAAAACTGCATTTTTCGTTTAATAATAACTATGCTGCCATTAAATTATAAAATATCACCTAAAAAAATACAAAATATAAGGCATTTCCAATAAATTGGAAGCACTGAACCAACCACTAAAAAAAGGACCTCTCAAATTATTGATAAAAATCCGGTTATATTTTGCTAACAATTGCAACAATTTTTTAAATATTTAATTCTGTCAAACTTCTTCTTCTCTATTCAAAATTTAATGTGGAATATAGCAAAGAACAAAATAACTTTTACATACGTTTTTTCCTCTGTAGAAAATTGCAATCCGAATTTCCACAGGTAAATTTTAACGTTTTTTAAAATGGAGCACTTCCTGATTCAGAAGAAAAAAAAACACTTTGACACGTATTGAAAATAATAACAATTCTATGGACATGCGCGCATCAAAATTATGTCACTAATTTAAAAAATTAATAAATAACGCGATTCATTATTATTTATCGAAAATTATTGGTATGTTAGTTTGTCACTGTAAATTTTTTTAAAAGTCAAAAATATTAGCCACATTTTTTTCTTAGCAGTGGCTCGATGCAATTGATACTTCGCTAAGGTGTTGGCGGGTTGTACTGTCGTAGTATCTAAATTCAAAGATTCTAAATACAGTGAAATCGGAGCGAGATGAGATGCGTAGAAGGTGTGTACGCTAATAGAGCTTATCTTAACCAAATATTTGGCTTGTTTAAGAGCCTCCAGCGAGTACAGTCTAGTCAAATCAGTTTACCAAAATCACTGAAATTGTTTGAACAATGTTTCGAGTGGCAATCTCAAACATAGGTGTGCATTGCTCGTTTGCATTAAAATTAATATTAATTAACACCCAATTATATTAGAGCTGGGCAGTAATTGAAATACATCATGTACTTTAATTATTTTAAATACTAAAATACTTCTCAGGTATTTAAAGTACTTTATAAAATACAAATAACAAAATAATTTTCTATTATTTGATCCTATATATTCGGAACATTTTTTAAATATTTACCAAGTTCACGTGAAATTTGGAATTTGAAATTTAACATGTACTTTTAACAAGCGGAATGTATTATTTAACGCTTTTGATAATACGTCTCACTCTCTCTCTTCGTTCGACAATGAGTCAGTCCAATTACTAAATTAACGGGGTTGAGTCACCTGAAAAAAACCAACATATTCTTTTTTTTCAGTGAGATTATTTATCTGAATTCAAACAGTTTTTCACGGTCATAAAATTCATATAATGGTCTACCTTTTTGAATTTTTCCGGAGTGATTTACGGAATTGTAACATTGGAAACTGAACTAAAAAATGTTCACTTGTAGCTTTCAGACCAGACAACACAATGTATCGTGACACTCGACGTCTTAACAATTTGCAAATGAACAATGTTAACTTCCCTCTACTTAATATAACGTTACCTTCGCTTCCTCAAAGTATTTTATTCAATTTGCTTCCTCATAAAATTAATTCGGGTGTGTGATGATTTAATTTATTAATCGAAGTGATTCATGGATGACAGCTTCTTTTATGAAGAAGAAGAAAAAACAGTTTGATGTTCTAAAGCTCCACTGATTCCTGAAAGATCCAGTGTTCAGACCCTGTACAAAAAAATATAGTTTACACACAGAGGGTTAAGGATGTACGATAGGTGCGATCCCGCCAAAAGTGAGTTTCACAGACAATTTCGATCACTTCCCGATGGGATAAAAATCGGGAAAAAATAATGTACATAAAACGTGCTGAAAATATTGATTTCGCATAATAATAATCCCAAAATGATATTAACAAATTGGTGAAAAAAAACTGTTCAACAAATAAATAGTCAACCGAACTTTTTTTTCATGAAAATGATATGTTAATTTTTTTGAATAGGTATGAATTGTTTCAGATTCTTTCCTTTATGATTTTTATTTTTTTTATTTTAAAAAATGCGCAGAATATAACAAATTTTGGATATGCGTTTTCCAAAAAAATCTTGAGTGTAGTAGATGGTTTTATGCCGAACACACGTCCAAAATTCGTTATTTCGCGCACATTCCTGAAATAAATTAAAAAAATCAAAATAAAGAAAAAAATCTGAAAAAATTCATACGCATTCAAAAAAATTGACATATAATTTTCATTAGAAAAAAAGTTAAGTTGACTGATTGTTTGTTGAACAATTGTTTTTTTTAGAAATTTTTTAATAATATTTTGGTATTATTACTATGCAAAATTTATCTTTTCAGCACGTTTAATATCGGGAAGTAATCGAAATTTTCTCTGTAACTCACGATTGACGGGATTATCATACATCCTTAACAGTGAAGGATATGGTCGTGGGTATTAAATACAAACTCTTGTTTAAACGTCAATGATTCATCATATACTTTAATTTTCCCAAAGAAGATAATTCGATACATGAACGCGCGCGACGCTGCTCCAAAAACCAAAAACATATATTATTTCTGCATTGCTCTGCATGCGATTAGCCTTGTCACGCGAATAGAAAACATCGTTAAATTAAAAAGAGTCAACAGTACATTATATTATATATATATAATATATATATGTATATTTATATTTATATATATATTATAAAACAATCTCATATTCGCTGCACATTCGATCGCGATCCTTTCTTCTCTTTTCCCTGTTCTTCGACTCTCCATTTTTTATTTTCAATTCTTTACACAAGATAGACTAACAAAAATATAACTCTTATTTATCACCGACATTTAAACGCTTTTTTAACTTCCCCGTCAATTATACTTAACCATTAATAATATGTATAATAAGTAAAATACTTTGCAGTCACTTAGAAATCTATTTATACGCTTGCGACGTCCACACGCGATACAATCAACTTTTTCCTCGCCGTTTGTGAAAAAGTCGAAGCACTTTATACTAGAAAAATAAGGGGCAAATTTTTGAAAAAATTAAAAACAATTATCCATTTAATAACTGCAATTGACGAACAATTTGTAGCATGTCTTCTTTATCTGAAAAGACATTGAGTATTTTTTAAGATTTTTCGGATGCATATTTTAGCCGTTAAAAAATAGTGAAAATAATTATTCTTTATTTTTCATGTTCACTTCTATTGTATTTCACACAAAATGCATAGCGCTTTTTCACTAAAGAGTTTTAATACAAAAGACTTCCGATAGCTTATGAATATAATAATTTTGTAATGCAAAAAATTTTCTATGGTTAACGAATACTTTGTTAATAATAATGTTATGAATAAGTTCTTTTTATCATTGAAAAATAATGCATTTTGTGCCGTCAACACAAGAATACAATCAAATTTCATTGCTCGATTGAAACAATCTACAAACACGATCCCAAAAAAAAAAAATTACATTTAAAAGAACGAAAAAAATGTGAAAAAAAAAGTTTCTGACAAAAATGTAATACGGATTCTAGAATTTATCTGTAAATAATGTTAACGCTGTTAAACGCACAAGCAATTATATATTCCATTGCACATAAAATTTCTGTGATATTCGATTATTCAAAGAATTAGCAGCATATAAAGAAATCATACCAATCATTCCAATTTCTTTCATAGATTTACATAAAAAATACAAGCGTCAATATCTCAGATAAATACACGAAATTATCGAAAAAATAAAATAAAAATTACACTTTCTTTGATAAAAAAAAAGTTTATGTTATCGGCGGACACAAAAGTATTTTCTATTAAAATCAACGTTGACAATCCTAACTTTTATCTCATTATGATTTTTCCATGCATTAGTTTCGTAGTTAAATAAATAAATGAACATTAAAATAATCATGTTTGGCATTTTTTTATGGCTGAAATATGCATCTGAAAAATGTGAAAAAAATGTGAACACTCAAATGAGTTGGAAGAACATGTAAACAAAATATTTGGATTTTCATTCGACATGCGAAATTTGGTTGGTCGACTTGACATGGAATGCCTCTGATAGAAAACGCTGCGGACTTGCCGAATTTTTCTCGCGATGATCTAAGCGCATATCGCGGGTAGACGTGCATCTGAAACTACTCTCGTGCCATATTACAACGATACAAACAGTCAGTATGTATTTTCGTCGCGATTGGTTCTTTCGCTTTTTGTTTTGTTATTTTGTATTTTTTTCTGTTTTAAACTATCAGCTTGAGAGCAAGTGGCTTGAGCACGCTGCGTGTTTTTCTTTTTGAAGTTTCTCTCGCATATTTTGTGTCTGTACAATGAGACGATGAGTCAATTCTTGCTGCGATTAGCGAAGCTTCGCATTTTATTTATTCATTCCTCCCTCTTTTTTTTTATCATCCTTTCTCCCTTTACTTAATGCTATTTTACAATTCTACGCGTGATTTCTACGCGGTCGTTACTACGATGACTTTTTCTTTCTTAAACATTATACATATCAATATACAATTAATAGTTTTTAGTTCGCTCGTCCGCAAAACGAGACAAGCGCCAATTGACGACAAATTTTCCAAGCCAATTTTTTTTTTAAGCGACGAGATTTGGGGTCTTTCTTTATTTTCTCGATGGTAACGTTATGAAAGAAGTCGTAATAACAGCTGAATGCAAAATTTAGAGTTTTCTGTGATGAGTTTCGATAAAATTCCTACAAATCTTAACCGATTTTAATTTTTCAGCACTCGTTTTAATAGTTATAGAATCGTTTATCATACTGTAATCGATCAGGATTCTTTTTGTTACGTTTACCGTCTCGAAATTGTCACGTTTCCGTTTTTATTGACTTGTAATATTGGCATTGAGATGAATTATAAAGTTATGCCTTATTCTTGTAGACATAAAGATGATGGTAGAATTGATTTCATAATCGTTCATTCTTAATTATAACATGCAGCGATTATAAAACGATATATAAGCTTTTGAACGACTGTAAAAACTATTAAATTTTGATAAAATGTTACGGTAATCGTTATGGTGAAATGGAAAAACATACTCAATGCGTTGAGAAAGTGAGCATGTTTTTCCTTTTCTTTTAAATTTCAACGAAAATGTGTATTTTTTGCCATTATTTCGATGCTTAAACATTTTATCATCGCTGCAATTGATTATTATGAAATCATGATTACAAAAAGTATCGTATACTATATTTCTTTAATGAAATGAATATTTCGTAACTCTAAAATTATTCCTAAAAATATCGAAAAAAATAAATTTTTGTATCAATTCAATCGTATTTAGTTTTCAAATAATGTTGTGATTTTGCTTCAAACTTTAGACACAAAAATAACGATTTATTAATGCCACGTCAACATTAAAGGTCAGTAAATTTGAAAAAATAGCTCGTTTGATTAAAAAAAAATTTTATCTGCATGAATGATGAAAAAAAATCTCAAATTTGGATTGTATCTATGCTTTAGAATCGCGAATCGAATCATGGAATAAAAGAGCACCAAAAATTTGGAGATCTGATATTTTTCCAACAATTGGTGGAATTTTTATTTGATTAAAAAAATTAATTAAAAGATAAAGTAAAATGAATTTCATCATAGTTGCCCGTAAATTATTATTTTCAGTACATTATCATCCAGAAAATGTTGCAAAAACCTCAAATCATTAGCTTAAAAAATCGGCTTTGAAAATAAGTTGCAATCAGTTGGAATCTCCCTAGAGTCTTAGACAACGGAGGATCGTTTTTTTTTTATTATTCTTCGTCAGTTCCTTAATCTTTTTTTCGTCAGGTAACAGTGTTCAACAATATGATTCGCGTTTTACGTACAACTATATATCAGATTGCCTGTTATTCAGTCGAACAAACGTTCCTCAGTTTCCCTTTTCTCCTCTTCATTTTCTAATTATTATTCAAGCGTATTCGTGCCTATGTTTTGTTTGTTTTTTTCAGGGAAACTCTCCATCGGTTACGTATAAAAAATAAACTGTGTGTGTGTGTGAGAAAGTGTGTGGCTGCGTTAAGAAGAATCGGTAACGACTCTCGAAGTCAATTCAGTTCGAAATTTTCGTAATCGATTCTTCAAAATGTAATGCATTCAATAAAAATAGCGAAGGATGATTTGTATCAGAGCATTTATAGTTAACTCAGATGTTTATGTTGGATTTAAAAATATTAATAGCGACCGATTTGCATAAAGATTAACGGATTAACTTGTTTTTCAATGGGATACATTTTCGTCCGGTTTTTCTCGAGTATGATCGATAATTTTCAACCGATTTTACCGAGTGATAGTTTATCCTCTTTCTCAAAAGATACTCTACAAAGTGACCACCCAGACATTTCACAGAGTCGATCGTTCAGTAATTATAGCGCGTTGTTCAACAAAAACAAAAAAACTCTGATAAACAACAGGCTATAATTATTAAACAAACAGCACTATGAAATATCTTGGCGATCAATTTGTAGAGTATCTTTCAAGAAAAAGATCGAGCAATTACTTATCGAAATCGATAAAGAATTACAGATTTGGTGGAAAAAAATGAACGAAAATGTCTCTCATTGAAAAAAATGTTAATCTATTAATCGTTATGCAAGTTCATCACTATTAATGTTCCTCTCAGTTAAACATACATAATTTTATACAAATCGTCTTCTACTATTTTCATTGCATGTATGACACGTTTAAAAAATCGTTTACGAAGTTAATCACTGATTTGACGTGAGAATCGTTTCTTACCGATCTTTCTAAATTTTCTGCGCGCGATATTCTGACGCGCAGTACGAATTCAAGGCGTTTGCCAATCGTTGGATCACTGCCGCGATTCAAAGAACGAACGGCAGCGAGCAAAACGTCAAAGTTTATCGGGCGCCGCCGATTTTTTGGCTGTGTTGGCTGTAGGCGAAGTGGATTTTGGCGCCGACGATGGTCCGACGCTCGTGCTTCTCTCCAAGGGTTCGCTCCTCGCCATGAACGCCGGATGCGAAATCGCTCGCTTCGCCGCTCTAAAAGAACTACAGAAAAAGGTATGATCGTTATTATTTAAATCGTGAACGAAAATAACACAATTATTGGTCGTAATTTTTTTTACAACGACATTTTTACTCGTTGGTCGGTTTATCGGTCATTTATTTATCTGTGCAGCATGGAAACAAAGCAGCGGTGCTCTTCCTCAATTTTCCTTTAGTTAACCTTCGGTGTTATATTGGCCTCGATTTATTGGATCAGAATTGGGCAAATTATTGGCGGTTCATATAACATCAATTTACATATTTTTCTCATGCTCAATTCTGATTGACAGGATGCAGAAACACACAAATAGATTCAATTGATTAAAAAACAAATAATGGACGCAGAAAAAAAAAACTGAAAATGAAAGACTAACAGAAGCAGAAAAAAGAAATCGAAACCACAAATAACAGAAGTAAATTAAAAACCAATTAACATGAAGGAGAAAAAATAAATTAAAAACGCAGATAACGAAAGCAGATGTAATTGATAAAAAATATAAATAATGGAGTTACAAAAAATCAATTGAAAAAAATGAATGACTGAAACAGAAGAAATTGATTAAAAACACGAATTACGGAACCAGGAAAAATTAATTAAAAATATATTATTAGATTTTAATTCGTAGACAGAAATAGCACAACTTTCGATTTTTTTTCGAACTGTAGAATAACTGAAAAGATGCAAAGAACTGAAAAATGTAAAAGATTAAAAGATGTGCAGAATTCAAACAAAGCTATGGTGGTTTTTCAGTTTTTCAGAAAAATAAAAATACAATTAACGGAAGCAGAGAAAATTAATAAAAAACACAAATAACGGAAACAGAAAAAATAAATTGAAACACACAAATAAAAAAAATTGGTTGAAAAAAACGAAAAAAAAACGTTGAAAAAAATTGCTTAAAAAGGTATCATCATGACAATTCAATTGGTAAACTAAAATAGCATAAGTTCAGATATTTTTTTTACAACGACCGTTACTCGTTGATTATTTTATCGGTAATAGATTTATCTGTGCAGCATTGAAACAAAGCAACGGTGCCTTTTCAATTTCCTTTTAATTAACTTTCATTATTATATTATCCTCAATTATAACATTTATTCGACCAGAATTGGGCGAATTGGTAGTTCTCCACATAACATAAGTTAACATATTTTTCTCATGCCCAATTCTGATAGACACGACGTAGAATCACACAAATAACGTAAGCAGTCACACATAGATGAAATATTGACTGATATTTTAATGAAAAATCGAAGAATATCGATGCTGGATTTCTCGACCTTGCTGCAATGAGTCGTGAATCGTTAAGAGAATGTAAATAGTGAATAAAATATGGTGAACAGAGCGTGAGACGATATTATTTTGCGGTGTGAAGAATAAGCGGGGTCTTCGTCTTCGTGCCTTTCTTTTAGTTCGCTATTTGTAAAATTTCAAAGCTGGAAGCAGGCAAAGCAGTGTGAGACCAGATATCAGCAATATTCGAATAAAATTCCATTCAAAATACATTTCGTTGTCAATAAATATGAGTAAATGTAAGAAGATCAACGAGTTTTGATTTCTTTCTTAAATTAAAAATAAGGAAATTATATTAATTCGTGACACAAAAATCGTATCTAAGTTAAGAGGTAAAAATTAAAACCTTTTTTTGACAATTTATTTTAGGAGTATGAAAAAAGGAATATGATTTCTTTTCAGAGGGTTTACTTAACACATGTTGAAGTATTAAAAATAAAATATCTGTTATTATTTTAATGAAAAATTGGCGACAGAGGCCATCTTGAAATTGGTATTTTTTGCAACTTCTAAACGGGAGGTTTTCTCGTAAAGTATAAGATCTCGAACAAAAAAGCAAACAAATTAATGATCTATATACGATTAGCTATAGAAATACGTATATTTTTTAAATTTTGTCGAAATGTTGCCCTAAAAACAAAACTTTGTTTCCAAAAAACTGAACAATAAATTGTAAAAAAAATAAATTGTTAAGAAACTTCAATTATGAAGCTACTGTTAAAATTTCAAACTGATCCATGCAGTGGTATTTAAGTAATTCATTCAGAATTACTCCATTCAGAATTACTTGAATTCATTCAGACTTTTTTTTAGGTGACCTCGTAAGCCCAAAAAAATCGATTTTTTTTAAATTCGAAAGTGTTGTTATCGCTTTAAAAAAAGTAAATTATCTTAATGAATGATGAATAAAATCGGGTTATTGATCTTGATTAAAAATGATTGAGAGTTATTCAAATGGAAAAATATTCTGAATAGATTTTAATTCGAATATTGCTAATTCCTGTGTGAGACAGAAATAGTGAAATGAAGACGACGGTGAAGAGCGATGAGATGAAGATATTAACTGTGTGAGAAAAAATATTTGTCGGGCGTTGTTAGTTCCTCGTAGATAATTAGTCACAGATTATACACCAGTTTACATGTCATATGCTTTGTCCTGGCTGAGATGCGGAACCGGACGGTCCCGTTATTTCGGCATTCACATCTATAAACGTGCATCGAGATAGTATTTTTAGAATACGAACGGATTCGATCACCGAAAGCATTTCGTAATATTTGTTCTATTTATTCAACACTCCAGAGGCTTAAAATTCGTAATGAAGAAGTGTTTGCAAGCAAACAGAATCTAGACATGTTGAGGATGCATAACGCATACATTGCCAACCAAAAGTTTGACAAAATAATAACTTACATAATTTAAAAAAATATAAAAGTTCGGAAAAAATAAGTCGTGCCGTTGAATATATACTGAAAACATTAATATGCAATTGCAATGGCAAAAAATTATTGGAAGTAGTACTTTGTTATAGTAGGGCGAAAATATGGACTTTTCAGCCATTTCTCACAAGTATGTACATACTACTTTTCTAAGCAAGTGAGCAAAAACTCCCTTTTTATCCCTGAAGTGTAGAAAAAGTGTGCGAGAAAGTAACTTTAGCGCACTAATGCCCATAAAGTGTGTGAAAAGTTTTTTGTACATGTGTACATGTAAAATTAATGTAAAATGTTGAAATGGTTAAACACACTTTAGCTCAATTTCCATCCTTACAGAATAAGCTCGCCGATTTTCCAACATACATATGATTTTTCAAAGAATTTTATTACACTCTATTTTCTCTTTTTAAGATATGGTTAAAAATGGTAGATATGTTCAGACTTCCAACGATTTCATTAACATAGTGTCAAAAAATTCTTAAAAATAGATGATAACAAATACATCAATTGTAAAAATCTCCGAAAAATTTCCTGATTGATATTTAAAATTAGCTTATCAATAACTTTTCGGCTTTTCATTCAAAACCAATTGTCTTCGTGTCTCTAATTCCTGATTTTTCTCCCGTCTCAAATTCGATTCGAAATGTATGTGTGATGCATGCTTAAAAAATGCAATAATGTCCAAAATCCAAATATGAATATTACTTGTAAATTACCATAAAAATTACAATTTCAAAAATGGAATGAAAAAATTATGAAAAAATCATAGAATGCAAGAATCATGCAACTGACGTTTGTAAAATATCTTTAAAAAATCACTGATTATTCTAGAGTGTCTGGTCAGAGTTGGAGTTGTTAAAAACTGATTTAGAATAATTTCCGTGCCACGGAAGCGATTGAATCTGCTCGTTTTCCCTAATATTTCTCTTCGACATCGAACATTCCACCTATGACGTATCTTGCGAGCTCTTCTATGCATTTATCCCACTTATCACTTATCAAATTGCCGTGAATCATTTGATTTGTTGCGGACGGTCCATCGAATTTTACCTTGTTCGCTAAATCGTGAACTCTGTGGGAGGGGAAGTCTCAATCGAGAGTCAGAGACAGAAAGACAGAGCTGCTGTCTCTCGCAGCGCAGAGTAGATAGTGTCTATCAAGAAGATTTAACGTGAGACTCTAGTCCCGCGAAATTTAGTCCTCGGCCACGATTCATCCCCTGCGGTACACGCATTGGACATTCACGCGCTGGAGACGATTCTTTTAAACGTAAATATTGTGAGCGTGGATAGTAGCAGATAACGACGTCGTTGCTGCTCGGCGTATAAGCGTTTTTCTGTACCAGTAAACTAGAAGTAACGCCGAGCGGCGACGCGACATATCCTCACAGCAGGTACCTGTAACGAAGGAATTCCATGAGATGCTTAGGGGCAGAAAGAGTCTCTTTTCGTTCCATTCATTCCTGCATTCAATTTATTTTAAGGAGGAAGAGTCAGTAAAAAAAGTTTTTTTGCTTTCATTACAAGTAATTCGAAGCTTAATCTCTTCAATTGGGATTTTTTTCTCTCACAGAGTGTTAAGGATGTATTATCATACATCATACATGTATGATAGGTACAATTCCGCCAATCGTGAGTTTCTGAGAAAATTTCGATTACTTCCCGATGGGATAAAAATCGGAAAAAAAATAATCGATATTAAAATTGTAATAATTCTAAAGTGGTAATGACAAATTTCTGAAAAACAAAAATTGTTCAATCAGTCAACTTAACTTTTTTTCTAATGAAAATGAAATGTTCATTTTTTTAAATGAATATATATATATATTTTTTTTTTTTCAAAATGTGCGCGAAATAACGAAATTTGGATATGTATTCGGCATAAAATCATCTATTACACTCAAGATTTTTTTGCAAAACGCATATCTAAAATTTGTCATATCTTGCGCATTTTTCAAAATAGAAAAAATTAAAATCGAAATAAAGAGAAAAATCTGAAAAAATGCATAAGCATTCAAAAAAATTAACATGTCATTTCTATAAAAAAAAAAAGTTAGATTGACTGTTTATTTGTTGAACAATTGTTTTTTTTTCATCAATTTGTTAATAACATTTTGGGATTATTATTATGCGAAATCAATCTTTTCAGTATGTTTTATATGCATTATTTTTTTCCGATCTTTATCCCATCGGGAAGTGATCGAAATTGTCTCTGAAACTCACTTTTGGCGGGACTGTACCTATCATACATCCTTAATAAGGCGGGCTTAAGAGGGCAACAGAGTTGGATGTCCCCATTGATTCATAAAATATAGTTTACAGTACATCTTGTTTTTTCATTATGATTTCCTAATAATAATATATAGTGATTATAAAATACATTGTAAACATTTGACTAACTATAAATAACATTTAAAAAAAGATTACGTTTGGGATTTGCGATACACTGAAAGAACAAAATTAATTTTGATTTTTCGTATTTTGAAAAACAAAAAAAAATTTACTTCATATTCTTATTTGAGTTGAAAAGTTGAGCGATGCAAAAAATTTTCATCGTGATCACCTGAGGAATAATGATACTGAATTTGGCAGGAAAGTATCCCCTTAATGCATTAATTACGTTTTTCATTTTTCAAAAGAATGACCGCGAACTTTCGTTGAAAAATAATCATTTCTGCAGCCATTCAAAAGTTTAATCATCGTATTATAATCGCTACATGTTATTATTATAAAATCATAATTATAGAACAGATTATATGATAATAATTGTTGCAAGGAGTATTAGGCATTCACAACTCTGAAGGGCGACGAGCAAGGGAAGCAGATCAGTAGGGCATCATGAAACAATGGCTATTTAATGAAAAACTCAAGAATTTGGTAGAAAAAATAGTGTGTACAGGGTTTAGTTATGAGTGCAGTACTATTATGCAGTTTAGCTACGTTGTAAGGTTTGGATTATTCATATGTGAGAAACTGATTTATTTTGAAATTTTTTTTTAGTAATTAGTCAATTTTCAGAGTGCGGAATATTCGATTCTAAATTCATGCAGGATTGCTAATCTTCAATTATTTGTGCATGGAATCCATAATTTTTTTATTATGTTCACTATATTTTGTTAATATCGTTTTTCTGCTTAGTTTAGATTAAAATTTCAAAAATTGGACAATCAGAGAAACTGTTGCTCACGTGATTAAAACAAAAACACCAAATATAACGTGCTATTTTTTCTAACGTTAAGTATAAAGACAGGAATTACAATGAGTTCAAATATTTTGAGCGTAATACTGTAGAATTAAGATTGATGTATTGGTTAAGTCTTTTAAAAAAATTAATAGCTTTGGAGCTCGAAAAATGTTCAATTTTTTTTGCATGATAAATAGTGAATTTTACGAGCATTTCTTTTTTTAATATTGAAGTAAATTTAAGGAAAGAACATACAAAGTTTTCTCTGTTAGACTTGACACTTTTATCGCGGATCAAAATTTTTTAACTATTATCGTTTGTTTCGACTTTACAAGCGTAAATTCTACGTTCATAAACTTTAGTCTTTAGAACATCAAAATGTTTTTTTTCTTCTCCATAAAAGAAGCTTTTATCAATGAATCACTTTAATTACTAAATTGAATTATCACACCCAATTGGATTTTATGAGGAAGCGAAGTAAATGTCATATAAAGTAGAGCAAAGTTAACATTGTTCATTTGCAAATCGTCAAGAGGTCGAAAGTCACTATACATTGTGTCGTCTGGTCCGCAAGATACAAGTGAAAATTTTTAAATTCAGTTTCCAATGTTTAAATTCCTTACATCACTCCGAAAAAATTTAAAGAGATAGTCCAGTATATGAATTTCATGAGCGTAAAAAAATGTTTGAATTCAGATAAATAATCGCACTGAAAAAAAAAATGTTGAATTTTTTTCCGGTGACTCAACCCCGTTAATTTGGTAATTGGAGTGACTCATTATCGAACAAAGTGAGAGAGTATTATTAAAAACGTTAAATAATACATTTCGCTTGTTGAAAATTCATGTTGAATGTCCAATCTCAAATTTACCGTGAACTTTATAAATATTTAAAAATGTTCCGAATACATAAGATCGAAAAATAGAAAAATATTTTGAATTTTGTATTTTATGGAATACCTAAAATAACTGAGAAGTATTTTAGTATCGAAAATATGTATTTCAAAAAATGCCCACCTCTAGTACCTTTAACTCCCTCATGGAAAAAAAATATACACAAAAATATATCCGACATACAACTTTTCGGACGATAATATAACGAAAATATATTTTTCATCAATTTTACATGTACCCCAGATATATTTTTCACTCGCATATATTTCGTATATATCGCGAAATACATCTCAGTTATAGTATTTTTCGAACAAGATATATGTCATATATTTGAGATATATTTTTCAATATATCTTGAGTGTACTTTTTTTTGGGGGGGTTTACATAGCGGCAATTAAATAAAAAATAATAAAAAACCGAGAAAAAGGTATAGAGAAAGAGAGAAAGTAGATAATTACCAATGTGAGTGATTTAATTGTAGGTAGATAATAGTAGGCGTGTGTTAGATGTGGGTTAGGTAGACTTTCCGCTTTAAGTACGTGCTGTTGCGAGCTGGCGAGCAGCTGACCGCTGTATCACCGCTGGAACAGAGCCGATGCTCTCTCGTGTTCGTTTCCCGATTACTGGAAACATCACTGTGACGACGAGAGACGAAAAGAGGAAAAGACGAGGAGAAACGACGAGAGAGAAGTTCGACGACGAGACGACGAGGACGATTCCGCGAGACAACGAGGACTGGCATTATAAATAGGATTATTAAAACTTGAAGAAACGCAATCGCCTCTGTCTTTCTGCCTCATGCCTCCCTCACTATTACTATACGATACAAATTAATAGCCAAATAAAAATCTAGCTCTAAATCGAATCCAGTAGACGTGAATATATATAAGCAAACAAAATTCTCTATTAAGTTCCACTCTTTTCTCACGTCATTCGCAATAGCCAGTCCGCGTGGTCCAGCTCGAATCCGAAGGTTTAAGTTAGTTTCGCTGGGCTCTCGTTAACGCTTGCATTTCCGCAGCTGGATACAAAATATATAGCACATATATTTCATATACGAAAATAGCGTCATTAATATGTACATTTTCGGTGGTATTTTTAGGGGCGTACGCACTAATTGCACGGATTTTCCATCGTTAGTGCCAAAAATATTGATGTGATGTTATTTAGAGATTTGATGGATAGTATATAGGATATTCTAGGACGAATCGATCGACGGTTGAACCTCATCTTGTCGAAGATGGTTCATGATTTTTTGTTATTTTTTTTTGCATTAAAAATGCAAGAAATTTAAAGACGTTTGTCTGATTACGTTTTTTAAATATAAATATTTAGGCATATATTCATATGCCTCCACTTTTGCATATGAACCAAGAATTTCGTTGTTTATCTGCGATATTTTCCGAAATTTTTTGACGACTTTTTCAATCAGCTTTGAATATTTATAATAGCCGTCATTCAACAAACAGAAATAAACTAAATATGCATTCCTTTACGTCAAAAAATAACTTTAAAAATCTTGAGCCACATTCGGCAAGTCGAGGTTCAGCCGTTGGTCGCGTTGCCATGGAACGTCCCATACATATATATATATATATATATATATATATATTTGACATGGAAAGTTCCATACATACATACATATATGCATACATACATACATACATACATACATACATACATACATACATAAATACTAGGGTATGCCAAAAAAAGCGATGTTTTTTTTCCTTTCTCTCCGTCCAAAATATCGTAGAATACGTTTTAGTAAAGATCCTGTCAAAAACGGAGCTCATAATTTTAATTCTTAGAGGTCCATAATCGCGTTTAAAGTTTTTCCATTTACATAACACAGGAAAGTGAGTTTTTTACGTTCTCTCTCACTGCAACCTGAGAACAAATTTTTTTTTCAAAGAATCAATGAGTACATCTTTTGAATCATTAAATTTCTTACAAAAAATCTTATTGAGTCGAATTTGTACCGCCAATATTTGATATTTTAAAGAGCCTTGAAATGTTTGATGTTGCAAATTTTCCGTTTTTTCCACATTTTGTAGCTTCACTATTGAAGTTAGGACGAAAAGTTAAAAGAAAATTTTGTCGTCCGTCTGACGCACTACAAAAAAGTTGATGGCGAGTTTTTCGTATCGTTGATATTTACAAAGTTACAGACCAACAAAGTCGTGGTTATTGTATTTTTACCTGTTATTGAGTGAACTACTGATGTTACTACAAAAAAAGTCAATAGGAATTTATTAGAACATTGAATTTTCTATAAAAAATTCCGGATGAAATTTTATGTATCGCTAACGGTTTTACGTTACAGACTCATTGCATCTAAATTTGATGCACTTTTTGCGCATATCCGATAAAAAATTGAAATACACATACATACATACATACATACATACATTTGACATGGAAATCCCCATATAAAGATTTTTGTTTTGTTAACAATAATCAGATTGAAATACTTTTTGGCATTAGCGACGGTCAATAATAAAGATTTGCGATAAAAAATGTGTCTGATTGACAATTGTTACCTTCTCCGTCGAAGCGAAGCGTTGAGACCAGGCAAACCAAATTGTCCTCGTGGAATGACCATCCTCGCGTTTCCTTTGGCTGGTCTTGAACCTCCGTGAGCTTGCAACTGACTCAAATGGGCTGCGTATCCTTCGGTTAATACCGTAGCGAGGGATTGATGCTTCTTCGATACTTTGCCGACTATGATTATCTGATTGGGCTTGAGATTAATGGCTGTGTAGACGCTTATGTCTTTACTGCTTCCGTACGCTTGGTGGATGAGCACGCCGTGCTCTTGCACGAGATTGTTCAGGTACGCTGCTTTGTGACCCAATGGATCGGTCGATAAACCGTCCGCAAACGACACGAGACCGTGAGGGAAATTGTGTTGCGATAACCAAGACACTACTTTTTGCTGTTGCATGTCCGGTCTCGCTGTTATGTAGATTATCAAGTAGCCGAGCTCTTGCCAGTGTCTGTAAATGTTGGGGGACATTTTTAGGCATTTCACATTTGAGGGATTTTTAATTGGTGGAAATTTAAAAAAAGCTGCAAAGTAGAACCTTGCACATTGCTTCCTGATTATTTTTCGATTTTTACGAAGTTACCTCTATGAGGAAGTATATTAAGGATGTATGATACGTATAGTCCTGCCAAAAGTGAGTTTCAGAGACACTTTTGATCACTTCCCGATGGGATAATAATCGGAAAAAAATAATGCATATAAAACGTGCTGAAAAGATTGATTTCGCATTATAATAATCCGAAAATTTTATTAGCAAATAGGTGAAAAAAACAATTGTTCAATAAACAAACAGTCAACCTAACTTTTTTTCTAACGCAAATGATATGTTAATTTTTTTGAATTTTTTCAGATTTTTTTCTTTATTTTGATTTTGATTTTTTTTTATTTTGGAAAATGCGTAGAATATAATTGAGATTATAATTTATATAATTTATATATATATATATAATATTTAATTCAATTTTAGTAGTAGTTTAATGCCGAACACATATCCAAAATTCATTATTTCGCGCACATTTTTGGAAAAAAAAAATCAAAATCAAATTGAAGAAAAAATCTGAAAAAATTCATACGCATTCAAATAAACTAACATATCATTTTCATTTTAAAAAAAGTTAGGTTGACTGATTGCTTGTTGAATAATTGTTTTTTTTTTTCAGAAATTTGTTAATAACATTTGGGAATTATTACTTTGCAAAATTTATTTTTTCAGCACGTTTTATATCGATTATTTTTTTTTCGATTTTTATCCTAGCGGGAAGTAATCGAAAGTTTCTCTGAAACTTGCGATTGGCGGGATTGTACCTATCATACATCCTTAACACTTTAGAAGAGAAACAAATCCCAGTTGAGGAGATTAAGCTTCGAATTACTTAAGGATGTACTTAAACCACAAAAATTTGCAGAAAGGCATTTCCAAATTGACTACCACGAAAAAAAGTCGACTACGTTAATGATAAAAAAATCTTGTTCCCAAAATCGAAAATTTCTGCATATTTTTCCCAAAGAATTAAGAATATCAATCTGCCTAATTACCTTGCAACGTCAACAGCTCCTGCTCTGACTTTAGGGTCTCGTCCTGAGACCGACATACTCGCTGTAAACGATCCGTCAATGCTGAACACTACGCATTCCGTTTTTGGTGGTATTACAGCCATGAAAAAGTCTACGGACGTGTGATCGCCTCTGTAATCGGAAAAATAATATCGTTAATATATTTTTAAATGCGACGTCACGTGCAATAAAAAAATATACTGACCGTACGACCATTTTAATAGGATATAGACCATAACTAAGGGCCTTATCATCAGGAATAGTGTAAGTTATTCTGCCATTTTTGTCGGTGATTTCCGTCGAGAGTAAAATCCATTCTCCCATCGGAGCATCTTTCATTACATGAATATCAACCTTCTCTCCTACATTCGAATGATTAAGAAATATATGAGCAATTGAATCGGTAATTAATCGACAAATCAATTTTTATTCGCTTGCCTTTTAAAGTTATGACGTCTATTGGGCTGTACATGAAACGCGCTATTAATACTTGAGGTGCGCCTTCTTTGACGATAACATCGTTCGCTCTGTGATTGGCCGATACATTCTTGAGGCACAAAATAATGAAATAATATTATTTGGTCATTGGAGAGAGTAAAAAAATGGAGATATTAAAATGTGTTGTACCTTGAGCTTGACCGATGTATGCTTCTTGTTCCACTTTTCGCGCGGCTGACCAGGACGGAAACACGAGAGTTCCTTCTCTTCGCCGCCTAGCATAGGAAGATCGAATCTGCCGAGTTGTCGCAGTATGAAAGCTATCACGTCGGAAGATTCCCAGTAACTTGCGTGGAAGAGATGAGGCAAAGCGTTCGTAGGAAAATTGGCCAATCCTTCGGGACAGTACAGGGCGTAATCTATCCTCTTGTTGCCCCACCATTTTTGTGTTACTATGCAACAAAAAGTTGTCATTTACAGATGAGTTTGTAATTTAGGAGTCTGTCTTTGTGAACAGTTATTTTTATCGAATTTATCGAACATATCGAGTGTATCGAATTTATCGAATTCATCGAGTTTATCGAATTTGTCGATTTTATCGAATTTATCAAATTTGTCGATTTTATCGAATTTATCAAATTTATCGAATTTATCGAATTCATCGAATTTATCGAATTCATCGAATTTATCGAATTTATCGAATAACGTGAAATAAATGGGATCAGCGAAAGCTAATTTTGATGACTCAAATGAATCATCATTTTGTTTAAGATTCATTTGACTTTGGGTAAAAATTCGTTTTGCACTATCTCAATGCCTTTCACTTCACTGGAGTTCTATTACAAATTCTGATTATTCCTGCCAATAGAGCGTCGATAAACTTTACTGCCACATGGTTTCCTGTGTCACACGGTTGCAAAAAACCCACTATCGATTTTAATTATATTTTTTTAGACAAATAACACTTACACGCTGATACTGCCTGAAGAGGAACGTTATCTACGAGTCCTGACATAGTGCTTTGTATCGATATATCAGACATCCTTCGTAAATGAGGCAACGGCGTGTTGGGAACGTTAAGGGCGTCCGTAAACAGCTGAGGATTAGTCTGAATGGCTTCCACTGCAGACATACGAATTAATTATTATCTTACAATATATATTTCAATGGAAATTTTCTAAATTTTCTGCTTTATCTCTATTATTTATACAGATTATCTTAAAAATTCTGTCATTCCTGTTATACTTTATTAAAATATCTGATTAATCGTCCTGGAAAGGAATAAAAATCTCCCCTTGAGTATTTCTTGATTTACTGGTAAAATTAAATTAATAGAATAGAGAATAGAAGTTAATAAAAAAATTTATTAACTATAAATAAATTAGATTAAAATATTTAAGTAACATCTCGGAAAAATGTATGCATTGAATTTCTTTAAAGATTGGAATAACTTCAGATCGAACATACGTAAGTGATACGGTTGACCATTTCCCAACGGATACTTCTGATATCGCGCGACGTTCACCGGCGGTAGCTGCGAAAATCTCGCAGAGATAAGAGGTTCCAACCTCGCAGCAACCGGATCCGTAGGATGGAACAAATTGTACACTTGATTGACCGTCGGCCGTGGAATGTTGCTATTCTTTTCGCCCGACGAGGAGATTTTTCTGTAGGCCAGAACGAGAGCCAATGGGCTGCCGAACATGAAGAACTCGCTCACTTCAAAATCGAGTTTGCTGTGTTGCGAGTTATCGCTGCAAGAAAAATCAAAATTATATTTCGCAATAAAAAAGCTGAAAATGAAAGCTCGTTGAAGCGTCGAGCTCGGAAATTTTAACTGCCAAGAGCATAAATCCTACGCAGAGCTCTATAATTATCTGTGAAAGATTCTCCGACGAGTACAATATTGAATATTCAATTACAGATTACAAATTCGCAAACAGAATTCTTCTTAATTTATTATAGGCAATTTTTATTTTTTAAAAATTGGTTAAAGTTAGCGAGAACATTGATTTTGAGTAATAATAATATTTTTAAAAAGGCATTAATAAATGTATTTAGGAACAGTTTTTGAAAACTTACAAAGATTTTCTCTCATTTTTTTTTCTTATAAAAATATCCCCGATTTTTTTTCAATATGAACAAATCCATTTAGTTAAATACGAACATCCATTAAAAGTTTTTTACCGAATTTTTAATTTGGAGGTGACGAAATGAAGCATTGCACGAAAACGGTGTCGAACAATGACCAAAAACGTGAATTTGACAAAAATATATAATTGAATAAATAAAATGTCATCAAGCGTCGAGCTCGGAAATTTAATTTGCAACGGGCACAAATTCTACGCGGAGTTGTACATAAAAATGTCAATATTTGAATTGCTAAATATTATAATTGCCAATATGTGCGATATTTTTATTGATAAAAGGCATAGGTATATTTCCAGGGAACTTTGCAAGCTAAACGATTGAAAACGTAAATTCTGCTTATGGTGAAGTTTATGGAGCAAATACAAGCGCGCCAAATTAAAACAATAATGTGTTATTTACCAATTGCATTGCACGGACGCAAATGAATGATTAGCGCGACGTGCTTTACGCCGGACTCGGCTAACAAATGAAAAATAATCTTCGTAAAATAAAAAACCATTTTCCGCATAAATTTATCAGAAAATTAAACTTCAAGAAAAATATCAGTTACACAAATCCAATAATAAAAAAAAACCTGCACTTTTCGATGGTATAAAAATTTAACGAAATCCATGCACATTAAAGGTGATAAAAAGATGAATATTGCATAATAACAATTCTAAAATGTTATTAATAAATTGATGAAAAAAAATTTGTTCAAAAAATTTCCCGAAAAATCCTACTTTTCTTTAAATGAAAATGATTCGTTAATTTTTGCGAATAAGTACAAATTTCTTCAGATTTTTAAATTCACTTTAAATTTTTTTCTCTTTCTATGGAAATAAATATGTGAAAGATGAAATATGTAAAACACAAGATTCTTAAAAAAATTCATACGTATTCAGGAAAATGAACGAATTATTTTTGTTTGAAAAAAAACAACGTTGGGATTCCGGGAGATCTGTTAAACTCTTTTTTTTAATCGATTCGTTAGTAACATTTAAAAATATCTATTACAAAAAGTTAATCTTTTCAGTACCGTTAATCAGTTGCAATTCTCTAATTTTTCTCGAACATACGCGAAATGATAAGGCGCTAGGACTACCTTAAAGAGCGATTAATATTTGTTAAAATTACCTTGTTGAGGAAGATCTTCTTCTGGGCGAAGGAGCGGCCAAATGTCTGCCATCTTCGAGGCCCACATTATTTTCCAAAGCTGATTGATTGTCATTCTCTAAAATGCTGTTTTCACTGTCGTGTCGCGACTGATATTGCACCGTTCTGCATAACGCATCGTAAGCTAGAATCGAACCCACAGAATCGCCGACGAAAGACACTTGACCGGCAAATCCTCGGCCCTCGTCGCTTCTCACGAATTCTTGGTAAACTTGATTCGCGCCGTTTACCACTCTAGTCACGGAATCTTGATAATCGGGGGTTGAACTCGCGAGCAAAGGAATCGCTCCGATAGGAATCGTATCGTGCGTGACCTGAGGTGTGTCAACGCATGAAGGCGAAACGTCGAAACTGTAGGGACTGAGGCTAAGTAAAAAAAAAATAGAAAAACCTCTTAGTATCGTTTGCAGTGAAACACTTTTTAAATTATATACACGTCCTTCAAAAAATCATAAATTAAATCGCCGTTAAATCAAAACAAACATCAATGAATTTGCGAAGTTTTACTTTGCTTTGATGTTCTTTGACTTCGGAACATTTCGGTTCATTTGTTGAGATTCGGCGTGAATTAGAAATTTTTTTTTTCCGAAAATTCAAAATCCTTAAATCAGAACCACTTTACCGATTTCGCTGAAATTCAATACCAAATCAATCATTTAACGTGTCTGTATTTATAAAGAACTATTTAGCTAAACTGGCGAAGTTTTACGAAAGAGTGATCAAGACATTTTTTTCAAAAATTAAAAATTCTATAAAACTGTATACATTGATACGTTTTCTTAAAAATCACGTTTTTAAGGAGATGCAGTCACGCAAAATAAGTCATGAGAAAAAAAATTCTGCAAATTATATACACGTCCTTTAAAAAATCATAAATTAAAACGTCATTAAATCAAAACAAACATCAAAATTACGCAATTTTGCACCAGAATAGAGTGAGGTAAACAGTCAAATTTTTTTTAAATAAAATAGCCACGAAAAAGGTATTTGAGGACTTATATACACTTGTGATGAGCGAAAAAATCGAAATTTTAAAAAATAAATATTCTGTAAGTACAATGTCTAAAGAATATTCTCACCAAATTTTATGAAGATCGGAGCATTAGATTTGTAACTATAGGTATTTCAACCGATAGCTTCAAACGCAATTATCTCTGAATAGTCTTTTTGAAAAATATCTTTACGGTGGGCACGATTACTAACAAACTATTAATCCGAGCCAAACCAAATTTATACCACTTCATTATTATACTAATAACTAGAGCCTAGACAAAGGATTTCAAATTTTATTAAAAAGAAAAAATTCTCACAGAAAAACCGAAAATTTAGCACCTCAAAAAAATGAATTTTTTGTTAAAAGTGTCGCAATTTTTTTTTTAAATGTAAATTTTAACAAATCCTTCGTCCAGGCTCAAGCCAATGCAATGTACTAATGTAATCTTTATAAATTCTAATTTTCGGATGAACCGTTCTCAAATTATCATGCCCGCCGCAATTGATGCTCAAAAAAAGTTGCTACTGGAATACAGCTTGAGTTCCGCCATTTGGAGGAATATTTTGATGAAAAAAATTGTACAAATACATGAACATGTGTACTAATGAATGACGTTCACAGTTTTTCAATAAACATTTTTTTCTTGTCGAAATTTTTTTTTTTAACCCACGTTTTTTTTCCCCGCTGCAAGTGTATATAAGACCTTAAGGGTGTCGACAACCGGTATTTCTACCCTAAAGTGGAAGAGCGAAAAATACCTCGACAATATTCCAAGACCCTCCGTACAAATGGACGGACAAGAAACGAACTTGACGGAGATGTGGCCGACCATACTCGGATAATGCTGCCTCATGACAGACTCGAAGGCTCCACGAAACGTCGTAATATCGGACTTTTTGGCTGTGAGGTCGACATTCGCGTCTGTCGAATAAATGCAATCTCAGATTATCGCGGAAGGATTATTCAACATCGTTAGCCTTCGTATTTCGTACCTAATACGCTTCCAGCGTGCATAACTATGAGCAACACCGTTGTTCTGCATGGCTGATGCGTTGGTGAATGCTGAGGAGATGCTGGACAAGATATGTCTATGCTCGCCGAAGATTTTATGTGAAGCCTCTTGCTGCTTCTCTCGCTCGCAACCCTTTGCAGATACGAGTGTGAAAAAATGCTATCTTCCGCTGGAATTAAATGAAAACAATTATTTATAATACAAACTTTGGGAATAAATTAAACCTAGACTAAAAAAATTTTCCGTTCCATTCCCAATACAAATGCGAATGAATTTTGAAAGACTCTGTACAGGAAATGGAAATTAATATGTTTGCATAGTAAATTCAATACAGGTCAAAGAGTAGCGATAATTCAGTGATTGAAAATTACGCCACATGATTAAATCAACGATTACTAAATCAGTGCATGAAAATCAACAGGCATTTCAGGAATTTCAGTATACGATTTGAAATTTATCAAGTTTACCAAAATTTCAAAAACTAATATTGTAAAATAACCAGCAAAGAATTTGCATTTTGCGAATTTGCGAATTTCATAACATTATTAACAGTGTAAAATGTTTATGAAATTTACAACAGTTTATACGTATTGTACTTCCAATACAATTATATTGATTTTAAGAAAAAAAATTTTACAGTGCACCTTTATATTATAAAAAATGTTATGAATTTCATAACATTTTTAAAAGTGCAAAATGTTTATGAAATTTACAGTAATTTATGCGTATAGTACTTCCAATACAATTATATTGATTTTAAGAAGAAAAAAATCTTCACAGTGCACTTTTATATAATAAAAAATGTTGTAAATTTCATAAGATTTTTAACAGTGTATGTACCGTGTTTTTCGGCTGAAGGTGCAGTCGGCGAAACCGAATCTTCTTTGTCAGCGAGGAGGTCGAGTGAGCTCCACTTAGCGAGTGAAGTGTTGTCGCCAAAGTCCTCTGAGCGCAGAGCAGCGTGTTAAATGGATAAAGAAGAAACACGACGTTTTCGTTACGACAACATTGCCTGGTTAACACCCAACTAGTGAAAAGTCAACTTAAACTGCAGTTACCATAAAAATAATAATGAGAAGAATTGCTATTAATTTCACGGTCTAAGTCCGCACTAAATCAGCTATTTTTTATTTCACTTACAGTTAAAAAACACTAATTAGCTGGATAATCTTGTGGAAACTCTCACCTTGTTCTCGTTTACCGGTAAATGAGTTTCTTTACTTTAGCGTCTGTTTTTCGTTATCACGTTAATTTTTCAATGATATCGAGAAGCTCAGCCGATGATTCAATCACAGAAGCCGTGCTATTTGGCGTACATGCGATTCGCAGGTCTTTCTTTAAGGAACTGTACCAGTGTGAAGCTCTCAAAAAAGAAGAAAACTTCAAATTTTAACGTGTTACCGAATCTGATCAGGAAAATCCGAAATCCTATTTTTCGTCGGCAAATTTCTGAATTTTCCGATTTAAAAAATTCACATTTTTCGTCATATTTTAGGTGAAATACTTTCGAAAAGATTTGAAAAGTTATTTTCGATGCTTTACCCAATTTTTTCATCATTTTTTTTCAATCAGAAAAAAAACAGTCATAATAAAATAAATAGAGTATAAGTGTACACTACCAAAAATATAGTTACTTCCGTTAGTTCGTTAATATGATTTTGAGTTATTTGATTGCATATCAAATTCTTAAAGTATTTTAACTATTTGGATTCCGTAAAATAAGTTTTCGGTTTTTTTGCTATCAGAGATGAAATTTAAGAAAGCACAAGTCGAAAATTGGGTATTCATCAATTCATTTTTTGAACTCAAAAATAAATAAAAAGTCGACAAAAAAAAGTGGGTTAAGCATTAACAAGACCTTTTTAAATCTTCTAGAAACTTTTTCTCCTCGAAAATGTCGCCAAACGTCAAATGAAATTTTTTTGAAAAATTCAGAAAATTTCCAACAGAAAATAGTTTTTTGGATTTTCTTGATCAGTTTCGTTAAGAAATCGAATTTTTTATTTTTCAGTTGAAAACTGCAGTATACGATTCCCTTTGAGAATGTTGAGAAAAAAAATTTTTAATTTCGGTTCTCTCTTTATTTCAGTATCGTGAATTAAGTGACGAAAAAAAATAACCCCTGAAAATTTGCAGGCCAGATTTTTGTCCGATAATTGTAAGAACGACCATTATAGTTTATTTATAAATGAATACATCTCTAAATGTGAAACAAAACTATGAAAAGAATTTAATCTTGAAGAGTTTACACTGGTATAGCTCCTTAAATAAAAAATAAATTCATGCGAAGTTGGTCAACAAAAAAACGTCTCTGTTCCTTTTATTCAGCATTTACAATCGTAACATTGGTCGCCAACATTCCACGATACTTTATTTGCCCTTTGTACTTGCTTTTCTCTTTAAATTACTACGTTATTTTAAATTACTTTTCGCTAACTACGTGTTATTATTATTTTTGTTGTTGTTGTTTGTGTGCGTGTCGTCCTACCTTTGCGAATCGTGGGTATAACGAGGCCAGCTGCGTTTAGTCGATGTCGACGAGAGTGCGACAGAGAACAAAGAGAGAGAAAAACACATAGAGAAGAGACAATAAAACTATCGAGAACTATCGCTTGCAATCGTGCGCTCTATGATTCGAATTAATCGTCATATCGTCGACGTTCAGTGTGTAAAATGCCGCCTATTTTTCTCTTTCAAATCGTAATTATTAACTACCATTCGTCCCTGAAAAAATTCGCACTCGTCGGATGCACTTAAATCGAGTTTCTCTAAATTCGTTCGTGCACAAATATCATTCTAATGGATAATTCACTATTTTGTTTCTATGGTAACTCGGCTAATCCTTGTGCAAAGCTCGAACGGTTTCAGCAATTTTCAACAAATGCCAAAGAAAAATAAATCAACAATATCGCGAATTAAATTATGATTTGCTTGACTAAATTAATAATGCTCGATCGAAATCGGTACAAAAAAAATGCGTTTTTTGCTGACTTTTCGAGTCGATTTGGGGATCATCAAAATGTAAAATGTTCGAAGAAATCGATTATCTAAAAATGGTTTCGTTTTTTATTGCTGTTGAATTTTCAGGGTAAAATTCGAATAATTTCGGTTTTTAGCTTTTTTTTGAGACGTCGTTTTTCAAAACAGCGAGACTTTTTGAAATCTGCAAATTGTGCTATTTTTTTGGAACATTTCACTTTTCTAAACATTTAAATCGTCAAGAGACAGTGCTAAATAATTTTTATTGGAAGAAATTTTTCGAAATCTTTTCTGTTACATCAAATTCTAAGAATGTCGATGATCAACAAAATCAATAAAAAATATTTGTCTTTTTAAAACAGATTTACCATGCGCACTTTCAAAGGAAGAGTTTTCAAATAATCCGTCTCAAATTTTTACAAAACTTCTTCTCGCTATTCCTCGTCGTTTTATGGAAGCTTTTTTGTTGTTGTTAAGACGTTCACATTTTTTTAAACGAAAAACTGGCCCAAAAATCGGCGAAGTTCTATACATTTTTTCGAAGCGCCGACATTTTATTAATTTTGATTTTAAAAAAATCTCCATAGCACGACGTTCATATTGGGTAATAATCTTTTCACAAATTTCGTTTTAAATAATATTTACGACCACAATCATGTCAAACCGACAGAAAACCTTTTTTATCGCAAAAATTTTCGAGCATTAAAAAAAATGTAAGCAAAATAAAAATAAACGGTTAAGCATTAATTTCCTGTTCTGCATCAGTGCTTTGAATCGACATATGCTAATCAGACTCATTAGCGTATTATAAGCATCGAAACAAAAAAAAAAACAAAAAAAAAGCAAAAATGAGCGATTTTTCGGGGCGTTACACTTTAAAAAAAAAAATTCCGTCGCATGACGTTCATATTGAGTAATAATCTTTTCACAAATTTCATTTTAAATAATATTTACGACCACAATCATGTCAAAGCGACAGAAAACCTTTTTTATCAAAAAAAATTTCAAGCATCAAAAAAAAAGTGAGCCAAATAAAAATGAATATTGAAACATTAATTTTCTGTACTTCATCAGTGCTTTGAATCAAACTGATTGGCGTATTATAATCATCGTAAAAAAAAAAAAAAATGCAAAACGAGCGATTTTTTGGGGCGTTACACTGTGATGATCCCATAAATACTGCGCCTATCGCCTATTTCTATCAATAATCACTGCCATCATGCTCTGTTGCATTGCGTAAAATTGCGATTTATGAAGGGCTCCCATTTGGGATTAACTATCGCACCCCGTAATTCGTCACTTCGTCCTTGTCGTCGTCGTTACCTCGACAATCGAAGTACTCGTCCTCGCTGCTGGATTCTGAGTCTCTGACGATACTCTCCATTCGCAGATTCGCTATCTGAATCTCGAAGCTTTTGGCTGAGCTCGGCGAGGGCAGCGATTGGTTGCTTCGATTCCAGCCCTTTTTCATTCGAGTTGCCGCAACGGGATCCGATTTTTCGTCGTTTATCTTCGAACTTTATCCAAAAATATGTGATCCATTTGCAGATACATAAAACAAACAAAAGATACAAAATAGAATGAAAAACCGTTCGTATTTTACAATCTTTTACATAGCCAAAAAAACAAGAGCAAATGATTTATTTTTTAATTTCTATCGTTGTATCCGTTTTTGCAAAAAGTTGCTATGAAATTTATTCAAAAAACGGATTTATCATCTCATTTTTTACTTTTTGACATTATTACTTTTGAAAATAGTGTTTTTAAGAACTTTGGATAAGTATTCAATTAAACTTTTAGTGCGTACGTGGCTTAATTAAATCGACCCAATCTGAATTAAATCTACCACAAATTTGTAATGGTAATTGACGTCTTATTAAAATTGATCACAACTTTGTGATGATCATTGCAGTTCAACTACAATTTATCCCAACTTTGTTGTGTTAATTGTAGTCCAACTGAGATTCATCACAACTTTGTTATGATAATTGTAGTCCAACTATAATTGATTACAATTTTTTTATGACAATTGTACTCCAATTAAAATTGATCAAAACTATTTTATAATAATTGTGGTCCAACTCAAATTCATCAAAATTTTGCAAAGATAAGTATAATCGAACTGAAATTTATCACAATTTTGCAATGATAATTATAATCCAACTAAAATTCATCACAATTTTGCAATGATAATTGTAACCCAATTGAAATTTATCACAACTTTATGATAACCAATTGAATGTCCTTACTAATGAATGATAATTGCAGTCTCACCAAAATTAATTGCAACTCTGTTATCGCTTGTCATTTCGTCAGGAAAAAAATTGGTAAAAATTACCTCGGCGCGTTCAGTTCGATCGGCGAATCCTCCGGTGTCCCTTCTCCATCGGAACTAACATTGGTGTTAATAATCGGTATATCCGACGGCTTTCTCAAAGCCGGAGGGCTTTGAGGGTCCTCGTTCTTTTCAATACTTCCGAGAGTAGCAGCGAGCGTTTTGGCGACTTGATCAGAGCCCTGCATCGGTGTCGAAGCTGTGTTATTAGATTCTGATTTGTCTTCGTCGTCCAGATCGCCAGATCCATCCTCTCCGTTTTCGCCGCTTCCCATTTTCTGTTGCAAAGCCAATTGCGTCTGTCTTTCGATCTCCCGAATGTCTTCCATCGTCAGACCGTTCCACTCGTCTTGCCATGCCCATGCTTGTCTGTGCGCTCTCACCATCGTTTTCCTCAGCGCTAGATGAGCAAAATTAACATTTTAACCGGTGTCTCAGGAATTTAATTTCTCAACGTAATTTTTTTGCTGTTATTTTTAAAGTTTATATGCACGTTTCAAATTAAAATGTTATGTATTTTTTTCTTTTTCGATAATAACGGAGGAATAAACATTATAAAAATCATGATATTCGGCCGACGACGCGCCGGAAAAATCCGAAATTGCCCGAACCGATTGTGACGTCACGATGATACATGACATACAGTATTAACTTGACGATTTTTTATTGTAAACTCAGTTGGACCCGCAAATGCCACATTTTTTTAATAGCAATTATCATTTTAATATATTTTTAAAGTGACATATCTAACGCCATAAAATTTTCTTTCTATAGTTTTAAAGATTTTTTGATAAACGAAGAATAATTTTGTAAATAAAAAAAAATGCTGTAAGCATATAAGTTACATATAATTTACAAGTGATGTTTACTTATTACATTGGGTTACATTGCTGTAGAATTACCGCGTTTAGGTAAATGTAGAAAGTAACTTCTATATGCATTTTTAAACATATTCATGAAAAAATTCCTGACTGCGATTGAAAAACCAGAAACAATTGTGCTGTGATATTATCGAACGCTACCTTTTTTACAATACCGTTTACAAAATTCAATATAGAGGTCTATAAAATTTAATACATTGTTTATGGTATTTTCAATACAAGTATATTTATTTCAAGACAATTTTTTTTACAGTCGATTTAAAAAAAGCCCTGAGCGATCTGAGGAAACAGGAAATGAAATGAAGACTCACCCACGTCGTGTATGAACTTTTCTAGCTTGGTCTGCATACCCCAGTAACGGAATTCCACTCGACAGAGCTTGTAAGCGCACATCAGAGATTTTCCCGATGGCGTGGGCTGTGACCTTCCCTGTGTATCATTTCGCAATAGATAAATGTCGGAAACGGTGCAAATATAGAGATATTCTCCAGGTGAAACTCCCTGGACTCTCTCATTTCATTTGTGATTCTGGGCTCTGATACACGTTTCTGATATCATTTGTTATCGCTTTCAGTAGTCGAGTGAGTCACTAAAGAAAAGCGTCTGGAGTTGAGCTACTGACCACACGTATTGTCTAGTATTCCATTTCAGAGCTGGGCAAAATACATGAAAATACTCAAAATACAAAATACTTCAGGTTTTTTAAAATACAAGATACTTTTGGTTCTTCAATCCTTTGGTATTTAAAAATACAAAATACTTTTGGTGCTTCAATTCTTTGGTATTTGAAAATACAAAATACTTTTGGTACTTCAATTCTTTGGTATTTAAAAATACAAAATACTTTTGGTACTTCAATTATTTGGTGTTTAAAAATACAAAATACTTTTGGTATTTCAATCCTTTGGTATTTAAAAATACAAAATACTTTTGGTACTTCAATTCTTTGGCAGTTAAAATACATTTCTAAGTACTTTTCAAAGAATTCTTCAAAAAACCGTATGAAATTCAATTCTGAGGCATTACGCATTCATTGGATGTGGTAGTGAGTGTTTAATGTTGCATAAAACAATTCATACATGCTTATTCGTTTGTTAGTTGGATTAAATTGAAGGAATAATCGTTTTCGAGACATTTTCCCGTTTACGCAATCATGACGACATTTTTCTAAATGTGATTTTTCAATGTTTAAAAAAATTCAAAACACGTTTACATGAAAATCACATAATAAACATTCATAGAAACAAAGCTTCTTGAGCAAGGGAAACTCTAGAAATCAAGATTGCAACAGAGCTTTCTCACAATTGTATCACACGTTCGTAAACTTTAAACTTTAGAACATCAAACTGTTTTTTTTTCTTCTTCATAAAAGAACCTTTCATCCATGAATCACTTCGATTATTCAATTGAATTATCACACACCCAAATTAATTTGATGAGGAAGCGAATTTCAAAAAATACTATGAGGAAGCGAAGGTAACGTTATACTAAGTAGAGGGAAGTTAACATTGTTCATTTGCAAATCGTTAAGGAGTCGAGAGTCACGATACATTGTGTTGTCTGGTCTGAAAACTACAAGTGAAATTTTTTTAAATTCAATTTCCAATGTTTAAATTCCTACATCACTCTGAAAAAATTCAAAAAGGTAGTCTAGTATATAAATTTTATGACCGTGAAAAACTGTTTGGATTTAGATAAATAATCTCACTGAAAAAAATTATATGGTGAATTTTTTCAGGTGACTCAACCCATTTAATTCATGAATTGGAGTGACTTATTGTCGAACAAAGGGAGAGATTAAGACGTATTATTAAAAGCGTTAAATAATACATTTGCTTGTAGAAAGTATTTTATGCATGAAATCAGTAGTATTCAGCAATAACAGTCATGCGCTATTTTAACTATTCGGTAGTTTCATTGCATTTTAATAAGACGGAAGTCAAAATAGCGAATGGCTGTGATAGCGAATTTCATAATTAAGGCCATTATAGATTCAGACTTTTCTTATTTCGAAATTTGCTATTTTAAACATTGGCTATTTTGAACTCCGCCCAAAATGGAGATGAAAGACTCACTTTGACGTCGTTCCAGTAATCCTCCAGCCACGAGTCTTCCAGAGGTCCACGTCCGGTTTTCTCCGAGACGTACAACTTTGGGTCTTCCTCCTTGACATAATCGGCGCCGACCAACTGATCCTTTACAACGTCTATGACATCGACTAAACGGTTGCGAAGATCGCTTCCCGAGAGCTTGAAAACGTTTTCCTGACTGCCGTCGTCTGGGAAATAGTACGTCTCGATTTCGACGGAAAATTTCTCGACGAAGGGACACGTGTAACGAGTCTTCGTGTAGGGATAAGCGTTCCATGCCTCTTCGTTCACCGTTAACGCTGACTTCGGCAGCAGGGATTTAAACCAACCCGGCAAATGGCTTCCTACGTGGTATATCTTGTGGGTGTACTGACCCGATCCACCCCCAGGACCATCGGCGTAGGGCTCGTTCACTATTATCTCCACACCACTGCCGACCCCTTTGCTTTCCTCTCGTGATTTTTTCTGAAAAAGCACGGCTACAATTATTTCCTTATCTCTAGTAGTAATGAGTGTGTTTATTAACAATATTTTGTACATTTTTATATTAACAATACTATGTTTTTCTCATCAATAAATAATATATATGGGGCATTCCACGTCAAATCAGCAGCCCATGATATGATCTTCACCCTCCTCACCCTCATCGATTTTGTTTATTTTTTAAAATGATGTTGTTACCGACCCATAAAGGCCTCGGAATTTTTTTCAGATTTTTTTATCACCTGTAACATTTTTAAATCATCGAAAAAAAAATAATTTGAAAAACGCTGTTTTTGAAAATCTGAAAAAATTCACAGTGATTCTAGGATTTGAAATATGATTTTTGAGCGCCATGCGATAATGTGATCTCAATATTTACTATTTTTTCCACATTTTTTTTTACATTCATTTTTATTTATTAAGTGCGATTTCTCGCACGCGCAGCGAAGCAGAACGTGTGAGAAATCGCACTTCTCGCACCAGTGAAATAAAACTGTATACGAAACTCGTTGCGAGAAACTTTTTCTCAACTCGTTTGATTCTCGCACGGAGTTACATAAAAAATTAAATTACACTAAAATAAGCACGATTTTGTACGATATAAGAGGTCGAGGCTTTTCTGATTGTAAAAGTTCAGCAGAGCAAAAACGCATTCATTCTTGAAAGCCATGATTTTACGCTCGGAAAAGTTTAAATTCACAACGTTCATGTAAGCTCCTTAGATTATGAATTAATGTGGTTACCGCTATCATATATAGCTGAGCGATCCGATATTCCTCCACCGTGAGAGGCAGTGGTATTCGATACTCCTTTATCAGCATTTTGGAAGTCGAGTTTCCAAGGTACTTAGACACCTCTTCTCTTCACTACTCTCCCGTCATTTCTGAAACATGTCAAAGCACAGTATTTTTATAATTACGAATTATTTTAAATGTAATGTTTCTTTTTTTTTTTTATCACAAATCTGTTCAATAATAAAAAGCTGCAAAGTTGAACTCTGCAAATTGATTCCTTATTATCTTTGAATCTTTTTTTTTTAATGAAATTTCTATTAGGAATTATAGTAATCGATTTTGGCTGGCTCGTAGAGAAAGTTGTGTAAGAAAAAAAAATTATGAGGAAGCAATTTGCAGAGTTCAACTTTGCAGCTCTATTTTTTATCAGAGTTAAATGCCCGATAAATTTTAAGCACATAAAAAATTATGACAAAATTGTGTACCTACTATTGCTAATTAGTACTAATTTCATTTCTAAAGTTTGTCTTCCTTATCTTACATTTTGTTATGGTTAATGCGATAACATAATTTTTCCAAAACTTAAAATTAAAATTCCCGACAAATTTTAACCAAATTGCATTTTATAACGAAATTATGTACTAACCATCGCTACATAGTATCGATTTTATGTATGAAATTTGTGTTCGTAGTCTCATGTTTTTCCGAAGTACAGTAAAGTACTTTTCAAAAAGTTGCCGGACTTTTTTGGATCTTCATGGCTTAAAATCGAGGGATCGACCGAAAAATCAACTGTGCCAAAAGAATTTGCAGTCAAATAATATCTTGAAGTGGCTCAATCGCGATCTTCATTTTTTAACAATTTCCAAATAAACAAATAATCATTAAACAAATTAAAACACGTAGTTAAAATCGACCCTCTGTATTTAAGGTGGATATTAAGGTCAGAATATATACTTTTGCATTTATAAAAATAAATAAAAATTAATTTAAAAAAATATTTGACAGACCCTTGTATAAATGCATCCAGTATTTATAGAGTGTAATAACAGCGGACTTTTAAAGGTGTAGTCGTTGCATCAACGAACGTCTTTGTCACGAGCAATTGAAATTCTGCGACTGCACTCGCTCGCTAACCGAAGGAAGAAACAACAGAGAGAAATTAGATGTGGCTATTATGACGTGTATGCACCAAGATCCAGAACAGTGTGTGAGGTAATAAACGACTGTTGCGTAACAAACTGACGGTGGCATTAGTCATAATTATTCTGGGGATTGCCGGCAGGGATTACCGATGAATTTCTTCGGTCTCTTCGACAAGCCGCAAATTCGTGATATATTGTATCGCCGAATGGAAATTTTCCATTACTCTCGTGACTAAATATTGATTCAATAAGTCGTGATGGAAAAATAGATGAGGCAGTATTTAAAATACGTCATGTACTTTAAGTATTTAAAATAAATGCGCAATTTAAAATACATCATAGACTTAAGTATTTGAAATACGTATTTTAAATAATAAAATACTTCTCAGGTATTTTAAGTACTTTATAAAATACGAAATAGAAAATACTTTTCTATGTCTTTTTTTACGAATAAAAATGAAAAAAAAAAAAGGAAAAAAAATCTGTTTTCGCTAGTAGTTTGAATTCTATTTCACAACTCCGAAAAATCATCAATTCAAAAAGTGCGCCACCTATTATCCTACAGCGATTGTAACAGTCTGAAGTTGGCTTTACGTCAAAGCCATGAACGACCAATCAGAGTGCTAGAAAGGTGGCTTCGGTCTTCGATATTTCGACTTTCGATGTGCCATGTCTTTTCCAACATAGGATATGTAATACGAATAGGGTATGTAATGAATAAACGTATATTAGACCGTGTAATGGCACAATTCAAACCCAAACTCCACTGTAAATTTCTCCCCAGTCTTTTTATAGAAAGCTTTGTTGTCGTATTAACAGCGAACGAATCAATCACAAGCTCGCTGGTTTTCTAAGCAAGGGACGGAAAGCGCAATGTAGGCCGAGGTTTTTCTCAAAGTGTGACCGGTGGGCATACCGGCCGGTAGGGGGCGCACAGAGAAAGGGGACGATAGTACATATAGCTAATGCACGTATAGAACGGTACAAACCCGCGTTCGGTCAGGCACTTGACGTGCTTCATGCTGTACAAGAGACAGCGAAGGAGAAAGCTCTTTATCGGTGAGAGGGAGACAGCGAGCAATCCCGTGGTGCTCTGGTTGCTTAACGGGTGCGCTCAAACACCAGAGGGCGTTCACTATAGCCCTGATTACACGGCCCGTACCATCTCCAGAGAATTATGTACCACTGTAACCTACGCTGAATATTCAAGTACATACCAGAGCTGGGCAGTATTTTAAATACATCATGTACTTTCTATTTTTTTAATAATGAAATACTTCTCAGGTATTTTAAGTACTTAATAAAATACAAAATACTTTTCTATTTTTTGATCCTATATATTCGGAACGTTTTTTTAAATATTTACCAAGTTCACGTTAAATTTGAATTTTGAAATTTAAAATGTACTATTAACAAGTGAAACGTATTATTTAACGCTTTTAATAATACGTCTCATTCTCTCCCTTTGTTCGACAATAAGTCACTCCAATTACTAAATTAATGGAGTTGAGTCACCTGAAAAAATTCAACATATTATTTTTTTTCAGTGGGATTATTTATCTGAATTTGAACAGTTTTTCACGGTCATGAAATTCATATACTGGACTACCTTTTTAAATTTTTTCGGGGTGATGTAGGGAATTTAAACATTGGAAACTGAATGGAAAAATGTTCACTTGTAGCTTTCAGACCAGACAACACAATGTATCGTGACTCTCGACGTCTTAACGATTTGCAAATGAACAATGTTAACTTTCTTCTACTTAATATAACAGTGCCTTTGCTTTCTCATAGTGTTTTGTTAAATTAGCTTCCTCATAAAATTAATTTGGGTGTGTGATATTTTAATTTAGTGATCGAACTGAATCATGGATAAAAGCTTCTTTTATGAAAAAAGAAAAAAACAACAGTTCGATGTTCTAAAGTCTAAAGTTTATGAACGGTGTGATAAAACTGTGAGGAAGCTCTGTTGCAATCTCGATGTCCAGAGTTTTCTTTGCTCAAGAAGCTTTGTTTCTATGAATATTAATTATCTGATTTGCATTTAAACGTGTTTTGAATGTTCTCAAACATTGAAGAATCACATTTTTTTAAATGTCGTCATGTACTGAAGTCAATTGCGTAAACGGGAAAATGTCTCGAAAACGATTATTTCCCCAATTTAGTTTGACTAACAAACGAATAAGCATGTATGAAGTGTGTTATGCGACATTGAAAAATTACTACCACATCCAATAAATGCGCAATGCCTTAAAATAAAATTTTATACGGTTTTTTGAAGAGTACTTCGAAAAGAACTCGAAAGTACCAAAGGATTGCAGTGCCAAAAGTATTTTGTATTTTAAATACCTGAAGTATTTTGTATTCAAATACCTGAAGTATTTTGTATTCAAATACCTGAAGTATTTTGTATTCAAATACCTGAAGTATTTTGTATTCAAATACCTGAAGTATTTTGTATTCAAATACCTGAAGTATTCTGTATTCAAATACCTAAAGTATTTTGTATTTCTAAATACCTGAAGTATTTTTTATTTTGTATTTTTAAACACTTGAAGTATTTTGTATTTTGTATTTTTAAATACCTGAAGTATTTTGTATTTTAAATATCTGAAGTAGTTTGTCTTTCGTATTTTAAAATACGTAAATGTACGTGTATTTTGTATTTTTAAATACATGAAGGATTTTGTATTTTGAGTATTTTCATGTATTTTGGCCAGCTCTGCTCCAGAGAATTATGTACCACTGTAACCTACGTTGAATATTCACGTACATAGAGGCTGTAAGCCACCTGGCGGTGAAGCCATTCCCTTCCCTTATTAATTGACCCCACGTCCCTTTGTGTCTTGCCCAACATGCTAAGTTTAATGCATCTCAGAGCAGAGAAGAGACACTCGCGTGAATCATAAAGGCTGTATTATCGTCGAGTCGTTGGTTACATGGGCCAACAACCTCGAAGAACGGGTATTGGCTTATAAAAAAGCTTACATATTAGCTTATAAAATAAAAATGTAGCTCGGACTTATAATAAACGTGAGCCTTCAAGTAAACGATGAAAATCACGTGATAATACGAGCGAAAGAAATACTTTACACTCACTTTTCAATATTTGTACAACGGTTCGTTTTTCGTTTGCCTTCAGCCTCTCTTGTCTCTTTGCAAATATTTGTGAAATGAGGCGTTTTTCGGACACTTTTTTTGAATATTTAAAAAACGAACTTTCTCGCATTCTCTTTTTAATTATCTGTAAAACGAGATTTCCCCAACGCCTCCCTTTAAGTATTTGGAAAATCAGCCTTTTTCAACTATACTCTTTGAATATTTACAAAACAAGGGTTTTTAAGCTTTTCTTTTTGAATATTTGCAAAATGAATTTTTTTCAGCTGTACTTTGCAATCCTTTGTACAACGCGGTCATTCAGAACTTCTCTTTTTAAATTTTTGTACAACACCGTTTTTTTCAGCTCCTATTTTTAAATATTTGAAAAGTAAATTTTTTCAGCTTCACTTTTTTTGCGAATTTGAAAAACGAGGTTTTTCCGCTACTTTTTTTATATTTGTAAAAAGAGGTTGGTTCCATCTTTTTTTTTGCAAATATTTGTAAAATGAGGTTTTTTTAAATCCTCTTTTCAAATACTTATAAAACGATACTTTCGTTTAACGTTTTTATAAATATATGATAAACGAAGTTGTTTTTTAGCTTCTCTATTCAAATATTTGCAAAACGATGGGTTTTCAGCTCTACTTTTCAAATGTTTGTAAACTGCAGAAGTGAATGTGGTTTATTAGCCTTAGATGTATAATGTTTAGGTCGTTTTATAAATATCGTTCCAACGCTTATGGGATATTGACGAGGTCCTTCAGCCCGTATTTTTACAGTGTGCGGGTGTTTTTATGTGGTTAGACTTAACAATAATAACATTACAGCTCATATGGTATTAATTGCTAGGCAAGAAATAATTTCGAAAATAGGGGAAAGTAAATTGTTTGACGGAAAGTAATCTACATCAATAAGAGATTGTCTCAAGGTGTTTGTGAACAATTTTCGTGCTCAGTTTATTTGCTATGTCTACACGACTGACTCTTTATTTTGGTTGTATTGTATAGCACCTGATTTAAGGGATTGTAAAGTGAATTATTAGGATGGCGTAATTTCGTGAGATCTCTTCGTTGAATATTTTGGAAGCGGTTTTTTTTTCATTTTCCTTCAACCTTCCTTTTTAATTATTTTGAAAACGAGATTCTTTTACCTCGAATATTTGTAGAAGGAGGTTTTTTTTAAATCGACTTTTATTAACTCTTTCTAAATATTTGTTTCTTGCAGCCTCTCTTTTAAATATTAGTAATACGAATTCTTTTAATTTTTTTTAGCTTCTTTTCTAAATATTTATAAAACGATTTCATTTTTTCTTCTCCAGGCGTTCTTTTTTTAAATATTCGTAAAACGAGTTTTTCGGAATGTTTATGAGGTGATTTTTCGAACATTTTTTCCTCATCTATTTGTTAATTACATTTTTTAATTAATAACATGCAAAATCAATCTTTTCAGCAAGTTGCATATGTTTAACTTTTTTCGAGACGTTCAAAATTTGATTCAAGTCCGTTTTCGAAGTACTCGTTAAAAAAACCTTATGAAATTCAATTCTAATAAATAATCCCACTGAAATAAAATATGTTGAATTTTTTCAGGTAATTCAACCCCGTTAATTTGGTAATTGGAGTGACTCATTGTCGAATAAAATGAGAGAGTGAGACGTATTATTTATTCATTTATTTATTTTATTTATTTATTTATTCATTCAGTATTTATTCACCTTTTACATAATTGTACGTGTTAATCATCAGAAGCTCCAATATAAAGAAGTAAAAAAAAACAATAATACTGCTAATGAAAAATCCACTAATAATAACAACAACAAAATAAAAAATCAGAAGCAAACTTCCATACATTTTTTCCGATAGCAAATGTAGAATTTAAAAAGTACAAAATAAAAACTTTAATACTTGGTAAATATAAACAAAAATATTCCGAATATATAAGGTCGAAAAATAGAAAAGTCTTTTTTAAATTGTATTTGGTATTTTATGAAGTCCTTAAAATACCCGAGAAGTATTTTAGTACTGAAAATATGTATTTTAAGTACTGCCCACCTATAAAAATATTGAACAGTGTATTAAATATATTTTCCATCACAACTTGCATCGAAATAGCTACGATAAATCTATATCCAAGAAATCAAAGCATGTAACATGCGTTTGAATTCCGCGACTCGCTCACAGCTCACAGAAAATCAATCGAGCTCCTCGCGATCCATAATTGAAACCTCTTCGATTATCGTCTGTTATATCTCTTACCTAAAACCCTTTGAAATCGATTAGCGAGCTCTGCGCCTAAATCTTATTCGATAACAGCCACAAAAACATCGTCGAATCGTCTCATTTCCGGTAAACCATCGCGAGCGTACTTCACATCCTTCCAAATCGCGTATTACATAAATCTGTCACATTCCCCACAAAAGTCTCACAATCCGCGTAATTAGAATAACATTTTATCACTTCCGATGACGTATCGATACATCGCTTCAATTATTTTTCCCGATTCCGGCGAGTATTTCCAACACGCACGTTATTTCCAACACTTTTCGCGGTAATATACTTGTAACCGGAAGTCCTCTTCACCCGGACAACGTAATCTGATTAAATTCCTATCAGCGTGTGAAAAAAAAAAATCCTAAATATTTGTATATCTTCACTGTCACGCAAAGCACAACATAGATTCACTTCCGGTCACCCAAACTCTTCACAATACCACCAGCTTCCGGTTTAGGGATTTCCCTCCATTTTCGATATTTCGTTTGAATGTAAGTTTTTAAAACGGAAGTAAAATAATGTTCGATCGATAGTTAACGAGGAGTAAATATTTGGTTATGCGCTAAGTGCGAGCGACGTGTTGACTGCTCTTTGACCTTTGGACAGTGGGATTGGCGCGCAGAGCCGAAAAACGTCTGGAACCGGATCCGAAGAGGCTCGCGCGCTGTCTCGTCCAGCACTCGTAGCTTCTGGCCTCGTACGTCGTCTGCGTGTCTTCCAGTGCCCGTTTTTCCTGCTTTATTCCTTCAGCGCCTGCGCATTTGGTCTCTCTCTCTCGCTCTCTCGCTCTCTCTCTAGGTTACCGAGTCTCGTGAGGCTGTATTATCGGTTTACCCGCCTGGTCTCCTCTTCGTCTACGTTTCTGTCCTGCACCCAGAGGCTCGTCCTTCACGCGCTTGCGTCAACGAATATTGTACAGCGCTTCGCCTCTCCGTTCCTTATTATTTCATCTCACTCTCTCTATTTTGCGGAGGTAACTCGTACGTCGACACTTTCCACTTCTTCAGTGATACATTTCGTCTTCGGTGGTAAACTCGCTCGCTGCTGTCGCTGCTGCTTCAGGATCGTTTTGGATTTAACGACGATGATGACGAAAATGAATATCGTTTTTAATGTGTCTCGTTGGCTCCATTTTTTCTCTTTTTTTTTATAACTAATTTCATAATTGGTTTTGATTATTTCTTTTGTTCATTTTGGTTGCCGCTGCTTCGGGATCTTTTGGATGTTACTACAATGATGAAGAGGGATAACTTTCGAGCTTAATCTGTCTTGTTGGATTTCGTTTTTGTTTTTCCTAAATTGATTTCAAGTTTTTTGATTGTTCTTCTATTTATTTGGTAATTAAGCTTGATGTTTTTTTTTTTAATTCTGGTTACTGCTACTTCAGGATCTTTTGGGTGTTGCAACGATGATAACGAGGAATGACTTTCAGCCTTAATCTGTCTTGTTGGGTTTCGTTTTTTTAAAATTGATTCCAAGCTTTTTGCTTGTTTTTTTTTAATTTGGTAATCGATTTTAATGTTTTTGAAAATTCTAGTTGCTGCTACTTCAGGATCTTTTGGGTGTCGCAACGATAATAACGCGGAATGACTTTAGATCTTAATCTATTTTGTTGGATTACGTTTTTTAAATTAATTTTAATAAATTTTTTTTGTTTATTTTGGTTCCTGCTGCTTCAGGATTTTTTGGATGTTACTACGATGATGAAGGAAACTATCGACCTTAATATGTCCCGTTCGGATTCGTTTTTGTTTCTTTTATTTATTTTTTCTTATATTTGATTTAATAATTGACTTTAATCATTTATCGTGGCAATTTCAGTTGCTGGTGCTTCAAGATCTTTTAGATTTTACAACGATAATGACGAGGAATGAATTTTGACTTTCATCTTTGCTGTTGATTTTCTTTTATTCCTGTCTTCAAGTTGTATCACCGTGTTTATTAATATTATTATTTTTTTCTTCATTTAGTTATCATTTATGAGTTAATTTTTTACAGATACGTAGTATTGTCATAAGTTTTGTGTTATAATAAATAAGAAGTATAGCATCGACACTTTCAACATCTTCAAGATTAGTTGAATGCTAGAAACGAAAATGACGATAAACGATTTTTAATCGCTTGGTTTGTTTTTCTCATGTATGCAGCAGATAAGGATATTTTCCTTTCCTTTAAGTTGTATCGCTTATCTCGCGATAATGCGATGATAAATACATAACAGCTGCGCTATTTATTACATTTTAATCTTTTTTAATATACAGCATACAAGGATAATTTTTTCTTCGTCCTCAAAGCTATATCGCTTATCTCAAACAGAACAGCGGCACTATTTTTATTGTTTGTCTTTGCTGTACAATATCTCTATTATTATTTATTTAATCTTGAACAACTTTTGTTTTTTTTTAAGGGTAATTAGTAATGTATATGTACTATTATATGTTTTGTAATGTAAAGAGGACGACGCATAGCATCGACATTATTCACTTCTTCAGGATTCGTTGTTTGCAAGAAATGATAATGACGATAAACCGTTTTCAACCTCAATGTGGCTCTTGGTTTGTTTAACAGTTGTAAATGTCATCCTGACATGCTGGAAAAACCGATATTGATTTTTTTAAATATTTCAAACTGCTATAAATTTTGAACTTTTGCGGATCCTAATCGAAATACTGAAAATTCGGCATTCATATACAGAATTTTAAAAAAATGTCTCATGTAAATAAATTGTGTCCTTGCCACAAAAAATTCGAAAAAAAGTATCACCTTGTGGGCCATGGAAAAACGCACATTTTCATTTTTTAAAAATATGGACACGATTAAGCGTTCCCGAGATATTACAGCTTGAGTGAAAAATGAAAAAAATAAAATTTGGTGTATCTATTATAAACATTAAGGATGTATGATAGGTACAGTCCTGCCAAACGTGAGTTTCAGAGAAAATTTCGATTACTTCCCGATGGTATAAAAATCGGAAAAAAATAATCGATATTAAACGTGCTGAAAAGATAAATTTTGCATAGTAAGAATTCAAAAATGTTATTAACAAATTTCTGGAAAAAAAACAATTGTTCAACAAACAATCAGTCAACCTAATTTTTTTTTAATGAAAATGATATGTTAATTTTTTTGAATGCCTATGAATTTTTTCAGATTTTTTTCTTTATTTTGATATCGATTTTTTTATTTTCAAAAAATTTAATTTTTCAGATTTTACATTTAACTAAATGTATCAATGTATACAGATTTTATAGAATTTTGAATATTTCAAAAAAAAATCGTGATCGCTCGAACTTTCGTAAAAGTTCGTCAATGTAGCGAAATAGTTCTTTACAAATAAAGACACGTTTAATGAAGTTTGATATTGAATTTCAGCGAAATCGGTAAAGCGGTTCCGATTTTACACAATCACAAATTTTTCGAAATTTTCTTTCTTTCCTTCTAAATCACGTCGAATCTCAACAAATGAACCGAACTATTCTACAATCGAAAAATACGATACAACCCTGCTACGTACGAAATTCGGTGATGATCGGTAAAGTCGTTCGGATTTCATAGCATTTTTACTTTCCAATAAATATCCATTTTCGCTCATAACTTCCGCAAAAGTAAAGAGACTAAGATAAAAATTTGTACTTAATCAAAATGCGATGTGACGGTGTTTTTTTTTTACTTACTGGATTCCGTAAATCAACAGAGATTAAGAATAAAATTAAAATAAAGATGCAAAGTAGAACCTTGCACATTGCGTCCTCATTATTTTTCGATTTTTACAAAGCTCCTCTATGAGGAAGCCAAAATCAATTAACACACTTCCTCATAGAGGTAACTTTGTAAAAATCGAAGAATAATGAGGAAGCAATGTGCGAGGTTTACATTTTCGACTTAATATGCCTATTTCGAAGGTATACGATGCATATTTCCTAGCGAAATATGGCTCATATACGTTTTGAGATGTAAAGCGGACGGCGCGTAGCATCGCCGTGACGACCCGGCTGGATAGAGCTGGACAAGCGTTGTTCCCGCCACCTTCCCCTCTATTGATCGATATACCGCCCATACGAGCGGTTCGCGGGCGGAAACGCGAAAGCGGTTGCGCACCGCCTCGCGGCGAAGACACGGAGCTAGCGAGGCTCTTCTCCACGAGCTTCGGGGCTTTCCCTTTCTCTCTCTCTCTCTCTCTGGGTACACGGAGAAGCTCGCGTTCACTGGGCCACCGGGACTACGAGCTTGTTTTCTGTTGACTCTAAGCTGGGTCACGCGACTCTACGAGAATGAACAAACTTTAGCGAGAATGGCTTTGAGGATGACGGAACACGCTAGCGTGCTTCTGGATTGTCACAGAGACTCTTTTATTCGCTCGAAGAATCCTAGAGAAAGAAGCTTCATCTAGCAGAACATTTCTACTTATTACATTCGACGGTTTTATTGGTTTTCGGTTGGTTTCTCATTTCGGGTATGGGCTTAAGATTAGCAGGGAATTATTATGTTCGAACTCACTGACAGTTTGGTGGTAACAAAACAAATTTACAAAAAAAAATCGACGGAAAATAGTACTTTTTGACACCAGTGCGAAAAAGCGGACTTTCCGACGGAGTTTACGGCTGGCCACTTTTCATAATGCTGAAGATTTGCAGGGAATTATTATGTTTGAACTCACTGACCGTTTGGTGGTAACAAAACAAATTTACAAAAAAAAATCGACGGAAAAAAGTACTTTTTGACACCAGTGCGAAAAAGCGGACTTTCCGACGGAGTTTACGGCTGGCCACTTTCCATAATGCTGAGGGTTTGCAGGGAATTATTATGTTCGAACTCACTGACTGTTTGGTGGTAACAAAACAGATTTACAAACATTTTGAAAAATCGACGGAAAATAGTACTTTTTGACACGAGTGCGGAAAAGTGGACTTTTCGACGGAGCTTACGGCTGGCCACTTTCTAATAGCCGTCGAAAGTGCGCTGTTTTGTACGACTATCAGATTGTACTTTTTTTCAAGAAATGCGCGAAAACTCCCCTTTTTTGGCAAAAGTGTGCGAAAAATATTTGGGCACTAGTGCGCTAAAAGTTTGTGGAAAAGTAGCTTTTGCGCACTAGTGAAAAAAAAATGTGTGAAAATGTAGCTTTTGCGCACTATGGTATAAAGAATGTGTGAAAAAGAAGCTTTCACGCACTGTGGCGCAAAGAATGTGTGAAAGACTAGCTTTTGCGCGCTACTGAGAAAAAAATGTGTAAAAATGTAGCTTTTACGCACTATGGCATAAAGAATGTGTGAAAAAGCTTTTACGCACTATGGCGCAAAAAATGTGTGAAAAAGTAGTCTTTGCGCACTATGGCGCAAAAAATGTGTGAAAAAGTAGCTTTTACGCAATATAGCGTAAAGAATTAGCAGGTGTCATCAAAATTTTCAACGTATGGAAAATTTAGTATAATTGAAAGTATTTGGAATTTTGATTATACACCCCAAATAAAGAAAACGAAGGGCTGAAGGACTCGAAGGTCGATAGCCCATTGCTCACACAATCAACAAAGCAAACAAATCCCAACCCAAACAAAACTACAATTCTAAACCGTAAAGCAATAACAACCTTACTATAATAATGATTATTATCCAAATTTCGAATGTATACAAATTTGAATATATTTAGAATTACAATTTCATGGAAATTTTCTTAATTCAATTTAAATATATAATAATTTCGCGTACGATTTGCCTAAATGACTTCCAAAAGGTTACAGAAAAAAATTGAGAAAAATAGGCACCGAAAACCGTAATGAAATTTCCACATCTTGATGACGTCTTTGACCTTCTTCTGAACAGACTATCTTAAAAATGTAATGAAACTCTTCCAGCTTTTTAGGAATTGTGGTTTTAAAAAAAAACACGTTTATTCTAAATGTTCAAAAATTATACAGCAGGTGTTAAAAATGTAATCACTCTGATTTGGTAGCGTGAGGATCTTCAACTTCGTATCCATCGGGGGGCACAGCATTTTTTACGGGGTTGTGGAATAGCGAGTGGTTGCCATCGCCCCAAGGAAATCGCTGTGACATAATTAAGTAACCAATATTCTGAATATATAACGTATATCAGTTGCTCATCATTATTCCTTAATAAACGCCATCTAAAGAAGCCGCACCTTGGTTCTGCGATACATGTATTCCATGGGCACAAATTCCGGTCTCGGTTGTTGGTCTTCTTCTTTCGCTCTCATTTGGACTATTATCGAGGCGACAAACACTAACGGTAAGACTCCCAGGAGAGAAACTCGTTTGTAGAATTTCTGTTTCTTCGCGTCTTCTGTATTCCCGTTAATATTATTATAACTATTATTTATTTTTATTATTATTATTCAAGTGTTCAGTGTAATGATCCATGGGTTTTAAATAAAAATACCATCGTGGCACAAAACTGTAAAATGGTGCTCACGAAACTCTACAACAAAATAGACATAAAGGGGGTTGAACGAAAAGCCATAAAATGCAAGCCCATTGATCACTTTAATTTCTTAATGATCATTTATCGATTTGTTGAATCATTTGAATCAACAATTTCAATCATTTTATGCACTTTCCTTATGTAAGATACGTAAAAATGGCGACGAGTCGTTTCGAGGAAAGTCAAACCCGTTCCGATTCCTATGGTTAATCGAGGTGCCCGTTTTGCCCCCTCATCCGTTTATTCCCCTGGCCATTTTGCCACCCTGCTGGTTTTACCCGTTTCCCTCTTCTCATTGCGGTTTCACTCCCGCTGTTCATCTTGCCCCCTGCCTGTTTTGCCTTTTTGCGGTTTCAAGCCCCTGTCCAATTCGCTAACCTGCTGGTTTTGCCCCCTGCCCATTTTGCCCACCTGTCCGTTTTGCCCCCTTGTCCATTTTGCCTCACCCAGGCCCTCTGTTTGATTTGCGACCCTGTTGGTTTTGCCCCACTCAATTTTGCCACCTTACTGATTTTGCCCCCGTCCTCGTTTTCTTTCCTCCAGTGATTTTGCCCCCGTGCCCGTTTTCCTTCCCTCAGTGATTTTGCCTATCTAGCCGATTCGCCCCCTTGTCCATTTTGCCCCCTTGCAGTTTCGCCCCCCCCCCCCCCCCCTGTTTGATTTGCCACCCTACAATTTTTGCCCTACTGTTCATTTTGCCACCCTGCTGATTTTGCCCCCGTGCCCGTTTTCCTTCCCCTGGTAATTTTGCCCCCGTGCCCGTTTTGCTGCCCCCTGGAGATTTCACCTCTTTGCCCGTTTTTCCCCCATGTCTATTTTGCCCCCCTGCTCAGTTTATCACCCACGCGTATTTTGCTCTCCTGCATATTTTGCCAAACCACTCGTTTTGCTCCAGTGCCCATTTATACATGCACTATCTCCTCTACTTGATTGTTGTGTCTAGACTATGATTTTCATTAATTAACGTGTTACAAGCACGCGCTAATATTCCAGCGTTTTCAGTAAAATAGTTCCATGATGAAATATATAATAAATTCCTGAATATTTCATTACATTATTGTCTGCAAAAAAAGGAATAGAGACCAGGATACTTTACGCTCTGTTGGAGGGCAAATGGGCGATGGTGGTTCGGAACCATCACAAGGTTCCCGCTTCGAAGGTTTTTCACAACACGGAGGTGGACGTAAAAGTTTGCAGTCCCTCATGCAAGGATCATCCAAAGGCATCGAAGCTCGGGGAGTCATTCCAGGCTTAAAAGAACCTGCTGAAGGGCTTTGCTTTTTGCCGATAGGCGAACACGGATCAGGAAGAGGTTTTGGAGCTGGAGGAGTCATTCCAGGCTTGCAAGGAGTTGCAGAAGTGCTTCCTGCCTTGAAGATTGGCGAACACGGATCAGGAAGAGGTTTTGGAGCTGGAGGAGTCATTCCAGGCGTGCAAGGAGTTGCAGAAGTGCTTCCTGCCTTGACGATTGGCGAACACGCATCGGTTGATGGTCTTGGAGCTGGAGGAGGTGTTCCCGACTTACAAGGAACTGTATAAAATGGATCCAGTATTACAAGGAGCTGAAGAAGTTATTCAAGACTCACAAGAAGCCGGAGAATTTTTTTCGGACTTACAAGGAGCTGGAGAAGACGATGTAGGTTTACACGAAGCTGGAGGAGTTGTTGAAGGCTGACAAGGAGCTGGAGGCATGGGTTTAGACATACAAAGAGCTGAGGGCATTGGGTCAGATTTACAAGGAGCTGGAGGCGTTGGTCGAGGCGTGCAAGAAGCTGCAAAAATTGTTTAAGAATAACAAGGAGCTGGGAAAGTTATTTCAGGAGCTGGAAAAGTTATTCCTGAATAACAAGTAGCTGGAGAAATTATTTCAGAATAACAAAGAGCTGGAAAAGTAATTTTAGAGTGACAAGAAGCTGGAGAAGTTATTTCAGAATAACCGAGAGTTGGATAAGTTATTCCAGAATAACAAGAAGCTGGAGTAGTTATTCCAGGATAACGAGGAGTTGAAGAAGTTGTTTGTTAAGGAAGCTACAGAAATTATTCCGGCTTAAAAGAAACTGAAGAACGTTTTCCGGAATAACAAGAAGCTGGAGAAATTATCCCAGAATAACAAGAAGCTGAAGAAATTATTCCGGAATAATCAGCAGCTGGATAAGTAAGTTCAGAATAACAAGACACTGGAACAATTATCCCAGAATCACAAGGAGCTGAAGAAATTATTCCGGAATAATAAGGAGCTGGATAAGTAAGTTCAGAATAACAAGAAGCTGGAAAAATTATCCCAGAATAACAAGAAGCTGAAGAAACTATTCCGGAATAATAAGGACCTGAACAAGTCACTCCAGAATAACAAAAAGCTGGAAAAGTTGTTTCAGACTATCACGAAGTAACAGAAGTTATTCGAGACTCACAAGAAGCTGGAAACATTGTTATAGACTTACAAGGAGCTGAAGGAGTTGTCCCAGACTTACACGAACCTGAAGAACCTGTTACAGGCTCACAAGGAGGTGAAGAAGTTGGTCCAGACTTACAAAGAGCTGGAAAAGTTATTTCAGACTTACGGACACGCTGCGGAAATTGTTTCAAGCTTATAATTAGCTCTGGAAATTTATCCAGGCTTACAAGAAGCTGAAGAAGTTGGTCCAGGCTTTTCAGGGAGTGGACAAATTGGTTCTTTCTGGCGATTTTGCGAACAGAGGTCTTCCAATGGCGGAGCTTCCTGATAAGTCTTTTCCGGCTTGCTGGAGACTTTCTTGCAGTCAGCTGATGGTCGACAACCGCGCGGCGCACGCGAGACTCGAGAAGCGCAAGGATCTAACTTTGGAACAGCCGAAACTTCCTGTGAAAGCTTCTCTGGAGGCTTCGGAACGCACGGATTCTTCGGAACGGAAACCACGGATGAACCACAGACATTCTTGGTATCGCCGGATTTCGGTTGGCAAGGATTTCCGGCTGGTTTTGAACATTCCCCGCTATCCTTCGAGTTGCCTTCTTCGCAGGAATCCTTGAATAGCGATGAAGTCACTTTGGAAAAAAAATACTTTCCTGCCGGGTTAAAATGATGACTCGACCAGTTGAACACAAAAGTTGAAGGTCCGAGGCAATTTCTCAAGCATTTCGTTAGCCTCGTTGGGCCTGCGAACAACTTTGCCATCTTTCATATTCGTTCAACCGGAAATTATTATTAGGCGAACGAAATTTTGGTTTCTTCTTAACGGTTATGAAAAAGACACTCTGATTTGACATTAGAGGCAATTTTGGGTGGGTTATGAGACTTTCAATGTGACGATCAGTTGTTTTTTGTAATGAGCTTTTTTACTGTCATTCATGCGAAAATGATTCGTGCTTGGCAGCAGGTCCGAAAAGGGTATTTTTGGCATTTTATTTTGTGACTTATGATTTTTTTTTTTTTTTCGAAACAAACTTTTTTGCAATGCTCTTGAGGAGGATTTTAATATAATCCCCCCTTAATATTATTTTTATGTTTTGTTTTTATTAACGAATCACTAAGCATATCAGTGCACAGCACGTTAGAAAAGCTTAGAGCACAAGTAATTATGGGTAAGTAAGAGAAACGTAATATTGGTACAGAAAGAGGAAAAATATCAGTGGGTGGTTGTGAAGAAGACGCCTGTGAAGTGCGAACTGTAACGATATATCCGAGTACCCTCGTTGAATCCGGAAAAATGCGGCGACCGCGTTCCTACATAATAAACGCCCCTCTGTCTATGGCAGGGATGAGTGGGGCACAGTGTGACACTGTTTTCCTTGGATTTTTTTAATTTATTAGAATAGTGTTAATAATAGATGCCAATGAAAATTAATTTTGCTGATTCTTTAGGTATCCAAAAAAGCCAGAATCAATAGTTTGAAAGGGTCGAAGATAAAATAATTCGTGGAATGTCACATTGTGCCCCACCAGTGAAGTAGAATGGGACAAATAGAGGGGCACAATGTTACAACTGTCGCACCCCACAATTCAGTGTTTCCTTGTGCCCCACCATTCAGTATCATATTGTGCCTTGAAATTCAGTATCATATCGTTCCCTACAATTCACTGTCACATTGTGCCCCAAAACTCAGTGTCACATTGTGCCTCAACATTCACCGTCACATTGTGTCTCCACAATCCAGTGTCACATTGTGCCCCAAAACTCAGTGTCACATTGTGCCTCAACATTCACCGTCACATTGTGTCTCCACAATCCAGTGTCACATTGTGCCTCAACATTCACCGTCACATTGTATCTCCACAATCCAGTGTCACATTGTGCCCCAAAACTCAGTGTCACATTGTGCCTCAACATTCACCGTCACATTGTATCTCCACAATCCAGTGTCACATTGTGCCCCAAAACTCAGTGTCACATTGTGCCTCAACATTCACTGTCACATTGTGTCTCCACAATCCAGTGTCACATTGTGCCCCAAAACTCAGTGTCACATTGTGCCTCGACATTCACCGTCACATTGTGTCTCCACAATCCAGTGTCACATTGTGCCCCAAAACTCAGTGTCACATTGTGCCTCAACATTCACCGTCACATTGTGTCTCCACAATCCAGTGTCACATTGTGCCCCAAAACTCAGTGTCACATTGTGCCTCAACATTCGCCGTCACATTGTGTCTCCACAATCCAGTGTCACATTGTGCCCCAAAACTCAGTGTCACATTGTGCCTCAACATTCACCGTCACATTGTGCCTCAACATTTACCGTCACATTGTATCTCCACAATCCAGTGTCACATGGTGCCCCAAAACTCAGTGTCACATTGTGCCTCAACATTCACTGTCACATTGTATCTCCACAATCCAGTGTCACATTGTGCCCCAAAACTCAGTATCACATTGTGGCTTAAAAATAAGTGCCACGTTGCACCCCAAAATTTAGTGTCACATTGTGCCGTAAACTTAGTGTCACATTGCTCCCCACAAATCGCATTTAAATAAAAATATATACTCATTTCAAATAAAATTCTAATAAGCTCCCGAAGAAATAAGAAAACTTCGTTAGTTTGACTAAATTTTATCAAACTTTGATAAATTTTATCTCTTGGTGTAGCACGTGCAAGGCTAATCGAGTCGTTCGCACTTTTTTCACAAGAGAAATTAAGAAAAGAAGCAAAACGAGAAAAAATGACCTAGTTGAGTGGAGTGAAAATCCACATCATCCGACAAGCATAACAGCCATTTTTTTCCTCACGAAATGACACGCGCGAGGAGAAAAAACGAAGAAAATATTAGCGTTCAATTATAGTCGCACGAGGGAGAGATAATTTCCTCCATTTTTTTAACAGCTGACATTAATAATGCTGTGATAGCATTACTAGATTTTATTTGTTGTTGAAGAATGTTAAAGCATACATTCATTGAAAGGCACAATTGAAGGTACGTTTATTAACAATACCGTTGTTAATAAATGTTCAAATTTTTTTTTTAAATTAAAAATTCTATAAAATCGGAACCGCTTTACCGATTTAGTTGAAAATCAATACCAAACATCATTTAACGTGCCTTTATTTATAAAGCACTATTTAGCTAAATTGACGAACTTTTACGAAAATTAGAGCGATCACGACGTTTTTTTTAAATATTAAAAATTCTATAAAATCTGTATACATTGATACATTTAATTAAAAATCACGTCAATTACATAGGAGTCTGTACTCTAGTTGCATGCCAAATTTTAGCTTGATCCATCGTGCCGTTATGTTAAAAAAAAATTTCACGAAAACAAAGCTATCTCTATGAGGAAGCAATTTGCTTCCTCCACGTCAAATCAGCAGGCCATGACCCTCACCCTCATCGATTTTTTTTCATTTTTTAATATCATGTTATCACCGACCCATAAAGGCCTCGGAATTTTTTTCAGATTTTTTTACCACCAGTAACATTTTTAAATCCTCGAAAAAACCAATTTCAAAAACGCCGTTTTTAAAAATCTGAAAAAATTCACACTGATTCTATGATTTAAAATATGATTTTTGAGCGCCATGCGACAATGTGATCTCAATTTTTACTATTTTTTCATGTCGCAATTCGATTTTCAATTCTTTTAATCCGAATAACTTTATTAAATTCCAATGGATATCAATTTCCCTGAAGATGGTAGAATTACCAGAAACCCCGAAATCAATTGATATTGTTTAAAAAAAATTCGCAAACGCATGTCGCAATCTAAGCGATATTGTTGTTGAAATTTTTGAAAATTTTATTGAATTTTATTAAATTTTATTATTATTGAAATTTTGAAAATTTTATTGAATTTTATTATTATTGAAAATTTTGAAAATTTTATTGAATTTTATTGAATTTTATTATTATTGAAAATGTTGAAAATTTCGAAAATGTTGAAAATTCTGAAAATTTTAAAAATTCTGAAAATTTTAAAAATTCTAAAAATTTTAAAAATTCTGAAAATTTTAAAAATTTTGAAAATTTTAAAAATCCTGAAAATTTTAAAAATTCTGAAAATTTTAAAAATTCTGAAAATTTTAAAAATTCTGAAAATTTTAAAAATTCTGAAAATTTTGAAAATTCTGAAAACTTTGGGAATTCTGAAAATTTTGGGAATTCTGAAAATTCTGGAAATTTTGATTCTTGTGCACGGAAGCGGCGGCGATATCGTTTTAAAATATAGAGAGATATAAAAGTCTTCAGCTATATGGTGGCAATTTGGAAAGTTGAGCTTTGAAGCTTTTTTCTATTAGAGTCGTTCGGGTTAGTGGCTGTGTGAGATACCGTGGAATGCATCATATATATTTCGCGCAGACGCCGCTTTGTCTGGGCGACGAGATTTTACCCTTGTCTCAATGTCTGTCCTTCGACTGTACTTCCCTCCCACGAGTGCAGTCCTTTCCCCGGGATGATGCAACTCCCCCGAGACGCAGTTATTACATCAGGATGATACTGCGTCGTCGCTGAAGTTGGGATGTCGAATGAAGCCCTCGCGGCTGTTGATTGTGCACCTCATCGCATACGAACTTACAGCATTTCAATTTCAACCCGTACAAATATAATTATACAATTTTCATTTTAAAAAAAGCACGCCTTTTTATTTATCTATTTATGGTTATCGAAAAGATTGAAATAAATTATATATACATATACATAAAAGAAAGTCCAAATTTGGGATAGGGGAAGCCGACCAGTGAATGGACAGTTAAGCAGACGGCAAAACCCAGTGAATGGCCGTTTTTTATGCAAGTGCTATTATAGACGGTGTCCATTCACCGGTCACCGTCTATTCACTGGCTGGTTCGCCCTATTTTGCTCATCATTCCCAAATGGAAGCGTTTACTTTAGTTTTCATCTGGAAATTTAAATTAAAAATTGTAACGTCACACAAATTCAACACAACTCAATTTTTTTCTGAAAAAATCGATAACTCTGAAATGGATGGAGATAATGAGCTAAAAATGTAGCTGAAAACTTTTTTTTACATATATGAAACCATATTAATAAATAAATAAATCGAAGAGGGTCACTGACGTCACGTCGTTAAATTGATATGAAATGGCCTTATATTAAACTACATAATACACGGAAATCTGGTTTCAATGCTTCTGGTTTCTCATTCTCTCTCGCTCTCCGGATATACCACGAGCTTTAGAGGTAACCATAGCAATAAAGCTGGTCGGGATATATCCTCGTTACACATGGTTACCACGCGTGTATGACTAAGACTATAAATAACTTTGGGTGTTAAGCAACATTATGCCCAACGGAAATTCGAACACGTGTTGGTTAGATGAGAAATATCTGCGGCGCCTAAGCCTTTTGTATTACCTAATCCTTTTAAGGATGTATGATAGGTACAGTCCCGCCAAAAGTGAGTTTCAGAGACAATTTTGATCAATTCCCGATGTGATAAAAATCGGAAAAAAATAATCGATATTAAACGTGCTGAAAAGATAATTTTTGCATAGTAGTAATTCCAAAATGTTATTAACAAATTGGTGAAAAAAAAAATTGTTCAACAAACAATCAGTCAACCTAACTTTTTTTCTAGCGAAAATGATATGTTAATTTATTTGAATGCATACGAATTTTTTCAGATTTTTTTCTTTGTTTTGATTTTGATTTTGATTTTTTTGAAAAATGCGAAGAATATATCAAATTTTGGATATGCGTTTTGCAAAAAAAATCTTGAGTGTAGTAGATGGTTTTATGCCGAACACATATCCAAAATTCGATATTTCGCGCATATTCAAAAAAACAAATTAAAATCAAGAAAAAAATCTGAAAAAATTCGTATGCATTCAAATAAATTAACATATCATTTTCATTAGAAAAAAGTTAGGTTGACTGATTGTTTGTTGAACAATTATTTTTTTCACCAATTTGTTAACAACATTTTGGGATTATTATTATACGAAATCAATCTTTTCAGCACGTTTTATATGCATTTTTTTTTTTCGATTTTTATCCTATCGGGAAGTGATCGAAATTGTCTCTGAAACTCACTTTTGGCGGGACTGTACGTATCATACATCCTTAAGAATAATACCAATTTAGCGGCAGGAAAAGAAGCCTGCGAATAAGAACCTCACAAATTGCTTGCTCCTTATTTTTTTTATTTTTGAAAAATTATTAGTCATCGACATAAAAGTGTATTTCCTGTCGAAAAAGATATGGTACCTCGAAAGTCGAAATATCGAAAACTAAAGCCACCTTTCGAGCTGAATTCTGATTGGTTGTCAATGGCTTCGACAAAAAGCCAACTTCATACTGTCATCATCGTTCCGGAATTACGCGTGGCGCGCTTTTTGAATTGCTGTTTTTTTCGCAGTCTCCAGATAGAATACATTTTTTTCCTTAAATAGATTTCCTTTTCTTTCTTCCATTCTTCTTTTTAATTTTTTAAAGGGCCTGATTAACAATCAAATAAATAAACACAGGGTAAAAAAAATAGTAAAATAATAAGATCACTATTATCATAAGACGAAAAATATTTCGACCATGATATGCAAATTGTCGTTGAATTATCCCACAATTCTTCGTTAACCCAATTCGCCAATTAATAAACTTCCTTTTTCATCCGCGAATTTTTCGATTCTAGTAAAATTATTTTTCTAGCCCGCAAATAAAATAGAAGTAACCGTTAAAAATTAATCTGCGATAAGAATAATCGTCTTATGACTAACATTGGTCAATAGGCTCGTCTGGAAAGCCCGACTTAGTCCCAGTCATACAAAAGACTTTTTCCTCGATTACTTTTCCGTACTCGAGCAAAAGAGCACCGACTAAGTGCGACAGTAAAGTCGACAGAGAGAAAGATAGAGAGAAAGAGAAGTAGAGAGAAACCGAGAAAAGAGCGGTCGCTTCTTTTATCCCGTATCTTTCGTCACAGGGACGATCAATACTCGTTGACTCGAAGCTCGGTATCCCGAAATGCCACGAAATAATTGTAATATACTCTCGTGAACATTTCGGGCGACGTAGATGTGATCGAGGTGTCGGTCACCTTCGATGAACCGAGTGCATCTATTATTTATCACCGTTTGGCATGGAAATAATCAGTCTGTGCGTCGCAACGTCGAGTGCTCGGTGATAACGCGGCCGAGCGACACCGAAGAGGAAAAGCGAATGGAGAGAAAGAGAGAGAGAGAGAGAAAGAGAGTTGGAAGAGAGGGAAAGCGTCCCGCTTTCCCTCGAGGATGACTTGCGCGGCAACCTTTGACATTTCGGGAAAACGGGTCGAAGTCCCGCGCGTCCCCCTTCTCCAGTCGACCCTCCAGAAGCTCCAGAAGCCAAAAGCGTTGATACAATTTTTTTTAATTGTTTTTATAACCAACCCCATTAGGATGTTCCGAAATTTTTTATTTTTCTTTTTTATCTCTCGGCTGTTGATTGAAAAGTTGACATGCATGCAGAAATGCGTGCATCTGGAAGGGGGGCTTTTTTTAGAGGTCACTCACGCGAGTTTGTATTTTTATTTTTATTAAGGATGGGTGATAGGTACAGTCCCGCCACACTGAGAAAAATAGATGTTATTGAAAAGCAGAAATATATTACCCAGTAGCATATTAGATATTTCGTATAGGGATCGCACTCTTCATTGTAAATGTAAGTATCTAAGATAAAGCAGGAACAATCCATATTGTAAACATGATATCACATATAGTACGTAATGAAATCTGGATCGAAACTAGTACTATCAACATTTTTACTATAATAGATAATTAAAATCTTACTATCTATTTTTCTCTGTGCAATCGTGAGTTTCAAAGGAAATTTCGATTACTTCCCGATGGGATGAAAATCGGAAAAAAAGAATCGATATTAAACGTGCTGAAAAGATAAATTTTGCATGGTAATAATTCCAAAATGTTATTAACAAATTTTTTTGTAATGACAATGATATGTTAATTTATTTGAATGCGTTTGAATTTTTCCAGATTTTTTTCTTTATTTTGATTTTGATTTTTTTTCAAAAATGTGCGCGAAACAATAAATTTTGGATACGTGTTCGGTATAAAACCATTTATTACACTCAAGATTTTTTTGCAAAACGCATATCCAAAATTTGTTATGTCCTGCGCATTTTTCAAGCATATGGAAGGTGCTGAAAAAATGAAGTTGGTATAATAATAATTCCAAGATATTATTAACAAATTGATGAAAAGAAAATATCGTTCAATAATTTATCCGTCAACCTAACTTTTTGTCAAATAAAAATGAATCTCACATGAGCGACCCCTAAAAAATTAGCTACAAAACTCCCCTTCCACCAAAACGTATTTCTGCATATATTTCAACTTTTCCATCAACAGCCGAGATTTTTTTTTTTTTTTTGAGACACGCTACAACTCCATACCTGATGCGATCCCCTTCAGCTTTCGTTCCAATTACGGCAACGCGTTCCTCGCAGTTTATTCATACCTTCCCGTTTGCAAAAGGTAACAGGCCGAAACAACACAGCGACGTGGAACTTCGAAAAAATAGCTCGGAGATGAGAAGGAGTATAAAAGTCGTAAGCTCATAAAATTTTCAAGTGGATTCACTGGTGCCGATCGAACCGAGGTTGCATCAACTTTGATCATCGCCAGTCACTGCATCTAGTTGACCGAGAGCGTTGGAACTCGATTTATGGAAGAGATACGGAGATTGATCTGGCCTTAGGGATGCTGACGAGCGAGCAGCTTGCCATTTCAGAGATGAATATCTGGGGATGAAAAAGTGGCTGGCCAGAGAATTTTTTTTTTTTATAGGAAGCGCCAATCAACATTATCCCGTGGCACGGTATATACCGAATGCGGTATGAATTTGTGGAATTCTTTGGATTTAATTTTAGTTCATTGAGTAATTTATTAATTTTACACATTTAGTTATACGTTAAGTATAATAAATAATATTAGATTAGTTTGATCGATTAAGTTAAACGGCAAGCCGTACGGCTCACGGTATATTCCGGAAGACTCACGGTATACTGTACGGCTCTCGGTGTACCGTACGGATTACGGTATATCGTACTGATCACGGTGTACCGTACGGATTACGGTATATTCCGTACAGCTGACGGTATATACCGTACGGCCGACGGTATATTCCGGACGACTCACGGTATACTATACGGCTCTCGGTATACCGTACGGATTACGGTATAACGTACCGATCACGGTGTACCGTACGGCTCACGGTATATTCCGTACAGCTGACGGTAAATTCCGTACGGCTCACTGTATATTCCGGACGGTTCACGGTATATTCCGTGGCTGTGTATACCATATGGGTTACGGTATATTCCGTACGTACATGATTAAAAATCAATCTTTTCGACACCTTTTACCTTCTTGCTTCTTATTCGATCGGACGATATTTGGAATTTTCTCTGAACCTCACGTTTCGCGGTATCGTCAATATCTTTTTAAGGATGTGTGATAGGTACAGTCTCGCCAAAAGTGAGTTTCAGAGACAATTTCGATCATTTCCCGATGGGATAGAAATCGGAAAAAAATTATGCATATAAAACGGGCTGAAAAGATTGATTTCGCATAATAATAATCCCAAAATGTTATCAACAAATTGGTGAAAAAACAATTGTTCAACAAATAAACAGTCAACCTAATTTTGATCTTATAAAAATGATATGTTAATTTCTTTAAATGCGTATGAATTTTTTCAGATTTTTTTCTTTAGTTTGATTTTTTTTTTTTTTTAAATGCGCAGATTATTAAAAAATTTGGATATGCGTTTTGCAAAAAAATCTTGAGTGTAGTAGATGGTTTCATGCCGAACACATATCCAAAATTCTTTATTTCACGCACATTTTAAAAAATTAAAAAAATCGAAATCAAAATAAAGAATAAAATCTGAAAAAATTCATACGCATTTAAATAAATTAACATATCATTTTCATTAGAACAAAAAGTTAGGCTGACTGATTGTTTGCTAAACAATAGTTCTTATCAGAAAATTGTTAATAAAATTTTGGAAGAAATACTATGCAAAATTTATCTTTTCAGCACGTTTAATATCGATATTTTTTTTTCTTTTTTAAGAAAAAAAAATTCCCAATGGGATAAAAAAATTAGATTTTTTTATCCCATCGGGAAGTAATCGGGATTTTTTCTGAAACTCAAGATTGGCGGGACTGTACCTATCATACATCCTTATGCTCCAATATCGTTGGATATTCGTGATTAGGACGTTTGTCATAATTGACGCTCTAATATTCCAATTTAGGATATTCCCATCCAATTCCCGAAATAGCGGTAATCCTGACCGTGACGTTGACACTGTTGAACCGTGACACCGACGGCACGACCAGGCATTCGCGGGTGACCAAAGAGGCCGCCCTCAGCAACATTTCGCCTACTCTCCGTTCCTGGACGGCATCACGTGCGCTAACCGGTGTAATTGGGTCACCCTCAGTCTGACACTCCTCGTGGTGTGCGGTGCGACGTCTCCTGGGGCCAAGCGCGTACAAACAAATGGTGCGGTAAGCCGGACACTACTTGCTAATTAGCGCTCTGACGTTAATTGGGTATCGCCCGACCGTTGAGTGGAAAGCTCATTCCAAAGAGGACAAAAAGTAACTATAAAAAAAACAACAACAACACTTCGTTCTCAGCAAAACATGGACGGAAAACAATGCGCTGCGCAAAAACAAAGGATCCTGAAAATGAATGACGCAATAGTAGCCAATTATTATTAATTTTTATTTTTTTTTCTACTTTTAGATTTCCATCCGTAGAAATTACATTCCTGAGTTCGTTCCTCCATAGAAAATGTTGAGTCGCAAGCTCAAATTTAAGTTCGTAATTGGGGGAGAGGGGAATTAACTATTGGACATAATTGTATTTAAAAAATTGAAAAAAATCACCTAGATTCCTTCTCGTATTTTTTATTACATATTTTAGACAAAAAAAAAATATCGATTTAGCTATTGGAAATAATTGTATAAAAAATCTGAAAAAAATTAACCTAAATATCTTCTCGTATTCTTTATAACATATTTTAGACAAAAAAAAACATCGATTTAGGTATTGGAAATAATTGTATAAAAAATCTGAAAAAAATCACCTAAATATCTTCTCCTATTCTTTATAACATATTTTAGACCAAAAAATAGCATCGATTTTTTAGAAATGTCGATTTTTTTAGAGTGGCTAAAAAAAAATATTAAAAAATCTGCTACGCTTGATTGTTGAGTATCAAAAATAGAATGCAAAGCACGAAAAAAAATTGGCAGGTTAGAATATTAAAAATTGTAGGAGGAGTTCAATTCTTTCGGAAGGGAGGCGATACATTTATTTCTATTTTCAAGTGACATTTCTTATAAACATGCAAATTTTATGTTTATAGCCATGAGAAGAAGTTTATAGTTATAAAAAAGGTTCATTTGAACGTTGAATGCAACTATTTACAGGTTTTTTTACAACAATATATGTGATTAATAATAAGAGGCCAAAAATAGATGATTAATACTATTGTAGAATGTTGTATATAGAATTTCAATTATACTTAAAGGTCTCAAAAAAGTAAATGAATTTTAAAAAGAGCGCCAATTATAATTTTTAATTTTTTGCATTAGATTTTCGTTCAGACAAATTAAATTTGTAACTCTATTCCTACCGAGGGTCGAAAATCCTCTCTTAAAAAAGACATGGCACATCGAAAGTCGAAAAATCGAAGAATAAAGCCTCTTTTTTAGGATTCTGATTGGTCGCCGCTGGTTTTGACATAAGGCCAACTTCAGGCTGTTATAATTGGGACAGGATCACGCGTGGCGCGAATTTTGAATTGCTGTTTTTTCGCACTTGTAAAATAGAATACATTTTTATTCCGACAATAGATTATCATTTCTTTCTTCGATTTTTCTTGTTATAAAAAGACTTGGCACATCGAAAGTCGAAATATCGAAGACGTAGCCTCTTTTTCAGGATTCTGATTGGTCGCCGCTGGTTTTGACATAAGACCAACTTCAGGCTGTTATGATTAGGACAGAATCACGCGTGGCGCGAATTTTGAATTGCTGTTTTTTCACAATTGTCAAATAGATCACATTTTCATTTCGAAAACAGATTTTCCTGCCTTTCTTTTATTTATCATCGTGAAAAAAAATCATCACACATCTAAAGTTGATTATATCGAAACACCGAAGTAGAAATAGATATTCACATAACATGACGAATGTTACTAATACAAGTATAAACACAGATTCGTTCGAACGTTGAATGCAACCTATTTACAGGTTATGTTAAAACAATACACGCCATTAATTATAAGAGGCCAGAAATAGATGATCGATTTCCTAGTGGAATATTATACATAGAATTGCAATTGTGTTAAAAGCCCTCGAGGAAACTCTCGTGCCAGATGCAAAGGTCGTTTACCGTCGTCGTTTACAATGTATTAACGTCGACGTGACTCTCTGTCGCTCTCGAGTCAGCAACAAGGACTGATCGATTAGAGACGAGCCCCGTTGACGTCACGAATGACGTCAAATAGAGAGAGCGCGAGAATATTCGAAAATCGAAGGTTGGCAGGTCGTCCGCTGTGACGTCAGCACTCGAGCCTACCTAAACCTTAGCACTTGGAGGTCGTAAAGGGCTTTGCCCTTTTTTTCGCATCTTTCTTCTATTCTCGCTAAGTCTACAGTAATTAAAAAGAAAGATATAAGGGAATCTTGACTATGCTGTGCTCGTTATTCCGGAAAGTGCGACGTGCTTCGCATTCTCAGCGACGTTGAAAGCTCAATAATAATAATAAAAAGCAACTGCTGCGAAATTGAATTTTTGTGGCTGATTTTTTTTTCTTATTAGGACTTGATGAGAGATTGGACACGAATTTTTGTTGGCCCAATTTTTTTTTTTAATCCTCTATCGCAAATGTAGGACGTCTATCTTATCACCGAAAGAAACGGAAGTTGAGTCGTTCGGAGTTCCGGAATTTGCCAATAGAGAGCATTTGCTTCTTTTCCTTATTTTTCTACGTTGAATTTTGAAAATAAATATATCTATCGAAATGTTCTTTTGCAGATGTTGTTAAATATTAATAAATATATCATAAGTCAAGTTTTATGAAGCGATTTTTTTACCAGAAATACCATGATTAAGGATGTATGATAGGTACAGTCCCGCAAATCGTGAGTTGCGGAGAAAATTTCGATTACTTCCCGATGGAATAAAAATCGGATCATCCTTAATTATGCTGAGTTTTTAGTTAGTGTTAGTGAAAATAAAATTATTTTTCTCCATTATTCCAGTAAAATCTCCAATGCATAATAAAAAAAAAAAATTTCCATTATTCCAGTAAGATCTCCGATTTATAATAAATTTTTTTTTTTAATTCTAAAGTTTAGGAAATTTTGGTGAAATTTTTATTTGCAATAAACAATCATAAAAATCACAATTTTATTTTTATTTTTTATTTTTGCTTAACCGTTCGAAATAGAGATGGTAAGAAATATGAACGCACTTTTTATCGAGCAACAAAAGAATGATTCGAAATAAGAGCTCGCATATTGCTTTCTTATTATTTATTATTTTTCATAAACCTTCATCACCGAGAAATGTATATTACTCAGACTCAGCTTTCTCATAAAGGAAGTTATGAAACAAATATGCAATAATGAGACAGTTCTGCTCAGCATCTTTACTTTCGTAGAAAATGCGAAGCTGAAATCAAACGAAATTCTTCAAGTATCGAAGGAATTTGAAGAATAATGGTTATCTCGTAATATTTACCGTCGGTTTTTATAAAAATCTTAAAACCTTCGTATAAATGCAAAAAAAAATTATTTCCAATAATATCTTAAGAAAAAATTGTAAAAACAAATGGATCTATCAATCATTCAATTAATTAGGCTCCCAAATTTCCTATTAAAAATATACGCGATAAAAAACCCAAACGTCTTTTCATAAAAATAGCAGATATGATATTTAAAAAAAAAAGAGTATCAAATCAATCATATCGTCTGTCAATTTAAATCAATAATATTATTTAATATGTACATGGAAGTCAATTATTTCGTCTATTATTAAAATGACCTGAGAAAAAAAAAGTAATTTAAAAAAAGTAGAATGTTTTATAAATTCATATTCAATTGAATTGAGTTAATATTATTCACGCCGAAGAAATCCACTTCTTGATTAATTTATTTTTCTATTCCTTATACAGTTTCAAAAATCCTAACATGAAAATCTACTCTGTAACTTTTTGCAAGTTGCACGTGCATCGAATTGCCACTTTTATACAGCGAGTGTGCCAAATAACTGTATGTATTACCCGGACCTTTTCGCCCCACGCGTTCCCATAAATCTTTCAATACAATGTAGAAGGGTATTCCTCAGGAAACCTAGACCTAGAGCTTATCTGGACCTGAGCCAAGTTGACCACGTCGTTCGAATCTCGCAGTGGGTATTCTTCTCAATTTATCGTAACTCGCAGTTTTATCGTTTACAGATATCAGACCGGCAGACGGACAATCGAATTCTCAAAGTCTATTGAATTCCTCTGATAAATATAGAAACCTGTGCAGAGTCTTTATTAAGGTAGTCGTCTTGCTACGTGCTAGTCAAATCAGTGTTAAATTTTGAAACGCATTTTAACAAGTTATTGTAGTTCGATTGACGGTTTTAAAAATCAATTTGAGCATCAGCGTGTGTTCTTAATATGTAAATACATCCGCAGCCACGTTTTAAACAGAAAATACACTGATATATGCAAACGTTCTATGAGATGTTTCTGTCATCTAGTTATATATTAGAAAAAACCATAATATTAGTCCGATTATGAAGGGCAATGGATCATTTTGTTCATTGAAAGATGCTTCAACGATTTAACGAAAAGATTTTTCAATGTTATTATTTCTTCAAAAGTTACAGTCATTGGTATGACCAATGTTAGGTTAAGTTGGATAAACAAACAGTTGTAATTTTTGTATAAATAATATTACCGAAAAATCTCTTCGTTAAATTATCAAAGCAACTTTCAATGAACAAGCTGAGCTATAGTTCGTCATAATCGGACTAATATTATGATTTTCCTAATATATAACTGGATGACAGAAACATCTTATTAAACATCTGGATATATCATAGTGTATTTTCTTTCCAAATCGTGGTTCGTAATTTATTTATATGTTAAAAAAACATGCTGATGCCTAATTGAGTTCATAACATCGTCAATTGAACCTCAAAAACTTGTAGAAATTTTTTTCAAAGTTTAGTACTGATTTGACTAGAACGTATCAAGGCGGCTACCTTAAGGATGTAGAAGCGTGATGAGGTGCTCAAAAGTAAGAATTCAGAGAGAAAATTCGAACACTTCCCGATAGAAAAAAAATCTAAAAAAAAGTATAAAAAAGGTGCAGCAGAGATTAATTTTGCATATTAATAATTGCAAAATATTATTAACAAACAGATGAAAAAAAAATTGTTCAGCAAATTATGCGTCAACCTAACTTTTTTTTCGAAATGTATGCTGAAATTTTCATTTTATACCTTTTCAAATTTTTCCAAAAAACGACATGCGCGCTCTAGCTTTTGTAAAAATGGAGATATTTTGCTAAATAATTCTTTATAAGTGCAGGTATGTTATTTATCATTGAATTTGACCGAAATCGATATAGCGGTTCGGATTTTATGGAGTTTGGAAATTTTCGAAAACGCCTTTGCCCTAACTTTGAGAAAACATAAGATAACGAACTCAATTTTTATATATAAAATCGGTACTATTTAACGACGGTCAGTACATAGATTCGTCATAATCTGGAATGTGGTTCGAATTTGTAAAAATGTTTCATTTCAGAACAGACGATGTTACTGCGTTGACTTTAGCAAAACATAAGGTAGCTAAGTCAAGTGTTATACATAAAATCAGTAATATTCAGCGATACACTTTGTATCAATTTTATTATATGTGAAACCACAGCTCAGAAGTTTGAGTCCTATTTTTTTCTAAACTAGTCGGCAGATAAAGCTCAGATTTGAAGAAAACACTCTCAGGGACTGAAGAAATGGGCTGAAGTACGGGCTCCTTAAAACTCAAAGCCGTTCGTCCAGGAGATGCGAAAAACGAAAAAAAATGAGGTTAGGTGTGAGAGAGACAGCCTTATAAGTGTTTAACATTGGATGTTGAAATTCCCAGCACTTGCTGCCATCAAGAATGTCTCTTCAATGAATCAGAGAGATTGTTTCTTTGAATCAATCAAACTGTTTCTTTATTATACGCTCACTAAGTGAATGTTTCTTTACAGGCAACAAAATGTTCTCTTTGAAATTTAATTGCAGAATTTTATTAAAATCAATAAAAACAAAATCAAACCACTCATGTCTTTGTCGCCAATAAAATCTTGTCTCTCGGTATAAGGTCAACCAGCCATTGAACAAACGTTGACCAGTGAATGGACACCGTCCATAAGAACACGTGCGTAAAAACGTCCATTCACTGGGTCTTGTCGTCTGCTTAGCTGTCCATTCACTGAGTCCTGTCGTCTGCTTAGCCGTCCAATCACTGGGTCTTGTCGTCTGCTAAACAGTCCATTCACTGGTCGGTTTGCTCTACTTCCTCATGGAAGTAGCTTCGTAAAAAAAACCAAAAATGATGAGGAAGCAATTGGAAAAGTTGAACTTTGCAGCTTTTTAAATAAGTCTAATGAACATTCTTAACGCCACATTCTCGATTTATCGTAGTTCGTCGTAATATCATGTACAGATATTTCTGAGGCAGACGGACAATCGAATTATTCCATTCCATAGAGTTCACCGGTGAAAATATATAGGCAAAGTCTTGATTAAGTCGTATGAGGAAGACGTGAGCTGAGATGAAGAAAACGCGTGCACGTGTTGTAAGAATTCCTCGGAGTTCTCATAGGCGAAAAGGCACGGACGAGTCAAGGTCAGACTAGCGAGAAAAAACTCGAGCGAAGTATCTCGGCACTGCATGAATAATTAATGTCACAACGTATGACGGTTTTTTATTTATTTATTTTTCGCTGCTGTTGGTTTTTTCAATTTTTTTTCTTGTCGGACTTGGGACTAAAAAAGCCACGTGAAGAGATAGTGGCTTAAGAGACATAGTATTGCGGCTTAACGGTCGAGACGTTACGACTATATCTTATAGCCTTTTAACAAGTGAATTATTAATACCGGCTGGAGAACTGTACTTGAAGGTTATTTCTGAAGAAAAAAAAATGTTACGCTTTCGTACCTTTCGCTGCAATGGACACCAGTAACAATACTGATGAGATTTTTACTGGTATTGTTGATAAGTAAATCAGGATCATTATCGTTTTTTTTATTAGGTCTTTTTATGTTGATTTTATGATAATTGATAAGAACTAAGATTGCCTTTAATATTATCGGGACAGATTGAAGTTTATTAAATTTTTTCTCTAATTTAATTAATAGGTTGATGGGAGAGTTATAATCACTGGAATTTATTTTGTTGTTAATGGAATTGAAAAATTGCCGGAGTTAAGTCGATCGAAGTTTCGAAGTAAAAAAAATGTTGTCGAGAAAAACAAAAGATAAATGTTGACAACTCTTTTATTTGAAACTTGTAGTTTATGCGATGATAAATAAATAAAATAATTGGTCCATTATAAACTTTAGAAAAATGTTTTTCTTTATGTGATCGATACATATGCGCAAAGATTCTGTGATTTTTTCAGCCAAGAGAAGTGAACTTTTTCAACTAACAAATAATATTTATATTTTTTAACGAACAAGATATTTTATCGGGTCGCAAAATTGTTCGAAAAATTTCATTGAAAAGTTCACATGAAACTACAACTTTTATGTTGAAACAATTTTTTTCTGTGGATTTAATTTTTCAAGATATATTTATTTAAAAGAATTTAAAGGAATACTCCACTTTCCGTAATATTCGATTTAAAAATCTGAAAAAATTGGGAGAGAGTACTTTCAAGTGGTACTAAAATCTGTCCAATTATGGGATTAATAAAAAAAGGGTTGAAAAAAAGTATTTGAATTGATGAAGAATGCCTCTATTATTTTGGTAACTTTGATCCTACATGTCACGTGACAATGTATATTAAATTTCAAACTGGGCATGAAACTTGCAAAAATGCATGTTGATTTTCATGTGCTAATCTAGTAATTATTGATCTAATCATGTGTTGTAATATTCAATTGCCAGATTATCGAAATTTATTCATCCGTATCAAATTCAATACGAAACCATATCAATTTCGATAATCTATACCGAGTTTAAAAAAAATTCATATACATTTCTATCGTAAAAATACAAACTTTTTTTTACAGTGTACACTGTAAAAAAAAATCTACTCAAAATTTAGTGTACTTTGTCTGAAAGTTCTTATTCATAATCTAGTATACGAAATTTAGTATACAAGTGTAATGTAAAATGAATGTATGATAAAGCATATTCAATAATTTGCTTTAATTTTACAGTAAAAGTACTTGAATTTCAATAATTTACTTCAATTTTACATGAAAAGTACATTAATTCCATACCACATTTGTTTATTAAATTTCGATGACGAGTTTATGAATAAAAACTTCCAAACTTTTCTAACCGTGTATGCTATATTTTGTTTTTACTCGGGGCAAAAGAACAAATTCCAAACCTAACGCGAGCAAGAGAGACAGCGTAATAATACACGTGTATAACGTATGTCGCTGCTTCCGAATTCGTACAACAGAGGTCACCACTGTAGCACACAGTAAACATTGTAGGATCCGGCGTAAGTTGACGTCGCGACGCCCGAAGCGCTGTCAAAATGACAGAGAGAGCGAGTGACGTTCCCTCGTTGAGCTTCCCTCAATTTCCCGGTAAACGGAAATACCCGAAGAAAAAAAAAGCCATCGACAATCGCCCAATTAATCCGAAGCCCCGAAAGCCCCATCCAATGGCACTTCCGGTTTGCCATCAGGCGGGACACGCGTACAGCTATCATCATATTACCTGAAAAGCACTCGATCGATCGTCTATTCGTGAAATTTCGGCTCACGCACCTGCTTCGATAGATTCCCACGCAGCAGCGCCGATTTCCCTCCAATCGACGTTACGCCTCTTAAGTTACGATCACTACGACCTCAAAAACAAAATCACCACCGATTATCCAATTCTCGATGATTTAATACTACTCTCATCACCGTACGTCTCATAATCGCCTGATCACGTGATCATCTTCGCGCAGCGACCGACAAAAACCTACAAAACCTCTCGCACTTTGGCTCTCATGTTATTTTTTCATCCGCTAGTAACTAGCATATAAGGATACATATATATATATGTATATGTATATATATGCGCATATTATCAGTAGATATTTGAGTTGAGAGTCTCTACCGTTTTTGTCCGTCGATACGCGGGAAAACTGCAGGAAATTCTTTACCGATTGAGTTCAAGCTGATATCCACATAACTTTTTGCTTATCAAAAAAAATCTTCAAATTGTTTCTTTCATTTCTCTCTCTATCTCAAATTGTCCTGAATATATTTTAGTTTTCGATTTGTTTTAATTCAATGCTTGTTCTTGTGTTTTTTTTTTCCACTGTTTCGCTCTTGATTTGTTTTTTTTTTACTTACAGTAGCGCGAAGATCTGAAGGTTGGACGCGATCTTCGCGCAGGGAACAAAACTCTTGGGCACCTTAGCTGTTATCTTATTTTTTCACACACTAGTAACTAGCATATGAGTATATATAGATATGTACGGGGCATTCCATCTCGATTCGACCTGGGTCTGACCCTCGACCTCTCCGATTTAGCTCTTAATTTTTTGTAGCAATGTTTAGACCCTCAAATGCGACGTATTTTTATTATAGGTTTTTTCTATGCATATTTTATTCCAATATTTTTTTTAAGTCACATATCGAAGGCCATAATTTGAAAATCTGAAAAAATTCTGAAATTCTGTGTGTGTGTGTGTGTGTGTGTGTGTGTGTGTGTGTGTGTGTGTGTGTGTATTTTCCAGTCACTGAAAATTCAATCGTTCATAACCCACGAACGGCACGATGGATCGAGCTAAAATTTTGCAACTTCAGTTTATAAATGTTAATTTTCTTAAAAATCGTTTAGTTTCCCATAAGAGCCCATGCGCAAGAATTCTCTTTCAAATATTCATTTCCTCGGTAATTAAGTCTATATAACCCAGCTTGAAACTTTGCAATCGCATTTCGAAGGGATTCAACCATTATACAAAAAAATGTTGAGTCTTAAAGTTCAGAAAGGTTCTTTTTTCTTCTTTTAATCAATTTGGCGGGGCCTACATAGTTCATAAAGGTTAATGCACGAGAACTACCTTAACCCATATTCGAATAACTTTTTCGTAACAACGGAAAAATTGTTCGTTGGGTTGTTGTACAGTGGCGCCGATTTTCGAAGGTTGGACGCCTGCGAGGCTGTAGTTGCGGCTTCTGCCGCTAGAGCGCAGGGGCATAGAGTCAATAAAGTGGGGGAGGGGAGCGCCGGACGGGCGGATGCTACGGGTCGTCGTGCAGCAGCAGCAGCAGCGGCACAGCGGAAGAATTGTGCGGCGTGTATGTGTGTGCGATGAGTTTGACAGCGAGCTCCGAGAGTTTGACGTTTCGACGAGTCGAAGATTGAGGAGAAGACAGAGTAGCATAAAAGAAAAAACAAAAGGGGGCGTTTAAGGACTCTTGATAATGCGACGATCGGGAATTCCCGTGGTTGTCTGTTAACGAAGCGAATAATCGTGTTTCTTTCGTTTCTTATTCACGGGAGATTCATCGGTTGATGCTCCAATCGCACTTGCGTACAAAATCGCGCGAGACTAATATGGGAGAATGGTTGGACGACACGGGGCTGTTTTGCTGCTACTCCTACTTGCAGGTATAGTTTAATTGTCTCGATAATGAAAACTGGAAATAAATACATTTTTTATAGCATTTTTTTATTTTATTTTTATTTTTCAAAGGTGCTCTATTATTTTTAGTAATCGTTTTTTCGTGTTGTAATAGATATATTGTCAATGTGCATTGAAAATTTAAGAGGTCTACGAGCGAACAGGTAGCAGACGTATCGAAGTGGAGTAAAACATCAATTTCGCTCAAGGACGATGTGCAGCTCGTCGCGCTAGCAACGATCCGGAAGATCGTTGGTGGTAAATTGCTCGGGTTCGATCTGGAAGCGCGGATTTTAAATTTTTTTTCGGGGTTCGCGAAGTCCTTTGGGGTTTTGTTGGCCCTACGCTGGTTTATGAGTCACTCGAGCCGCCGATTGAAATTCCCTACGCGCTTTACGCTATAGAATCAGAGCTGGGCAGTATTTAAAATACATATCATGTACTCTAAGTATTTTAAATACTAAAATTCTTCTCAGGTATTTTAAGTACTTCATAAAATAAAACATACGAAATGCTTTTCTATTTTTCGATCCTATATATTCGGAAGCTTTTTTAAAATATTTATAAAGTTTACGTTAAATTTGAAATTTGAAAGTTAACATGAACTTTTAACAAGCAAAATGTATCATTTAACGAGATGTATTCAGTCACCTAAAAAAATTCAACATATTATTTTTTTCAGCGGGATTATTTGTCTGTATTCGCGCTAGCAATGATCCGGAAGATCATTGATGGTAAATTACTCCGGTTCGATTTGGAAGCGCGGATTTTAAATTTTTTTTCGGGGTTTGCGAAGCCCTTTGGGGTTTTGTTGGCCCTACGCTGGTTTATGAGTCACTCGAGCCGCCGATTAAAATTCCCAACGCGCTTTACGCTATAGAATCAGAGCTGGGCAGTATTTAAAATACATATCATGTACTCTAAGTATATTAAATACTAAAATTCTTCTCAGGTATTTTAAGTACTTCATAAAATAAAACATACAAAATGCTTTTCTATTTTACGATCCTATATATTCGGAAGCTTTTTTTGTATGTATTTATAAAGTTTACGTTAAAAAAATTCAACATATTATTTTTTTCGGCGGGATTATTTGTCTGTATTCGCGCTAGCAATGATCCGGAAGATCATTGATGGTAAATTACTCCGGTTCGATTTGGAAGCGCGGATTTTAAATTTTTTTTCGGGGTTCGCGAAGCCCTTTGGGGTTTTGTTGGCCCTACGCTGGTTTATGAGTCACTCGAGCCGCCGATTAAAATCCCCAACGCGCTTTACGCTGTAGAATAATACATACTTGGGATCAGAGCTGGGCAGTATTTAGAATACTAAATCCAAAAAAAAATTTTTATACTAAATTGCTTCTCAGGTATTTTGAGTACTTCGTAAAATAAAACATACAAAATGCTTTTCTATCTTTCGATCCTATATATTCGGAAGCTTTTTTTAAATATTTATAAAGTTTACGTTAAATTTGAAATTTGAAAGTTAACATTAACTTTTAACATGCAAAATGTATCATTTAATGGAATGTATTGAGTCACCTAAAAAAATGCAACATATTATTTTTTCCAATGACATTATTTATCTGAATCTAAACAGTTTTTCACGGTCATAAAATTCGTATACTGGACTACCTCTTTGAATTTTCTCGGAGTAATGTAGGGAATTTAAACATTGGAAACTGAATTAAAAAATTTTCACTTGTAACTTTCAAACCGGACGAAATAATGTATCGTGACTTTCGACGTCTTGACGATTTGCAAATGAGCATTGTTAACTTCGCTCTACTTTATATGACATTAACTTGGCGTTGTCATAAAATGAATTTGGATGTGTGATAATTTAATTCAGTAATCGAAGTGATTCATTGATGAAAGCTTCTTTTATGTAAAAGAAAAAAAACACTTTGATGTTTTAAAAACTAAAGTTTATGAAAATGTGCACTAGCAACGATCCGAAAGATCGTTTGTGTTAAATTACTCGGATTCGAAGGAACCACAGTCGCAGATTTTGACTTTTCTCTTCGAGAATTTTTTTCCACATTCAAAAAAACCTTTGAAAAAAAGATTACGTTTGCAATTCGCGATACACTGTAAAAAATTTTTATTTTGAATTTTGAAAAAAAAAAAATTGACTTCATATTCTTATTTGAGATGAAAAGTTGAGCGATGAAAAAATTTTTCGTCGTGATCACCTGAAAAATAATGTTAATAGATTTGGGGTATCCTCTTAAGACTGTTATGAACGAACAGGTCACCGAAGTATTAAATTGGAGTAGAATATCAATTTCGCTCAGAGACGGTTTCAAAATTGTTCGAGTAAAATAATTTCTCTTTGCATCAGAAGTGCGAATTTAAATTTAGCAGTGTCCTCTCATTAGCCCTCCGCTGATTTGTGGCCCTTCATGAGTCACTCGAGTCACCGACTGAAATATCGGAGGCACTCGATTTTTTTTTAAATTTTCACCCTCTGAAATTTGAATAATTGAGTGCTCACTGAATGCATATTTCAATAACCACGAGAATTATCGTCTGCTGCTTTTGAAGCCTCACGCATAAATCACTCGAGTCATCGATGAAAATGGCCAATGCAATTCACTTTTTACTTTAATTAGAAGAAAAAGTCTGAGTGTAGGAATTTTTATTCAAGGCTCACTCGACAATGCTATGATTTTAAATGTGTAAATAATTTTTTTTCAATAAAAACTGAGTAAATAATTGGCAAGACTAAATCCAATTTCCACTAAATCCGGGATTGCTATATTTATACTAAAATGCACTCTTCGACAAATAAAATAAGGCTCACTAAAATTTGTTCACCGGTTTGACCTAAAAGCGACGATAGGGTGCAAAATTTTTTATTTCACACTATTTTGGTGTAGGTCTCTATAAAATTGCAGAATTATGATTCTTCGTATGTACTCAATGTGATTTAAATGTAACATTTTTTTAAAGAAGACTATCATTCAGAGAATTTATTTTCTCATCACCTTTTTTTAGGTTTCTCAAAAAGCGACGATAGGGTGCAAAATTTTTTATTTCACACTATTTTGGTGTAGGTCTCTATAAAATTGCAGAATTATAATTCTTGGTATGTACTCAATGTGATTCAAATGTAACATTTTTTTAAAGAAGACTATCATTCAGAGAATTTCTTTTCTCATCACTTTTTTTTAGGTTTCTCAAAAAGCGACGATAGGGTGCAAAATTTTTTACTTCACACTATTTTGGTGTAGGTCTCTATAAAATTGCAGAATTATAATTCTTGGGATGTACTCAATGTGATTTAAATGTAACATTTTTTTAAAGAAGACTATCATTCAGAGAATTTATTTTCTCAACACTTTTTTTTAGGTGTCTCAAGTTCCTTAACGAGGTTTTAATTTAAGATTTTTTAAAAGAAGTGTAATAATTGCAGAATTTTTTTAATGCCTTTTTCAAGAGAAAAATTCTTTTTTATGAAAAAATCCCTTTAAATTAATTTGGAAAATACGTGAAAATTATAAAATGAGAAAGGTATTTGCGATATTCTCTTTGAAGACTTAAAATTTTTTTGTAATGTCTCCATTTGAAAATTCGTATTCTCAAATTCGTGCGATAGAAATTGTTCAAAATTTTATCATAAGAGTCATCGGGTTTTTCGTATGATTAAACAGTTAAATAATTGCAATTATCTAGACCAAGGTGAGTTGGTTTCTCGCTTGAGTCGCCACAGCGTTTTTTTTTACTCGCAGTTTTCAATTGCGAGAACATACAATGCCGTCGATATTTCCCTATTGTCGCCGATTCTTGTTTCTTTTTTATTTCCATTTATTTCGTAACTTTTGTCGTGTTAGGCATTATTCAATCAAGCATTCACCAATGAAAAGTCAGTGCAAGCGAAGATCGTCTATCGTACTGCGTAGAAAATACTTTTATGCACGTTATATTCAATGTTGCGCGACTTCCGGACCTAGACAATGCAACGGAATTGATTCGCCAGATCGCGGCTGATGGAATAATGATGAGTTTCCACAATTTTCCATCTCCTCGTAGAGGAAGTTCTGAAATCATTATTTTTTTTAAGGATGTATGATAGGTACAGTCCCGCCAATCGTGATTTTCAGAGAAAATTTCGATTACTTCCCGGTGGGATAAAAATCGGAAAAAAATTATCGATATTAAACGTGCTGAAAAGATAAATTTCGCAGAGTAATGATTCCAAAATGTTATTAACAAATTTCTGAACAAAACAATTGTTCAACAAAGAATCAGATAACCTAATTTTTTTTCTAATGGAAATAATGTTAATTTATTTGAATGCGTATGAATTTTTTCAGATTTTTTTCTTTATTTTGATGTTGATTTTTTTTTAATTTTCAAAAATGTCCGCAGAACAACGAATTTTGGATGTGTTCAGCAGAAAACCATCTATTACACTCAAGTTTTTTTTGATTATTCGATATCGATACCGATATCCCGAAAATTGTCCTCGAAAAATAGGTCGCAGAAGTAACTTTTGGAAAAATGGACCACAAACAAAAAGTCTCCCGAAAAATTGGCCCTCGAAAGATGAAAAGCAAAAAAAAATAGAACAATTATTTAAAAAATCCAAATAAAATTCGTGAAGGCCGTTTTTCCTGAGAACCTATTGTTTAGAGCCATTTTTCCTGAGAACCTATTGTTTAGAGCCATTTTTCCTGAGGACCTATTGTTTAGAGCCATTTTTCCTAAGAACCTATTGTTTAGACACATTTTTCCTGAGGACCTGTTGTTCAGAGCCATTTTTCCTGAGGACCTGTTGTTCAGAGCCATTTTTCCTGAGGATTTATGGTTTATCGGGTATCGGGAAAAATGGCTTTAAACAATATGTCCTGAAGACATATTGTTTAAAGCCATTTTTCCCGAGGACCTATTCGTTAGAGCCATTTTTTCTGAGGACCATTTTTTGTGAAAACCATTCCAGGAGACCATTTTTCCTGAGGGCTTTTTTCCCTGTTGACCATTTTGCCTGAGGACCATTTTTCGTAAGAACCATTTCTGGAGACCATTTTTCATAAGGGTCTTTTTCCCTGTGGACCATTTTGCTTGACGACCACTTTTCCTGGAAACCATATTTTCCTGAGAACCTTTTTTCCTGGAAACAATGTTTTCCTAAGGACCATTTTTCCTAAGAACAATTTTCGTTGACGATTTCCCCGGAGTAACATTTTTCCTGATAGCTAAGTTTCTAGAGTCTAATTTTCCTAGACTCGATAATTCTAGAGCACTTTCGCTTCAATTGGCTAATTAATTGAATCTTGGAATTATTTGTGTTATAGGATGGTGGAAAGCATTGGCACTGCTGCCGCCGATCCACACCGTAGAGGTAGACATTGGTCAAAATGTCACGGTTGCATGTGCAGACGAGGACGGCCTCGACACAAGCAACACTTCCAGCGTAATGTGGAAAAGGGATGGCGTCTTGAATGCCAAAAGATCTAATGTCTTTTCTAATAGAGCACTCGAGCTCGTAAACGTCAGTCTCGACGATCGAGGAACGTATTTGTGCATCGTCGATGATGACTCCGACACAGTCAAAACCAGGATAAACATAGACGTTAAAAGTGAGTTCAGTATGATTTGGAAAAAAAATAATAATGTGTCAATTTCCATGCATTCACCTAGTGATGTGAAAATATCTTTTAAATTCACCTTGTAGGATGTGTCTAAATTAGTATATTACGATACGAGTGCGATAAAAAATTTTCTGACGAGGCTGAGTTTGCAGCACGAGCCGAAGGAGAGTTGAGTAAAAGTTTCTCGCACGAGTTTCGCATACAATTTTATTTCACTAGTGCGAGAAATCCGATTTCTCGCACGCGACGCGAAGCAAAGCGTGTGAGAAGTAAACACTTCTCACTCGGAGTTGCATAAAAGAATTTTGTTTTTTACTTGCCACATGAAAAAAGTATAGTTTGGATACTAATATTGAACACCGTGAGAAGAAAGCGTCCCGCGATTTTTTTTGTAGGTAATGCAGCCTTTTGTATTTCTCATTTGATTAACATGTAGAAAATTAAGTATTTCACTTGGATCGATGTTATTATTTTTGTACGCGATGGACGGTGCTATATATGGTAGCATTTGATACGGTGAACGATTTACTTTAATTCCGTATATCGTAGAAAATTTTAGGCCGCATAGTTCCCAAGATATTCAATTCTGCGTAAACAGAAGGTTTTTTATTTTTCAAAAAAATGATTACCTATGAAAAACTGCCATCTTTTTGGTAGGACCACTGTAAAAATTTGTATAAAATTTCTCAAGGAAATGGAAAAATTGTTCATCATGCAATTAAACCTTATTCGTGATCATTATTATTATTGTTACTATTTAATCATTACATCATTGATAAATGTCAAATAATTTTTTTTCTACTGAATATGTCTGAAAGCCCTAGTTTGTGTCATAAAATTTTTGGAAGAGGTAGCATAAAAATGTTCATATCGAGAACTATGCGGCTTAAGGTAGTCCTCCTGTATTGTCTGACATTGCATAAGTTCGAGCGAAATCGAGACAGAATTACGAACTGTTCTCGAAGAAATAAAAATCTGAAAAAAATCAACTTTATGAAAGATGCTGAAGAGATTAATTTGGCATAATAATAATTGAAAAATGTTATTAACAAATTACTGAAATAAGTAATTGTGCAACAAATTGTCCGGCAACCTAACTTTTTTTTGTTATAAACATGATTTGTTTATTTTTCTGAATACGTGTGGATTTTTTTAGAATTTTATCTGATGTTTTTTCGTCTGCTTAACTGTCCATTCACTGGTCGGTTGACCCCATCTTTCAAAGAAAATCTCGAAACAAAATTTTTTCATGTGTGCAAAATTTTCTCTATGGCCAGTCAAAATGATTTATACTGTGAAAATTTGATTTTATTAATAATTGGTGGACATTTCAGCTCCGCCTCCAGCACTTCACAATGTCTGGGTCAAGCCGTCGACGATACTGGCTAATATTCTCTGGGAAGTTGCCGGTACCGGTGGCTACCCGATTATCGACTTCACTGCCGAGTATCGTCTCAAGCCAGTTTCGGGCGAAGAGCCCGAAGACTGGAAGCCTATTATTCCAACGCACATACCCCCTAATTCCGTACGTAGACAAATTTTTTATTCCTATTGATGCAGCTCGTTAATCCGCAATTTACTCGCTCAATAATTCATCATATACGCTTTAAGGATGTATGATAAGTAGGGTAGACGTACCATTTGTGGCCACTGTACCATTAGTGGCCACACAAAAAATGTATAGATCAATTCATCATTACTTTAATCTATAGAAATTACTAAATGAGTTTATTCTACAATAATCAAAGCAAACTTAACATTTAATATTCAATGCTTAGGATGCCTTATTGCTTAATAAATGATGTTCAAAGCCGCTTACACCATTTGTGGCCACCACTGTCATTTACATGCAATAGGTATGGCCACAAATGGATCAAGTTGATGGCCACATACGGTACTAAGATGGCCACAAACGGTACTTCTACCCTACAGTCCCGCCAGTCGTGAGTTTCAGACAAAATTTCGATTTCTTCCTGATGGAATAAAAATCGATATTAAACGTGCGTAAAAGATCAATTTTGCATAGTAATAATTCCAAAATGTTATCAACAAATGTCTGAAAAAAAAAAGATTGTTCAACAAAGAATCAGTCAACCTAACTTTTTTTCTAATGAAAATGATACGTCAATTTATTTGAATGCGTATGAATGTTTTCAGATTTTTTTCTTTATTTTGATTTTGATTTTTTTTTTTCAAAAATGTGCGCGAAATAACGAATTTTCGAAGTTTTCACTTTGAAGTTTGAGATAAAGCAGGGACGTTCACAAGTGAATAAAAATACAAAAGAGAAAGGGCACTAGGATAATAAGTACATGTGATTTATCGGCTCTAGAATAAAATTAGTTTGAATGAAATCGTACGACTCTATCAGCAGAAACCACAACCTGATTTGAAAAAAATACATTTCACTAAACCCTAGGGCTGGTTTTTTCCGAAGGGGTCGTACGATTTGATCGAAACTAGTTTTTATTCGATAGCCGATAAATAGCCGATAATTCTCGTATAAAGTTTTTTTCGATGCGCCTATTATTTCCTTTTTTTTCACGTTTCCGGAATAAGGCATGGGGCTGGAAAATATATTTTTCCGCCGATAATTAGCCGATAATTCGGGTATAGTTTTTATCTAAAATATCGCATGTGGATATCCCAGCTTCTTTGAAATTTAATTCCTAACTAATTTAGAAATAAATTACGTTAGTCCTGTGCTTGAACTCGGTATTTTCGTGGATGTCGGAAATCGACATTACCACATGTATAATCCTCTTTTCCTTTGTCCATGGCCGTTTGGTAAAGCTACTGCAGAGTAGCGACGAGCCCCAACTAATAACTAACCAACTAACTAACTAATCCTTCCTGAAAAAAGACATGGCACATAATAAGTCGAAATATCGAAGACTGAAGCCTCTTTTCTAGGATTCTGATTGGTCGTCCATGACTTTGACACGAAGCCAACTTCACACTGTCACAATCGCTTCAGAATCTCGCGTAGCGCGTATTTTGAATTGCCGTTTTTTCGCAGTTGCGAAATACAATACATTTTTCTTCCGAAAATAGGTTTCTTTACTTTCTCTCATTTTTCTTCGTGAAAAAAAGACATGGCACATCAAAAGTCGATTGTATATACTGTCAAACGAAAAAATGGAGAAAAAAATAACAGTTTTTATCCAAATTTCGTTATAATGATTTCCCGTTTAACAGGATATATATATATATATAATCTGTAATATACGTAATCATGCATTTCAGAATAGTGTCCAACATTAAAATACAGCTTGGATCATTTAATTCGCCAGCAATTATTGTAATAATGTGTTTATTGGAAGGAGAAAATAATTTTCACTCAGTAATTCTCGGTTTCTTACATAATGTTTTTATTGTTTAATCTTTAGAGGCAAATAGACGTGTACCACTTGTTGCCGAACACAACTTACGCGTTTCGAGTATGGGCCACGAACAAACTTGGACGCGGCGAGATCGTCGAGGTCGAGGGTCAGACGCATTACACGATCGAAGAATTAGGTACGTGAGCCTTGACCTAATTGGATCTGCTTTACACACATTCCTTCCTTTGATGCGCAATCGAGCGAAAAACTGCTCTAGTGAATGCGAATTAACCCGAAATAATGAAAAAATCTTAACCAATAACCGCTTTTTTCCCTGTAAAAACAACAATTGCCTCTTTCAATTTAAAAGGGACGAGTCGGTCGAAAGAGTAATGTTTTAAATTATAAGGACAACTCCTTTTGACTTAAGGAAAAATTGAAAATAATCCCCTCCTTTTAGAATAAACCCGAAGGATTTTTTTTGTTTGTTAATGAAACAACCGATTGGGTAAACGGTTTTCATTAAATGAAACTTTTTATTTTTCACTTTTCGTATAATCAAAATATTGAAATTACTTGAGCAAAAATTCTAATTTTTCTCTAAGCGCTTTTTTGTCCCGAAATTAGAGCTCATTAAGAGAAAAATGCTGCATCACAAATATAATGGAAAAAAATGAAACGATGAATTTTTCAGAGAAAATTTCAAACGTCGTATTTGAGAAGCATCGGATTTTTGAGTAGTCCACAAAATACTCAAAAATTCAAAGATGAATGGCGCAATAATAAATTTGTTATTCAACCTTTCGAAACTTCGAATTTTCAAAATATTAACGTCGCAATGATACATTTTTATTTTTCAAACTTTCAAAATATCAATGTCACAATAATAAATATTCATTTGTCAAACTTGCAAACTTTCGAATTTAAAAAATATGAATTTCGCAAAAATGAATTATCATTTTTTAAATTTTAAACCTTTCGAATGTTCAAAATACGAATGCCGCAATAATAAATTTTCATTCTTTAAACTTTCGAACTTTCAATATATGATTGTCGCAATAATAAATGTTCATTTCTCAAACTGTAAAACTTTCGAACTTACAAAGTACGAATGTCGCAATAATACATTTTTATAACTCAAACTTTTAAACTTTCAAAATATGAATTTCGCAATAATAAATTTATTCATTTATTAACTTTCAAAATATTAATTTCACAATAATAAATTTTTTTCATTTCTTAATTTTCAAACTTTTAAAATATCAATTTCGCAATAATAAATTTATTTATTTATTAACTTTCAACCTTTCAAAATATCAATTTCGAAATAATAAATGATTTTATTTTTCAAACATCAAACTTTCGAACTCTCATAATATGAATGTCTTAATAATAAATTTAAATTCGAATTTTAAATATAGCTTATCAAACGAAAATGGTGCATCGCAAATATAATGAAAAAAAAAAAAAAATCAAAACGGTGAATTTTCCAGAGCTAGCGAAGCATCTATTGGCCGGAGTAGAAAATTTCGACCGTCGTATCTGGGTAGCAGCGGTAGGGATTGTTATGGGAACTCTAATGATCCTCGGTTTAGGTACATGCTACCTTCTCTATCGTGAGTGCAAGGCACCCTGTAAGCATCCACTCGTTAACTTACTTTTTACAAAATTACGAGCTTACGCTTCTACTCTGTCTCTTTTTATGTGATGCCCTTGCTTGCTGGACAGCTACAGGCTACGATAGAGCCTCGATTTTCGTACGTAAATCTGAAAAACACCTTCTCCCCCTTTTCCTGTGCCCTCTTTTCCCCACTTTAATTAGTTGCACGTAGTTTATTACCATGCTAGATCAACTTTTGGGATGAAGAGTGTAATTGATAAATGATAAAGTATCATCTTTCATCGTTTAATCGCCAGATTAAATAAACCACGAAGCAAGGGTATCGCCAGCCACTTTTAACTTATCTATGGCCCTGATCTCTAGCTTTCTTTAACATTTATATATATAATATATTTATATATATTTACATATTTATTATATATACTGTATATAACGTATATATTCACTTTCGTATTCACTAATCAGCTCGTCGCAACTCAATCAATACTATATACTGTATACATAACTCTGTAGTATCTGCTCTATCTTCTTCACAAAATATCTCTTCCGGCTGCAAGCGCTTTTGAAATTCTACTTTAGTAAAAAAAAAATAATAAAAAAAATACCGATTTCTAAACTATCTAATCTTGGTACTGATTATCCATTTTTCACTTTTTTTCGAAACTCTGCACTTAACTAGTGTCACTCTAACATTAATCAATATATTAATACCTTGTGTAAGTTAACAAACTCCTTAATAATTTGCACCTAGTTTTTTGAAAAACCTATGTAAAAATCACCTGTGAAACGAGATTAACATAATGTACGACGAATTTGGTTTGAGTAGTTGGCAGAAGTTTCGCACGACGTTAAATAGTTGCTAATGTTAATAATATATTAGGATTTGCGGCGTTTTCGCTGAAATTTATATGCATTCATCCTGAGCCTCGGATTTTTAAAAATTTATTTTATAAAATAATATTTCAAAAAAGAACAGACCCGTAATTTTTTTCTTGGAACTACGATCAATATTTTCGACTGGAGAATTTTTCGACTGTCAGAATTTGAAATTTTCGGTATCTTCACTTTTTTCAGCGTTCACATTTTGGGAATGAACAGTTTTATCGAAAAATGCTCGCGATGAAATGTTTGCAATTTGGTATGAGCTACGTAATGAATAGAATTTTTTTTCTCATTTTGTTATGTTACGTTAAACAACAAAATAAAAAATAAAAATTGCCTTTTCCTGCAAATGAATATTTATTAATTTGCAGAAAAAGGCAATTTTCAATCAGGATTTTATTTTTACGTAAAAATTCTATAGCGAAATTCTTAATTTTTGCGTCTCTTTAAAGATTCGCAGAATTTTTTTCCGAGAAATTCTACCAAATTCATGTTTTTTTAACATCCTTATTTTTAGTAAAAGATTCAATATTCTTCAATGTGCATAACCCAGATTAAAGTGATCAAAATACATCATGTACTAGTAGATTCATATTGTGTATCGTCAAATTAGGTTTGTCTAAATAAAAACAACATATTTCTCAAAAAAGTATTTTATTGGCTTTAGGGGAATTTTTTAAATCATTGTCAATTGATTCAGTTTGACTTAAAATTGCAATAACTTACAATATACATATTCAATTCAATTCGATTGAATTTCAAAAAGTACTGCTATCCTGCATTATCTTAAAAAATGTGTAATTTGAAACAGCATTTTCACGTAAGAATGAAACAATTACAAATTATGTCATTTTTACGAAACAATAATTTGTTGTTTAACGTTATTAAAAAAATGGTAACAAAAATAAACCAAAAAAACTTTCGTTCTTGAAGTTCATATGAAGCCGCACAAATTTCATATTGGACATTTTTCGATAGAACTGATTTTCAACATACGAACGTTTAAAAAAAAGGCCGTGAAAAATACTAAATTCTCCTAGAAATTCTCCCTTAAAAAATATCGATCGTAGCGCCAAACAAACAACAAATATGTTCTTTTCCAAAATGCTATGTAAAAAGAATTATTGAAAAAATCAAAGGCCGTTATTTTCAGAGAAAATAAATTTCATCGAAAAGCTCTGATTAAAAAATAAATAATAAATGCCACTGATCCACGAATTTGTACTAAGTATCCCATAGTAAAATAGCAAATCCACGTAATGTCATAGATAAATATGAAACACGAATACCTTCCACAATTTTCTCACAATTTTTTCCGTCGAGCGAAAGTTCTGCAAAAGAAAAATCGTTAAAGGACGTTAAAAACAAAAGAAAAAGTAATAAAAATTGCATAATCCATTGAGTAAAAAAGCGAGTCGACAGTGCGCGTGGAATGAAACGATAGTGCAATGACAAATAGAGTAAATATATGGAATTGAAAGAAAATTGAATGACATGAAAAAAAAAAGTAACATAGAGATTAGATCATAGAAAAGTAAGACGAGGAGGAGGAAAAAAAAAGTTGGTGAAGGGAGAGGGTAGAAGCTCGTAGGGGACCATGGCCTAGACCAATGAAAATTAATCTCCGCTCCGAAATTGCAGCGCAGCTGGAGGAGCAGGAAGTGATTGAACTCGTGCCGAACATTATTCTGAATCCGGGATTTTGCGACGAGAGGACCGAGCGCATTCCTCAGGACGAGAATTTCAACAATCAGACGACCACCAGACTCAACAATAATACCGTCATTCAACCTCGAAGACTCTAGCGTTCGTCAGATTAGGGCAATGAATTTCACGCTACCAGCCAAAAGAATCACTTTCGGACGATGATAAAAGGTTCTCGTCACCAGCAAAGCTCGCTAAGCGAACTGCTAAATAGTGGCGTGAGTATTCATCGGCAAAATATCATATCCATCGAGCTAAAACCAATGATTCTATTAATCGCACTGGAAAGAAGAAGAAGCGGACATAACGAACCCTCGGAAATCAAATGCACGACGTTTGACGCTCAGGGCTTCGCTATTTTTCCAGCACAAAGCGATTCCTCCGCGATCTCACGATACAAAGCAAAGTGTTCAAACATTTCAATGAAACTAACAAACATACAAACTAAAAGATTGATACAAGACTCTAATAGGTAAACGCGCGAGGTCTGGCGATGGGCAAAATATCCAATGAATTTCAAAGGAAAATTCATAGTTGCCATGCAAATGTGGAATATTCATTTTGAAGCTGAGATGAAAATGATATTGAATTTTCGCTTTTTTAATTGGAACGAATAATTCTATATTTTTTTCATTACGGTAACGAAAGAATTGACATTTTGATACAATGAATTGCCAGCTTAAATTACAATTTGCAATGCAAATATGGAATTTTGAAAAACCTAAAATCGAAATAATGAAAATTGTCGGTTTTGTGATTGGAACAAATATTGAATTACAATTTGCAATGCAAATATGGAATTTTGAAAAACCTTAAATCGAAATAATGAAAATTGTCGGTTTTGTAATTGCAACAAGTATTAAATTACAATTTGCAATGCAAATATGGAAGTTTGAAAAACCTAAACTCGAAATAATGAAAATTGTCGGTTTTGTAATTGGAACAAACATTAAATATTTTCTAATTACAAAAAAAAATCGACGTTTCAATTCCGACAAATTACTAACGAAAAATTACAATTTGCATTGCAAATATAGAATTTTCCAAACCTAAGCTGAAAATGATGAGAATCGTCGGTTTTATAATTGGAACGAAACCAAAATATTTCCTAATCACGAAATAAAAAAAAACAAATTACATTTTTAATCCAACAAATTACTACTAAAAATTACGATTTGTAATTGAAATATGGAATTTTCCAAACCTGAACTCAAAACAATGAGAATTGTCCTTTCGTGATTGAAATCCAAATAAAAAATAGTCCAATTATTAAAAAGCCAATTCTCAAGCAAATAGTTGAGTAACTCGTGAAAATTCCTCATTTTTGTTAACCCTTTACGCAAGTGTAAAGTAAGCAGAGAAAATAGGAATTTTTGTACCGATTTTTTGCCCGTTGCGTAAGCCACGATGAAATTCGTAGATTTTTCGAGGTTTTTTGTAAAAACAAATCGCGGACGAGTCGCCGGAGCAAACGATAATAATACGGAAAAAAAGAGGCAGCGTCGTGCTGCTTTTTATTCTCGTAAGACTGTGTAACGTCGACGCGCGTGTTGCCACGTATTATTTATTTATTTATTTATTTACGTTTTTGTTTTTCACACGAACGTGGAACACGTGCGCGATAATGAGCTTGAGAGAATATCCGAAAAAACGTGCAGATACATTTAGTACTCGCGGCTGATCCATGACTCGAGAGCAAACAATTTATTTTTATTAGATAATATTTCTTAGAATATTTAAAGCCGAGCGATTCGATCTGTAGATTTGCATCGCGCATATATCTCGTTTTTACTGCCCTAAAAACTGCGAACACAGACGCAGAAAGAAGGAGAAGAAGTCGTCGGTGCTTTGCGAAACTGTGAGGTTTTTTATTCTATTTGATGAAAACAAAAAAACACAAAGCAAACGAACGAACGCGTCGAGTTAATCGTTGTCGCTGATCGGTAACTTTTTTATATTGAATAACGTGGTAATTATCGTTGAGAACTGAAGAGGAGAAAAAAAAAACGAAGACGATCACGATTATGAGGATGAAATTCTCGGGCTTAGGATGCGCTTTTCTACGAGGAGAGACGATGAGAGTGAGTCGAGAATCCCGCCGATTTTCCCTCGCGTTACGATTCAACGAATGAATTTTAAAAGAACTAAATAATAATAACGCTTTTGCACAACCTTAAGATTAAATATGTAAAAGGATTAATGGGAGACACGCGAAATGATGAAAAAAACATACACAGTCCATCGTACATCGTTCAATGAATCAAATAGCATCAAAAGTCGGATATTTATTTAGGATTTTCGAGACTATCTTCGAGAATCGCACAATATCACCCGTTTAACTTAAGCAATTGAATAAACGTTCGTGTCGCACATTAAAAAGGTGCTCAAAGCATCCAAAGTGAAGGGTTTTCGCAGCTTTTCGCTTTTGAGATTACAAATTGAGGTCGAAAGTCGTGTGAATGGAAATGTGCGATGGGAAATTGCAAAGAAACGATGGATTGTTTCAGAAGATACTCGAGAACGACTTTCATCGAGGTTGAAAAATTAATGGGTAAGGAAATTTTTAAAAGAGGATAAATAATTCGAATATGAAGAATATATTATTGGAAATTGAAAAATTACAACTATTTCGATTGCAATACAAATTTTTTGGAACCCAAGGATAAAAGTTGCAACAATGAGTTGATATTATGCGTGAGAATAAAATTTTCCTATTTGGAATGCTCGATAACTGAAATATCCGAATTAAGGGCGTACATCTAAGGAAACGAAAGAAATCGAAAAACGATGCATACTTTAGACATTTTTTTCTCGATAAATATCGGCGTTAGCGGTTTAATTTTCTTTTTGTGGTTTTCTAGAGGAGGAAAAAAATACCAAAAAAATGAGCATAATGATTGCCATTTTGAATATTAAGTCGATTTTTCTCATTATTCGAGCGCTGTAGCTTTTTTTCTGTATGAAATTTTTGTAAAACTTGAATTTAAGAATATAGAGAAGTTGAGTACATGTTAAAGAATATTGGCAAAAATTTGTCATCAAAATCCATTCGGAGAAACATCCGTTTTTTTGTTAACATTTGGGTTTTGAAAATAGAAATTTCCACCGGTTTTAAAAATAAGGTTTTGAAAAAAAACCACGGTTGAATTTTTCTGCAATGAGCTCAAATAATGAACTGTTATTTTTTATAGTACATTGAATTTCGACGATGAAATTTTATACAGAATTCTATAAAACATTAGAAAAAAACTCGATTTTTTTTCTTCACTTAGATGTAAACCCTTAAGCACAAAAAATCAATGGGGAACAACTTTTAAGAAAGGCTCTAAGTAATTTCAATATAATAAGCGAAATAAAAAACTCCAAATACTCCAATTTTATAGTCAAGTTGAAAAATCAAATTGAACAAATCATTCTTCACATTTAAAAACGACAAAAATTCTCCTTTTCTTAAGAACAATTTTCTTTCTAAATTCAAATTTATCTCAACTAGAGAAAATTAATTTTTTGTACTTTTCCAGAAACATTAATATACATCATTTAGTTACCCAATTAAAATAGTATCTCTTTAAAATCCTTAACGAAAATCCTTCTCGAGTTTCCGTCTGACGAGAAAATCTGACTGACTGCATATCAGAATAAGCTCAGTTTTGGAAACTTTATTATCACCGTAAAGTCAATTGTCATTGACACACAAGGAGAAAACAAAATAGGAAAACTGCGAAGATGACTGTAAATTATAAAAATTGCGTACGTGCAAAGTTCGAAGAACAATTAATATAATCGATTATTTCGATGGTTCTTTCGTGTTATATTGAACATATTAAAATAGCCATCACGCACACAGGAAAAAAAACGCGGATTCCCTAATTAGCGATTGTTTAGCTTAGCGAATGGTAATTTAAAGAAGTGATAACTGTCTTGATCCAAATTTTTAATTCGTTTCGAAGAAAAAAACGTCGGATTTGAGGCAGTTTGATGCACGCAGGTTGTATAAAAATTGGTTGTGCGTTGTTACGTAGAAGCTTAGACACGTAATCGGGTCTTTTCCTTCGCAATCGACGAATTCGAAGGAAATACAAACGATTATTCTCAATAACAGCTTCGTACTATGCACTCTGTGTTGTGAATGGTATCATAATTACATAAACGCGCTATTTAAGTGAAAGAAAACAAGGATAAGATTTGAAAAAAACGAGCGAACGAGGCGACGAAGAGAAAAAAAAATAAGTTAAACAGCAGAAAAAAAATAAACAACAACCATGATAATAATATATAAACATAAAAGTACATATATTTATATAGCCGAGGCATCGTAATATTTTAGCTATAAGCAAAGACAATTTTTTATAATATATAAATGGGTGATTAATGCTGAGACACGCAACGTCGCAATATTTATCTAAAAATAACTGTATTATTATTAATCGTAAACGGCATTATATCATAGTCGAGGAAACGAGTCATTTATCATCATCCTAATAATTAAGCTTCGAGAATGGTAAACAGAAGATAAAAAATGGCGAAATGAAAATAGCATTTTCAAAAATTAGGTCATCGAATTCATAGTCACGAAGCATTCTCTTCCAATTCCCTTTTTTAGCATCTGAGATCTACGCTATAATTAATTATATCAAAGGTTCATTGGAAAACATTCATGTTCATTTTTTCAGATTTTTTAATCAACGTTTGGAAAAATTACGTTTATTTTTAAGTGTATCTCAGAAACTTGAAGTTACTCAAAATAAGTGTCACTGCATAAAAGTTGTAACTTTGTGTGAGCTCTCAAATGGCACATTCGAAATAATTTTAACGTTTTAGAAATAATGATTTTTTTAACGAAAAACAGGTAAATTATTTTCTTATCAAAAAAAAAATCTAATTTTCGGCTCAAAAAATTACAGAATCTTTCTGTATAACTGAAGATATCGAAGAAATATTACAAAGTAGAGTATGAGTCGCAGTTTTGGCGGAAAAAATTATTTTGTGAAAGTTGAAAAAATAATATTGACTTTGTACAACGTAGAATAATTTTTCCACTCTAGAAATTCGAACCGTGTGATTCTGTCAATTTACTGCAATGTCTTCGGAAGAACGCAATTTTTTCAGCGCCAAAAAATATTTCGTTTCTCGTTCAAAAAGTACTTTCCCCATTTTTCGTCAGAAAATCGTAGTTACCGAAAGCTAAAATCTATTAAAAATATTCCGTTAGAGAATTGACAAAAAACTACAACGTTTATGTAGAGATCTTTTTTTTCAGTAATTTTTATTTTCCGGCATATTTTGACTTGAAAGAAAAACCGGTATTTTCCAAAAAATTTGATAAAAAATCTGGAAAAAATTCATACAAAGTGTCTTTTAGTAGTACTTCGATATAACCAATTATGGGACAGATCTGAAGTGCGAGAAAAAAACTGGCTCAATTTACAGAAAATGCTTCATATTTGCTTTTTTTTTTCTTCAAATTTTCGTCGTCACGACACATCGTTCATCTCTGCTTTAAAGTTGTTTCGTCCCCGTCCCGCTAATCGGTGCGGGACACTCCCGAACGTAACGAAAGTTTAATTAAAAATAACCGGTAGTTTCGAGACAAAAAAAAAAGACAGAGAGCTTCTATTCACTTAGAGATCTTCGGGTTACACGTCGTGCTCTGTAAAACAAGCACTTCGAGTCAGAGATGAAATTATTCTTGTAACAAGTTGAGACGACGGATCTCAGAAAAAGGAAAAGAAGAGAAGAGAAAAAGAGATCTTTCGTAGAAACTCGTAGATCATTCCGTATAGTGTCGATTCCTGCCATTAAGCTTCCACGTTCAGCGTATTCGCAGCTTCAGGACATTCGGAATTTTTCGTAGCTTTTATCATTTTCCCAATTTTTAGCTACTTCTTGTCTCGCGTTTCTTTCCCAAATCTGTTATGGGGTAAATCAGAGTTGTGAAATTTTTAATATGAAAATAATGCATTATTTTTATGAAAAAAAAAATGGATAATGGATTTCAGAACCACAAGCCATTACTTTATTAATGAGTAATGGAGCAAAGGTTCATCACTCATTATTTTATTAATGAGTAATGGAGCAAAGATCCATCACCCATTATTTTAATAATTACATTTTTAAAGTAATGGGTGAAAAAAAAACCATAAAACATTAAAAAAGAATGCATTTTTCCAGCTCTGGGGTAAGCCGACCAGTGAATGGACAATTAAGCAGACGTAAAAACCCAGTGAATGGACGCTTTTTATGCACGTGCTCTTATGAACAGTTTCCATTCACTGGTCTCGTTCATCCACTGGCTTGTTCACCTCCTAAATATCCAATAATGGAGATTTCGTTATGTTCAATTTTCAAATTTCATAGTAATGACATTAATTACTTTTTAACTAACAATATGATTCAATTTTGTTGTGGAAAATAATTTATAGAAGAATTACTGGGCGATTTGTAATTGCGAAGAATAATGAAAAATGGAAAATGTCTGAAAGGGTATTTTCGATGCCAGAATAATTGCTATTTCGTTTGTGATTCGTGTAGTTTTCCGACTTTGAAGATTTGTTATTTAGTTTTTAGTTTTTATTCAATCCATGGAGAATTATTGATCTTAGCTGGTTTCGTTATCGTCAATTTACGAATTTCATAGTAATGAGGTTAATTATTTTTTAATACACATAGTGATCACTTTTTTCGCGAATAATAATTAATAGAAAGATCACCATGCGATTTTTAATTGAAAGGATAATGGAAAATGTCGAATAAAATATTTCTCGATTTTATAAGAATCGCTATTTCGTTTGTAACTCACGTAATTTGACTGTTTTGAAATTTCATTATTTAGTTTTCAATTTTCATTCATTTAGCTTTCAAATAACAAATTGTTTTTGATTTCATTGTCTCCAATTTTCGAATTTCATGATAATAATATTAATTTTTATTAAACACACGAAATGATCTAATTTTGTTGGAAAAAATAATTAATTGGACAACTACTGTGTGATTTGTAATTGCGAAGGATGATTAAAGGTTTCGGAAACGCGAGGCAAGGAAAAAAATAAGTGAAATCTTTCGAAAAACTCGTAGATTATTCCGGCCATTAAGCTTCCACATTCAGCGTATTCGCCGCTTCAGAAGATTAGGAACTTTCATAGCCTTTCTCTCCCCAAAGAATTCATAAGCTTACATCAACCAGTTACCAATTAATCGTTTGATAGTCAAAGTATTTTTAGCTGCTTCCTGTAAACGGAAATGCGCGCATTTCTCCTCGCGTCACGTTTGCAAATCGGTGATATAGGTAAAATGTCCGATAGAGTATTTTCGATACCAGAAGAATAGCCATTTCGTTTGTGATTCGCGTAGCACTCTTGTCTTATAATTTTATTATTCAGTCTTAAGGTTTCATTCAATCACTGGCGAATTATTAACTTCAGCTGGATTTCATTTCATTAAATTGTCAAATTTCATTATATTCATACAATTATTTGTCAACATAGTAATTTTTTCTTTTAAATAATTCGCAGAAGGATCGATGTGCGATTTTTAATTTACGATGAAAAATCGTCATTTTCCCTTCACTAGTTATGATTGGCCGTAAAGTAAATGGATTTCCTTGCCTACAATTTATACATTCCATATTAATGATATTAATTATTTTTGAACAGCCAAGATAATTTTTTATTTTTTTTTGAGAAAATAATTAATACAAGGATTAATGTGGGAATTGTCATAATCGGCCGTAAAATAACTGAAATTCATCATATTCACCTTTGAAATTTCATAGTAATGAAATAAATTATTTTTAAATGAACAAAATAATTCGTTTTTACAGTGAAAAAAAATGAATAGTCAGTTAATGTAGAATTTTCAATTGCGAAGGATAATGAAAAAGTTTGAAAACGCGAGGCGAGAGACAGCGATAAAAAAATCGTTGATTTACCTTTGCTAGTTATAATCGGCCGTGAAAAACCTCGCTTATAGTGTATCATGACCTGCATTAAAATTAGCCAGCCGTGATTGCCATTCATTTAAATAAACATTCCCGCCGCGGTCGCAATTCGCGTCCAATTTCGACGACAGAAAGCACAATACTTGTAGACGATAATGAAATAGCATTAGTATTTCATAATACCGCGAGACCCAAAAAATGAACAACCAAAAAAAAACACGCGTTCACCTACATAAATACAAAGTTGCGCGCTAAGAGTGAGAGAGATACGAGGTATTCATCATCAATTCTGTCACTTTTTTTTCGAACCTATAATTGGAGACATTTTACTACCAGTTGAACGTAATTTCTTCAAATTGATTCCGATTTTTAAATCCGATATTACGGAAAATAAGATATTTCTTTAAAGACAATATATTTTGAAAAATTAAGGTCATAGAGAAAAATTGTTTCAACATAAAAGTTGTAATTTCATGTGAACTTTTTAATGAAATTTGTTTAAATAATTTTGTCGACCCGAAAACACTGCTTTTTCGCTTGAAAAATATAAAGATTATTTTTGAATTATAAAAGGTCACTTTTTTTGGCTAAAAAATTACAGAATTTTTGCGCCTATCTATCGATAACATAAAAAAATTGCCAGAAGGGTTTCCGGAGTAAGAAAATAATTTGTTCTAAGCAAAAAAAATTATGTCCAGGTAACATTTTAAAAAAGTCTATAATGGACCAACTATTTTATTTATTCATCATCGCATAAACTAGAAGTTTCAAATAAAAACGTTGTTAACATTTTTTTTTGTTTCTCGACGGAATTTTTTTCACTTTAAACAGATTATTTTTTCAAATTAAACAAAAAAAAATTTTATGGTATCAATACGTAGGTGCGAAAATTCTGTATTATTTTCAGCCAAAAAAAGTTACATTTCTTGCTTAAAGAAAATAATCTTTAAATTTTGTATTGAAAAAGTAATATTATCGGGTCGCAAAATTAATTGAAAAATTTCATTGAAAAGTTCACACGAAACTACAACTTTTATATCGAAAATTTTTTTTTCTATAACTTCAATTTTTCAAGATATATTGACTCTAAAGAAATACCCCATTTTCCGTAATATTCGATTTAAAAATGTGAAAAAATTAGGAGAAAGTACTTTCAAGTGGTACTTAAATGTTTCGAATTATGGGACTAATCAACGAGGTTTGAAAATAAAGCGACTGAATTGACGAAGAATCCCTCATAGATAAAAAATGAAACGATTAATTTATTCGCATACCGCGAGAGTATTTTTAAATTATTTCTCATAAATTTTCACGTCGAAAAGATCACTATACAGATCACGACGTATTTACAATGTTGAACCATTTTTTCGTTGTTATTGTTCGTATATGCGTTTGATATTCGTTTAATATTCGTTTTCGTTTTAAACTGTTGCCTCATTTTATTTAAATTAATTGATTATTATTAATGTACCATATAATAATACGAGAAATATATTGTTTTGGTGGCGTTAAGATCCAATGTGTAGAAAGAGATTTTAAAAAATGCGAGAAAGATTCTCATAGAACAAACTTTCATCAGCAAGCACGCTTATCAACTGTAACTGTATTATCGCTGTAACTATATTGATATTCATTGATAAACACACGCGTATTAATTATATTACGGATATATTGCCTTTGAGAGTAAATATAAAAAAACTATACATACTATATTTTATTTACAGAGTATTAAAAAAAAATAAAAAATAACGTGAATTCTATCGATTTTATTTTATCTTGGCGTTTTTCGATTAAACTCTGACAATTCGAGAGGACCATTTTAGCGAGTTCGCAATGTTGTTGCGTAATTTTTTGCCGTACGTATGAAAAAAGCCGGGAAGAAGTCGCGTGTTACTGACCTTCGTTAAACAAGAAAAATAATTAAGGGGAAATCGACAGTCAAGTTAATCGAGTACCAAAGTGTCAAAAATTCTTTTTACGCATTTTCTAAGGGAAATTTTGAAAAATGACATGGGATCTAAATTAAAGTGGGTCTCCTCAATGTAGAAAAAAATGTAGAGCAACTAATTTGCGGACAAGTCACTTAGTTTACTGCAATTACCAATGGCAAACATTTTCGCAGTTTTTTGAGAGTCAAATTTGCAATTATAGTTAGATCTTGACCAACAGCAGCAAATTTTGTTTGTTAAAACACGTTTCACGAATTCACCGAGTAATTTTCATCATTTCCCTTTCAATTAGGTGAAAAACTCAGATAACTTCGTGAGTTTATTTTTTGTTATAAACAAATGTCGATTATTTTTAAACAATGAATATCTTGACAAATTTCCAGCGGTAAATTGATACGGTATCTACCGAGAAATAGAATGAGCAACTATTCGTCAAGATTGAACCAATATTACAGATTTTACGCGTAACATTCGTCATTTTCTTGTCAATTTATTGTTATTAATTTCTTTCCGCATTGATGACGATCTTTTGAATTCATATTAAAGTTAACTCAATTTTCTTAATTTTCTAGTTAAGAAGATTGTGTTAATATTAATATGAATTCAAGGTTTTCACCCAATTTTACCTTCTTTTTTTTAATTTAAAGAAATTTTAAAATTAAAAGAAGTTTAAATCTTGGTACGCGATTTGCTCAGATTATCGATAAAGCCGTCTTAAGATGATTCGAGGAACGTACCAGGCATTGATCTTTCGATTTTATTTGTCGAGTCGTGTGAGAGAGAAAATAAATGCACATTTCATCATCAAGTACAAAAAAAAAAGAAAAATGAAAAAATGAGCAAGAGATAAATTAGATGAAAAATTAAGGAAAGATCGAGTCTTCTTGTATATCATTGTTTTCAGCAAGATCGTGAAAGCATGACCCGCCTTTTCTTTATCGAATAATAATCGGTTCAAAGTATTTTTCTGACTAAAAAAAATAATGCAATCGTGTAGAACAGAAGAAAGCTTGGAATCACAGAATAGCGGAGAACGTAGAGAATCTCTCGTTGCTTGTACTCGTAAAGAAATCTCCGGGGAAAGATAAATAATTACGACAGAATTTTTTAAAAATATATGAGAGGAAAAGTTAGGCACATATCAGAACGACAGAGAGAAAGCTCATTGAATCCCCGCGGGACGCTCACCTTTCTATCGCGGTCTTTAGAGTCCGCGTTTAGCACGCAACAATAATAACTGTGACCCTACAATTAGAACGTACAGTTCAAACCTTTGCGTCCGTATTTTAAATCTGGTTGGACGGGAAAATATTTAAAAAAATAATATGGAGAAGTTTGGATGATGTTGGACTTTTTATGAGGCTCAAAAATTCTGAAATAAAAACTACTTCAATTTGAGCAAAAGACGTTTTTGCAAAGAATCTCAACAAAACAAGGGAAAATGTATAATTTGGAATCAGGTGGAATTTGAATGATTATGCTTATCATAAGGCTCATAAATTGTCGAATACATAAATCGTACTGCGGCAGTTTAAACAGAGGACTTTTTTTTTAGGAACAAAGAATCTCATGAAACCGAGGAAAAATTCGTAAAGAAAAATGAAACAATGTGTTTATGCTCTGGATAATTCTGACTTTTTAATAAAGTTAAAAAATTCGAAATAATTTATGCCATTACAATTTGAACAGAAGATGTTTTTGAAAATGAAGAATTGAAAATGAAATAATGCTTTGAGGGTCTTCTGTACATATTTTAGTGTAAATGGGTGAACCTTTGAATTTTCCAGACATAAAAAAAAGCTCCAACTTGAGGAAAGTTAGCGGCTTTTGATAAATTCGACTTCCATTACAGCATTAAAAAAATTCGAAAGAATTTCGATAATTCTCAGCTTCTTATAAGTCTCAAAAAATCCCAGATTCATAATTCATACCACAAAATGTACAGAAGACGTTTTCAAAACAATCTAAAAAAAAATTCGCTTTTCGTGCGAAACTTGATAAAAAGACTTTCTGCTCTTCTGTAAATATTTCAATGCAACTGTATAAAAAGTCGAATTTTCCATCATGAAAAAAAAGCTGCAATTTGATTAAACGTTCGCCAAAAAATTCCGTTTTCGTCCAACGAAGTTTGAATGACGGGCGCAAAAAAAATAGCGCGCATTTGGGAGAAATATCTCGGGTTGTGAAGCGTCAAGAAAAGTATTTGACCGTAAAAAAATTATTTTCGAATTGCAGCACGAAAATCCGTGAATTCGTCGATTAGCGCGTAAAATTTGTAACGCGGATATTCGCGCTGTGATTGGAGAAAAAAACGTGAGTTTGAGAGGGAATAATCTTGAACGTGAAAATATTCGATCGACCGAAATAATAATGAGTGTGATTACGATAAGGCTTCTGTTTTCATCCACCGTAATCATTAAACAACGTTGTATACAATGCCAGTGTATTTTTAACGATATGTATATTATATATATTATATTATAATATTATATATTATATATAATAGGACTTAATATCTCGACTCGTAGCTTTTCCATAGAGCGCTCCACGTTTCACCTACGTCGTCTCATCGTACCGCGAACGCTCTCTTAATAATAAAACTATTAACTTGTAAAACTTGTAAACTCGCAACGCCACAATCACGAAAGAGGATTAACAGATAAAGTAACAACAACAACAACCGTTATTTATTGTGAAAAAAAGAAGCGGCTGAAGATTTTATTTACAAGTGTGAAAAAAAAGAGTCGACAGAGTTTCTATTACGAAATATTTGGTGCAATAAAAGATACACGTTCATTCATTAACGCATAAATGCTTTTCAACGATATTGTGATTAAATACACTTCAACGGTCGTTGAATACCCGCAAAATCCTTTTTTTTTTTTCGTGTACTCCAATTATCACAATTGTAATTGTAATAATATTGTATATAAGTTCATCAATTTTTCGATGAATTATTCTTTCAAACTTGTGATTAAGCGAAACTCCTTTTTTTGAGTAGTTTAATTATTACAATTGTAATTGCGATAATCTTTTACTCTAGTGATGCTCACATTTAGAATTGATTTAAAAAATAAATCAATTTTTCCATTAATGATTTTCTTGAATTTTCGTTTAAGCAAAATTCCTTTTTTTGAGTACTTCAATTATTACAATTGTAACTGCAATAATATTATATTTCGGTGAAACTAATATTTGGAATGAGAAACAGAAATTATCAATTTTTCTATCAATAATTCATGTCACTTTTTGTTCAAGAATTCGCTAATTTCAAGAAAAATTGCATTTAATTTCTTTCATAAATTTCGAAAAATCGTTTTAGAATTATACAATATTTATTTTGCAAAAGTCTTCCAATAATATAAAGAAACATTCGCACTTTCAAATATAAAGATCCGTAAGATTTGTTATTTACGAAAAAAAGAAACGAAATTTCACGTATTCCAATATTTTTTTTACATTGCGAATTACGAAATTGATTTAAAAATTCAACACCATCGGAACAATCCATTGCATGAGACTTTTAACACAAGTTTTTTATCTTTCGGAAAATTGCAGTTTAACAAACAACTATTGAAGGGTAAATAAAAAAAAAGAGTACGTATCATTAACTGGTTTCGAGGACAATTCGCGAAATGCTTGAGCACAATGCACGCATTTCGTTGTGGGGGGTAAATTCCGCGGCGAGAAGTGCATTAGCAAGTGCGATGGTTTCTTTAACAGTTTTCGCTCGAATCCAGACTTTTCCATTCATCCCAATGGCGAGTTCGTACGGCTGTTCCTTGGCGAATTCATTGAGGAATGGATTATCAGGATTGCGAATTTTTCTGACAAGGCTGAGAGAACAGGTAAGGAGCATTCCGCTGGGATCAAGAACGCCCAATTTTCCCTTTTTTCCATGGGAATCGACGCAGACCAATTCGGGTTCCATGTCTTTGCTGGCGACGAGAAGTTTGGCAAACACTGCATCGCCAACTTGAACATCGGGTCGATTTTTTTTGCTCGTACCTTCGAAGGCCAAATATGAGAGCGACGCTTGTTCACTTCCTCCAATGTCCACCTTAAATATATCGCCAGCTTTTTGCATCACGATACCGACAACATCTTCTCCGCGATTGGGAATGTATCTGAAATAAATAGTTTATTGACCTCGATTAGCAATTTAGTTTGAACAATAACTCTACTGACCTCAATATGAAATTAAGTTTGAACAATTAATCTATTGACCTCGACGAGGAATTTAGTTTGAACAATTACTCTAATGACGTTAATCGGAGATATATTCAGATCAATTGATTTATCTTCTACAATTACTTTTATGAACCTTGGTTGGAAGTATAAACAGAAAAATGACTGTATTGACCTTAAGCAAGTCTATAGCTTGAAACAAATACTTTATTGACTTCAAGCAAATCTACGACTTGAAACCAATTCTTTATTGACCTCAAGCATATTTATGACTGAAACAAATAGTTTATTGACCTCATTCGGCAATAGAGAATGGAACTCAAGCTAGAAAATTTACTATATTGACCTCAATTGGAAATTTATCTGGAAAAATTACTTTATTGACCTTAATGGGGTCTACAGTCAAAATAAGTACTTTTTGGCGTCAATAGAGAATAGGAAATTGACCTCAAGCTGGAATAATTACTATATTGACCTCAATTGGAAATTTAGTTTAAACGATTACTCCATTAACCTCAATAGGAGATAATTTTGAATCAATCAATTTATCTTTTACAATTACCTGGAAATCATATTTAATGTTTATGAAAGTTTTTTTAGACCCGCAGCAATAATAAAAAATCAATAAATACTTTTAAAAACTTATCCAAGAATTATATCAATTCCAAAGTAATATGGATAAAAAATAAACTCTATCATATCAGTCCTAAGGGAATTTCTTCTAAATAGTCAATAACTATTCTATTATATTTTAAATATATTTTTACATGCATTTTTATTATACAAAAGCAGATAAAAAAGTGAAAAATTAAATTTTGTAAATATTAATAATAATGATAATAACTAACCTTCTCTGATAGCTATCCACAAAATAAATAGAAGGAAGACGTTTCTTTAAAACGCCGGATTTGCACGCATATATCGTATCCCCGTCTCTTCGAAGTCCCGGTCCCAAAATTATTTTTTCTTTCGAATTGCTTGCTCCAGGAAGCTTCACAATATCGCCGGGCATAACCACATCGTCTACGGTAACCTCCATATTCAGGTATTTATCAAAACTTATGCCTAAATACAAATATTTCTCAGTATTTCGTTACTTTATATACACTTTAAGTTGTTTTCCGGTCAATTCTAACCACATATTTATTCGATGAATGGTTAAAAAACTGATTTAATATCAGCTGTACAAATGACCACGCGCTCGCATTCAAATGAAAATGCGCCTCTAGCGGCGCGATTCGGTATTGCGCAGCTGCGCATGCGCAGAAGCGTTTCCTACTGGTTCTCATGTGGAAAAAGTGGCGCTACGATCGCTTTGGCTGGCAAGGAAGATTGTGCGCTGACCGAGCACATTCACTGTTAAAAATATCGGTTTCAGAATTCATAAAATGCATATAAAACTTTATACGTGTGGGATATAAATTTTCATTAGCCATTTTGCAAGATTCTTAACTTATGTAAATTAGTGAAAATTGTATAAAAATTTGTAATGTTTACATGGACAATTATAAAAAATGTACAGTATTCAAATAAAATAATGCCCCCAGAGCGCGTTTTGCTACTGCGCATGCGCAGAAGTGTTTCACCGGGATATTCCGAACGTTCGTAATAAGTGGCATTACGATTTTTCGGCGTGTTTTCGGCGTGAATCTGAGTCGGCACAGCGAAGCTCCAACGTTGCATTTGTTTCCTGTGCAATTCGGGATAATCAATGTAAATTAGATCGTAAGAATCACTAAAATAAGAAATGTAATCTTAATAATACTCGTATAATTGATGTTAAAGATGCGCATCTAGCATTTAATAATCAATCGAGTATAAATCGGCTGCAGCAAAAAGCTCACGCTCGCATTTAAATGAAATAGCGCCTCTAGCGGCACAATTCGGTATTGCGCAGCTGCGCATGCGCAGACGTGTTTCGCGCGATTTGCACGCAAATAAATTGGCGCTGTCGTCGTTCGGGCCGGCAAAGAAGACCGTGCGCTGTTCGAGTCCTCCCGAAAGTTCGTAAAACGCGGCATTACGCTTTTTCGGCGTGTTTTCGTCGTGAATACGAGTGGGCCACCGCGAAGCTCCAGTGTTGTATTTATTACCCGTGCGATTGGCGAATGGACGAGTCACGTTTAGCGGCTCACTCGATGTAACAAACGCGCTCGAAGGTTCGTCAAGCTTTTATTTTCCATTGGAGCATTGTCCGCGAGTGATTTGCGCAGTGCCCGGCCTCGGATCGATAATTGATTTGGTTCCGTTCAATTCTAACCTCAATTCGGCTTATCGACTCGCTCGGAGGACCCGAAGCCCGCCAATTCTTTTTTTCCTTTATTATCCAACGGTTCTTTCGCAGTTTCTCCATTTTTTTAGGTTTATTGCTTGTTTTTTAGTCGAAATTTTTTTTTTTTCTTGTCAAAAAGGAGTAAATCAAAATGTACAATGGGATTGGCCTGCAAACTCCCAGAGGCTCCGGTACTAATGGTCATGTACAAAGAAATTGGGCTATCGTCAGAAAGACCAAGGATAAGGTCAACTACAAAAGCGACGATGGCAAATTGGATCAGTTGAATAAACAGCCGAACAAGGAAATTTTGGATCACGAACGGAAGAGGAAAATCGAGGTCAAGTGCGCGGAACTCAATGATATCTTGGAAGAGCAGGGGTAAGAAACTTATCGAGACTACGTCAAATGTATTCAATTGTATTTGTTGGTGGATGCACCAGAAATCAGTGCGATTTACATATTCGCTATACATGTTTACATAGTGTTTTTATCGGTTACTTATATTGCTAATTTCTTTGGTTGTAGCAAGTTGATCACCTTATCATTCACTTAATGCGAGTCGCTAAACCTTGTTCGCGACTATAATCCATAATTACCTACAACTTAGAAAAATAAAATAAAATATACTGTCTTTCCATATAAAAATAAAACTCATTTATGTTCTTGCGACAAATTGGAATAACAATAAACAGAAAATATGTATATATACATTGTAGGTCTTCTATGCTCACAGGTCATTGTAGGTCTATTTATGCTCTTTTATATGGTCAGAAACTAATCTCTGGTAACTCTAGTCTTTTTTTTAATTCCTGTGAATAATGCTTTTGCAAATTATGCGATGATCGATATACAAACAATTTCACCAAAATTACGCGACTAGTTTTTTTTTTTTCTCTTCATGACATTCCAAAACGTCGCTTTTTGTTATCTTCAAAACTACACCAAATTTTGATAGGATAAAATAGAAATCTGACTGAATATTAGAATTTTTGTATCGTTCATTCGAACGGCTCAATCTTGAGACAGTTTCATTGATCGTACATTCTGAAAAATAAAAATGTGGGGTATTTTATGGTCTACAATGATAGAAATTAATACAGGTTTATATGGGACATTTCAGCACAAACTAACTTAAATTTTTTGAAAAAAAAAAGGTTATTAATATTTTTATTTATTTTTTCGCTGTAACATCTAAAATTTGAACACTTAGAAGTTGAAAACCAATTTAGCTATCGAGCTCAAATGTGGCACACAACTGAGGTCCTCTTTGACTGCTACAATCATTGACTGCACAGATGCAAAATTTTTTGAAAAAGTAGAACCTCATAACAAATGATGACACACTGTGTACCTATTATTGCTGAATACCACTGACTTCATTTATAAAATTTAAGTTTGGTATTCTATATTTTGCTAAAGTTTGTGCAATAAGATAATTTTTTCTAAAAGTTAAAATTCTGAGAAATTTAAATCACATTCCAGATTATGAGAGGCCTATGCACTAATCATTGCTAAATAGTACCCATTGAATGTATAAAAATTGAGTTTGTTATCTTATGTTTTGCCAAAGTCAGGGCAAAATCGTGAATTTTTTGGAAATTTCAAAGCTCCATAAAATTCGAACCGCTCTTCCGATTTCAGTCAAATCAATACCGAACAATATTAACAGTACTTGCACGCAAAAAGAATTATTTAGCGAAATATCGCCTTTTTTATAAAAGCTAAAGCGCACACGTACTTTTTTCATGATATTCAAAAAGCTACAAAATAAAAATTTCTGCATAAATTTCAACAGAAAATTGCACCAGTCAAAGGTAAATCGCTGTTTCACTTGTGTACCAAATTTTAGCTCAACTGGTTAAGCAGTTCTCGAGTTACAAGTGATTGAAATTTTGGAGCCCTGCAGATAACTTTTCGTGATGTTTTAGCGGATTCTGTACTGACATGAAAATCATTTTTTTTTTTTAATTTCAATAAAACAAAGCTTCCTTCATTAGGAAGCAAAATAATAAAGTAACGTTTCATTAGCAAATATTTATATATTTGCAAATATTGAAATAATATTCAATATTTGCTTCCGTTATTAGGAAGCAAAATAAAAAAATAATGTCCAAATATTTACCTGCCGAAAATTTGCAAATCTAAGGCTTTTAAAGCGTATTTGCCACTAATACTAAACGGAAAATCTCACTTCCATTTTCTCTCATGATTTTTCGAGACAATTCAAAGTAGATCTTTACATTTAAATAACATGAAATCAATGAAATTTTGTTAAAAAATTTGCGTATTTTGCCGCAGATTCACCACCGAAGAGGTACAGACAAAAGTCGTGGCGTACCGTTCGATGTTGATGGGCAGTGACGCAAAGCCAACTGTCCCGCAAGACGAATTTGGCCGGATAAAGTGAGTATTACCAAAATTCCTTTCCTCCTTCGTGCTATACGATGTTTGCCGCGATATTGCACATTCCACTAGCACATTTCGGTGGTTCCTCGTACATTTTCGCCTTGCTCGTGGCACGTCTTCGTCGCCGGTCTGATCCAGGATTATTTCGCTGCCCGATCCTGAAAAACGACTTCTGAGCTTCCACAATTTCAAGAGAACTCATATTTCTCAGCGCATCGAGATCACACGAACTTTCACACGATGATCCGTGATCTCAAACTTATAATGCATAAAATATTGCGAAAAAGTAACATTACATAATGAAAATACCTCTACCAATTTTGGTAGAAAATGGTAGAATTATTTTCGTCGTGATAACTTCGCTTTCGAGAAAATTGCATGCGCAATTTCGGTTGTCCGCCGAAAACATGAACGAAAAATAGTGATTAAAATTGTATCTTCATCTTTTTTACATAATTACGTGGTCTAACTAAGCTTCGATTTTTTTTGGCGTTTGATGAATTTTATATTTTATTATTAAAAAAAATCAAGCATACAAAAGGTGCGGAAAAGATTAATTTTAAATATTAATAATTGCAAAATGTTATTAACAAATACGTGAAAAAAAAATTGTGCAACAAATTATCCGTCAACCTAACTTTTTTTTTCGGATAAAAATTATTCGGTAAATTTCCTGAATACGTATGAATTTTTTTAGAATTTGGTCCAATGTTTGAAAATTGCGGTTTTTTTTTTCTTGCATGAGCTGTTTTCGCGAATCTATTTAATCAATCGTTTAGAAACTTCTTGGGTGTAATGGGTTGTTTTGTGACAAACACATATAAAAAATTCGCGACTTAGCATGCACTTTTTAAGAAAACCAATTCCAAAAAAACGAAATTTCGATGATTAGAACAAATTCTCAAAAAAATTCCCACGTATTCAGAAAAATTTATAAATCATTTACATTCGAAAAAAAGTTAGAGAAGTGAATTCCGATCTATGCGACTACTGTAGAGAATTTAAAAAAGCGATAAGAGAAATTTAAGAATTTAAAGAATGCTAATAAAAGTTTTGCGTAAATGAGTGAGGACGAATATAAAAAAACAGGGGAAGAAAATAAGTATATTAAGGATGTATGATACGTGCAGTCCCGCCAAAATTCAGTTTTAGAAACAATTTCGATCACTTCCCGATGGGATAAAAAACTGAAAGAAATAATACATATAAAACGTGCTGAAAATATTGATTCCGCATAATGATAATCCCAAAATTTAATTACCAAATTGGTGAAAAAAACAATTGTTCAACAAATAAACAGTCAACCTAACTTTTTTTTATGAAAATGATACGTTAATTTATTTGAATGCGTATGAATTTTTTCAGATTTTTTTCTTTATTTTGGTTTCGATTTTTTTTATTTTCAAAAATGCGCAGAATATAACAAATTTTGGATATACGATTTGCAAAAACGTATTACAATACGTACAGTCCATCCTTCCTGGCATTCAAAATTTTTCAAATAAATTTACATTTTCGCTCATACCTTCCGCAAAAGTTACGAGACTACCATAAAAATCCATACTCAATCAAAATGCGATGTGACGGTGTTTTTCATTAACTCCCTAAACTTCGTAAATCATCAGAGATTAAAATTAAAATTAAAAAAAAGACGCAAAGTAGAATCTTGCCCATTGCTTCCTCGCTATTTTTCAATTTTTACATTTTCACTTTAAGAGGAAGCCAAAATCAATTAACACAGATAGCTCTGGTAAAAATCAATCAACCAACCAATGTGCAAGGCTCTACTTTGCATCTTTTTCCTCAGGAAAAAACCAAAAAAAAAAAACACTCCATGATGCAGTCGATCGACTATCAATTTACGCAAAAAACCGAGCATCAGGATAGTTAGATTAATAGATATCTTGTCGAGGGGTGAACCACATGTGTCGAGGAGTCGCGAGCAGAAGAGAGAGAGAGAGAGAGAAACCCGGGTCCCATAATCAATCCGCAAACTCCAATATCGCGAGGGTTTGGCTGCAGAGCTCGAGGAGTCGAAGGGATGGACCGCCCTTCCCTAAACTCCAAGCCGAGGGGGATGAAAACGCTCCGTTGGTTCGCACATCCGCGTACACTGGCAAGGACCACCCGATATCGACTTCCCGTGGGTAGCGCCGGCGCTTCTCCGTCTCTCGTTCGCGATTTCCCTCTCGAAAAGTGAGAGATGCTGGTAGAGACTCGCGCATCCACACGGAAAAGCCGTTCGGGGGACGAGTCCGTAGGGGAGTTTGTTCGCGTTCCTCTCTGGCATTGTGTGTGTGTTGAACGAAATCGAGACATTCTTCGAGTCGCGGATGAGTCGAGTTTGTCTCGCAGCATCCAGTGCGGGTATGTCAAGGCATCGTGACGCTTCGCGTGCGCACCGAGCTCCGGCCAAAATCCCAAAAAATAATAATAATAATGGGTTCGTCGGGCGTGTTTACCGAGCGGAGGAAAAAACGCTCCGTGCCATTCCAAGCGGGCAGAGAAAAATCATAAAACGACGATAAAATGAACGATAAACTAACCACGAAGTCAACAATAACAAACGATGTAGTTTAACGATTTGAGTGAAAAGATTTAAAAAATCACAAAAGTCTTCCACTAGCTTGTAATATTAATTCTAAATAATTGTAACTTTAATATTAATAAGCAAGATATTTCGAGGTCTAAAGAGAGAATGATAAATTGAGGTTTTTTTGTGAGTTAAGGATATGTTTGTGAGAGCTGCGATTTTCCAAGAGTCAAGATTTGTCAACGAGCGTCGGATTGCGAAGCAAAGTGTGTTACTACTCCATCGGGATACGTGCAACGTCCATTAGCGACGAGGTCCGGTTCATCCTGTACTCGCTGGATCAAGATATCGAGTGCTCACCTGTGTCTGCCTCCACTTGACTTCACTGGGATCTCCCAACGAGGATTCTCGCTTCTCGACGCTTATCACTCGCTCCGAGAAGCGAATCGCACCAGGACCTACCGCAAAAACGCGAATTCGATTCTAAATATTCGCGAGCTTAACCGACTATCAAAATAAAAAGAGAAAAATAAGAAAAATCAATTAAATCCACGTGTCTCCAAGCGTAAATGAAAAAACGCAACGTTTTTGTAAAGAAATCTTCACGTGTTAAGCCTTTTGGGACTCTATACGTGCACGTGCTTATTTATGTACGATATATTTATCAAAAATAGCGAAAGAATGAGAATGTTTAAATGAATGTTGATGGACTTTGTGCCTAGTTGAACTAGCGTGCCTAATCCAACGTCTTCCATATATTCAATGAAATTAAATTTAGTGGAGGGAATAGGAGGAAAATTTTAATTCACGGTTGTTGAAGAGAGTTACATAGAGAGAGAAAAAAAAGTGTAACGACCAAGATTTAAGAAAAAGAGAAATATTGTCTTCCGTAAAGAATTGAGAGGAGTGAAGAGGAGTCTTCAGAAGAAAGGGAGAAGAGAAGAGGTAACTTAAGCAGCGGGATAAATACACCGGAAACAATTACCCCCCGCAGGCTGCGATTAGCTGAGAGTCTCGAGTCGAGGATAATACTTTCACCGAGACACTCGACTCCTACAAGTGGAATAGCGCTTTCGGAAAGTGGGAAAAAGCCCTCTTTGCGGAAATACCTTTCTGTTCGACAACGAGTCGCCACTTATTATTCATCAGGACGGAGGAAGTTTCAATTCGTCGACGTTTTACTGATGAATTATCAGACGGGAGAGAATCGTATATTTCTCAATTAAGGACTTCCGGCGGCTGGAAATTGAGAGAGCGGATATATACAGAAAGGCATTGTAGAAGCGTGAAAGAAGAGGAAGGAAAAAATCCTCGGGGAATTTTTTTTTTTTTAATTTGAAGCCGTTTTGAGGATTTTTCGTACCGATGACGATGTCCACGTCGGTCGCGGGGAAACCGGCACGTGGACGTGGACCTGCCGATGGTCGCGCATTTTTTGAACGACTCTGGAGAGGCAATTTTTTTCTCGATCGGCAGAGAGTCTTCAAACGATCTAGAAAACGAAAATTACATTCTGCCAATGGGAAAAAACGACAGACCGCACAAAATGCTGCTAAGCAACACTGTTGCTGCTGCCAACGTATACAATTGCATCTGCTCGCCGGACGACGCAACAACGTGCGATCCGTCGTCAGGTGAATTTGTCAAATTTTTTTAAATTAATGACGAATTGGTAAAAATTTTGTTTTATTTATTTTGATTATTTATCATAATATTTCTTTCATTTTTTAAAATATTATATGGATGTCGATAACAGAAACAAAAATATAAAGATTTATATGGAATACATTATAAATTTACGTGCGTATTTAATTTTATAATGATAAATACCTGAACGTCAAATGCTGACGAATAGAAATTACATATAAAATCATTGAAACTAGGCACACGATGGTAGATATTTTTACAGAGAACATTTCTTGATTGTTGAATATAAAGACATAATTCTACAGATATAAATATAAAATTTATTTTATCTTTGTCAAGTTTTTTAAAAATTAATGACAAGTTTGTAATAATTTTATTTTAATTATTTATTATAATATTTATTTTATTTTTTTAAAATATTATACATATGTCGGTAACAAAAACAAAAAATATCAAGATTTATTTGCAATACATTATGAATTTTCGTTCGCATTTAATTTTATAATGATAAATGCCTCTAACGTCAAACGCTGACGAATATATTCCAAATGAAAATAATAAAAGATCTCGGAAGAAAAAGCGCGCGTCTTCTCTTCTCGATACTCGACACGAAATAAAGCGAGCACGTTGTTGCTAATTCTAAAAAATTGCAACTGAAGGTTAACCTAAGTTCTTGAAAAACCGAAAATAATCTCGGTATTCTGGACACTTAGAACTAATTTATCGTTTTTAATTTCAATGACTTTCGAACAGTCAAAAAATTGGGTTGGCCTGCTTGGCATGGAATTACCCATATACGTTATAATAAGTCGAACAAAATGGTAACGCATTTCACCTCAACATGCAAGTGAATCAATTTCTCGATTTTCACGAATAAATTAATATTCACGTTTTATCAATTAATCCCAAATAATCGCAATAGCAAAAATATTTTTGTCCAGATGAAAAAAAAATTCTGGACACTTAGAAGTTATTTTTCGTTTTTTAATTCCAATGACTTTCGAGCAGTCAAAAAATTGGAGTGGCCTGCTTGACATGGAATTACCCATATACGTTATAATAAGTCGAACAAAATGGTAACACATTTTATCTCAACTCGCAAGTGAATTAATTTCTCGATTTTCATGAGTAAATAAATCTTTACTTTTTATTTATTAATTCCAAATAATCGCAGCCCCAAAATTTTTTTTAAAAAAAAAAAAAGTTTTTGCTAGTTCTAAAAAGTTGCAACTGAAGGTAATCCTAAGTTCGTAAAACTCCAAAAATAATCTCAGTATTCTGGACACTTAGAATTAATTTATCGATTTGAATTTCAATGACTTTCGAGCAGTAAAAAAAATTGGATTGACCTGCTTCTCATGGAATGACCCATATACATCATAATAAGTCAAACAAAACTGTAACCCATTTCATCTCAACTCGCAAATGAATTGATTTCTCGATTTTCATGAGCAAATCAATATTAACTTTTCATTAATTAATCCCAAATAATCTCAATTCCAAAAATATTTCAGTTCAAATTTTAAAAAAATGCAAATAAAGGTAATCCTAAGTTCGTAAAACTCCAAAAATAATCTCAATATTCTGGACACTTAAAACTAATTTATCGTTTCGAATTTCAATAACTTTAAAGCAGTCAAAAAAATTGGGTTGACCTGCTCGCCATGGAATGACCCATACACACTATAACAAGTCGAACAAAATTGTAACTCAACTCGCAAGTGAATTAATTTTCCGATTTTCATGAGCAAATTGATATTAACTCTTCATCAATAAATCCGAAATAATCGCAATTCCAAAAATAGTAGTAGTATTAATAAAAGAGTTTTATTAACAATAGGCCCTACAGTTTTTTTTTTCCTTGCAATACATTTTTTATTTTTTTTACGAATTAATGCCAATTAACCGCAAACACATTGCCAATAATTTACTGAAGTCCTTCAGCCTATCCAAAAATATTTTTGTCCAAATGAACAAAAAATGTAAAAAAAAATTAAAAATCAGGGGGAAAAAAGCGCGGGTCTTCTCTTCTCGACACTGAGTCTTAATATTCTTTCCTCCCTCGCTCGGTTGGCTCGTGCGGTGTGAAAGGGATGTCGGAAAAGAGAACAGCTGGATTGTATTGATCGAGGCAGCGGTGCGCGGGGTTGTTCGTAGGGGAGGGTTCTCCGTTTGCCTCGCTCTTACGCTCGTACACGACGGTTTCCTCATTCCCGATCTCCCTCCCTGCGGGTTGAGACTCTAGGGGGTGAAATACGCGGTGCCAGTGTGTTATGTCACCTCGACGGCATTGTTAATCGTGTTTTCTCGCGCGAAAGGCCTCAACAACACTCCAGATTCAACCCAATTTATTTTCACATTAATGTTACACAATTCCGTTTCCCTATTTCGAGTTCGCGAGTGTCTGCACGATTGTCTTTACACTATAAAAAGTGTTTTGAAAATTAATATATGTATTGCAAGTTCTTTTGCAGATACGGTATATTTAATTTTATTCAATATCAAATATGTTATGAAACTCTAATAATTATATTACAAACACAATTTTTATGGAGTGTTTAATATATTGCACATTAATATTACAAAAATGTTTTTGTATATTCATTAATATTTTTATATTAAATTTAATATACGCAAAAAAACTTCCAATACTTTATATTAATTCATACAAAAATTTCTGACAGTGCAGACTAAAGATTTTACAGAATGACGGTGAAAATTACGACGCGGTACGTTTTGTTATTCTTCCGCTGATTTTTTTTTTAGCTATCCAGTTTGTGAGTTTTTGCTCGATTTTGATATTTTGTGTGAAGTGTAATGACGTGTAAAACGCCGTTTTAATTGATTCATTTTTGACGGCATTGTTTGAATTTTTTTTTAATTTGAGATTTTCATGTTAGGACAATCAGAATGTTACAAAACATCGAGGTGTGTGTGTGTGTGTGTGTGTGTGTGTGTGTGTGTGTGTGTGTGTGTGTGTGTGTGTGTGTGTGTGTGTTCAGGGCTTCGAAAGTTCAATCACCTGTAACTCGAGAACCGTTCAACCGCTTGAGCTAAAATTTGGTACACAAGTGAAGCCGCAGCCCATCTTTGACTGATGCATTTTTTTTTCAGAATGTGTGCAGAAATTTTTATTTTATAGCTTTTTGAATTTTTCCAAAAAAGGACGTGCGGGCTCTAACTTCTGTAAAAATGGCGATATTTTGCTAAGCAATTTTTCACAGGTACAAAATGTGTTCGGCATAAAACCATCTACTACACTCAAGATTTTATTTTTTATTTTTGCAAAAAACATATCCAAAATTTGTTATATTCTGCGCATTTTTGAAAAAAAAATAAAAATAAAGAAAAAAATCTGAAATATTGATACGCATTCAAAAAAATTAACATATCATTTTCATTTTTAAAAAAATTAGGTTGACGGTTTATTTGTTGAACAATTGTTTTTTCCACCAATTTGTTAATAACATATTGGGATTATCATTATGCGAAATCAATCTTTTCAGCACGTTTTATATGCATTATTTTATTCCATTTCTTATTCCATCGGAAAGTAATTGAAATTGTCTCTGAAACTCACTTTTAGCGGGACTGTACCTATCATACATCCTTAACTAAGGGTTATCAACAACAGAATTTTTTTATGACTTCTTTGACAAATTTACACATTTTATGAAGAAAAATGTTATTTCTCATAGAAAAACAGATAGATATGCTAAAAATTTAACTAGAATTACGACTTATCGTGTATTCCATTGCGTTTAATGAAAACTCGGTATGGAATGTTTATGAAATTTGGTATACAATTTACGTATTTGGTAATTTTTTTTTCTTATTTGCATTTCGCCGCGTCTGCAAGCATAGCGCCTATTACAGGGCCGGCCCGGGTCACTGGCCAGTCCCGCCTCAGGGCCTGGTCCGGATCAGTAACCAGGCCCCCATACGACCGCATCCGACTTCCCTCTCTATATCGCATTTGCCATAGAATTTCTGCTAAGGACATAGGAAAAAATTGCGGAAAAACCTTATGCCGGTATAGCCGGTCTCGTGTTTGCCTCACGGCACCGGAGCTACGTCACGATTTTCGTCGAGAATGTAAACACCGACTACAGCTGTATACATGTGACCCCCATAGTTACCTGTTTGAGTTTCACTTATACATCTGGAGCTTCATCGCGTCCATGTTTTTATTTTTCGACGAAAATTTTCGACGGCACAGGGAATCGAACCCGTGACTTACCGTTGCTCTGGTCTAGAAGTCAGTACTCTAACCACTCGACCACAACACCGGTCGATTCCAGTATAATATTCTTTGCAACAAAGATTTTTTTTAACTAAGGGTATCAACAGCAGAATTTTTTTTCTTATGAATTTTTTAACAGATTGAAAAATTTTGTGAAGAAAAATGTTATTTCTCCTATAAAGGTAGTGAATGTTGAAAATTTAACTAGAATTATGACTAATCGTGAATTCTATCGCGTGAAATGAAAATTCGATATGAATGTTTTTGATCAGTTTACGTATATGGTAATTCCAGTATAATATTCATTGTAACAAGGATTATTTTTAACTCAGAGACAACAGAATTTTTTCCTTATGATTTTTTTAAGAGATTAAAAAATTTTATAAAGAAAAAATGTTATTTCTCATATGAAAATAGATAGTAAATGTTGGAAAGTCGCTAGAGTTGCGACTAATCGTGAATTCTCTTGCTTCAAATGAAAATTCGGTATGAATGTTTATGAAATTTGATATACAGTTTACATGTATGGTAATTCCAGTATAATATTCATTGTAAGAAAGATTTTTTTTAACTAAGTGTTTTAATCAACAACAGAATTTTTTTCTTGTCACTTTTTCAACAGATTAACAAATATTATGAAGAAAAATGTTAGTTCTCATAGAAAAATAGATAGTAAATGTTGAAAAGTCGCTAGAATTGCGACTAATCGTGAATTCTCTTGCCTTAAATGAAAATTCGGTATGAATGTTTATGAAATATGATATACAGTTTACATATATGGTAATTCCAGTATAATATTCATTGTAAGAAAGATTTTTTTTAACTAAGTGTTTTAATCAACAACAGAATTTTTTTCTTGTGACTTTTTCAACAGATTAACAAATTTTATGAAGAAAAATGTTATTTCGCATAGAAAAATAGATAGTAAATATTGAAAATTTAACTAGAATTCGAACTAATCGTGAATTCCGTTGCGTTTGGTTGCAGTGTACGAGAAACACATCAGATCGCCGAGGCTCAGCAGGAGAAGAACGCGAAACTGCGCGAGGCATTCGGAATTTCAGAATTCTTCGTGGAGGGCAGCAGTCTGGATCCCGAGAGGCATGCGCGGGAAGCGGAGGCGAGAAAAGCCGCGAGCAAAGTTTACGAACTCGTGAGAACGCCAAGTCCCGAAGCTGTTCCTTCGACAGGAGCTGGAACTCAAGCTGCCGACACGATTGCGTCTTTGCCCGAGAAGAAAGTCAAGAGAAAACGATCGGGAAGCAGCACGAAGAAGAAGAAGGGCAAGAAACACAAAAGAGACAGGTGTGAATTCGCGTAAGCGGTGGAAACGTCCGCGGAGGCTCGACCAGTTATTTTTCACAGTTTTTTGCGACACATTGAGAAAAATCGGTGACGTCTCTCATCAATTCAATTCAAACGATTGCTAAATTTTCGTAATCGATTCTTCAAAGTTCAATGCATTAAATAACACTAGTAAATCGTGATTTGTATTAAATCATATATATTTAGCTCAGAAAAAGATTGATAGTTACCGATTTGCATAACGATTACCTGATTGACTCCATTTTTCAACGGGATACATTTTTAATTGGTTTTTTTCCAAATATAATCTGTAATTCGTTACCGATTTTACTAAGTGATAGCTCATTATCTTCCTCGAAAGATACTCTACAAATTGACCGTCTAGATATTTTTTACTATCGTTAGTTAAAAAATTACAGCCTATTTAACAGAAACGAAAATACCTTCATAAACAACGGACGATAATTTTTGAACTATCAACACTACGAAATATCTTTGCGGTCAATTTGCAGAGTGTCTTTCAAGAAAGAGTATGAGCCGTCACTCATTGAAATCGGTAGAGAATTGCAGATTTTACCTGAAAATAACCGAACGAAAATTGATCCTCTTAAATAGAAACATTAATCAGTTAATCTTCGTGCAAATTCGTCATTATTAATTTTTCCCCGGGTTAAGTATACACATTTTAATCCAAATCATTCTCTACTATCATTATCATTTGTTGCATTGAACTAAAAAAAATCGATTACGTAAATTCCGCACTCATTTGACTCTGAGAGTCATTAAGAGAATATTCATTTTCCGAGACATAATAAAAATGATCGCAGCCTGAAGAAATAACTAATCGAGGCTCCGAGACAAACCAAAGCCACGAAAGCAAAAAAAAAGCAACAAACAAAAACGCTCAATTAAAAAAACTCCTGAAATTCCCCGTAGCTCACCCACACTATCGCTATATAACTATCTATCTTTCCCTTTTTTTATATATCTCGCCGATTGACCGTTCATTTACCGCTATTTCCACACGTGATCATATTACGCTTATACGACACATTTAAACGATATATATAATATTCTATATTCTATATATATGGAGTTATATAAAAGACAAATAGTAATGGAAAAAAACTGCAACTACTATCACTTCTAGTGCTAATTAATGTCCTCTGTCAGTCTCTCTTTCTCTCACTCTCTCTTTCTTTCTCTCTATGACGCTCATTAAACTCTTCGTCCACTGTCTCTCATATCCCGTACACCTTTCTCTGTTTCAAACAGAACTGAGGAGGACTGAGTGCCTACCTGAGAGGTAGGCACAGTAGGTAAGTGTCGCGTCGTATCGCGATTTATTTTCCAAAAAGAACGAACAAAAAAAGCAAAGAAAAAAAAATATGAGCACGTAAACGCGTTAAATTTGTTGGTTGTTGCCCTTTTTAGGTCGCTTTTGGGGAGGTTGAAAAGGTAAAGGTACCAATGCCCGACCGGTTAAGGGTGAAAATTGTCAAAAATTTTGGCGTTTTTCCGATACAAACACGTGGGGATTTTTTTACAACGCAGTATAGAAAATCGAAATCGGTAATCCGATGATAAAAAATTTGAAAAACCTTGCGAATCGCTTTTTAATTTTTTTTTTTTTGCTTCGTTATAGAGGAAGCTGTCAAAAATGTTCACGGTTTTTGAATACAAACACGTGACGATTTTGTACAACGCGCTATAGGAAATCGAAATCGGTAATCCGATCATTCAAAAATTAAAAACCTTGCAAATCGCTTCCTCAATATTTCTTCTTTCTTGCTTCCTGATAGAGGAAGCTGTCAAAAATGTTCGCGGTTTTTCGATACAAACACGTGAGGATTTTGTACAACGAGGTACAGAAAATCAAAATCGATAATCCGATGATACAAAATTTAAAAACCTTGCAAATTGCTTCCTCATTATTTTTATTGCTTCCTCACAGAGAAAGATATGTTTTCATTTTTAAAAAAAGAAGAATTTCGAGATTTTTATGTGATGACACTCAGAATGCTCCAAAAGATCGAAAAACGTGATCAGAAAAAAATGCGCGCACGTGTATGTGTGTCTAACTTCGAAAATTAAAGCGCTGATAATTCAAGATCCATTTTAGCTATCAAGCTCAAATTTCCCACACAATTCGAGGAGCAGAGCTCCTCTTAAATTGCCATAATTGTTGACTGAATGAACTTCGTAGCTTTGAAGTAGCTAGTCGCTCTAGCTTCCGTAAAAATTAGTCTATTATGCTAAATAGTTTTTCCTAAGAGCAGTTGCACTTGATGTTGTTTGTCATTGAATTTGGTGCGAATCGGTCAAGTGGTTCAGATTTTGTAGAACTTTGAAATGAAAAAAAAAAAAAAATTGACATTGTCATTAAATTTTCCAAAATCTTATGTGATATATCGAGCTCACGATTCGGTACATGAACAAAACAATATTCGGCCTTGATAAATATTTAATCTTAGTGGCAAACGATATCAAATTTTGTATTTCATGGAATTTTGAAAAATTATAAAAATTAACGGTATCGCATTAGCTGCAGAAGAACTTGAGATACTCAAATTCAATATGTTAACGAAATAATATGCAGTCATGATATATACAAAATTTATTGACGAACGGGCAAGAATTCCGATTTTTCTAGAATTTTGGGTTATCGAAAATCTAACTTTATCGCATTAACTGTTGTAAAACTTAAAATATCTTAAAGGTAGTTTTCAATAGCTTAAAGTTAAATTTTCAATAATCTAATATTCTATAAAGTCGGAATATCTTAAGTTCGTCTGCAGTTAATGCGATACCGTTAATTTTTCAAAATTCTATAAAATACAAAATTTTATATCTTTGTCCACTAAAATTATATGTCTATCAAGGCTGAATATTATTCTGTTCATGTTCATGTACCAAATTATGAGCTCGATATGCCACATAGAGCAAAAGTAGCAAAATGAACAGAAAATGCCATGTACAAAAAAAAACTTGATATAAACTATGTAAAAAATGGCTCACCTTGCATATTAAAAATTTGTTGGTGTCCGGTAATTCGATCGTTCATCTTGAAGCGTTCAGATATTTCAATCGTCCCTCAGAATAAAATAAACATTCATAATGGAACTTCCGAAAACGTTTGTCTGTACATCAACAAAAATTTTAGATACAATCTTGGCTTTCTAGTAATTGAATTCATAATAAATTCAAACACACCTAAAAGTGTCCGAAAACTGGGACGTGTCCGGGCATTGGGACTGTTACTACAACGGTGAAGATCAACAAACTGGTTACTTTACAAAAAAAAATTGTTTTTACCGAATTCGAAGTGCAAAAAAATGAAAAAATATTTTTAATGTGTCTGCTAAATAATTAAATTCAAAAACACCTGTAAATATCATTTCTTCCAGAGTTGAATTACCAATTTGTCTGAATATCAGTTTTATAACTTCAAATCTGTCTATATTTATCAACATCTCCTCTTCAATTTCTTCCATTGCCAAAAAAAATTATCATAACTAAACAAATGTAGTTTTTTTTCAATTATAGCCACCGAAAACAATTTTTTTAATTCCAAGAACTTTTCAAAACTGATTATCACCGTTTCAACCTCCTCGATCGTCGTCTCGGTCCATCACTGAATAAAAAACGACGCCCACGACATAAATTGATGATTTCACTCGCGCGAGCAAATAATAAATGGCAAATAGATTGATTCTCGTTCGAAAGAATAAAAAAGTGAGCAATCATGCATTTCTTATCTTTGTTGTTTATCGATGAAGCTTGTTGTTAATGTCATATCTCTATTTTTTTCTGACAAGTCCGTCCCTATCGATGGTTATCAAGGTAATGCTAATCCCATATTATATCGTAATAATCTCCTCATTATACATTAATCTATGCTATATCTCTATAATGTTATATCGTATTTATAGGTACATAAAATAATATTATAAATATATGAATAAATACATATATTCGTTTCTTCGTTGTTCGCCTTTGAAGGATTTGGTTCCGTGAGCGGGCCAACAGAGCAGCAGCGCACACAAGCACGCACTATTATTATAATCGTTGTATTCCCCAGGTTTTCACGCATTTTTCATTATTTTTTTTTCAACTTCGCTCCGGGAACCAGATCTTTCGAGCTTATTTCACGTAGATATGTCAGAAATTGATGCATTTATTGTACTTCAGCGACGGAGCGTTGCTGCGGAGCGATCGCGAGTTACAATATTATTTTTATTAAAATTCCTTAGAATTTTTCATGCGAATCACAAGCTTTGAAAGTGTTTTATTCGTTGTTTGGAGTTTGGCTGTCGCTCACTTCGTTATTCTAGTGTCAATAAAATCCCAACGATCTCAATGAGTTGTGCTAACGATTGCGTTTCTTTTCGTTTCATAGAATTCCCTCTGATTTTATTTTTGTACACCCACAAACGACCAAAAAAAAAATACAGTTCAAATCGGTCCGTAAATAATGTATTATCGTTAAAAAACTTTTTCTCTGTATATTGTCAGCACAAGAATATGCACTTGACGACAGGAAGACCGTCCACTGCAACGTTTGATCGATACGAAATTTATATGCATTTATATTTACGATATTTTGTTGATTTCACCGGTTATTTCTCCCAGCACTAATGACACGACGATTTTCCGAATAGATCCGAGTCGCCAAAAGTAAGCAAGAAGAAGGATAAATCGAAAAAGAAAAAGAAGGATAAGAAACACAAGAAAGCGGAAGTTAGCTCGTCCGACAGCGACAGCACAGATGACTCCGATGACAGCAGGTAAATTATCATCTTTACAATTGTTGCTAATGATCAGAGTTGTGAATTATTTTCACTATATCTTCCAATGTTAAAGTGAAATTTACTATTGTTTTTGCTATCCATATGCTTACAATGTATTTCATAATTACTACGTATTATTATTATGAAATCATAATGCCAAAACAAATTGTACTGTAAACTTTATCTGATGAATTAACGGGGACTTACAACTCTGCTAATGCTGTTGCCGCCAGCAACAGCATTAGCAATAACGAAAAGTGGTGGAGATTAGCAAAAATAAAAGGTGGTGGAGATTATTCGGCTATTTGCGACAAAAAAATTTGGGATATGCTCTTTCCTTTACACGGTTCGGCCCTCATCAAGGTCGTCGTCGATAATTTAGGCTGTTAAATATTACATTTTTTATATTACATTTTATGTATTACCATATGTATAAACTGGGTAATAAATTCCATAAACATTCATATCAAATTTTCATATGAACGGTATCTGAAAAAAATTCCGCGTTCTATAATTGTACGACACAATTTTTTGACTGATTTTTTCATCTTTTCCAAATATTTTTTAATGAACATTCTCAAAAATTCCTAAATGTTGCTTGATATTTGATTACCTGGTATATTGAATTTCGTAAACTTTCAGTTCGGTAACTGAAATCTACAAAAACAAAATCTTATTTAAAAAAAAGAACAAAAACAAAAATACGTCAAAGTGCGAAAATAAACCATTCGAAAAATAATTAACACCGTGAATTTTCAATCATGTACCATATCTGAGCTTAATATCTCCGAAAAAAAAGATGAAGTCTAAATACCAAAAAAAAAAAAATCTCACATTTATACAGACATTTTACTCTTAAAATTGCCAGCACCTAAAAAAAGCCTCCACCGCCAATGAATAAATAATTTAAAAGCCTCTTTTACTGCGCAGCTCTTCCGAGGCAGAGTCGAAGAAGAAGCGGAAGAAGAAGAAGAAGAAAGCAAAATCGGACGTGAAAGACAAGCACGAGGTAGGAAAACGCAGTTTTAATATCGGCGAAAATGCAAAATGACATGACAAACATAAAAAAGAACGAACGCCGAGTACAGAGTATTTTTTCACGCAACAGTTAATTATAGTTACATGTGTTTACTACATGCATTTACATGATATGACTATACGAATACTATACTTTGGCACGAGAAGCGGAAGCATGCACCAAACATATGACAACTACTGGTAGCTTTAAGTTCGCGAGAAGTGAAAAAAAAAAAAAGTGATAAAACCGCGACTAGTTTTCTATCGAGTCATTCAACGATTTTTTTTCCTCATTTTTTGTTACTTTTTTCTTTGATTATCAGACAACACACTTTTCCGTTTTTCGTACTTAATATTTTTCTTCGCTCTACATTATATCTGTCTTTTTGTATCGTTGAATCGCATGACACATTGCTTGTCGCTGTTGTTTTTTTTATCTTTTTACTTTACCTTCAAATAACCGAAAAAAAAGGAAAAGATTTTTGGTATTCTGATTTTTCTGAAGTTCAACGGATCATTGATTTCAAAGTGTAAATCTCAGTATTGTTTGTAATTATCAGCGCCATTTGACAGGATACATTCCCTGAGTGAGTACCCGACATGCCGCTACTCAATGTAATAAATAATTCGTAATTATTCCTTCTCTCGTACGAGGTTTCTTACGACTTTTTTGTTGATTTATCGTTTCTCGTTTGTTAATTATCTTGATACATAACTATTGTTGCTGTATATTGGTACATAGTGTGTTAATTATACTCACATGCGTTTTGTGTCGAGCACCAGAAAACACACACACACGCACAGTTGCGGATTAGCGACTGAAATCGTTTGAGATTGTGTGAGAAATTGGATTTTATTTTTCTTTACTCTCGAGTCTTCGATAAGAGAACGCTTCGTTGTACTTTGATCTACGGTTTCGGTGAAAAGCTCCGTTTAATGGCATTCAACTTTAGTAAATAGCTAAGAAAACGTGACACACGCAAAAATAGTTTTCCTCTTGACATTTTGAAACGGACGAAAATTCTTTAGAAATTTTTCATTTATCTCCATCAGAAAGATTTTCGAACACTCTCGATAAGATAAATATGAAAAAAATGAAGCATGAAATTGCGAAAATGAAGCGGAAAGTTTGATTTTGCAAAATAATCATTGCGAAATATTATGGACGTGGATTGAAGATAAATTGTTCAAGAATCAACCGTCAACCGAACTTTTTATTTCGAATGAAAATGATTTTTACAATATCATAAAAACGTACGAATTTTTTTTTTTTTTTCTTAATTTCGTGTAACTTTTAAAAATCGATTTATTTATTTGTTTTTTAATTGTGTGGAATGTCACAAATTTTGGGCATGTTTCTAAAGTAGATTTTTTAATGCAATTCGAGAATAAGAAAAAAAATCGGAAAATAATCGTACGTTTTCAGAAAAATTACCAAATGATCTTTATTCGAAAAAAAAAGTTGAAATTATTAGCTGAACAGTTGCTTAAAATTAATTTGTAAATAACATTTGAGATTTGTTATTACTATTTAAAATCAATATTTTCTATACATTGCATATCCTTGATTTTTTTCAGGCTTCTATCTCATCAAAAAGTATTCGAAATTCTCTCCGAAATTCACCTTTGAACAATTGTATTTTTTCCAAAAAATTGAAATTCCAAAATTTGCGTCAAATTCGTGAAAGGTTTGGAAATTTTACAAATACTTGAAATATGGCAATTTTTAAAAGCAACTATTTGCAATGTTAATACTAGTAATATTAATAATCCCTGCTATTAAAAAGACCAGAAATTTAATTTTTTTTAATATTATCCAGTCATAATCCGAAATCTAGTATAAAAACGGTAATCAGACAAATTAAAAAAAGGCTTTGATGCTGTGGAGACATTTCATATCAGTTCGTACATATTTGTAAATGTACATATTTAAGGTGAAAAACGTCGGATATTAGCGCCGATGTAAGTTATTTTAATTCTGTTAGGACAAATGTTTTTCGTCAACAATTTTTAATAGGATTCGAATTTGATGACAAGAGAAATCCATTTCTATTATTTTAAAAGAATAAGGTATCGAATGCCTCCCCGGCGAAATAATAAAAATAATCGATTTTAAAGTAACGAGGGGTCGACCATCTCCGGTTGCTCGAAGGAACTGCTACGTTTTCTTTTTCCGGGAATTGGAAAAGCCTATAGAAATGCTTTTTTCCGGCTTCTCGATCGCCTCGAAGCGTGGCCAAAAGTAGTACAGCGTGTAGTACTTTCAGCGAATAGTGAATTCCCGCAATCTCCCTCGAATCGTCGAGGTTTTTGTTTCTTACGAGTGTGAAATCCAAGTCACTACAATTCCATAGTAAACTGCATTGAAAAAAAAGATATATATAGTGAATACAGGGCAGATTCTGACAGGAGCTGTCGAAATGCGCGAGAGAAAGCCGTGGGTTCGATTGACTGGATGATAATACATGAATAGTATAATCCGCAGTATATATGCGATTGCAAAGAATAAATAATATGCATGAATTCGATGTTGGCTTAGCAAATATACGACAAACGAAGAGTAATCTTGAATTTTCGATGTTCCTTTTAGAAGAAAAAGGCCCCGGTGAAACGGAAGCATCAGACGTCCGAAAGCTCCTCGGATAGGTGAGATTATTTTATCATTAATATTATTTATAGCCCAATTTATTGTCTTATTTTTAACGATTTCAATTTTTTTTTTAAATATTTTTATAATAAGGCATTCCATATGAATTTCCAAAAAAACGTCTAAAAATCAGGTTCAGTGATTGTAATAGATACACGAAATTTAAAATTTTTTCAAACTTTTCCTCGCAGAATATGCTTTTTTTATTTAACATATAATATCTCGGGAACAACTGATCGTTTCACCATCTCTAGAGCACGAAAATGTGCATTTTTCCATAGTCTATAAATAAAAATTAACTCAGAATTATTGGTATAATTTGAGACATTATTTTACAGCAAAATCAACGAAAGTTTTTTGCATGGGACTCTTCAAAGTTCATGAGCTATAGTAGTTCACAATATTTTCCAAATATGAATATTGATCAACATTTTGCCGTAAAATAATCTTTGGTATTAGACAATTAAATGGGAATCAATTTTTTTTCTTGTGGGTCGTGAAAAAACGCACATTTAATTTTTTAGAGATGTTGATACCATTAATTGTTCCTTAGATTATTAAAGGTTAAATGAAAAATCGAAAATATGGCACATTTTGCTAAGAAAAATTTCAAACTAATTTCAATTTTGTGTATCTCATAAACTTGATCTGTGGACTTTTTGGAAACTTTTTTTTGTGGTAGCTGAATTCATATCGAATGCCTCAATACTAAATATTATATTGTTGAACATATCACGTATCAATTATTCAAAGTATTCTTTATACAACTTTACTATTGTTATGGCTAATCTAAAATTTCCTTGTTTTCGTTGTTACTATTCTACGAATGGTAATATAAATTGTAAGTTACATGTGAAACATTCTCTTTCGATTCGTCTACTTTTTGTAACCATCTCAGATCCGCCCATAATAGTTTTCATAAAAATAGCACTAGAAGACTTTTTTTCCTTCCTTGATTTTACATATTTCAGAAACTTGAAGTTACTAAAAAAAATGTCTCCACATGAACGTTGTCGTTTTTTGTTAGCCTTGGAAGGTAACAATTTGGAATTATGTGGAGTTATCTGACAGTTCCGATACGACTGATTTTTCTTCAAACCAGCCATTACTTTAATTCAAAATCGAATATTTTCTTTTGACTGAGAAAATTACAGCGTATTCCTGCATGATTTACGAAATCGCAAACAAAATCACCAGACGAGGCCAGGACTCGAGTTTCTACGGCAAATAAAAATGGAATAACACTGAAATAAGGTCGATTTAATGTGATCTCGTTTTTTTTCTTCTTTCTGTCCTTTAATCTATTTTACCCGAAGAACCACAATCCGTGTTACGCTAGTGATTTTTCTGCGATGTCGACAGTCATGCAGTGTGCAATTTTCTCTGCCAAAACAAAATATCCGTTTTTATAGAAAAAATAATTCCACAGTTTGTTAAGGAAATAGAAATATATTACGACGCTAGGTCAAAAAGTTGGAGTTCCTGGCGTACGTGCTATAAATGCTGCGGCAAAAAAGCCAAGGCCACAGTCGCAAAAGAGGATCAAACATTTTAATAAATTTTCCTCAGTGCTCCGGATCCTCCAAAAAAGTCATCAAAACACGAGAAGCCGTCGGAGCGTGTGGCCCGCGAGGTCGAAGTTGAGGCGCCGGTGGCGCGCCCTTCTCGTCGAGTGGAGGCAACGCCTCCACCGCGTCGCCGTGAACCTCGTCAGCCGTCGACAACCCCTCCACCGGTGACGCACAAGCGTCAGGCTCTCGATCGGCCCAAGGAGAGATCATCTCCTCCATCGCGAGATCAGCGATCGCCGGTTCATTCGTCAAAGCGAAATCGTTCTCAATCGCGCGGTCGTGGCGAAAATCGTAGAGGTCGTAGTCAGCCACGAAGATATTCGCGTTCTCGAAGAGCGCCACCTGTTGCGATATCGCCTTCGCCTCCGCGACGTCGTCGTTTCCCATCGCGATCGCCTCGAAGACCCGCAAGATACTCAAACTCTCGATCGCGAAGCCGATCTCGTTACGATCGTTACGCTTCGCGTCGTCGGCCTTCGCCGCCGCGACGCCGAAGATCGGGCTCTCGCCGAAGATCTCGATCTCCTCGAAGACGCGATCAAGCCTCGTCAGCGATCTCTCGAAATCGGCGCGGCGATCGATCGCCTCGCGATCGGCGAAAATCGAGTCGAAGCAAATCGCGCAGTCGATCGCGTCGTTCGAGCCTCAGTTACTCTCCAATTCGCAAAGATCCCGATCGTTACAAAGAAATCCTTCAGGATGAGCAGCAGAATCGTAAAAAATCGGCAAACAAGCGCAAAGACGACGACGACAAACGCAGTCCCAAACCAAAGTCGCGATCGATTTCTCGAAGCCGAAAAACACGCGTCATCGCCGCGCCGAGAGTCAGCTTGAGATCGTCGAGCGAAGACGAGGCGGAAATAATCGAAGACGAACCGAAAATCCAGCAGGAAGACGATGAAGAGCGGCAGCGCGAGATAAACACGCTTAAACGTTTGCAAAGTGGACTCGCGGCTAAGGCACGGGAAAGTTTAGGCAAAAAGGTCATAAGCCCGACGAAAATAAAAGTGGAAAAGCGGGAGGAAGGCGCTTCCCTTTTGGACATCGCTTTGCCCAGTGAACCACCGAAAAATTTGCCACAAACTAACGTAATAGCTACGGTTGAGGAAAAATCGAGATCTCCGACTAAATCGCCGATTCCCGTTGTCAAAGCGGTTCGCACACCGGAATCGAGCCGATCTCCGTCTCCGGCTTTGCCTTTGACTCGCGAAGAAGCGGAAATAAAGATAAGATCGCCGAGCGAATCGCCGCCGCACGCGAAACCGACTCGCCGATCACGATCGCCGCCAATCGGTATTAAAAAGAAACTGTCGCCGGTGAGAAATCGGCGGGGATCGACGCAGAGAACATCATCCTCAAAATCGCCGAGTCCGAGGAGCGTTAATGAAAGAAATGACGATATTTGCGCGATTAAATTACGATCTCCTACCGAATCACCGCCTCGGGGGTCTCCGATAACGATTTCTGCTAATATCGCGAGTTCTGTGGGGAGAATAACAACTCGGCGAGTCTCCAGATCTCCGAGCAGCTCGAGAAAGAGTCCGCCGAGAAAATCGCCGGCCAGAAACAAGTCTTACTCGAGATCGCGATCGCGATCTTACACGCGATCGGTTTCACTGGAGAAAAGAGCGATTTCACGATCGCCGAGGAGAGAGAGAATGGATATTCCATCGCCATCGACTTCGTCGAGAGGAAACAACAGGAAAATACGATCGCCGTCGCCCGGTCACAAGAAAAAATCGGTATCACCCGCGAACAGAACCGCTTCGGTTTCACCGGCGAGATCGCAACAGTCTACTAAATTATCGGTGAGATCGAAGAGATCGAGAGACTCGCGATCGTCCTCCGCGGCATCGAAACGATCGGCATCACGATCGCCGATCGGCCAGAAGAAAAGCAACAAATCGACGTCGCGATCGCCCGCAAAAGCTACGTCGAGGTCGAGGAGCCGCAGTTTATCCGCGTCTAAAATGTCCTGGAGCCGATCGGCGTCCAAAAAATCGAGGAGCAGATCTTGGTCCGCGTCGAGAACATCGAGAGATAAGGCGAAGAGAAGTCGCAGTAGAAGCAGCTCGCGTTCTTCCAGGAGGTAAGAATTTTGATATTTTTCAATTATTACTTCAGTAGGACGGTAATTGATTGAAAGGTTTTGTTAAAAATTGAATTTACCGATTTTTTTTCCCTAAAATTCATTATACGTCTTTTATTTTATTTTACCTTTAATGTTTTTTTTAAATTTATTTTTCTGTCGAAAACCTACCGAATATTAGTGATTATTGGACATTTTTTAAAAGTCAAATCCTTTATGTCTGTTTTTGTTTCCATAAAACAAAAATCTACATGTTAATCCAATGAGAAATGAAAAAAAGCCCGTCGCGCTACCTCCGAAAAAAATCGCACGAAAATCCATTCATGAGGTTCAAAATTAAACTCCAAACTAGAGTTTTTTTATGTGTCGAGTAAAAAAAAATGTACACCTTAATACCTACATCCGTTCTTTTTTTCTAAACCACTTTTCTCGACGTTTCAGAGCATTTCGTGTGTACTGACATAAAAAAACTCGAGGCTTATTTTTTTTTCATGAAAACCAAGCTTTATGAGGAAGCAAAAACATCGGTTATGCAAAAATTCGAGCGTGGTGTAACCCCTAAATTTAATTAGAAGTGAAATATATCATAATGTCGCATGTGTCACCTAAAAATTGTTTCATACTCCGGGCACAGATAATAAACGTTAATTTTTCGCGCAGTTCGACACGCCGCAGTCGAAGGAGTTTCTCGAGTTCGTCGCGATCGTCGAGCAGCAGTTCTAGTCGATCGTCTCGCTCGTCCTCGAGCAGTTCGGGTTCGAGTAGATCGCGCTCGCCGTCGATACCTCGTCGTCACGGTTCGCCAAGTTTCCTCGACAGACGTCGAATCACAAGGTAAGCTCACGATTTCGCGCAGTCTCGTGCGACTCGAGAGATCGATCGAGTTATTAAATGTATTTCGAATTTTTTTTTCGTTCCTCGTAGTTATCGAACGCTCGAATTTCCATTTATCATATATTAGACGATATGTTGCTGCACCAAGCTACCAATTTGATTTCCACGTCGTTAGTTGTTTTTATTTATTATTATTTTTATTTGACGAAACATTTTTACGTTTATTGTTTTTAAGTTTTTTCACGTGTTATATTCGTGATATTTGTTTTCAGTTAATAATTCACTCGCCAGAAAGGCTTCAATCTTTAAACTTGCAATTATGGAAATAAACCCAAAAACCCTTAAAAATTACGGGTAACGATCGATCATATTGAGTCACTTAAATTACATTAGGATCGTTAATAATCCTTAAAATCGACCTTTCTAATTATTTATTTGTGTTGTCGAAACAGGGACAGATCAAGGAACAAGCATAGAAGATAGTGTTTTTGTACGGACACCGTAAAAAAAAAAAAAAAATGGAAAATAATAACCCTTTTATTGATAATCTTGAGCAAAGTATCGTAATAGCGACACCGTAATGGACAATTATTTAAAATATTGTATATCAATAGTTAATCACGTATTGTCAACTTGGATTGATTTATAATAACGCGATTACACCAAGTACCAGAGATTTTTCTGCTTTCGTAGTTCTCTTACATCTCGTTCTCTGTTTCTCGTCTATCGTATATATTCTACACCGTGATTTTTTCCGTGAGTGAGTTTATTAAATATCTAGAAATAGGCATGCGTGTATATCACTTTGTATAATGTGTAATATTGTACACGTGACGATGACGACGACGACGGCAACCGAAGTTTCGTTTATTTTGAGTAGTGATTTTGGATTTTTAGTTTTTACTCGTTATATCACGAAACTGTAATAAACAAGAGTACACTGAGATACGAAGAATATCGATGTACGTTTTTTTAGTATATTTATGTGCTAAGAATATCTTTTTGCTCGCCTTTTGTACCTGCTGCGTTGTTTATTATTTTACCCTATGTTTTTTTACGATTTTTTTACGCGACCAACCTGAAAAAAACCTTTTTCCGCGGCTTCTCTTCACGCCAGACTTCACCCGATATATTCTTCAATCGTCGGTAAGTAACACGTTATTATTTTGCACTCGCATCCGTCTTTCGTTCATCAATTAACAGGTTCACTCTTATTAAGTAAATTCTATCAAACAATTCATTTTCAAAGCCCTTTCCCAACATAAAAATAATATTTTCTGCATGTTATTTCTTGAATATTAATATTACATTTTCTGTATAATTTGGATTAGAGTCACTCAAGTTTCGTCACATCGGCTTATCAAAATAAGGATGCAAAATAAAACTGCAGATTGCTTCCTCATTAATTTTCATTTTTCACAAAACCATCTCTATGAGGGAGTTTATTCACTTTATGGTAAATGTTAGGCTAAATGTTATTTTTCCTATGTAAAAAAGTTCAGTCCATTTTTTTAAATTTTGTCTGAATCAGAGCAAATCGAAATTTTTTCAAAAATTGCCAAAATCTCATAAAAGCCAAAACGGATTGTCAATTTGGTCCAAATTCAATACCAAAGATCGCATAACTTTGTACAATTTTGATACAAAGTTTCAGCCTGAGAACTAAAAATTTGTTCCTTGCAATTCTCATAAAAACCTTGCAAATTGCTTCTTCATTATTGTATGATTTTTACAATTGTATGCGGAAGTATAATGGACACTTTCAAAAGAAAATATGGGAAAAACTTATTACATTTTGATGTATCGGTGCGTTTTCCTTTGATAAAATAGAAATGTTACGAATTTTTATAAATAAATTTTATGAATTTCTCCGACACTAACATGTATGAATTTCGTAAAACTCGGTAAATCGCGATCAATATGTTTGCGTAATGAATTTAATATAGATTGATGAATGTCGATAATCCGGTGACTAGAAATGAATGATTAATTATCCAATAATTACTAAATTAGTACATTAAACTCCCCATGCATTTTAGGAATTTCGGTGCGTTCGAATTTGAAATTCAAAACGCATTAAGTGTAAGATCAACGTTATCAAAATATCAGTTATAAATATTGAAAAATACCCAGTCTTACTGAGTAATTGCAAGTACTTTTACTTGCAATTTTGCCAATTTGGGTATTTTTTTTAAATGTCTGCGGTTTTTTTTACATAAGAAATAAAATTTACAAAACTCGGTATAGGAAATAAACGTTAATGTAGATGCATAGTAAATTTGAAAGGTGATATAAAATTACAATACATGCTTACTAAATGAATTATTATTAAATTAATACTTAAAAATCAACATGTATTTCCAACACCAAAAGAATTCCGCAGATCGTTAACACTTATTATACGGATCATTAAATTTAATTTAGAATTGATCATAATATTATAGTTTGCAAAGAACTTGTGCCATAGTGTAATCGAACGATCGATTTTTTTTTCAAAACCGTTCATATAAAAATCCAACATAAATGTTTATAAAATTGAATATACATGGTACATAAGTATCATAAGTAGCGTCTATGAATTTTCAAACATATTCATCGAAAAATGTCTTGCATCGATGGAAAAACCAGAAGCAATTGTGCTGTAATATATTATCGAACGCTAATTTTTGCAATATTGTTTATATGAAATCTCAATATAAATGTTCATGAAATTGAATATACAGTTTATACATACGTTAGTTCCAATACAAGTATATAAATTGTAAGAAAGATTTTTTGTTCAGTGTAACGTTTGATTAAGTTGGTTTTGTTGACAGAGAAATAAACTCCGTTTCTTTTCTTCCGAAGAAAAAATTCGAAAAACGAAAAAAAATTAAGTGAGCAAGGAAAACTGTCGAGTTTTTTTTTCACAAAGAAACATCTTTATGTTGAACGAATATCCGAAACTAAAAGACGTTGTTTTTGGCATCAGTGCGAAAAAAAAAATCGTTAGCGTCTTAATTTTTTCCGGCTTTTTTCGTTACCGTATGAATTTAAGCCTCTTTTGATTTTCCATTAATTAATCCGAACTAAAAATGTATGAAAAACCGGTGAACCTGTTGATATATGTATGCCGTTTTTTTACGCACGGTTTATTTAATTATCGTTTGTACTTTCATTCGCATGTACCGTTATGCAGTATTAGTTATTGCAGATCACGAATAGCCGTAACCGAGTGTGCCAATGAATCCTTAAAAGACAATGAACTGTCTTAAAAGTAAGTTTTCCCTTCGATCCCTAAACACGAATTTTACCTAGGATTGTTTTATCGCGAGATACTAGACTTTGTACACCCTAAAAAAAATTACTTCATAAGCAACAATTTTTTTTTTAATCTAATAAATTTACTGCTATTTTGAACATTTTATCACGTCTCTAATCAAAGGTATTTCTGATTTGAACGAATAAAAATACTTGGGTATTATTGATTTTAGTTTTGGTCGTCCAACGTTCTAAAAAACTAAGCATAATTTTTAAAAAAGATTTAAAAAAAGCTAATTTGGTTTCACTGCACCAATGAATAGAGAAAATTTTTATTTATCGCTGAAGTAACAAAAGTTTCGCCATAAATCGGATTTTTCAATGATTTAATGAATTTTACTTCACTTAGTGCGATAACGAATGTTTTACGCACGCTTCGCGTGCATAGAAAAACATATTACTGCATAAGTCGTGCCTTTTCACGTCTTATAAAGTAAAATTCCGTACAATAACACACATTCATCGAAAAAAGTTTCACCGCACTTGTATCGTAACAAAGTACTATTATGTCATCTTTAAGTTTTTATCACGGCTTAAATCAAAGAAATTTCCGAATTGAACAAATAAAAACATAGTTCACTCTTTGGCATCTAATCTCCTAATAAACTAACAATAAGCATAACTAATAATAAAAAGCTAATTCACATTCGCTACACAATAATTTAAAAAAAAATCTTGTATCTGTTTTTGTGTAAAACATTGATGCTTGATTAATTAATTGAATATTAATATAACATTTTCTGTAAAAATTGGATTAGTTCAGAAATCGAATAGTCTACAAGTCAGAGTTACATCCATTTTTAGTCTTTTATCACTCATACAAACACATACATACATACATACTGCGAGAAAAATTTTCTAAACCACTTTTCTAAGTGTTTCAACATCAAAATTAAAAATTTTTTTTTATAAAAACTGTATTTCTTCGTCTACGAGGAAACAAACTGAACTCGCGATAGAACAGTCTCAAAACTAATAACAAAATTTACAAAAATAAATAAAACTAACTGCATAAAAAGCCAAAAATGTAGAATTCCAGAAACGTTATAACTAACAAACTAACACATTATTGCAGCGCTAGAAAAAGGCCAATTCCGTATCACCGACCGACGCCTTCGCCAGTTTCTTGGGCGAGCAGTTCACCGAGCAGCAGACACAGCGACTGGTCGAGTCCCAGCCGAAGATCCAGTCGTTCACCGACACGAAGTCCTTCCTACACGCGTTAACGAATTTATTGAGAATAATTGGATATTAATAAGCCGAAAATTCAGGCGTATTTTCATGGGAAAGTAGGTAAAGTGAGAGAAAGTCTCGTAAAGAGAATCTCACTGTTCCTCGACGTCTTTGAACTGTGCGTCGACGCTTCGAGTTCCTTCCGTCGAATCTTTGCTTTGAATTAATCAAATTTAACTTGTGATCATCAATTAAATAGCACGAAAGGAAGTCGATCGCGTCGCGAGACAAGTTTGGAGCAGGAAGCGCTTGACTAACGTAAAAGTTAATCAACGCAACTCCGAATAAACGTTGTTACAACGTTCGGTAGACCCGTTAACGAAGAAAGAGAAGAAGAAAACGAATTCTAGTCCATTTCTCCAGTGAAATCACTCAAAACCCTTAGAATACATCAATTTAATCATCAGGAAATTATAGAGAAAAAGAAAAACAACGGTGCAAGAAATTAATATTCTCATCATATAGACAATCGCGAATGTTTTAACGCAGCAGTATTTTGCTCATTGTTTAGCGTGATCTTGAATGTGTTTAAAGCAATAACTCTCATCGCGTCGTAATTTATTTATTTATCTAATCCTATTTATTTATATATTTATTCGCTCATTATCTTCGCTACTATTGTAGTAGATTTTAGCAATTTCGAGTCCGTGTGATTCGTTTGTCATGCAAACGCTAGTCAAGTTTTGAAAAAAAAAACCAAAGTATAACTCACATTCCACATGATATTAAGATATTATTATTATATACTCTGATTCTCCAACGCGAAGGATAAAAATTGACCAATTGTTACGTTATTCGCTTTTTTTGTCCATCGATTCCATGATTTTTTTAAGTGCAATGTTATTATCTCATCCGTTCCATGTGTAAATAGGTATTTATGATACACGATCGGTGACGATAGAGAATCTCCTAATCGTAGGCCCAGGTTTTATCTTTTATTCGAGGAAAAAAAAGAGAGAAAGATAGAAAAAATTTATATTTTATTTTATATTTATTAGGTATTTTTCGATCCGTGCGTCTTGCGGAATCTATTTCCGCAGCTAATGGAGAGATTTCGGGAAAGAAGAAAAGATTTTGAATTTAATTTATCTCCCAATACTCAATATCCCCTCCAAAGATGAAAGAACTAGTCGCTAATATTTATTATATTATTTATTATCGGGGACTCGAGGGATTTTGTGGAAACTAAAAAAAAAAATACAAACATTTAGCGTAGAATTGACTCTACAGTCACGAGTATCCGGAAAAGATTTTAAGATAAAAGCGTATCGAAAACAAAAAAACATTTCGGTACATTCTTGTACTACTAAGATTTCTCGACATCGTTTTTTCTATAACACACGCAAAATATTAGCAGAATATTCGATGGAAATTTTCCGTAAATCGGTAATTTTACGACGATTTTATTCGCGTTTACCGATCCTCTCCCAAACGATTATTTAAAGACGAAAAGATGATGTTACTTGTCGTTAAAGTGAAAGATTCGGATTATATCTGTAATATAAAAAAAAAAACTCTGTATTGTTGTTGTGTGATTAAATCGAAATGCTCATGAAGGATCGAAATCCACGGCGTAATCGTAATTTTTCTGGCTAAAATAATTGAACAGTTTTTACCACCTTTTCAGCCAACATTTATAACAACATTTCGTCTTTCGCTGGCAAAAATAATTACACAGGTTTTGCCACTTTTCAGCCAACATTTATAACAATATTTCGTCTTTTGATTACAACTGGAATGTACAAATATCAGTTTATAAAAATTCACATCCAACAGGACTTTTTTCTTTCTTGAAGATATAGATATATTATTTACGATATGTATAGAAATTGGAAGATTTGGAAGACTTCACTTTTAGCGGAATCTCGAGCTTTATGGCTTCATACGTCTGCTCGCTGAAAGCCTCTCTCGCTTTTTCGCCAGGAAAATGCACCACAAGAGACCAACGAAGTTCATAAACAGAACTCGAAGCTGAAATTGAAACGAAAATCGTCACCATGCATTGGAATATTTAGATGAGGACGCAGAAATTTTTTTTATACGTATCCCAGTAAACACGTTTCATTACGGCAAGATAATATGGAATTACATTGTGATGTTTAACAAATTTAATGAGAATTAGCAGCAACGGTTTTTCCTTTCATTTGTCGCTTCTTATGGCTAAACATGGCATTTGAAGCATTCCATTCAAATTCAGCGACCCCATTTTTCACACTTCCCGAGAAATGTTGTAATTTTTTAATTTATATCATCTTGATAACTATAAAATAATTCCAAGCGGTATATTGATTTTCAGATGCATTCGTCATTAACAAATACAATATTGGTATGTTGTAATAAAGATTACAATACGTTTTCTATTAAAGTTACTTAAATTTTCAACAGTGTTTGGTTTTGCAGAAAAAAAACGAAAAATTCATAATAAAATAAAGTGACTTTTTGATGTTTTTCATCAGATTCGGTGAAACGTTCAATTTTAAAGGGAAAATTTTCAGCTGAAACCTAAAGTAGAAGATTCCCTTTGGAAATGATGTGCAAATGATCTCATATTTTGGTTTTCTCTTCATTTCAGTGAATGAAATCATGAAAAAACAAAAACATAAAAAATTTGAAGGCTGATCTTTGTTCAATAATTGATGGAATAAATAATACCAGTTATATTTAACTGCAATATCAATTGAATGAATAGCTATATAAACAATGTTATATTACTGGCTAAATAACAATTTTATATTGTTATAACTGTGTTTACTGGATACCAATCATTTTCCAAATAATATTTAAATAAATTATCATTTAATTACCATTGGTGGAACATATCGTATGTTTATGAACTGTAGTAACGTGAGGTACTTGATATTCGCCTCGACAATCGGCCAGTAGAGTTCACTCATATTTTTTACTGCGGCTGAGTGAGTTTTACCCTGTAAATTTTTAAACAGGTTGCAGAAGGTCATCGACAATTCAGATTATTACCAATCCATACTTAAATTCAATTACAATTTGAGTACTTGACGACAAGAGACTTTTTCTTAAATTTACATGATCATTTTCTCAAGACATAAACAGGCCAAAGTTCTTGAAACCATAAAAAAAGACCGGATTTTCGGATTTTTTTTTTTTAACTCAGATTTTTATCCTCTAAGAAATTTTCCAAATAAATAAAATATAAGTATTTTAAAATCAAAGGATCCATGAATGATGAATAAATACACAAATTGATTCATTCGTGAATAATTGTAAATAATATTTCCCACAAAGAACATAAACAGACAAAGCTTCTTAAAAACCAAAAAAGTGGAGCTGATTTTTTGCTTTAGTTTTGGCAAACCCAGATTTTTACCCTCTAAGGAATTTTCCAAAGAATTGAAATATCAATATTTAAAAATCAGAGAATCCACGACTGATCACTAAATAAAAGAATTACTCAATTTGTTTTGAATTCCGTTTACAGTGGTTTTTTTAAAGCCCAAAATGTTAAAACCCTGAAATGTAGCTTTTACCTCAAATCTGGCTATCATGTAAAGAGCCACAACTTGATAGCACGGCATGTAGAGTAGTCTCTCTACTAGAAGTACACCAAGTGGATTTTTAACAATGTAGGGAACAAAACGATAGAAATAATGTGGCATTGTTCCTCCGAAAAAGAGCCCAAACAGTCCGAAGGCTACAAGACTGTCCTGATTGAGATGTTTCACTCCCGTCAATCTCTGAGCAAGGTAATTTCCCAAAGTAGCTGTAATGCAGCTGAAATCAGAATTCGTTGCATTTTACTCCATTCAATTTTTACTTTGAGCAAATAATAATATGTATGTGTATTTATTGTGTCCCCAAAGTATTTCCGTTGCGTTCTCCTCTACATATTCCCATCGTTATCGTATAATCTAATACGTAAATCTAATAAATATTAAGCAAATAAAAATAATAATCATTATTATTATTTTACAGGAAAAAAAGTTTTATACAAAATATGTATAAGAAAAAATGAGCTCAAACAATAAAATAGTATAATCTGTCGTATAATAATTTCATTATCATTATCATTGTAATTATTTATTTATTAAATTTTTTGACAAGATAAACCATTTTACATTGTTAAATTTTCAGATGCCAGTATAAATAACAATAGAATAAGAGTAAGAAAATAAGAAATAGAATAATATAAAATTAAAAAAAAAAAGCAATTTCAACAATTCAATTTGCATACCTCGTTACAGCTTTGGTTTTTATAGGACTGTTGTATAAACTATTGAGATACGATCCCAAGAGATTATAAAAAATCTCAGCTGGCTTTGACATCGACATTTTTGTGTAACCTGAAAACACACAAAATGCACAGTATATCGTAAAGATCCTATGAAATTGTAATTTTTGCGCTTGATACTGTTATCGATGTTATGACAATCGCGGAAGACGGAGATACGTCATTAAATGCGAAATTGCAGGAGCAAAGTGCAATTAGAGATTAAGAACTGAATAAGTGTTATCGAAATTTCCGAAGAATTTAGATAACATTGATCTTATCTTGCGAAATTATGAAACAATAAATCGCTTCTATATTCAATAAATAAATTTACGTAAATCTGGGGCAATTACTTTTCTTCGTTGGTTGTCCTGTAATGTGATACTTATTTTTTAAGTATAATTGAAAAGTATTACGCTTCCAGTGGGATGAAAAGTAAACTATGGAAGCCGGGTCAGAAGACTGATTATAAAAACAAATCTAAAGACAAAGATGTGCTTAACACTCTGCATTCTGACGTCGTTTAATGCAAATATATCTTGTGTACTTTGTAGATAAACTTAAGACCGGAATCTTTCCATTATACGGGATTTTTTTCGTGATTTATTTTTTAATGAGTGCGAGCGAGACAAAGAAAAGCAATCGCTTGCTCCCGTTTCTATGTCATCGTTCCACTGTAGTTATCCATAGAACATTCTCACTCGCTCTCGTGGTGACTCAGTCGGTATTATTGCACATCATCTTCTCAAATGCTGTAGGAGATTTTTCTTACCGACTTTGGTCAGTAAAAAGGTTTAGTTTCGTAGTTTATTTACAAACTACGTTGTTGATATGTTACAAATATGTTACATATTGCACAGAATTATAATATTAACAGACGCGCATTAACGTCGACTGGAACTTCGGGTGAAAAGACTTCAAAAAACGTTTGCAGCCGAACGCTTCGCTGCCATCGAAAGTGGAAATATCGAAAGTCGAAATATCGAAATACCGAAAGTTGAAATATCGAAATACCGAAAGTTGAAATATCGAAATACCGAAAGTTGAAATATCGAAAGTCGAAATATCGAAAGTCAAAATATCGAAAGTAGAAATATCGAAAGTCGAAATATCGAAAGTCGAAATATCGAAAGTCGAAATATCGAAAGTCGAAATATCGAAGTATCGAAAAATCAAAGTATCAAAAAATCGAAATGTCGAAAAATCGAAATATCGAAAACTGAAGCCAACTTCGAAACATCTGATTGGTCATCGCTGTCTTTGACATAAAGCCAACGTCAGACTGTTATGAACGCTGCGGAGTTACGCATCGTGCACGTTTTGTATGCCTGAATTTTCGCCGTTGTGGAATAGAATTAATTTCTTTTCCCGTAAAAAGAAAAATGTCACAGATCAAAGGTCGATTATATCGAAATAGCAATGCAGAAATAGAGTAACGTAGGGTCACAATTCGTATTGTATAAACTTACAAATATCACGTTTAGCTACAAGAAAAAACAAAGGAAAAGAGAGAAGCCGAGTAAATCAAGTACATTGTTGCTAAGTACTTACAAATAATATGTATTTTCTGGTGCCATAAAAAATAACTCTTTATCATAAATTTAAACAGTTCTTTAGCATTGAACGAACGTCACTCATCTTTCGATCATGCTTCTGCCGATAAGAGCGCGATAATCGAATTATGCTGCGTTCTCATTGGTGCTCTCAATTTTCTTAGCCAATAAGGAAGCAGAATTGGTTCTAATCGCGCTATTATCAGCAGAGTCATAATCTCAGAATAGAAATAGCGATAAGCAACAATCGCAAGTTCACATAAGTCGATTATAGCAGCTGGCGCGCAACAATCGCATTTCTACTATGTACTTATTATCACATTCGCTAATTTTTATTATTTGTACTATTTGTTGTTAATTGAACGTCAATAAAATTTTTAAAAAATTAAAAAAAGAGTATTTATCGTTAGTAGTGTAGTTTGTTTTTATTGCAGTTTTAATTGTGCTCAATATTTATTAACATGGACGAGGAAATAACGTTAAAACTGCTGACGTTAAATTGTTGGTAAGATTTTAAATAGAGAAATGACAAATTTGAAGGTTATATTTTTTAATGATTTCAATTTTTTTAAATATTTGACATTTTAATTTTTTTTCATATTTTACAGGGCAATTCCTTATGTATCGAAAAATCGTACAGAACGATTAAATGCCATAGCCGAACGATTATGTGCTGCAGATTACGATGTAGTTTGTTTGCAAGAAGTTTGGTCTAGTCAAGATTATAAAATGTTAAAAGCAAAAGTGTACGATAAACTGCCACATACACATTATTTCTATAGGTAAGAGTAATAGTCGAATATATAAACTTAAAATATGTAAGAGCGATGCCACAAAAAATCAGTCACAAAAATTTAAATTTTCTTCAATAAATTAAAAAATTGCATTTTGTTACTGTAAAAACTTTATGAAATTTCGTTAGAGTAAACTGACCAGTGAGTAGACAATTAAGTGGATGAAAAAACCCATTGAATGGACGTTTTTAATGCACGTGCTCTTATGGAGAGTGTTCATTCACTAGACCCTGTCCATTCATTAGCTCGGTCACCTTACGATAAAATAGATACGATACGAAACTATTCTGTATACACGCAATTATTTTATTTGAAAGTAATTTGCAATTAATTGTTGCAATTCATTTTTCGACGCCGAAACTAGAATTAACTAAATGAATATCTCGTTGAGCGATTTGTTAATTGGCTTTTAGCGGCGTTGTCGGTTCGGGAATATGCATTTTCTCTCGATTCCCGATTCAAGACGTTATGTTCCACAAATGGTCACTAAATGGATATGTTCACAAGATTCATCATGCGGATTGGTTCGGAGGAAAAGGAGTTGGACTTTGTAGACTGAGAGTGAAGGAAGCAAACGTTAATGTCTACGTAGCTCATGTAAATATAGAGAGCCATTTATTAAATCAGCAATAATTTAAGGCGAGCAACAATCTTAGGATATAAAAAAATAGTAATAATATTTAGAATTGATTTTTCATGTAAAAAAAAAAATTAAACTCTACCAAACATTGACAATAATTTATTGATGTTTTTATATATTTCTGGTAATTTTTTCAACTTATTTTATGCATTAATCAAGATCTAATTACCCAGAAGTGTCCATATTTCTAATTTACTTAAATTTTGCAGCTCACAAATCGCCAAATAAAAATTCTAAATTATTTGTTATTTTCTAAGAACACAGATCTATATTTCGACCACGAAATTTGTAATAGAATTTTCGAATGTGTTCAAGAAAAATATCCTAAAAATTGGTAATTTTATCAAACCCGTTCGAAAATTGATTTTTCATAAAAAAAAATATTTATGTAGATAAATGTTTTTAGAAAACATCTCAATAATGTATATTAGTAACTTAGTAACATGTCAATGATTAAGGACAGCGATTTATACCTCAATTGATGCATGAAATAAATTGAAGGAATTACTAGAAATGTGTAAAAACCTGAACAAATTATTGTCGAAGTTTGGAAAGTTTGCATAATTTTTTTAACGTAAAAAACAATCCCAAGAATTAACCAATTTTCGATCTTCTAAAATAAATGCTCCCCTTTAAAACTTTCAACTATTGTAGCATATCCAAATTTTATTCGTTTTTTAATGACATATTTCAGCTTCATGCCGAATATGACTCGATCAACGACGAATATATGGCCCACCGAGTTTTGCAGGCTTTCGACACTGCCCAATTTATTAGGATGACCGAAGGCGGTGCCGATGCAGCGATTCTCGGTGGTGATCTCAATACAGGTCCACAGGATTTGGCTTATAAAATAATACGGGGAATCGCGGGTATGGTCGATGCTTGCTCAACAACCTCCAATGATTTGGGGACCAACGAGTGTGCCAATAACAGTTATACCCCAAAAAAAGTAGCGAGAACTTGTCCACAGGGCAAACGTATCGATCATATTTTGTATCTAGGCTCGAAAAATTATGAGGTGAGTTACAAATCCTCAGTATTTAGTATTGCCTTCTCATAAAGAAAGCTTTGTAGCCATAAAGATTTTTTGTTGTTGAGATGTTCATGTTAGTAGACTCAAAATGCAATCGATAAAAGAGGTTCAGAAAAAATGTATGTATGTGAGGCATTCTTCATTAATTCAGCCACTTTTTTTCGAACCTCTCTGATAAGTCCTATAATTGGACACATTTTGGTATCACTTGAAAGTACTTTCTTCTAATTTATTCAGGTTTTTGAGGATGTATGATAGGTACAGTCTCGCCAATCGTGAGTTTCAGAAAAAATTTCGATTACTTCGCAATGGGATAAAAATCGGAAAAAAATAATCGATATTAAACGTGCTGAAAAGACAAATTTTGCATAGCAGTAATTCCAAAATGTTATTAACAAATTTCTGAAAAAAAAAAACGATTGTTTAACAAACAATCAGTCAACCTAACTTTTTTTCTAATGACAAAGATATGTTAATTTTTTGAATGCGTATACATTTTTTCAGGTTTGTTCTTTATTTTGATTTCGATTTTTTTAATTTTCAAAAATGTGCGCGAAATAACGAATTTTGGATATGTGTTCATCTATTAGACTCAAGATTTTTTTGCAAAACACATATCCAAAATTTGTTATATTCTGCGCATTTTTTCTAAATAAAAAAACATTAAAATTAAAACAAAGAAAAAAATCTGAAAAAATTCATACGCATTGAAAAAAATTAACATATCATTTTCTTTAAAAAAAAAGTTAGTTTGACTGTTTATTTGTTGAACAATCGTTTTTTTTCACCAATTTTTTAATAACATTTTGGGATTATTATTATGCGAAATCAATCTTTTCAGCATGTTTTATACGCACTATTTTTTTCCGATTTTTATCCCATCGGGAAGTGTTCGAAATTGTCTCTGAAACTCACTTTTGGTGGGACTGTACCTATCATACATCCTTAACTTTAGCAAATCGAAAGATAGCGAACTCAAATTTCATACATAAAGTCCGTAGTATTCAGCAATAATAAGTACACATTCTCGTCACAATTCGCTGTGTATTTCACATTTTTCAGGAAGTTAACTTTGATGACGAATAAAGTTGCGAAACTAAACTTTGCAAATAGCTCCATCATTATTCTTAGTTTTTTTTACAAAGCTCGCTATAAGGAAGCTAAAATCGATTAACGTGCTTTTTAAATCTTTTTCAAACAGATTCAAGTTGCGACATACGAACAACCATTTCCGAATCGAGTGCCGGATAAAAGTTTTAGTTACTCCGATCATGAAGCTGTGGCGGTGCACTTAAAATTCAAGAAAGGTGAGCTTAAATCTTCTCTACCATTTGCGACCTTTTATCTATTCCACCCTGTAAATAATGCATATTGAATTTAAATAATAAAACGTCCAATAAATTTTTCATGACTATCACGCTCAACGAATAAAACGCAAAATATTTTCTATTTATTGTGGAATGCCTTAATTTAAATCGCCAGACTCATCAATCAAAGGTAAATTATTTCCAATTTTGACAGTGGTAAAAGAAATGAAGAATTTCCTTTTTTTTGTAAATTTAATATTGACTTACAAGAAATAGTAATGCTTAAATAGCCCAAAATGATTGAATATCGTGTAGATTATTAACCGACCTTTTGATTATTTTCAAGGAAAATATCAAATGGAAGAAAGGGATGTTCGTGACTCGATAAAAGAGGCACTAAATATTTGTGACAAGTCATTGCGAACCGTACGACGACAGCGATACTGGTATTTTATTGCGTGTGGCCTGCTGATCGTTCCATTGGTTTGGTCGATGGGCCTTGATTCGTCATCACGACCGATTGGAATCAGTATAGCTCTGAACGTCGCTCGTTTGCTCGGCACATCCGTTCTTTGTTACGCTTTGTTTATGGGTTCGATTTGGAACGCAGTAGAACGAAACGCTCTTAAAGCCGGTTATCTTGCCATGGAAATTCATCTTGTCCAGCTCAACAACAATATAGCTCAAAAAACATCTTGAAAATTACTTGTAGTGAACGAACGGAAGAATGACCTACAAACTCTCTAATAAGCACTACATTTCATCACTGGGGAGAAAAAATTAAGATTTTTTTCCTAACGCATGCACAAAACGTCCTACTTTTCGTGCCTGCAACGCGTGAGGAAAATGGCGTTTTTTCGTAGAGTATGAATAAAATGGCACATTTTGCGCAAAGCTACTTTCTCGCACACTTTTACAACACTGCAGGCATAAAAAGAGGAAGTTTTTGCGTATTTGGGTTCAAAGAGTGGACTTTTTTTACTGGTGCGAGAAAGTGGACTTTTCGTAGTGGTGAGGAATGGTTGATTTTTCGTCCTAGTGAGAAAAAGTCGATTTTTCGTAGATTTTTCCCTTTTTTATAGCATAATATACTATTATTAGCACGTATGAATTTGTAAAAAAAAAAAAACAAAAACTGAACGAGTATTAACTAAGAGAAAGCGAACTAAAAAAACGTTTTTCTCTCAAATGATGAACGAAATTTTTCGGTACAAAAAAGAGTAGTTTTGTGGAAAAACGTTCAGAAAAGTGCTTTTTTTCCACTATTTTTTCCGTGGGCATACTAATCTAAATAATTGCTAGCAAAATGATAAAATGTGCGTACGTGAAAATGAAAATCTTATTGAGAAGCGCGGCTGCGTTTTGAGGCCAAAAATGAAAAGAAAAATTGAAAACTGCTTTATATCCTTTTTCCACAAATTCCGATATTTTTTGCATCTATTTGTTTTTCTTGTCGTGGTCATACGAACATAGATAATCATTAGCAAATAAAAAAAGGTCCGGCGTAGAAAGTAAAATTTTAATAAAACACGCAATCCGCGTTTCGAGGCCAAGTATTAAAATAAAAATTACAAAAAATGCATAATATGCTTCTTTCTAAACGATTGTATACTATACATATCTCGATAGATAGTCTCTACATTTCGAATGTGCTTTGAAAATTCGCGAGTATTATTGTACAACGAGTAATAACAAATTTATATACGTCTAAAAAAACGATTTTACATGCATCAGGGACGAAACTAATACGTATTTCGCTACCAAGTGGGCCAACATTTTCTATCGCGTATCGTTAGTGCAGTTTCGAAGGGAAACTATGAGTCAGCGGCAGATATTGATATTTAATAGAGTAATATATTATTTTTATATGTATAAATCGGCACCTCGCTCTTAAAAGCTCTTGATAAAACAATGTTTTTTCACCATACCTGCGCGGAAAATTCGATTTCCCGCCCTACGGGCTTTACGTAATTCGAATTTTTGGCTACAGAAATGGTAAAAAATAGTATACTCCACTTGGGAGTGAAAATAGACTTTCCCCAACCGAAAGCTCGGCTGGTAATGTTACACGCGGTTGAACATAGTCTACTTTTCTTCCCTAGTGACGTAATATACCAATGTTTGCTAACACGCCAAAAATTTATCCACGATTAACTCTAAAAAGACAACTTTTATCTACAATTTATTAGAAACTTCTATAGCGCTTTTGCGAGATGCTTCGGTATTTCCTATCTGAGCGTAATTGATATTAACAACTATTTTCATTCCACTGCTTTTGAAAGCTTAATTGTGTTCTAATAGATCAACTACGGTTGGCGTTTATCCAATTTATAGACGGAATCATTGATTATTATCTTTTTTGTAGTCGAGAACAGTAGATTTCATTTTTTATAAAGGAAACCCGGATTTTTTAGGCAGAAACATCTTCAATGAAGCTATTTAATTCAATGCATCCTGAAAAAGCTTCGTGAAGGAAATAAAATATCAGTGTTTTTAACTGTTTTTTAGCGATGTTTTCACATAACATGATGAGTACATGAAGTTTACTCATCACTTATTTTACTACCATTTTCATTTAAGCGAGTGAACTATTAATCTACACGCTTTAAAAGCATATGCTCCTGATCTGTAATAGAAATTGTAATGGACAAAGTCTGTAAAATATTTATCCGACAAACCGACCGAATAATAATTTGCATTGAGAAGATTAAGAGACGACACCAAGCATTAATAAAAAACAAAGCAAAATATGAATTGAGTGTCTTTCTTTTTTATTTAAAAAAATGGTCCCACCTTTTTCACCCTTAAACAAACCCATCTCAACCAATTTCTAACACTTCTCGACGGGGTAATAATTTGAAATAAATCAAGCATGTAGAAGGTGCCGGAAAGATTGATTTTACGTAATAATAATTTAAATATGTTTGTTGTCGAAAAGTTTCACTGATTCAATGTAATACGGACGTGTCTGAGAAACGGAAAAATTAAAAAATATTTGTGTTCTTCAAGGATGAGGCAGTAAATTTTTAAATAATATTTTGGAATTATTATTATGCAAAATAATTCTTTTCAGTATCTTGCTATGCATGAATTTTTTACAATTTTTATGCCATCGAGAAGTATTTGCAATTTTTTCTGTTTTTCCTCAAAGTCATGCGAAATTAATACCAAACGACCGAACTACCTTAAGGAAGCTCGGAGACGATTATCGAAGTCAAATCAGTGCTAAATTTTCGTAATTGATTCTTTAAAGTTTAATGCTTCAAAAAACAACAGTGAAGGGTGATTTGTATTGAAGTACGTATACTATCGACCTACTGAAATATTAATAGTGACGAATTTGCATTAAGATTAATCGTTTAACATTTATTTGTAATGGAATACATTTTCGTTCCGTTTTTTCCAAGTTTAATCAGTAATTCTTTATCGATTTAAATTAGTGACCGCTTATTCCCTTTCTCAAAAGAAACTCTATGAATTGACCGCCACGATATTTCACGGTGTTGATCGTTTAATAATTATAGCCTGTTGTTTATGACAGTATTTTTGTTTTTGTTAAACAACAGGCTATAATTATTGAACGATCAATATTATGAAATATCTAGGCGGTCAATTCGTAAAATATCTTTTAAGAAACAAAATCACTTAGTGTAATCGGTTAAGAATTACAGATGATATTTGGAAAAAACCAAACAAAAATGTGTCCCATTGAAAAGAAAAATTAATCGGTTAATCTTTATGCAAATTCGTCACTACTGATCTTTCATCGGAATAAGTATACATGCTTCAATGCAAATCAATTTTCACTATTGTTTTTTAATGCATTAAAATTCAAAGAATCAATTACGAAAATTCAGCACTGATTTGACTTCGATAGTCGTCACCGAGCCTCCTTAACGCTGATTTGATTAGCACGTAGCGAGATGACTACCTTAATCAATTGAGCAACTATCGCAGCAGCTGATTGGGGCAAAATTAGCACACAACTTGTCAACAAAAGCACGTGGGCCTTTTTTATCGCGCCCAATTATCAATTGTCAGTAGTATAATTGAATAAAGTGACTTAACCATAAAGAATGGCTCAAGGAAAGCTCAAAGTAAAGGCTAAGCCACCACCTTCCAAAAAATCGAAGCAAGGAAAACCGAAAAAGGGACCAGCGACTCAGAGACGAGGAAGTGAGTAGTAACCTTACATTTTTTTTTCTCGTGGGTCTTAATAACCTAAAAATCTGTTCTTACCCCATGGAAAAAAAGTACACTCAAGATATATTGAAAAATATATGACATATGTCTTGTTCGAAAAATACTATAATTGAGATATATTTCGCGATATATACGAAATATATGCGAGTGAAAAATATATCTGGGATACATGTAAAATAAATGAAAAGTATATTTTCGTTATATTATCGTCTGAAAGTTCTAAATGGCGGATATATTTTTGTGTATATTTTTCGTTCCATGAGGATATTGTTTGCATTGGGAATTTTATTTTAAAAACCTGCAAAGTTGAACTTTGCGGTGGTTGGGATTATTTTGAAAAACCTGCATTTTTTATTTTTTCGGTACAGTTATTTCGCTGCTGTTCTGAACACATATCTTAAATGGGAAATATTCTTTAATCAATCCATGTATTATTATGTCTAAAGAAAGGCTCTTGGCTTTTTAAGACCTTACATGGTCCATCTTTATGTCATGTTTTTATTGAGACGCTTGAAAATGTGGAAAATCTAGTTTTACGAAAATTATTCGTTCCAGGTTCACTGCATGTATAAAATAATGACTATAGAATGCAAGAATATACAAAAAAAAATCTGCTGCAATAAAAAATTCTGATATACAAAATAAAAATTTAGTATAAAAGTACATTAAAAAAAGCTAACCATTCGAATCGTCACGTTGTTTCCCTGTTAATTTTTAACTTTGATGAAAATTCTGTTTTTTCTTATTTTTTCTTATTATGTTTTCCCTGTAAGCGAAGCTTTGTTGTGTGATTAATTAACTTGATTACTGATTTCTAACCAACTTTAACTCAATACTAAGCTATATCTTCAATCTTCATTTACTATGAGTTTGGTTAGTTTTTTATTAAATGTTTTGTACCATTCAACTCTGCACATAACTCAAATCATTTTAATAATTTGTCGATCCTTCAACATTTATTATTGATATCTTGGTTAATTGTATTTTTTTTCATATGACTTTTTGCAGGTAACTCACCCTTTAAGTTAATACAGAGATGAATTAATTAAAAAAGTCGGAAAATGTAAATAATACTGAACGGAAAATTAGGCAACAGAAAATGGGTGAATTAGGATTTTTTAAGACTGATTGATTAAAGAAGTAGAAATCTGCTAAATCGAAGCCAATGATTACCATTTTACAATTTTTTGTTGACCCATAAAATTTATAAATTAAATTATGCATTTATTTTTCTACAAAAAAATGTATTATCTTTTCTTTAAAAATGGTGGATTTATTGCACTTTACTTTTACATCGGTACATCATGTAAAAAATAACACATCGCACAATAATAAACGATAACGTTTATTAATTCTTATTCCTTCACCCGTTTAATTTCCTAGACGCGCCGATACAGCCGAAGAAAATGAAGTTGGTGGAGACAAACAGGCTGAAAAAAATCGTGACGAAGACGGTAAACAAGGCAATGGAAAGTGAACTTCGGGAAAAGGCACTGAACGGAAAAAAATCGTTAACAAAGAAGGAACAACCTGCATCAGGCTCTTCCAAACAGAAGACACAGTGAAATGGAGCGTGATTTCCTGCGGAAATCATTGTTACTCGCTGCAGGAATTTTTCAATGATTGCGAAATAATGTGAGACACTATTTCTAACAATGATTTATTGCAATTCTATTGTTATGTTATAAATGTATACAACGACATTGAAAACTCGGTAATTGTACAAGCGTTTCGTCGCCGGCGTTAAAAACGGAAATGGCACTACAGGAATTCGTGAATTTGGTTCAATTCGAGAGGATTTTCCATTGTTTTTCTCTCCAGTTTTCTGCAGATGACAATTTTCTACAAGTTTGTGCGCTTTGCGTCGGTTTTCTATGTTGTTTATAAATAGGAATCACCTGAATATATATTTTATATATTATATTTCTGTCTTATCTTCAACTTAAACCTTCTTCTTCGTATCACTTGGATGGGAGCATTCCCAATATTCCTTTTAGCGGAGATCGACATGCAGCTTCATGTTTTTGTCGTCTAAGTACGTAATTCTCTAACTTCGGTTTATTTATACATGTCTGTACAAGGATTTAATCCTTAAGGGGATGCAACCTGAAAAAAAAACACATTTTTTCGTAATTACAAAAATTAATATTGTTTATTTACAAAGATTTTATTAATTCATTTACAAAAAAAAATCGATATTAAACGTACTGAAAAGATACATTTTGCATAGTCATAATTCTAAAATTTTATTAACAAATTTCTGAAAAAACAATTGTTCAACAAACAATCATTCAACCTAACTTTTTTTTCTAATGAAAATGATATGTTAATTTATTTGAATGCGTACGAATTTTTTCAGATTTTTTCCTTTATTTTAATTTTAATTTTTTTATTTTCGAAAATGTGCGCGGAACAACAAATTTTGGATATGTGTTCGGCATAAAACCATCTATTACACTCAAGATTTTTTTGCAAAGCACATATCCAAAATTTGTTATATTCTGCGCATTTAAAAAAAAAATCAAAATCAAAATAAAGAAAAAAATCTGAAAAAATTCATACGCATTCAAAAAAATAAACATATCATTTTCATTTAAAAAAAAGTTAGGTTGACTGTTTATTTGGCGAACAATTGTTTTTTTTACCAATTTGTTTGCGAAATCAATATTTTCAGCGTGTTTTGTATGCATTATTTTTTTCCGATTTTTATCCCATCGGGAAGTGATAGAAATTGTCACTGAAACTCACTTTTGGCGGAACTGTACCTATCATACATCCTTAAAATTTCATTTTATCGACTTACCACTAACAAGTGACCGCTCTGTCTGTTTTTGCTGATTGCGGGAGTCGTGCCGGTTCTAAACTCGATCGTGCCCTCCTTTCCGCTGACTAGCTTGTGTGATAAGCTGCAAAAAAGGTTATTGAAACATTGTTATTGCGAAGAAATTAAATTAAAGTATAACAAAATTTCTAACGAGCTCGAACGATAATTGTAGGATAAACAAAGGTAATTTGAACTTTGGTATTAGCAATAACTGAATTCATAGTCGTTTGTTAATTGTAAGTTACAAAAAGGTAATTGAAACTTTATTATCGTAAATAGCAGATTCAAGGGTTTTAAAAAAAAATTTGATCTTGTGTGTTAATTGTTGATTGCAAACCGGTAATTCGAACGTCTTTATGGGAAATTCAGGCTTTTTTTCAAAGGAATTTGAGCCCGTATCTTGATTGTAAACAGCAAAAAAAATTCTAACGTCTTTATTAAGAATAACAGAATTCAGGTTTTTTCCAACGGAATATGTGCTGTAATTTGAACGTCATTATTTTTAAAAAATTGATCTCAGGATTTTTCGAAGGAATTTGAGCTCGTAAGTTAATTGTGAATTGCAAAAAAGCAATTAAAACGTGATTGTATTTAAAAAATCATTATGAATGCGCTTCTTAATTTATTTATCCGGTTCTAAAGAAATACTCACGATTCATTGTGAACGATTTTAAGAATCTTCGGGTTATTCGTTATGTCGATAGCTTTTGTGAGCGCCTCGATAATGCGCGGCACTTCAAGAATTAAATCTCCCTGTAAATAAAAACGAAAGGTAAATAATGTTCCAGTAGATTCGGTTAATAATATTATTTTGGAGCAATAATTTCTTATTTCTTATCATCACCTTGTCTTTTTTGAGTTCGGGCGGTATCCTGACAATAAGTAAATTGTCTGACTCAGCTGTGACGACCAATTCCTCGATGGATTCGTACGACAAGCGATGCTTAAGTTTGAAGGTCTTTATTGTGTCGAGAATGTAAACCGCTTTTTCCGTCAGTATCAAAACTCTTTCACGGGGCTTGTATCCGTGCCTATCGTACTTAATCACGGGCGTAGCGTACTAAAAACCCCAATAAAAAAATTATAATTAAAAATCTGCTTTATTCGTACTGAAGGTTTTTTTTTCCAAAAATTAATATACTTGTTTTCAAAACACTATATGCATAACCCATGAAATTTAATGCACAAAACTGTGTATTAAATTTCATGGGCATTTATATCGAATGTTCATATGAACAGTGCTGGAAAAAATGCCGCTTTCGATAATATTACGGCATGATTGTTTGTGGTTTTTCCATCGCTGCAAGATATTTTTTTTATGAATATGTTTAAAAATTCGTAGAAATTATTTTTGGTATTTAATTACCTTCTACATAGAATTTCATAAAGATTTATGTTGAAATTTTGTATGAACGGTGTGAAAAAGAATGTAGTGTTCGGTAATATGATGGCACAATTTTTTTTTACAAACTATAATATTATGATCAATTTCGAATGGAACAAAATAGTTCCGAGTATTGCCGATCTAATGTGGGACTTTTTGGTATTGAAAAACGTGTACTAAATTTCAAATCGGGGATTAAAATTAAAAAAATGATATTAAGTTGTATATTACCTTTATATGTTCTCCACCTGGAAGTATATTGGCGATAAAAGTTTGTCTGAGCGGCGCGTGTTCTTCTCCCAGTCTGTCTTCTTCGAATCTTGGGCCCAAACTCTTTGGATACGATTTTTTCTTATCCTGGAAAAGGCCTTCTGCCAAAATCTTCAACTCAAAGTGAGCCTTGTCTGCTTTGGACAGAGCCAGACGATAGTTTCGCGCTCTCCATCGCTTGTGCATCTTTCTTAAATTCTCCGAGGCCTGCAAATATATGTATACTTATTTTTAGAAGTCAAAATTCGGTCATTTGACCCTTCGCTTACGGGTGACGCACTGAGCGCGTTCTTCCGACCAGAAGATACGCTGAGCGCGTCCTTCCGACCAGAAGATACGCTGAGCGCGTTCTTCCGACCAGAAGATACACTGAGCGCATCCTTCCGACCAGAAAATACGCTGAGCGCGTCCTTCCGACCAGAAAATACGCTGAGCGCGTCCGTCCGACCAGAAGATACGCTGAGCGCGTCCTTCCGACCAGAATATGCACTGAGCGCGTTATTTCGACCAGAAGACGCACTGAGCGCGTTATTTCGACCAGAGTATGCGCTGAGCGCGTCTTTCCGACCAAAAGACGCACTGAGCGCGTTATTTCGACCAGAATATGCGCTGAGCGCGTCTTTCCGACCAAAAGACGCGATCCTTTCGATGAGGTGACTCGCTCAGCGATTCGAAAATATTATAAAAATTCGATACTCAAAAAACCTTTAAGACGCTCCCGAAAAAAATCTTAAAAAATTCAAGCAACTGTCTTTCATGTTGCTTTAAACATCAGTAAATTTGCAGCTTAATAAGCATAAAAACTTGTCTAATAATTGTTAAAATGGCCCAACTAAATTTTGAAAAAATAATTGGAAACTATTTTCGACAATTTTCGGTTACCTCTCGACAAGCGTATGGGCAAGTAGGCCAATTATTGTTGAGGACACCGCTTGGCAAGTTTTTCGACAGTCTCGTGAGCCATTGGGATTTTGCGAGCTCCACAAACGCCACATTTTCTTCATTTGGCGGATCGTCTCTCGTGATGAATCCTTTGATAAACCTGAAATTGTAATTCGCTCGATTAACATCCATCTTTTCTATGATTTTACATTTTTTAAATTCAATTAATAAATAAACGCGAGTTTATCAATTTTGACAGGAAAATGATTTTATTTACCTTCGCACAACCACCACAGCTCTTCGTCTTCTCTCAGCGACGCGTTTTGCTCGCCATCTGCGCACGTACTTCTCTACAATAATTGCTGCGGCCTTCATCCTGAGGAACTTTTGCCTCTGAATCCTTCCCTTCCATCGGGATTGTATTATAGCCGCAATTTCGTGCTTCTTACGCTGAAACGCATCCTCGGTATCGAAGAGAGTCTTTGGGAATCGTATGAACAATTTCGTGCTGTAGGAAAGCAAGAAAAATGTAAATACTTGGTTTTTGTTACACATGCACGAAAAGTCTCTTTTTTCGGACTTGCAACACGTGACGAAAGGCGCGTTTTTTCGTTGGGTGCGAGAAAAAGAGAATGCGCATGTGAAATGCCACGCTCTTGACTTTTCCACACACTTTTTGCGCACTAGTGCGTAAAAATGATTTTTTAGCACTAGTTCGCAAAAACTACCTTTTTGCATACTTTTGCCACAGTGCAGGGATAAAAAGCGGGAGTTGCTGCTCACTGATTTAAAAAAGTAGTATGATAATAATACGAATCTATAATTTGCTACGTGACCTAGAACAAAAAAAAACTGTTTTTCAATTTTTTTTTTGGTTAATGAATTTTCTGCAATTGTTTTTTAAAAATAAAAATGTTGGCTCCAATTGAAGAAGCTGGAAAAATCCTTAAAAATCAAGGATCTGATAAATAAAAATTTAAAGGCTAATCGGAAAATTGACATTGATTTCTTTCCATTTTTGTGGCATTTGAATATTCGAAAATCTTTGTGAATAGTCAAACTTCAACAATCTTTGAGCAATCGAGCTTGAACTGTCAATATTGATGAACTGATGAACTGACTGAATCCCCTTTGAGCGATTCAACATTTTCCAATGATAATGTTTTTAATATTTAACCTTTTGATTTTAATATTTTAGATAATATTTTTAGAGTAATGTGAAACGTCACTTTCAAGATTTTACGTGTGTTTTCTGCTTGTGATGCCCCAAAAGAAATGAAATTAAGTGATAACTAAAAGAAATCGTTTCAATTTATTGTTTATTGTTCCAATTAAAGTATTTAAAAAAACGTTCGAAAAGTTAGAAAAAAAATAGAAGATACGTAATTCCCACTTTCCAATTAGGCTTAGAATATTAGTTATCTAATAATAAGTTTTTAAGAATTTTTATTCATTTCTTAATAGGGGCTAAAATTTAGATTTTTCCAAAAACCATGAAACTCAATAGACCCATAAAAAAAAATTGGAAAATAAGTTGAGGTTTTTTAAAATAGGTAAACTTACAAATCCAAACAAACTAAAAACCATTCCTTTCAAATTGAAAAACGTGTGTGAATGATACTAAATGTTGCGAATGATACAGAATAATAACAAACGGCTCGCAATTTGTTAATTCATCAGAATTTTTTCCCGTTCTTGTGAATAAATAATTTGCTACAACTAAATGTATTAAAAAAAATTTAATTCGTCAATACTATCGAGATTAACAATTAATTCAATAAATTGAACTTACTTTCCCATCTGATAGTCGTTTGCTTCGAATCCTAAATGGCAAACCAGTGTCTGAACGCCGTCTTTCGCATTTCCGTGATACTGCGGCCAAGTTTGAGGGCAAAGGGACTTGTAGCGTTGAAGAAATTGCTCGTAGGGTCTTCGGTAGGCAAAACCAGCTCGTCTTACTCTCAAGTTTTCCATAAGGCCGAGATACTTGACCTGGTGAAGCACTATCTTGTCATTGAATTGATCTAAAATCAAATTCGGAGCAATTGTGTTAAAGAAAATCAAGGGTTTCCTAGTATTTCTAGATGATAAAGAACGCGAATGGAAATTACTGGATATTTTGAAGTCGTTTGGCTTGATGCAGCGAATGTACGAAGGCTCTTTTCCCATAAGAATTTCCATGAGATTGTTCACGCTGTTTTTGAACTGTGTCACTGCAGTTTCCGGTCGCTTCTTGCTCATCAAATCCTTCACGTCGAACACGCTCTGAAAAACACCGGTACTTTAATACCTACTTCTTATTCGCTATTTTAATTTCACCAATTTTTACTTATTTTCAATTTCACTTATGAAATTAATTTGTTAAAAAAACTGAATAATTTTTTTGTTATTTTCATTACAATTGCAACTGCAAGTTATGTTAACAGGGCAATTTCATTTGCACTTACAGAATTACGTGATATTTATTTAAACATAATATTTCGTAAGAATCGCAACAATGGAAAATCTCAATATTGATAAAAAAAGCTACAATCATGATTTATCTTCCACGATTAATATCGTCGATAAAAAACGGCAACTCATCAAATTGCTCACGTTAAATACACGCACACGTCATTCTTATTTTACTGATTTTTTATTTTTCTTATGGAAATAATTCTTTTGAAAAAATTTAACAATTTCAAAGATATTTCCTCATTTTAATTAGAGTATACGAATGTAAGCTGAGTAACCGTGGCAATTTAATTTGCACTTGATCAATTTTGTGATCCTCATTCCAGCAGGAAATTTCTTAACAGTCATACGATAAAGTCGATAACTTATCAAATTGCTGTTGTAAAATTCACTGTGGAATGTAGTCATATTTCGATACCGATTTCCTTGTTTTAATTTGGCTGATTGTTCATTTTACTTGTAAAAATAATTCGTGGATAAATTCAACGTTTCCAATTCAAGAGTTTTAAAAATCATATTTCCCTATTTCAATTGCAACATGCAAGTGAAAGCTAATAACCGTGACAATCGTATTTGCACTTCAACTATTTGTTGTTATTTAATCAGACGTTGAATTTCTTGAAAATTACGACGCTGTGAAATCGCATCGTTGATAAGAAAAAAGCTGCATCATAATTTCTCTACAATCATCAATATCTCCGATAAAAAACGACACCGGTAATTCTCATAATTCCACCGTGTCATATTTATCACATTTATTGTCTAAGAGATAAATCGCGGTGCGAAAATTTACGATACGATAATCTGCAGATTTTATCTGCGAGCGACTAGTGCAATATAAAAACGGAACCTAAAGAAAGTGAAGAAGTCTGAATAATATTTAAGTCTCATAATGAATCTGAACATTTCCACTTTTTTTAAGCCTTAGTAAATTAAATAAAAATATGGATACTTATAATTAGTAGTTCCAAATATCCAAATTTAATGTAACGAATTATTTTGTTATTATGCGTTTGCATAATTAAAATTGTCAGTTACAGTTACTTTTAAAATAGGATTTTTCACTCCCGAAAGCGACTAATATTTCTGTAGAACTTGTTCTATGTTGGAAAATAAATAATTGCATAATTAAAAAAAATAAACTATTGAATGTGAAAAAAATTTTGGATTAAATTCAAGCTGGACAAATTATTAATTCATACCTTGGTGATCGAGTTTGTAGTTTGCGACATGACTTCTCTCAGATCTCGGAACAGAAGGTCGTTGTTCTTCTCGAGAAAGCCGCGCACGTTGTAAGTCACGTCACCCGCGTAATGCACCAATCTAAATTCCTGTTAATAAATTTAAATCATACAATTATGTGAGTGCTCTTGGCCCTAACATCGCTTTAGTCACGAGTAATTGCTTAATTTGCTTGTGTACACCGTCAAAAATAATTGAATACATAATTTACCAATAGTAAGAACATATTTGTCACTAAATTGATACATTTAGTTGAATGGAAATTTCGTCGAATTATAAGTTTCATCTAAAATAAGAATATTGAATCCTATTTTTATAATTTTCAGCGCAATTGTATATTGAATTTATTACAGCTGTTCATGCGTTGTTACATTAAAATTTAGGCAGGTTGTTTTTATGTAACACAAAAATTACATCTTGAATCAGTTGTTTGTCTGTAATCGATAGCTTATTTAATCTCTGTTCGGAAATACGAATTGTGTCCACCAACTGAATTATCGATTAATTTTTTAGTATTTTTTTTGTAACGCATGCACGAAAAAAACCCCTTTTTATGCCTGCGATGCGTGGCAAATGTGGGGTTTTTTATTTGAATATGAGAAAAACAGTCTGCACATGCGCAATACTGCGTTCTCAACTTTTTGCCACACTTTTACGCACCAGTGCGCAATATCCACATTTTCGCACTAGTGTGCAAATGCCACTTTGTCGCACGAATGCGCGAACACCACTTTTTCACACTAATGCGTAAAATCTTTTTTTTTCACAATAGAGGGCAAAAGCTATTTTTTGGCACTGATGCTCAAAAGCCCATTTTTCTCCCCAGTGCACAAAGGCTACTTTTTTCGCACACTTTCGCCACATTGCAGACATAAAAAGGGGGAGTTTTATGTGCACTTTTATCACAAAGCTCTATTATGACGTGATCAAGCTTACATCGCGTCCCATTATCTTCTGTGTTTGTATGTCAGCCTTCATGTGACTTATATAATGAGGATGTCTGGTTAGATTGAAATTGAGCTTCTCGAGGAAGCTCAGGTCGGTCGGTTCTCCTGGTCGCAGGCATTCCTCGTCCATGAGTGAAATTATACCTTTAAATCACGGATATAATGGTATTAAAGAACGAAAAGAGCAATGAATACAATAATGTAGGTAGACAGAATTTTGTCCCTTTGATACCTTTGTATTTTTCCTCAATCAAGTCGCAAATAACTTTGTTATTGAAATAGGGAACATGCTCCCAAGCAATTCCCTCCTTTTCGTACTCTTCTTGTTCCGATCTCAGTGTCAGCTGGATGAACAGTTGCTGGAGCTTCTCGTTGCAGAAATTGATGCAAAATTGCTCGAAGCTGAAATCCGTAATCATTTATCAATTTTATTCAAGTGGATTTAATTGCAGGAAAAGTCCTTTGCCTCTTACGTGTTATTATTATTGACTTTATCCCCCTAATAATCACAAAAACTCAATTTCTTTCCCAAAAAACATTGTGAAAATGACAAAAAATAACGTTGAGTAGAAATTATTTCTGACAGATTAATTACGAAAATAAAAACGTTTATTCAGCTTAATTTTTTGTCACAGTGATAATCCCAAAAACAGGGTACAAAAAATAGAACGTAAACGAACATGCAAAAAATATTTTAAAATAAAAATAAATGCCCTTACGAAAAAAACTATCGACGTCGAAAAAAAATTATTGCGACCAAATAGTTATTATTAAACTTCAATATTGGCATCTATAGAAAATCTTCATAACTATAATATCATATATAAAATGTTATTAATATCAAAAACTGATAGTTACTATTTGGTGCAATTTTCGCAATGCGAAAAAAATGAATAACTCATAAGAAAGAAGAAGCTAAATAAATGTGCCCTTAAAAACTATCGGACTCGAGAAAATATTATTGAGACGAAATGGTAACTCCTCATCTTTAACAATGACAACTATTAACACAATTAATACTCACTATTTGGTCCTAAATGATAACTATTAATTTTTAATACTATAGAAAAACGTTTATAATTGAAAAATTTATATAAAATTCTATGAATATGAAAGTCTAATAGTTACTATAACGTCTCAATAATTTATGAGCGATATCTCTAATATTTCATAAATGTACAAATCGAATTACCTGTTCTTTTGGAAAATCTCGAAGCCGTAAATATCGAGAATTCCCATAACGCTCGTACGACGAGGATCGCTATCGGGCTGCAGCGATTTGTTGAGTCTGGTTACCAGCCAGGTAAACAATCTGTCGTAAACTGCTTTGGCAAGAGCGTCTCTCGCGTAGATGGCGAGTTCGCGGTTCAGCGGAGAAACGACGACGTCGCCGTGGGCGTCGATGGTGCGATGAGTGAACGCGTCTGCCAAATGGTGAACGTCGCACCCGAGCAGCTGTGTGTTCATCGACAAATATATATATTTTCGTGTCATTTCGACAATACGTACAATATCCACAAAACCTATTTTTACTTCTTGAAAAAAAAAAAGATCTGAACATTTCCACTTTTTTGAAGCCTTAGTAAATTAAATAAAAAGGTGGATACTTGTGATTAGTAGTTCAAAATATGCAAATTAAATGTAAGGAACTATTTTGTTATTATGCATTTACATAATAACAAAATAATAAACGACAAAAAAAACGAGAGGGGAGAAAAAAAGAAGATATACTAACGGAAGATACAGCCTCGACGGAAGCTGGCTTCAGTATCTTTGCTACGCCCTCCTCTTCGGTGAAACCGACGTTTCCGAGATGCAATACGGAAGCTACAATCGCAAATAAATCGTCCTGCTCTTGTTGCGTCATTTCCACGGTCTTCATCGCTTCTATCACCTGATTGTACTGACCAGCGTCATCGATTGTGTCCACTGTTCCTTTTTTCTGCAATCACACGATTAAATAGACTGTCAGTATTAACATTCATTCATTGGTTTTTTTTATTTATTTATCAAGCATTCTCTGTCGATTCAGCCACTTTTTTTTCCATATATCAAAGTACTACTCAAAGGGCTTCTATGTAAATTTTTGAAGATTAATTTCGTTTAAAATTTAATAAAAATAATTTTTTAAATTTAAAAAAAAAACTAAAATTAATCTCGTTTTTTTACCTCAAATGGGTGTATTTTTCTTTGAGTTCGATCTCAAATAAAAAGTCTGATCGTGAACGCGCAATTAAGTTCGAAATTCGATTAAGTATAAGCTTACAGTGATATAAAAAAAAAAAAATTGGAACACCCTGTCGTGCATCGTTAAGTCGATCATACATTTTTCTGTGTGCATTCGAGATTTAAATAATGAAATGCATATGTTTTGAATTATAATTTCCAATGAAACTTAAAAATTTGGCTAACACTTCAGCAAAAAATTTCGATTCGTTAAATTGCAATTTTTATGGGTTTGCATATTTATATGATTTCATTTTTTTTTAAATCAAGTTCTAATAAGAGTTCATACAATTTATAAATGCTAATTAAATTTAATCCACTTTATAAATTTAATTTACTGTTTAAATTCATTTAAATGGAATATATTCTGTGAATTCCAATTCAATTTCATTTCAGAATTTTGATGTATGATTTTTTTTCAAGGTTTTTGCAAACAAGCAAAACATAAATACATTCATTTAATTTATGATGCAAAAAAATAAAAGTTATTTATATTCAAAATAAGATATTGTAGGTGAATTGCTTACTCCATTGCTTAGATAGAAGTACGTATCGAGGTTTCTCTTCAGGAAGAGTTTTCTCAAAGTTTCCTCGTTCGCTCCTGCCAGCAGTTGATAAAATATGTGGAAATTTCGTTCGCCTGCTGATTGATGAACAACGCGCGACTTCTCCAGCAGATAATTCAGGATATTTCCACCCACAGGATCACCCTTAATATTAGAAATAATAATAATTATTATTACTTACAGCAAACGAAATGAAATAAATTCTTTTCAAGAAAAGACAGTTTTTAAATGAAATGTCCACAGTCAAATTATTATCCAAAAAATGGACTGAAAAAAATGAAACGGTAAAAAAATCTACTTGCAATTTCAATTAACTGACTAAAAGTACTAAATTTATTATCGAAGTATAACGTAAAATTGATGTGTAATTTATTTTAATTGTAAGAAATTTTTTTATTCTTTTTTAAGGATTTTAATTTATGAGTGTAATTTTTTACAATGTACTTGACTTTTACAGTGAAAGTACTTGTATTATTATTATAATTCATTACAGTTTTGCAGCAATAATACATTAATTAAAAATGTGAATTGTACATTAAATTTCATTGACGAATTCATACGTAAAAACTTTGGTAGTTTTTAATGATGTGGACTTACTTGAAAATTAAATTGTATGTCCATGTACTTTCCAAAACGAGAGGAATTGTCGTTTCTGTTGGTTTTAGCATTGCCAAATGCTTCCAGAACGGGATTACTTCCAATTAGCTTATCATTTACTGCTTCGACCTGCTTTTTGTGACCTGTCGCCGCTGCTATGAACTCCAGGACTTTCTTTGATGCCTCAGTCTTTCCGGAACCGGATTCACCTGCGATTGACAACTTTCTTTACTCAATGAATTTATTTTTTTAAATGAGAAAAATTGTTAGATGACTTAAATCATCAACAGAGTGAAATTCATTAAATAGATGAATAAATAAGATATATACAAAAATGGAACTTTCGTTGTTCAATGAATTAATTTATTAAAGATGAAGAAAACATTTAAAAAATCAAATCATTAACAGAATGAAATCCATTAAATTCATTCGTAAATAAAATTCATCGATAATTTCTCGCTGTTATTTAATTTTTATGTAAGGGCTTTAAATTATTTTATCAAAATAGTTTTTCCACAATTAACGTTCTCAGAATAGATAGAAATTTACAATCGAATCATCGAGAGATATGTAATTAATTCTTAAAATGGAATCACTGAAGAATTAAGGAATTCTTTTTACCGGAAACGAATTTCCTGCGATTGACAACTTTCGTTAGTCAATTAATTAATTTATTCAAAAGCGAGAAATTGTTAGATAAATAAAAGCATTAATAAGGTGGAATTCATTAGATTAATTCATTGATAAAATTCATCAAAAATTTCTCTCCGTTAAATATATTTCTATGTGACTGCTTTTAGTTATCATAATGATATATTTTTTCTACAATTAAAGTTATTAGAATAGATACAAATTTTCAATCGACGCATCGAGAGATAAGTTATGAATTTTTCTGTCGAATCACTAAACATCAGTTTCTTATAATTTCCGCATCGATCAATTCGGGTTTTTATCGGTTTTACCTGAGATAAGAATACATTGGTCTCGATTTTCCTTGGAAAGAGATCGGTAGGCAGTGTCAGCTAAAGCAAATCTAAAAAAACAATCATTATCGTTAGTTTCAATTAAGATAACTTATCAGATTTGTATTATTGTCAGAAATTGTTGCTATCCGCTTACATGTGAGGTGGTGCTTCGAAGAAATTTCTACGCTGATAGTACTGAATTGTTTCCTGACCGTAGATCGGCAATTTTTTGTAAGGATTTACGGAAACGAGGACCTGGCCAATATAAGTCTGAAAAAAAAAAATTTATCTCAATATCTCTATATTTTTAGTGAGTTTTTTTCTTTTCCCAAGTTTAAGCGAACTACGACATTTTTAATTGGCAGAAAAAACATGCAAAAAAAATAAAGCGCAAAAGTTAAAGAAAAAAATGAACAGTAGTTTAATCATAATTTTTGTTTGTATTAAAAAAATGATATGAATGAATTTTGTATGTTCGAAGCTGCAGATTGTAAAAAAAGATCAAACCACATGGATAATCGATTGCACAACATTTGAGGAAAAATTCATTCTAATCTACGGACTCCAAATAACTTTAAAACCGATCAATCCTTTGAGCTGGAATTTTCAACGATTAATTGCTGCAATTTTCAACGAAATGTATGTGAAAATTTAGATTCCATAAATTTTTTAGTTTTTTGAAAAGTTAAAATGAATATCGTTACTTTAATTTCCATAAAAATTAGTGTGGAATCCGATAGAGTTTCGGATGTGCACGAGATGTTGCCTAATATTGAATTTGGCTCGAATCGGTGAAGCGGTTTAGATTTTATGGAATCTTTAATTAAAAAAAAAAAATTTCGTGTTCGCTCTAACTTTCGTAAAAGTTCGCCAATTCAACTAAATAGTTCTTTATAAATGGAAACACGTTGAATAATGTTTGGTATTAAATTTCAGCAAAATCGGTAAAGCGGGTCCGATTTTATAGAATTTTGAATTTTTCGAAAAAAAAAAAAAAAAATCTCTAAATCACGTCGAATCTCAACAAATGAACCGAAATGTTTAACAGTCGAAAAATACCATACAGCGCTGCTACGTTCAAAATTTGGTGATGATCGGTAAAGTCGTTCGGATTTTACGGCATTTTAAATTTTTTAATAAATGTACAGTTTCGCTCATAACTTCCGCAAAAGTTAAAGGAGTAACATAATAATTTGTACTCAATCGAAATGCGATGTGACGGTGTTTTTTTTAAACTTACTGGATTTTGTAAATCATCAGAGATTAAGAATAAAATTAAAATAAAGATGCAAAGTAGAACCTTGCACATTGCTTCCTCATGATTTTTTTATTTTCACAAAGCTTTCTCTATGAAGAAGCCAAAATCAATTAACATACTTCCTCATAGAAGTAGCTTTGTAAAAACCGAAAAATAATAAGGAAGCAATTTGCAAAGTTCTACTTTGCAGCTTTTTATATTTACTTATATATTACATTATATTATATTACAAAGCAGAAGTAGCTTTGTAAAAACCGAAAAATAATGAGGAAGCAATTTGCAAAGTTCTACTTTGCAGCTTTTTATATTTACTTATATATTACATTATATTATATTACAAAGCAGAAGTAGCTTTGTAAAAACCGAAAAATAATGAGGAAGCAATTTGCAAAGTTCTACTTTGCAGCTTTTTATATTCACTTATATATTACATTATATTATATTACAAAGCAGAAGTAGCTTTGTAAAAACCGAAAAATAATGAGGAAGCAATTTGCAAAGTTCTACTTTGCAGCTTTTTATATTTACTTATATATTACATTATATTATATTACAAAGCAGAAGTAGCTTTGTAAAAACCGAAAAATAATGAGGAAGCAATTTGCAAAGTTCTACTTTGCAGCTTTTTATATTTACTTATATATTACATTATATTATATTACAAAGCAGAAGTAGCTTTGTAAAAACCGAAAAATAATGAGGAAGCAATTTGCAAAGTTCTACTTTGCAGCTTTTTATATTTACTTATATATTACATTATATTATATTACAAAGCAGAAGTAGCTTTGTAAAAACCGAAAAATAATGAGGAAGCAATTTGCAAAGTTCTACTTTGCAGCTTTTTATATTTACTTATATATTACATTATATTATATTACAAAGCAGAAGTAGCTTTGTAAAAACCGAAAAATAATGAGGAAGCAATTTGCAAAGTTCTACTTTGCAGCTTTTTATATTTACTTATATATTACATTATATTATATTACAAAGCAGAAGTAGCTTTGTAAAAACCGAAAAATAATGAGGAAGCAATTTGCAAAGTTCTACTTTGCAGCTTTTTATATTTTTTCTTACGTAGATGAGATCCTCCTTAAAGCGTTTCCGAAGATTGTCAATGAAGGCAGCTTCGCTCTCGTAATCCTCGAGGAGGACGAAATCCTGAACTCCCACTCTATCACGCTCGTGAAGACCTCGCTCCATCGCTGGCGGCAACGGCACGTAATCCGATTTTAAATTTTCCCGGGAATCGGTGGATGATTGTGGGGCTTCGGATGAACCCCCGGTGTCAGTGTCAACGAATTCCTCGCTAAAACAAATCAACGGAAATTCGATTGAAACGCAACCTGATTTTTTGTTTTTCTGCGGTACAAAAAAATCCATAAAGTTTATCTGCAATTAAAACAATCTTGGATTAAGAAGGTTCGTCAGAAAAATTGAAAATGCACAGAAAAATCTAAAATAATTACAGCGTTTTCAATAATTCATAACAAACTCACATGATTTTTTTGGGAATTTTCGTCTACATCGTTTACACAAAATTAATTTTTTTTTGCATACATTTTAACATGGGCTCTTATGGCATATTTACAAATTTAAAAAAAATTGAAAAAATTGACAAAAAATTCTTACATCGAAAAAAAAGAATTGATTCCACCAAATGCTTAAAAATTCAGCGATGTTGAAAATTTGTTCAATTATTATTTTGTTTTCAAATTCGTAAATATGCCATAAGAGCTCATGTTAAAATGCATGCATAAAAAATTCAATTTTGTGTAAACGATGTAGACGAAAATTTCCAAAAAATTCATGTGAGTTTGTTATGAATTATTTAAAACGCGGTAATTATTTCAGATTTTTCTGTGCATTTTCAATTTTACTGGAGAACTTTCTTAAGGGGATTCCCCCCAATCAAATCCAGTAACATTATTTCTCAGGTGATCACGACGAAATTTTTTTTCGTCGCTCAACTTTTCATCTCAAATAAGAATATGGAGTCAAAATTTTTTTTTTTTTTTTTTTTCGAAATTCAAAAATCATAATTGAATATTTTTTTCAGTGTATCGCAAATCCTAAACGTAATTTTTTTAAAATATCTTTTTGAATGTGGAAAAAAATTCTCGAAGAGAAAAGTCAAAATCTGCGATTGCGCTTCCTTTTTTAAAATTTTAATTTAATTTATTTCACTTCCTGACGTTTATATTTGTTACAAAGTCGTCTTTGCAACAAATGGACAGTGACCATTCACTGGACCTCGTTTAAACCGACCAGTGAATAGACGGTTGAGCAGACGAAAAATCCAGTGAATGGACGCTTTTTATGCACGTGCTCTCATGGACCGTGTCCATTTAGTGGACCCCGTCCATCTACTAGCTTGTTCACTCTATCAGTAATTTATGCTTGACTCCCTCTCCTTAAAAGCGTTGTTTGGTGAAAATATAGGAAGGTCCTAAAGGTAGAACATTAATTAGGGACAAAACGTAATCGATTTCAGTTTAACCTTGTCAGCTGGTTGTCGATAAGGTTAAGATTAGATAACGTTAATCACTCTTTGCACTTATAAGTTCTCATTTTCTTTATTTCCATTACTGGTTGTGAAGTACTTATTATGTAAAGCCGAAACGTTCTACGCCCATTTCATACATCATCAAACATCAAGTTACTTAAATTTTCAGTGTAAAAGTATTTGAGTTTTTATTGTTTTGTAAAAAAAAAAAAAAATATTCACATCATATTACAATTGTAGTTTTTTTTTTGCAAAGAAAACACGAATTTATTTTTTAAATAAATGTAATTACACGATCAACTTATAAACTATATATATATATATTTTTTTAAATTGTAGTAAGTCAGTAATGCATTATTTTTATGTTTTCGGAGTTGTAGAGAATCATTGATTATACCACACCATAATTATTTATTTATAATAAGTCTTTACATTGCAAATGGACAAGAACAAAACATTCGCACGTCACAAACAAAAATTGCAACCATTCGACAATTTGTAGATTCAATTACAAGAATTAACTTGAGATAAATATTCTCTTTGCAAAATAGACATTTGAATTTATTGTGTTGAATTGATTCAAAATTAAACATATTTGCATATTGGATTTACACTGGAAAAAAAAATCCCTCGAATTTATTAAACTAGCGAAAAATAAATTATTTATTTAATTGTTATAGTCGATAAAGTAATTTATAATTTTATTACCGGTAATTTTGTCACTCCCAGATGAATTTCGATTCAATAGCAATTTTCTCAATCGCAGATTTAGCAGATTAAATATAAATTTGTTTCGTGGTTTTTACGTTGGAATAAAATATTATTGAAAAACGTTTCATTGCAGGCTGTCGATCACATATGCTTTAACTGCAGTACAAATGTCTACAATTTGCAATTAGATTTGAGAGTGAAAGTGCAATTAAAAATATTCATGACAGTTAATTAATAAATTTAATAATATATGTGATTGAACAAATCAAAATTAAACTGGCACTACAACAATTTTTTCAAGCTAACTACTGAAATGCTTTTTGATTAATCACATTCATTGATCAATCAATGACATTTTAAAATCAATCAACGGAATTTTTCAATCAATCAATGACATTTTTTAATCAATCAATGACATTGTTTTGTCTATCAGTCATATTTTTTTTCAATCAATTTCATTTTTAATCGAGCAATGCCATTTATCAATCAATAAATTACATCGTGATAATTAGTCTCGTTTAAACCTATTTTATACTTTTATACCGAACGAAACAAAAATTTTGAAAAATGTTGACAAAAAGAGTAAAGAGGTTTAAGGTAAAATTACTAAACGTGAAAATGGCTAATTGCGAATATCATTAAAAAATGTCATTGAGCTTGTTATCATTTTGCTTCCTCATAGAGGAAGCTATGTTTTTTTTTTTTTTTAATTCGAGATATTTATGTCACAACATTTTTATGTCAAAAAATGTTATTTTATGCTTTTTTGAAATTATTCAAAAAAGGACATGCGCGCCCTAGCTTTCGTAAAATTGATGCTATTTTCCTTAATAATTCTCCATAAGTGCAGGTACTCTTAATGTTGTTTGGTATTGAATTTGACCGAAATCGAAGAAGCCGTTCGCATTTTATAGAGTTTTCAAATTTTCGAAAAATTCACGTTTTTGCCATAACTTTGGTAAAACATGAGATAACGATCTCAAATTTTATATATGAAATCGGTACTATTAAGCGATGATCAGTACATAGTTCCATTATAATATACAATATGGTTCAAATTTGTCAGAATTTTAAGTTTTAGAAAAATGATGTTATTGCATTAACTTTAAGAAAACGTAAACTTTAGACATAAAAACAGTACTTTAGATATAAACATAAACTTCAGACATAAAATCAGTACTTTAGACATAAAATCAGTACTATAAATAGGTGTACAGTTTCGTCATAATTTGTTATGACGAAACTATGCGGTTTTAATTTTTGAGATATTTAACTTTGATAAAAAATAAAACTGCAAAGTTGAACTTTGCAAATTTCTTCCTTATTATTATTTATTTTTTTTACAAAGCTCCTACGTTAAAGCCAAAATCGATGAACATACTTCCTCATAAAGATAGCATTGTAAAAAAAAACCAAAAATAATAAGGGAGCAATTGGCAAAGTTCAACTTTGCAGCTTTATTTTTTATTAAACATAAATTTCTGAACTTTTTGTATTACAGTCAAATGGACCCATATATTAATTTCGTTTCTTTTCTTTTTTCCAGATCAACTCACCCCATGTTATTGGTTCAGTTTTCTCGTTATCCTGATGTGAACTACACTGAATTAATAAAAGTCAATGAAACAAGGAACGTCACGTTGCTCGTCGTTCTCGCGAATCGGAAAACTAAAATATCCTCGTGATATTATTTCTCGCAGTGTTGACTGGCAAACTCGAAACCGACAACTGGCATTCGTAACCACTGTGTAAAATAACGTAGAGAGATAAGATAGAGAGAGTCGAGGTAAAGCTTCGTGAATTATCTTGATCGAGCCTCGTTTTATGAAATTCTTATAGATCGCTTTGATCTTTCTGATGACCATTTGTTCACGATCGATCTTAGATCACCTTTTCTATTTTTCTCGAGACCTGCATCGCATTTCCTTTGCTCTAAAAAACTAATCGACATTAAGAACGCTCTCCCAAATTCAGTAACATTATTTCTCAGGTGATCACGACGCAAATTTTTTTCATCGCTCAACTTTTTATCTCAAATAAGAATATGAAGTCAACATTTTTTTTGTTCAAAATTCAAAAATCAAAATGAATTTTTTTTGTATCGCAAATTCCAAACGTAATGTTTTTTTAAATGTTATTTTCAATGCGGGTAAAAATTGTCGAAGAGAAAGGTCAAAATCTGCGATTGTGGTTCCTTTTTTTTTTATTTAAATTTAATTTTTTTCACTTCATGACGTCTGTATTTGTTGCAAAGTCGTCGCATTTATTTCGTCACTCATTTTATACTTAAAATATTATCAGATGCTAATTCTTCATGAAGAATGGAATTTTTAAATTTTCAAATTTTTTTGAAAACTCGAGGCGTTCGAATTATTCATGAAAAAATAATAATTTTGTTAATATAATGTTATGTTTCGCTTTGACACCTCGATTCTCAAAGAATATTTCGTTTTTTAAATATTCAATAAAACTTTCCACTACGATAATTCAAATGTAAGAATAATTATTGTGAAAATTTTTTGATTGTAAATGTAAATTACGTCGATGTTGAAGAATGTATTTATCTCGTTATTCATAGCCTAAGTTCCGAGAAAAATAAGGAATTAAATTACCCTGATGTTCGTGTGATTTTTTTTTAAATTTCAGACTTAATTCTTAACCTGAGTAATTTATGAAATTTTCAAAAGGATTCAGCACAATTTTCAAGTCGTTGTAGTTTCAGAGTCAATTTCGATCTCGTCCCGATGGGATAAAAATCGGAAAAAAATAATGCATATAAAACGTGCTGTAAAGTTCGATTTCGCATAATAATAATAATCCCAGAATGTTATTTAAAAATTCGTGAAAAAAACAATTGTTCAACAAATAAACAGTCAACCTAACTCTCTTCTAATAAAAATGATATTTTAATTTTTTTGAATGCGTATGAATTTTTTCAGATTGTTTCTTTATTTTTATTTAGATTTTTTTTATTTAAAAAAATGCACAGAATATAACAAATCTTGGATATGCGTTTTTCAAAAAAATCTTGAGTGCAATAGATGGTATTATGTCGAACACATATCCAAAATTCGTTATTTCGCGCACATTTTTAAAAATAAAAAAAAAACAAAATCAAAATAAAGAAAACAATCTGAAAAAATTCATATGCATTCAAATAAATGAACATATCATTTGCATTAGAAAAAAAGTTAGATTGACTGATTGTTTGTTGAACAATTGTTGTTTTTTTTCAGAAATTCGTTAATAACATTTCGGAATTATCACCATGCAGAATTGATCTTTTCAGCACGTTTGATATCGATTATTTTTTTCCAATTTTTATCCCATCGGAAAGTAATCGAAATTTTTTCTGAAACGTACGATTGGCGGGACTGTACCTATCGTTAATCGACGTGTTAAACAGACAACAATCGATTCGATAATCGTGAACAAAAAGTCGGGCCAGACAAGCAGTTTTCCACAGAATTAGCGATAACGCCGCTTGGGTACGAGATAAATAGTCGTCGAGGAGTTAACGACTATCGCGACTTCTCCGATATTACATCCCATCGACACTTTAAAGACCTCGCAACGATTTAGTAAGGGAATGTCTTCGTTCACCAGTTCTATTTTTCTTGGACAATATTGCACTCGCGATTGTCGAAGGACTGCCGAGTTTCTCGAGGTTTGTGCCTTCGAACGAGTTCACGATTAACTGATAATCAAATGAGAAGAATGATGCGTTCTCCCTGCATCGAGAGGAAGGAAGATTAATCACTGCGAGGTCACAGAAGTTTCGAGTTGCCTCGATTAACGCTCTCCGATCAATTAGAGCCGAACCCCGATATATATGCAATGTTTATTCATAAGTGCGGTGCGCAAAGAGGTCTTTTTCTCCTTAGAACATGAAAGAAGGAAATAAAGTAAAAATTTACATATTGATCATGATTTTAACTTTGACATAGGCTCGCTTTGTTTAAATAAATTTTTTTTTTCGTCACTTTCATGTCGAGATCTTTAGAATATTCCAAAACATGGAGAAAAGGGATTTAGAAAAATGGCCACATGAGGCATTACACGGTATTTCAGTCAACCAAAAAAAAAAAAATTCCCTAACAATTTTTAAAAATTAAGTTCAATGTTTATAATAGATACAGCAAGTTTAAATTTTTTACAAAAATTTTCTAGCGAAATGTGCAATTTTTTTCATTTTTCATTTAACCTGTAATATTGCGGGAACGCTAAATCGTATCAAAATTTTTAACAAACGAAATTGTGCATTTTTTATGGCCCAAAAGATGATAAAGCACTTGACAAGCGCTAGGAAAAAATTCGAAAAAATTGAAATTTTGTGTATCTATTGTAAAAATTAAACCTGATTTTTATACATTTTTTTTGAATTTTTTTTTTTTTCATATGTGTGGATGTGTGTGTCTTTGCATATTGCTTCCTAATTTTTTTTAGTTTTTTTTTAACAAAGTTTCCTCTCTGAGGAAGCTGAAATCGATGAACATATTTCCTCATAGCTTTGTAAGCTTTATAAAGTTCAACTTTGTAGCTTTTCAAATTTATTTTTAAGTGACGTACCAAACGCCATAGTTAAAAAAATCTGAAAAAATTCTAAAAAAATCCGGTTGTTTATAAATAAACGTTTGACCAGTTGTCTGTGGTGAATTTATATTTTTGTCTATTTTTTAACAATTTATTCAATCAAAAAAGCTTAAAAACTATAAAAAGTTAAATGTTGCCCACTTTGACTATAAGCTAGAAAAATGTTATATTCAAGGAAGTATTTTTTATTTTATTTAAGATTTCGAAATTATAGCATTCAATATGTCACTTTAAGAAATAAAATATGGTGCATTTGATGGTCTCACGAATCTAAAAAAAATTACGAGCCAAATCAGTGAGGTCAAAGGATAAAAGGATGGAATGCTCCATCTAAAAAAAAGTACACTGACAGATTTTTTTCCCAAGTCCGATTTTGGACGACTCGAGTGAAAATAAAAATCTCATGAAAATTGTGAAAAACAAATTTCGTCGTAAATACAATACTTTCTCGATGTGGTACCAAAAATATTACAGCCTGATGCTTTCTTCTCGAAATAGTGAGGTCTTTGCATATTGCTTCCTCATTTTTTTTTTGTTTTTTTTTACAAAGTTTCCTCTCTGAGGAAGCTGAAATCGATCAACATATTTCCTCATAGCTTTGTAAAAAATAATAAAAATAATAAGCAAGCAGTTTGCAAAGTTCAACTTTGTAGCTTTTCGAATTGATTTTTTAAGTGACGTACCAAACGCCATAGTTAAAAAAATCTGAGAAAATTCTAAAAAAATCCGGTTGTTTATAAATAAACGTTTGACCAGTTGCCTGTGGTGAATTTATATTTTTGTCTATTTTTTAACAATTCATTCAATCAAAAAAGCTTAAAAACTATAAAAAGTAAAATGTTGCCCACTTTGACTATAAGCTAGAAAAATGTTATATTCAAGGAAGTATTTTTTATTTTATTTAAGATTTCGAAATTATAGCATTCAATATGTCACTTTAAGAAATAAAATATGGTGCATTTGAGGGTCTCACGAATCTTAAAAAAAATTACGAGCCAAATCAGTGAGGTCAAAGGATAAAAGGATGGAATGCTTCATCTAAAAAAAGTACACTGACAGATTTTTTTCCTAAGTCCGATTTTGGACGACTCGAGTGAAAATAAAAATCTCATGAAAATCGCGAAAAACAAATGTCGTAAGTACAATACTTTTTCGATGTGGTACCAAAAATATTACAGCCTGATGCTTTCTTCTGGAAATAGTGAGGTCGATGTTACGTGGCGAAGCGAAGAGCAATGATTTACAGTAGTTTTATTTTCGGAGCAGTTTTGATTCCATTTCTTCTTCTCCAACCATTCGTGTTTATACCTTTGTCTTATTGATCGTAAATCAAATAATGCCTCAATTCAACGAATTATAATTCCAGGCTCAGCACTCGAGCCTCTAAAAATCTCTTGAGCCTATAAAACGAGTGGATTCTCTGGCTCGACGAAGAGAGACGGAATATGCCCTCGAGATTTCTTTTTATTCGTCGCTGGATCGTCTAAAAAAAGAGGCAAGCTAAGGAATGACGTTTCTCACTCTGTGCTCTTGTTAGGAGGTTGATAACGAAGAAGAAAATAAATTTTCGCCCGAATGGTCATTGTAAGAATTTTCTGGTTAGGAAAATGAGGTGGAGAAAAATTGCTTCGTGGCGTAAAAGATGAAAATTGGGTTTTCTCGATCATTTGGAGATTTTTTGGCAACCTTCCGAACGAAAAAGGTTGATAATTGCGGAAAAAGTATATTATGCCACAAGGGAGGGAAATACGGCATTTTTGCCGAGGGCAGAAATCACTGGAAGTCAAAATCGCGCTTATCCCTTCGTTATTAAATAATACGACGAATTTTCTCCAAACTTCACTAAAAAAAAAACAGTTCAATTTTGGCATAGAAATTATTATGAATTTTGGAATACAAATTGATCAACAATTAACTTTGGCACAGAAATTTATGAACAAGCAATTTTAGCATACAAATTGATGGACAATCACTTTTGGCATACAAATTGATAAACATCTAACCTTAGCGTAAAAATTAATGAACAATCATTTTTTTTAATCACAAACTTTCATCATAAAGGTAACTTTGTACAAGCTTAAAATTATAAGGAAGCAATATGAAAGGTTTTTCATCGTAGCCTTGATAACCAATGAAAAGTACGCGGAACGGTCTTCATTACTCCTGCCAGGCAGAAATGAATCGTTTTTCTCCCCAGGTAGTAATGAAACTGAACTGCACATGCGTAAAACGCAGTGGTAGAAAATAAGAGGTTTTGAACCCGCTTTACGCGCTCAAAGTAACGTTATTTTAGCCGAAGCCGAAAAGAAGGAGTTTTTGCCGTCGAAAAGAACGGAAGAAACGAAGTCGGACACAGAAAAGACGAAAGGATCGAAAAGTAGTCGATGGTAATCGAGAATTCGGTTTACCATGTCGAGTTTCCTGGCAGAAATGACTCGTTTTTCTCCCTAGGGAGTAATGAAACTGAACTGCGCATGCGTAAACCTTAGAGGATGAAAATAACCGGTTTTGAGCCCACGTTATGCTCTCAAAATGAGGTTATTTCAGCGACGCCGAAAAGAAGGTGTTTTTGCAGTCGAAACACCGGGCAGAAATCAATCGTTTTCCTCTCCAGGGAATATTGAGACTGGACTGCGCATGCGTAAACCTTAGAAGGTGAAAATAAGCGGTTTTGGGCCCGCGTTATGCGCTCAAAATAAGGTTATTTTAGCTAAGCCGAAAGAAAAAGTTTTCGCAGCTGAAAAGAACGGAAGAAACGAAGGCGGACACAGAAAAGAAGAAAAGATCGAAAAGTAGTGGATGGTAAACAAGAATCCGGTTCACCACGCTGAGTCACCGCGGCGACTCGTCTGAGACGAAAAGATGAGAGTCCCGAACCTACGACGAGAACTTTACGATGACTAACGACAGCCTTGGGTCATTTGTAGAGTTCGCGGTCTCGCGTTTATCACCTCGAGAATCGTGACCCCGCGACAAAAGTGGTATTTCCTTTCCACGTTCTCATTTTTTATCGCATCTTTAATACATGAATCAGAATTAACATTCAAAATTTATATCGGTTAATATATATATATATTTTTCTTATCTAAAATGTATGTTTATTTCTTATCAGATTTATTGTAAAGGGCCGATTTTTGTCACATCCGTACGGATTTTTTTTCTCTATCACTATAAAATTAAACTTCAAAATTAAAATTCGCCGAAATTTTCGCCGACAACAAATACTAACGGGAATTCAAATTTCTATGAATACCGAGCCCTTCAAAGTTCTACTTTTCATCCCTATTTTAAATACATTTGAAAATCTTAAATTTGTAGAAATTCGAGCGGTCAAAAAATAAAATTCGTCAACAAATTTCCGAATAGAGAAAGAAAAACGAAAAGTTGATACATAGTTATAAGCATGTATGATAAAAAAAAAAATACAGTTATAAAATTGAAAAAACAGTTATTTCAATTTAAGAAAAATTGTTTTGCCAAGCATTGCGATCAATTGGAAATAAATTTTAAAAAAATTCAAAATAATTAAAAATACGAATCGCTTTACCGATCATCACAAAATTAAGTGCGTAGCAGAGGTGAATGTTATTCCTCAAAATTTGTTATCCTACATACACTCTAATGTCCACGGTATAACATTTCGCAATAACCCTCATTGTGCAGCCTGTGCAGCAAAGCATAAGGAAAAAAAAAAACGTCGACACTTAGCGCGATAAAAGTGAAAGCTCCGGAAGCCCTCATCAATTTAGGAGTTATCGGTTTGTAGTTTCACCTTTTGTGCAACATTGTCGTTATCTGCATAGCGAAGCCTCAAAGCGTGGAAAGGCAAATTTTGCGGTATACGCGCTCGTGGCTGATGTCGTAATGCTTCCTATTTTTCATTTTCAGTAGCGTCGTTAGCAAAGCTTGGGTTCTCTTGATTTTCGCTTCCTGCGTCTTCATAGGGGCCAACGATCAGTTATACGACAAGTATAACGCAGAGCTGGGCAGTATTTAAAATACATCATGTACTTTAAGTATTTTAAATACGTGTTTTAAATACAGTATTTAAAATACATCATGCACTTTAAGTATTTAAAATACGTATTAAAATACTAAAATACTTTTCAGCTATTTAAAATACGTATTTAAAATACTAAAATACTTTTCAGGTATTTAAAATACGTATTTAAAATACTAAAATACTTTTCAGGTATTTAAAATACGTATTTAAAATACTAAAATACTTTTCAGGTATTTAAAATACGTATTTAAAATACTAAAATACTTTTCAGGTATTTAAAATACGTATTTAAAATACTAAAATACTTTTCAGGTATTTAAAATACGTATTTAAAATACTAAAATACTTTTCAGGTATTTAAAATACGTATTTAAAATACTAAAATACTTTTCAGGTATTTTAAGTACTTAATAAAATACAAAATACTTTTCTATTTTTTGATCCTATATATTCGAAACATTTTCTAAATATTTACCAAGTTCACGTTAAATTTGAAGTTTGAAATTTAATATGTACTTTTAACAAGCGTAATTTATTATTTAACGCTTTTGATAATACGTCTCACTCTCTCTCTTCGTTCGACAATAAGTCACTCCAATTACTAAATTAACAGGGCTGAGTCACCTGAAAAAGTTCAACATATTATTTTTTTCAGTGAGATTATTAATCTGAATTCAAACAGTTTTTCACGGTCATAAAATTCATATACTGGACTACCTCTTTGAATTTTTTCGGGGTGATGTAGGGAATTTAAACATTGGAAACTGAATTTAAAAATATTCACTTGTAGCTTTCAGACCTGACAACACAATGTATCGTGACTCTCGACGTCTTAACGATTTGCAAATGAACAATGTTAACTTCCCTCTACTTAATATAACGTTGCCTTCGCTTCCTCATAGTATTTTTAAAAATTCGCTTCCTTATAAAATTAATTTGGGTGTGTGATAATTAAATTTAGTAATCGAAGTGATTCATGGATGAAAGCTTCTTTTATGAAGAAAAAAAAACAGTGTGATGTTCTAAAGTCTAAAGTTTATGAACGGTGTGATACAACTGTGAGGAAGCTCTGTTGCAATCTTGATTTCCGGAGTTTTCCTTGCTCAAGAAGCTTTGTTTCTATGAATGTTTATTATGTGATTTTCATGTAAACGTGTTTTGAATGTTCTAAAACATTGAAAAATCACATTTAAAAAAAATTTCGTCATCGGAAAATGTCTCGAAAACGATTATTTCCTCAATTTAGTTCAACTAACAAACGAATAAGCATTTATGAAGTGTGTTATACAACATTGAACAATTACTACCACATCCAATAAATGCGCAATGCCTTAGAATTGAATTTCATCCGGTTTTTTGAAGAGTAACTTGAAAAGTAATTAGAAATGTATTTCAAGTACCAAACAATTGAAGTACCAAAAGTATTTTGTATGTTCAAATAACGTAAGTATTTTGTATTTTTAAATAACGTAAGTATTTTGTATTTTTAAATAACGTAAGTATTTTGTATTTTTAAATAACGTAAGTATTTTGTATTTTTAAATAACGTAAGTATTTTGTATTTTTAAATAACGTAAGTATTTGGTATTTTTGAATACCTGAAGTACTTTGTATTTTTAAATAACGTAAGTATTCTGTATTTTTGAATACTGAAAGTATTTTGTATTTTGAGAATTTTCATATATTTTGTCCAGCTCTGGGTCAACGACAAGTTATACGACAAGTATAAGTATATCTCTTAAGCAATCGACTAATGGCTTCTGACTTTGTCTGTCTCTCGAAACTCGGAGCGATTTTTCTCGTCGGTTCATGTACCGTTTGTCGGGTTTAAGCGAACGTGTCTCTTATCGCACAGTCGAAACGACGGGTGAACGCGATTTTATGAGCTTCTAAAGAACGGAAGCGGTGAGGAAAGGCAGAAAGTTGACGGCGAGCGAGGCGAAGTCTTTAAACACGTTTTTGCTAAGCCTCGTTGCTCGCTCACTTACCGGCGATACGACATCAGGGCCTCGTCAAAGCCCAACCGGTTACCGGAAATGACATGTCTTGTCACAGCCACAAATCCGGACCAATTCCTTTCGCGTAGGGGAGAGTGAGATATTATTTTCCGGGTGGGGGTCAAAATACCGGATTGCGAAAATAGGCAATTTCATACTGATAGCCATTCTACATTCGGACGTTAATTATTTTTATTATATTGCATTGTATACTTTGAGTACTTTTGAAAAACGTGTACTTTAAAAACGCGTACTTTAAGTACTTTTGAAAAACGTGTAGTTTAAGAACGCGTACTTTAAGTACTTGTATTACTTTTACTTAAAGTACTTTTCAAAAACGTGATCTTTAAGTACTAGTATTCAAAATGCTTTTCAAAAACGTGATATTTAAGTACTAGTATTTAGAGTACTTTTGAAAGACGCGATATTCAAGTACTAATATTCGAAGTACATTTCAAAAAACGTGATCTTTAAGTACTACTATTCAAAGTACTTTTCCAAAACGAGTTCTTTAAGTACTATTATTCAATGTAGTTTTCAAAGACATGTACTTTAAATACTTTTCAAAAACGTGTATTTTGAGTTCTTTTCAAAAACGTATACTTTAAGTACGTCTCAAACACGTGTATTTCAAGTTCTTTTAAAAAACGTGTCTTTTAAGTTCTTTTCGAAAACGTGTTTTTTAGGTACTAGTATTTAAAGTACTTATCAAAAACGTGTTCCTCAAGCACTAGTATTTAAATTACTTTTTAAAAACGTGTTCCTTAAGCACTAGTATTTAAATTACTTTTCAAAAACGTGTTCCTCAAGCACTAGTATTTAAATTACTTTTCAAAAACGTGTTCCTTAAGCACTGGTATTTAAATTACTTTTCAAAAACATGTTCGTTAAGCACTAGTATTTAAACAACTTTTTAAAAATGTGTTCTTCGAGTACAAGTATTTAAAGTATTTTTCAAAAACGTGTAATTTAAGTAATTTGTACTTTGCCAAGCTCTGTTCAATATCAGATTGTAAGTACTGCATTTCATTTTGCACTAACAACCAAATATTTTGTTCGTAGTACATAGTATTCATTGAAACGTGTAGACAATTTTGTTTAACCAAACAAAACTTTGCTGATTGAACTGAATTATTTTCTTAGTTGAGTAAAAATAAGGAATAATATAATTTTGCAAATAAAAACGTAATGTAAATATTATTTTCGAAGACCTTCAGTGATCGGTGAAAAATTGGTATCTCGAGGGTCTCTCCAGAAATAGCTGGAAATTTATTTCCGTTAATTGAGCGAATGTAGCCGTTGCCCTTCCAACGGAGGCGAAGAAATGATTCCCGGTCGTCTTTTCGTGTGGCGTTTGTGCCTCTCGCGTGCTGCATCTCGTTTGTCTCGCCGGTTTATTATTACACTCCAGGGGCACCCACGGGCTTTATTTCTCCTTCGCTCCTCTTCGTCCACCGAAAACTCATCGTTTCTTCGCATTCGCTTACTTCTTCTTCTTCTTCTTCTTCTTCTTCGCGTTCTTATTATTATTCATCTTATTTCTCCTTCGCTTCTCTTCGTCCACCGAAAACTCATCGTTTCTTCGCATTCGCTTACTTCTTCTTCTTCATCTTCGCGTTCTTATTATTATTCATCTTATTTCTCCTTCGCTCCTCTTCGTCCACCGAAAACTCATCGTTTCTTCGCATTCGCTTACTTCTTCTTCTTCTTCTTCGCGTTCTTATTATTGTTCATCTTATTTCTCCTTCGCTCCTCTTCGTCCACCGAAAACTCATCGTTTCTTCGCATTCGCTTACTTCTTCTTCTTCATCTTCGCGTTCTTATTATTATTCATCTTATTTCTCCTTCGCTTCTCTTCGTCCACCGAAAACTCATCGTTTCTTCGCATTCGCTTACTTCTTCTTCGCGTTCTTCGCGTTCTTATTATTATTCATCTTATTTCTCCTTCTCAATTAGGTTCATGGCTATGCGTTCCAAGCGAAATCCCTGAACTTCGAGGCTTGCAGGTCTCGCTCAGCGGCGCCTTCGAGACCCAAGGTCAAGAGAATCCTTCGCGACTAGACACTTCAGCCAAGAAATAGAGAACCAGTACTTAGATGAATACGCCGAGGCAGATCTTGGACCGCAACCGGTTTTTTAACAGCTCAGATGTTTCGTCTAGTACACATCAGAACTCGGCGGAATTTAAGGGGCAAATCCAGTAACATTATTTCTCAGGTGATCACGACCAAAGTTTTTTTCGTCGCTCAACTTTTCATCTCAAATTAGAATATGAAGTCATTTTTTTTTTCAAAAAACAGAATTGAATTTTTTTTTTTTCAGTGTATTGTAAATCCCAAAGGTAATCTTTTTTGCGAATGTTATTTTGAATGTGGAAAAAAATTCTTGAAGAGAAAAGTGAAAAGCTGCGATTGTGGTTCCTTTTTTTTAATTTTGATTTTTATTTTTTTCACTTCCCGACGTTTATATTTGATGCGAAGTCGTCGAATTTTTTATCTGTCACTCATTTCATAATTGGAATATTATCAGATGCTGATTTTTCATGAAGAATGGAATTTTCTTGAAAACTCGAAGCGTTAGAATTATTCATGAAAAAAAAGGCATTATTTATGGAGAATCAGCGTCTGATAATATTTTGAGTGTGAAATGGGTGACGAAGAAAAATTAATTCAGAATTTTATGTACAATTTTAGACATTATTCAAGACAAATTTAACGATTTTATTTTTTTTTGCGAAAAGGATTTTGGATATTGGCATTGCCAAAATTAAAAAATAATACATTTCGATTATTAAAAGTACATGTTAAACTTCAAATTTCAAATTTAACGTGAACTTGGTAAATATTTTAAAAATGTTCCGAATATATAGGATTAAAAAATAGAAAAGTATTTTGTATTTTGTATTTTATTAAGTACTTATTAAAATACCTGAGAAGTATTTTAGTATTTTAAATACGCATAAAAAGCGTCCATTCATTGGTCGGTTCACCCTAGTCTATTCTCCTGCGCGCGCACGTTTTTGTGCGTACAACTTTAAAAATTTAAATGCCTATAACTTGAGAACCAATTTAGCTATCGAGTTCAAGCTTGACACATAACTTATTTCGGTGTGTATTTTATTTACGGTCCTAAACGTGCAAGAATAAGTTGAAGTAATTCACCCTCAATCTCTCAAGCGTGTCCCAATGTCCCAGTGTCTCATTTATCGTACGGTACTCCTCAACTTTAACAAATCATCATGACGCAATCATCCGTCGTTTATTTTTAATCTTTTCTACCTGGACTAATCTGCCCGAGATCTAATCCACGAAAAATACTTTCGCGCAACACGGGACAATGTAACATCCTTTCGCAGACTCGTAACAAGTTTATCGCGTGTAGTAAAGCGTTTGGTAGTTGCGGGTCTTTCGAAGCGCTCGAGGAAGGAGAGCAAAATGCGATGAGCGCGTGCTCGCTGAGCTAAGAAGTGAAGAAGAAGAGAACTCGTGATCAAGAAGCATGAAATGTCACGGCACACGTGTTCTCTTCTTTCTGAGATACTCGTTGAGCCCTGTGACAAACGAGGCGAATCAAGAGCTAGGAAATCGTCATTACAAAAATTCTTACTTCCTCATAGATTACATTACATACATACATTGTGAATTTATTGACATTACATACATTTATCGTTGTAACATTTGTATTTACATATAATTTTGATTTGTTGCCATGTATTGCCAATTGGCCATCGACCGCGGTCCTTCAGCCTGGATTTTCTGTATTAATTTGCTGTCTTATATTATATTACGTTAAAACATGGGTCTCTCCCTTTTTTTTTATAAACTTTTTATTCGTTTGCCATTGTTTCAAGGTGTTGATATGTTGTGTGTGTGGGGTATTTGTGTTTTCGGATTATATTTTGTTGTGGTTGTATGGCTAGCGGTGATTACATTATTTTTTGCTTCCTCATAGATTACATAATTTTTTGCTTCCTCATAGAGGAAACTTTGTTTTCGTGAATTTTTTGTTGTTGAGATTTTCATGTTAACATAGTCAGAATCATCTAAAACGTCGAAAAAAGTGGTCTAGAAAATATGTCTGTATGTATGTATGGGGCATTCCATACCGATTCAAACTATATCGGACCCTCGACCTCTCGGATTTGGTTGAAATTTTTTCATATGATTGGACCAACTCCAAAAAGTACTGGAAATTTTTTTCAGATTTTTTTATTTCAATTTTCTTTTTTGCGATTTTTCAAAGCTAATATATTTTAGCCTAAATTGGAAAATCTGAAAAAATTCGCAAAAATTCTGCATGAAATAACAAAATTTTTTAGCTGAACATGTTTTCTATGAATCGCATTTTTTTTACGAAAAGAAAGCACTTGCAGGAAAAAAGCAATATTTTAGAAAAATTTGATAACTTTTCCTCTTTCGTATCTAAATTATCAAATATTTTTTTATAGAAAAAAAAAATTGAAGCGAAACCCGGCCCACTTTCGTTTTTGGGCTCAAAAATTTTGTTATTTTTTTTATAAATAAAGACACGTTAAATAATGTTCGGTATTGAATTTCAGCGAAATCGGTTAAGCGGTTCCAATTTTATAGAATTTTGAATTTTTCGAAAAAAAAAAAATTTTCAAAATCTCGTCGAATCTCAACAAATGGACCAAAATGTTCTACAGTCGAAAAATATCATACAGCCCTTCTACGTACGAAATTTGGTGATGATCGGTAAAGTCGTTTGGATTTAATGACATTTTTAATTTTTTAATAAATGTACATTTTCGCTCATAACTTCCGCAAAAGTTGAGAGAGTAAGATAAAAATTTGTACTTAACAAAAATGCGATGGGACGGTATTTTTTTTATTAACTTACTGAATTTAGTAAATCATCAGAGATTAAGAATAAAAATTAAAATAAAGATACAAAGTAAAACATTGCACATTGCTTCCTCATTATTTTTCAATTTTTACAAAGCTTCCTCTATGAGGAAGCCAAAATCAATTAACATACTCATCGATTTTCATTTTTCGTAAGATTGGCTCAACCCTCAACTGCGTCAAATTTTTTTTTCTTTTTTTCTATCCAATTTTTTTTTGTTCTTTCACAGGAACATATCGAATGCCATAATTTAAAAATCTGAAGAAATTCTGAAATTCAATGTACATAAGGATCTGGCGGTTTACTGACTGTTTTTTCTGCAAGCAATCGAATTAGTCGATAGCAGCAAATTTATAGAAGAAAGTTCGCTGTCTCAGTATAAATTTTCGTTGTGCTAGCAGTATTCAAAGTCGCGTTTTTTTTTCCATGCTCAGCCAGTTTTGTGGACAGTTGGATCGACTAAAATTCGACGAAAGTAATTGTACTCCGTTTACAATATTTTTGGGATCAACATACTGTATGGGAAATTTTTGTAGTAGATATAGCATCAGTTCAATATAAAAATATATAAAAATATTTTTATGATGAGCACGACCTTTATAATATTTTTAATGCATTATGCATTAATTACATCATTTGTATAGTGCATTGAATTAATGTATTAATTAATTAATCTAAAAAATATTATACAGCATTTTCATACAGAAAATGGATTTTCAAACAGAAAATAGATTTTCACATAGATAATAGATTTCCATATAGAAAATATATTTTCATATAGAAAATATATTTTCATATTGACTTTTTCCGTGTTTACAATGTTTATAGAAATTTCTCACAGTCTCTACGTAAACCAACGTAGACGACAAAGGCATTCATAATGAATATAATGAAGGATAATGAAAATTGGAAAAAGCACAATAATTTGTTTCCTTCTTCTTGAATTTTTTTATAACGTTTCCTCTTGTTCACTTGATGTTTACTTCGTTCACTTCGTACCGAATACCATCCGGAACTCAATGTTTATTCGTTCGACAAAGGAAAGCGAAAAACCAGGGAACGAAGATCTAGGATAGTATATAGTTGCTGTAAATTCTTGGTGAATCTGTGGTTGGAAATTTATCGTCTCGCCCTGCTTTTCGCTGTGTATCCTTTTCTCTCCAACGTCCAGAACTTTATGTTCCACTTATTCGCAATTTCTGTTTACGCGAACAGAAGAAGAAGAAAAAGAAGAAGAACGCAAAAGCGACGTCGAGAGGGTTCGATGCCTTTTCCTTTTCTTCACTGTTGGAAATATCCGTTTGAAAATTCCCAAAATGTATACGAGGCAATCCATGCCAACTCGACCATCAACTTCCCAAATATGGTCCGCTATTTTTTATGTTATTCTTCCACCCAAAAAATGCATGTAGAATTTTCTTCAGATTTCTTTTTAACATCGTTTCTTAATTATAAATATGCGGATCTAAAGAGGCCTTCGTTCGAATCTGAAAGTGTAAAGTGTGAATTCAAATCATTTATGTAAAGAATATTTTCCTGCTTTTTGGAATTGATCATACTGCAATTGAATAAAAATTAAAGTATTTCAAAATTCCAAAAAGGTCCATTAACTTCGTTTTCTCTTATGAAGTGAATAATTTTAATATACGACGCTATTAAATTCTCATTTTATTTGCCTAAATTTTAGAATGCAAATAAACTGAAGACAAGATTGTTAATTTTCCATTGCAGTCTATACGAATTCTAAGTATATTTCGTTTCTATATTCAGATATTTTAATATGTTAAACGTGTTGTAAATTTGACGGTTTTTCTCTTCTTTCTCTTTCTTTTCTCCTCAACGACAGAATTCAGAAAAAAAAACGTACTGTTACATATTTAGACTGCTGAGAAAAATTTTAAAGTTGCAACTGCTCGATGTACGTTCATCGCACTGTTGCCAATTTTTATGCCTGTTTCGTTTTATTTTTTATCTCCGAATTGTCAAGTGCTGATGTGTTGTAGGTAATTGACGATGCAGGCGCTTATCGCAGGTAATTGAGGAATAGCGTTTGCGCTCTGACGTAACAAAATAATGTTAGTAAGATTAATGCATTGTTGATTCATCGCATACAAAACATGAAATAACAGACTCTTTCTAGTAGAAAAAAATGGAGAGTATGGAAAAGAAAATTTTTGGATAAAATTCATTTTATTTTTATCGTTCATATACGTCATATACATGTCATAGAGGTCAACAAACAAACCTTACGTAATTATTCGGGAAATATAATAACAAAAGATGCAGATTGCTTCCTTATTAAGTTGACAATATTTGAAAAACTATTTTCACTTTCGCGTCACATACGAAGTACGATTTTCTGGAAGGAAATGATAAATAAAAATACACAAAGTAATTTCTTGAATATGAACGGCTTTGATTAAGAGCAATTACAACGAAGATTTCGTACCAAAGGAGAATATAAATTATTCAAGTTAATTTACTTTGTTTTTTGTTTATTGAGCTGATTGAAATCAAGGTAATGATTAAGGTAATTGAAAGTTATTGCTGTAATAACACGTTTACTTCCGTCAGTTTCGCCTGTGACATGGTAAAATATAAGGCAGTGGCCGTAATAAGTCCGCAGAGTGACCAAAACTAGTACTCGCGAGGTGACCGAAACTGCGACCTGGAGTTTGGAAATTGGCCGAAATCCCAGCAGCCAAGCGTTGTTAGTAAGACGATCATTCCAATATTTAAACCTAATAAGTTCACGTAAACAATTGTGACTATTTTCAGAAGAATTTAATGCATAAATAAAAAAAGTTCGTTTTTGAAATTTCGATAAAACCGATTCGGCAACCAGCGGAAAACATGGGCCTGGGCTCTAAAGATGACCGAAACTGGGCTCTTTACCTTGCGAAAGTAAAAAAAGTGCGATAATTCAATAGATTTTTATGCAACTCCGTGCGAGAAGTGCTTACTTCTTACACGCCCCGCTTCGCGTGCGAGAAATCGTACTTCTCACAATCCGCTTCGCTTCGCGTGCGAGAAATCGCACTTCTCACACTCCGCTTCGCTTCGCGTGCGAGAAATCGCAATTCTCACACTCCGCTTCGCGTGCGAGAAATCGCACTTCTCACACTCCGCTTCGCATCGCATGCGAGAAATCGAACTTCTCACACTCCGCTGTGCATCGCCTGCGAGAAACCGCACTTCTCACACTTCGCTTCGCGTGCGAGAAATCGCAATTCTCACACTCCGCTTCGCGTGCGAGAAATCGCAATTCTCACACTCCGCTTCGCGTGCGAGAAATCGCACTTCTCACACTCCGCTTCGCATCGCATGCGAGAAATCGAACTTCTCACACTCCGCTGTGCATCGCGTGCGAGAAACCGCACTTCTCACACTTCGCTTCGCGTGCGAGAAATCGCAATTCTCACACTCCGCTTCGCGTGCGAGAAATCGCACTTCTCACACTCCGCTTCGCATCGCATGCGAGAAATCGAACTTCTCACACTCCGCTGTACATCGCGTGCGAGAAATCGCACTTCTCACACTCCGCTGTGCATCGCGTGCGAGAAATCGCACTTCTCACACTCCGTTTCGCTTCGCATGCGAGAAATCGCACTTCTCACACTCGATAAATATTGGATACGAAACTCGTGCTAGAAACTTTTACTTAACTCGTGTGATTACAACGGTCGTTTTTGGCTCGTGCTGCAAACTCACCGTCGTCGAAAAAAATTTTATCGCACTCGTACCGTAATATACTATTATATGTGACAATAACAGAAACGAAGGGGCAGGTGTTTTGCAAAATTCGCAGGAAGCGCCTCCGGGAATTAATTGTCAGAATGTTTCTTTATGCATTCATCGTACGAGGCCTCGCGGCTTCCCTCAAGAAAGAACGTCGTCCTCGTGCCTACAGCCGCGGGAACATTATGACGTGTCTGCGATATACAAGCCCCGGTGACATTGAGGTATCCCGAAGAAGCCGAGGAACGAGTGTGTATACGGGTCGCCGTCAATGACGCGAGAATCGAGTTGACGCGGTACCGTTTGGAATTCACGAATCGTACGTGGCATGCCGCAATTTAACGATCGTCATCGATGATATTATTCCCCGTTCCTTTCTTCCTTGAGACTCACGGGCAGGTATCGATGAGAAGGCTAACGATGAGTCGTGACATGCAACACAGTTTATTTATAGTGAAATTTTTTTTTTTTGTACAGCCTCGAAAGTAATATATTTACGGAAATTATTTTCAAATTTTTTGCATTGTTCTTAATTGTTTGTTTGATTAGGATTCGGAAAAAAACAATTCAATTGCTCTTTTTTTCTTCATTCGAAAAAACGTAATTTAAAAAATGTCAGAATCGTTTTATTGGGATTGTGCATTTAATTAATGTATTAATCAATTGATGTAAAGAAAGATCTTATACACCATTTTCATATAGATAATGGATTTTTGTTTAAAGAAAAAACTTTCTGTATAGAAAATGGATTTTCATGTAGAAAATAAATTTTCATATAAAAAATGGATTTTCATGTAGAAAATAAATTTTCATATAAAAAATGGATTTTTATATAGAAAATAAATTTTCATATAAAAAATGGATTTTTATACAGAAAATGGATTTTCATGTAGATAATAAATTTTCATGTAGAAAATAGGTTTTCATATAGAAAGTAGGTTTTCATATAGAAAATAGATTTTTATGTAGATAATAAATTTTCATGTAGAAAATAGGTTTTCATATAGAAAGTAGGTTTTCATATAGAAAATAGATTTTTATGTAGAAAATGGGTTTTCTATATGAAAATATCGTTTCAGAAATTTTTTTACGTTAATCAGACAATATTTTCAATATTATACTCAATCATTTGTTCGTTTTAGATTTCCAATAAAGATGCAAGAAACGCCTTTTTTCAAATTTCCTATTTGTCTCGGTTCAAAGAAACGATTTCCATATCAGTAAAACAATTCATTTTCTTCACCGTTACTTATTATCAACGGCTTGCAATTTATTTTCTCAACTCGATGCGAACATAATTTTTGGGCTTCAAAAAAAAATTAATTTTGTGTTAAAAAAAATGGTTAAAAATGATTGGTATCAAAATCATGTGAAATTTTGTTGTTTTTTGATCTTTTTTCGCAGCGGACGATTTAAGTGTGGGCATTTACAACGCATGAACAGTAAAATAGATCTAGTGTTGGCACTACGATGCACAGAGTCGAGTAGTAACGACTAATAAAAGCGCGAGTAAGAGATCGACGTCCTCGGTACGACGACGTTTGAACCTTCTCGTCGAACGTGCGATCCGCGCGTGACTCACGTTCCAGATGCCGATGCACCAATAAAATCCTATTTGTTAGCGGTGCGTATGCACGTGAAATCGATACGACTTTGCTCAACTAATCAGCGATGATGTCTTCGCTAAATCGGAGAAAGACTATTTAGAAGGCCAACAAATTAGCTGTTTTTAAGATTAAAAAAGTTAAGTCGCTGCTATTATTAAAACCTTGCACATTCTTTATTTGACAATTTAACTATGGAAAATTTCTTGCGTCCTCATATCAAGATTCTGTGAAAATTTAATATCTTCATATCTCAAAAAATGCCGATGCACCAATAAAATCCTATTTATTAGCGGTGCGTATGCACGTGAAATCGATACGACTTTGCTCGACTAATCAGCAACGATGTCCTCGCTAAATCGGAGAAAGACTATTTAGAAGGCCAACAAATTAGCTGTTTTTATGATTAAAAAAGTTAATTCAGTGCCATTATTAAAACCTTGCACATTCTTTATTTGACAATTCAACTATGGAAAATGTCTTGCGTCCTCATAGAGGAAGCTTTGTTTTCATGCAAATTTTTTTATTTTTTATTTTTTATTTTTCATGTCTGGACATTCAGAATGCTTCACATTCCCAAATATAAAAATTATATCAAGATTCTGTGAAAATTTCATATCTTCATATCTCAAAAAATGCCGATGCACCAATAAAATCCTATTTGTTAGCGGTGCGTATGCACGTGAAATCGATACGACTTTGCTCAACTAATCAGCAACGATGTCCTCGCTAAATCGGAGAAAGACTATTTAGAAGGCCAACAAATTACCTGTTTTTAAGATTAAAAAAGTTAATTCGCTGCCATTATTAAAACCTTGCACATTCTTTATTTGACAATTTAACTATGGAAAATGTCTTGCGTCCTCATAGAGGAAGCTTTGTTTTCATGCAAATTTTTTATTTTTTAATTTTTCATGTCTGGACATTCAGAATGCTTCACATTCCCAAATATAAAAATTATATCAAGATTCTGTGAAAATTTCATATCTTCATATCTCAAAAAATGCCGATGCACCAATAAAATCCTATTTGTTAGCGGTGCGTATGCACGTGAAATCGATACGACTTTGCTCAACTAATCAGCAACGATGTCCTCGCTAAATCGGAGAAAGACTATTTAGAAGGCCAACAAATTACCTGTTTTTAAGATTAAAAAAGTTAATTCGTTGCCATTATTAAAACCTTGCACATTCTTTATTTGACAATTCAACTATGGAAAATGTTTTGCGTCCTCATAGAGGAAGCTTTGTTTTCATGAAATTTTTTTTTCTTTTTCTTTTCATGTCTGGACATTCAGAATGCTTCACATTCTCAAGTGTAAAAATTATATCAAAATTTTGCGAAAATTTCATATCGTAAAATATATAGTGGGTATTTATATAAATATATACCTAATAAATTATAAAAAGCCTGTATAGGAAAGTGAACATATACTATTCCTATATGTTGTATACAATACATATGAAGATTCTATAAAAATTATTTATAGTGCAATAATTTATGTTAATTTAGAAAAACGTTTTCACAAAAATCGTTTTATGAAAGCTGCAGACTATATATAAATTTCTTATAAATTAAATACTGTGTATAGTTATTATGTCCATTTTTTTATACAGACTATATATGAGGTATTCCACAGTATTTTAGCCACCCAAAAATTTAAAAAAATTCCCAAAGAATTTCTAAAAATCAGGTTCAATGTTTATAATGGATACGCTAAATTTCAATAAAAAAAAAAAAATTTCTAGCGAAATATGCAATTTTTCTCATTTTTCACTTAGCCTGTAATATCTCGGGAACGCTTAATCTTATCAACATTTCTAAAAAACGAAAATGTGCGTTTTTTCATGACCCACAAGATGATAATTTCTTCCGATTTTTTTTGTGTAATTTTAGGCTACATTTTACGGCAAAATCAATAAAAATATTTTTTTTTTGTGGCAAGGACACAATTCATTTACATAAGACATTGTTTTTTAATTCTGTAAATGAATGCTACATTTTTAGTATTCTTTTCAAGGGATTCGCAAAAGTTAAAAAATTATGGCGGTTTGAAATAGTAAAAAAAAAAAAAAAATATAGTTTTTTTCCAGAAATTCGTCTTTGATTATTGCACTTTTTTGCTAAAAGGGTTATAACAAACGGTAAAGTATGATTGGGTTTTTTAAACTATTATTCATAGTCACCGGTACTTTTTTCTGAATATATTTTAAAAATTATATTTATTACTCAAGTGGATATTAATGATCGTACCACGTGTTGATTTTTGTCGATGAATCACTATTCTTAAAAAAACCTTTTGTTATCCACATGGTCAAGCTTATGCTGTATACTTATACTTTTTGTGTAAAAAAAAGTTACTTACAGCGTTAACTCGAACGAAAAATCCAAAGTTCCAGTCAAAATCCACAAAACCCACAAAGCACAACAACCGTTTTATTATTCAGCTCAGTTTCAGCCAGGTTTACACCCGGAAGTCAACGGACAGTCCATTCGTCTCAAACTCCCGAACAAAAACTCCGTCAAACGAGAAACCGAACTTTTCCCACTGTCTCTTTTTCATCAACAGTCAGTCACAACTTTTTATTAATAAACGAATTTTATATTTATTAATTATTTATACGTCTTTGAACTCGAATATTACTAAACCTAAAATAATTAAAAACACTTTAATGAAAATTTATTTTTCGGTCGCAAAAAAGCTGCATTGCAAACCGAACGCAAACGGCGAACACTCCAAAACTTTCGGGGAATCCCAAAAACTTTCTGCACTGGACAACAGGTGACCGAACGAAAGCGAAAAAAAAACGAAAAAGAAAACATAAACACAGGGAGAAAGAAAAACAATGATTACTTGCGAGACTTTGACATAGTGATGCTTTTTGGAACGAACATGGATTAGTTGTATATTTCTTTGAACCCAAATATAACTAAAGCCACTTTAATAAAAATCTAGTCTCGAAATCAATGCATTTGAAACCAGACGCAACCGGCGAACGCACCTCTCCAAAACTTTCTGCACTGGACAAGATGATCAAATGAAATCCAAAAAAAACGATACAAGAAAAATAAACACAGAAAAAGCAAAAAACAATGATTACTCGCGAGACTTCGACATAGTGATGTTTTTTATGGATAAACATGGATTAGTTGCATACCTTTTCAAACCCAAATACAAATTAAACCACTTTAATAAAAATTCATCCTTCAGTCTCAAAAACACTGCATTTGAAACCAAACGCACCTCCCGAAAACTTTCTGCACTGGACAACAGAATGACCAAATGAAACCCAAAAAAAAAACGAAGGAAGAAAAATAAACACAGAAAGGGCGAAAAACAATGATTACTCGCGAAACTTTGACATAGTGCTTTATATGGACGAACGTGGATTAGTTGCATACCTTTTTAAACCCAAATATAACTAAAACCACTTTAATAAAAATTAATTCTCCAGTCTCAGAATCACTGCATTTGAGACCAAACGCAACCGGCGAACGCACCTTAGCCAAAAACTTTCTGCACTGGACAACAAGATGACCAAAAGAAACAAAAAAAAACGAAAGAAGCACAAAATAAACACAGAAAGAGCAAAAAAACAATGATTGCTCGCGAGACTTCGACATAGTGATGCTTTTAAAGGACAAACATGGATTAGTTGCATACCTTTTTAAACGCAAATATAACTAAAACCACTTTAACAAAAATTGATTCTCCAGTCTCAGAATCACTGCATTTGAAACCAAACGCAACCGGCGAACGCACCTTAGCCAAAAACTTTCTGCACTGGACAACAATATGACCAAAAGAAACAAAAAAAAAACGAAAGAAGCACAAAATAAACACAGAAAGAGCAAAGAAACAATGATTACTCGCGAGACTTCGACATAGTGACGCTTTTAAAGGACAAACATGGATTAGTTGCATACCTTTTCAAACCCAAATATAACTAAAACCACTTTAACAAAAATTCATTCTCCAGTCTCAGAATGACTGCATTTGAGACCAAACGCAACCGGCGAACGCACCTCGGGGAATCCCAAAAACTATCTGCACCGGACAACAGGATGACCAAACAAAAGTCAAAACAAAACGAAAGTAGAAAAATAAACACAGTAAGGGCGAAAAACAATGATTATTCACGAGACTTTGACATAGTGACGCTTTTAAAGGACAAACATGGATTAGTTGGCATACCTTTTTAAATCCAAATATAACTAAAACCACTTCAACAAAAATTAATTCTCCAGTCTCAGAATCACTGCATTTGAGACCAAACGCAACCGGCGAACGCACCTCGGGGAATCCCAAAAACTCTGCACTGGACAACAGGATGACCAAACGAGAGCGAAAAAAAACAAACAAAAAATCGGCGGAATAAAAATAAACAACGAAAAGGCGGAAAAAAGGGATTATTCGCGAGCCTTTGGCATTGTGATGGTTTTTATGATCAAATGTGGATGAGCTGCGTTTAGATCGCGTCAAATTCGAAGGTATACAAAGCCCGGCCGTGTGCGCGCACGCTGTGTGTGCCACGACGTGACTAACCGCGCGCTCGGTGAGATCGGCAGCAGTCAGCGAAGGCAGCAGTCGACATTGCGGCATTGCCGTGCAGAGAGAGACTCGTGAGGCAGCGGCAGCAGCAGCAGCAACAGCAGGGGCAACTCCCGGGCCCGTTGGTGGAAAGTTCGAAGGCGAGAAACGAGAAAGAAAGAGACAAGTCGGGTCGTGGCTCTTTGGGTTTGTGTTTGTGCGGAGGATTTATACACTGCGGTAGTTACACTATACGTAGAGAAGAACGAGGAGCACCAACAGCGTAACAGCAACAGAGCGGCGAGCACGACGGAGGTCGTAGGACGCGCCCGCGATGAGAAGTAGTAGAAGAAGGAGAAGTGTCGGTGGCCTCTTCGGCCAAACGCGCCAAATATACCTGACTACGCTCGTACTTTTTCTTGTTATTCTTCCTACGCTGATGCATCTTTTAGTAGTCCCGAAGTAACTGACACTTTAAGAGCAAATTAGGACATTTTGGAGGGTGAAAGATGCGTTATTTTCGATTTATATTGCCGCGTTTAATTCCACGTGAGAATTCAGCCAACAAAAAATCAAAAAATAATGACGCAAAGTAGAACCTTGCGCATAGCTTCCTCAGTATTTTTTTGTTTTTATAAGGCTCCCTCTATGGGGAAGTATGTTAATCAATTTTGGCTCACTCATAGAGGGAGCTTTCGTGTCGAAGTTACTTACACTTTGAGAGCAAATTAGTAAATTTGGGAGAGTAGAAGATGCGTTATATTCGTATTAAATTGCAGTGTTTAATTCCACATGTGCCTATATGGGACATTCCATATGCATTCAGCCACAAAGAAAAAAACAATGATGCAAAGTAGAACCTTTCTCAATGTTTTTCGCTTTTTGCGAAATTTCCTCTACGAGGAAGTATAATCAATTATGGCTCTCTCATAGAGGGAGCTTTGTATAAAGCGAAAAGTGTCGAAGTAACTTACACTTTGAGAGCTTATTTTCGAATTAAATTGCAGCGTTTATAATTCCACATGGTGAAGGTAATCCATATGAATTCAGCCACCAAAAAAAAACTAGGATGCAAATTAGAACGTGGCACATTGCTTCCCCAGTATTTTTCGCTTTTTACTGCAGACTGAACCTCGTATTAAAAGGTTTCATCGCACTCGTATCGTAATATACTATTCTATGGCTGAATGTGCCCTTTCCGCGGATGGGTATAGAAAAGAAAAAGGTAAAAATAAAACACCCTAATATGTACATACTTACTTATAGAGATAGCTATGTAAAAATCAACGAATAATGAGGAAGCAATGGCCAAGGCTTTTTCCAATTGTGGCAAATGTGGTGAGTACCTGAAGGGCTTGAAGCACCTGGTCGAAGGAAAGAAGACTTTAGAAGCTCGGTCTGCGTCTCGACCTCGGGGTCAAGTAGCACAGTCGCGCGAACGATATCGAGTCTCTCTTTGTCGTTCGTGACTCCTCGAGAATTCTCTCAAGTACCTGTTCTTCGGCCCTTGTGGCATTCTCTCGCACTTCAGATTCTTTCAGTATTGTTGTTAAAGCAAAGTGCTTCATAAAACAAACCGGACAATAACAAAATTAACTTAAGATGCATTCCACAAAAATGTTCATCTCAAAAATTTGATTTCTACACTAAGATCGATTTGAAAAAAAAAATCCCTGCCTTAAACAAAAATGATGTGAAAAAAATATAATTTTTCGGAACGTACTTGTTTTTTGGTATCGTATTCAAATGAAAATACATATAGTTTAATGAATTTATATTTCCGTTACAATGCATAAAGTGGGGTTTTCGTTTGCATTTTACAGACTGCGCATGATCAGTAATATATTTTAGAGATTTTGTTAAATATTGATTTCCGGTTTATGATTTAAACTAGGGTGTTATTGTGGCTCACGCGCTTCGCGCGGTCGTGAAACCTCGGTTGCATATGTTTAATATCTTCAGTATTGTAAAACGACGTGCTCAAAATTCCATTACTAACTTGGGACGACTCACTCAAAATTCCATGGCCGACTTGAAACAGCACGCTCAAAATTTCATGGCCAACTTGAACCGACTCATTCATAATTCCATGGCCAACTTGAAAAGTTTTTGTAATTTAAAAAATTTTTGAAATTGTTTAATTTTGTTAATTTTTTTACTTTTTGGATTTTTTTAAATTTTCGAAATTTTTGATTTTTTTTAATTTTTGTAATTTTTTAAAATTTATTTTAATTTTTGTAATTTTTGAAATTTTTGATGTTCAATATTTTTGAAATTTTTGAAATCTTAGAAATCTTAGATATTCTTAAAAAAAATTAAATTTGGAACATACAGACACAAACATTTTTGGCTACTTCCTTATATAATAAGTATAGATATCCCTGTTGAAAAAATATTGTATTTGCGAAGTACATAGTATTTCTAGTACTTGTTACTTGAAGTACTTGTTACTTATAGTAATTGATACTTAAAGTACTTCATAGTTAGAGTACTTCGCTCAGCCCTGAACTAGTCGAAAGGTGTTCGGTCAGAAAAGCCAATAAATAACAAGCCCAAGTCTTGATCACGAAATTCCGGTAACATCTAACTTAAACTTCTTCTTAGACATACTTGTTGCCCGGTAAATATATAACGCTCGTTTTTCATCGTTCCTTCGATATTCGATACTCGTGGGACTCGTCTCTTCATCTCACTATCGTTCTTACCGAGAGTTTCGAAGAATAGAGAAGTGTAAGGAGAGGTTTTAAGATGGAAGTGAGCGTGGAGTTTGAAAGAGGAGCATAGAAAAGCGCCTTAACGGTGAAGGGTTAACGGTCCCTTTTGTAAATCACCTCGTGCTCAGTCTTCGTTCTTTTCTTTCTCATTCGCAATTCGCTTCTCGTTTACACGATATATTGTATTCCTTGCGTGTTTCAGTGTCGCCTGCTAGTTCATCGTCCAGGCGAGGAAAAGGTGGAGAAAAAAATAGTCGCGGGCAACCGCGCGCGACAAGTATGACGAGCAAAACGAACCGAGAGAGAGTCCAGTAACCCGAGAATCCCGCCCCAACGTAGTGTCCACGTAATCTTGCGGATGAGATATCCCCGAGGGCTCAGCTCGACTTAGGTCGACGTCAAGGAACGGGAAGCCCCAAGATGTGCGCAAACGAAGAGAGAAGGAAGGAGAGAAGTCACGACCGGGATTCGACGAGCTACCGTCGTAATTTACTTATCGATCATTGCTGCCCTGCAGTACATAGACCTTTTACTACAGCTTTGTACTGTTTCCATTTAAATGCTATCCGCGTTCCTGGAAATGACCGCGCCAATCGTAATCGTATAAATCAAATTCAATTAATAGGGTCAATATGGGATTTAGCTTTTTTGGGAGTTTAATGTATATTTTCTTTCCTTCGGGGATGATTAGGGGGTAATCGTATGTTTTTCTCATAGAGGACTTTTTTTTACAGGTGGGAGCGGAGGTAATTTTGTTTTTTTCGAGGACTTATGTCAGGACACTCAGCATGGACCAAAATATAAAAGAATAGCACAGGAATGTGTCGACATTTGCTTTTCCGATATATTGGGAATCATCGCAGACATTGGTGGAAATAATACCACGAAAAATGTTTCTTCGAAACAAATTGTAACGCTAGGTATTAAAAGTGGAGCCGTTCCATTAAAAAAAATGTCTTGCGAACAGAAAATCCTATAGAAAAATCTTTTGCAAACAAAAAACCTCATGGAAAAATCTCTTGCAAACAAAAAATTCCATTAAAACAATCTTTTGCAAACAAGAAATACTATAAAAATATTTCTCGGAAACAAAAATAACTTACAGAAAATAAATCCGAATCAATATATAAGCCAAGTAAAATCCTTCGGTAGATGTTTAACAGATGTAGATCTGTTTAACTAAGTTTCTCTAAAAAAAATAGATTTCTCAATAGATTTCTTTGAAAAAAAAACTTGGCGTGTCAGCGTTTTGCTTCCGTACATAGTCCTATTAGTTGAAATAATCCATATATTGATTTTAATATTGATTATTTCGACTAATATCGAACGATAACCTAGCCTTCAAATTTTTGGATTTACTTTACTGATTCGATTCACTATACTAAAATAAAGAGATAGCCCAAATTTAAGATTTTTCGCTCATTCTTACCAAAGCGAATCGTTACATTAGTTATTCAATGATATAGTTAGTTAGATACAATAATTTGCAAATAAAAATTTAAACGTCTTACCAAAGTTGATCAGAAAAATTCAGAGTACTATTTTTCATCGAAAATATTCCGAAATTACCGAAAAAAATTTTCATATTCAAGCTCGACGACATTATTAAGGTCAAAAAGTGAATTGGAAACATAAGAATTTTATTTTTTATTTTATTTTTTATTTTATTTTTTATTTTATTTTTTATTTTATTTTTTATTTTATTTTTTATTTTATTTTTTATTTTATTTTTTATTTTATTTTTTATTTTATTTTTTATTTTATTTTTTATTTTATTTTTTATTTTATTTTTTATTTTATTTTTTATTTTATTTTTTATTTTATTTTTTATTTTATTTTTTATTTTATTTTTTATTTTATTTTTTATTTTATTTTTTATTTTATTTTTTATTTTATTTTTTATTTTATTTTTATTTTATTTTTTATTTTATTTTTTATTTTATTTTTTATTTTTTATTTTTGATTTTTTATTTTAGTTCCTATTCCCATAATACGTCATTACACTACTCCAATATTTCGCAAACAAATTTATTCTCAACTTACAAACTTTCACTTGCAAATGTGACAAGTGTAAAATTATAAGAACGTATTGCATAGCTAAATTCGATTGGGCTGTTCTGTACAGCAGTGCTAAAAACGAATGAACTAGAGCTGATAGAATTTATAACTTCCGCAAAATGGCCATAAAGTTGGAGACGAATGAGAATTATGAAAAGCGTTGATCATTATCATAATGCGCTATTGCGAGATAGTTAAACGTCGTTCGGACAATTGCAGCTAGTCACGAAACGGTGGCCCGCACTTTTTTTCTACTTCATTATAAATAATTCCTTTTTCTTTCTCCCGCGATTGGAGGGGAATCGTTATCGAAGCAGGTTGTTGCACGAGAGCCCGTGCAACTGTATCGATGCTGCACTTTCGCTTCGCTTGGCTGTATAACCCACAGCCCGCGGCGTGCACTGTTCTTCTCATCTTAATGGGCGCCTCCCGCTTGACCTGTGAAGGTAATTCCTTGGTAAAGAACCATGAATTTCTTTTTTTTTTAATGTATCTATATTAATTAACCAATTTAACGCTTTTACGTACACTGTTAAAGTAGTTCTTGCGTATTAACCTTTCTGAGCTTTAAGACTTAAGATTTTTTAAATATAATAGTTGAATCCCTTCGAAATGCGATTGCAAAGTTTCAAGCTGGGTTATCGACTAAATTAATGAGAAAATAAATATTTAAAAAAGAATTCTTATGCACGGGCTCTTATGAGGAACTAACCGATTTCGTACTTCGGAACGAAAATTAACACGTATAAACTGAACTTTTATACAATATCTTTTATGCAATATGCTTTGGATTCCTTAGAGTGTCACGATTCCGTATAAAATATAAATAAGGGATGTTATAGAAGTATTTGGGTGTAATTTCAACGACTCAGTTGAAATACGTAACTCAGTAGTTACGGATAACCGGATTTAGCGGACGATGATAGAAATCAACATAACCTCGGCCATTTTGATTTTGGGATGTTTGGAAAATATACGTTTTTTTTTTCATTTATTGTCGAATATCATCCAATATTCAAATATACGTCCATTCGTATACACTGATATTACCATTGTGTACAATTTGAAGCATGTGTGTAGCGTATTAACGGAGAATAATGGTAACTACGAAAAAGCGCGTTTTTACCGATCTTAATTGACCCTTGAATCGAATTTGTATTCGGTTCAACGGTCAGTTAAATTTTGTGAAACAATGACTAAACGAGACTCTGTTAAAAAATCGATTCTAAGATTGGTTGAAAAATCGCTTAAAAATGGGTTAAAAAGTTCCTTTAAAAGATAAGTTGGAAAATCGGTTCCAAGATCGGTTCAAAAATCGGTTAGGAAATACGTTAAAAATCGTATGAAAGGTTGAATTTGGGCTTAAGATCGGTTAGAAAAGTGGGTATAAATCGGTTAGAAAATAGGTTCAAAGTCAATTACAAAATAGGTTTAAAATCGGTTAGAAAATAAGTCTAAAAGATAGACTGGAAAATCGTTTGAAAGATAGATTGAAAAATCGTTTGAAAGATAGTTTGAAAAATCGTTTGAAAGATAGATTGAAAAATCGTTCGAAAGATAGTTTGAAAAATCGTTTGACGGATAGTTTGAAAAATCGTTCGAAAGATAGTTTGAAAAATCATTTGACGGATAGTTTATAAAATCACTTGAAAGATAGATTGAAAAATCGTTCGATAGATAGGTTAAAAAATCAGTAAAAAGACAAGCTGAAAAATCGGTTAGCAGATAGGTCGAAAAATCGTTCGAAAAATGGATTGAAAAATCAGTTGGAAAATCGGTAACAGCGTTTGCCATGGACGTTCTTTTGCCCCACTTCTAGATATTCAGCGTGTCTTTCTTCTTCTCGCCAGCAAATCAGCGAGGAGAAAAATCTGAGACACGTGAATTGGCGTATATCGCTGATCGTTTTACGATGTAAAAGAAACTCGCGCTTTCATGCTTTCACCGACTCGTGGAATCACGAATTTACAAAACAATCGAAGTCTCTCACGATGCGCGAGTAACGCTGTGAGAATGAGCAACTCCGGTTTATTCTCATAGAAGCGTATATGCTTATTACAGGTTTATTGTAGCGGCATATACATGAGAGTCGATGGGTTTTATGCAGTTTCCCCTCCCCCTCGTTTCTCACATGGCTGTTCTATCGTTCACCGAACGAGCGAGTGTGAGTTCCACGTAGAAAAGGAGTGGAACAAAAACCACACGAGTTCTCTCGTCCTTTCGCGAAGTCAACTGCTCGTAAAGCCGGAACGAATTTTACTTTTATGCAAGACAAAACTGACCGTTGTAATCTAATCGAGACCCAGAACTCGCTCGACTGGATCGCGTGGCAAATTGAAAGGCTTTTCATCCCGACAAAAACGAAAATTGTACGTACATGAATTTAACGCTCGTTGATAATTCACGATTAATTTTGCAACTTCTTGTTGCAGAAAAACTGCAATAGGGCTGACAATATTTTATGCGATTTCGATTGAGCCTATTGATAGAAAAATAAAAGAAGAAGTTATCTTTGAATTCTTCACAATAAGTGGCTACATATCGTCAACAGATTGGATAAAAATGTATTGGTGGTAAATTCATGGAGCATATATAAAATGTGTAGAGTATTTTTACTTTCCCATGCTTATTAAATACTAAAGTGATGAGAGTGTCAATTACTGTTTCCCGAAATATGCAGCTAAAACGATGTTTTTAAAAAACACAGGGTGCTGACACTTTTATTTATTGTAATTATTTAATTCATTGAAATTATAATCTTTATTGAATTTATTGCAATTATTAAATGTATTAAATTGTTTAAATTGATTAAATTAATTTTATTAATTTTATTTATTTTATTTATTTTATTTATTTTACTTGTTCACTTAGTAGGATAAACCGACAAGTAAATCGACAGTTGAGCAGGCAAAAAACCCCAGTGAATGGACGCTTCTTATACACGTGCTTTTACGGACAGTGTCCATTCACTGGTCCCCGTCCAACGATTGGCTCGCTCACCCTACAAGCTTTTAATAGAAAACGCGAGCAAAAATGGATCGACTAATGTCAAAATATTGCCGATAAGATGAGCCAATCGATGCTTGGGTGGCCAGCGGTCATTTAATTAGCCCGGAAGAAGCGAAGCTCTCAAGTATCGTAACACTTTCCGAGTATATTAGTGTCTCGACCGGGTGATCCGAAAGGTGAATGAAAAATAAGCGAGGAGCATGCGTCGAAGATCTCGCGAGTAAAGCCGGCACCGCACAAGCCAGTGGAACGAAGTGCTACTGGCTCGCGTTACTTTGAGAAGAGTTAAGGGTTAGAAGAGGATAGAGATAAAAGTAAGCGACGCGGGAACGATGAGCACCTGCTGCTTTTGCTCCTTCTGCTGCAGAAGCAACAGGTTGTCTTAACTCTTTCCTCGTTATTCTTCTTATTTTTATTTATTTCTCTTGCTCAAACGACGACGAGGTATTTTATTTGAAAATTATCCGTCCACATACACGAACGTGTAATTGCGAACTCAGTGTAATTTAGCTCTCGAGCGTGTTGCACTCCGATGTGTGTACATACGGTGAGCGAAGGGTAATTATAGAAGAGGGCTTCACTAGAGGCGTTGTGGTAAATTTCTTCCTTCCGGTGGAAGAGCGTAATCTCCACCGATTCTTTCAGATGTATCGAAAGTCGTGGAGTTCGCCGAGTGTACGGCCTGATTGGGAGGGCCTCCGATTAATTTTGCTTCCCCATCGAGAAAACTTTGTTTTCATACTAATTTTTGTTTGCGAACTTTGTGTCTGCGTGTGTGTGTGGGCGTTTTTTTTACCTTGCGAGTCGGCCGTGCCGTCACCGAGCATGTGGGCCGTGCTGTCACCGTGCTATCACCGTACCGTCACTATACTATCACCGTACCGACACTGTGCTATCATCGTACCGTCACTGTGCTATCACCGTACCGTCACTGTACTATCACCGTACCGTCACTGTGCTACCACCGTACCGATCACTGTGCTGTCACCGTACCGTCACTATACTATCATCGTACCGTCACTGTGCTATCATCGTACCGACACTGTGCTATCACCGTACCGACACTCTGCTATCACCGTGCTATATCTATACAGTGACCGTGATATCACTATACCGTCACCGTGATATCAGCGTGCCGTCACCGTGCTATCACCGTGGACTCTACTCTGGCTACTTCACTAAACGACCTGTTTTTGAAGTACTTTACTCTAAGTACTTCACTGGAAAAACTGTACTTAAAGTACTGTACTTGAAATACTTCTATTCCAGCTGGTTCTTGTTTTACACCTGTACTTGAAGTACGGGCTTTGAGAACTAAACGAGTGCCATGTACTTGGAGTTTTTCCCAACTCTGTTTTATAATAATAGCCATTTGTTCACGAAGACATATTATTGATAAAACAGATGTATACGTAAGACACACACGGGTAACTGTGGGGGCCACATGTTGTAGCTGTAGTCTGTGTTTACATTCTCGACGAAAAAAGTGACGTAGCTTCGGTGCCGTGAGGCAAACTCAAGACTGACTATATATCGGAGGCGGGGTTAAAGTTCCGAACAGTAAATCCACGAAAGACTAAAATTCCGAAATTTAATATTTTATCTACGGGTGGGGGTCAAAATAGCGAATTACCAAAATAGTGAATGGTCAAAATAGCGAATTTCGAAATTAGGAACGTCTGAATCTAGAATGGTCATCATTATGGTATTTGCTATTTCAGCTATTCGCTATTTTGACCTTCATCTTATTAAAATGTAATCAAAATAGCGAATGATAAAAATGGCCAATTTAGAGGTTTCTTATTTTTTATGCGCTACTTTAGCCATTCGCTATTTTGACCCCCGCCCACGATTTTATAAAAAATAGCACTCATTTGACTTGTGTGAAGCGCTCTCAAACCTTCTTAAAGCTTAACCCTGAGAATTAGCGTTGAAGTGCTCAATAAAAGTCAAGTTCAATCGCTTGCAGGTTACTAATCGAGAAATGGCCACGTGGTCGTTCGCCGTCACTGGTGGGGGAGACTATACGCTTTCCAGGCTTAAGGGGGTTGCGACTGACGCCGGTAAAAGTTAATGCACCATGCTGGGATGAAGCACATAAGGCATAGGCACATTTCTACCTTTATACTATACACCATTTCGATCGCTCAGCTCCTGCGAACTCTGTGGCTAGCAGGTCGCGTGGGTGGTGAACGCTGGGCTGGGAAACTACCCCTATCGCGACTGTCCGGGGGAAACCGCGTCCGAAGGGGTCAAGTCCGTCGCTGTTGCGAGCGGATAGTGACAGTCCGGTTCGTGCGACCGTTCGTATCGCACGATTTTACCTCTTCGACCTTCTTAACACGAAAACAATAATTCTAATTTTATTTTTTCCCGAGTCAAGAAATATCGGTTCAGTGTCGACGTTGAGGAATTTTTTGTTTTCAACGTCGAGAAGATAATATAATGGAATTTTGATAATCATTGATAGGCGTTCGTCGAGTGAGTACTCAGAGTTGAGTTTTGATGCAATTATTTTTTCTTGCTTAACCAAAATTTTATTTCCAATTTTCAATGTATAATTTTTTTTTTTTCATTGATAGAAATGTACAAGTATTGAAAAAAAGTAATTAATATTGACTGAAGTTCTTTGTATTCTTTAGTAGAATTCTTATTCATTTGATGTACTATAATAAGTTTTGATACAAAAATTTTTGTGTCCACCTAAATGGTGGTTTAATTTTTCTGAATTTTCTGAATACATTTTTTTTATTGGTTGAAAGTTGCAATTATTTTAAAAAATGAAGCAATTAATATTAATTGAAGTTCTTTGTATTCCTGAACAAACTTTTATTTCAAATTTTCAATGCATAATTTTTTTTTTTCATTGATAGAAATGTGCAAGTATTAAAAAAAAGTAATTAATATTGATTGCAATTCTTTGTATTCTTTGGTAGAATTCTTATTCATTTGATGTACTATAATAAGTTTTGATACAAAACTTTTTTTTTCCTTCACCTAAATTGATTGGTTGGTAAATTGGTGGTTTAATTTTTCTGAATTATCTTAATACATTTTTTTTGTTGGTTGAAAGTCATGCAATTATTAGGAAAAGGAAGCATTTAATATTAATTGAAGTTGTTTGTATTCTTCAGTAGAATTCTTATTCATTTGTTGTACCATAATGAGCAAGCGCTGGGAATCGGAATTGAGAAACTGAGTTTGTAGTTGTTAAGGGAATATTGAAGTGGGAATTAAAAGTAATTAGTCGACTTTTGTTTATTCATCAATTAATTTCCCATGACGTTTATGTTTATTTCAAGTAGAGGAAAGTAGTTTTGCAATTACTGGGTTTGGCTGAGGTTAGCGTGGCGGGAAAAGGGCGCCTCTAGCGATAAGTTTACTACTTCCTCCTCCGGAATATTCAAGGGGGCTTAAAAGTCGATCTTGAACTTCGGTAATGTCAAACGGCGACGTCGGGACTACGCACCGGTAATAACTTTGCTTGTGTATCGTTCCCACGTGGATTGTCGACATTAAAAGTGAACTTTTCTTTAACTTTGATACTGTCCCTTTTAATTTCAAATGATAAGTTCATAGGGGAAGCTTTGATTTTGTGGAAATCATTGTTTTTACAAACCCTAGCAATCCGGTGCTTTTTTGCAAACAATAAAGTTGCAAGGTTGAACTTTGCAAATTGCTTCCTTATTATTTTTAGTTTTTCTTACAAAGCGCCCTCTATGAGGAAGGTGTTAATGGAATTTTTTTACTCGATCAACTTTTCATCTCAAATAAGAATTTGAAGACAAATTTTTTGTTTTTTTGATTCATAATTCAAAAATTAAAATTAAATTTTTTTTTTTAGTATATCGCAAATCCCAAACGTGATCTTTTTTAAGATGTTATTTTGAATGTGGAAAAAAATTCTCAAAGAGAAAAGTCAAAATCTGCGATTGTGGTTCCTTTTTTTTTAATTTTGATTTCATTTTTTTCACTTCCTGACGCTTATATTGATTGCCAAAGTCGTCGTATTTTTTTTTCCTCACTCATTTCATACTTAAAATATCATCAGATGCTGATTCTCCATAAATAATGGATCTTTTTTTTTCATGAATAATTCGAACGCTTCGAGTTTTCAGAAAAATTAAAAAATTAAACAAATTCCATTCTTTATGGAGAATTGGCATTTGATATTTCAAATATGAAATAAGTGACGAAAAAAAAAAAAACCTATAATTTTGCAACAAATATAGACGTCAGGAAGTGAAAAAAATTAATATAAAAATTAATAAAAATTGATTTTGGCTTTTCCATAGAGGAGTTTTGTAAGAAGAACTAAGAATAATAAGGAAGCTATTTGCAAAGTCCAACTTTGCAGCTTTATTTCTTATGAAAGTGACATTTCTAGAAAATTGAAACCGCATAAAGAATTATGACAAAACTTTGAACCTATTATTGCTCTACTTAGCAATAATCGATTTCATGTCTGAAGTTTGACTTCGCTACACTATCAGAAAAGATTGGAAGTTTTTACTATAAGCTCGTCATCGTAATTTAATAAACAATCGTGGTATGGAATTCATGTACTTTTCCAGTAAAATTAAAGCAAATTATTGAAACCCAAGTGCTTTTACTGTAAAATAAAAGTAAATTATTAAATATGCTGTACCATACATCTATTTTATATTACACTTGTATACTAAATTTTATATATTAGTTTATGAATAAAAACTTCTAGTAGAAGTACTAAATTTTCAAGTAGATTTTTTTTACAGTGTATCTTATGTTTTTTTAAAGTTAATGCAATTACATAATTATCCAAAAACTTAAAATTCTTCCAAACTGGAACGATATTACATATTATAATGTAACTATGTACTAATCATCGCTAGATAGTCCTGATTTCATGTATGAAAGTTGCGTTTGTTGTCTCATGTTTTACCAAAGTTATGGCAAAAACGTGATTTTTTTCGAAAATTTCAAAACTTGTTGAAATCTGAACCGCTTTTTCGACTTCTGTCAAATTCAATATCAAACAACACTAACAGTACCTGCACGTTTAAATAATTAGTAGTCGTAAAAGAGTTTTATTAACAATACGCCTTACATTTTTTTTTCTTCCTTGCGATACATTTTTTTTTAAATTCAATTAATGCCAATTAACCGCAAACGCATTGCCAATGAGCCCATCGACCGGAGTCCTTCAGTCTTGGCTTTCTAAAAATGTGGTCGTATAAAATATTTCCTTTATAAATAAAGCGTAATTTATTTTCCGTTTAGGGTTCTGCAGCCATAAGTGCAAGACGTTATTGTAGAGTTAGAGCAGAGTGTTTCGGTCTTTAATTTACATTTGGTGTATAAAGAATTATTTAGCAAATTATCGCTATTTTTATAGAACCTAGAGCGTGCACTTTTTTTTTTAATTCAAAAAGCTATAAAATTAGGATTTGTCCATACATTAAAAAAAAAAAATTGCACCATTTAAAGAGAAACATCTGCTTCACTTGTGTACCAAATTTTAGCTGAATCGGTTGAACGGTTCTCGAGTTACGGCTGATTGAAATTTTGAAGTCCTGCACACTCACATACATAAGGACATTTTTTCTGAACCATATTTCACAATTTTTGGAACATTTTAAGTGTCCTGACATGAAAATAAAAAAAATTAAAAAAATTTCTCTGTACCGACAGAAATACCTTAAGATGAAAATACTAAAACATTGAGCGACTCCATTTTCATATCAGCGATAACAAGAAATTATATTCGATTTGCAAAGAATTTGAGAGAGTAACGCATAAATTTCAACGTCGAGATAATGAGCTGGAATATATAGAAGGCCTAGAAAAGCCTTTCTAAGCACGCTAACTCGATGCTAGCGACCGACATCACACGTCCACTCCGGATGACTCTTAATTCAAGGAAATTGTTCAATTTCCCGTCTCAACTCAATCTTGTCTACGTGACTTAAGTTTCAAGACATTTTAACAGCAATTGTAAAATACATACTAATTAGTATATTGAATTAATGATAATTATGACAATTAGATAACATTTTTAAAAAATTAAATTTGAAGCGATTCCATCGAATTTCAGCCAGCAACATTTTTTTTCCCTCAAATTCCAAAAAGTCGGGTTTTGTTTTCGCAAAAACTTCACCAAATTTCACAATGTGGTAAAATAGAAATCTGATGCGATATTAAAATTTTTTATTTTTTATTCGAACGACTCCGAATTAATTTCCTTAAGGAAAATTCCCCCCCTTCCAAATCCAGTAACATTATTTCTCAGGTGATTACGACGAAATTTTTTTTCATCGCTCAAGTTTTCATCTCAAACAAGAATATGAAGTCAATTTTTTTTTTTTTTTTCGAAATTCAAAAATAAAAATTGAATTTTTTTTTTAGTGTATCGCAAATCTCAAACGTAATCTTTTGTAAATGTTATTTTTAATGATGGAAAAAATTCTCGAAGAGGACAGTCAAAATCTGCGATTGTGGTTCCATTTTTTTCACTTCCTGACGTATATATTTGTTGCAAAGTTGTCGCATTTCTTTTCGTCGCCCATTTCATACTTGAAATATTATCAGATGCTAATTCTCCACGAAGAATTGAATTTTTTCATTTTTTTGAAAACTCGAAGCGTTCGAATTATTCATTTAAAAAAATCCATTATTATGGATATGCAATAAAATGATTTTTACGCGTTTAATATCTATCAATTTAATTTTTCTTAAATCGCGAAAAAAAACGAAGTCCGGGACGCTTTAAGTCTAAGTTTACAAATATTGATATCCGATACAAGATTTATAAGAATTTTGTCATATTTTAAAATTCCGACCCTCGGTTCGTTATAAATAACCATAAGTATGTATAAATTTTAAAAAAAAATCTAAAAATTGTGGTTGCTTCTTAGAGATGCAACAGTAATATGAAACATGGGGAATGAATCAAAAAAACAAAAATAATGATGATAGTAAGAATGAATGAATTTTTTTTTATACATGTTTCTTTCTAATTTCTTATTGCAATTTTTTTTGTATTCAGATTCTGACGGATGGTGCTGCTGAAAAATCCGTCGCCGCAGCGTGGCGGAAGTCCCAAGAAGGAGTCCTCGGGAACGGCATCGCAAGAGCAGCAGCGTAAAAATCAACGAAGATCGAGGGGCAACAGTCCGAGCGATAGATCGAACGGATCCAGAGGCAGCAGTCCTGGAAAAAGCAGCACAGGCTCAAAAGGAAAATCGCCTAGTTTCTTTCCATCTCGAGGAAGCGAGTAAGTGTTGCGGCTATTAAAAAATTATCGCAAAGCTATGAGAATTTTTTCTACCGTTGTAGAGAAAGTAGAATTTATTTCGCAGCGATAATTAATTATAAATTATTATTATATATTTTCATAGCCGTGATTATAAAAATATAATGACACTTATATCATAATTATCAAATTACCAAAAATGTAATGACTGTTGCTTTGGGAATTCCAACTCTTAATTTGACTGCTCAAAAAAGAGTCGAAATTTTGAATTTGGTTTTGCTCATAAATTATGGGAGAAAGTGAAGCTTTCTTTCAGACAGTACACATGGTGTATTTTTTACGGATTCGAGTTAGGTCTGACCCTTGACCTATCGAATTTTGTCCACGATATTTTGTGTTTTCGTCCCAACTCTCGAAAGAGATTGAAATTTTTTGCGACTTTTTTTTCTTAAATTTGGATTAATTATAATTTTGCAAAATAAAAATGTGGGTAGTTCTGCTATCAGAAAGGGAGAAAAGTTACTTTTTTCAAAATCGCTCCAAAAATAGTTGTGACGGGTGTTTTCAGGGGTGCAATATACGTCTTAAAAACGATGGTGAAGACGAAAATTCGATATCTTGAAGAAAAATAAATTTTTGTTGGATTGGTCGGATCTGTGAATTCTGCTATCAGAAACGGACAAAAGTTACTTTTTTCAAAATCACTCCAAAAATGGTTGTAACGGGTGTTTTCAGGGGTGCAATATATGACCTAAAAACGATGGTGAAGACGAAAATTCGATATCTTGAAGAAAAATAAATTTTTGTTGGATTGGTCGGATCTGTGAATTCTGCTATCAGAAACGGACAAAAGTTACTTTTTTCAAAATCACTCCAAAAATGGTTGTAACGGGTGTTTTCAGGGGTGCAATATATGACCTAAAAACGATGGTGAAGACGAAAATTCGATATCTTGAAGAGAAAAAAAATTTTGTTGGATTGGTCGACCATATGTCGAATCTGTGAATTCTGCTATCAGAAACGGACAAAAGTTACTTTTTTCAAAATCACTTTAAAAATGGTTGTAACGGGTGTTTTCAGGGGTGCAATAAACGACCTAAAAACGATGGTGAAGACGAAAATTCGATATCTTGAAGAGAAAAAAAATTTTGTTGGATTGGTCGACATATGTCGAATCTGTGAATTCTGCTATCAGAAACGGACAAAAGTTACTTTTTCCAAAATCACTCCAAAAATAGTTGTAACGGGTGTTTTCAGGGGTGCAATATACGACTTAAAAACGATCGTGAAGACGAAAATTCGATATCTTGAAGAAAAATAAATTTTTGTTGGATTGGTCGGATCTGTGAATTCTGCTATCAGAAACGGACAAAAGTTACTTTTTTCAAAATCACTCCAAAAATAGTTGTAACGGGTGTTTTCGGGGGTGCAATATACGACCTAAAAACGATGGTGAAGACGAAAATTCGATATCTTGAACAGAAAAAAAATTTTGTTGGATTGGTCGACCATATGTCCAATCTATGAATTCTGCTATCAGAAACGGACAAAAGTTACTTTTTCCAAAATCACTCCAAAAATGGTTGTAACGGGTGTTTTCAGGGGTGCAATAAACGACCTAAAAACGATGGTGAAGACGAAAATTCGATATCTTGAAGAAAAAAAAATTTTTGTCGTATTGGTCGGATCTGTGAATTCTGCTATCAGAAACGGACAAAAGTTACTTTTTCCAAAACCACTCCAAAAATGGTTGTAACAGGTGTTTGCAGGGGTGCAATATACGACTTAAGAACGATGGTAAAGCCGAAAACTCGATATGTTGAAGAAAAAAAAAATTTCATGTGCTTCGACAGAAAGAGAGAAGGAAAAAGACTCTCGCTTTCGTAGATCGTAGATCGTTGGTCGCGCTGCAGTCGCTCGGTAAAACGCAGTGCGCGAACTTCTCGGCAAATGTGCGCTCGCGAGGTTAGCAACGCTTCTACTTTCGTTGCACTTGCATGCACGAGCGCGCCGACGTTTCGCACGAACATCGGCGATTCACTCGCTCATCTTGGCTTTCTGTAAGCTGTCCAGTATATATATATATATATATACAGTTGACATGTGTTTATACGAGGCAAACATCGTGTACGAACAAAGCTATCTGCCGCGATCCCTGCGAGTCTAACTGGGGATATATATCGATCGTCCTAGATGCTCGTATTCCTCGGTTCGCTTTTGAATACCGGTATTTTTTTTTTATTCCTTGGCTACGAGAACGAAGTATGTGCAGCACTCGCACAACTTAAGCTGTTGACAGTGTATATTGTTATCGTGTTCACTTTAACGGTCAATTTACCGGCAAATTGACCGGTGAAAATAAAGATAAATACCGATTTGACCGATTTCTTTGTCCGCCATATTTGTCGATTCCATAAATAAAGCTCAATGTTTTTATCCATAAATTGTTGATTCGCATTGATAAATGGATTTTGTAAGTGGTCTACTTGGTTATATATCGAAATATCGCATTGTCGCTATTCTGTAGCTCACTTCATAGCGCATATGGCAAGTTACTTGAATTATTTTAAAAAGGATGAAATGGGAGTAATTTCACAAAAACTGAAAAACTTTTATCTGCAAATAGAGCTTGATTGACAAACAAATTGGGTGAACGATAAATTTTGCAATGACAAAATAGCAGCTCATCTAACCGATCGATTTCTTTGTCCGTTTTTCGAAAACGGTAAAAAAAATCTTGACCAAACTTTTGTCCGTCGATTCAATGAATATCGTCCAGTTTTTTTATCCGTCAGTTAAAGTAATAAATTGTTGATTCGCTTTGATCAATGAATTTTGCAAATTGTCCACTTGAGTATATCGAAATATCGCAAGATGGCCGCCATTGACGCATATTCTGTAACTCACTTCATACTGCATAAGGCAGAGTGTTTGAATTACTTAAAAAAGAATGAAATTGAAATGATTTTGTAAAAATTTTACAAAAATTAAAAATTCCAACTGAACATAAAGCTGGACCAATAAGCACATTGGGTTAAGGAAAAGTTGTGAAATGGTAAAATAATCATTCGCATATTATCGTCGGGCGATTATTAATATATAATATAGAGAAAAATCAGATAACATGAAGAACTTAGTAACGAATGAATCTTATAAACTTGAAAAATGTTTGAAAGAAGTTAACCTCGTCAACTCAATTTAAATTCGGAATAAGTATTATTTGACGGTTTGGAATTTTTTTTACCGGAAATGACCGGTAATGTAACCGGAAAAATACCGATTATCTGACTGACTAACACAATTGACCGGTAAATCTACAATCTTAGTTCCCGTAGAATACGCGAGGTTTCGTCGAAGTGATAGAAGAACGAAGGGGAGAAAAAAGGCGACTAGACAACGCGAGTACCGAGAATCATCGGTCACTGCGGCTCTACTGTAGATCTGGGACAAAGATTATCGAAGACATTCCGACTTAACACTTATCCTCTATCCGGCAAAGCACGTTTTATTTTTCACATAATCACTATAATGTGTGGTCGAGGCAATACCGCGTTGCCGAATGGAATATAAAATGAATCAATAGATCTATAGATCATTAAAAAATGGAAACTGTAGTTTTGCTAATTTTTAGGTACATCTGTTCAAAACAATTGTTTATTTTTCTCCTACCCTCATTCGAATTGAAATCTAATCCTTTTTTTTTTTAATTTGCTAAATTCCTTTAAATTAGTTACATGTGTTCAAAACAATTCTTTATTTTTGTCCTACCGCCATTCGAATTGAAATCTAATCCTTTTTTTTTTGAATTTGTTAAATTCCTTTAAATTAGTTACATCTGTTCAAAACAATTCTTTATTTTTGTCCTACCGCCATTCGAATTAAAATCTAATCCTTTTTTTTGGAATTCATCAAATTCCTTTAAATACGGTTTTGTACGCGTAACAAAAATGTAAAAAATTTCTAGACAAACAAAAAAAAATCAGTAATATTCGCTCATGGATATCGATCTTTTTTTCAAAATAATAATATATAAAATGACCAACATATATTTCGTTGACACTGTGAACAAATATGTTATATTATTACCAAGATATTAATAATAAACATTGAAGTATCCACAAAATATTAGAATAATTTGAGTTATATGCAGCGATGAATGGTATGAAACATTCAATGAAAAGCTGACTAACCAAACTCATAATAAACGAAGATAAAGATAAATCTCAGTATAGAGTAAAGTTGATTAGAAATCAATAATAAGCGTAACCAATCACACAACAAACCTTACGAGGAATCTAAACATCATTATAAAAAAATTAAAAAACAGAATTTTCATGAAAGCTAGAAATTAACGGGAAAGCAACGTGACAATTCGAATCGTTACCTTTTTTTTCTATGAGGAAGCCAAAATCGATTAACATACTTCCTCATAGAAAAAAAGGTGAGTTTCCTCATAGCTTTGTTAAAAAAAAATAATAATGAGAAAACAATGTGCACGGTTCAACTTTTTTACAGGTTTTTTCAGTAATGTTACGCAGACGTTTATGAATCGCTTCAGTGTTCACATGTTTGTCATATTAATGTAGGATATTTACAGTGTATAGTTAAATATACGGCGTTTATTTTCCAGCGAAGCTTTGAGGGTTACGAGTCCGCGAATAATTTTCCTGCTTGCCCCACGCGCTGAGTCCGTCGCAAGCATTTCCTCATTCTGTGTACATATAAACAGAATGTGGTGCACCACACGACGTACCACTTATCATTTATGTATCAGAGAAATTAATGCACTATTGTGGACGTAATGTCCACGTAATGGATGAAGGCTGGATATGGTCGATGGTAAAATTATCGAATTAACACGAACATCGTTCCGGACAGACGTTTGCACACATTGAGTTTGCTTTTGTGATAATTGAAAAGCTTCAGGTGAGACGATTGCCGGTCAAGTTTTATTTTTCGATGGAATTTTTTCGAAGCACATCTCGACTTTGCTTGAAACGCTAAACTGTTAAAAAAGACTGGAAGTTTTAATGCATGAAATCGCAAATTAAATTTAATCACAATTGTGATAGAAAATTTATGTAAATTTGCAGCAAAATTACAGCAGATTATGGAAATTCAATGTACTTTTGCTTTAAATTTAATGTAAATTATTAAATTACTGTACTGTGCTTTAATTTTTCATCCAATTTGTATAGAAAATATATTATACTAGTTTATGGATAAAAACTTTCTGTATTGATACATTAAATTTCTTACAACTTGTATAGAAAATTTATTATACTAGTTTATGGATAAAACTTTCTGTATTGATACATTAAATTTCAAGTAAATTTTTTTTACTGTGTAGAGTCGAAGAGCGCGAAACTGGAGCCTAATTCAAATTTCACTAACACGAATCTTTTTACAATTGTCGATTGTAGCTGCTTAATTGATCTGTTTAATAAATCTTTTAAATTTTTGATCTATAAACAAATTTTTTTTCAGCCACAATGGACGAATTTTTATCTCGAATAAATTGTGAAAAATTAAACTGGTTATTTTGGCCGAGTCTCAGATCGACGTGCAACCCAAACTTTACTGCCTAAAAGTATACTGTGTGGAAAACGACTCACAGTTGAACACAGAAAAAATCAAAATTTTGCCATTCCGCAGAAGTTCGAAGTGGACAAATTTTACAATCCGTGAGAAACAAATAGAGATAACACGATATTTATAATTGAATAATTGAATAGCGATGCATTTCGATTATTTAATTATTTGAGTAGTAGAGTCATACTCATTTTTGTTAAAGCGATTCATTTAACTCGAAAAATAAATGGAAACAAAAATTACGATAAATATTAATCTGTTAATGACCAAAACCTTTGCAGATAAAAATGTCTATTATTAAATTTCTGCCTTTTTTCTGCATTGAAATTGTGCATAAATGACAGATCCGAAAAACGCATTTTCCCAATTATTACGTGTCCGCCAGTTTTTTTTTAATATAAAAAAAAGTAAGATAGATTTATAATAAAAAATTTTCTTTTCCTAATTTTTTTCTCTTATGTAGCAAATACCGGTAAATATCCATAACTACAAACATAATAACTACTACTAGATAATAATAATAACATAATAAATACCGACCAAGATCGGTAAAAAAATAAAATCTACTCCAGCATCGCCTTAATCTATAAAAAAAAAAAAAACACAAATGAAAGGAAAAGAGGGAACAAAATGTATTGAAACACGCTAATATTTACCGAGCAACTTCGGCAGAAGAAAAATTCAGTCCGACATCCCCTAAATATTACATAACGATTCCACGTCAAATTCAATTGACAAGCTTATGCATAAAAAGCTTCCAGTTTTTTTTTCTATAAGAAAATATACGTAAACATGCCACTCAAGTGTACACTAATGCGATTCATACACGGGAGCGTGAAATAGCTAGCTGGAAATACGTATTCGAGGGGATAGTCGAGGTAAAGGCGGACATACATGTGGCAGAAAGAAAATATCGATTGCGAGACCTTGCCCGTGTCACTTGGCTCACCCGCTCGATAATCGTAATGACCACATAGCTTCGACGATTTACATACATATGCATCTATACATGACTATCCGTCTATCCGTACATCCATTTGTAGGACTATCCGCTCTACTCATGAAAATGTATAAGCGAGTGTTTTAGCATTGTCGGTGGACAGTCGCGATTAGCGTGTACGCGAATAGAATTCGTTTGTTCACTAATATTCGAGGGTTGGAATTTATGCAGATGCGACGTAGAGGATCTAGGGAAAAAAAACGTCCATTCCTGTCCCGAGGTCGAGGCGAAATCGTAGGTACTGAACTCATGGAAATTGATAGTTTGGACAATCGATCCTTTAGGACATGAGAATGCATAAATATTATCGCTAATGTGTACATAAGTATCGTACCGCGAATCCACCGATGATGACGAGTGCAATATTCAATTTTGCGCTCATATGTGTGTGTATCTTTACTTTAATGAAAATCAACAGCCAAAGGACGAGAGGCACCGACGGAGGATTTGCGGAAAATTCGTCGAGAACAATTCGTCGAATACAATTAATCGAAAAACAAATTCGTCGAATAGTAACTCGTCGAATAATAATTCGTCGAATAATAATTCGTCGAATAATAATTCGTCGAATAATAATTCGTCGAATGATAATTCGTCGAATGATAATTCGTCGAATAATAATTCGTCGAATAATAATTCGTCGAATAATAATTCGTCGAATAATAATTCGTCGAATAATAATTCGTCGAATAATAATTCGTCGAATAATAATTCGTCGAATAATAATTCGTCGAATAATAATTCGTCGAATAATAGTTCGTCGAATAATAATTCGTCGAATAATAATTCGTCGAATAATAATTCGTCGATAATAATTCGTCGAATAATAATTCGTCGAATAATAATTCGTCGAACAATAATTCGTCGGATACAATTAATCGAAAAACAATTGGTCGAATACAATTAATCGAAAAATAATGGTTCGAATAGCAATTCATCGAATAGCAATTCATCGAATATCAATTCATCGAATAGCAATTCATCGGATAGCAATCCATAATTTCGAAACTCTCTCCTCTGTGAATAACAATATCATTTTACATTTACGGTTCAATCGCAATTGATTAGTAACGCGTCTTTAAATAAATAAAATTGGCGGTCACTGAAAAAAATTTGCAATCATTACGAAAATTTTAAAAAAATTCCAGACATACATGCATATTGTTTCATGTGTAAAATTGGAATAGATATTTCCTGCTATTCGACTTTGGAAAAGTTTCAAACGTCTTGGAAAGAATATAATTTAACATTCACGCGACGTTTATCATTCTGAAAGCCTTTTGTTATTTCTTTAGAAATACCCTGAACCTCATAAGTCACGAAGTCTGACACGAACTTTTCATTAGCACAAAAGGCTTCGTCGATCGTCAGTGGAAAAGTTTTGCGAAGCTAACGGTAACATTCCACTGCGATGTCGATGCGTTTTCTGCACCACAATAATACTTCGGTTTGTGGTTTCCGCTAAAAGTGAAGAGAAACGTTGATAAGCGTAGATACGAAAGATACAAATAATAAAGTACAAACGTCTATCACGTTAATAACTGGTCACCATCTTTGCGTTAACATGCAAATTATTCTTATAATTATTTGTTATGACCATTTAAGCTAATAATGCTGTATTATTTGTTATGACCATTTAAGCTAGTAATCCTTATTACACGTATCATGATAGCGATTATTTTTATGACCAATCAAGTTATTAATCTAGTTGGTAATAAGGTATAAAATTGCAAATACTTCTCGATAGTAATAAAATCTAAAAAATGCATGCATATCGAAGTTACGGAAAAGAATTATTTCGGATAATAATGATTTCAAAATGTTATTAACAAATTAATAAAAAAATCAATTAATTAACACTCTCCAGCGCAAAATGTTAATTTTTCGGAAATTTCGAAATTCCTCAAAAATTAACCCTGTTGATAGATTCATCGCAAATTCAATACGGATCTTCCTTTAGCCTAGCTCTATTTATAAAAAATTATTCAGCTCGATAGCTACTAATTTGCGGAAGTTAGAGAAACTACAGACATTTTACATGAAATTCTCAGCACTTGCTGCCATCAAGTATATCTTCGATGAATCAAGAAGATCGTTTGTACGAATCAATGAAAACTGTTTTAAGAACAATAAAATTTTTTTAATATTAAATGCTCAATAACTAAATTTAAATAAAATAAAAAATAAAATTTAAGTGCGGTATTTCAGAGCAGGACTCTGAAATGTACTAAAGTCAATTGCGTAAACGGAAAAATGTCTCGAAAACGATTATTTCCTCAATTTAGTTCACCTAACAAGCGAATATCCATGTATGAAGTGTATTGTGCAACATTGAACAATTTCTACCACATCGAATAAATGCGCAATGCCTTAGAATTGAATTTCATGCGGTTTTTTTAAAGAGTATTTTGAAAAGTATTTAGAAATGTGTTTTAAGTAACAAAGGATTGAAGTACCAAAAGTATTTTGTATTTTTAAATACCTGAAGTATTTTCTATTTTTAAATACTTGAAGTATTTTCTATTTTTAAATACCTGAAGTATTTTGTATTTTTAAATACCTGAAGTATTTCGTATGTTTAAATACCTGAAGTATTTTGTATTTTTAAATACCTGAAGTATTATGTATTTTTAAATACCTGAAGTATTTTGTATTTTTAAATACCTGAAGTATTTTGTATTTTCAAATAACCGAAGTATTTTGTATTTTGTATTTTGCATTTTGTATTTTGCCCATCTCTGCGGTGTTTCACTAAAATACTACACTTAAATTTCTTTGGCATCAATGACATCTTTTCTCTCGGCGTAACTTATTATTTGAGCAATTATTTTTCACAACCAATCAATAAATTTTCTTCCATATTCGTATCAAGCAAAACTCACAACACATTTTTATTTTTACTTTTCATTTATACTCCGTTAAAATGATGATACACTTTCACATGTCTAGGATGAATATTGGAATGACTGTCAGACAAGCTGACGTGCCAAGAGATTGTTATCGTAGTCGCCTAAAAACCCTGTGGAAAAACTTGACGCGTGCTATTTGGATAGTCTATAGAAAAAAAAGGGCGACGAGGAAAAAAGAACCCTATAGATACATATAAGGGGGGAGAGCACAATTGGGGGTTTTCACCTGTTTGGACCTTTTTATTATTACTAACGTGTTTCTCAGTCCCTCCGATTTCACTCCCGGCATCAATTACACTGTGAATCACGTTTAAGAACACGATTCCAATCAATCTACACTTTGAAACTACAGAGCTTATAAATTCTAAGGCCTATCAGATTTATCATTCGTATTTGTAAGTTTTAAGCGGGTCGTCATTAGGGTAAAATAATCGGTGCGGCGAAAGAGAGAGATTACACACTACCTGTGTAATTAAGGTCGTAAAAAATACGTTTTTCCCATGACTTCCCTTGTTGTTATAGTCTCGCGTGAATTCGACACTAATTCATGCGTTTGAACTATTACTCACAAAAAAATCTATTTCTCACAGATCCGGTGGAAGATAGAATACACTTTTCTCGATATTTTGCTGGAATTGTATTTAGTCGATGGTTTTTTTTTTCAACAAAGGGAAAAAAATTTCGATTTTTTTTGCTAAAAATATAACAAAAATGTTTTTTTTTTTCAAAATTAAAAGTAAACATTTTTCGGTTTCGTTTATAAAAAGGAACTTTTTTCTCAATTTTACGTTAAACGTTCTACGTCATTATGTAAAATTTTATATTTTAAGAGAGTTTTTATTTATTTATTTACAAACGATGTGAGGTAAGCCGATATTTGTTCTAATAAAAAAAATATAATTTTCTTTGTATTCATTATGAACAAAAAATTGAAAAGATACAAGAAATTTAAGAGAAAATAAAAAAATAATTTATCGAAAATTAAATTGAAAATGGAAGTTCATTGTGGATAAGGAAAATACATTTCCATCGCAAAGGATTCTGATTTTGGGACAAACATTTTTACATACAAGTTCACATACAATCAGTAGAGAGAGAGAGAGATAACTTAAGATTAATTAATCACAGGAGACATTTCACTTTCGCAAAAAAGGAAATAAATGACGAGCTTTAAAGCTTCAAACGGTTATCGATTATCGCTGGTGCCTAAAAATTAATTAATTAATCAGTTGCCGTGGAAAGAGGCTCACAGTCGAAGGCATTTTACTTAATAACGAAGTCATTAATCTACTAATCATTTCGTTGAGCTTTTTTTCCTTGAGATCTCATACAACCGGCATTTTTTAAAATAAAAGCAGCATTGAAAACAATAATTTTAATTAAATTAAGCATTACCAAATATTTCAGTTCAAATTTGATTTCTATAGTTTTTCAGTTTTAAAAAAAAAAAATAAACATTTTTTTAGTAATAAGCAAATAAAAAAATACAAATTTTAATTAAAAATAAATGTCAAAAACCTTTTTTTTTTTAAATAAAAAAATATGTTCACTCAAGGCAAATGTAATTCTTGTTTTTAGGCATCCAAATTTATACCTAAGCTTAAAAATATAATGAAAAAAAAAATCGAACATTTTTATTGTTGCGCAAATTATTTATTATTATTAGAAGAGGATCTTGCAAATGATAGGGATTTTCCTCCTTTAGTTTTAAAAGGTGTCAAATTGATAAAAATCGTTTTGCATTCTTCAACTCGAATTATGATTATGTTTTATTATTAAATTATGTATTATTTTCTCTAACTTTCGAATGGATCGTTGTTGACGTAAAAAGAACGGTGCGGCGAAGAGCTATTTGTGTGATTAAGGTGATACGATGAAAGGGTCTGGAAAAATACGGTTTTCCCATGATTCTTGTCGTCCTTATGACCTCGCGTGAATTCTATACTTAATACATGCATGTAAAACTAAGTTTGAACTATTACTCACAGATCTGGTGGATGATAAAATGTACTTTTCTCGGTATTTCGATGGTATAGTACATATTCAATGTTTCCATTAAATAATGGTGAGAATTTTGGGGCCACCACAAGATCCTGAAATTTTTTTTAGGTGCAGAAAAATTCTATGTCTGACAATTAGACTTGTATTAATCACAACATTTTTATTTGATTTTTATCGCACACTTTGTTCTGAACATGATCCTAATTTTTTAAATTATTTTTATTTTCGTGTGGTTTTTTATTTTAGCAAATTGAGCATTTTAGGTTTTTATTTTGTTATTTAGCAATAAATTTATCAAAGAAAGTACGAATTTTTTGAATTTTTCTTCAGGGTGTACCAATTTTTCGGGAAATCGGATCGATATTATCGACTAACTACTAAGTATTCTTGGCCAACTCAGCGGACCTTTGACCCTGACCTCTTCTGATCCGGTCTATGATTTATTATATCATTGAAAATAGCAAACCAATGCAAACTCTTTTTTTTATTTTTGTTTTTGATTTGATAAATGTAACTTATACTTGGAAATCATTTATAAAAAAATATTCTCTGTATTTTTTTAGCAATTCCAATGAGATACTGATTCTTTTTACAGATTTTAAAATTTTTTTCGCTTCAATTCTCTACAATTTTATTAAATATTCATCTAAATTACTGGAATTGGTCTAAATTCTTTATTCAATTATTTAATAAATGTAATTCATACTTCGCAATCAGTTATTTAAAAAAATAGACTGTCTTTTTCAGCATTTCCAATGAGATACTAATTCGTTCTACAGATTTATAAATTTTTTTTCCTTCAATTCCCTACAATTTCATTAAATATTTATTTAAATTACTGAAATTGGCCCAAATTCTTAATTCAACTATTTAATAAATATAACTTATAGTTGGTATTTTTTTTTCGCTCTTAAACCGTTCACCGCACTTTTATTTTTCTCAGAATCTTTGGCAAAGGCATTATTTTTTTTACAGTCCAGAGAGAAGCATTGTTTGAGCCTTGAATAAATTAAACGAAGGTCACTGCGTCGGAGAATTGAGCATGCATCGGAGCATCGAAGACATGAAACGAAAAAGGAAGGAAGTACATCCGATTTTTCCGTTCTGTTCGTGACTTGTCGAAGCCTCGATGAACGAGACACGCGATTTTCTTTGGAGAAAAAAAAAAAAAAAAGATAGAGAAGAAGCAACTGGCGTTGCACTCGAAACTGACGTTTGTCTTGGGAACTCGTGCCGCTTGGAACTCATAAAATATTCAATAGCTACGATTAGCCTCCCCACAACAGCAGCAGCATCACCATCACCAGCAATACACTAAAGAGATTGACGGGCGACCTCGTTATTCGACAAGCACTTGGAACTCGTTCGCCAACTCGTTTGTTTCTTCGTCTATTCGTTCAGCTGGTAATTTCCGTGCACGATTTTCCGTCTCATTGGCCGTCAATCCGATCGACAGAGTCCCAAATAGAATTTTTTTAAAAATGGGAAAAATAATTTTCCATGACAAAATTATATTGATTTATTAAAATAGATATGAGGCATTCTTCATCAATTCAGCTACTTTTTTTTCAACCCTTTTGATTAATCCCATAATTGGACAGATTTTAGTACAACTTGGAAGTGCCAATTTTTTCAGATTTTTTAAATCCAATATTACGGAAAGTGAGATATTTCTTTAAGGATGTATGATCCTTAAAGTGAGTTTCAGAGACTTGGAGAGAAATTGTTTCAGAGACAATTTCGATCACTTTCCGATGGAATAAATATCGGAAAAAAATGCATATAAAACGTGCTGAAGAGATTGATTTCGCATAATAATAATCCCAAAATTTTATTAACAAATTGGTGAAAAAAAACAATTGTTCAACAAATAAACAGTCAACCTAACTTTTTTTTCATGAAAATGATATGTTGATTTTTTTGAATGCGTATGAATTTTTTCAAATTTTTTTTCTTTATTTTGATTTTTATTTTTTATTTTTTTTGAAAAATGTACAGAATATAACAAATTTTGGATATGCGTTTTGCAAAAAAATCTTGAGTGTAATAGATGATTTTATGCCGCACACATAAAAAATTCGTTATTTTCGAGAAATCATAAAAATGCGTTTTTTGTTTAGCTTAGAGTATTTATAATTAAAAACCGATGTCAACAACAAATTTTGTAAAACTCTATATGCGTTTTTTTTCTTGCACTCCGTTCTGTTTATTTGCCGTTTTTTTATCTGGCTAAATATGATTTTTACATTGAGAGAACCGTCAATCGACTGAGTCTCGAATAGAATTCTTGCAAAAAATGGGCTGGGCTTCCACGGCAAAATTATTGATTTAATAAAATAGATATGTTTGACTTTTATCGAACAAACTTGTCATCTTGAGTTCTACTTTGATACCGAGTTGAGAGTTTAATGAGGACCTACACTTATTAGAATTTAATAAAGTTTTATAAGATTTATTTATTTATTAAAAATTACTAAGAAATAAAAAATTCTTGATAATTTGTCTACCTTGGCTTAAGGATGAAAAATATTGTTATTCATTGCAGTATTTAAATAAACATGTCATTTTTTTTTAAATTCGTTGTTTGTTTAGCTTTGAATATTTATAATTGAAAACCGACGTTAAAAAAAATCGAAATAAAAATCTACATCATTTTTTTTGCTCGCACTCCTTTTCTTCCATTTTCCTTTTTGTTTTTGTGCTTAAATATGATATTTGCAAGCTTTCTGTCCGTTTCGTGACTCGACGTGACTATATTTCGGCTCTAGTGTTTCGATATAATCGACTTTCGATTCATTCAATGTCATTTTTTTTGTCACGGAAAGGAAAATGTATTCTATGACGCAACTGCGAAAAATACAGCAATTCAAATCGCGCGCCACACGTGACTGCACAGCAATTAAGTGTAACATTCTGAAGTTGGCTTTAGGTCAAAACCATAGACGACCAATCATAGTGCTTGAAAAGTGGCTTTCGATATTTCGACTTTTGATGCGTCACGTTTTTTCAAGGAGATGATTCAAAAGAATTTGTATCATTTTTCCTTCCTCAAAGGAAAAGTTTTGTTTACAGGGTTTTTTTTTCATTGCGACTTTCCTAAAAAAATACTTACAATTATCCGAAACGAAGAAAGTGGTTCACAAAATATTTCCGTATATTTATATAATGAAATAATTTTGAATAAAATACTGTTTCGAAAAAAAAACAGATAAATCGAACGCTTCGAGTTTTCAAAAAAAAAAAAAATTTGAATCCCTTCTTTATGGAGAATCAGCATCTGATAATATTTTAAGTGTGAAATGAGTAACGAAAAAAATGCGTCAACCTTGCAACAAATATCGACGTCAGGAAGTGAACAAAATCAAATTAAACTTTTGAAAAACGGAACCACAATCGCAGATTTTAACTCTTCTGTTCGAGGATTTAGGATACACTGAAAAACAAATTAAACTTCAATTTCTAAATTTAAAAAAAATAAAAGAATGTTGACTTCATATTCTTAGTTGAGATGAAAAGATGAGCGATGAAAAAAGCTCGTCGTGATCACCTGAGAAATAATGTTACTGGATTTGGCAGTGGGATATTTCCTTAATTAATAACATAATATAGACCTTATGTTACGAACTTTAGGAATCTTTTTTTTTTTTAAATAACATAACTACTTCTTAAATATCATATTTGGAATTATTCCTATGAGCAATTATTAATGGACATCTATACTTACTTCGTCTACCCCTTTTTCTCATATTCTACTATTCATCGTGGACGTTCCTCGTCATCGTGTCAATATTATTATCTTTGGTGGATCGTGACATTGCAGGTCTCGTGGTCACGCCAGAGAAATAGATTGAACACGATGAGTTTCCGTGTCCTACGTCCATTCAATATCTTGTATTTTTCTACTATCAGCTTTTATTACCACGACTACCTATACTTTTCAATAAGTATCGAGCAAAAATGCTTTCACTCGCACTTACACGAAAGCTGCTCAGTGTTTGTACACTTCACTTCACGTTTCTCCGACTTTTCCACTTCGTAAAGGTCTCAACCGTTCTAACATCAATATTTGTAAAGTGCTTTCATTCTGGGAACCCGAAAAAAGATCCAAATGTTTTTTTTTAAATTACTGATTAAATTTATAAAAAAAAATTACAAGGGTTCGTGTTACTGAAACAATTTTTTTTAAATAAAAATTCAAATTCCTCTAAAATCCAATACTTTTATATACCTTCACTGAATTATGTGCAGGTGTATTTTAATAGAAAATTCAAAAATTAGCCCCTAGAAAAGAAGCCTCTAGAAATATCACAAAAAAATGAAAAAGACATACAAAAATAAAACTAAAGAAAGCGTGTTCAAAAAAATGAAAATCCATGAGGGCCTTTTTGTCTGGGGACCAATTTTGCAGGGCCTCAATTTTCTATTATCAAATTATCAAGGACTAGTTTTCCTACACTGTAAAATAAAAATATCATACGTATATTAAATTTAATATATACGTACGGTGTAAAATTAATGTATAATAAATTGAAATAATTACAAATGTCCTGCTCGTCACATGAATATTTTTATTTTACAAGATGCGTTTTTATTAAACTGAAATTAATCTCTAATCGCGGTATTTTCGAAAAAAAACTTCTCATGGTATATTAATTTTTAAAAGGTTTCTAACATTGTGGATTGGTTTCAATAAACATCGAACAACAATTTCTTCAATCGCTCTCACGCGAAAGCTGATTATACTTTCATTCTTTTCTATAACTCAACGATTTTGGCATCTATTTATATCAATTGATTTTTTCGGAGTGGATCATTTTGCTCAAATCAATCGCACTCTGGGCTTTGAGTATATTATAGTTATTCGAGGGCAATCAGGTCATAAGCAATTAGTTGATTGGCTTATTCTTTTATAGTTCATATTAGTAACAATATTTATTATTATTATTTATCTCAATTTTATATTTATGTTTATATTTTATAGTAATAATAATTATTAGCTTATACTTCAATCACTTATTGAAAAGAATATTAGAATATTGTTCGATAGAATTGAATTGGCTCTGCCTCATATCAAGATTAGACGAATACTTATGATAAATTCAACGGAAATACGGTCATAGACAATCAGCTGATGATACAGTTTTATTATACCTACTCAAACAGCGAAATATTGAGGTACGCACGGTTTATGTTGACGTACAAATAGTCGTAAAGATTGGAGTCAAGGGTCTCAATCTTTTTTAAAATCATTTTTTACTTTGTTCCATTTTTGAAAATGTTTTGGAGGCTATTTTTCTGGGACAATTTCTTCGAGATTATTTCCTAGCAGTCATAATGCTCATAGGCTAATTTTCTGGGGACGATTTCTCGGTAGCCATTTTTCTGTGGGAAATTTCCCGGTAGCCAATATTTTGAGGAGATTTCCCGGAATTTCGTGGAAGCGAAATTCTGTTAAAACTTTCCGGAAACCGATTTTCTGTGGGAATTCCCTGAAAGCTAGGTTTTTCTGGAAAATTTCCTGAGAGCCAATCTTCCGTGGAAAATTTTCTAAATTTTTAATAGAGTCTGTGGAAAACTTGCCAAAATTAAATTCTCTGTAAAGAATTTCCCAGAAGCTAATGTTCTGTGAAAATGTTTTCGTAGGCCAATTTTCTGTGTAAAATTATCCGGAGCCCAGGTTTCTGTGGAAAATTTTTCGGAGGCCAATTTTCTGTGGAAAATTTTTCGGAGGCCAATTTTCCGTGGAAAATTTTTCGGAGGCCAATCTTCTGTGGGACATTTTTCGGAGGCCAATTTTCTGTGAAACATTTTCCGAAGGCCAATTTTCTGTGAAACATTTTCCGAAGGCCAATTTTCTTTGGAAAATTTTCCGGAGGCCAATTTTCTGAAGAAAGTTTCCTAGAAGCAAATCCTCTGTGGAAAATTTCCCGGATGTCAATTTCCGAGTATCCGGCTTTTTGATGCGATATTATAATTGAAATGAAACTTTTATTTCCCCGATAATTAAATTTTTTATTTGAATTTATTGATAGCCAATATGTATCGCCAGTTTATTTAAATCGACCGTATGCAATGCCTTTTTCCCATTAATCATGCCGAGACCATTACATACTTAAAATGTATCAGATAGGCCGAATGAAAAAACTCGAAAGATGTACAGTAGCATTTACAATCGATTCGTCGATTACATCGTAATGTATGCGGAGATGAGCGCATGCAAGAAGTGAATTCGTAGATTCTGTTTATGCTCTACGTAATTGCATTGCTGATCGACCCGCTGGATAGTTTTATCGAGCCCTAGAAAATACAATGGACTAACGATTAATCACTACCGATTATTTCACAGATATTTAACAAGAGCAAACCGTTGACTCAACTGATTTGTTTTTTTTTTCTTCTTGCAGTATCGGAAGCGTCGAGCGGCTGACCGACGGTGACAGAAGAGTTATAGCCTCCAAACACTTGCTTCCCGAGGACAACATAAACGTAGTCGTCAGGTAACATTAATTTTTCTTCTGTGGACAGAGAAAAGTGTGAGAGTTGCTTGAAAAAACGAGGTCAGATTTGAAGATGATCCGCAAAATGTATTTAAAGAAAAAAAAAATGTATTTTTTCCACTCATTGTTTATTTTACCTCAAGATAATAATTTTAAATATTATATGCGATATTAAGGAATTTTTTTCTGCTTTTGGCTTCTACTTTTATGACAATAACCCTGGTAAAAATATGATATAGAGACTGATACAGATCGATAGAATTTGAATGGAATTTCATCGTGTGTTATCATCTTTATCTGTATAATATATATAATAAATATTTTATAATAGATATAATAAATACCGCTTTCTCTCTCTATTCGGATTTTTATAAATTCATAGAAAGTGAATCGTTATTATTAGTTTCCTTTCGTTTTCGTTTTCTATGGTTTCAATACGATAGATAAGTTATCAGTAATAATTGTTCACGAACGGATTTGTAATATTTTATATCGAATTTACGGTTCGCCACTTATAAATTTATATCGGTTATAATCCTGTTATTTCGTGAATATATGATTTAACATTAATCATTCACAATCAAAGAGGCATTAACGAAGTGATCCGATAATTTTCTATCGTCTTATTATTATAAAAAGTATATCGGAATAAATCGTATGTGTTCAGACTGAAAGAATCATCATAATCTATCGTACAACCCTGATATAAATGAAACAGTGTTCTATAATTTTTTTTCAATATGAAACTTTCTCACAAAAGCATATCAATAATTTACAACGCTTAAGCCATTTCTCAAAATAAAAATATAACAAAAAAAATCATTGAAAAATGATATGCAATCAGAAACGTGAGTTAATCCATTTGATAAGACGGAAAATTACGTTTTTCGAAAACTTGACAGACTTTTTTTGAAACTAATTTTTTACTTATCTTATCTTAACAAACACGTAGAATTAATATTATAATTGTTGAGTCTTATGAAGTAAAGTAATTGATAAAAGACGTGATATTGATAAAGAATAGAAGTTTTATTTAAACATGCATCTTGACACAAAGAGATTCGAGATGATTCTGTCTGGTTGCGTACACAGATAACAAAAAAAAAGATTAAACGAACAAAAGAACACTCTTGAATAAATTTAGTTATCATAGGCTGTACTATGAAAACTCCAATACTAATTTATGTTTTTTTTTTCTTTTTTCAGAGTTCGTCCGTTGAGCAACAAGGAAATCAAAACTGGCGATGACTCGGCGGTTCAATTTCCCGGCGGTGGCCAAATTCACGTGAATATTTAAAATTATTATTCCATTAGCACGTCTAATATAACATCTAATGTTTGTTTTTTGTGCCTTATAGTGCGACGGTCTTTCAAACAGCGGCGACAAAAAAGCCAAACACTTCTCCTACAATGTCGTATTCGAGCCTGCAGCGAGTCAGGAAGATGTTTTGCAGTTTTCGGGTATCAAAAAACTTATTGAAATGGCGGTTGAGGGTTTCAGCTGCACGGCTTTCTGTTACGGACAAACAGGAAGCGGAAAGACTCATACCCTCACCGGACCGCCGGGCCTCGTAAGAATTATTATTATAATAAATACCATAATCGTTTTGCTGTCTCATGAAGAAAGCTTTACTTTCATGATTTTTTTTTTTCGAGATTTTCATGTCAGTAAATTAAAAAAAAAATTTCACTGAGAAGAAAAATGCAATTCAGAATTTCGAAAAAATTAAAGGTAATTCTTAGGGCGTAATTATGTATTCCTACTTTTTTTTTTTTTTGAGTGACCGTTTTGATCATGTTGTAATACTTTGACGATTGAAGTGCAGCCATAAATCTAAAAATAAATGTGGAACCTTTCACGCTTCATGATATTTTCCGTGTATTTTTAAAATAGAATTGGATATAGCAAGAAAAAAAATATTTTACGAAATGATATTTCGTAGATTTTTTAACGAAAAATTGCAAAGAATTGGAAAATAAGAATAAAACAAACATTTTGAAAGTTTATGTACAGGTTCAATTTTTAGGTCTTGACAAAAAAAATTCTGTAATCTTATACTTGCGAAATAGGAATAGATTTATAGAAAGAATAAAAATTGGGAATTATTGAAAAAAATGCGATCTGAAAATTCTGAGAAAAATGTCGAGTAATCTTTTGGATATAAGTATGTAATCTGACACCATTGCGATTTTTTCGACGTGGTTAATTTTTTTACCATGCGTAATGTAGGGCCTTAAATTCATACTATCACATCTCATAAACTACTCGACAAAACATATATAGTGTGGGTAGACGAAGGCTACGTTCAAATTCAGGATGTATCGGTTGAGTGGTTCCAAAATTATGACAAATAGAATTCTTAGATAATCACTTATCACGCTCTTACTTTCACATTTTTTAAAATATTTGGCTCAGGTTCAGTCTAGTCTAAACTACTTCGATTTGCTCTAAAATTTTCTGAAAATTATTCAAATTGTGAAATTTTAAAAAATTGTGAAACTTTTAAAAAGTGTAAAATTTTTGAAAATTGTAAATTTTTTGAAAATTGTAAATTTTTTGAAAATTGTAAATTTTTTGAAAATTGTAAATTTTTTGAAAATTGTAAATTTTTTGAAAATTGTAAATTTTTTGAAAATTGTAAATTTTTTGAAAATTGTAAATTTTTTGAAAATTGTGAAATTTTTGAAAATTGTAAAATTGTAAAATTTTTGAAAATTGTGAAATTTTTTATAATTGTGAAATTTTTTATAATTGTGAAATTTTTTATAATTGTGAAATTGTTTATAATTGTGAAATTTTTTATAATTGTGAAATTTTTTATAATTGTGAAATTTTTTTTTTTTTTCAAACAGTTCGAAAATGGTAATCCATACTCAGAGGACCACGGACTCGTCTTTCGCTCCTTCGTCTACCTCTTCAAGACCCTCCAAGAAAGACAAGACTACAATTTTGTCCTCAAAGCTTCCTTTCTCGAGATCTATAATGAAAAGGTGATAGATCTATTAAATCCTGGCAGTTCGAGAAAACCTCTCGCCGTAAGATGGAGCAAAAAGATTCGGGGATTCTTCGTAGAAAATCTTTTTACCGTCGAGTGCGAAGAGCTCGACGATCTCCTCGCGGTACTTGAAGAAGGTTTGTTCCTTTATTTCTCCGCAATTAAAAAAATTGTTCTATGAATTTAGTAGAAAAAGTACCAAAACACTTATACACTCTACCGTACATTCCAAACAATTGTTTGTATGAGTATTACAACTTTTCAAATTTGTTTCAATATACCCTTAAAAATGTTTTGAAGATTAAAATACTGTTTATGAATTTTTTTACGGAAACCGTAATAATCGGTTGTTATTAATATAAAAATATCAATATCACAAACAGGACTTTTATAATATTTTTAATGATTATATATTAATCTTACAAATTATTTGTATATTGAATTTAATATACGCTGTATCTACAAAAAATGTTTCTATGTAGTGTATTAATTTTATTAAACTAAATTTTTTAAATGTGCAACAGTCATTTCTTGTAATATTCTTAGACATTGATCTATGAAATTTTACAAGTGGCATTTGCATAAAACTTGATAAACATTTTGTGATTTTTCAAACAGAAAGTTTTAAGATTTGTTTCATTTTATTGTTTTTCATTTTCTTTTAATTTAGGCATGAGAAATAGATCCGTGGGTACGCACAATATGAACGAGCATTCCAGCAGAAGTCACACTATTCTCACAGTTCACATAACTTCTGAACAGCAGGTAAAATGCCTTTCATTTTTTATTTTCACTTTTCGTCTCGATTTAACTGTTCTGAGCTTAAACATGTTTTGTTAAATTGCAGATGGAGAATGGTGTTTTTATTTCGAAACAGGGAAAAATAAATTTCGTTGATCTCGCTGGCAGCGAGATGACGAAAAAAACGCAGAGTGAGGGAAAAACTCTGGAAGAAGCTAATAATATCAACAAAAGTCTCATGGTTTTAGGTATGATAAAAATCCCTATAAAATAGTAGTTTAATGCTTTTCTAAATTTCTAGAATCGAACTACACTCAAATAAATCCTCAAACTCATTTAATAAATGTGGAGTTGAATAATTGGCAATTTCAAGCCGATCATTTATTTTCAGGTTTTAAAATAGGATCATTTATCTTCAGGTTGAAAAAAAAATAAAGACAATGGTTTAATTTGACGGTGCAGATTACCATATTTTCATGTTCAAGAGATTCCAAAAAATTAACACCATTTTTTTCACGCTCGTATTTCGGGGTCAACTAATTTTTCTTTAAATTGATATGCTGGATATTGAGAAAAAAAAGATGACAAATTATGAAATGATAAAATAAAATACAAAAAATTCATTTTTTTAATAAATTTTTTTGTCTTTTAGCAATAACAATTATTGAGGACTATGTCATGATATTCATATACATACATTATCTCGACGATTTATACTTTTTTAGAGAAAATTTTGTTAGGGTTAAATTTCCTTTTTTGATTATTGTACATTTTTTCACCAAAATTCCAATTTTTTAACCCATCGTGTTTTTTGAGGATCAAAGGGCGTTCAAACCCAGAATTCTCCAATTATTTTATAATGATGTTAAATAAAGTTAAATACTGCATCGTCATTTCATCGAGCTTGTTAACGCATATCGCAATTAAAAAAGTTTTTTATAAAAATGTTCTGCTAGCCAAGAAAAACCAAATAAATTAAAATTGAGTCCTAATTAAAAGCTCTGTAATAAAATGTATATTAAGTACAAAAAAAATCATGGGATAAATAGGTAAATAATTATTGTTCTTCGTTTCAGGATATTGCATAGCTTCGCTGAGCGACGGCAAAAGAAAGGGTGGACATATTCCGTACAGAGACAGCAAGCTAACGAAACTTTTAGCTGATAGCCTCGCGGGCAATGGCGTTACTCTCATGGTGAGTTTGATGAGCGCCTCTTTCTATCTTTTTCCCTCGATAATCGATCGCGACTAGTTCTTCTTATTCTATTCTTACTTCCTCCTCGCTTTTTCCTTTTTTGTACAACAGATTGCATGTGTCTCGCCGGCTCGTTCGAACGCCAGTGAAACACTGAATACCCTCAGGTACGCAGCCCGAGCAAAGAAGATCCGGACAAAGCCCATCGTCGTAATGGTAAGTTCAACCCCTCGCGTAGAGACATTTACATTTAGCATTCAAAGGAATTTCACAAAAATAGCCGATTTTCACGATTTTTTTCGGATGGTTATTATACGCCGATCAATCTGAAATTTTTTATTCCTCACAGAGGAAGCTTTATTTTCGTGAGCATTTTTTTTTATCGAGTTTTTCATGTTAAAATACTCAGAATCACCTAAAACGTCGAGAAACGTGGTCTAGAAAATATGTCTGCATGTGTGTGTGTGTATTAGGGTGTGCCAAAAATGAGGGATATTTTTTTTCCTTGCTCTCCGCCCAAAATATCACAGAATACATCTTAGTAATGATCCTGTCAAAAGCGGAGCTCATAATTTTAATTCTTAGAGGTCCGTCATCGCGTTTGAAGTTTTCCCATTTAAATCACACAGGAAAATGATTTTTTTCCATTCTTTCTCCCTGCAACTTAAGAAGAGATTTTAGAAAATAAAATCAATGACTACATCTTATGAATAATTAAATTTCGAACACAAAATCTTATTGAGTCGAATTTCTATCTTCAATATTTGATTTATTACAGAGCCTTGAAATTCACTTCGAGAAAAACGCGTAAAAAAAAATTTGAACAATAAAAATCGCCTCATAGAAAATAATTTTCTGTTATTCATGAGTACCTTAATATGTCATAAAAATTTCAGATTGATCGGCGAATAGTAACCGTCCGAAAAAAAATCGTGAAAATAGGCTATTTTTCGGACCGTCACACTGGAAAAATCCTTTAAAAAAAAACGGAAATTTAAGACGACAGAGACCATATAATTTACAGGAATTCATTAGTCGCGAAGTTAGTTGATTTAAATAAATAAACAAATCCCATTTTCGACGCTTCATTTTTAGGATCCAAGAGAGGCGCTCATTTTGAGTCTCAAACGTGAAGTCGCCGCTCTACAGATGGAAAATGATCACCTCAGAGGCGCTTTGCATCTTGGTAATGAAGTACCAAACGTCAAACGATCAGATTCCAAAGGTGAGAATATTTCTCATCGTTAGGGATATTTATTTAATTCAAGAACACATTTTCTATTCATGATAAATAGCAAGAAATAATTTTTTTTTGCATTATTTAAACCATCTTTAAATAGATTCAAAGGGTTTTTCTCCAATATCACCCCTTTTTTTGTCACCCCCACATTTTTTACGATTAGGCAGATTTTACTACGACTCGGAAGTATTTTCTTTGGATTATGTAATTTTTTACCCCAAACATTAGAACTTGAAATAAAATTGCATTATCAAGCGGAAATGGAATTTTCGAATGCATTAGTATTTCCATTTTTACTTTTCTTTTAAATACAACGAATCGCTTATAGCGTTAAGTAATTGAATTAACTAAATTATTTTATATGATTTATTTCTTGTATAAAAGTTCTTACTACTCACATAATCTAGATTATTTTTCAAGTCATACTTTAATTTTCCTATTTTTCCCGTTTACCATACTTCAGAAAAAAAAACACTTAGAATATTTGTGGTATAAAAATCCGTACAAAATTTTACAAAATATATCCAAAGAATAATTCAATTATTTTAATCTGAAAGATTATGAAAACCTTCTAAAAAACGCGAAAAAAAGGACTGTTGGAAAAAATCAGCAATCTCAATATACAAACCGATCAATTAATTTCAATGTACAATTGTGATGGAAAATGAATGTACTTTTACAGTAAAATCAAAGCAAATTATAAAAATTGACGTACTTATGTATTTCAATTTTACGATACGTTTAATTTCGAATCGCACTTGTATATTAAATATAATATACTATAGTTTATCATAAAAACTTCAAGTAGTTGTACATTGAATGACCAGTAATTTTTTTTCGTTCACAATATGTGCTTTAATTAATAAAGACCATATCATATAAAATCGGTAATTTTTTTACGAGACCCAGTAATTTTTCTTTAGCGTTTAAAATTAATAAAAATATATCTGCTTTGAATTCGAAGCTGGAGAAAGACGCGTACCAGTGACACCACCTCCAGTCGACCTGGACAAGTTAGCCGAGTTGGAATCGTCGGAGTTGAGTCAACTGCTTCGTTCGTACATAACGGAGAACGAGGCTCTTCGCCGTGAAAACGCGGAATTGTACGCAACGAGGGAGCAAGTGATGCGGGATCAGGAGCTCGTCTGTCGGGAGAACGAGAGGTTGCTCAAGAAATTGGAAGATGTTAATTCGTGAGTACAGAGTCTCTATTTGACTTAGGGTTATGAATTTACAGGGCAGAGGATTTTCTACGTTTTCGTGGTCTTCAGGGTCTGCTGTCGTTCTCCCATTATACCAGCGCGACCGACATATTCCGCGGAGATGCTCCACAATTCTATGGACGACGCTCCAGGCGCGACGAACGTATGGACGAATCCGAACGCGGATACGAACACACCGTCGTTCACCACTTCCGGAGTACGTTTAATCGATGTTTATCTTCTTTTTTTACAATTCCTTGATCTAGAATCAATTTTTTTTTACAATTCCATCGCCACTCGCCTGAAATTCTATGACCAACTAAAAGTCATTTAGTCAAAATTCCATAGTTAACTTAATATTACCTCGGTCAATTAGGGTTCTCATAAATCTGTCGATTTGAGGTCTCGTGGACCTCGGTCAATTTTAGTTATCGTGAACCCCAGCTAATTTGGAGTCTCACAGATCTCGGTCAATTTAGGATCTTACAGACCTCAGACAATTTGTGGGGCCTCACAGACCCCAGACAATTTGGAGTCTCTCAGACTCCAGTAAATGTTGGGTCTCACAGTCCCCACTCAATTTGGGGTCTCACAGATTTCCATCAATTAGGGGTCTTACAGACCCCAATCAATTCGGGGTCTCACAGACCTCAATCAATTGGGGGTCTTACGGACCCCAGTCAGCTTAGAGTCTCACAGACCCCAAACAATTAGGGGTCTTACAGACTTCAGTCAGTTTAGAGTGACAGACCCCAATCAATCTAGGGTTTTGCAGCCCTCAATCAATTTGGGGTCTCACAGACCCCAGTTAATTTGGGGTCTTACAGACCTCAGTCAATTGGTCACATTTCTAAATAATACAGCGCCAAAATGACAAGCGTAGAAAATACTTGCGTCAGAATAACTCACGACAAAATATCCTAACTACTTTTTTAATTCATCAACTTTTTTGATTTTGCTTTTTTCTCATTTTCATGGAAATAAAATCATGGTGAATTAATATTTTTTGAATAAATAATAGGAGGCGAGAAACGTAGGCCTCTCCAAAACGAGCGGCACTATACCACAAAAATTACTCAAGGAACTCGACAAAAGAATCGTCGGTAGTTTCAGCAACATTGCCGAAACTTACAGAGACAAAATAAGTCATCACAGACGCCACAACTCGTGGGACAACGGCCGCGGTTCAGGTAGCAGTCCCGACCAAATCCACTCGCCAGTCGAGGCTAATCAGTAAGTATTTTCAGCTGAACTCAATATTCATTTTTATCACAATTCTATAGTTCCAGCAAAGTATAGATTTAACTTCTTTCCTCGCATTGTCGAAAATGAAAGTAAATTTAATATACGAAACAATATGAGATTGCGAATCTGGTATATGAATTCCATATATTACTTTACTTTTATCCTAAATTCGATATTCGAAGGATATTATAAGAATTTTGGAAGCAATAGTTGCTCCTATTAATAATTCCAATTGACCCTTTTTTAAAAGGGTCAATTGAAACTTATTTTATCCGTGTCTATCAGGAACCCTAGCAGATATCACGACCGTATTGTCACCTTAAAAAACGACCGGTCGTTTTGTGCCACAAAATAACCATGCGAACGACCGCAAAACGACCACTATGGTCGATTTCCTAATTGACAACCTCAAAACGACCTCGAAAAGCGACCGGTCGTTTTTTGTGCCACAAAATAACCATGCGAACGACCGCAAAACGACCACTATAGTCGATTCCCTAATTGACAACCGCAAAACGACCTCGAAAAGCGACCGGTCGTTTTGTGCCACAAAATAACCATGCGAACGACCGCAAAACGACCACTATAGTCGATTTCCTAATTGACAACCGCAAAACGACCTCGAAAAGCGACCGGTCGTTTTGTGCCACAAAATAACCATGCGAACGACCGCAAAACGACCACTATAGTCGATTTCCTAATTGACAACCGCAAAACGACCTCGAAAAACGACCATCCAAAAAATAGTAAGTATGGTCGTTATATCAATTAGCGACCGCAAAACGACGTCAAAAGTGATCATCCGTAAAAAAATCGTAAGAATGATTGTTTAGCCAATTAGCGACCGCAAAACGACCTCAGAAGCGACCATCCAGAAAATTGTATAAATTATCGTTTTGTCAATTAGCGACCGCAAAACGCTGTCAAAAGTGATCATACTTACGATTTTTCTGGAAGGTCGCTTTTGACGTCGTTTTTCGGTCGCTAATTGATATAACGACCATACTCACAATTTTCTGGATGGTCACTTTTTGAGGCCGTTTTCGGTCGCTAATTAAGAAAACGATTGTACTGGTCGTTTTTAAGGTCATTCGCATGGTTATTTTCTGGCACAAAACGACCGGTCGTTTTTGGGCTCTCTTTATAGTTGTTTTACGGTCGTTTTTAAGGTTCCATGGTTTGCTAGGTATATGACCAGGTAAGAACGATAGAAACGGAAGTAAACGTATATGAATTGGAAACATTTGGAAAGACATTCGAGAATGTGAATATTTTAACGGATAGAGAGTGACTGAAATATTATTGCTCCCGTATATATCCGCATTGAATATGGGAAAAGTTACAAAAAACCCATAAGTTACGGATAGAAACTTTTTTTTATCCATGTCTATCAGAACTTTCCAGGAGGAATATCGAATTTTACGAAAATATATATACGTTTGTATCGAAAAACCGTGAATATTTTAAACAGTGAGTCTTCATTATTTGTTGTAGCAGAAGCAAGAAATCCTCGTTGAGACGAACCTCGACGGTTCCCGAGGAGAAGTCTTCCTCTAACGTGGCGGATATTCTTGGTGGTCCTGTTTTACCGAGCGGTCACTCGCTGAATGGAACCCCCGATTCGTTGCTGAGCGGTCCTCTCGTCGAAGGCCAAAGATCCGCTCCTGATACCGGCGATTCCATAGCGCCGACAACGCCTTTCCCACCAGTTTCGCAGTCCTCTTCGCCGTTTACGACTCCGGAACCCGATGGTCCCATCGAAAATTCCACAGGAAACGGCCGAAAATCGCGAAACCGCGGCAGCGAAAACGGCAAAGACGACAGAAGCGCTCAACGTGCATTTGGCAGTCCAGTTTTCCTCGACAGGGACGACGAACGCTTCTGAAATAATCGCCGAATAATAAATGCGAAAGAATTGTTGCCATTTTGGCCTATGTTAGGCTTTTGTTTATTTTAATTTTTTTTTTTTGTTAATCATCGGCGCGACTTGATCGCAATTACCGAACGGATAACCATATTTTTGATTAAGATTTACCTGCTCGGCAAAATTCGAGGTTTAACATGTGAGATACTTGTGTATAGATATGTTATTTATAATACAAATAGAAAAGAATTTTTTTGTGAATTTGTGATACGATTTTGTCCATTTTTCTACAGTAGAGACATTATATATCCTTCACAGCTACTGCGAATTTCCTTAAATATTATGAGAAAAACGAGCAACGAAAAAATGTAGACATTCTTTATTTATTGATAAATTGTAAGAGAATTTAATTGAAAATGGATTTATCCTTTAATATAACGTACAAGTTGGAAAAACTTTGGTATTAAATATATTTGTTTGAAAAAAAATTGCATGATACACTGAATATTTTATTTTTATGATAATAAAAAAAAATATTGATACAGAATTTGAGGAGTAACAATTTGTATGTTGCTGCCTTATTATTTCTTACTTCATGAATGTACATTTTATGGGATACACATTTATATTACAAGTCTGAGAAGAAGTATGTAAGTATGTTTATCATATTTCAAACCACAAAAAAAAAATTGTTAAAAAAATTAGGAAGTCTTAGCAAGATTTTAGTCGTCAAGAAATAATGAAGAAAAGTTTTAATTCCTATCTAGTCTCAACCTTTTTGTTGTTCTGTTCGTGTACAATATTTTTCCTTCATGATTTTCATAGTTAATGCAATAACGTAAATTTTCCAAGATTCCATGAAATCCGAACGTCTTTTCCAACTCCCCATAAATTTAATGCCAAAAAACATTAAATTAACCTGCACTGATGAACAACTTTCCAGCAAAATATCGGCAATTTTACAAAAGTCAAAGCAAAAATCCGTTTTTGAAAAAAACTTCGAAAAACTACAAAATCTCAATTATCGCAAACATTTTCGTTTGAAAAATTTAAAAAATCAAAAATAGGCTACTCTTCCACTCGCGTGCTGAAATTTATTTCAAAAGTAGAGATATCGAAAACTGAAGCCAATTTTCAAACATCCTGATTGGCTAATCATGTCTTTGACGTACAGCCAACTTCAGACTGTTATGATCGCTGCAGTCACGAAACCCGCGAAATTTGAATGTTTGCATTTTTCTCAATTGTGGAATAGAATACATTTTTTCCCCGAAAAAAAGACATGGCACATCGGAAATCGATTATATTGAAGTACCGAAGTATAAATAAAATGACAAATCATATAAACATGAAAATATTCGGCTACAAGAGAAGATAAATGAAATAAAAAATGCGAGCGAAGCGATGACGTTTTTGCTATAGTGCCCTATTAATCATAATAATAATAACTCTCGACGTCGACGGCGTTCGACGCTTCGCGAACCGCGCGCATCGCGACAGCCAGCGCAGCAGCAGCAGCGACAGTGGCATTTGGCGAATACGGCCAAGCTGCCGCTCTTGTAAATTGCTGAAAGTCATTTTACGTCTCTTAGCTGTTGTGCGAGCTGTGCGAGAGCTTTTACGAGTTTTTACCTCAAGAGATAATACTTACGATACTTACCCTTGGGTCCTGCGAGCGTTTACTTTCTCTGTGTCTTTCTCCCTCTAATTCGCGATACTTTCCCCGCCCCCACCCCCCGAATACCTCCCCCACACGCGGACCTCTTTACCTACGTCCTAAAGCCAAATAAACGAATATCATACGCGCATGGAGTTCGTCATTCGCTATCAATCGTTGAGCCAAGTGCGCGGCTGCGGATTTAACACAAACTAACGTGCGTTTACCCTAAAAAAAAAAAACGAGGGTTGCTGCCCAACAAGCAGCGCCTCATTTTTCGGTCACTAAACATCATCGATAGTTTCTGAGATAGAAAAAGACGCCGATATAATAAGAGAGAGAGAGAGAGGGAGACACGAATAACAGAAAAAGAGAGAGAGAAAGAAGACAACAACGGAGGAAGAGAGAAAGAGAAGCAAATAGCAGAGAAAGAAAGAGATAGAGAAAAGCCAATAGCAGAGAAAGAGAGAGAAAGAGGAGCCAATAGCAGAGAAAGAGAAGCTAATAGGTGAGAAAGAGAAGCGTATGGCAAAGAAAGAGAGAAAGAGAAGCGAATAGCAAAGAGAGATAAAACGAAGAAAATAATAGAGAAAGAGCGAGAGAGAGAAACAAATAAAGAAAAAAAAAACAAAAGGCAGGTAGTAGAGGATTAGCGTCGTTTGTGTGGGAAAAACGGACGCGCGATACGTGGAAGTCGACGAATCGCAAAAGACGCGACTGATTAGCGGCGGCGGTAGCGACATTCGTTGTCTCACTCGAGCGCGAATCGTTCCTCTGTCTCTGTGTCAGCCCCCGAAACGAGGGAAAGAAGAAAAAAACTGAGAAATTCCAGTGCAAAAGGGCGATACGCCGCCACAGACGATATTTCGATCACCGGAAATTGAGAAATTTCGAGAGACTCGCTGGAAAAGGCGAGAGGCGATAGGAAAACATTGGTTTCTACGAAGCGACGAGCTAAGGACTTCGTTGAGGACGAACGGTGAGATTTTTACCTTATTATACGATGAAAATATTGCAGAGGTCATTCTCAGTATTTCGAATTGACTTTATTTGAGGGCGATGAGGTTAAAGGTGCACCTTTAGGGCGCAGCTCTGAAAAGGATCACTTTTTCACGGGAACTTCAAGTGACAAAGACACTGCGCACGGCCTTAACCTTGTTTTTTTGCTGCGAGATGAGGTTAAGCGAAATTTCGGCCTTAAGATGCTTTTTATGATGCTCGAGACTCTTCGGGTTTTTGGGTTTGATGGTTTTTGGGATCTGAGATCATTTTGGACAAGTTTTGGGGTTGAAAGGAGTTTTTGTGAAAATTTAGAGATTTGCGGAAATTTTGTAAGTTGCGAATCATTCTTTTGGGATATAGGAAAAATATTAGTTTGCAGAGGAATTTCAGACTTTTCAAATTTTTTAGTTTGATTTTTGGGATCTGAGATCATGTTGGATAAGTTTTGGGTTCGAAAGTAGTTTTTGTGAAAATGTAGAGATTTGGGGAAATTTTGTAAGCTGCGAAGCATTTTTTTGAGACATAGGAAAAATATTAGTTTAGGGAGGAATTTCAGACTTTTCAGATTTTTGAGTTTGATGATTTTTAGTAATAAGCAAAAATAGAATGATATGTGGAAATCGATGAGCTTCAAGTTTTGAACCAATTTAGACAGATTTGTTTATTGTTATTAGATTGCAGCAATAATTTTTGCAAAAAATGATGAAATTGATAAATTGCAGACCTTTCGGTACATATACATTCAACAACATTTGGTTTTCAGAGAAATGTTCATATCTAAATTCCCAAAAAATGACTTTTGAAAAATGTATGGACATTTTTTTATTGCAATGTGGTTGCAATCAAAATTATTGCAAAATTATTGCTCACTAAATGTAGGCATTTGGTTTTGTGAATAACATTGATATCGGTCATAACTACTTTGGGTGATAGCAAAAATTGTGATTGTTAAAATAAATGAGATTTAATTCAGTATTTTTTAAAGGAATTTTAAATGTTTATTATCATAAAAAATTGTTAAGAACCTAAAAGAAAAAAGAATGACTATTGTTCATGTAACAACAACATGTAAAACAACAAATAAACTGTGACTCGTCGAGAGCAATGAGCTGTAATTCTATAAATGTATACTTAGTCATCATTCTATAGATTTAATATGTGTTGTGTTTCCCTGCAGATATTGAAAGAAAAGTTGCAAGCAGAAGCCAGTTTTGCTGCTGTGAAGACGGATATAAACAGATTTTGGAGGACAACATAAAGGACATCATCTGAGGAAAAAAAAACTAACAGGCAAATACATAGAATATATTTTTATCGAGTAGCGGTTATAACTTGCCTAGCAACACATTTTGAAATTAGAAAAATAGCAAACATATCCACTTCATAAATTTCCACTGTAAGACATTTATTAAATTATGTTATTACAACTAATTCAATTACTATTCTAAACAAATAGAATTAAATTCTTGAGTTGTGTTAGCAATCTTATCTCAATCTTTGTGAAGTTCTTATGAGCAACTGCAGATATATTTTTCTTGAAATTAACTGTCGATTAATTTGATCATTGTATGAATTTTAATGAGTTATATAATTTTGGTAATTTTTCAATTTGTATTCAATTGGTAATAATGAATTTAGCTATCAATGGAATATGGGAAATAATGTGTAATCATTAAGGGTTTTGAGAGAGTCAATTGAGAATTCTAGGGAAACCCTTTTTTGTTTTCAACAAAATAATAGTATATATTTTTTAGAATCCATGAAAAAATTGTAAAAAAATGAAAAATCAATAGGACATAATTATCAATGCCTTAAGTAGATAAATAGAGATAGCTGATGATAAGTAATGAGATACTTGAAATGTAGCTCATTGATTTATTAATTATGTGTTCCACTCGCCTTCGAACAGTCGAAAGCCCGATTCTCTCCAATATTTTTCGAACGTCGTTATCATTTAAGGTTCGATAAAAGATGAATATGCAATTTTTTGAAAAATTGTTATCCTCAACCATGTTTAAGATACAATCGAATTTAAAAAAGGTCCAATATTTTTCAAATGGAAAATATGGAATTCTAAAAATAAATGTGTCCTAGCTAAAAGTTGCAGTTTTCAATGGACTTTAGAGGGTGTTTTTTTTTCAGATTTTTTGAAATAATTTCGCTTGAGATATCCTTCAAAATGAGCGACTTTATTTTATTTGTCCAATTATGTCACGTTTGAAAAATCCGAACATTTCCCATAATGTTCTCACATAATCCACAAATACGTTCACATGTTTGTCTGAAACAGGCCGAGCCCAAGTTTTGACACCATAAATTACTTTATGTAGATATCTGTGAAAAATTTCGTAAGCTCTTTATTTTGTAAAATTCGGTCGTGTGTGAAATCGGCTGCAAATGAATCAAAACTGTTGGAGAGAGTCGAGCTGTTGACTGTTCGAATGCGTGTGGAACACATCATTTGGAAAAGTTTTTCTGTAAATTAAATTTTTTTTTCAATGTCTGTATTTTTTCCCTGGCGCTTCCCTGATTTCCCTGACTTTTTTTATTCTCGAAATTTTCCCTGGCCTTTTTTTCATTCTCGGAATTGTCCCCGATCTTTTTTTATTCTTGGAATTTTCCCTGACCTTGTATTCAATCTCTGATTTTTCCGTGCCCTTTTTCTTATTCTCTGACTTTGTGGTGACCTTTTTTTTATGCCCCAACTTTTCCCGGACTTTTTTTTATTATTCTGACTATTTCCTGACTTCTTTTTATTCTCTGACTTTTCCCTAACTTTTTTTTTATTCTCCGACTTTTCCCTGACCTTTTTTTATCTTCCCACTTATCCCTGATTTTTCTGACTCTTACCCATAATGAATAACGCGGAAGCATTTGAATTATTTCTTATTTATCACAATTCTACTTTCCAAAGCCCCAAACTGATAGAAACTATTCCCAAAAACCCAGGAACCTCAAGAGATCGAAAAGCCGAGACGACCAAATCGACCGTCGCCCGTTGATCCACGAAAACAAAATCGACCGAGAGATCGCTGGCCCCCGTAAAAGTCCACGAGGTCAATAAAACGGGTTTTTTAAAGTCCGATGTCTAGTGCTGAGGTGGTGGAGAGCTCCGTTGACCCCCCAGCTAAGAAGCGACGCGTTGCCGCAGCTGCTGCTACGTTGGGTGGTGGTGACGGTCCTACGGCGTTAACCCAAGACATGGCGAAAAACGGTTCGACTTCAAAGGCTCCGGCCGAAATCGACGAGGGTCTTTACTCCCGTCAGCTTTACGTCCTCGGTCACGACGCTATGCGTCGTATGGCGACATCGGACGTCCTAATATCCGGTCTAGGAGGTTTAGGCGTGGAAATAGCTAAGAACGTTATTTTGGGCGGCGTTAAATCCGTGACACTTCACGACAACGTTCTAACTAAAATCAGCGATTTGGGCTCGCAATTTTACTTAACCGAGGCGGATATCGGTAAAAATCGAGCTGCCGCTTGTTGTCAAAGACTTTCGGAGCTAAACAGTTACGTACCAACGCGAAATCACGAAGGAATCCTCGACGAAGAATTTATCAAGAAATTCACGGTTGTCGTCCTGACCGAGACATCTTTCGACGAGCAAATACGCATTTCAAAGATCACACGAGCCAACGACATCGCTCTGATAATCGCCGACACTCGAGGACTATTTTCCCGAGTTTTTTGCGATTTTGGCGAGAAATTCGTGGTCGTAGACACGAATGGCGAGCCTCCGGTTAGCGCGATGGTCGCGAGCATCTCCAGAGACAGTCAGGGAATCGTCGCGTGTCTGGACGACACTCGTCATGGAATGGAAGACGGAGATTACGTCACATTCTCCGAGGTTAAGGGTATGACCGAGTTAAACGGTTGCGAGCCCAAAAAAATCAAGGTTTTGGGTCCGTACACGTTCAGCATCGGCGATACTTCCGGTTATTCCGAATACGAACAGGCGGGCATCGTCACTCAAGTTAAAATGCCAAAAACCCTTAATTTCAAGTCTCTGGAAGATTCCGTCAAAAATCCAGAATTCCTTATTTCCGATTACGCTAAATTCGAATATCCAGCACAGATACATTTGGCATTTTTGGCTCTCGACGATTACATAAAAGCCAAAGGAAATCCTCCGCGTCCTTGGAATTCCGAAGACGCTAATGAATTCCTCGAAATCGCTAAAAAAGTTAAGGAAAGTAACGAACTCGACGTCGAAATAAATGCCGAAATTCTTGAAACATTTTCCAAGGTTTCCGCGGGTGATTTAAACCCAATGAACGCAACAATCGGAGGAATAGTCGCTCAGGAAGTGATGAAAGCGTGTTCCGGTAAATTCTCGCCTATTTATCAGTGGTTCTACTTCGATGCGGTTGAATGTCTGCCTGCTGATCGTTCAGAAATCACCGAGGAAGATTGCAGCCCAACGGGAAGTCGTTACGATTCGCAAATCGCTGTTTTCGGTCGTAAATTCCAATCGAAAATCGGTAGTCTCAAGTATTTCGTAGTCGGCGCAGGCGCGATTGGTTGCGAATTGCTGAAGAACTTCGCAATGCTCGGTGTCGGAGCGGAAAATGGTTGCGTCACGGTAACGGACATGGATTTGATCGAAAAATCTAATTTAAATCGTCAATTTTTGTTCCGTCCGTCGGACGTTCAAAAGCCAAAATCTTCGACAGCCGCTCGTGTGATTAAAGCCATGAATCCATCGATGAACGTCGTGGCTCACGAGAATCGCGTTTGCTCCGAAACGGAGAAAGTTTACAACGACGAATTTTTCGAGGTTTTGGACGGCGTCGCGAACGCTTTGGACAACGTAGATGCTCGTATTTACATGGATCGTCGTTGCGTTTACTACCGAAAGCCTCTTCTCGAGTCGGGAACACTCGGAACTAAGGGAAACACTCAAGTGGTCGTACCTTTTCTCACAGAGTCTTACAGCTCGTCTCAAGATCCTCCCGAGAAGAGCATTCCAATTTGCACGTTGAAAAACTTTCCAAACGCGATCGAGCACACTTTGCAATGGGCACGAGACAGTTTTGAGGGTTTGTTCCGTCAGGCGGCTGAAAATGCCGCCCAATACATCGCGGATCCTCAGTACATCGAGCGAACATTGAAATTACCGGGCGCACAGCCGTTGGAAGTTCTGGAATCGGTTTACACGGCTTTGGTGGAAGAAAGACCAAAGACTTTTGCCGATTGCGTAGCTTGGGCTCGTTGCCATTGGCAGGAACAGTACAACAATCAAATAAGGCAGCTTCTCTTTAATTTTCCGCCGGATCAAGTGACATCTAGCGGTCAGCCTTTCTGGTCCGGTCCAAAACGTTGTCCGGTGCCTCTGGAGTTCGACGTAACCGATTCTCTTCATTTGGACTACATAGTCGCGGCTGCGAACTTAAAAGCCGCGGTTTACGGTCTTCCCTCGAATCGCAATCGGTCGGAGATAGTAGAGCTTTTGGAATCCGTAGAAGTGCCGAAATTCACGCCAAAATCGGGTGTAATGATAGCGGAAACCGATTCTCAAGTTCAGGTGTCAAACGGCGGTGGAAATGTCGATCACGAGCGTTTGGTACACATTCAAGAGCAATTACCGAAGCAGAATCAATTGGATGGACTTGTGATAAATCCTCAAGAGTTTGAGAAGGACGATGACACGAATTTCCACATTGATTTCATCGTCGCGTCTTCGAATCTTCGCGCGGCTAATTACAAGATTCAGCAAGCTGATAGACACAAAAGTAAGCTCATAGCCGGTAAAATAATACCGGCGATCGCGACGACGACTTCCGTCGTCGCTGGACTCGTTTGCTTTGAATTAATCAAATTGGCGCGCGACGTTCGCGATTTAGCGATCTATAAAAACGGTTTTGTCAATTTGGCTCTGCCGTTTTTCGGCTTTTCCGAACCGATTTCTGCGCCGAAACTCAAGTATTACGACACAGAATGGACGCTTTGGGATCGTTTTGAAGTCACTGGAGAACTCACACTTCGAGAATTTCTCGATTATTTCAAAAATAATCACAGACTCGAGGTTACGATGCTTTCGCAGGGCGTTAGCATGCTCTATTCCTTCTTCATGCCGAAATCCAAGTGCCAGGAACGCATGGGATTGTCAATGACCGAAGTTGTCAAGCGAGTTTCCAAGAAAAAGCTCGAACCTCACGTCAGAGCTTTGGTTTTCGAATTGTGCTGCGACGACGCCGACGGAAACGACGTTGAGGTTCCCTACGTTCGATACACACTTCCCTGATTCATCTCGGGACGTTCCACTTGTCATCACGTAACGAAAGATACGATTACTTAAGATAAACGATGAAATTGGGAAGAAAAAGAAAACGAAATGAAAACTCGATGATTAGCCGGTAGTGATTTCTACAAATTTCTATTTTAAAATACGATACAGGAAACAAATAAATATGCGAAAAAGTAATGGATTGCGGCGAAGAAGAGGCGCGAAACGGATTAATATTATGATAATCGTTTGTGTATTTAATAAGGCAATTATTATGTATGCAGAATGTCGAGGCAGTTTTTGGCGCTCGCTTCGCTAGTGAGGATCAATAAATGGTTTAATAAACATTTCACGACGATTGTACGTCGCGGAAACAAAAGGATCTCGGCTTTTTAGACTCGACGCGCGCAGCGAGTTCTTTATTTTTTCTTTTTCTCTGATGATATTGTTGTAACTTTAAAATAATAATGGAAAATTAGGAAACTTTGAGGGTTCTTGGAATTTTGCAATTCGTAAGTCAAACTTTCGGGTTGTCGCAAATTTGAGTGAAATTTATTGTGATTGCTTTTTTTTTTGTACTGTTGACGGTATTTTTGTTTTAAGGTTTTGTAAACGTACCGTTAAAAATTTTCGGGTAATATACTTTTTTTTTGAAGTTTTTATGCATAATTCGGTATATTAATGTTAATGTGCAATTACGTTGGATTATTACTATACTTTTGTATTATATGCATTTTTAAAAAATGTGTTTTATACACTGTTTATTAATCTTACGTCGTGGTTTTATATTATATTTAATATACCGATTTATGCGCAAAAACTTTGGATGAACGTACATGAATTATCGTAAAGCAAATTTGTACAGTGCAATATTAAAGAGACATCGACGATAAGATTTGGAAAAATTGTTGTTTCGCATTTTTTTTTTAGAATACTGGTAAAAAAGGAGGCTAATCGAGATCGAATAGGTTTTGATTAACTTAAAAAAAAAGTGGAGCAATTGATTAACAGGAAGGTAAATAAGATTACATGCTGCATTTATCAATGTCAAATGTTTTGCGCAGTTTTTTGAAAGCAATATTTGTAATTTTTCTTCGTTCTTAACCAACGATAGCTCATTTTGTTTGCTGAAAGGCAATTAAAAAAATGCACCGGGTCATTTTCATAAGTTTACTTTCCAATTAGCGGAGAAAAATTAGATAACATCGTAAATTTGTTTTCCTTCTATGAACAAATGGCCGTTATTTGTAAACAGTGAATATCGTCACAAATTTTTATCCGTAAATCTGTGCAGCATCTGTCGAGAAGTAAATGAGCAAAAACTTGGAAAAATCGAACGAAAATTACGGATCTTACTTCCAAAAAACGGCAAATAATTTTTCGCGTAGATTCCTGCGGTAAACTGAATTATTTATCTGCAAATTGAAATCATTTTCTGTCTACGTTATAAAGAATGTCCTTCATTCAAATTTATTTCAGTTTACATTGATTTTCCATTTAAAAAAAATACGAACAAACAATTTTTCTGATTTCTGTACGCGATCGACTTTGTACCGACGATGTCTCCTTAATAATGAGGAAAAAACCCTTTTGAAGTTCCATAAAAAAAGATCGGAATTTTCTAGACGTTTTTCTTTTTGCATTTGCGACAAGTTGTTTCATATGCTCATTATTATTTCGACGAAAAAATCTAAATCTGCGGACGAAGCTTTTTCGTTTAGTAATTTTTGAGAGTTTTGAAGGTCCTTAATATCTAATATCAATATTAAAGACCCAAACTTCTTCGATATCCTCGAATGTGCGCAGCAAAAAATATCTTCGTTTCGATATGACTTGCTATAAAAATGAGATGTAATGATTCACGATTGCTCCACTGCTGTAATTAGCTTTTTTCGTCTAAATACATCGCCTTGAATATCCTTATAAGTGCTCAATGTATCGGTAGGGACTAACAAAAATATTGTGCCTCAAATTCGCCTCAATAAACACGCTGAAAATTTTTCTTTGCTGTTCAATTAAATTCGTAAGAACAATTAGAACAAAAAAATAATTTCTGTCAAAAAAGGATCATATGATCTTAATAATTTCGATGCTTGTCTCTACCGAATCGTTAACGTCACCCGAAGGCGATTTTTTTGTCCCAATCGAAAACGCCGATATAATCAATCTGAAATTAAGTGTAATTCCGATTGAAATTAAATACAGATATGCTTTACTTTATTTTTATTTTTTCTTTCTCAACAAGTCCGAACTAAGATGGATATATACCTTTCGCGGTAAGGTAATAAATCGCAAGCATAACTTTGCTGTTCTATTTAATAAGCTCAAGTGTAAATTCATAGTAGTAATATTGCAGTTTAGAGAAAAGAGACACGATTTTTTTTACTAGAGCGTTCGAAGAGATAATGCAGACACATAATAATCTTGCCTTCATTTTCTTCGTTCACGATTGCTACACGATAATAAAATAATTCGGTCCTTAAAAAGACTCACCTAAAAAAAGTCATGGGAAAAAATGTTTGCAGATGATACACTTCTGTTACGAAATCTGACATTTAATCCTCACTAACTACATACTGATTATAATTCCGCATTTTTTTAAAACATGCAGTGGACCAAATGGCGTGAGATTAAAAATAATTTTTTTACTTTTCGTTGCTTTCAAATCAAACTAATGAACAAATTTTAGTGTTCAAGGTCTTATCCGTCAAAGAGAGGATCCTATTATGAATGTAGGAATTTTTATTTCGAGCCTTATTGACAAAGATATGAATTCAAATGTGTTAATGTTTCTTTATTAAAAATCACTGAATAATTGGTTGTAGTAAATCCAATTTTCACTGCATTCAGGATTGCTAAATTTATACCAGAATAAACTCTTTGATCGATAAAATAAGAAATTGAACACAAAAATGTATTTACCAATTTTTTTTTTTTAAGTTACGGGAAGTTAAAAATTTAACTTTTTACCTCACAGCATTTTGCTGCACTGTATGTCTTTACAGAATGGCAAAATTTCAATGCTTGATTCGTACTTGATGAGGTTTAAATTGAAGATTTTTTTAATAGAAGGCTATCTACAAAATTCTGTTCTTCTGCCATTTTTTCAGTGAATCGGTCCCCTTAAGGAATTCCCGCTGAGCTTACACAAAATATCCAGGCTAATAGTCAGGGGCATATGCTAATTATTTTTTATTTGGCTCGGTCCGCTTAAAAGGGTCTCGTGAAATAATCGTCCGACACGATTGTGTTAACCGACAACCGATTGCTGCATTTAACTTTGTAAAAAAAGATAATAAAAAAAATGGAATACTACTACGATATTTGGAAAAGCTTCTGAAAAAGAGATAGTGAATGTAAAAAAAATTACCACCATTTATTAGGTCAGCCAATAGATAAAAGGATAAAAATATTTTGTTTATTTTAGGATAATGCGGATATTTATTGTATTATTTTAACAATAGATAATAAATAGATGTGTTTGGATTTCAAGACTATCGTTTCGAAATATTTGTTGTCATACTTGTAATCATCAGCGCTTTGTCAATTTTTTTATCCTCAATGTCTCTAAAATCAATCATTGTTTTCTGCGTAATTTTTTCGTCATTCATGAATTCGTGATGAGTCCGAAGAAAAATTTCGGATCGGTAAGTAAGTAATAATTATTGTGCATAATGATAATGCTAACATGTTATTAACGAATTAATTAACAAATTCCCCGGAAACGGGACCTTTCTTTTTTTCAAGATTCGCTCATTTTTTTCAATACGTATGAATTTTTTAAGATATTTTTTATTTCTTTGACTTTTGTTTTGTTTTTATAGAATAACTATGTGGAAAAACACAAAATCCAACGCAAATTTAAAAATCAGAAAAAATTCATAAGTTTTCATAAAAATAAACGAATTATTTTCGTAAGAAAAAAAAATTAGGTTACCGGCAAATTTGTTAATCAATTGATTTCCTTATTAAATTGTCAATAAAATTTTGGAATGATTATTATGAAAAATAATTTTCTTTCAGTAGTATTAATACGGATGATTTTTTTTAAAAGATTTTTATACCGTCTAGAAGAATTTGCAGTTTTCTCTCTTTTTTCTCGAACTTATGCGAAATGAACACTAAGCGACATAACAAACTTAAATGAAGCCAAATTATGCCAAATTATAACAATAACCACACGCGAAAAAAATTGTCAAATGAGCGTATGTGTTGAAATTTTTTTTTGCTAATTTGTTAATTTAGCAATACTAAACATTTACATACAAATTTTTATAATCAATGCGAATAATTTTCACAGAAAGTCACATTTAATGTTTCACACATAGTAACTACCGATCGTAGTTAACGCATCAACAGGACCTTCTCAAAAATAGTCTCTCATTTGATTATTATTGCGTAGTATCAGTTTCGTTGGCGCTAAAATCTCTTGATAATATTGCATAATTTTTAATTTATTTTTATTTTTACAAATTTCAATATTCATTTAGACCCGTACATTTCAATTCTAAAAAAGTATCAGCCCGACGTTTATGTAATAGCTAAATTAAAAACTATCTAAAACAACTGCAACTTCAAAGTAATTATCAAAAACTCAAGATACGCGCCAAGTAAACATAACAAGTGATGAGAAGTGAGTCAAATTAGAGTTGTCAAGATCCAATCATCAAACGACGACGAAATCAAGATAAAATAATCGTTATAATAGTTCCATTTAATTCATAATCATTACTACTATCCGAACAATTATCCAACAAATTGATCAATCTTATTTCGTAAATTGTTACAAAACGCACAAACTTCGATCACAAAATATGGTCGATCAATTGACTTCACAGTAGCGGCGAAATGACCTAACCGCTCATGTTTTTGAGGTTAAGTTGCTCCGTAAAACGGCGCGAAAATGGCGCAGCGATCCATCACGTAAGTTTTAGTCCTTTTTAATATCAATTATTCGAATTGCAATCGATTATTTTCAAGGTCGCTTCAAGGTTAATACGTTTTTCTGTTGTTTGACGATTTTTCCAGGTCGTTTTTCAAGCGAACCAATGACAAAAATGCTGAAACAGGTACGACGTCGGAGTCAAGGTACGTTCTATAATAAACAAATCTACTCTTCGTTATCCTAAATCTTACTTGTTAACAAAAATGATGAAATTACTTTCGCTGGCGATTTGTTCGCGTTCTCCGCTCCGAAATCGTATATTAAATGTTGAAACGCAGAGGCGAGTTTCTAATATTTTTATTAATTGCCTGTGCATCGACAGTAGTAAACAAAGCAAAGATAAGGATTTGATTCTTTCTGCGGAAGGAAAGAGAAAGCGAGGACAACTCAGCAGCGGCAGCAGCAGCTCCAGGTAAAATATTTATTTATTCATGTATTTATTTATTCGTTCATCAGAAAAGCCTTTTACAATCACAATATATAAATGAGTCAACGATAAGTATAAAGAGTTTGTAATGACTTTATGTGACTTTTCTAGATAAGTAATTGTATAAATATTAGGGCGCGTCAAAACAATTCTTTTATTTTATTTTTCAATTTTTTTCACTGCAAAAGTATGTAGTCTGATCTCAACGATGTATGATACGTACAGTCCCACCAAAAGTGAGTTTCAGAGACAATTTTGATCACTTCCCGATAAGATAAAAATTGGAAAAAAATAATGCACATAAAACGTGATGAAAAGATTGATTTTGCATAATAATAATCCCAAAATGTGATCAATAAATTGGTAAAAAAACAATTGTTCAACAAATAAACAGTTAACCTGACTTTTTTTTAAAATGAAAATGATATGTTAATTTTTTTTACTGCGTATAAAGTTTTTAAGATTTTTTTCTCTATTTTTATTTTTATTTTTTTTTATTTTGAAAAATGCGCAGAATATAACAAATTTTGGATATGCATTTTGCAAAAAGATCTTGAGTGTTGAAGATAGTTTTATGCTGTACACATATTGAAAATTCGTTATTGCGCGCACAATTTGAAAATAAAAAAAATTAAAATAAAGAAAAAAATCTGAAAAAATTCATCCGCATTCAAATAAATTAACGTCAAGTAGTTAAAATACTCAGAGAATTTCATCTGCAATCAACTGAATAACGTATACACTTATACTTTATTTATCTTATTACGAATTTTTCATTTTTTTCAACATTCAGGAATTTATTTCTAAAATCTGATTTCAGTTCACCTCCAGCAAAAAAGTCGGATCTTGGTGCCAAGCCAAAAGGGAAATCGAGAAAGTCATTGCCAAAGGCGAATGGCAAAAAGCCAACGACACCCAAAGCAGAGAAGAAGACTAAAGATGTTGCAGAGGTAAAGAAAAAAGACTCGTCTAAAGATGAGAAGGAAAATAAGCCAGAGAAAAGCGAAAAGGAAGAGGAATTGAGTAAACCCGAGAAAGAAAATAAATCGGTTGAAGATGAGAAGAAAAATGGAAAAGAAAATAAGTCTGTGAAAGATGAGGAAGAAAGTAAATCGGTCAAAGATGAGAACAAAGAGGAGTTGAGTAAAAACGAGAAGGAAAACAAACCGGAAAAAGACGAGAAAAAAGAAGAAATTAGCGACAATGAGAAGGAAAGTAAACCAGAGAAAGATGAGAAAGACGCTACAAAGCCGAGCACACCAAAGGCTAACAACGCGAAAAGTAAAAAATCAGAGTCTGCTAAAAAGGAAATTAGCAAGAAAAATGTCAAAAAGACCGCTAAGAAACGCTCGCGAATTGTGCAGGAAGATTCCAGCGATGACGAGGGTCATTTACCTGTAAGCATTGCATTTTATTTACGAAATTGTACACATATTTTCACCTGACTAATTTTTGCGTTGTTATCATGTGGACTATTCAAGTTACCGTTTTTTTCTCACAGGAATTAGCACATTTCTTCATTAACTTAATGACCTTTAATATTCATTTATCTGTGAATTGTGATTATTTATGGAATCCTTTTTTTTCACATAAAAAAGAATCCCAAAAACCTCTTAATTTTCGGACTTCTGAAGTATTTTTTCTCCTTAAATGTATGTGGTTTATACTGAACATCCTGCTCATTATTTTTATCAGTTGCCGGACAGTCCCGTGAAATCGCAGTCGAACGAGAGTACGAGTCCAGTTAACGCAAGAGGAAAGGCAAAAATACTCTCAGACAGTGAATCCGATAATGAGGACAAAAGTGAGGACGACAAAAAGATGGAAGTCGAAGACAGCGAGGATGAGAAGTCTAAAAGTCCTAAAAAACCCAAAATTGAGAAAAAGTCGCCTAAGAATATGAACAGCTTTTTCGGTAATTGACCGCTGATAATTTATTTTAATTTTATTGTCAACCCGTCGAATAATAGTTTACCAAATTCATCACGAACTATAATTATGCCTTAACTGTACGACAGCCAAAAAAGACAAAAGCGAGAAAAGTAAAGGGGATAAAAAAGATGTCGATGACAAGCCGAAGAGTCCCAAAAAAGCGGAGACTGAAAAGAAGTCACCGAAAAACATGAGCAGCTTTTTCGGTAAGTCGTCAAAATTTACCCGTTTATTTTAATTTAATTCAAACATTTTATTTCAATAACAAACTATATTTTTAAGGTAGTTCGTTCAAACGTGAAATTCAGAGAGGATTTCAAACTCAATGGAATAAAAATCTTTTAAAAATCGAGCTCACTGAAGATTGCGGAAAAGTTGGATTTTGCATAATAATAATCCCAAAATGTTATTAATAAATTGGTGAAAAAAACAATTGTTCAACAAATAAACAGTCAACCTAACTTCTTTAAAAATTGAAATTATATGTTAATTTTTTTGAATGCGTATGCATTTTTTCAGATTTTTTTCTTTATTTTGATTTTGATTTTATTTAAAAAATGCGCAAAAAAATTAACATATCCCTTTCATTAGAAAAAAGTTAGGCTGACTTTTTGTTTATTGAACAATTGTTTTTATCAGAAATTTGTTAATAACATTTTGTGATCATTACTATGCAAAATTTATCTTTTCAGCACGTTTAATATCGATTTTTTTTTCCGATTTTTATACCATCGCGAAGTAATCGAAATTTTCTCTGAAACTCACGATTGGCGGGACTGTACCTATCATACAGCCGTTAAAACCACATTGATTATAAGAAATTAGATACATCCTTAACAGTTCAAAGTGATGATTACGATAAAATTCACGTTTACAGCTCCTCGTCAAAAAGACGGCACAAAGAGTAAAGATTCGGACAAGAAAAATGAAAGTCCCACGTATAATCCAAATGCCGCCAAATATCATCCCATAGACGACGCATTTTGGAAGCGCGGTGATAAGTAAGCGCATAAAATCGTTTGAACAGTTTTTCGGAAAAAAGTAAACGGGTTTAATGTATATAATATAATCTATTTGTGCCCTAGAGTCCCTTACATAGCTCTCACAAGAACGTTGGAGCTCATCGAGGACACGAGTGCGAGATTGAAGATCGTGGAGATTCTGTCGAATTATTTTCGCTCGGTTATCGTACTTAGCCCAAATGATCTTCTTCCGAGTGTTTATTTGTGCCTAAATCAACTTGCACCAGCTTACGAAGGTAATAGCGAATTTTCGCGTTGTCTATATCTATATATATGGGTCTAAAACATCATTTAACTGCAATATCTTCGAAAAACAGTGGGCACTGCCCGATTTTTTCTTCATGTGTTCCTAATAATCCAATGTGACATTCGGAAAAAATGTACCGAAAAAGTAGTCTGAAAATAAGTATTTTTTACGTTCAAGTAACGCTTTCTACTCGTCATGACATGCAACTCATGCTAAATGTTTGAACTTTCTGCTCGCATATTTCGAAATCCGTATGGGCAAAAAATAATTAAAAATTCTTAAAAAATACTTCGTTTATTATTTCATAGTGCCTGCATTTTTCAGTTTGAGAAGTAGAAAAAGGCAACTGAGGTGTATATCCTTAAGACAAGCGTATTTTTTAGGCTTGGAGCTCGGCATAGCGGAAACTACTCTCATGAAAGCGATAGCTCAATGCACGGGCAGAACATTGGCTCAGGTAAAACAGGATGCTCAGGAAGCTGGGGATTTGGGTATAGTCGCGGAAGGCAGTCGTTCGAATCAGCGAATGATGTTTCAGCCGGCTCCTTTAACAGTCACTAACGTGTACACAAAACTGAAGGAAATCGCCCAAATGACTGGACAATCGGTAATTAACTTGAGTGCAATTTTCACGCACACTTTCTCTTGAAACCAATTCATTTTTTTGCACATAGCATTCGATTTATAAGATGAATTATCAATGGCAATTAGTTTTTTTTCATCCGATACGATAATATTTTAAATTCCAGTCCGTTGGAAAGAAAGTAGACAGAATACAGTCGTTATTCGTCGCATGTCGATTCACAGAGGCCAGATATCTCATCAGGTCTCTTGCGGGAAAGCTTCGAATTGGTCTTGCGGAACAATCGGTTTTGCAGGTACGTAAAACTAATATTTTTTTCACTATGGATACCAGAGTGGTTTTTATTTGGATTCCGAACGAATTTTTAGATTGACGCTCTTCGTATCATTTGCAAATAACGGATAAAAATCCACTTAGAACAACAACTTGATATTTTAATAGTTTAACCCTCTCAATAGAAGTCACAATTTCCTGCTATTGAAAATACATGGGATTTCACTACATTTTCATTCAATTTTTGTCGGTCCTCTAGATATTCGCCAAAAATGTGTATCTTCCGGTTATAAGTGACAAATATGTTACTAAGTATAGAGAAAAATTTGTTAACTCCCTACGCAATAATTAATTCGCTGTACCGCGAATTAATTATTGAACTCTAATAATGTTTTGTTATTCGGCAAAATATCTTACCATAAAAATAACCGACGTCATGGTTAATGTTTTTTTTTTGACGTTTTATACCAGCTTTCGACGTATAAACGCCGAAAACACTGCATTTGTAATTTGCGAAAATATTTTTGTCATTGTTATTTTTCACATGTTTTCCTGTTTTTAATTTAAATTCATTATGTTGTTTGTATTTTTCGTCAGTTTCATATGTTGTTATGGGGGGAAACAATTTTGAAAACTCGTATAGAATGCCCAAAAAACATGCGTTAATTATATTGTAGGAAATTCAATATTTTTTCTCTACTCAGTCACATATATATCATTTATATCCCGATGTTACGGATTTTTTGGCAAATGTGTGCCCGATAAAAAATTTAAGAGGGGGGTTTTATTTATTCATTTGCAAAGTACGTGAAGAGCGTCAATCAAAATTCGTCTGGACCTCAAATAACAACTAACGTAACGGAAACTTTTGAGTGTTCATTCAATCTACATTTTTCCATTATGATTCAGGCTTTAGCGTTAGCTTGTGCAATGACTCCACCGGAACAAGAATATCCACCGGAAATTCTAAACGCCAGTAAAAAACTTGGTAGCGACGCGTTCAAGCAGAAATACGACGAGATCGCGTTAATAATCAAGACGACATATTGGTGAGTAATACTAAAAAAAATGTTGATTTTAGGTGATAAATGATAATATTGATGTTTTAATTTGTACTTCTACTGAACCACAAACTTGATTTAAAAAATAATTTCAATTTGCTTAGAAAAAAATGCAGAATATTTTCTATTGGTATCAACACAAAATGTGAAATGCCGTAAAAATATTGAATTTTTAATAGCAGAAAAAATTTGAACAGCAATACAAATTTTCATTTAAACGGAAAATTAACTTTACTAGCAGAACATTTGAAACAATAGTGCAAAAAAGATTGCTCGAAATAAATCTATTCTTTATAATCGAAGTTTTAAATAATCGGTTGTTAATGACAGTGAATCTAACGAAAAACAATCGATCTAAAAAAACGGAGCAACTCGGTAATCGATTCCTAACCGATCACTAACCGAGTTTCAGAGAAAATTTCGATTACTTCCCGATGGGATAAAAATCGGAATAATAACATTTTGGGATTATTATTATGCGAAATCAATCTTTTCAGCCCGTTTTATATGCATTATTTTTTTTCGATTTTTATCCCCTCGGGAAGTGATCGAAATTGTCTCTGAAACTCACTTTTGGCGCGACTGTATCTATGATGCATTCTCAATCGTGATTATTTGAGAAAAAACGAATCGATTATCAAAGTATCATCAAAGAGCAATACTTGAATTTGAAATTTTGACAGCCGAGATTATTCTAATACTATTTTTTCCAAGCGATTCGTTTCATTGTTTCATATTTCATATGAAGTTTGAGAAACTTCATATGAATACCGTTTTTTTTTTAAATTCTAACATATAAATATAACATTTATATGTTAGAATTATTTAATTGCCACGGAATTAATGTAAAGAACATTTCCGCAGCGAATGTCCAAATTACGATATGGTAATACCCGTTATACTCAAAGACGGTGTGAAAGCTCTGCCAGAAAAGTGCAAACTTACGCCGGGCATTCCATTAAAACCCATGTTGGCACATCCAACGAAGGGTGTTCAGGAGGTACTTACCCGTTTCGAGGGTCTGAAGTTCACATGCGAGTGGAAATACGACGGCGAAAGAGCTCAAATTCACATAGCCGAAAACGGCGATGTCAGTATATACAGCAGAAATCAAGAGAACAACACAAGCAAGTATCCCGACATCATAGGAAGGCTAAAGAACACTCGGGGCGAGGAAGTCAAGAGTTGTATACTTGATTGTGAGGCCGTAGCTTGGGATAAGGAGAAAAAGCAGATATTACCCTTCCAGATTCTCAGCACGAGAAAACGAAAGGTTAGATTTAAAAAAAAATAATAATTCTGATCTAGGGAAGCTTCGGCAACTTTGTGACATAAAAAACCACGGAACGTTGATATTTATCAGCGCCCTATTATCACAAACAATCTGAATTTTCAATGGAATTTCAGTAAAGCGAAAAGCATTGCGGTGAAAACAAATTTTCGTAGTACGCGCACAAAAATTTATGCTCTAGCACACCAATTTCATCGAAATACTTATTTTTTCGTCTATGTACATTGAAACAAATTTTTTAGCTATATAATAAATGTAGTTACATTTTCGCACGCTTTAATCACGCTTCAAGCATAAACAGGGAAAGTTTTTGGGCATCCGTTACAAATTAGTACATTGGGTATCAAGTGTGTGAAGGAGGGTATTTCCGCACGAGTTAAACATACAATTTTTTTCAAAAATAAGTTCACATGAAGTGCGCATTTTGGAATAATTTAAAGTGCCAATTTTTTTATTGCGTGCGTAAAATCAGCAGAGTACGTGAATTTATCACTTCAAGTTAGTTAGTAAGTTAGTTAAGTTTTACGTTATCACATAAAGTTTTCACAATGTTAACTTTACGCACGACGTTCGAAAAACGTGCATTTCAAATCCGTTAAGTTCCTTGAAGCTACCATTATGTAACATTCGCAAAAAATTCTCCTTTTTGTTTTTGGTACTTTTTCCGCGATAGTGCGCAAAAGCTACTTTTTTCGCAGTAGTGCGCAAAAGCTACTTTTTTCGCAGTAGTGCGCAAAAGCTACTTTTTTCGCAGTAGTGCGCAAAAGCTACTATTTCACGCCCTTTTCCGCACTAGCGCTCAAAAGCTACTTTCTTGTATACTTTCGCTACACAGTAAGCCTAAAAGATGGATTTTTCGTGGCAGCGGTTACTCGTTCATGAATTGCGTAATCACCGTTTTAACCTTCGTTGAAAAGTGCGCTTTTTCCCACTGGTATCACAAAGTAATACAGTATTTACCGAAACAGAGCTTAAGATAGTTAATTTATGTTTACATCATTTTGGAGTGATGCACGTAGGCATTTATTGATCAATTATAGTAAATGTATCGGAAAAATAAAAACTAATGCACCAGAAAAAGAATGTCGTAGGTTTGCCGAAGCTCCGCTATTCTTGATTCGGAATTTTTTGTTAGGCTTGTAGATTTATTACCATCGTTAATACATAATCAATATTTTTTGTACATAACGTTTTTTGTACGTAGGACGCAAACGAGGCTGATATTAAAGTACAGGTGTGCGTATTCATGTTCGATCTCCTGTATTTCAACAATGAACCTCTGGTAAAAGAGCCTTTCGCGAAGCGTCGAAAACTGTTGAAAGAGAACTTCAAGGAAGTTGAAGGCGAGTGGTACTTCGCGACGAGTCTTGACACTACGAAGATGGAGGAGGTTCAGGACTTCCTTGAAGAATCTGTAAAAGGTATGTTTTAGTCGCATATAGTGTAGTTCTATTACATATGAATATAAAAACTAAGGGGTTTTGTGGCTCGCGCGCTCATAAAATCTCGGTTCAATAGTTCGGATCGATTTTTTACAATTTCATTTTCAACTAAAATCCATTCGCCTAAAATTCTATGGCCAACTAAAATCCACTCGACTAAAATTCCATTGCTAATTAAAAATCATTCGCCTGAAATTCCATGGCCAACTAAAAACCATTCGCCGAAAATTCCATGACCAACTAAAAACTATTCGCCTCAACTTCCATGACTAACTTGATATGAACCCGGTCAATTTGGGGTCGTATAGACCCCGTCTAATTTTTCTAAGTCCCTCGATCCTTGATCCTTTTATAATATAGGGAGATTAATCGCGTTCGAATAGATAAATTAATCGGGCATTGATATCAGTGAATCTATATTGATAACTTAATTTTCCTCTCGCAAAAGGAAATTGCGAGGGTCTGATGGTGAAGACACTGGAGGAAGACGCGACCTACGAGATCGCGAAGCGATCGCGGAACTGGTTAAAACTGAAAAAAGATTATCTCGAGGGTGTTGGGGACACGCTGGACGTCGTCGTGATCGGTGGTTACATCGGCAGGGGTAAGAGAACCGGCACCTATGGTGGATTCCTTCTCGCTTGCTACGATCAAGAAAACGAGGAATACCAGAGTCTTTGCAAGGTAAGTCGTATAGTGTAGTCTTTTTATTGAGATCCTGAAATTTTACGTTTCCTATGAACCAAGGCAAAAAAGAAATACCGCGAGATATGGCATGACAAAAGTAGACAAGTACAGTATCATACAATGAATCTAAAATTAAATGAGGCGAGACATGAGAGCAAATGGGAGGCGAGCATAAACCGAAACTGACAAAATAAGGAAAAAAAAGAAAAGCCTCACCCTGGCTTGATAAATTTCAATTGTCAGTTTTTTTTTTAACTCTTTAAAGGTATTTCCTCTGCTACGTACTCGTCAAATCAGTGAGAATGTTTCAAAAGCGTTTCTAACAATTTTTATGGTTTTGAAGATATAATTTTAGCACGAATATTTTTGGATTTAAAAATTCTTGGATTTAAAGTTTATGAGAAATCTTCTTAATTGCTGAAAACTTAACATTCTTGTAGTTATCTAAATCGTATTTGAAGTCCGAAATTAGAATCTCAAGTTGGAAACAGTTCCGTAGGTTTTTTGGATTACTTGATCTTAGAATGTTTCGTTGTTGTTATAAGACTATCGATAAATTCGTAAGGTTTTATTTGTGACCTGTTATTCGTCTACTAAGAATTTTTACTCCTCCGTGTGTAAACTATATTGTTCTGTACACGGTCTATACACTGGGTCTTTCAGAGAACAGTCGATTTTTTAAATGTTCTAAGTTTTTTAAAAATCTGAAAAAATTCAGGGATATTTCTCGAAGTGTACATCATACGGCCCAGAAATTTCCATACCATACTCAAGATATTATCAGATGCTGATTCTCCATAAGTAATGGATTTGTTTTCATGAATAATTCAAACGCTTCGAGTTTTCAAAAAAATAAAAAAATTCCATTCTTCATGGAGAATAGCATCTGATAATATTTTAAGTATGAAATGATTGACGAAAAAAATGCGACGACTTTCCAAAAAATATAGACGTCATGAAGTGAAAAAAATTAAATTAAAATTAAAAAAAAGGAACCACAATCGCAGATTTTGACTTTTCTCTTCGATAATTTTTTTCCACATTCAAAATAACATTTTAAAAAAGACTACGTTTGGGATTTGCGAGACACTGAAAAAAAATTTAACTTTGATTTTTGAATTTCAAAAAAAAAAACAATGTTGACTTCATATTCTTATTTGAGATGAAAAGTTGAGCGACGAAAAAAATTTCGTCGGAATCACCTGAGAAGTAATTTTACTGGATTTGGACTTAATAGGATTTTTAGGGAGAGGAAATCCGCACTTTATTTTTTGGAGGGAAATTTCAGCTCGAAATTTGTATTGTTCCTTAAAAGACCCGGTTTACACACGGAGAGTTAGGTCAACTAAAAACGGTGTATGTGTAAAAAAAATTGATAAACGTTCTTTATCGCAAGATCGGTACGGGATTCAGCGAGGAGGATCTTCAGAAGCACACAGAACTTCTGAAAGAGCACGTTATTAAGCAAGCGAAGCCTTACTATCGATACGACAGTGGTCACGAGCCCGATCATTGGTTCGAGCCAACTCAGGTCTGGGAAATAAAGTGCGCGGATCTTTCGCTCTCGCCGGTGCACAGAGCAGCAGCAGGAATCGTAAGTAAATCTTTTTGACCAAAGAAAATTCGCGTGATGTCCGATAAGAACGCTGATGCCATTTTTGCCCGCGAAATTAGGTCGATCCTGAAAAAGGAATATCTCTGCGATTTCCTCGATTTATACGCGTGCGCGAGGACAAGAGCGCGGAGGATGCGACGTCCGCCCAACAAGTCGCAGATATGTACAAAAGCCAGGAGCAAATAATGAATCAGACGTCAGCGGCGAAAGCAGCGGAGGAAGATTTTTATTGAGATCAAAGAATAAGAGAAATCCATTATTGCGATTCGCTTATGATCGAATTCAACGTTCCACATCGTTGAGGAGCTGAAAAAAAGTAGGAACACTTTGGTGGGCCAGGAACGGGAAAGCAAAAGCAACATTTTGTTTTTAATCATGTTTTATTCATGTAAACGATGCTGTTTATTTTTTCGATCTTAATATGTATGTACTATTCGAATGTTTTGTATAATAAATATACTCTTTTTACTTTTATTACCTTTGTATTTACATGCTTTGGCAGTGTGAAAACGCATCGAGACTCTTAGACGCTTTCACGTACGTATCTAAAGCACGATTTATGAACAATAGTGCAAATTAAAATTAAAATACAGCCGCCGTTTTTGAGGTTCGCCACAAATTCGTAATCTCAATACCGATGCAGTATTGAAAAGTCGTCACAACTTTTTGACTACCAATGCTTGTCCACACACTGTAAAATTGCAATCGTAATTTGTGCGTTTGGTAAAAGGCGTAGACCAGCGAGAATATCTGCTTTTCCGCTATGGACGGTAATGATCACTCCGTACAAGCTAAAAGATTCTCAGGAGTTGAGAATTACGAGGCTGCCAAAAAGGATCTGCATGAGAGGTTCGCAACGGCGAAACAATTTTCGATACTCAGAAGCAACATTGTTTTATACCCGAGCCGGAAGATATTAAAATAAAGTTGTTTTCTTTATCGTCTGAATTTAAGGAGAATAATCTTATCGAAAGGCAAACCATTGTAAACAAATAAAATATGTGCGTAACGAAACAAACTGTGATCTGTGAGAATACATAATTCTTAGTGAAATCCACAGAACGCCATTTTTTAAATCATGGCATTCGATACTCCACTTTACAAAAATATTTTTTTTTAATTTGCATAGTTCGGATAAGTCTGAAATTTTTTTTTTAATCTGAAAAAAATCTTTAAAAAACGCGGTTTTACATAAATACATATTTAAACAATCGCCTGTAGTAGATTCATTATTTTTCATATTTTTCAATAATTTTTTAAATAAAAAAAGCTTAAAAACTGTTAGAAGAAAAATCTTCCCTACTTTGGCTATAAACTAGATAATTTTGTTATTAAACAAAGTATTTTTCAGAATGTTTCAGATTTTTAAATTATGGCATTCGATATGTCAATTTAAAAATATATTTTAAAAAAATTCCGATAAAAGAAAATAAAATTTTTTTTTTTGCGTAGTTGAGTAGTTGAGGGTCTAATTAAGCCTAGATAATTATGAGCTAAATCGGAGGTCAAAACCTGGTCGAAACAGGGTGGATTGCCCCATATATATATTTTTTTTAATTGAAAAAAGTACAAAGGTTTTGGGACGATTGCTCATCTAGCCGCTGGTACAAAATGTCAAACCTTGCCTATCTTACCGACTAAAAACATTATATAGACTCTCTTTAATATGGAAATATTTTAATTTTTTAATTTTATTTATTTATTTGTTATTGAGATAAAAAAATATGAGGATATGAGCTTTGGGAAAAAGTGATTCCTACTAAGCTCAGTCGGAAATATTCAATTTTCAGCGACATATGCGCCATCTCCCGAGTCTTAAAAAGAGTGCCATCTAGCGGTATTATACCAAAGTTTTAGTGCCGCTAAAAAGATTAAATCGAAACGGTCGACTTGGTATGGAATGCCCCATATACACACTACACAATCATTTTCGTAAACATGCCGGAAGTTTTGAACGAAAAGTTGTTTTACAACACAGTTTTGTGTCAAACTTTTTCGCCGACTGGAAATTTCTTACTGGCTGGCAATATATACGGCGATGTTTCCGTTTACAAGTTAGTGTTTCCGACGTTCGAATTTCATTGAAAATTCTTAAATCGAAAATCCTGTGAAAAAGTGAGGTTAAGTAACGCTAATATCAATATTAATAGAATATTCCTTTTGTCCACAGTTTGGCAAAAGTCTTGGGGCCTCGACAAACCGACAATGAAAATGATCTTCCAGGACCAACTTACAAATTTTCAGCCCATCCAGAATCCCATGTGCAAACCATGGTCGCCACAGATAATTTTCTCGTGACCGGTTCGAGCGGTGAAATTTTAGGATGGGATTGGAAATTCGTCCTATCGAACAAAGCTTCGAAAGCCAAAGCTTCTTGGACTGTACAGATTCCAGCAGATAAGTCAGTGCCTTTTAAAATTTGTAATTAAGGAGGTTCGGTGACGACTATTGAAGTCAAATCAATGCTAAATTTTTGTAATTGTTTCTTTAAAGTTTAATGCATTAAAAAACAATAGTGAAGGGTTATTTGTATTGGAGCATGTATACTTGATCCAGTGAAACATCAATAGTGACGAATTTGCATTAAGTTTAACTGGTTAACATTTATTTGTAATAGGATACATTGTCGTTTCGTTTTTTCCAAGTATAATCAGTAATTCTTTATCGATTTAAATTACGACGGCTCATTCCCTTTCTCAAAAGATACTCTATGAATTTACCACCACGATATTTCATAGTGTTGATCGTTTCATAATTATAGTCTGTTATTTATGAAAGTATTTATGTTTTTGTTAAACAACAGGCTATAATTATTGAATCATCAATATTACAAAATATTTAGGGGGTCGATTCGTGAAGTATTTTTTAAGAAACAAAATGAGCTATCACTCAGCGTAATCGGTGATGAATTACAGATGATATTTGGAAAAACCTAAACAAAAGTTTGTCCATTGAAAAGAAAAGTTAATCGGTTAATCTTTATGCATATACGTCACTATTGATCTTTCACTGGATTAAGTATACATGCTTCAATACAAATCACCCTTGACTATTGTTGTTTAATGCATTGAACTTAAAAGAATCAATTAAGAAAATTTAGCACTGATTTGACTTCGATAGTCATCACGAGCCTCTTTAAGGGCTACGAGTCCTAATACCAACAAAAAAGGCATCAGAAAGAAAATTCTTTGAATCATACCCTACTTTTTAAAAATGTTACACTTAAACCTCATTAAGTACATAACAAGCATTATAATTCTACAATTTTGTAATAGTACATTACGATACTAGGGTGAAAAAACTTTTTGGACGAATGTGATGTTGCAACGTGATTCGAAATCTAGTGTTGCAATCACAGGCGTTCAAAAAACGTTTTTTACAAGAGTATCGCACAAAATTTTATTTTATTCCGTGAGAAAATGCGGTTTTCGGCACGTGAAGCGAACAAGTGAAAAATTGTATTTTTTACCGCACATCATTTTCGTGCAATGTACGTCTTTACAAAATTGCAGAATCATAATGCTTGCTAGGTATTCAATGAGGCTTCAATGTAAGATTATTTGAAGAAAGTATATTATTTTCACAATTTTTTTTTCTTGTGACTATTCATCCGGTAGCTGAATCCTCTTAATATGACGGTCAATATACATAACTGATTTTGTTTCAATTGCAGGGATAGCTTTGAAAGACCTGACATCAATTCTATGGTTTACTGCAAAGAAAATCATCTTTTATATGTTGGCTGTGGAGACAATAAGATCTATGTTATTCATTTGGAGGATGGAAAAATCTTGAAGCAACTTGAGGGACATGAAGATTATATTCACAGTCTATCTCGAATGTAAGCGTGAAATTGAATCCTCTTCTTCAATTAAAGGCGAAATTTTTGTCGAAAAAAAAAAACAAGAAAAATGTTGAAAACGCTTTTATTTGAGACTTGTAGTTTATGCGATGATAAATAAATACAATAGTTGGTTCATTATAGAATTTACAAAAATGTTATCTAGACATTATTGTTTTTACTTAGAACAATTTTTCCTGTACATTTTTCTTGTAATTCTTTCATCCACAAAATTGGCCTTTTTTGCTTCAAAAATAATCTTCATATTTTTTTCCGAAAAATGTTTTCGAGTCGATACAGTTTATTCTAATAAACTCCATTGAAAAGTTGACATGGAACAACAACTTTTATGCTCAAACTATTTTTTTCTACGACCTTAATTTTTCAAGATATATTGACGTTAGAAAAATATCTTATTTTCCGTAACATCGGATTTAAAAATCTGAATAAATTAGAAGAGACTACTTTCAAGTGGTACTAAAATGTGTCCAATTATAGGACTTATCAGAGAGATAATCGAAAAAAAGTGGCTGAATTTATGAAGAATGCTCCATTTAACAATTTTTTTTTCACGTATTGCCAATTGGCAATCGACTAGAGTCCTTTAACTTAAATTGTAATATATTTTCACTTCAGGAACAGTCAATTGGCATCATCCAGCGAAGATGGTACAGTAAGACTATGGGATTTACGTACGTACGAAAACACGAATATCTTGACACCGCATTTGAATGATAAAGTAGCGAGGCCACGTTTAGGCAAATGGATAGGAGCAGTGGACTTCGGTGAAGACTGGCTCGTAAGTGTATATTATTACAGTTGTTTCTTATGGCTAATTATTACGAAAGATATTACTAACGGACAATACGTCGTTTCTACAAAACTCGATTTTGTACATCGCCGTCTCTACAATTTCAACTCTCCACGTTGTTTTATTCAACGTAACAGCAATAATTTAATGTTCAACCGTATAAGTTAAAAATACTACATATGTCTTAATTCAACAAAACGCCATTTCTGGACAGACAGAAATTCTCGCGATTAAAACTGACTGAAGCGGAATTTACAACTACAATATCGTACACAAGAAATATTTTACATAAGCAATATTCTACACGAGCAATATTTTATACAGGTAAAATACGTTGCACAAACAATATTTTACAGAAGCAATATTTTACAGAAGCAATATTCCGCACAAACCATATTCTACAATAGCGGAATTCTACACACGTATAATATTCTACATAAGCGAATTTCTACAGAAGGAATGTTCTTCATGAGCAATATTCTACACGAGAAATTTTTTGGACAAGCAATATTCTATACAAGCAAAACGGTCACGAGTCAAATTCACTAAGTCGAAACTCTATACAATTTAAGTATCTTTAACACAAACCTTACACATAATCCAATTTACTGCAGTTTAGATTTGACACATTTAAAATTCTACACCGTCACCAATTTGCATCCAATCAACGAATGTTCGATCATTCTAACTCATTTACGCAATATTTCAACAAAAAATCAGTCAACCTAACTTTTTCCCAATGAAAATGATATGTTAATTAATATGAATGCATACGAATTTTTTCAGATTTTTTTCTTTATTTTGATTTTGATTTTGATTTCTTTTTATTTAAAAAAATGCGCAAAATATAACAAATTTTGGATATGCGTTTTGCAAAAAAATCTTGAGTCTAGTAGATGGTTTTATGCCGAACACATATCCAAAATTCGTTACTTCAAAAATAAAAAAAATAAAAATCAAAATAAAGAGAAAAATCTGAAAAAATTCGTATGTATTTAAATAAATTAACATATCATTTTCATTTAAAAAAAGTTAGGTTGACTGATTATTTGTTGAACAATTGTTTTTTTTACCAATTTGTTAATAAAATTTTGGGATTATTATTATGTGAAATCAATCTTTTCAGCACGTTTTATGTGCATTATTTTTTTCCGATTTTTATTCCATCGGGAAGTGATCGAAATTTTCTTTGAACCTCACTTTTGGTGGGACTGTACGCATCATACATCTTTAAATAGTATATCGCTTGTTCAAAATATTGCCGGTATAGAATGTTGCTTCTTCAGAATATTGCTTATGTAAAATATTTGTGTTGTGAATTTCGGTCGTAACAGTTGTGCCCGTATAGAATATTGATGTTGGGAATATATATTTTAGCTCTGTAGGCTGTGACCGAGTATTTACAGTAGCTGTTATTGTATCGACGATTAGCGGTCAAGCGCGAAACCGAAACCTAATGTGCTTCGCAAGAATTCCATCATAATAAAACTTGACCGCTAATCGTCGCATACAATAACACGTAGAAAGTTTCGGCAAAGGAACGGTCGATGAAAATAAAAGTCCTCATTACGTTTCGGCTCTCATCCGAGCCCACATCAGAAATTGATCGCGCGAAGCTCTAAATAGAATTACAATTTGGAATAGTGATATACAATTATTATTGACAATCTACTATAAATTTGTTGTTCAGCGTTGCCCTGTTGTTTGTTAGCATCTCGCCAATGCGCATAAAACAATAGTCTCTTTCGCCACCAAACGCGATGCTCATTTATTTAATAAGATTAATGAGTATAGAATATTGCCACTATCCATTAATCTCGTGATAGTTTTGCCGTGGAAAGTTTCGTCCATGTAGCGATGGTTTCGTGTTAAATTTACTGATGTGTAGAGAAGATGCACATTTCAGAATGATGTCGATGTCTATTGCGTTGAATCGAGGCATCTGCACAATTTTAGTTGTGTATATTCGTTGGTGTGTAGAATCGGGTTCTGTAGAAACAACGTAATGCCGATACACACACGATGGCCCATCGAAAATCGTTTCTAGTTAAGGAATTGTACCTTCGGAATAATATCTCGCTATCGATATTGAAAGTGCTCTCGCTGGCTATTTTAAAAAAACATTTTCTGCTGCATCTTATCTTGACGGAGCAGCGAACTGCGGCGTTCGCTGAGTGAAATTTTCATTGGGCGTTGCTTCCTATTTCCATGTGAATTTTTCTTCAATTATTTCCGTTTGGTTTTTATGCTCACCTCACATTTGCTCCCAAATTTCGCCCTATTTGGTTTTAGATTATTTTCTGTACTTAGCCTGTTTTTTCTTTCCTGCGTGTGTATTTTTTTTGCCGTGGTCCTTAGTGAATTTAGTATTCCAGGACCCCAAAAAAATACTACTACTGCTATTAGACTGACAGCAGTGGGCCCGCGGTCGGTGTTTTGCTTCGGTTGACTAAAGAGATTATCACGAAGGTTTTTTTCATGTCATAAAATTTTCCCACCTCGAAATGGCGATTGTGAAGCGCTGAAATTTGTACTGAGCAACATGAGAACTCTACAAATCCTGTTATTTAGACTTATTCGTCAAATGTTCATTTACTAGTAGTAGTAAAAGAGTTTATTGACAATGCGTTGGACAGTTTTTTTTTACCATGGTGCATGTTTTTTTTTCCCTCCAGTATTCTACTAATTAATATTTTACTATACACGTATTGCCAATAGGCCATCGACCGGAGCCCTTCAGCCTTGCCCTTTTAATAACTAGGTTGTTTAAATAAATATTATGTTTACATAAGAAAAAATTGGAAGCTTTAAAATCTTCCAATTGGCCCAATTGGAAGATTTAAAAAAATAAAAAATATTGAACCAGGTACTTTTTCGATCCGCGTCTTTTGTTTAGAGTAAAGTCGTGAAGCAGTTTGAAAAAAGTCACACGATTCTCCGGACAATAAGAGTAGCGGAAGGCGCGACGGGCATTTTTCAACATGAAATTTTTTTTCTTTTTAATACTTGGCGTGGCGACGCTACCGCATCTCTCGATTTACTACAGTAGTAACTACTACTACACGCTATTTATTGATACAGCTTTGCGGAGGAGGACCTAGTTTGTCCCTTTGGCACTTACGAACAATGGAGGCAGCCATGATTTTCGATCTCCCGGACGAAGGCATTCACGTAGCCGAGATCTACGAGGAAAGAATAATAGCTGGTGGTGCAATGCCGCACACTTATCACCTCAGTTATCAAAGCGAAATTTTGGCCAAAGTGCCAACGTCTTGCAGTACAGTTTACAGTATTGTCTATCGTGAAACACCGCACAAAGTACTCAGTGCCGCTGGATCCAGTAACAATATTGACATTTGTACCAACTTTAACTATCGTGAACTTGTACTTAAGTTTGCTTGATATTAAACTGTATTACTAACATTTTATTTTGTAATTTAATCGGAAAAAATCTACCTTTTTTGTAATCCATGTAAAGAACAATGTACAATAAACGAACATTTTTGTATAATTATATAATTATGTAGTAAGAGAAATAAACGATTATTAAAAAAAAACATCGGTCCGAAAATTATTATTGATTTCTCATACATAAAAGCTGTAAAGTTGAACTTTGCAAATTGCTTCCTCATTATTTTTGGTTTTCCTGATTAATGTGGTTTTGTTTTGGTTTTCTGGTTAATCGATGTTGGCTTCCTTATAGAGAAAGCTTTGTAAAAAGCAACAACTCGTGAGGAAGCAATGTTTAAAGTTCTACTTTGCATACTTGTTTTGAATAAACAAATAAACATGGCTGTGTTTTATTTTGTTGTAATGATACAGAGTAAAATAAAAAATTTTAGAAATTGGTTGATCAAGTTTTCGAGGATTTCGGTAAACCGTAAAAACTTGAAGTTAAAAAAAATTCTGAAAATTTTGAATTTTCTGATATTGTTTGGTCAAATTCGCGACGAAATCGGTAAACCATAAAAACTTGAAGTTGAAAAAAAAATTTTCAAAATTTGCAATTTTCAGAAATTGTTTGGTCAAGTTCGCAAGGATTTCGGTAAACCGTAAAAATTTAAAGTTGAAAAAAATTTCTGGAAAAAGAAGCAGGGTAAGAAATAGACCTGTGTTTTATTTTTCAACATATACAAGTAGAGACCCTTGATTACGACGTCACCTAATGCATCCTTAGCTGTGGCTAAAAAAGGTTACTGAATATTTTTGACCGTCGAATAAAAATAATTGTAAAACAACACTCGTGAAATTGTATTGAAAATTTATTTGATGACAAAAATGTACATAAATATAAATTTATTTTTATTTTGAATACAACGGAACTGGTTAATTTCTTCTTCTTCTGCTTGATCTTGTTCGATTAATTACGATTATCCAGTGACGAATCGGGTGAAGTTCCTCGCGCCACGAATTCCCGAAAAATGTTGTCCATCAGATGCGGATTGGTATTGCACATGGATTTATAGCCTGCAGTCCTAAGAATGTTCCTTGTATAAGCGAGAATGGTCACCAGAACTCGATGCTGCAACTTAGCGCATCTGATCCGCTAAGTATCGATAGATTCGCTGCGTTTTCAATCGTGATATCCTTGATGAGCGATTTTTCGCAAGCGTCCTTAAAACCCTTGATATCGTATTTTTCAGCCGCCGCCAGAAGACCCTCGACGATTTTGTCCTGGTTCATCGTTACTTTTTCCGTGTAGATAAACCGTAGCAACTCCATCAGTACACTGTTAAAAATTTTTGTATGAAAATTCATAAAATGTATATGAAGTTTTATGCATATACAGTATATGAAATTTCATATACAAGTATGTATAAATATTAAATTATTCGTATATTAAGAACAATGTAATATTTGTCATTATTTACACACAAACTTAAATTTGATATAACTTCGTATATTAAACGTGTTGTAAATCTAATAATATTTTCAACAGTGATATATTAATATTACAACAAAGTTTGTGAATTAACTTTTGCAATACACAGCTTATTAAATTTCAATGTCAGCTACATCAATTTCAACTTTCAGGTATTGAAATTACAACAGAATTATACAAATTTATATACATTATATATGAATTTGAATTTGGTATACCGCGTTTGTAAATTTGATATAACTTCGTATATTAAACGTGTTGTAAATTTAATAATATTTTCAACAGTGATATATTAATATTACAACAAAGTTTGTGAATCAACTTTTGCAATACACAGCTTATTAAATTTCAATGTCAGCTACATTAATTTCAACATACAGGTATAAAAATTAAAACAGAATTATAAAAATTTCTATACGTTATATATGAATTTGAATTTGGTATACCTCGTTTGTAAATTTGATATAACTTCGTATATTAAACGTGTTGTAAATTTAATAATATTTTTAACAGTATACTGCTTCATCTACGTCAGGAATTTCGACGCGATTTTCTTTCACATTACTTTGGAACATGACCGAAAACACGGGATCGCTCATTTCCATGATCACCTTATGCGCTCGGAATTAGGAATGCGCTTGGAATCTTGTTGCTCCCTTACATCGCGAGTAACACGAGTAATATCCAACAATTTTTACGATTCCAATCTACCTAATATATTGACAATCGAACGCTTTGGCCGTTCAGACCGATTCTCAAAACTCCATTCGACAGGTCCCTCGACGACAGTTATATGACAAACGACTGTAAGGACATTGTTCGATATGAGGTGATTTTCAGGATCACGCACGAAACTTTTTTTCACAAAATTCTTAATTTCAAAACACAGATCATTGCCTTTAGAAGGATCGTGCGTAACAAATCTTAGCCAATTTCCGACTTCCTGGCCTCTACTATCACGTAGACAAAGTCTGACCACCGCTTTTACTGGCCAGTCTGCGATCGGGTCGGCAGTCACAGACACGGATAAATAACTATCATCTTCTGGTGAATCTTCTGGATAGACGTTTAATACCCATGTGTATCTATTTGCCAATCCTCGCATGTATAGTGGCAATGACGCTGTTCTCCACCAGCTTTTCTCAAGTCCGCTGTAGTTATTTATCCGCCAAGTATATTTCTTCGTTTCCACAATCGCGTATACATTCCCATTACATCGGAGAAAGTCAGAGTTTTCTATGACGGATTCGTAGTACGGTTCCGGTGCACGGTGCCGAACGTTCCCCATATTTATCACTTCACTGATGATAAAATCGCGTTTTACTATTATAACGTTTCGGATGTACAGCTTTCGCATGTAGCTTCACGATTACAATAGACTCGATCGCGCCGAAACCTAAGGTTTCAATGAAGATATTACTAAAGATGAATATCCTTTTTAGAAATCACTTTTTCGAATGCAGCACTTTCTTCTGTTAGAAGCGCCCCTAGCGGTACCGAAGCAACTGTCTCTTCAGAGTTGTTGCGTGATTAGCGTCACGAAAACGTCTCACAAGAGTCGTGAATTATTCGTTAGACTATTACACGATTCAGAGTAGACTCTGAGACTAGTTGTTTTGATCCCAGGAAGCTGTACTAGGGCTGAAGACGAAAAAGTTGGGGTGCCCGGACAAGCTTCCGCCCTGACCGCTGTGGCGTCGCTAGGGGCGATCTATAAGTGTGTGCTGTACGTGTGGCTCACGCACAGACCACACAAGCTTCTTCTTCTCCTTCTTCAACAAATTTGGAGGGGCCTGTGGGTAGGGAAGCGACCCCACCTGGCCTTTAGTAGAAACCGTGCCAACCAATCAACGCGAGCAGACAAGCTTACCACTACTCGGCAACAGGCTTGCCTCCGCCTTCTCGATGCCTCCTGCGCATACTATTGGCTAGAAAGTTGGGATGATTGTTTCTCTCTGCCTCCCGTACTGTTCAGACAGTCGAGGTGATCATGCTGACTCTCTCGGTCCTGTTGTGTTCAAGAATTTGGGGGTGATGGAAATGGGAGAAATCTCTCCACCTTTGTTTACATTCGGTGCGACGTTGCCTGCAAGAATATTTTGCTTCTTCATAGAGGAAGCTTAGTTTTCCTGAAATTTTTTTTTCGAGATTTTCATGTTAACATACTCAGAATCACCTAGAACCGAAAATTCAATTGTTCATAACTCACGAACGGCACGATGAATCGAGTTAAAATTTGGCACGGAACTAAATATTGATTTTATGGAATTTTTGATATTTCAAAAAAATGTCATGATCGCTTTAACTTTCGTAAAAGTTCGTCAATTTAGCTAAATAGTTCGTTATGAATGAAGAACGTTAAATGATGTCTGGTATTGAATTTTGGTGAAATCGGTAAAGCGGTTCCGATTTTATAGAATTTATAATTTGTCGAAAAAAAAAAATTCTCTACATCACGACGAATCTCAACAAATGAACCGAAATGTTCTACAGTCGAAAAATACCGTGCAGCCCTGCTACGTACGAAACTTGGTGATGAATAAATGCACATTTTCGCTCATAACTTCCACAACAGTTAAAGAGAGTAAGATAAAAATTTGTACTTAATCAAAATACGATGTGATGGTGTATTTTTTTTTAACTTACTGGATTTCGTAAATCATTAGAGATTAAGAATGAAATAAAAATAAAGAGGCAAAGTAGAACCTTGCACATTGCTTCCTCATTATTTTTCGATTCTTACAAAGCTTCCTCTATGAGGAAGCCAAAATCAGTTAACATACTTCAAAACATACTACTAAATTTTCATAGTTAACATACTACTAAAGCTTCATCGCGCCCGTGTTTTTATTTTTCGACGGTACCGGGAATCGAACCCGTGACCAGTTCAACTATTCCTAAAAACAAACCGATGATGAGAGCTTTTTTTTTTGTAAAATTACGAAAACGAAATTCTGAGGTTTATTTCCATCACCAACATCTTGTCGAGTCTAGTACATGAATCTCCTTTTTTATACATTGAAAGATTCTAATTCTGTATTTCTCCATTCATATAAATTCCTTTAACCAATTTAGATATTTAACAAAAACCGTTTTGTTACAATGGCTCGAACGTCACGATTTTCGTCGAGAATGTAAACACCGACTACAACTGTATACATGTGACTCCCGCAGTTACTGGTGTATTTTACGTATACATCTGAAGCTTCATCACGTCCGTGTTTTTATTTTTCGACGGTACCGGGAATCGAACCCGCGACCTACCGATGCTCTGGTCTCTAACTACTAGACCACCGCACCGGTTTAAGGAACATTAACTTGAAAATATGTTTTAAGCCACGATAGATGTGTATGAAGGCCGGATGAATCTGAATAAAGTCTAAACAATCCGGTTTTACATAAATAAACATTTGATCAATTGCCTGGAGTAGATTAATTCTTTTCTATTTTTCAATAATTCTTTCGATAAAGCTTTAAAACTGTTAGAAAGAAAATCTTGCCCACCTTAGCTATAAGCTAGACAATTTCGATATTAAACAAAGCATTTTTCACCATACCTGCGCGAGAAGTTCGACTTTGCGCCCTAGGGGCTTCACGTAATTCGAACTTCTCGCTGCAGATATGGTGAAAAATAGTATACTACCCTCGGGAGTGAAAGTAGACCATCCCCAGCCACGTGTTTACTACCCTCGCCTTCGGCTCGGGTGATAATCTTACACGTGGTTGGACATAGTCTACTTACCCTCCCTAGAGGTGTAATATACTATTTCAGATTTTTTAATTATGGCGTTCGACATGTCACTTTAAAAATAAGTCAATAAAAAAATTGCCATAGGAAAAAAGTAGGGTGCATTTGAGAATCCAACTAAGTCTACGATAAATTACGAGCTAAATCGGAGAGTCGAGGTTAAATCATGGTCGAAACAGGGTGGATTGCCCCAAAAGCGAGTAAGCTATTCCGTAGCAATCTTGGCGGTCCTCAAGATTGCTCATGCAGTTTAGTAGTGTGTAGTGATTACTAGTGTAAAGCGCTCCAAACTCCTTGAAGGTAAAAAGGTTAAATCACCACGGATCTTTGCGAAATAAATGCTGAAAAAAATACCGCATGTTAAAAACGAATTGCCGTTATACTCTAGCATTCACCTTTAGAAATTGAAAAAAAAAATCGATTTTTTCATATTTTGAAAGTATGATATCTCAAGAATATACTGACCAAAGGATAACTCGTAATATTGAATATTTTCGGAATTTTCGCTTATAGCTTAGAGCGCGGTGACAGCATGCGGTCCAGGTAGCCAGTCGGGCACCCGACCCTTAGAGGCGGAGCAACTTTTGCTTTACAATGCTAGAGGAAGAAAATCAGCTTTTCGAAGAAGTTGAAGGACTGTATGCGCCTGGAATCGCTGATTAATCGATAAGTCACTAGAATTAATAGTTTCAACATGTTGAAACTTTAAATGCAATTATTTCGAAACTTCTTTTTCAAGAAATGCTCGTGTTGTAGCTCAAAAAGTTATCAACCGATTAAGATGAAATTTGCAGAGGTTTCTCTCAGTAGTATTTCCGGGAGGATATACCTGAAATTTCGGAGGTAGCGTGTAAATAAAATTTTTTTTGGGCGTCAAATATGTCGAAAAATCGACCTTCCAAGTAAAAGGGCTCTTAAATTTTCAATGTTGCACTTTTTCATCAGTTTGTAGGTATATCCTTCCCCTCAATATGTCAGCAAACGAATGAAACTTATTTCATCTTTTTAACATCAAAAGAAAAAAATTGCAGCTGCAGCAGTTTTCGATGTCGCGAGGAATAGGCGCCCGAAGACTCTTCATAACGCCGCCATTTTGTTGGACATAGGAAATTTTTTTAATTTTGTTTAGTTCAAAGTTGTCATAAAATTATATCTAAATTTTACTATGATCCGATTATGTTGACCCTTTAAAAAATCCCGAAAAATGCCTATTTTTTACGATCCTAAAGTTATTTCTCCCCTTAATCTATTCGCTGTCTACGCCGGCCTTGCGAACGTCGGCCTACCAAAAATCGTTCTTGGTGAAATGACCGTTCATGTGGAATGACCTCCCGCTGTTAGTTTACACAGGCTTCCTTTCTGGCTGCCTTTAAGAAAAGCTTGTCCCGGAATCTCATGTTGCTTGAGCAGCGGGCTGCTAAGTCTGCGGATTGTGTCCGGCTTTTCTTCGTCTTCTCCTTTTTCTTTCTTTCGTCAGGCTTTCGATCTTGCTTCACCTCTCATCTGCTCTTCTGTCTCGCCTCATTCAGTTTAAGAGTAATGTATTGGCTCGAGGTTTTTTGTTTTTCCCGTTTTTCGGGTTTTTCCACTCAATAAGAAGTCAAATGCTCAGAGCCGTCGAATTATTCTCATCTACAGTTTTTTAATGGGGCAAGTAAAAAATGTAGAATGACGTTTTTTTAGACCCGCCCTGATCCAACATCCCTTTCAATTAATTTAGATTCTTCTTCTCCTCCTTTGAGAGGGTAAACCAAGTCGGAGGTTCGCTCCCTATCACTCGTGCTAGGACGCCTTACTCTGTTTCCAGGTAAGAGAGTCTCACTGATGGGAACGAAGGCGTGGGGCCTCACCACCCCCTCTTTCTCTTAATCTGTACCGTTCCACTACGGGCGTACCCTCTTCATTCATACGGTCGTGCTGCCCGTTCTGTCTAGCTGGCTCGACTGCCTGAGGACCGTCGAATTGACACGCAAGCACATTTGGACTGTTCAGCTCCGACGTATTCTCCAGTCTATGGCCGTATGGACAAAGAGCAGAGCCCAGAGCCAGTACCCAATCAAACGAACCGAACCGATATGTTCTCACTGTATATTTTTTTTCTAATACCCTCCGGAACGACGTTGACGTTCGGGCAGACTCTGCAATATCGCCCGAGGCGCTGATCACATGACGCTTAGTTCCATCTTCACCGCTACGATTCAGCGCCATTATTTTTGGGACCATGTAAAACTCGAGCGTTGTAATTCTCTTTTTATCTCTGAAAGTGGAGCATCGGATAACCTTCTTGCCCCTGAGTTATCCACATTGTTTGACAGATAACTTACCTACAGTTAAGGTATGTACGTGACGGTCGGTAACGCACACTTCCAATTATTACAGCAGTCCAAGCAATTTCCAAGCGATGTCGCTAAATGTTATGTCTAGAGCGTTTGAACTCGATCAGGGCCGAAAAGAATTTTGCAAATTAAGGCCTCTATTGCAAAAAGAGTACGCAATAAACAATAAAGTGATGTTCAATGAACTGTCGTTCAAATCGAACGCGGCTGGACAAAGTATGGAAAGGAGCAGATTGGAATTCGCTGGATTTTTTAATTTTATTCATTCTTTTCCTAGTAATCTCAACGACCGCCGGTTTACCGTAAAAACCACCGGGTGGTCTTTTGCACGGAAGCACGCTCTTACATACATCTGGTTGGTTTGTGAAAAAAAAACCACTCGTAACCAACCAGATTTCAACCATCATAAAGAATGCAGGTTGGAATTAGGGAGGATTTCGTCAGACCAATCGACTATCCTACATATTGCTACGCTGTGCAAAGGTTGGAGTTTGGTAGGAATTCGTAAACCCAACCGTTAATCCAACTGTGAACTTACTCTCAAACGGTTGGAACCTGGTTGGTATGGGTTTATTCCTTGCACAAAACTACCGGTAGGAAATCGGTTGATATTTGGTTGTACGACCTGAATCCTACCAGAATCCGACCTGATTCGACCTATTTTACAATCCTATCGAAATTGTACTAAGATCCAACCGTATACCCACCAACGAAACGGCATCGGTTCAGCGCTACCCCAGAACAACCGTAAACCAAAGTGTTCGCAACGCGCCGCAGAAACAACTGATTAACAACCGCGATTCTACCGTTTATAACGGTTGTTATATGGCCATTCAGTGGGAAATTATACGGCGCTCACCAACCAGTTTGTTTCACGGTTGTTCTGGGGTAGCGCTGATCGGATAGGGTAGGATCAGTTCGTGAGGGCTGCAAAAATAACCGCACAAAAATTGTAACAAAAAAATCGGTTCTTCTTTCGGGAGTCGATGTAACTAAACGAGTGTAAAAACAACTGTACATGCTATTCATATCCGGTCGTTTTTTTTGGGAAGTGTTTTTTTTTTACTATCGTTATGACCAATTATCGGTTTTGTTTTGCAAAAAACCACCTGCTGGTTTGCCGGTGGTTCAGGATAAAAAATCGTTTGATAATTCCGCAATAATCTCAATGGAAAAAAAGAGTGGGTATTTTTTTTACTGAAGTGTTCAATTTGAACAATTAAATAGTTCTATGTCGTAAGTACAAATTAATTCATGACAAAATCGATAAAAGATTTTTTAAAATCAATACAATTGTACACTTTAGACACAAACATACCGTTTTTATTAATAAGATGTTCGTATAGATGATGAAAATATGTCCCGCTTGAGAAAAAAATATTTCCTCAACCGTAGCTGTCTGGTAGGTGTTACTAAATCCTTTTCTCGGTGTCATGAAATTTCAGCAGTTGTGATGCTTGAATTATTGAATACGTGCGAACGAACTGAAAGTTTTTTTGAAAGTGAAATAAGAGAAAACACGACCGAGTTCTTACATGTTACATTTTTTATAAAGTCTAAACGTAAATGGCATAAGAAAAGTAGTGCTGCCCTGATAAATGTAAACGATTTTTATTCTAATGTCAGAGATGTTGAATGTTCTTCCTATCAAAATGTCATAAATGTTGAATATCCTTTCAATCAAAATGTCGGCGATACTGAATTTTTGTTCAATTGTAATGTCAGAGATGTCAAATACGAGATTTGCGTGTTAACGCAAATAGGATTTTTATAAGCAGGTGCGAAAGGGGAGACGTAGCGTATTGATTTTTATTGCCAAAAGGGTTGTAACCCTAACGAAAACTTTTCAGTAGACATGCAACTGCCGGATAATGGACTTCTTTCAGAATCGTTACTATCGATTCAATAAACTTCTTTTGTCATGCGTCGGACAGTGGCCTTTACAGTCTCGTAAGGCACGATATTTCTTCAGGACAACAACGGTGTTGCTCGTTGGAAGTATACTTATCCCCAAAGTGGGTATATTTTTAAGTTTCTAAATTTCTCATAAATTTTTTTATATTGTATGGTTATCTGGTTCTTAACGGTATAAGTATTTACATGCCACGCAAACTTCATACAAAAACATGCATGTACAGGAGCACTGATTACTGATAACAATGATTAGTTTCCCGAATGATGATGGAGACAAGCTATTTAGAAAGTAAATTTATCTGTAGCGATTACTAATCGGTTCAATAATACTAATTGGATCGTTCACCTTATACCGTGGCTATTAGGTCTCCAATTGTTGTTCTTTATGGTCAGTGAACTAAGCGGCTACGATCCTATTCGTGTACGGAGGAAAAAATGTACTCGGGGGGAACTACGGAATTGGTAGCTGCTAACTCACCGGCATGGTAGAATATGCTATTAGCAAAACCGGTGTGGTGGTCTAGTGGCCAGAGTACTGTCTTCTAGACCAGAGCATCGATAGGTCGCGGATTCGATTCCCAGTGCCGTCGAAAATTTTCATCGAAAAGTAAAAACATGGAGTCGATGAAGCTCCAGATGTATATGCGAGATCCACACAGGTAATTGTGGGGGTCACATGTATACAGCTGTAATCTGTGTTTACATTCTCGACGAAAATCGTGACGTAGATCCGGTGCCGTGAGGCGATCTCGAGACCGGCTATCGATATCGGCATAAGGTTTTTCCGCAATGTTTTTTTATGCCCTTAGCAGAAATGCTATGGCAAATGCGATATAGAGGGGGAAGTCAGATGCGGCCGCATGGGGGCCTGGTTACTGATCCGGACCAGGCCCTCAGGGGGGACTGGCTACTGACCCGGGCCGACCCTGTAATAGGCGTAATTCCTGCAGACGGGGGGGAACTGCGAAAAAAAAACAAAAAAAAACCAATCGATGGTTGGACGGACAAAGCAACATGGAATATTATTCGAGTTGTAACTTTGACCATTGAAGTAAAAATGGTTAAGGAAGGAATGGGATGTCATTGCCGGAAACAATTCAATTATCTTTGCATCTAACAGCTCTAGCAGATCGAGTAATCGTAAAAACAAGAAAAACCGTATTTCCAATCCGGTTAAAATAACTCACAAAACTAACCGATAATTCTTGTCAATCAGACCGCAAACCAATCTAGCCCGTTCATAAGCGTGCAGTTCGCGAATAGGTTGATCTACGGGTTGGTAAAAAACAAGTCCAACCGAAATTTCAACCGTCCCAAGAACCATCGGCTAGTTGGTTTCAGGGTTGTCCAGGCCACGGTCTCATATACAGGTCGGAAATCTCCTGCGTTTTTCAGTGGTGGGGGGCGACTTGTTTAGTGAGGCAAGGTTTCGGAGTTCGCGGCAGCACCATCAGTATCGCTGCGATTTAAGGGCTTTGTTGACATTATTATAACGTATGTAATTTTTTTTCACGAATTATCTTGTATATCCATTCACTTGCAAAAATAAAAATATTTTTTACTTCATGCGTCAGGCGTGATTATTTTATGCCCATCCTGAAATCTTCCTAGATCGCAGCGCTTCGCGTGGCGAAATTATGAACATCAAGCATATTGCCTCACTATCTGAGTCTTTCCCCACCATCCGAGTTTCCCGACCTGTATGTAAGATCGTGGTAACGACTGTAAGAAAATCGGTCCTTTTTTTGGTAGTCAATTGATCTAAGCGACTGTGAAAACAACTTGTCACAAATTTTATATCCGGTTGCTTTTCAATAGTTATGAGAACAATAACTATCAAGACCACCGTAATTTTTTAACAAACCCCTTTTTTTTTGGGGCAGTCGTTCTTACAGTGGTTATTACCAATTTTAGGTTTCCTTTCTCTAAAAACCTATTGTCATATAATATGGTATTCTAAATAAAGTTATTTTACAGCTCATTGCACTCTACGAATATCTAGGCGACGTAAAGGGGATAATCGATTGCCTTCCAGTATTGGGCCTTCATTTTAGGAGTGTTGTTAAGTTTATAAACAGCATTGTTAAGGCAAATACGGTTAGTTACCATCGATTTGTAACACTTACCCTTCGATACTCATAGAGTGTACAACTGTATATGCTTGTATTTATTAGATGAAGAAGCTGACTGTTAACATTGAAGAGACGTGGACTGTAAAAACCGCCGACTTTGAGCAAGCGCTCTTAAAACGTTATGCTGAACGTGGTAAATTCATCAGCGTCTTTTACGCAGGTAAGAATTATCACACTTTGGCGAAATTTTCAGAATCTTGACCATTTGTTAATTCACGTTGTCCTTGCAGCTTACATTTACTCCGTCCTCTACATGTATCTGTCGTTGCCAGTAATTCCCTTAATCTTGGATATTTATGCTCCTTTGAATCAGTCACGTGACAAAATGCATCTCTATGAAACGGAATATTTCGTGGATGAAGATGAGAATTACTTTTACTTACTTCTCCACGCATATATGACTATGCCCATTTCGCTGGGAATAATCGTTGCCTATGACGCTATGTTTGCTGTTTACGTGCAGCATAGCTGCTGTATTTTCGCCATACTGGGGTGAGGCTGTGTTAAGACAGTCAATTTATTATTTAATTGCTAAAATGCTTTTTGGAAGTATTAATTATTTTGAATATTGAATCCATAAGCACCTAGTTACTTCACTCACTTGATGCTAATGGCTTAAGTTATCAATGATGTTGAGATAACGTAACATCGTTTGTCACATTGTCATTGAGCACAATTTCTTTACCCACAGTTATACTATGCACAAGTTCTTTGTGTATAGAATAACTAATGAACATAAAAATCTAATGCGTATAGAAAATATTGTACACAATATAAATGTGCACAGAGAGGAGGGCGCACAATATCGTTGTGCACATTCGATGTGTGCACATAACACAAGTACATTCACCTACCGTACCGACCGAGCTGGCAGAAGACGCTGCAAGACTCTCTCATTCGAGTTTCGCGTTTTGATCACTTTGTTTCGAGGTATATATATACTACGAGTTATTGTGGCATAGAATATGGATGTATATAGTGTACTGTCGTAGTCAGAGATGATAGATAGATAAAGACACATAATACTTGGTCGGTTTTGCTTATTATATATTCAATCTTAAGTCGTGCAGTGATGCTCCGTTTGAACCGTGTGGCTCGTTCAGTGGTCGCAGAGTGCGCTTAAAGCGCGCGAAGGAAATGCTCTCTATTTCCGGCTTATAAAAATAATATACGCAGATATCATATATAAAAGTGCAGAATCTATGCTTTTTCTGGAGATGCACAGAAAGTAAAGTACACCCCCAAAAAACGAGAATACACCGTGACGTGGACCACTCCGTAACATTAGCCATTTCGTGACATTTAGCCGCTCCGTGACACTAGCCGCCCCGTGACATTGGCGGCTCCGTAATATTAGCCGCTTCGTGACATTAGCCACTCCGCGACATTAGCCACTCCGTGACATTAGCCTAACTGTGACATTAGCCATGTCGTGACATCAGTCAGTCCGTGGCATTAGACAGTCTGTGACATTAACCACGACGTCACAGTAACCAGTCCGTGACATTAGCCACTTCCTGACTACTAACGTTTAGTACTCGGTAGCGGCGACGACGGCGAAATCTGTAGAATAAAAGAGATGCCTTAACTAATGATAGGGAATAAGTACCCCTTTCAAGAATTGACCAAACGTCCACCACGGAAGTCGGAAGCCATTGCCAGACCCGTATGTGAGACTATGGTGAGAGGGGTGGGGTGGGGTGGGGGTACTTCATATGTATAGCGTATATCAACCGCGTTGCTCATGCTTGTGCGATTGCGTTGCTTCAGTGCACACACTTACTGATACTTTTGCAACTTGTTATGTTCAGTGGTTGGACTGATTGACCGATAGTTCGAATAAATGTCTTTATAATTTTATCTTCAGAGCGCGATTGGAGAGCCTCGGAAAGAGTACGAAACGTAGAGACTCACGAGCGAATGCTGAATCTGTTGAGCATGTTGAGCACAACGATAAAACTTACGCTTACATTGTAGATTGTATAAAGATACACAAAGAAGCCGTAGAGTAAGTGAAAAAGTTGCATATTACAAACTTAAATGTCACTTGACTTGCGAATGCCTATCCAAGCTCGCTATTTTCATAATTTGCTTAATGTTTTCCATTCACAAGGTACGCTAAATTGCTCGAGGCCTCGGGAACCGAATGCTATGTATTTGTAGTCGGAATATCTATGTTAGCAACTACTTTGACTGGTTTTATGGTAAGTGCGGTCAAGTCTCGTTATGCAACTCTGTGTCTACTTCTCACACGCTTCGCGTGCGAGAAACCGCACTTCTCGCACTAGTGAAATAAAATTGTATACGAAACTCGTGCGAGAAACGTTTTCTCAACCCGTGTGATTGCGTCACTCGCCTTCGGCACGTGCTGCAATCTTACCCGTGTCAGAAGAAGTTTTATTGCACTTGTATCGTAATATACTATTATCCCACGTCGCGTATTCGAGAACTTTACCTGATCTGCGCTTCTGTTTGGTGTCTTACCAAATTCTTTTCCGTTGATTCGTATGTGAATCGAAACACCAGAATTTTATCTAGTGGAATCTTTTTTTTTCAATATCTATATAGTAGACGTAGAATATGATTCACAAAAATTTTACTTTCCAATATAAAAATATTCTGATATCAATAAGATATATTCATTTTACAAAAAATATCATACGGAAGCAATGACCTGAAGTTCATGAAACACTCCATGCGAAACTTGAGGAGGCACTGATCTCATCAACATTATTCATAAATTTGAATTGATACTCAGACAGTGAAGAATTTAAATGATCCGGGTGAAGCTTTGAGATTCGGGACTTTCGCATTCGGCGAAATACTTCACATGTTCTATCTGTGTTGGCAAGGACACACACTGGTGGAACACAGCGAGCACATATTTATAAACGCGTGGGTATCAACAAGTTTATCAGAATTTGAGCCAATGGATGAGAAATTTTTTGAAAAAATCATATTTCCAGTTACAACGTTGACTGGTATGACTTGCCACCCTCTTCTAAGAAGCTACTTATCTTGATTATGATGCGAAGCTTAGAGCCTTGTAAGCTAACAGCTGGCAAGGTTTTTATCCTGTCAATGGAAAGTTACGCGGCGGTGAGTAATAAGATTTGACGAGCTAAAATAAAACTTGTAAAAAACTTTCGGAAACCTCATGTATAAAATCCATTTTTTTTACCAGGCACTGAAAACCTCGATGTCGTATTTTACCGTCTTGTTGTCGATGCAATGAGCTCCGTAGAGGACCATACGCCCATTTTTATGGATCTTTTCTGCTGATGTTCTGATCACCGATCCCTCTTGTTTTGAATATTTAACGTTAAGCTGTCATACTTTAATAATGAATTATACGTGTCGATTGATGATATTGATACTCGCCACTGTTTTTACAACTTTCGAATTAAACTTGATATCCATTGGTAGAACTTGCTTCGTGCAGTGTCGTACTATTCCGTTTTACCCTATAGGTTTTTAGGGACAAACCTACCCGGGTACCACGATTGCAATGTCTGGGAGTCTCATGGAATCCCATGGGTGTCGACATATTGGCTTCGCGCGTGACCTGAAGCGTAGCTGTGTTAGTTCGCCGGAGTCACAAGGGTCAGCGTATATGTTGTGTTGTTGGCGCTGTGGCTGTAAAGTCTATTGTTGCAGTAGTTTCGGCGACGGTCGGCCTCAAATAATTCTTCTTTGACGTTACGTTTCGCTCGATGGTCAGGGCCTCTTCAGAATGATTTTATTATCGCTAGTGTTTTCTCATTTCCGTTCGTGTATTCATCTCATGTTTCCTTCGATTTGGTGTTGTTAAACGTGATGTTGTTAATATTATCTTTCTTTTTACAGGTCAGGGTCCGAGATCTCCGGTTATCGATGGAAAGGAAGGTTATGTTATCGATCTGTGTTAAGCAGACGTTTTGATGTGTCGATTGTTATTTTTTTATCTTTAATCTGTGTCCAGAAATAAAAAATCCACACACTGATTTCCTGTTATGAGACCCAATGTTTTTTAAAAAATTCAACGATTAATACAACGACCATGTAGTTAATTGAAATATGCTCTGTTTGATTCAAATCAATTTGCGAACTTAAAGTTACTAAACCTTTTTCTCGGAGTCCTCAAATCTGAGGAGTTGTGAAGCCCTAATTATTCGAGACACACGAGCAAACTGAACACTTTTTCCGGAATCGGTTTAGTTTTAAATTAATAAGATCAATTATTATAACAAAAAGTTAGAGAAATCACCATCGAGGATTCACATATTTCATTTGCTGTGAAGGCTAAACCTAAATGGCACGAACGTCGAGACTGCACTGTCTTCAGAAAAATAAACTATTTGCTATAGAAACTTGAAGCGGTTGAGCAGCTGTTTCATTCCGCCCCTACACACTGAATTAATAGGCAGGGTAAGAATTTCTTCTTGGAATTCAAATGTCAGAAATATTGAATGTGCTTCTTATAAAAATGCCAGAGATGTTTTATGTCCTTTCAATCAAAATGATAGCGATATTGAATGTTCTTTCAATTGCAATGTCAGACATGTCAACGAGATACTTGTTCTAGGATTTTTAACACCAGGTGCAAAGGGGAGACCGAGTATCGATTTTTATCGTCGAAAGGGTTATAACTCGAACAAACCATTATCAGTAGATGTAAAACTGCCAGAAAATGAACTTCTATCAGAATCGTTACTATCGACTCAATAAATTTCTACTATCATGCGTCGGACAATGGCCTTTTCAGTCCCGTAAGGAACGTTATTTCCTCAGGACATTCACGGTGTTGATCGTTTCAAGTCTAGTTATTCCCGAAGTGGGTATATTTTTATTTTCCGGAATTGTTCCTAGAAATTTATGCGCTATCGTTGCATGATTCTTTACGGCATAAGTGCTTACTTCCCACTCAAACTTTATAAAGGCACATTAATGTGAAAAAGTACTGATTACTGATAAAAATAACCTATTTTTTTATTTATGGTGGAGACAACTATTGCAAAAGTAAATTTATCCGCAGCGGTTACTGATCGGTATAGCAATACAAATTGGATCGATCACCTTCTAGCACGCTATCAGGTCTCTAATTGTTTTTTGTGGTTAGTGAACTCAAGCTCAGTGGCAACGATTCAATTTGTGCTAGGAGGAAAAGGTATAGTTGTTGAAACAACGTAATTAATGGTAGGTGCCAACTAACCTTCATGATGGAAAATGAAAAAAAAAAGAATAAAAATGTTTCAGCTTAAAAAGATACTGCAGTTTGGTTCCGCATTTATTGAAGCAATGAAAATCAAGAAATTAGTCAGGGAACATTTTTTGAGGGCCTTTTACCGATGTAATTACAAGTTTATGTTATTGTTTTTTGAACTGAGAATTCAACACATAATATTAGTACATTTTCGCGGTGAATGGGATTTAGTATTTTTATGACCGGAGGCAAGTACAACGCAAATTATATTTTGCGCTAAAACACATATTTTTATTTATTGGTTATTCCTCAAAATGCCACTTGGCTTATACTATCACCTCTCCCTTATTCCCCATTCCATTTCTCGACCGTCCTGTCCAGAGTGTTGTCCGCTGTCACTCTTCCTAATGCACTACTTTATCGCATTCGCACGATAGCACAGGAAAATTGTGGAAAACCTGGCCGATACAGGCGGCTTTATTTTTACTGAGTTTCTACTGTATGAGAATACATTATAAACTCAGAAAAACTGCCTCCCGCTCACCAGGGGTAGGACTTCGAGTTCGACACACGCTTCTAACGTTCACCGTACGCGACTCTCGCAACGGCTCCAACGTTACGCGAGATCCACTATTATGATATTATAATAAATAAGGTTATCTTAGTAGTAGTAAATGTGTTTTATTAGCCTCAGATGTACATTGTTTAGGTCAGTCTACAAATATTTTTACAAAGTTTTTTTTTTTCCCTCCAAGGCTAATGGGCCATCGACCGAGGTTCTTCAGCCCATATAAAGGTTATCTTATTATATCTCAGGCGAGATAACCGTATTTATTATAATACTATAATGAATAAGGTAGGGAGAGCAGTGGCCGAGTGGTTCGGGTCCGGGCTCATACGCAGTGGGTCTAGGGTTCGATCCCCGGCCAAGCACCAATGGATTTTTTCTATGTGCTTTTCTGTGATCTCGGTGGTTCGGAACCCACCATAAACGGTAGGTCCAAAGTAACGGGCCAGCGCCTTGGTGTGGTACCCAAAAAGACTGGGATACTGTCACGGGTTCGATTCCCGGGACTGAAATCCCGCAGGTGGAGGCAAAACGGACGATCGCGATCATGATCGCTAGGGAAAAAAATTACTCCTTATTTGTATTTATTTGTAAAATAAAGTGAACTTTCGGTTTATCAATAATTCATGTAATGAATATTTCCTATGAGAAAGCTAAAACTAATTGAAATTCTAATAATAATTCTTCGCACAGCACCAGTGGATGTATTTCTATAAGAAATTAATTTACAGGTTCTTGTTATCCAAGAAGTGACAGGTGACATAAAGAGGTTAAGCCGGGCCCTTATAGGATTGGGTTTTCATTTTAGAAGTGGTGTTAAGTTTGTAAACGGCATTGTCAAAGCAAATACGGTTCGATAACATCCATTTGTAACATTTACCATGATCATTCAATGACCCGTGAAGTTTAGATCGATATATGCTGACATTTATTAGATGAAAAAGCTGACTGTTAATATTGAAGAGACCTGGATTGCAAAATCTGCCGACTTTGAGCAAGCTCTATTACGACGTTATGCTGAACGTGGTAAAATCATTAGCGTCATTTATACTGGTAAGAATTTTCACACTTTGGTTAAAGATTTGAGAATCTAGTCATGTGTTATTCACGTTTTCTTCACAGTTTACATCTACACGGCTCTCTTTTTGTATTTTTCACTGCCAATAATACCGATGCTCATGGACATTTATGTCCCTTTGAATGAGTCACGCCAGAAAATACAACTCTATGAAACGGAATATTTTGTGGATCAGGAAAAGAATTACTTTTACATACTTCTCCACGCGTATGTGACGATGCCCGTTTCGTTTGGAGTAATCGTTTCCTATGACATTATGTTTGCTGTTTATGTGCAGCATAACTGCTGTATTTTCGCCATACTGGGGTGAGGCTATTATTAAAACAGTATATTTATAATTTAATTGCTAATATTATTTTCATTAGTGTTTATTGTTCACAACCAGAGAATTGGACGATGTGCCTGAACTATGGGGACATTGTGCTGCCCGAATATCTTGATATGCGGGCGAATAAATATCTTTATTTCTTTTTTTTATTTGCACTTTCTATACCTGCCTGCGGGCAATTCGCCTATTACAGGATCGGCCCCCCTGGGTAGCTAGTCCTCTCTGGGCCCGGTTACTAATGCGTCGCCATGGGGGCCTGGTTACTGGTCCGGACCAGGACCCCATGCGGCCGCATCTGACTTTCCCCTTTTTATCGCATCAGACAATAACAATTATTCTGCAAAGGGCATGGTCTCATTTACAAAAGGCTTCGCCCCCCCCCCTAAATCCTCTACCGAGGCTTCACCCCTGGGCCCCACCAGGGCTTCGCCCCTCGACGCCGCCGGGGCTCCGCCCCCGCACCCCCCAAAGCGTGCGTCGCTACATGCCTTTTTTAGCATCAAACAAATATTGAGGGGTGGGGGGGTCTGGAAAGTCCGAACACTAACATCCAGCTACGTACGAATAACATACGATTATTGATTTGGATTCATTTTCGGGATTTTAAATGTCGGTATTTCAATCTGTCAGTATATTTTCCGGGATTATCATTTGTCGTTATTTTGACCGTCGGGATTGTAATTTTCGGCGAAATGAACGGCACCCGTCCCGAGCGAGTCTGATTATTTCGGGTAATCATCGAGAACTCATTATTATTATTATTCCGATTTTTTTTTAAATCTCGTGTTCGGGAGCTACTGCCCTTTCACTCGAATTACCTTTACAGCAGCGGGATTCGAACCTGCGACCTACCGATGCACTGGACTAGCGGCCAGTATACTAACTACTAGACCATCGCGCCAGTCTAAATTCTTTGTTATTTTATCTTCAGAGCACGACTGGAGAGCCTCAGAAAGAGTACTGACCGCAAAAACTTACAAGCTAATGCCGTATCTGTTGAGAATGGAAATGAAACTTACGCTTACATTGTAGATTGTATAAAGATACACAAAGAAGCTGTAGAGTAAGTGAAAAAATTGCGTATTAAATTGATGTCAAATGAATTGCGATTGATGTTTAAGGATAATGATTTTTATAATCATATGAACATGTTCCATTCACAAGGTATGCTAAATTGCTTGAGGCCTCGGGAACCGAATGCTATGTCTTCATACTCGGAACATCTATGGTGGCAATTACTTTCAGTGGTGTCATGGTGAGTGCGGTGCAGCATGAGTCTTCAAGGTTCACGTGACATATTTGAGAATCTTACCCGGTCCTAGCAAATTCCTTTCTATTGATTCCCTAGCAGATGAACCAACCACGAAACCAACCGGAATTCAACCTAAGACCAAGCAGGTCGGTTTGGAACACTACACATTATTTTGGAGAAACCAACTATCGACCAACTTCGCTGTCGGTTGGTCGGGTTGGTTTCCCCAAAATGCTGGTTGTTTCCGTGTTCGAAACCGACGCGGTTCATCTTGAGTTGAATTTTGGTTGGACCGATCTGGTTGGGATTAGTATATAAATTGAAACACTAGATTTCTATCAAGCGTAACCCTATCGGATCACCGCAACCTGAAAACGACCCGCAAAACGACGGTAGCAAACCGGCGTGAAAGTATCCGCTTGGCAACCGTGATTCTATCATTGCAACCGCGATTCTACCGCGATTCTACCGTTGTTACTGCGAAGCAATCGCGTTTTTGCCAACGGTGTTTTTTACACTTCCAACTACAGCAACCAAAACCAACCATAAAACATCCGTCTTTTCACCAGCTCCAGGGTTGTTTCATAGTCGTTTAGCGGTAAATGGTGCGGCGAAAGGCAACCGGTGGTTTCGCGGTAGAAAAGTGGTTGTGGCTACGGTTGCCTAATCTGACAGGGAACCTTCATTTTACTCAGCTTCCACAAAGTACACGTATAATATGATTCACAAAAAATGTCACTTCTCAAGAATAGAATATTTTGACACAGCCAAGATATATATATCTATTTATTTTTTTCACAACAAATGTAGTACGGTGACAATTACTTAAAATTCATAAAATAGTCCATGTGAAATTTGGAGAGGCGGCGCGGATACTCATTATCATTATTCAAACATTCGAATTGATATTTAGCTAGCGAGAAATTTGCATGATCCCGGCGAAGTTTTAACATTCCTGCCTTTAGTATTCGGCGAAATACTTCACATGTACGCTCTGTGCTGGCAAGGACACACACTGGTGGAACATAGCGAGCACGTATTTATAGACGCGTGTGTATAATAATATTTATGCAATTTTGAGACAATGGATCAGAAGTTTATTTGTAATTATCTTATTTCCAGTTACAATTGTGACTGGTACGACTTACCGACCTCCTCTAAGAAGCTCCTTATCTCCATTATGATGGTAAGCATGGAGCCTTGTAAACTGTCGGCTGGCAAGGTATTTGTCCTGTCAATGGAGAGTTTCGCCGCGGTGAGTAATTCGATTTCAAGAGTTTAAGTAAAACATATCGTAAAAATCTTGTGGAAATCTAACTGTTTTTAAACCTTCTGTATACAATTCCGTTTTTTCCGATCAGGCACTGAAAACCTCGATGTCGTATTTTACCGTCTTGTTGTCGGTGCAATGAACTCCGTGGAGGACCATGCCTCGTTTTTATGGAACTACTTTGCTGATCGTCTTATCTCTGGTCCAATGACTCTTCTTGTTCAAAATATTTTACGTTAACGTGTCATACTTTAATAATGAATTCGACATGTATGAATTCTAATTTGGTTTGTTCAATGGGCATTCCGACGGGTTTTGAAGGTTCAGGAAAAATCACAGAATTCTTGTCCGGTCTGATTGAATACATCTGAGGTCCACAAAAGTGTTTACTTGATGGTGTTATTGATGCGGACGAGTTGTAGTAATTGAGGAGGTTATATATCGACTGTTAGCGGCTAAGAAGAATCTCTTTTATTATGTTTTAAACGTTTCAACCCTGATCTGTGTCCTCTTCAGTATATTTATTTTAATCATTAAGGTGTTTTTCTAACTTGTTTGTGTTGTGAGATATGTGAGTGTGTTTTTTTGTGGGCGCTCGTCTTTTGAGGTTATGTTGATGATTTGAGGGCTGATTTGTGGAAATTAATAGATATTATTCTTAATCCTCAGTTCCGAGATCATGGAGACTAGAGTCTCCACGTCTGAGACGATGATCGTTTTGGTTCTGTAAACTGGTAACGTCCTTTCCACTTTTTCAGCGTTCATTCCACTCATATCTCTCAAACTACATTTTTTATTTCCACGTCGAGACAGAGAGCCCGGCGAGCATCACAGCAAGACACTGTGAGTGAAATCACGAATGTTTTTTTATTACATCCCTGCAGAATTTGATGTATATCTATAGCGTATATTCATACTATCAAATCGCCTATTTTTACCGACCAAAGTCCGTAAAAAGAACTACTCCAGCATCCCGGTAAGGAGGCTCAGTGACGACTATCGAAGTCCAATCAGTGCTAAATTTTCGTGTATCCTATTACAAATAAATGGGTGGGAGTAAAAATAGCGAATGACCGAAATAGTCAATAGTTAAAACAGCGAATTTCGAAATTAGGAACGTCTGAATCTACAATGATCATGATTTTTACGACGGTAGCAAAACGCCGTGAAAGTAACCGCTTGACAACCGCGATTCTACGATTGTAACCGCTTGGCAACCGCGGTTCTGCCGCGATTCTACCGTTGTTACTGCGAAACAATCGCGTTTCTGCCAATGGTGTTTTTTACACTTTCGACTGCAGCAATCAAAACCAACCATAAAACAACTGTCTTTCCACCAGCACCAAGGTTGTTTCATAGTCGTTCAGCGGTAAATGGTGCAGCGATGGTTGCCGATGGGCAACCGGTGGTTCCGCGGTAGAAAAGTGGTTGTAGCTACGGTTGCCAAATCTGGCAGGGTAACGCAAATTCATCACTATTGATCTTTCACTGGATTAACTTTACATGCTTCAATAAGAATAACCCTTCACTATTGTTTTTAAATGCATTAAACATTAAAGAATCAATAACAAAAATTTAGCACTTATTTGACGAGCCTCCTTAAACATCTCTCGTGAGAGGGACTGCGATACGACTAGAGGAAGATCATGCCAGAAGAATAACCCGCCAAGACGGAAAGAGTTCCTGTAGGTCGCCGATCTCGAGACCGGCGTAGACTTCAAACAGGTCGTACCATGGTTACCACGCATATCCTCGCACGCGGCACAAGGTGGTCAGCAAGGTAAGACCTAAAAAAGCGCACCTAAAAAATACCTACGCCTATTCGCCACCGACAGCCAACCAAGCAAACGCCGACCAACAGCAGGCACGTGATCACGCCGAAGAGCACGAACCGCACTAGCGCATGAGAATCCATTAGTAGCTCAAAGAGAATCCATTAGTCAATAGCAATTGGAAAAAGGGACACACACACACTGAAACAAGTAACCGCATATGTTTCAGTTCCCCCGATTAATTGGAACACTAAAGTCCAGCTTGAGAATCGGGGCAATTAATGGATAAAAGAGAAATTATATGTATGTCCGGGTGGTGCACGACTTAAGAAGTCGTGCTTTATCCATTGAGGTGAGAGAGAGAGAGAGACAATAAATGTCAGTGAAATTTCCTAGGAACCCGCAGTTTTCAGCTAGGGCACAGAGAATAAATACAAATTAAATGGCATTAGTAACAGCGGTTATAGCACTCCTAGCAAGTAGAATTATTAATGTAAGGTTGGATAGACGTGTAAGGAGGGATTTGGCTTTTTTGCAATGAATCAAATTAACTGGAAACACATTCGCTAGTGGATATCTCTATTCGAATGATGATGGACTTCTTCGACAATCAGTACTATCGAATCAATAAACGTCTCCTGTCTTGTTACGGGTTATGGCCTCTCCAATCGCGAAAGGAACAGTATTTGTTCAAGACAACTACTGTTCTTATTGTCGGAAGTATCGTAATCCCTAAAGTAAGTTGGTCTACCTAACTAATGACGTCTTGAATAATTTTGATAATTCAAATCGCAGGTTATCAAGTTCGTTGCGTATCTCGGTGATATGAATGGCATGATCGAATGCCTTCCGGTTTTGGGTATTCACAGCAGAAGTATTATGAAATTTGTGAACTGCAACATTAATGCAAAACAGGTTCGGTCTTCATTCTTTATTATACACGGAGAGAAATTTCTGCGTTGGAACAACATAAAACGGTGACAATAGAAATCGTTTTGTTAGGCTAACGTCACAATTTTTGTTGTCACCGTTTTATGTTGGCACAGCACGGAAATTTCTTGGAGAGATATGGTATAGAAAATAAATCGTAAACTAAATGGGTCGAGACATAAGAGTAAATGAGAGCTGAGCATAAAACAAATAGAGAAATAACTTTAAAGACGAGAAATATCGCTATCGCCGCAAATGGGATAGAAGGAAAAAAATTTTAATGTTGTGACATCATAAAATGGTGACAACAGAAATCGTTTTGTTAGGCTAACTAAAAGATTGGTGAGCCCAGCAAAAAACATTTATCAGCCGACTAAAAGATTTGTCAGCATAGCAAATCTGATTTATCAGCTGAACAAAAAATTTATCAGCATCACAAAATCGATTCGTCGGCTGAACAAATTATTTTTTAACTTAATGTAACGATTTTTGTTGTAATCGTTTTATGTTGCCACAATACTGAAATTTCTATGACAATTAATTCCAATAAATTAGTACCTTTTGGAGCCAATACTTTAGATGAAGCAGCTGACGACTCAAATTGAAGAAACTTGGACAGAAAGAACAGCCGATTTTGAAACTGCTATCATGAGGCATTATGCAGAACGTGGAAGATTGCTCTCCATTCTTTACGCTGGTAATAAATACAGTTGATCTTTTCATAGTTTCATCCTAGGGAGAGAAAAGTCTTCTGTCTTTCCTTCTTCTCAACCGGTTTGAAATCCAATTGGCGTTACCGAAAATCGGTCGCTTCAATTTTTCCATATTCGCACCAAATATGTAGAATCTAGAAAAAAAAGGTATAGGTTACGATATACACAGAATTAATATACAAGTAATATACAACCATAAAACAATGGAGTAAAAAAACCCAGAAATTAAAAAACCCATATAAAAAAAGAGTACGAAATAAACCATACTAAAAAATTTGAAGACTACGAAAGAAACCATATGAAAAAATTTGAAGACTACGGAATAAATGTAAAGTACGGTAACTGGTTAAGTTATGCGGTTGATCAGAGGAGAGAAGTTAAGTTACGAGAATCTTGACTGTATTTTGAAACAAAACGGCTGATGCTTAACGATTAAATAACCACGATATTTCCACAGTTTATTTAGCCGGTGCTCTCGTTATGTATTTGGCGTTACCGTTGAAACCGTTAGTTCTGGACATCTTTGCTCCTCTGAATGAGACACGCCAACGGATATTCCTTTACGAAACAGAATATTTTGTGGATCAGGATGCAAATTATTTTTACATAACGATCCACGCGTGCGTTTCGATGCCATGCTCCTTGGGAATTATCATCGCATACGACGCGATGTTTGCAGTTTACGTACATCACGTTTGCGGGATATTTGCCATGTTGGGGTAAGACTGTATTTCGGTTTGCATCAAGACGTCTTCTCAGTTTACAATTTTCAAAAAATCGATTTTTTTTAATTACGTTTTTCGAAAGTATACATATCGAAAAGTATCATACTGAAATTTTATGAACGTCGGAGGAGCTTAATTTTTCTTGTGTAACTCTGTGCGAGAAGTGCGATTTCTCGCACGCAAAGCGAAGCGGAGCGTGTGAGAAGTAAGTGAAATAAAAGTGTATACGAAACTCGTGCGAGAAACTATTTCTCAACTTGTTCGATTGCGACACTCGCCTTCGGCTCGTAGTGTTAACGCACCTTCGGCAGAAAAAGTTTTATCGCACTTGTATCGTAATGACCTTTATTTAACTGTCTGCGCACGTTCATCTGCTCCACAGAACTTTACATGCGTTTTTCTTGAGACAACGTTTTTTGATAGTTTGTTGATAAAATCATCGAAACTACTGAAACGATTTTTATGAAAAATTAAGGGTTATTTAACATTTCGATTTTTACTTTTTTTATTGCCAAAAGCAGTGGAAAAACCCGATTTTCGTTATTGTTTTTTTTAAACAAATGTTCACAACTTTGTTATTTTTGTATCTATGAAAAATCGCATAATATGCGCTATAAATATCAACATACTAGATCTAAAATCGTTTGATTTTTTCGTTTCGGATGATCCATCTCTCAAATTTCATCAGACCTACAATTTTCTTAGGATATTTTTATGAATACTATTTTTAGATATAAATAGTTATCTAAATAAAAAATTTTCGTTTGCATATATTACGAAAGTGTATTTATTAAGTGTAACAACTTTTATATAAATATCTACAATCCAAATCGATCAACAGAATTCATAAAAATCGTTTTTTAGCGTCTAAAGTAAAAAAGACGCCTTAACTCTATAAGCCAAGAAATAAAAATAAAAACTTTACTTTTTTTCCTGTATTTCCTGTACCACGGAGCAATTCCTGTTCAAAAGAAATACAAATGCAACAGAAATTTATATTTTTCCCTTTTAGCATCCATCGATAAATTGAATGGATATTCAATTATAAATTTTTTTCAGATCACGTTTGGAGAATTTGGGCAGTGACTACGATAAGAATAAATTAGCGTCGAATGATATCAGCACAGCAATGGACAGCACATACACAGAAGTAGTTGCTTGTATAAAGATGCATAAACAAGCTGTCGAGTATGCAGAGTATATTAAATTTCTTGTAATTCGAGTTCTTTGAGTAGACATTTTTAAATATTTATTTCTATTTTGATTATTGCATGGTGTCCCATCACAAGACTTGCCACACTAATAGAATCCTCGGGTACCGTATGCTATTTGTTTGTAGTTGGCATATCAATGATGGTGATAACCCTTACGGGATTTATGGTAAGTTCGAAGCCATTATGACTACAACGTAGTTACGGAAGTATTAATCATTAGTTCCTAATTGGATGGGTGTGTATCAGCGAATGACGGCTTAATGATGTTTTTGTTTACGTTTCGCCCTGATCAGGGCCTCTTCAGAATTTTCATTAAGGGGTCTACCCTAATTAGACAGGCAAAAAGGGCTATTTATTTTAATTTTGAATTTTGTAAACTTTTTAACTGCCAATCGAAAAATCGCAATTGTGAAAAATTATATTTTTCAATGTTAGCACACAAACAAAAACATTTTTGTGTTTTAAAAAGAAGCTATTTTATCAATGTAGCAAATATCTCACAATAGCAGTTATAGGGTTAAGTAAAGTGAACCCTTGACACAGTTTGTGTAGTTGTCCACACGACCTACACTTCCGTCCGTCCGTCGCTGCCGGTTTTTTGCGATCGTATCACAAAGAACTCACGCAGCGCATAAAGTGCAATTTTACATACGCTTTGCGTGCATAAAGCTCTTTTTTCACACTTTGTTTCACAGAAAGTTTTTTTAACTCGTGAGATTGTGACACTCGGCTTCATCTTATTTTGCAAATTCGCACTCGTCAGAAAAAAATTTATAGCGAAAAAAAACATTACGACTAGTGTCGTAATGTACTAATTTGTGTTCCGTGCTTGTCAAATATGGTGTTCATTTTAGTCAGTCGCATTAATTACCTGTGCGCACAATTTTTCTGTAAGCGCTGGTTACTTTTTTTTTTGCACACTTTCACCACACTAACGGCATGAAAAGGGAAGCTTTTCTACATTCCCTCGCGGACTTAATTTTTCGTGCTGTTTCCTTCAAATGTCAACCTTTAATGCTTTAAACCTGTGCGAAAAAAGACACTTTTCCACGCCATCGAGAAAAAAGTTAGGGTTATTGTGATCTGCGTATATATCAGCTTTCTTATGCACGCTAGTATAAAAAGCTTCCTTTTACGCACAGTGCAGAAAAAACTTCCCTTAAACATTTTTAATCTTTCACTTAAGCATAACAGAAACTACTGTCGTTCATCTTTTTGCTTTTGTTGCCTTACGAATCATTGAAAAAAAAAAACATTTTCAACTGCTATGTAATCTGTAAAGGTTAATTTTTGTCTTAATGCTTACCAACGACCAGACAGTGATGAACATGGGGACACCCAGTGAAGTCCTACGATTAGGGATGTTCGCAATCGGCGAAATATTTTATTTGTTCTACCTCTGCTGGCAGGGACACGTGCTAATGGAGCATAGCGAGCGTATATTTACAAATGCGTATGTATATATTGTAAAGCGAGAAAGTCATTCGGATTCCCTCTGTAATTATTATATTTTCAGTTATAATGTCGACTGGTATGACATTTCACCTCGAGCTAAAAAACTTCTTATCTTGATTATGATGCGAAGCGCAGAGCCTTGCAAACTCTCAGCAGGAAAGGTATTCATTTTGTCGATGGAAAACTTCACGACGGTGAGTGGAAAACATATAAATCGATTAAAAAAATCTATATATATATCTCATTAAATTGTTTGCTTATATTTGCCTTTCCTAAGATAAATTATCCTATCCCCTTGTGAATCTCCTAAGATAAATTATCCTGTCCCTCTGCGAATCTCCCTGGGCCGGATTATTCTAAAACCTCCTACGATCTCACTTCAGGGGAGATAAATAATCCATGATCTAAATAGATCCTATTCAGATTATGGCCTGAAAAGGTGTCTCGTACAGGGACAGGAAAAATGGTGTGAAAAGAGGGATTTTATAAGGGCCCTATTGAAAAAATCCAGATAAGGATCCTTATGGGAATCCTTATGGAAATCCAGGCGAGAATTCTTATGGGAATTCACATGGGAATCTAGGTGAGAATTCTTATGGGAATTCACATGGGAATCCAGGTGAGAATCCACATGGGAATCCAGATAGGAATACACATGGGACTCCAGAGAAGAATCCGCATGGGAATCCATATGGAAATCCAGGGCTGAAACCATATGGAAATCCATATAGATATCTAGGGTGGAAACCATATGGAAATCCAGGCGGAAACCATTTGGAAATCTAGGGCGGAAACCATATGGAAATCCAGGGCAGAACCCATATGGAAATCGAGGGCGGAATCCAAGTGGTCATCCAGGTTAGAATCCACATGGGAACCCAGGTTGGAATCCTCGTGGGTATCCCCAGGTTGGATGCCACAGGAAAATCCATGTCAAAATTTGCTTGGGAATCCTCGTTGGTATCCAGGTCGGAATCCACATGGGAATTTAGGTCGGAATCCGCACCAGAATCCAGATAGGAACCCCATATGGATTCCCACATGATATTTTCGGATGGATTCCGAGCTGAAGTTCCAACGTGACTGTTCCCATGGAGAAAATCTACGTGAAAATCCACGTGGCGATTTATCTTAGAACACCATTTAGGAATTCACATGGATTGAAAAAAGCCTTTCACATTGGGAATCTGGATATCCAGATGGGAAATGTTCCCCCACCTGGGAATCTAGATGGTAATGAATTTTCGAAGAATTCCCACATGGATTCCTATATGGATTCCCGGTTTGGAATGATTCTCTTATGAGATTTCCTAATCGGGCTGAATTCCTAACACTTTTACCCGTATTCCTAGTTTTCCTACCTGGATTTAATCAATAGAAAGACTCCAATCCATAATTTTCTAAGTCTACCTTTAAATAAAAACTGTAAAAAAATCTATAATATCTTATTGTTCACTGCTATAAAATATCTTCTTTTTTAAGGCCATGAAGACTTCAATGTCCTACTTCACCGTTCTGTTATCGATGCAATGAGCATGGATTTACACTATACCTCCGATCGTCCATGGATATGAACCACAGCTACATTACGTCCACTCTGCTAATGAATGCGTTTTATCTGTTAATCACGAATCTGTGATCTGTAGAAAATTTAATTAATACAAAGCCATATCAATAAATCGTATTATTAGACATTTTTCAAATTGTCCTAAATTACCTTCACGGTACTCTAACTAATGTAAAATCCGAAAATTGTCCAATTGCTTCGCAAGCGTTTAAAAAATTACTTCGCCATCATTATTCTTCAACTGTCATTGTGTTTCCCTTGATTCGACGTTAAACTCGAAAGTTACAGAAGTGCTCCGAAAAATTTCCATACAATTAAAAATTATCTACAATTTTTCATAAAAGTAACAGTAATCAAAGTGGTCGTACTATTTTACTCGGCGACAAAACTTTTCAGCACTGTTATTCAAATTACGGACATACACAAAGAACCGAATTTTTTCCAAATGCGATTTGTGGACGTTCCCAGACATTTTCAATTCACTAGCATCGAGAACTGAAAAAAAACCAAATTTTATCATGACAAAACTGTGTAACGATCAAGGGAATAAAAAATAATAAGCCTGATACATTTTCCATCCACAGAATTTTTCCGTTCACAAATTTCGATAAACACTTTACAACCGGGTAATAAATTGAAGCCGGTTTGGAAACCGACCGATTTTATTTGAAACTTGACGTCGAGAGTCTCCCCCGTCTTATGATGACTTTGCATTCTCATATCAACGGGAACTTCTCACTGATCATGATTAATGCAAAATACAGTTTGACTTTGTCCTAAGTCTAGCAGCATTTTTAATTGATATTGCACCATACGTCATTACAGTGACTTGCATTTGGTTCGTATAGATGAAATCCAAAGAAAGAGTTTTCTTCTGTAACTTAATTGCCTGGATATGGGCAACGTCGTGTCTTCGGCAAAGAGCATTGATAATGAACAGTTTAGGGGGAAGGAGTACGTAAAGGGAATGTACGAGTGTGAATGTGTTTTATGCGGGGGAAGAGAGTTGCCCGGGAATCGAGAATCGTCAGTAGAGATGTAACAGCGCGACGACAATGGACATTTTTGAGAATCGAAACTATAGACTCAACAGGAGTATGCTGTCTTTTTTCGGACAGTGGCCTCTACAATCTCGTAAGGAACGATATGTATTGAGGACGACGACAGCGATAATTATCGGTAGTTTACTCGTCCCCAAAGTAAGCCAATTATTATTAACCCTATATTTCATGTATATTTTTTTTTGTAACACGTGTGTGAACAGTGGTGCTTTCGACGGTAGTTTCGCGGGCCGAAAGTGGCGAATTTCATGGCAGTGTTAAAACAATCGATTGACGCGAGTATGGCTCGCGTTTCTTTCACTTTTGTTCTTTCGGTGTGTCACTTTCGTCCCGAGGGACGATTTCTCGTCCCTAGGGACGAAAGTGACATCCCTAGGGACGAAAGTTTGGAACCCCCCTTTTCACTGTTGTACTTTCAAAACTGCCATCGAATGCACTACTATTTATGCACTCGTTACAAAAAATATAGTGTGTAACAAGGGCCGAAATTAGCAATTGCTTCATGTATACTATTCTCAATATACTCATGTACCTTTCAACTCATGACTAGGGTTGCTAGCGACACTTCGGTTTTTTTCTACGTGGAAAAGTCCCACGAGCAATAAAATGGGGTTTTCCGTATATAAACCTCTTGGTTCTTTAATGATAGAAAAAATGCTATGAGGAAAATATGATTCCATCAAAATGCAAGAGTTGAAAACTACACTTGAGGCCCAAAATGTAATGAAAGTTGGAAAAATTGTATCTATTATGAAAAAAAAAAATTGTAGTTAAGGAAAATTTAGATTCAATGCTGTCTTAGTTGCTGCTCAATCCAATAATAATTATACAAAAACCGATCAAACCGATAATAATATTTTCTTTGTTTATAAAACGCAAAAACAAAAAAAAATTACGTATTATGCGGTTTTAGGATTATTATAAGCCGTCAAACGTTGAACAAAACGGCGACTATTAACGATCAAATTGTATAATAATAACTGACAATTGATACGAAAAAAAATGCACTCACTCACATGCGTCAGTAACGGTCTGCTTAGTTCGTCAGACGGTTGAACAAGATTATCTTTAGGACCCCGAGTTGATAATGTTAGAATCTATGGTTTTTTTTTTGTAATTGATCAGTATGCCACTTGGCTTTTACTGTCTCGTCACCGTTATTCCCCATTTCATTCCTCGAAACCCCTCTTAAGTGTTGTCCACAGCCACTTTTCCTAATGCACTACTGTATCGCATTTGCACGAGGGCTCAGAGAAACCAGAGCGCCGCTAAGCGGTCACTCATCCAAGTTATGGCCGCAAATAATGATGCTTAACTCTGCAGACCGCCGAAGCCACACACCGAGCGCGTCCTCTGCTGTCGATTGTTAAAATCTACTTTTGAAGAGCATTTCGAATATCGTCTGGGGTCGCTGGCGACCCCGTACATGAATTCTAGGGTTAAGTCTGCTAATATCGCTTGCAAATATCACTAAAAATAATAATTGCAGATAATAAAATTCGTTGAGTATCTTGGTGATATGGATGGCATGATCGAGTGCCTTCCAGTGTTGGGCCTTCACGTCAGATGTATTTCTAAGTTTATAAATTGCATTGTCAACGGTAAAGAGGTTCGTTCTTGTCTTTTTTTTTTCAATGTTAGTCCTTGACTCTTTAATCCGACGAACTTTGAATTCTTATAAGCAAAACTTTAGATGGAGATGCTGACTAATCGGATCAAAGAAAGCTGGGCTGTAAGAACCGTTGATTTTGAAATCGATATCTTGACGCGCTATGCTGAACGCGGAAGACTCATCGGTTTGCTTTACACTGGTAACTAGCTATAACGTTTTCGCTTCGCTCGCACTGTTTTTTTTTCATTTGTCTCTTCTTATGTCTGAAACTGATATTTGCATGTTTATACCATTCGTCATTGTACGTGACTCTATTTATGCTTTAGTGTATCGATATGATCAACTTTCGATGTTTCGATAGAAAGAAACAAAAATATAGTTTCGGAAAAGAAATGTATTCTATTTCATAACTGCGAAAAGAACAGCAATTTAAAAAACGCGCCACGCGTCATCCTGCAGCGATTATAGCAGTCTGAAGTTGGCTATATGCCAAAGCCACCGACGACCAATCGGAACGCTAGTTTTCAGTCTGCGATATTTCGACTTTCGATGTGCTATATCTTTTTGAAGAAATTACAATTACGAATTCTTTGTTTCTGGAGCGTCGAAACAAAAAAATATTTTCTGGATCTGACTGATACGGGAAAAAAATGTTAAAGTCAAAGAATTATTTATTGAATCTGACTGGAAAAAATATTTTAAAAACTTGTAAATAATTTGTAATTGTGTAATGTATTTCATGTAATTTTATTCGAAAAAATAGATAATTCGGTCACGTATGATGGACAAAAAAATATTTTTGATGTCTTGGTACGTCACGTACGAATAATTCAAATGATGGAGTCGTTATATATAATAAATATAAAGATATATATAATAAATAATTTTGTTTTTAAATATTATTTGTTGGAAAGTTCTGCATGGTTCATCCGATTTTTATATGAACCTGGAGTTTGTCTGAATTTTAATTATCCTTTCCAGTAGTTTTCATGATTATATACCGATTGTTGAATAATATAATCGAGACTATAAAGCATACACTTTGATTTTTCTTAACATTTAAGCAACTGCATATAGACGTTCAAACCCTCTTAAAACTTTTAACTAAACAAGAAGAAACAACACATTTGAAAAATTCGAAAACTACTTTGTAATTGCTGTGTTAACTATTATTTTGCTATCATCAGTCTTCTTAATAAATAATAATGTGTCCTAACATTTTTACAGGTTACGTAAGCTCTGCGCTTTTCACGTTTCTGTCGCTGCCGCTGATGCAGATAGTCTTAGACATTGTCTCGCCTTTAAATGAAACACGTGAACGGAAATACCCTTACGAAACAGAATATTTTCTCGAAGGCAATGAAAAATACTTCCTCGTATTGGCACATGCGTGGTTTGCAATGCCCTTTTCCCTTGGATTGATTATGGCATATGACTCAATGTTCACAGTTTACGTTCATCATGCCTGCAGTATTTTCGCGATGTTGAGGTAGGCATATATTCAGGTAAAATTTATTGAGAATGCCATTTATTATTTCGAATAAAGAATTCATGATTCGAAAGAAGATAGAAATAGAAATAGAAAAAATTAATAAACGGGATTTTTGATTGCCTATATAATGAACATTTATTCAAACTCAATTACGTAGTTTTAAACGATATTGATGGCATAAAAAATAAGAAAATTGTGTTATAATGTAAACTGCATACAATATTTAAAAAAAAAATTCCCATATCATGTTACACAAAACAAAATTTCCTGCCGAAATCATATTATGAGTCAACAATTTGAGTAGAAAAGTGACTGTCATTTTATTAATTTTTTTCCTGATTGCTAATTAATGTATACCAATTAGAAAGTGATTTCTTATCTTACTTTTCTGCAGAGTAAGATTGGAGAACATCGGTACAGAAAACAGTAGAGACAAATTATCGACTAATGACGATCCTCGAGGAAACAGAGACAAAAGTTACGAGGATATAGTAGATTGTATCAAAATCCACAAGGAAGCTGTCGAGTATGTGGTATAATTTTTTTTCACCAATGCTTTTCACGAATCATCATTTCCTCGCCAATAATGCGCGCTCTTAAGTTTCACTTGATGGAATTTTGGAGAGAGATGACGAATTAATCATTTTTATTCAAGATGATGCGTGTTGGACTCTTCAGCATTGTGTTTTTTAATCCGTTATCGTAGCGACGAAAGAGGAGGTTGGGGCCAGTGAATGGACATTGTTTATAAGGGCATGTGCATAAAAAGCGTCCATTCACTGGTTCTTTTTTCGTCTGCTTGACTATCCATTCACTAGTCGGTTACTTCACGCACACATCGCTTCGCTTGCGTGCGTGAAACAGGCACTTCTCGCACTAGTGGCATAAAACTGTATACGATACTCGTGCGAAAAACTTTTTCTGATTTCGTGTAATTACAACACACGCCTTCAACTCGTGCTGCAAACTCACACTCGTCGCGAAAAAGTTTTATCGCACTAGTATCGTAATGTACTATAATAGTGGCATTTTTCGTTACAACTCCAGCTATTCAAATACAGGGATTTAGGAATTAATGTAATGACTGTTTGTTGCATGTTCTTCGATGAAGATGCTCAAGACTGTTGGAGTCATCAGGATGCGTATGCTACTTTTTTGTAGTTGGCGTGTCGATGTTAGCACTTACTCTGACAGGTTACATGGTGAGTTTCGATTGATTACCTGGTAATTGTCAAATTGATTGAAGTGGCATTTGGTAAAACAGATAAAAACTTAAGCACGTTTATAAAATGCATGAGCTAAGTGAAATAATTAAATTACAAGGGATTAGAATTACAGTGAAACCTCTCATAGCGTACGTCATAGAGAGAGAATGTACTTTATCTAAATTGCCAATCACAAATCAGAATTGGCTGAACACTTCAACCAACAAACACCAGTCAACCAACTTAAGGTAAGTTGGTTGACTGGTGCAGTAAACAGAAGTTTTTCGCAAAGGAGATTTTGTGAAAAGTTTTTATTTCAACTTAAACTTTTCAAATCTCAGGACTGAAAACTATATTTTCACATTGTATACCAATGAGATTCTTTAGTTTATCAATAATCTGATTTCGTGTTTCTTACCGATTTATAGACAGTGACGAATATGGATAATCTCCGGGAAGCACTAAGATTCGGATCATTCACAATTGGCGAAGTAGTTCATCTATTTTACTTGTGCTGGCAAGGCCACGTGCTAGTGGAACACAGCGAGTATATTTTTCTAAGCGCGTGAGTATAAACGGAGATAATAGGATTAGTACTTTACGGCACTAGTGTGATAAAACTTCTCCTGACGATTGTGAGTTTGCAGCACGAGCCGGAGTGTTGCAATAAGTATTGCAATCACACGAGTTAAGAAAACTTTTATCGCACGAGTATCGTACGGAATTTCATTTCGCAAGCTGTGAAAATAGAGATTTATGCAAGTGAAGCGTGCGTAAAACCTCGTTTTACGCACGCTTCACTTGTATAATTTTACTCAGCCAATCATGGTGAACCTGGTAACCATTCAGTGTATACGAATTATGAGGGTTTTCAGTTATAACGTCGATTGGTACGACATGTCACCTCGTGCTAAAAAGCTCCTTATCCTCATTATGATGCGGAGTACAGAGCCCTGCAAGCTAACGGCTGGCAAGATATACGTTTTATCGATGGAAAATTTCGCGGCGGTGAGTGTTATGTACTTAACGGGGCTTAATTTAAAAAATCTAAAATTATTTCCTTCTCTGGGATGACATCAGACGATTTCTTTGTAAATGGGTCAATCTAATACATGAGTAATTGATAAGTTTTTCACTCTGCACGTGATCTGAAGAATACTGCTTCAAGGATTAGTTTCCGCTAGGACTCATTCTTCTCGCGATTACCCTGCACACGAATTGAGTAAAGCAATTTTATTTGAAAATCCTTAAAGCAGAGTGTAACTGCGAAGAGTCAAGAATGGGAACTAACGTAGGCTAATCCTTCGAGCAGTAATGTCTGGATGTGCGAAGCAACTGGTTAACCCAATCGATTGCCCCATTTACAAAAAAAAACCTTTGGTGTCATCTTGAAGGGAACTATTTTGAATTTGTTTTTACGGTGTCCTTTTTATTATAAGGACACCTTAAAGTTTTAGACTAGTATTTATAAGCTCAATAAAATTTTTATTTCATGTCACTTCTTTGAAACAGGCTTTGAAGACTTCGATGTCTTACTTCACCGTCTTACTATCGATGCAATGACCACCTTGCGACAAACGTGATCTTTTATCGTAGCACCTGGAGAAAAATGACAGTCAAAGGTTCTAGTCATGAACGACGAAAACCGGTAAGCTTGGTGCCAAATGCCTATACCGATGCCGGTTTAAAAAATCTACTTGCGGTTCTAATCCACGTACAACAACGGATTACATGTAGTATAGTAATACTGAGTATCTCACATTACAATCAGTATGTTAATCTATTAGCCCATATAGTATTATAAAAAAAGCTATGGTTCGGCGTCCGGATATCGGATGGATAAGTATACCTCTAGCAGGTCCAGTGACTGTGAAGGTCGAATGATCGCATAAATGACCGTTAGCTAAATGCAAGAAAAAACTTATTGAACAAGTCAAGTGACCAACAAAACGACTAATCGACCAACCAAAAATGATTCCAATGGTCATTTTCTTGGTCATTCTACTCTTCTGAATAGTTTTTTTCCTGCATTCAACTACCAGTCGTTTTTCAGTCATTTTTGAACTTCTCGAGGACGCAGGGCATGTCAGGGATCTTATTCGTTCGGAAAATGACGTATTATCGCGTATACGGCTATTTATCCGGGTTATCGTTTGTATAGTTAATTATTCAGATAATAACCAGGTTATCGCTTGTATGGTTATCTATTGGATAAAACTTCTGAATTTGTTACGAATGTATTTGGACGAAAAATATACGGAATAAATTTCGTGTAGAAATGAGGTCACCGAATTAGGTTTTGCCGACGCTGGAAATACAGCAGAGCACTGGCACAATATTGGCTATCGACGCTGGGCTTGTAACCTTAGACCGTATCTGGCCAGTCATTCATTACGTCAACGCTGGGCGGAGGCTCAAAACAAACAATCAGGTATCTTGTCGATGTTGGGCCAGTGCTGTGCCAGTTCGCATGTATGAACCTGGCCGATGTATCATGCTAGCGCTGGGCGAAGGCTTAAAACAAGTATCGGGTTAAAGTACCTTGCCGATATTAGGCCAGTGCTGCGCCAGTCCTGATGTAATGACAGCTGTCGTTGTCCCTACAATTGGGGTCACCCAAATAGGTTTTTCCGACGCTAGAAATACGGCAGAGCACTGGCACAATATTTGCTACCAACGCTGGGCTTGTAATCTTAGGCCGTAGCTGGCCAGTGTTTCATCACGGCAACGTTGGGCGGAAGCTCAAAACAAACAATCGGATAACTTGCCGATATTTGGCCAGTGCTGTGCCAGTCCGCATGTATGAACCTGGCCGATATATTACGCTAGCGCTGGACGAAGGCTAAAAACAAGAATCGGGCCAAAGTACCTTGCCGATATTAGGCCAGTACTGCGTCAGTCCTGATGTAATGACAGCTGCCGTTGTCCCTACAATTGGGGTCACCTAATTAGGTTTTTCCGACGCTGGGTTTGTAATCTTAGGCCGTAGTTAGCCAGTGTTTCATTACGGCAACGTTGGGCGGAAGCTCAAAACAAACAATCGGGTAACTTGCCGATATTTGGCCAGTGCTGTGCCAGTCTGCATGTATGAACCTGGCCGATATATTACGCTAGCGCCGGACAAAGGGTTGAGACAAGTATTGGGCCAAAGTACCTTGCCGATATTAGGCCAGTACTGCGCTAGTCCTGATGTAATCACGGCAGCCGTCGTTCCAACAATTCAGGCTATGTCTATCGATAAAACATATCCTCAAAAAAAGTGAAGACGTGACAATGTCGACTATGGGTTCAAAGTTTACTGCGAGTTCAAAAGCATCGCTTTTCAAAAACGATTAACAGTGATGGCAGCGAAGAAGAGTCGGCAGAAAATAAATAAAAGATGCTCATGTTTTGGATTCGCTCCGGTATGTCCCTCGATTTTCATAGCTCTAACCAAGGACCTAGTCATATTGTTAATATCCGCACGCGATGGATAAATTATTAAATAATATGTTTGTTTGAAAAATAGAAGTGTTTAAAATTTTTTTTTCTCCTTTCTTACAAATACGTATGAGTGTTAATTCGCATTTTGCATCCCGTTCGCTTTTGACAAGATCTTTACCAAGACGTATTCTACAATATTTTGAGCGGAGAGCCGAGAAAAAAAATATCACTTTTTCTGGCACACCCTAAAATATATATATATATATATATATATATGACTATATCTACAAATTTGGTTAAAATTGCTAGGCAGTCTGTCAGAGATCATGAAAGTTAAATGGCTCGAGTCGCGGTCACTACAAAGTTGAGCGACCGGTAAAAAAAAAATTAAATATAGATTATTTTTATTTATTTTTTCATCTGGAATGGTACATCATGGGTGTATATGTTAACAGAATAGTAATTTAATCAATTTTAAGAATGATTAAAATTAGATTATTTCTAATTACATATAATCATATCCAATCGCATTTAATCATATAGAACCAAATATTCATACCTGATCAAATATGAACCGTTCATACGTAATTATATACAATTATAGATAATCATTGAGTCCAGTGGTCACATTTGAAACGTCAGAGTCCTTCCCAACGTCATTCTTACACATACCATTTGAATTAGATCAATTGATACGACACCCCATCGTGAAGAATATGTTCGTTGTGCACATTCGCATTCAGACACGAGGCTGTAACAAATTTGGGCGTCAAACAATTGCGTCGTGAAGAATTTTGTCATATCGAATTATACCGTTTTGAGTTTACGTCATGTATAACATTGTGGTGTGCATTTGGTAAATGTAGTAAAATTGATACTCCGATCAGATAAGTTTTGTAGATTTAAGGTGTTGCCACAATTTATGGTTGTATTCAAACTTATCTATTGTACGTAATAACAAAGAGCCTCGAAACGATAGAAGGATATAAAAGTCACAAGACAATTCGTTATATCCGTATTATCTTCATTGTTCGCGGGTTTGCTGATGATTCAAACTAATATGAAACAGAGTTTGACACTGTATTGAATCAGAAATTTTACAAATTGATGTTGGAGCCTGCAGCTATCGAACCGTCTACGATTTGCCCTGACACACGGAATCAATAGGTAGGCTTCTTTGAATGTAATTACCGGGACTTCAGAAGTGGTGTCCAGAGAATAGCTAATGAATAGTAAAGGGAATAGCTAATGAACGGTTCAGTAGCAACATCAATGTGAGGGTGAAGTACCCGCATACTTCCCTTTTTCACGGTGAAGTGAAATTGCCGGGAACCTTTACCAGTAGATATGTAAGAGTGCGATGGCAGTGGACATTTTCGAGGATCGAAACTATAGACTCAACAAGAGAATGCTGTCTTGTTTGGGACAGTGGCCTCTGCAGTCACCAGCGGAACGGTATTTTTTCCGAACGACGACAGTGCTGATAGTGGGAAGTTTGCTTATTCCTAAGGTAAGTAAATCATCAGCAACTTCTCATAATTTAATTAGAAATACAGCTAACACCAAACATTGCAGATAATCAAATTTATCGAATGCCTGGATGACGTGAGCGGCCTAATCGAGTGCCTTCCAGTGTTGGGTATCCATTTCCGGAGTGTTTCTAAATTTATAAATTGCATTGTCAATGCGAAAAAGGTTCGGTATCGTTATCTTTCAAAGATTCAATTGTTTACTGTTTAATTCCATGAACTTTGAAATCTTATAAGCAAACTGTAGATGACGATGCTGACTAATCACATAAAAGATAGTTGGTCCGAGAGAACCGCTGATTTTGAGACCACCATTTTGAAGCGATATGCTGAACGCGGCAGACTACAGAGCACGATTTATGCCGGTAACTTTATCAACCTTTTATTAACTTATGACTATAGTTATGGTAGACCAGAGAAATTAATCAGATGTTGATGTTTTAGTCGTTTATGACCTTTGATGTTAAAGTGATTATAAATAAAACTAAATAAAAAATTTTGATGTTCAAGAACTTACGCTTCCTTATAGAGGAAAGCTTTGTCTTCGAGAAATTTTTTTTTTTTCGAGATTTTCATGTTATCATACTCAGAATCACCTGAAACGTCGAGGAAAGTGGTCTAGAAAATATGTGTGTGTGCGCGCGCGTGTGTGTGTGTGTGTGTGTGTGTGTGTGTGTGTGTGTGTGTGTGTGTGTGTGTGTGTGTGTGTGTGTGTGTGTGTGTGTGTGTGTGTGTGTGTGTGTGTGTGTTCCAGTCACCAAAAATTCAATTGTCCATAGCTCACGAACGGCACGATAAATCGAGTTGAAATTTGGCAAGCAACTAGAGTGTTGACTTCTTTGCAATTGACGTGATTTTTAATTAAATGTATCGATGTATACAGGTTTTATAAAATTTTAATTTTTCAAAAAAATGTCGTGATCGCTCTAATTTCCGTAAAAGTTCGCCAATTTAGCAAAACAGTTCTTTATAAATGAAGACACGTTAAATGATGTTTGGTATTGAATGTAAGCGAAATCGGTAAAGCAGTTCCAATCTTATAGAATTTTGAATTTTCGGAAAAAAAAAATTTCTGTAAATCACTTCGAATCACAACAAATAAACCGAAATGTTCTACAGTCGAAAAATACCATACAGCCCGACTTCGTACGAAATTTGGTGATGATCGGTACAATCGTTCGGATTTGTTTTATTGGCGTTATGGCATTAACCTTATTAAATTCTTATCTTTGTTATCGAGCTCACATTTAATATCCTAATAGATTTATATTCGGCCATAATAACTAATATTTCAGTGGCAAATGATCGATTTTCCAAACAGACAGACAACTTTCTAGAATATACATTGAACGATGTGATGTAACGTAACATGATGACGTTTTTGCAGGTTATTTAGCCTGTGCACTTTTTATGTTTCTATCGCTACCATTGATACCGATTGTTTTGGACATTGTCATGCCTTTGAACGAAACACGTGAACGGATATACCCTTATCAAACGGAATATTTCGTTGAAAAGAATGAAAAATACTTTCTCATTCTGGGACATGCGTGGTTTGCGATGCCTTTTGCCCTTGGAATGATTATTGCGTACGACACAATGTTCGCAGTTAGCGTACATCATGCCTGCAGTATTTTCGCCATGTTGGGGTAAGATAAAGTTGGATATAGTTGGGAAAAACTGATTGATAATATGGCTTTGGTAGTCGAGGCAAATAATACAAATGGTCGTTTATACATTTCTTCAGTTGAAAAATTTACATCTTTGCAAACGAGCGACAAAATTTCTGCTATTTTACAACCTGAGAAATGTAAAAAAAGAAAATTATCTTTGATACGTGTACTGTTTAAGGTGAATACTCAAAATCAAATGTGAATGTTGGAACGGCCATGACACTCTCGAGTACCGCAGCATCTTCATTAATCGGTTGGCCCCATTAAAAAATGATGTTCCATTGATAATTCATATAAAAGAACCTTTCATTCTATTTCTTCTTTAGAGTTCGACTAGAGAGTATCGGTAGAGAAAGTAACAACAATAGAGTAATGAATGATGATAATAGGACAGATAACAGAGATAAAACTTACGATGATATAGTGACTTGCATCAAAATTCACAAGGAAGCTGTTGAGTATGTGAATTTATAAAATTTGTTCAAACTTGCTCAACTTCTTTGAGCTAAATGTTTTAGAAATATTGATAATAATTATTTATTGCATGTTCACCGATAAAGTTACGCAAATTTGTTGGAGTCATCAGGCTGTGTATGCTACTTCTTTGTAGTTGGAGTGTCGATGTTGGCAACGACTTTGACCGGTTTTATGGTGAGCTTAGATTAATTATCTTGTCGAAACTAAAACCTAAACGCATATAAATAAATTATTTTCCTCCTTACTACATCTTTATATATTTTATTTAGCTTTTAATCCGTTTTCTATGATGAATTGCCTGTGTAGGGTGAACCGACCAGTGAATGGACAGTTAAGCAGACGAAAAAAACCCAGTGAATGAACGCTTTTTATGCACTCCTCGTATCGACAGTGTCCATTCACTGGACCCCGTCCATTCACTGGCTCGTTCACCGTACAATGATCTTACAAATCTGATACGCTACAAAAAATATTTTTTTTTTTAGACGGTAACTAATTTGGATAATCCAGGTGAAGCTCTTAGATTCGGGTCATTCGCTCTGGGCGAAGTAATTCATTTGTTTTACTTGTGCTGGCAAGGTCACGTACTAGTGGAACACAGCGAGCATATTTTTATAAGCGCGTAAGTATACTCGAAAAAATGTCGTATAACACATACACAAATAAGTATATTCAAACTGGCTAATATCAAGTGGTAACTATAAATTGTTATTTTATGCTGCTATTGTTTCTTGGTTGCGAATAGTTTGATTTTTTAAATGTTTTTTTTTACGATTTTCATGTTAGTTCATTAAAAATATTCGGGAACGTCGAGGAAAGTGGCTTCGTAAAATTGTCCAGATGTATGTTTGTATAGGTATTTGTGTGAATTACTGTACCGGATCATGTCGAATTTTAATCCCATATAGATTATAAGTCAATCTCTACTTGATATAATTTTTATGAAAACAGCTGGACGCATTTCGTTTCTATGAAATTTTTAAGATTTTCAAAAATGTTCGTAATTACTCTGATCAATGCTTTTTGCCTATACATTATTGCCATAGTAGGCCACAAGCGGCGCTGATGTCTTGAGAGCCTTTCCTTTGTCTCACTTCGAAATTTAAAAACCTGATTTTTCCTAAACTACTCGGCAGATAGAGTTCATATTTTGAGAGAACATGCGGAAGTGTGGCAGAAATTGACTAAGCCTATAGCTTTTCGAAACTCGCAGCTGTTTGTTTGGGATAACTCGAAAACGAAAAAGTGAGGTTAGGTGTGAGAGGGATAGTTATATAGGCGTTTAACATTGGACGGTGAAATTTCCAGCGGTGTATCACTGTCTCTTAACGCTTAAAGCCAATATAAAATCACAGTTCCACAATAGAAAAAGTTTAAATGTTTTGAAAATTACCCAAATTTTCAGTTACAACGTCGAGTGGTATGACATATCACCTCGGGCTAAAAGACTTCTGATCCTGATCATGATACGGAGTGTGGAGCCCTGCAGACTGACAGCTGGCAAAATATACATTCTTTCCATGGAAAACTTTGCGGCGGTGAGTGCAAATCACTAAAAACAAAATATTAGATAAAATTTTTTATAGATGGACAATCGAAAAAAATGTCGGTCTCGTATTTGTTTCTAAAAACAGGCTCTGAAGACTTCGATGTCTTACTTCACCGTCCTGCTATCGATGCAATGATCACCTCGCGATACTTTCGTATTCTTTCATCGATCCAGTCCTGTATATTTATCGCAAGTGTGTGTCATCGATCTTTACATGTTCTGAAATGAATTGTGATCATGTGAATAACGAATTCATTGTATTGAAGTCATAAATGAAGGAAGAAATACGAAAAATGGCAAATCTACATCTGCAGAAAAAGAAACCATATTGTATTTTTTTTTTTTTAAGTATTACTTATCCTCTAAATATTTCACTTTGCAATGGTACGTCGACCCTACAAATGGACATTAGAGTGGCACAAATTTGAGTGATATTTTTTAGTCTCACCCCAAAAAAAAATCGTTTTCGGTAGAAAATCGTATCGTACGTGTTTTGAAATTCACATTTTTTGAGATACAGCGTTAATATTTTTTACGAAGTTGGACTATCATAAACGAATGATTGGGATTGAATTTGAGCAAAATCTATTGAGCCGTTCCGTTTGCACGCTATTTTTCATTTTTACAAAAGCGTATTGATGCTCTCGAACTTCTACTATATTTTTTTAATATACTGACTCGAAATTTGTAATGAACAAAATTTTTTATTGAGAAGTATTTCTCAGGTGATCACGACGAAATGTTTTTTCATCGCTCAACTTTTCATCTCAAATAAGAATATGAAGTCAACAATTTTTTTTCTCAAAATTCAAAAATCAAAATTAATTTTTTTTTTTCAGTGTATCGGAAATCTTAAACGTTATTTTAAATGTGGGAACAAATTCTCCAAGAGAAAAGTAAAAATCTGCGATTGTGGTTCCTTTTTTTTAAATTTTGTTTTGATTTTTTTTTCACTTCCCGACGCCTATATTGATTGCAACGTCGTCGTATTTTTATTTCGTCACTTATTTCATACTCAAAATATTATCAGATGCTGATTCTCCATAAATAATGGATTTTTTTTTCATGAATAATTCGAACGCTTCGAGTTTTCAAACAAATAAAAACATTCCATTATTCATGGAGAATTAGCATCAAATAATATTTCAAGTATGAAATGAGTGGCGAAAACAAAATGCGACGACTTTGCAACAAATATAGACGTCAGCAAGTTAAAAAAAGAAAAAAAAAACGAAAAAAAAGAAAAAAAAAAAAGAAACCACAACCGCAGATTTTGACTTTTCTCTTCGAGAATTTTTTCCCACATTCAAAATAACATTTTTAAAAAGATTACGTTTCGGATTTGCGATACACTGGAAATCAAAATTTAATTCTGATTTTTGAATGTTGAAAAAAAAATTTGACTTCATATTCTTATTTGAGTTGGACTATCAAGGTGTAGGATTAGATATGACGTAAATTCGTGCGATTGATCGATTGAGTAGAATAAAAAAACAAAGTGAAAAAAAATCACAAAACCTTCTCGAGGAAGCCAAAAGTGATGACCGTCCTTCCCTGAGAACAGAGCGGACTGCACTGCGACAAAAGGAAGAGAGGAAGCAATACGTTAATATGGATGGCAGCTTTTTTAATAATTGGCATCGAAACGTTATCACGTCTTTTGATTACCTTGTATCCTCACATCAATGGGATCTTCTCAGTGCTCGTAATTAATGCAAAATACAGTTTGACTTCATACTAACCCTAGCAACATTTTCAATGAGTATTGCAGCATAAATCGATCGAGTGACTTGCATTTGGTTCGCATACACGAAATTAAAAGAAATGGTTTCCTTCTATAAATTTAATTGTCTGAATATCCGCAGCGTCGCGTCTGCGACAAAGAGAATTGATAATGAACGGTTCAGCAGGAATGAGTACGTAAAGGGAATGTACGAGTGTAATTGTCTTTTATGTGGGGAAACAAACTTGCTGGGAATGCTTTTCAGTAGAGATGTAACAGCGCAACGATGATGGACATTTTTGATAATCGAAACTATAAACTCAACAAGAGTTTGCTTTCCGTTTTCGGACAGTGGCCTCTACAATCACGAAAGAAACGATATTTATTGAGGACAACGACAGTGATAATCATTGCAAGTTTGATCGTCCCCAAAGTAAGTCAATTATTGTCAACCCTACATCTGATTGACATTTTTTTAACCCGCTAACCCATTACCGGGGTCGCTAGCGACCCCACGCTTTACTTCTACGTGTGGAAGTCCAGTGAGCACTAAACGGGGTTTTGAGTTTGAGGGTTAAATCTGCTAATTTTCCCTCAAAGTCACTAAAAATGAAAATCACAGATAATCAAGTTCGTTGAGTGTGTTGGTGACATAGATGGCATGATCGACTGCCTTCCAATGTTGGGCTTTCACTTCAGAAGCGTTTCTAAATTTATGAATTGCACTTTCAACGCCAAAAAGGTTCGTTGTTGTCTTCTTCGTTCATTGTTAGTCCTTGGATCTTTAATGCCACAAACTTTGAATTCTTATAAGCTAAACTTTAGATGGGAATGCTGACTAATCAGATCAAAGAAAGTTGGGCTGTGAGAACTGCTGATTTTGAGAAAGATATTTTGAGGCGCTATGCTGAACGCGGAAGATTCATCACTGTGTTTTATACTGGTAATAATTACAAACTTTATATTCCTTGAGCGTTGAAATAAAAAAAAATCTTTTATGGATATGATGATTTGGGAAAAAAATGTTAGAGTTGAATCATTTTTTTTCTGGATTTGACTATTAAGAAAAGAAAATGATGTTTCATATCCTTGTATAGGATCGAAACTAAAAAAAACAATTAGGTATTCTCGTTAATCGATAGTTGATCATCTTGCGTACAATTAAAAAATGAAATTTGAAGATAGTGGAGAGTTCAAAGTTAAGTTTTTTTTCAAGGTAAAATTTTATCTAAGAAGATAGATTTACCAAGAGGCCAATCTGTGCATTTTTTTTTCATCTGTCGAGGGTCTAATTCTAAAAGAATTTTTTTTTAAATATTTATTTATTGGAAAGTTTTTCATCATTCAATTAATTCTTGTATGAAACTCGAGTTTGTCTGAATTTTGATTATTATTTCAATGATTCGATTCTATCAATTTTTGAATAATATTATTTAGATCGAAAATTATACCGGATACACTTTTATTATTCCAAGAATTTGAACAACTGTGTGTACAATAGAGCTTCAAGATTTCTTAAAAATTCTAATTGAAAACCTGCCAGGAATACGACATTTGAAAAATTCGATAACTGCTTTGTGATGACTTCGTTCACTACTTTTTTTGGATCTTTAGTCTTGTGGATGAATAATAATGTGTCTTAACATTTTTACAGGTTACCTAGGCTCTTCGCTCTTTATCTTTCTGTCGATGCCACTGATACCGATATTCTTAGACATTGTTTTGCCTTTGAATGAATCACGTGAACGGAAATACCCTTATGAAACAGAATATTTCCTCGAAAAGAATGAAAAATATTATTTCGTATTGGCACATGCGTGGTTTGTAATGCCTTTTTCGATTGGAATTGTCATGGCATTTGACTCAATGTTTGCAGTTTACGTTTATCATGTCTGCAGTATTTTCGCCATGTTGGGGTACGAATACATGAGTAAAATCGATTAAGGAAGCAATATATGACTCATATATTGCTTCCTATTTCGTATCAGTTAAGGCACCAAAAAAAAACATTTTGGAAATTTTTCCAAGAATTTTTACCAAAATTGTTCGTTGTACTTTTCAATCATCTTTTTTTTTTGGACAAGATGTATGAATCGCTAAGTCATTTTCATTCTACTTTTTTTCAGAGCGCGATTGGAGAATGTCGGTAAAGAAAGGAACGAAGATAAATTACCGACTAATGATGATCCTCCAAGAAACAGAGACGAATCTTACAAAGATATAGTGGATTGTATCAAAATCCATAAGGAAGCTGTCGAGTATGTAGAATATTTTTTTTTTACCAGATGCAACATAAGTTTCTGCACTTTGCAGCTTATCGTTCGGGTTTACTAATACATTTCACACTAGTATATTACGATACAAGTGCGATAAACCTTTTTCGGAGGAAGGTGAGTTTGCAGCTCGAGATGAAAAATATTTTCTTCACGAGTGCGAGAAGTGTTATTTCTCGCACGGGAAACGAAGCGTGCGAGAAGTGGGCACTTCTCGCACGGAGTTGCATAAATCACGATTACACCGCGTTCTCGAGTTGCACCACTTGGAAATTCGTATAAAGATAGTGGATTACTTATTTTGATTTAAAAACGTCAACTTGATGTTTAACTCTTCAGCATTGTGTTTTCTAATACGTTATCACGTCAGTGAAAGAGGAATTCGGATCAATAAAATTCTCGAAGTTTTGTTTTACCGAGTTAACAATACCTCCCACGGGTGGATTTCTCCTTCTTGCAGATTATTTTTCTGTAAAGAAAATCTTGGCGCTAAATTTCCATATGGTTACTCTAGAAATCACAGCGGTTGTCGCAGGAACCAAAAATATAAAACTGCACTAAAGTTCTTTCTAGCACACGAAAAAAAAATTCCGAAAATAACCAAAATAACCAAACCGAAGAATCTGATAGTTGTTTTTCTGTCGCTGAAATGATGAAGTTACCATCATAACGACCTTCATGCAATACAACAGATTCATTTTGTTTGGTTATTTAGAAAGCCATTTAAACCATTTCCGTTGTTTTTTCGGTCATTTTGACAGCTGTTTTTGGCGAACAAATAATTGCTAGGATAACTTAGTTATTTCTCTGTTGTTAGCAAGCGTATATTATGTTTTTGGCTTACTATTGGTTTGCTTCTCCTCATATACGAGTTGTAACGATTATGATGCGGCTTCTCTATATACTATGTCTAATTGACCTTCGTCTCTTTTTACTTAATAAATAAATAAATAGATGAATAGTGGCATTTTCTCGTCACAACTCTGCTTATCCAAATTCAGCAATTTATAAATTAATACAATGACTATTTGTTTCATATTCCTCGATAAAGGTGTTCAAGACTGTTGGAGTCAACAGGATGCATATGCTACTTTTTTGTAGTTGGCGTGTCGATGTTATCAACCACTTTGATGGGTTTAATGGTGAGTTTCGATTAATTACGATAGGTAACGAATTGCGACGGAAAGAGAAATAGTGCACTTGAAGATAAAAAAATTTGACTTGTGCTGAGGTAAAAAAAATTTCGCTCGCATGGTAAAAAAAAAACTTTTCGGTACAACTCTGGGAAACAGAATTTTCCGCAAGCGGGATCTTCGCTAGCTAAAACTACATTGGTTTAAATCGAAGCATTAAAAAGTAAATTTTTGTATAGTATACCAATGAGAATTTACTAAGGTTTTGTTTTTCATACCAATGACTAGATAGTGACGAATCTCGATGAACCCCGTGAAGCACTGAGATATTCAGCATTCGCAATGTGCGAAGTACTTCATTTATTTTACTTGTGCTGGCAAGGCCACTTGCTAGTGGAACACAGCGAATATATCTTTCTAAGCGCGTGAGTATAAACGGAAATAATGGAATTAGTACTTTACAACACTAGTGCGATAAAACTTCTAGCGAGTTGGATTTGCAGCACGAGCTAAGTGTTGCAATTACACGCGTTACGAAAATTTTTATCGCACAATCTTCATAGAAAATTTTGTTTTACAAGGTGTAAAAATGAGGATATATGCGAAGCGTGCGTAAAATTGCGTTTCTCGCACATATCGATATAAAGTAGATTCACACAGTAAATCATGGTAAATCTGGTTACCATTCAGTGTATACGATTATCCATGTTTCCAGTTATAACGTTATTACAACACTAGTGTGATAAAACTTCTGACGAGGTGGATTTGCAGCACAAGCCGAAGCTAAGTGTTGCAATTACACGAGTTACGAAGATTTTTATCGCACGATCATCGTACAAAATTTTGTTATACGAGGTCTAAAAATGACGATATATGCGAAGCGTGCGTAAAATTGCGTTTCTCGCACGGAGTGAAATAAATTAGATTAATACGGTTAATCATGGTAAACCTGGTTACCATTCAAAGTATACAAATTATCGATGTTTCCAGTTATAACGTCAATTGGTACGAAATATCGCCTCGAGCTAGAAAGCTCCTCATCCTTATTATGATACGAAGTACAGAACCCTGCAAGTTAACGGCTGGCAAGATATACGTCTTTTCGATGGAAAATTTCGCGGCAGTGAGTATAACGTACTTAAAGGTGTAGACTGATATTGCCCTGTTTAAAATCACTGATAGAAACTAATAGAAATGGACAAAAGCACACATAGGTCCAAATAAGATTTATTACGATCTATGTGTGCTTTTGTCCATTTCTATTAGTTTCTATCAGTAGTTTTAAACAGGTCGGTAATCTCAATGAAATTTTTTATCTTATGTCCTGTCCTCGAACTAGGTTTTAAAGACTTCGATGTCTTACTTTACCGTCTTGCTGTCTATGCAATGACGACCTAACCACAAACGTGATCTCCCAATCGTCGCATATGGACAAAATGGCGGCTGAAGGTTCTAGTTATGAACGACAAAAATACGTATGCTTGGTGTCAAAGACCCATATTAATGCCCGTTAAAAAACCTACCTGCGATTCTAATCCACGTACAACAGCGGATTTTATGTAGTATAGTGAAACTGAGTACCTCACATCACAATCAGTATAGTAATTTATTAGAGCATATAGTATTGTTACAACCGAGCTCTATAACGACATGGATCTTTGTTTGTGGGGCGGATATTGTTAATTACAAATGCATCTTATTATTCCAATCTTTTAATATCACAAGACCGTTTACTGTTAATGTCTAGTCAAGACTTTCATCTGTTACTATCACTGTGAAGTTGATCATCCATTCATCTGGCGGTCGTCATATCTGTGTTCCTATAAAGTTTCAGTGGTGAAATCTTGAGTTAACGTTGCGGTAAAGTTACGGTAACTTATACGGTAATACTTGCCGTATAACACGTATAATGTCTAGTCAAGACTTTCATCTGTTACTATCACTGTGAAGTTGATCATCCATTCATCTGGCGGTCGTCATTTCTGTGTTCCTATAAAGTTTCAGTGGTGAAATCTTGAGTTAACGTTGCGGTAAAGTTACGGTAACTTATACGGTAATACTTCCCGTATAATACGTATAATGTCTAGTCAAGACTTTCATCTGTTACTATCACTGTGAAGTTGATCATCCATTCATCTGGCGGTCGTCATATCTGTGTTCCTATAAAGTTTCAGTAGTGAAATCTTGAGTCAACGTTGCGGTAAAGTTACGGTAACTTATACGGTAATACTTCCCGTATAATACGTCGATAGCGGGACGAACGTGACTACAGACGATTCGACTGCGCGACCGTCGTAGAAGCGGTCAGTCGTCATGCTGTCAGACTCTGTCAGAATATCCAAGTTATGGAAACCTGATAATACTCTCTTTTTCTTTAAAAATAATTTCCTCGTAATTCGTAAGCGAGAAACGACATGGGCGCGAGTGCAAAGTCGATCCTTGATCGAAAAATGGTAAATCTACATCCTTAGAAAAGAATCCCATGATATTCTATTTTTTTAGTGTTGCTTATCCGTCAGGAATTCGACTTGTGAACGATACGTAGAAACAAAGCTTCTCTTTGTGAGGGAGCAAAACATACTTAGGCGTTACACACATAATGCGTCTTGCATTAATTAAGTTTAACATCCATAGTGCTTCCTCATAGAGGAAACGTGTTAAAAAAAAAAAAAAAAAAAAAAAAAAAAAAAAAAAAAAAAATCATACAGAGAAAGCTTTGTTTTCGTGAAGAAAGTTTATTTCGAGATTTTTATCTCGAGTTTTTGTTATTTTATTTGTTTAATTCATTTACAGATTAATAATAAATTTTTCACACATATGGAGTGCATCATTGAAGAAGGTCTGAGTACCAATTTCCTGCAGATCCTTCGAGCGTTTCAATTTCAATGTCATTTTGAATTCTCTAAAGAATCTCATTCACTCTTTTGCTTGTGCAAATTACGGGATGCCGATTTCAAATTTCGTTTACATATGGACTATCATTGAACATAGTTCAAGCGAAAGTTTTACACGACGCGGTCAAACGGTTGAAAGCTTATGAGATTTTGAATTTATAGAAAAATGTCTTTTAAGAATAGACAAGCCTGTAAAGTAGAACTTTGCGAATTGCTTACTCAACATACTTCCGCATAGAGATGACGTTGTAAAAACCTCAAAATAATGAGGACGCAATTTGCAAAGTTTCACTTTGTAGGTTTTATTACGTCACTTACTTTATGTACCGATACGTTTTTCGCTCTAAAGGTTGTTTCCAAACAGACGTTGAAAGGCACGTCCGATTGCTACGACGGCGCGATTCAAACTGACGGTAGACTAAGAGACTTTTTAATGAAGCTATGAACCTTGACGCATGTGAATCGAGGGTCCCTTACTAATTAGAGACTGTAATATAGTGTATGGATTACTCGAGGACACGTAGAATCTTGATGTCATAATTGGAGCCATTTCAGTATTCTCACAACATATTTCATTTCTCGTTTGATGTCAGTATGACATTAGATCCTTCCTAATCGGTAGCCTTCACGAAAACGTGTTGCAGCGCGACGATATGGACTTTTTTTATAGACCACACTATCGTCTGAACAAGCGACTACTATTTTATCTTGGACAGTGGCCCTTGCAAACTGAAAATGAGCGGAATTTCTATAGGACGATATCAGTCGTTATTGTCGGAAGTATACTTATCCCCGAGGTAACAAAATGTCATATACAAAGCATCTTCGCGAGTTGCCAAACTGATAAACGTTAAATTTGTTAGATCGTCATTGAATTGTTACAAGAAATTATATTAACATTTCTCTAAAACAAGAAGAAAGGTTTGTCTTAGATAACTCATTCACAGCTGCGGGCGCGAAATTGAATTAGCAGTTCTAATTAAATAAACATTCGACAGTGCCATAGAATATTCTGCAAAGGGACTTTTTCAAATTTTTTATTTATTTTTATTTATTTATTTATTTTTATTTATTTATTTATTTTTATTTATTTTTAGTAGTAGTACAAGACCAGTGTGTTGATCTAGTGGTTAGAGTACTAGTTTCTAAACCAGAGCATCGATAGGTCGCGGGTTCGAATCCCGGTGCCGTCGAAAATTTTCGTCGAAAAATACAACATAAAATAAATAAATAGAACATTTATTTAATCAGAAATTATGTGTTGTCGTTTTTGTTTATCTGTAAGTATGATTGAATTTGCTTGTCATAGATAGTTTTGATTCATCGTAACCGAATATTCTTACACATTATAACGGGACGTAATAGTTTTCAAAGAATCTGATGTGTAATAAAAATTTACGTATTTTTTTGAATCGTGAATAATATTAATAATGATGATGCAAGGTGATCAAATTCATCGAGAGTCTGGGCAACCTGAAGGATATGATCGAGTGTCTTCCAGTGTTAGGCGTCCACTTCAGAAGTGTTGTGAGATTCGTCAACAGCACTGTTAAAGTGACAACGGTTTGCCAATTTTTCTTCACGGTACAATAGATTATAAAAACGGTGAAATCTCAATTATTGTAAACAAAACTTCAGATGAGGAAGTTGACTAATCGAATTAAGGATGATTGGACCGTGAGAATTGGAGAATTTGACGAGACTATTTTGGAAGTATATGCTGAACGAGGCAGGCAACTTACTGTGGTTTATACTGGTGAGAAAAGTATCTTTTTTTTAATATGTGCAATACACAGAGAAAAAAAGTTTCGTGACATTATATTAATGGAAATTTTGTTTAAACCAATATGTACGTCCGGATGTGATGTCAGTACGACTAAATGATGTAAGTACAGATGTGATGTAAGTACGGGTGAATTATGTACGTCCAGATGTGATGTCAGTACAACTGAATGATGTACGTCCAGATGTGATGTCAGTATGAGTGAATAATGTACGTCCAGATGTGATGTCAATACGAGTGAATGATGTACGTCCAGATGTGATGTCGGTACGAGTGAATAATGTACGTCCGGATGTGATGTCATTACGAGTGAATGATGTACGTCCAGATGTGATGTCGGTACGAGTGAATAATGTACGTCCGGATGTGATGTCATTACGAGTGAATGATGTACGTCCGGATGTGATGTCAGTACAACTGAATGATGTACGTCCGGATGTGATGTCAGTATGAGTGAATAATGTACGTCCAGGTGTGATGTCAATACGACTGAATAATGTACGTCCGGATGTGATGTCATTACGAGTGAATGATGTACGTCCGGATGTGATGTCATTACGAGTGAATGATGTACGTCCGGATGTAATGTCATTACGAGTGAATGATGTATGTCCAGATGTGATGTCAGTACAACTGGATGATGTACGTCTTTTCAATACCTAAATCCCAAATTCCGAGTGAAGAAAAAAAGACAGCACATAAATAGACGGCACGTTGGTCTATATTAGTATATATCAATGAATCAATGAAAATGTTTCTTAGAATCAACGAAAACGTTTCTTTGAATCAACGAAATCGTTTCTTTTTAATTCAAAGGCAACATTAGATTGCAGACAAATATGTATTTCGTTAAAATTATTGAAAAAATGTAGTTGACCTATTTCATTGAAATAAGTAAAAACTTCTTTTCTCGGTGTGGAATTCACAGTTAGTATATCTGACTGGTACGATTTTCTTTATCTTTAGTTTATTTATTCAGCACCTTGGGAATGTTTCTTTCACTACCACTGATACCGATTATTTTGGATTTCGTCATTCCCTTAAATCAGTCTCGCAATCGAATTAATCTCTTTCAATCGGAATATTTCGTCGATCAAGAGGAAAAATATTTTTACATACTGCTCCACGCTTGTGTTTCGATGACCTTTGCCCTTGGCATTACCATAGCTTGCGACACGATGTACGCGGTGTATGTTCACCACGTCTGTGGTATTTTTGCTACACTGGGGTAAGCCTAACATTAACGAGAAAAATAAATTGGATATAATTGTATCTGCGAATGTTCGAGTTGATTATATTTTTGCGCAGAGCTCGATTGCAAAACATTCAATGTACCGTGAATAGTAACGAGCTAGGGATTGACGAAGATTCCGGAAAACGTACAGATAAAGCTTATGATGACATTGCCGCTTGTATAAAAATACACAATGAAGCTATCGAGTAAGTGGAAAATTACCTCAATTTCATATACTTGAATATCATTACGTTCTATTACTTGTGTTGAAGATTTTTTTTTTCTCCCTGAAGAGTCGCTACAATGATAGAGTCTTCATGCTGTGGTTCGCTTTTATTTGTGGTCGGAGCATCCGTGCTCACAACAACAGTAACAGGATTTATGGTGAGTGTAATATATGCACATTCAAATAAAGAAATAGATGTCGCGACATCGGTGCCGTTTAAGCGCACTCTATAACTCAGACCATTTAAGTGGTTGGCGCACCATGCTAGCTCGTTTTTCGCTAGCCGTCTTCCGCACAAGTGTGAGAAGTAGGCACTTCTCGCACGGAGTTGCATAATAGTATATTACGCTGAGTGTGCGATGTTGGGAAAGAGTTTCTCGCACGAGTTTTGCATAAAATTGTATTTCAAGGCTGCGAGGAGTGCGATTTTGCGCAGGTGAAGCGTGCGAGAAGTAGGAACTTCTCACACGGAATCACAGAAAAACTTTTTCTTAACTCGTGTGACTACGAGATTCGTCGGAAAATGTTTTACCACACGTGTATCATTATTTACTATTTGCAATAATTTAAAGACACGGATCGGAAATCTTTTCACCCTTGTTTGAAAATAGTCTTTTACGATACGAATGGAAAAAATGTTTTCCGTCAAGTATTATACAAAATGTAACTTTTATCACACCGAGTGAAGGGGAAATATTTTATTTTTACGATCATTAGGCGGTGACAAACTTGGATGAACCTAGCGAAGCTCTGCGATACGCGACATTTGCTGTCGGTGATTTGATTCATCTATTTTATCTGTGCTGGCAGGGTCATGTACTCGAAGAGCATAGCGAAGATATTTTCATAAATGCGTGAGTTAAATATGAAATGTTAATTTTTGGACAACCATAAAAGCACTGCTTCATTCTTAACCATCATTATTTTAGGTACAACGTCGACTGGTGCGACATGTCGCCTCGAGCTAAAAAATTATTGATCTTAATCATGCTACGAAGCTTTGAGCCTTGCAGGCTTACGGCTGGAAAAATATTCGTTTTGTCGATGAACAATTACGCTTTAGTAAGCATATTTAATTACTACATTTATGCGAAAATAGTACATTTCAACAGGAGGAAAAAGAAATTTCTCTTGAATCATAAATGAAACTTTGGAGTTTGATGTCGGGAAACCGCGTTTTTCGCATGTGATATCGTGCGTAACACGCACTTTATTGGACGCACTTTATAGGATATCTGTGATACTATTTGTGCTACTAGTGGTGAAAAGCGGACTTTTTTTTACCAAGATTCGGTCCTAAGCACTGTTGGGAGTCCGCCATTTTTTAAAAGTATCATATAATACTTGTTGGAATTGATGGGCAAAAAATACCTGTCTTATGCCTGAAGTGTAGTAAAAGTGTGCGAGAAAGTAGTTTCCGCGCACTAGTGTTAAAAAAGTGTGTGAAAAATTGACTTAATGAAAAATCGCCACTTTCACAACGCGCTGCAGGCACAAAACGAGGAACTTTTCGTGCACGCTTTACACTATAAGATTATTATGCACGAGGTTGCTAAAAAATCTGTTTCAGCCTTGACTAAAAATTTTATATGTACCCTTTTGTTTGAAAGGCGGTGAAGACCACAATGTCTTATTTCACTGTACTGTTGTCCGTGCAATGAGCAGTGTGTGAAATATAACGACCTTCTGGGATATGTCAGCCACAAAATAAACTTCATAGAAGACATCTTTATTCCTGATCGATAACGTTGATGATCTGGCGTGATTATTTCATACAGATGGGTTGAATGTTTCAACGTATCGAATAACGTTGCTGTCGAGCTGCATATTTAAGCGAATCCCTATTTTATTTTATTTTATTGATTTAACATTTATTTTTAATTATTAGTTTTTAGTTTATGTTCAACATGAGTTTAAATAAATGACAGCGATAAATACTCTTATGGATCGGATATTTGGTTCAGAAGACTGAGAAACATATTTAAACAAACGACAATACAAGTAACAAAGGTGATCACCTTTCAACATTAACAGAAATATTTATTTCTTACAAAAATAAATTCCTAGCTAGTTTTCCAAATAAGACTAATGATCGACGCACCTTTGCAAAACCTCCAAAATACATACAATTAAAAATAAAAAAATTTGAAAAGGACCCCAGAAAAGTTTCGAAACGTAAAAAAGTTTTTTATCAACTAAAAACACTAAACTAGACCGAACCAAAATTTCTTCTCTGTGATACAAAAGATTGACTGTCAAATTCAAGAACAAGATTAATTTCGGCTACATAAATTATATTTAACTAAAAATGCGAGCTTGGCTTATCAAAGACGAAAAGTTATCCTCAAACTTGACATATCGTTGTATTGTCTCGCTTGATACATCACTACAACCCAGTAAAACGTCGGATTTTTACTAACTGTATGTACAGTATCATTTGGTTCGAGAAATTGTTTCATGAGAAGGGTTGAAAAGCACGTGACCATCTCCGAACGCTACGAAGGCACGATTTAAACGGATGGTAGACTAAGAGACTTTTTAATGAAGCTACGGCCCATGACACAAACGAATCGAGGGTGTTTTTACTAATTAAAGACTGTGTAATGTAACGATTGGAATACTCGAGACTACGTAAAGCTTTTATGTGACAATTAAAGCCTTTTCAGTATTCGTTCAACATATTAGTCCTCGTTTGATGTCAGTTTGGTATTAGAATCTTTCCAATCGGTAGGCTTCACGAAGACGTGTTGCAGCGCGACGATATGGACTTTTTTTATAGGCCACACTATCGACTGAACAAGCGACTACTATTTTATCTTGGACAGTGGCCTTTGCAAACTGAAAATGAGCGGAATTTCTATAGGACGATATCAGTCGTTATTGTCGGAAGTATACTTATCCCCGAGGTAACAAAATGTCATATACAAAGCATCTTCTCGAGTTACCAAAGTGAAAAACGTAAAATTTGTTAGCTCGTCATGATCACCATAAACATACCGAATAATTCAGTCAAAGAATTGAATGGTTGGAAAAAATTATATTCAAGTTTATATGCATGTTTTAAATGAAAATTAAATTTGTTTTTCTTTAGAATATTAAAGAAGATATAAACATTATAAAAATCATGATTTAAATTCGGCCGAGGACGTGCCGGAAACACCCGAAGTTGCCCGAGCCGATTGTGACGTCACGATGTTACATGACATAGAATTAACTTGACGATTCATTATTTATAACCGAAATAGTAAAAATAACGACGTACAGGACGTGTTTTGTCCTTTTGTGTATTAACACAACAAAAAGTGCACCTAATGAAGTTTTCGCAACAGTGACACATAAAGTGAAACTTCGTGAAAAATGGTTCAATGCTGTTCGGAGAGACAACCTTAAAAACAGTAAATCGAACTTTTTTGCTGTGGAGACTATTTTAACGTATAGTTCGGGAAAAACACGACCCCATAACATTTTTCAGGGTAGTCGTTTTTACGATCGTTACGACAAACATTCGGTTTTTTTTTTTTTTGCAAAAAACCACCCAGTCGTTTTTACGGTAAAACGGTGGTTGTGAAGATTGCCAGGGCAAATTTCATGGTTTTTTTTCATTTCGTGGCTATTCGATAACGAGAAGTTATTGATAGAAAAATGATTATTTAACTTACAATGCAGCTTTGGCACAACGTATTTCAGGAGCGTTAAGACGATCATCGGAACGCAAAAATTTAAACACCATAAACATATCTATTTTTCAGCAAAATGTTTAAAGTTTTCTTCACATTATAATGCGTTGATTTGCGCGAAATGTGAAAATCGGTCGTTTGCAATCGAGCTGTGTTCGTAGCTGTACAGCAACACACAGTTTCCAACTTTTGCGCGAACTCAATGTAACATCATGACGTCACGACGCTGTGCGCCAATCGTGTGCCGTTTCTCGATCACGTGCCAAATTTGAATTCTTACGATTATAACATTAATAATAATAATGATGTAAAGGCTTGAATCTATTGGTACTTTCCCGTTTTGGTGACATTATTGTACCATTTGAATTTAAAAAAACATTACTTTTTTTTCAACAACACAATTGAATGAACATTCGACAGTGCCATATAATATTCTGCAAAGGAAATAGAAAATGTATTTAATTAGAAATTATGTGCGTGTTTTTTTTTTTATTCGTAAGTATAATTGAATTTCTTTGTCATTGATAGTTTCGATTCACTGTAACTGAAGATTGGATCTGTGTAATAGATGTATATATATTCGTTTTGTATCTTGAATAATATTGATAATCACGATGCAAGGTGATCAAATTCATCGAGTGTCTGGGCAACCTGAAAGACATGATCGAGTGTCTTCCAGTGTTAGGCATCCACTTCAGAAGTGTTGTGAGATTCGTCAACAGCACTGTTAAAGAGACAACGGTTTGCCAATTTGTCTTCACAATACAATCGATAAAAACCCGTGGAATCTGAACTATTGTAAACAAAACTTCAGATGAGGAAGTTGACGAATCGAATAAAAGATGACTGGACCGTGAGAATCGGTGAACTTGATAAGAGTATTTTGAAAACATATGCTGATCGAGGCAGGAAGCTTACTGTGGTTTATACTGGTGAGAATAGTATAATTTTTTTAATGATACACAAAGACAAAGCTTTCGATTGATTCAAAGAAATCCTTAAAAATCTGAGCCTATAAAATCTTTGTTTGCTGTCAATGAAATAATGTGTGAGTTAAGTTTTCCAGTGATTTGGCAATGACACGACGTGATGGCATTGTGCCATTACCATACAGTTCAAATTTGTTTACGCCTTTGTCTACCGAAAGAGGGAAGAGTGTTCCAGTTTTTTTTAAAATACATCAGAATTCCACATTCCCAGTTAAAATGAAAGAAAGACATTCTGCCGAATTTTTTCTTTCCATGGTAGAAATACAAATACTAAGACCAAGAAAAATCACGTTTCAATGCTAGTCCCCGATGTACTGTCAAATCCAAAATATCTTCACAATGTTATAAACACTTTTGGTCAATTCGCTTGCGAGAAACGGGTCAACTATTTGCCATCTAGCGGCATTTTGCGAAACACTGAAACGCGGATACTTTGCGCCACAGTGACAACATGTCATGTCGCATGACGTGCTGACAATGAAACCGTTTCTTTGAATCTACGAAACCATTTCTTCGAATCAACTGTTTCTTTGAATTGATGAAAAAGTTTCTTTGTATAAATGCAACAATAAGGCAGGTATGCATTTTGGAAAAATGATTGGAAACAAAATGCAATCTACCGATTTCTTTGGAATCAATGAAAACTTATTTCTTATTGTGAAAAAAAAAAAACAGTTGGTATATCTGATTTCTACAATTGTCTTTATTTTTAGTTTATATATATACCACGTTGGTAATGTTTCTTTCATTACCACTGATACCGATAATTTTGGACTCCGTCGCTCCCTTGAATCAGTCTCGCGAACGAGTTTATCTCTTTCAATCGGAATATTTCGTCGATCAAGACAAAATATATTATTACATAATGCTTCACGCGTGTGTTTCGATGCCTTTTGCCCTTGCCATTATCGTAGGTTGCGACACGATGTACGCAGTGTATGTTCACCACGTCTGCGGTATTTTTGCTACACTGGGGTGAGACTAACATTACTAAAAAAAGAGAAGTAGTTGGGAGAACCATCTCCAGCATATTTTGTACAGCAAATTAGTTGTAGCAACTAACTTGATCTGTGAACTGATATATTCACGAGTGGTTAAGGATCACGGTCTCACATACAAGTCTTGAAACTCATGTGGTGGGGGTACGTCTCTTAAAATATTGCCGCTAGGGGCGCGGCGGTCGGGTAGTGTATGTGCGAGTGAAACAGAACGACTCCGGTATCTATTTCCAACCTACAAACGCCTATCGCGTTTGTAAATTGCAAACTCGTAGAATGGAGGTGAGAATTAAGTAAAATGTAATGGCAAATTATATTATCGTACCAGCTATAATGAATCATACTTTTCAACCCAAACCTTCAGACCAAGATACAAGATTTAAAAAAAATATTTACATGTAATTTTGAGGTTTTTTGTGTACCTGTGATTTTTAATGAAGATGGGAATACTTATTCTTTAATATATTAATTTTTTCTGCCTGTATTCCAGCTTAGAGTATTACTGGTCAAATAATTATTTTGTATTTTTAAACTTTTATTATTGTATTTAATCATGAACGGTAACCTTATAAAAATATTAGCGATTATCGATTATAAGGCACAATAAAGAACGTATATAAAGCGCGTATCGTTTTTATTCATTCGTTAATTTCGAAAGCTTGTTCTTCACAACGAATACAGAATTTACTCACGAGTGAACATTATTTCGCGAAGAGCTAACGGACGTAATGGACTGACATTTACAAATCACGCAAATTTAGAGGTTACGTTCAGTCATACTAATCTTCGCTAGCGCTATGTAGTGGCGGATTTGGGAAACAAAAAATTTATCATAAACACTCATCCGCCAACACACGAAATCGGATGAGTATCAAGACCTGTATGTAAGACCGTGTTATGGATAAATAATACGTAGGACCAATAAGTTGATTCTGCAACTAATTGCAGGGTTGTTGTTACTAACGGCCTCTAGCTAGCGCAACCAACCAGCGGTTCGCATGACCAACGGTTAATTTCGACAGCCAATGACTAGTTTCTATACCCAGCGAGTAGTTGTCATAACCCACTGAGTAGTTAACGCTATATCAATATCTTTAAGTGGTGGTCAGAACCCATTTATTAGTTTTTCCAACTACTTTTTTTTCTCAGTATATCAACAAACAAACAGTTGGATCGAATTCTAGCTGTGGATGTCAAAATTAATTGTTTTCTTGCGCAGAGCTCGATTGCAGAACATTCAAGGTACCACGAACAATGATGAGCTAGAGGTTCACAAAGATTCCGAAAAACGTACGGATAAAGCTTACAATGACATCGTCGCTTGCATAAAAATACACAATGAAGCTGTCGAGTAAGTAAAGAATAACTAAAATTTCATACACTTGAATATCATTGCATTTCACGACTAATGTTGAACATTTGGTTTTTCCGTTAAAAGAGTCGCTAAACTTATAGAGTCTTCATGCTGTGTTTCGCTTTTATTTGTGGTTGGAGCATCAGTCTTTACAACAACGGTAACAGGATTTATGGTGAGTTCGAGCGTAGAAAGGTTTTTGAGGATGAACTTAGGTCAATAATTTTTAATGAAACAAGTACATAAAGTAAAGTTGCCATAAAAAAAATATAAAATATAAAGAACAAATAGATAAAAAGACAAATAAATTGTTACTTACTTAAGCAATCGCAAAATAAATTTGAAAAACATAGAGATATCAGCGATAATTGGAAGTTAAGAAACTGTTTCCACTTGTTGTTAAGTAATTATATATTACGATGCAAGTGCGGATATAGTATATTACGATACGAGTGCGATAAAACTTTTTCTGACGAGTGTCAGTTTCGTCGAATCAAACAAATTGAGAAAAAGTTTTTCGCACGACTTTCGTATACAATTTTATTTCACAAGTGCGAGAAGTGCGATTTCTCGCACGCGAAGCGTGTGGGAAGTAGGCACTTCTCGCACGGAGTTGCATAAAAGATTTTTCGTTGAATGTTGTACAAAAAGTTACTGTATGAAGTAGGATAATGAGGATTTTACGTAGGCTTCGCGTGCGTAATACGTGAATTATCACACTGAGTGAAGTGAAAATGTCTTATTCTTACGACAATTAGACGGTGACGAATTTGGATCACCCCGGCGAAGCTTTGCGGTACGCGACCGTTGCAATCGGCGATTTAATTCATCTGTTTTACCTATGCTGGCAGGGCCACATGCTCTCGGAACATAGCGAAGCTATTTTTATAAATGCGTGAGTGGGATGTCAATTATAGGACAGTCATAAGAGCACTGCGGTATTTTGAACCATAATCATTTTAGGTATAACGTCGACTGGTACGACATGTCGCCTCGAGCGAAAAAACTATTAATCCTAATAATGCTTCGAAGCTGTGAGCCTTGCAAGCTTACGGCTGGAAAAATATTCGTTTTGTCGATGCGAAATTACGCTTTAGTAAGTATATTGAATTACTATATTTATGCACAAATAGTACATTTCATTCCTAGGGAAAAAACGTTTTCTCTTGAATGATGAATGACACTTTTGAGTAACGATGTCGGAAAGCTGCGTTTTTCGCAGATAGCTTACATAACACGCATTTTTTGGATGGATTTGTGGTACTAGTGGAAAAAGGGAAATTTTTCAACCAAAGTTAGACCTACTTCCTAACTGCGTCGGAAGTTCGCTTTTTCATACAAGTATCACATACTACTTTCTGAAATTAGTGCGCGAAAACTTGCCCTTTTTGTTCCTGCAGTGCGAAAAAGTAGCCCTTGCGCATTAGTGCGAAAAAAGTGTGTGGAAAATAACGACCGCGGCGTTGCGCATGCGCAGTCTGTGTTTCTTCTACCTACTAAAAAATCGCTACTTTTATCCATTGCTGCAGGGACGAAATAAAGGACTTTTTGTGCATTTGTTACGAAAAAAAAATCACTGTGCACAAGGTTGATGAAAAATGTGTATAAACCTTGATCAAACACTTAATATATACCCTTTTCTTTTAAAGGCGGTGAAGACCACAATGTCTTATTTCACCGTATTGTTGTCCATACAATGAACAGCGTGTGAAATAGTGCAATTTCCTGCGATATGTCTACAAGCCACAAAAAAACCTTCACAGATGACATCTTCAGATTTTAGCAGATCCCTACTTCGCGCTGCTACACAACTTCTTCAATATTGCGGATATCTACATAGAATGTATACACAATATTCTTCAAACTACAAACTACAAGAAAAAAAAATTGATTTTTTGAAAAAATTGACTCAGATACCTCTCCATAAAGTTACAAGTACGGTTTGAATGGACATATCGAGTACTTACGGTATTTGTGTGCTAATTGCTTTCAATACTGAGCAGCGCTCTGCCGGATTTTTCAACCTCGCTCGATCCTACAATTCGTCCTTTTTTAAATCCAAGACCTTTTAATTGCTATCTCATTTTGTTAACGTTTCGCCGATCGAAAGAATCGAGACGCGCGCTTCAACCATAAGTCACGAAGCAGTTATAAAATCACTAATAACTTTGCCATTTTTAAAAATCTTCATCTGAAATATATCACAAATATTCTTAACCGTATGAAAAACATGGGACGCCGGTCATAAAATAAGTTGAATATATTCACCAGGAAAAAAAGTATCACGCCTTAAGCAGCATTATTTCCGGCCATAACTTAGATGAATGACCGCTGGATGGCGCGCACGTACTTTCGCGACAACTGTCGTATGGGGGGCAACTTTTCTAAGTTTCCAAAGTATTCTCATGCAATAGAAACTCAGAAAAAATAAAAAAAACCTGGCCTATACAAACATAGGCCAGGTTTTCCGCAGTTTTTCTGTGCACTCGTGTAAATGCGGCACAGGAGTGCATTAGGAAGTGTGGTTGCGGATAACACTCCAGGGGGCTCTCGAGTTATAGAGTATAACACGAAGGAAAAAGGATACTAGAACACTGAAAGAAAATATTAGTTACCATAACCAAAAAATGGGTTGACACAACCAATCGATTATTCTATTTCCCTTACAACTTTAATGGTAGTGCCAACGGTTCGAATGGTAATACGGACGATTCGAATGGTAGTCCCAACGATCCGAGTAGTTTATTTATTATTAACCTCATTAATCTCGCGAGGACTAATCTAATAAATAGTTGAGGATACTATTCAATATGGTTGAGGCAACTAATTATTGAGAGATTGTGTACAGCAAATTGAAAACGTTGTTTTCACAACTAAACATTTCTTTCCGTAAAGCCAATAGGCGCACTTGAGGAATAGCGGTTAAAAAAAAAAGATTACATTTAGTTTGAAAGTCTGCAGACATAGCGGCTCACAAACTGATGACTATATCCTATACCTTCGACGACGTCGCTCGAACTGATGATACGCTGAGAGAATTTTAAATGAAACTCCGCGCGAAGCGAAATTGTCGATGGATTTATCCATCAAAGGGTGCATAATTAAGTTTGTGGATTACTTTGAAGTTGTTTTGTGTCCAAACGTTACAAGCGGCGATTCTTCTGTATTTGAACTGTCGTATATGGATAGAACGTATTGTAGCCGACGTTTGATAATAAGTTGGGTGATAAATGGTCGAGAGTGATGAGAATTAGTAGGTAAGTGCTACCATTTACCTGCTGTCGTTTGATGTTGATACATTTCATTTAAAACTTCCGAATTAATAGTATTCAATGTACGGTGTCAGAGTGAAACAAAATGGACTTTTTTGAATCTCCAAATTATCGGCTTAATAAGCGACTCCTATTTTGCCTTGGACAATGGCCGCTACAAAGTCGAAATGAGCGGAATTTTTATAGGACAACGACATTCCTTATCGTTGGAAGTGTATTTGTCCCTGAGGTATAAAAAAAAATTTTTAAGTCTCTTCTCGATCTATTCAAGGATAAAACGGTATCGTTGAATCGTTATGGTTTTTCACTTTTATTTAAATTATTGTGTAGTTATAAATACATTAAACAATTTAATAGAAACATCAGAGAAATTGAATAAGTTATGATTAAATTATTGCTCATGGAGAATGAATAAATGCAAAGATTATAGTAGTAACAGTCTAACACTAAATTGTTTATTATATTTACATTGCGTAAATGTTTGATTGCGCAGATAAATATTGGGTAACGAGAAAATGATATTTACTTAATTTAGAAAATACAGTTCAATTCTTTACGCGTGATAATTGGCAAAGATACTTTTTAATATGTATTAAATTAATTTTAATTGTAATTGAGGTTGTTTTCAAATTATCGCGAAGTCGTAGTGAGTCAGTCTAAATTTTAAGAAAATTGTGTAACAAAAATGTGTGTTTAAAATGTTTAATAATTCTGATAATTCCAATGTGAGTTCATCAAATTCATCGAGTGTATGGGCGATCTAAGAGGCATGACTGAATGCCTCCCACTATTGGGCATCCACTTCAGAAGTGTTGTGAAACTCGTCAACGGATGTATTAAAGCTACAACGGTTTGGCATTTTGGATTCACAATACCATCGACAACCGATCAAATGTGCGGAACTTGAATAATTGTAGACAAAACTTCAGATGAGGAAGTTGACTAATCGAATTAAAGATGACTGGACGGTGAGAATAAGCCAATATGACGAGGCTATTTTGAGATCTTTCGCTGAACGAGGACGACAACTAACTATGATTTATTTTGGTGAGAATAGTCGAGATCCTTCTAGTGATTCACGGAAAATTCGTAAAAATACGGTTTATTGAATAACGGGCAATCGAATAACAATTTGACTGACAATTCGTCGAATGAAAATTCATTAAATAAAAATTTCCTGAATGAAAATTCATTAAATAAAAATTTCTTGAATGAAAATTCATTAAATAAAAATTTGTCGAATGAAAATTCATTAAATAAAAATTTCTTGAATGAATATTCATTAAATAAAAATTTCTTGAATGAAAATTCCTTAAATAAAAATTTCTTGAATGAAAATTCATTAAATAAAAATTTCTTGAATAAAAATTCATTAAATAAAAATTTCTTGAATAAAAATTCATTAAATAAAAATTTCTTGAATGAATATTCATTAAATAAAAATTTCTTGAATGAAAATTCATTAAATAAAAATTCATTGAATTAAAATTTTTGACGAATATGTGTCGCCGTCTTGACGATTCTTTCTTCGACGAACTGTTTATTCGATAAATTGTCTATTCGATGAATTGTTATTCGATGCATCGTCGTTTAAACGATCGTTTAGTCATTGAACTGTTATCAAATCAACTCCGGATTTTTAATAGATACATTTTTCTTTATTTTCAGTTTATGTATTCACCGGAATGCTATTGTTCCTTATAGTACCACTAATTCCGTTAGTTTTGGATGTCGTTGCTCCTTTGAATCATACCCGCAATCGGGTCTTTCTATTACAATCGGAATATTTTGTTGATCAGGATGACAAATACTTTTGCATATTGATCCACGCGTTTATTGCGCTGCCACTTGCGATTACCGTTATCGTAGCTTGCGACTCGATGTACGTGGTCTATGTTCATCACGCTTGTGGTATTTTCACAGCACTAGGGTAAGACTATGACAGTGTCACAAACAATATATTGATTCAACCGAGTAAAATGACAAATCCTCTCTTTTGGTTTTAGGGCAGATATTATTAATACAATAAATTTCAAGTTATCTCAATCACTATCTGTCAATGACTGTACGTTATCGAAGTCCGACCAAAACTTTTGTCTGTTACCTTCTCTACCGGTCAAATAATTTATCTGTTCGATAGTTGGTTATGTAATATTGTCTAAATCGGAAATTCCTAACTTTCATATTTGTAACAATATATTATCCATTCGCTCCGTGCGTCAGTGTGCTGTAGTGTAGCGGTTAGAACACGAGCGCCTCTGGTGTAAGGATGACGAAGCTTTGGCCGGAATCTGAACAATGCATTAGAATATGACAATTCGAAAATGTTTATATAAGGAGAACCTAAAATCGGACGAAAAAGTGAGTTGCGTGCACAACTTTGCCGTAATTCGATGAATATATTACCATTATTGCTGTTTCGGTTCTCCTTACCTTACACAGAATAATATTATTTAAAAATTCGTACGATCTTATAATAAAAATTGCAATAGTTCCAAACCCTATATATATATGAAGAAAGTTCGCAAACGCAAAATTTTATCGTGTCTAACGTTACTTAGTTTTCCGCACGAAGTCAATACGACCCAAGCAATAACCAATTTTTTGTCTCAGGGCTCGATTGCAGAATATTGCGAGCAACGACAAAGTGGCGATTTATGGCGAGCGTGGCAAAAAAACGGATGAAGCTTATGATGACATCGTTGATTGTATAAAAATGCATAATGAAGCTGTCGAGTAAGTAACTGTAAGCACAACCATTTCATGTATTTGCACTCGTTTGCTGCCCAGAACAATTTATTCAAATCGGAATTTGGATTGCGCGTTCGAAGAATCGCTCAACTTATAGAGTCTTCAAACTGTGTTTCTCTTTTATTTGTGGTTGGAGCCTCCGTGCTTACGATCACTGTCACAGGATTCATGGTGAGTTCTATCAAAGACATTTTATTAATGAGCTTTGCAGCAATTTTGTGCAGATGCTAGATAGTAATATATATGCATGGAGAGAAAGCGTGATTGAACCAGAATATGTTTCCATATTTCTTTTTTTATTAACTAAGTTTAACACCAGTTAAAATAAAAACGGCTTTTTTCTGAAAATTCTCGATTCTATAAAATCCGAAATAAGAGAATATCAGAAGTACAGGATAAATGAGTCAAACTACTGGCTCTTCAAAAATCCAATGCGTTTGTTTGGGGGAACCGAAAAACAGAAAAAGTGAGGTTAGGTGCGCCAGAGACGTTTACCATTGGACGATCAAGTTCCCAGGGCTGTATCACTGCCTCAATATTCCATATTATATCAAACTTCCTTGATTGTGGTTAAAACATGAGGTTTTTACCAACATTTAGACTGTGACAAGCTTGGATCAACCGGACGAAGTTCTCCGATATGGGATCGTTGCGATTGGCGACTTAATGCATCTTTTTTTTATGTGCTGGCAAGGGCAAGTGCTCATGAATTATAGCGGAAAGATTTTTATGAATGCGTGAGTATATTGCGAACAAAAAATTGAATTGTAATCATAAGAGTGATTAAGTCATTAGCGTCGTTGTTATTTCAGATACAACGTCGACTGGTACGGTTTGTCGCCCCGGGCAAAAAAACTCCTTTTCCTGATAATGCTGCGAAGCAAAAAACCTTGCAGACTCACGGCTGGTAAAGTATTCGTTCTGTCGATGGAGAATTACGCTGTGGTAAGCATATTAAATTACTGTTGTAATGTGTAATAGTATATTGTGTATCGAGTGCGTAAAGTAGGTTATTTACGCACGAGTGCCGGAAGTGATGCCGGATGGTAGAAAATATCTTGTGTGCAGAACTATTTGGAACCTCCACCAGAGGTTCTAAATAGTTCCGCCGAAGCGTAAATTCGCGTTTCTCGCACCGAGTGACATAAAACTACTTTACGACACTAGCGCGAAAAAACTTTTTCGGTGGAGTGTGGTATTGCAGCGCGAGTCAAAGGCGAGTGTTGCGATCACACGAGTTCAGATAACGTTTTTCGCACGAGTACCGTAAAATTTTTTATTTCATGTCGAGGGAACATGGGTTTTTGGCACGCGTGCGTAAAATCACATTTTACGCACGGAGTGAAATAAAAGTGTTTATTATCTCTACCCGGCGGAAGTAGACTCTAAGTTATATTAAAAAATGTCTTATGTAACCTGTTTTCGGAAGGCTTTGAAGTCCACAATGTCTTACTTCACCGTCCTGTGGTCCAGACAATAAGGAATATGGAAAAATACGACTTCCCGGTAAATACCTGCAAATTACAAAGAAACGTCTATAGCTGACATATCAATTGCTGACAATTAACTTGGTAAATTGAACTAATTGCATGATCTTCAGATGTATATTTTTACGTGCTGTATATATAGCGCACATGTTGTGCGACAGATGGCAGTATATTTGTATTCAGAAAGGCGTCAAGAGGTCGGAGACAAATTAATTATTTTTAACATTATGATCTTTAAATAAATCATGTGAACGAATATACGCTTATGAATCTCATTATTTCATTAACTAAAATGGAAATGGGTTTTACATACTAACCCACATCTATTTGTCGATGACCTTCACTCTTGGAATGATTATGGTGGATGACATAATAATTTTCTTTTTAACTTGGCGTCGCGACTCTTGATTTTTGAAGTTACCATAGATTACGTCGAGACAGAATTGGAAAGACTTTACGTTCACTCGTAGTACCTTCAAAGAGGATTAGGGAGATTGCCAATGAAGCGATATTTAAGGTACGACTTTTTTCGGTGTCCATGGCATTTGTTAATTTTTCTGAAGACGTATAATTTTTTTCACATGCCTTAGCATGAGCCCTGCAAATAAATATACGTTCATTAAACGTATATTTATGTTTGTGTCAAATGCAAAATCTTTTTTTAGCGCTCCGTCCAGAAAAGTGCACTTTTCGCAAATTGTGAAAGTCACTTGCGAAAATTGCCGCTTAAGGACGTTGAAAGGAAATATTAGGGAGGCAAAAGTGTTTCTCGCCAGGGAGAAAATTTTTTTTTTTCTCACTAAGAAGAAAAAATAAGTGTCATTTTTTTTAAATCCACTTACCAGCATGAAAACTTAAAATGCTTTAACACTGCCGTGATAATTTTCAATGCCAAATATATCTATGGCTTAATTTTCTCGATTTTAATTAAATTAAAATAAATTGTAATTTTGTCTTTATGTATTCAGTACGAAAACTTAATTTGCTCCTGGTCGAAGCGTCGACCACCTCGGAGAAAATAGGGAAAGCGTTTTGTTACCAGCAGAGCAATTAACACGTCTGTACCACATCTTCGTTCTCAAACGAAGAAAACATCCACAACGAGTATTGAAACAGTGAAACAAAAACACGTATTCAGTTAACTCATTGTCAGAAGAATGTCAGAACAGTACTAACTTCATGTTCAGTTGAACTTCATACATTTGGCTTCAAATTCTGTAGTTATAGAGTAGACCCTTTCAAATTCTAAGCCTCTAATTAGAAGGTGACTACGTATCGCTACCACTTCGACAGCGCGGTTTCGACTGACCATAGACTGACAGAATTTTTAATGAACTTGCGCGAAGAGAAGTAACAGAATAAAACGTATCGATTGGGACCTTCACTGCATGTGAGAAGAGGTAACGCTTAATTTTTTTTATCTATACATTAGACCTCTAGTTTGATGTCTGTGAAAGAAAGTCATATTCTGCCGGGACGTGTAACATCATAACGATATGGATTTCTTTGAAACTTCACATTATAGACTCAACAAACGATTACTATTCTATCTGGGATTGTGGCCACTACAAACTAAGAATGAAAGGAATTTCTATAGGACGACTACATATCTTCTCTTTGGAAGTTTACTTCTCCCTAAGGTGAAAAAAAAACATTACATACCTTCTCGACATAGACAAAAGAGAACGTGAAAACTTCGGATCTTGGTGGACTCCGTTTTTTATTTCAAGTTGTCACAACAAACGTATTGAATAATTTTATTGAAACCTCGAGTGATTAAAAAAAATTAAATAAAAATTACTAAAAGCGTGCTGCACTGATAAAAAGATTTGACAATCCCGAAAGAAATTAGAGTTCATTGAAATCAGGCAAATATTTGTTTGAGTAATATTACCTGTTATATTCGGTGGAACGATTATGATATTTATTTAATTTTGAAAAATAATTTAATTTTTTACCCTTTACTGTTATTGAAAAATTTGACCAAATTTTTTTGTCCGCAGTTTTCAAATGCATTTTTACTTATGAATTAATTACTTGTTAATGCATTGTTAGGTCTTAGGGTAAATGCGCCAGGAATTGAACAGACAGCTGAATGAACAACAGCTTTTTGAGAGTTCATGATAAATTTTGACTGAATATTCGATTTTGAATTTGACTATTTTCTAGTTATGTATTACAATTAATTTGCCGCAGAAACCTAATTTTGACTAAGAGCGTAGGTTAATTTGGCCCGTTTATTTACTGGTGTTTTCGAAATTTTCGTATTAGCATTTATTTTTTCATACTTTGCAATGAAAACATGATATTTCTTTAGTTGCATCAGATAATTCGATTTTTTGGTCGTCAGCTAAAGTTTTCAACTTCAGGTATGGAAATATTATATTATTATAATATCTTCCATTTGATAGGAAGTCATGGTGAACAAACTTCGGCTTAACTGTTCATTCACTGGTGACTTTACCCTAACAATGCACGCCCTTCAATTGTATAATTGTAATTCTTCATCTTAAATAACTTGATTAAATGCCAAAACCAGTTGATCAAATTCATCGAGTGTCTGGGAGACTTAAGGGGGATGATCGAGTGCCTTCCAGTGTTGGGTATACACTTAAGAAGTGTCGCAAAACTCATCAACAGCAGTGTTAAAGCAAAAAAGGTTCGATAATTTATCTTCGGAGTCAGTCAATTGAGTCCGAATCAATTTTATCAATAAAACACGTGCCATTTGAATTATTGTGACCGTAACTTCAGATGAGGAAATTGACTAATCGAATTAAGGATGATTGGACCGTGCGAATCGGTGAATTTGACAAAACCATTTTAACATCCTACGCTGAACGAGGCAGACTACTTACAATGATTTATGCTGGTGAGAATGATCTTGTTTTTGCTTCCTCATAAAGAAAGTGTTTTTTCTTTCATAAAAAAAAATATCGAGATTTTTATGTCAGAAAACTTTTATGTCAGAATTGTCTAGAACATCGATAAAAGTGGATTAGAAAAAGTGTCCGTATGTATGTGCAGGGTTTCGAAATTTCAATCATCTGTAACTGAAAAATCGTTCATCCGATCGAGCTAAAATTTTGCACATAAGTTAAGCAGCAGTTCATCTTCGATTATTGCAATTTTTTACAAAATATCTGTAGAAATTTTTATTTTATGGATTTTTTAATTTTTCAAAAAAGGACGTGCGCCCTCTAGTTTTCGTAAAATTCATGATATTTCTCTAAATGATTCTTCATAAGTGCAGTTACTCTTAATGTTGTTTGGTATTGAATTTTACGAAATTCGGTTAAGCCGTTCGGATTTTATGGAGTTTTGAAATTTTTGAAAAAGTCACGTTTTTGCCCTAACTTTGTCAAAACATGAGACAACAAACTCAAATGTCATACATGAAATCGGCACTATCTAACGATACTTGGTACATAATTTTGTCATAATACGCAATACGGCTGGAGTTTTGTCAAAACTTCAATTTTTTGAAAAATGATATTATTGCATTAACTTGAACTTTGCAATCTGCTACCTCATTATTTTTTGTTTTCTTACAAAGCTTTCTCTATGAGGAAGCCAAAATCGATTAACATGCTTCCTCATACAGTTTTAAAAAAATAAAAAATAGTGAGAAAGCAATCTGTAAAGTTTAACTTTGCAGCTTTTTTTCTCTGCGGTTTTCTGATTGACTCAGTTTTCTTCATCTTCAGTGTATATGTTCTCCGCTCTGGCGTTGTACCTTGTAGTACCGGTGATACCGATTCTTTTGGACGTTTTTGCGCCACTGAATCAATCTCGCGATCGAGTTTATCTCTTCCAAACGGAATATTTTGTCGATCAGGACGAAAAGTACTTTTATATACTGATCCACGCTTACATCACGATGCCCTTCGCCCTCGCAATTCTTGTTGCTTACGACACGATGTACGCAGTTTATGTTCACCATGCCTGCAGTATATTCGCCACATTGGGGTGAGTCTATAAACGTGAAGAAACAAAAAATAGGGATGAGCGATGTGCGAAAAAAAAATTGATGTTTGAAAAATTGATTTAAAAACAGATCGATTTAAAAATTCGATTTTTGATTACTTCACTTTCTCTATCTTAACGAAATAATTTTAGTACAAACTATGAATAATACTTGAATGAGTACATGATAACAAAAAAAAAAAAGAGAGATCTTTGTCACTTAGAATTAAGAGAAAAAACAAGACTCACATGTAAACATATCACAGAGTAAACTGCCCTGATTTAGCCTAGTAATAATCGAAATTTAATTAATTGACCAACGAAAACATCGACTAATAATAATCGATTAACCGACTGAAAATACCGAAATTTCTGATTCATCGCCCATCCCGAGAAAAAATAACTGGCGAATCACGGCACAAAATCGGTTATCCTTTGTTTGCTTAGATCACGATTGCAGAACATCGGAGGTATTGCCAGTGATGACAAAATTCAGATGTACAATGGTTCGGCAAAATGTACTGGTGAAGATTACGACGACATCGTTGTTTGTATAAAGATACATAATGAAGCTGTCGAGTAAGTAAACCTATAATTCTTCATATGGGGGAGACCGGGGTCAGTTGCAACACCTTAAGGTTGCCATTTTGTGGCGTTAACCCTCCGTTAACCGATCCTCTAGAGGTTACGGGCTCCTCACTTCCTTTCTGTGAGTTACTGGTTCGATTCTCGAGTCTGAAGCTTCGTCACGCCCCGCTAGGTGTCGGCCTCAGACATACAGTGTAACGCGCTCAGTCGGTTATCGGTGAATTCAAACGATGAACCAGTAACACATTAGAATAATAACCACCGATGTCCTTCCACGTTGAAGAGCTAAAACTCACCTCGTCCGGGTCTAAAATTTGTTGAAGGAAAATAGGGAGAGGGACACTCAGAACCGAGACGTAAATATCTGGTTTTTTAATCCATCTCCTACCTATTACCTAAAAACATCTGGGAATTGATCGATGATCATTCTCGACCGCTTATCAACTACAGCCATGTAACCTTAGAGTGTCTAAAAGTTTAGGGCGAGTGTGTCAACTCGCCCCGGTCTCCCCACGGTCAAGTGGATTTTTGCTGTTGACGAGAAATTTTGAATATTTTTATTCTTCTTTTCTATGGGTTCGATCAAAAGACTGATTATAAGAATGAATTTCGATCGGTCAGTTTGGTGAAATGAGTTTGAGATTAGGCGATTAGACGGTGACGAATTTGGATCAGCCCGGTAAAGCTCTGCGATTTGGCTTCGATTAATAATGCGGATTACTTTGCCGACAAAAGACACACCTATTAAAAAAAAACGCTAATATCTAAATATCTTATCAAATAACAAGAGAAGACAAATATTCACTATGAGTTGTCATTTTGTATAGTGAGATATACAATAACCTTAGAGTGCCAAAGACTTGAAAGAAATCTCAGAGTGTTAAGTTAAGCGTGTCAACTCGCCCCGGTCTCCTCTACAGTTCATTTTTACTCTTCACGATTAATTTAAAATATTTATTTTCTTTTTCTATGGGAAGAGTTGCCAAACTAATAGAATCGTCGAGCTGTAATTGCCTTCTATTTGTGGTCGGGGCATCCATGTTAACGATCACTGTAACAGGTTTTATGGTACGTTCGATCAAAAGACTGATTTTAAAGATGAACTTTGATCGGTACAGTTTGGTGCAATAAGTATGTGATTGGGCGATTAGACGGTGACAAATTTGGATCAGCCTGGTGAAGCTCTGCGATTTGGCTTCGTTGCAATCGGTGAATTGATCCATCTGTTTTACATATGTTGGCAAGGACACGTTATTATGGAGCACAGCCAAGATGTTTTCACAAATGCGTGAGTGAAAATTGGAAAAACTAATCGAATGACAATCTTAAGAGCGCCGAAGTCTTTTGAATTGTTGTAATTTCAGGTATAACGTTAACTGGTTCAGCATATCACCTCGCGCAAAAAAACTGTTAGTCCTTATAATGTTGCGAAGCTTGGAACCTTGCAAGCTGACAGCTGGAAAAATTTTCGTTCTTTCGATGGAAAATTACGCTGCGGTGAGTGCACTTCATCATTGCTATTGAATAACGGAACAAGTGCTTGATTATGATCAATACTGACAAAATATTTCAAGCTCGAATGCAAATTTTTTACGCATTGCTTTTTTAAAAGGCGTTGAAGACCTCGATGTCCTATTTCACCGTCTTGTTGTCCATGTAAACTGCGACGCAAGTAGTACGAGAATCAATGAAAAGTCTGGAAATCAAGATACAACTCATAGTCGACATCGCCATGTGTCACAATTAACTTGTTAACTTGTTATTTCGCAATTATTACTGTGTAAACTAATTTTTGATAGTACAGTAGATTTCATAAATTTCGGGCTGTTGTTATTGGGTTAGAAGTTAAATTAACGAGAACTGTGGCTGAACGTCAAGTGAGAATATAAACAAGGCCTCAGACAACCTGACCAATCGCCTTTGTGAATACATTTGAAGGTTATCCATTCGCTACTTGAAACTCAGCAACGACTGTGTTGATCACGAATTATTTTTATGCTGAAAAAATAAAAATAGTTATCATTATTGGACTTACTCTTGAGTACCATTTAGTACATTTTTCTTGAGTGCATTTGTTTTAAGTATATAGTTTTATTTATGAATATCGGATAATTATGCTAACATCATAATAGATAAAAATTCTACAGTAATTGTTGTCGCAAAATTCATTTTTGTAACACTTGCATAAAAAAAGGTGTTTTTCGTATCGGCTTTGCGGGATGAAAGTGGCTACTTTCATGATTGTATTGAAATTATAGGTTTGCGCATGCGCACTTCATAATTTCTTACGTTTCGTCTCTAGGGACACAAATTTTTAACCTCACTTCTCATTGTTTACTTCCAAAATTGCGATTCAAAACATTTGTTACCAAAAATGCAGTAAAAAATCTGGATCGAAATTGTAGTTTTTCACTGAGTGATTAATGCTGCCTCACATCCGATGCAATCGCCAACTTTTAGTCTTTGTTACACGATGTACTATTTAACGAGGTTGGAAAAAAATGTCTTATGCCAAACACTAGTGTAGAATTGATAAGTCACGTTTTTACAAACCTGACTCAATTTATGGTATTGACTGTAATTTTCTTAGGAATTCGTTAAATTTTTTTCTATCTATTATCCAATGCTTTCTGGAAGTATTTTACATTTTTCGAAGTTATTGACCATATAGAACCAGAAAAATTAATTGTTACAACAAAACCTCTTACAGAAGTGTTCTCTATAAAACATGGAATTCAGTTTAAATTTCTGATCACAGTAAAGAGTTTCTTTTTACCGTTTAAATAAATTTAAAAAAAATAAAGATAGATATTTCATGGAATAAAAAAAAAACAATATATGATTTCTCACACCTTGTTTACACCATTTCGGTGCCCTATATATCTTTACAAAATTGCAGAATTGTAATCCTTGATATGTCCTTAGTGAGGATTAAATGTAAGATTTTTCAAAAGAAGGGTATCATCTGCAGAATTCTTTTTCTTATTACTTTTTTAATGTGACTCGGTCCCCTTAACAAAAAGATGGCGTTTGACACCGACTCCAATGCACATGAGGTGTTATTGTATGCGACGATTGGTGGTCAAGCTTTATTTTTTATGGAGTGCTTCCGAAGCACATCTCGGGTTTGAGACCGTGATCACTAGATTCAAAGAGCGCGAAACTGAAGCCTAATTCAAATTTCACTAATACGAATCATTTTGACAAGTGTCGATTGTAGCTCCTTAATGAATCTATTCAATAAATTAAACAAATTCTTCAATCAGTCACCATCGACGAATTTTTATCTCGAACAAATAGTGAAAAAAAATTCCACCACGACCCGGAATTGAACCGGAAACCCCAGAATTCTAGCCTGGTGCGTTACGACCACGCACATGGTCAGAATAATTTTTTTCTTGGACTATCACAAGGCAACAACCTTGCCACTGATCATTTCACACCGCTCATCATCACTACAATTGGTGGAAACTTATATGGACACCGTTTTGGTGTTGATTTCAACACCGCATATTTAAAAGTGTATCTTTACATACGATAACATTCGGACGCGGCAAACTGCAACTGCACTCTCTTCATAGACTGTAACTGCATAGACTGCAGTTACGGTCTATCTTAACCGTAGGGACATCGATAAGCAGGTGACTAGGTCCTATCGCTTCGGCAGCGCGGTTCAAACTGATCGCAGTCTGAGAGAATTTTATATCAAGTTACGAACCCGCGAGGAGAAATTGAGGGTGACTTTGTACATCATCAAAGAGTGTCCAATTAAACGTATGGATGACTTAGAAAATGTTTAGTACCTAAGTGCTACAAAAGAGACAATATACATTCTTATACAATGTATATTGAGGCTCTCGTTTGATGTCGATAAATTGTACACGTATCTTCGTATCTGGTTTCACGGAAACGTGTAACGTGTGACCATATGGATTTCTTTGATAGACCATACTATCGACTCAATAAACGACTATTATTTTACCTCGGACTGTGGCCCTTGCAAACTCAGAATGAACGAAATTTTTATAGGATGACAACAGTCCTTCTTTTCGGAAGCATACTTGTCCCTAAGGTGAAAAAAATGTTTTCCGTTAGGCACGTGCTCGTCTTAACCGAATAGAGAAGTGAAGTCATCGTGTTAATCAGAGCTTTCTATTGGAACCTGTTGTTGAATAATGAATCTATTGAATAATTTAATTAAAAAATAACATTCACTTTTTTGAGAGCCATATCAAAATTGTCGTATACGGGAAAAAAATTTGGCAATGAAAAAATTGTAGTCACTAATGTTAGTAAGGCACCTGAATTAGATTTACCAATTGAATAAATATTCATTTGCCTCAAGAGGTATTTTCTAAGGGCGTTACATATTTACTTAATCATCATACAGTTCGATGCCGATGATTATAATTTAGACGGCTTGCTGAACATCTTTCCTTATTTAACTACTTCGAAATTAGCTCAGACTTCCTGTAATTGAGGTTTTCTACAAGTCATCGCTTGTAGAAAAAGCGGGTCCAATACGATCTGTCCAATTAATTTTTCATATTTAATTATTGAGTCTTTTTTTATTGTCAACGTGTTAGTTGATCAAGTTCGCCGAGTGTTTGGGTGACCTGAACGCCATGATAGCGTGCCTCCCAATGTTAGCTAACCATTTTAGAAGTGTTGTGAAATTTATAAACAGCCACGTTAAAGCAACCAAGGTTCGAGAAGTTGTCTGTATAATATTATTAACAATTAATCAAAACCGAGAGACCTCCATTTACTAAATCGAACTATAGATGAAGAAGTTGACCAATCGAATTAAAGATGACTGGACCGCGGGACCAAGCGAAGCTGACGAGGCTATTTTGAAAGGTTATGCGGAGCGAGGCAGACTACTGACGATCATCTATACAGGTAAGATTCCTCTCAATTTTCCGGGCAATATGTCAGTTCTTCAGAAACCATCTCTACACAGACTCAGTTCGACACCTGCAGTATCTCTAGCAGGTCGAGCAATCCAAAAAAACCGTATTTTCTACCCTGTCGGAATGAGCCACAAAACAAACCGACAATTCTTGTTGATCCAATCGAAAAACAAACCGAGCTTTCAAAAGCGGACAGCTGGAAAATATTTTGGTCCGGGGGTTGTTGAGCCACAATTCCATTCCGGCATTCCAACCATCGCAAGAAGCGTCACCCAATTGGTCCCGGGGTTGTGCCAACCGGAATACCAACTGCGACCTCGAAGACAACCAGAAAGGAGCAAAAAACAACTGGAGAAATGACCGGTCATTGAATGCAAGAAACAAGAAACATTGAGAAGGGCTAAGTGCCTAATAAAACAACCATTGAAATCATCTTCCATTAGTCGGTTTGTCGTTTTCTTGGTCATTCGGCCCTAGCCAATAGTTAAGTTCATTGCATTCAACGACCAGTTTTTCGGTCATTTGTTCGGTCACTGGACCTGCTAGGGCAGTGATCGGTTGGTCCCTGAGTTGTGCAAACCTAAGATTAACCGAAATATGAACCGCCCCAAACGGCAGCGATCGGTTGATCCCTGGGTTGTTCAAACCCAGGTCCAACCGAAATTCTAAACGTTGGAAGAAAAACAAATAGGTTGGTCCTTCGGTTATGCAAACTCAGGTCCAACCGGAATTCTCACCGTCGGAAGAAAAACCACCGGGTTAGTCCTTCGGTTGTGCAAACTCAGGTCCAACACGGTTCTCTATCAGTACAAACCACACTTAGAATTCACGGTCCCTAAATTCGTCCTGCCGTGCTTTCTTCCAGTGATCATGGTTGAAAACACGGCTAAAATCTGCTGCAAGCAGTAAAAAACCACCCACGTCGTTAATTGGGCCTACAGCGTCATCCGATAGTCCGTACTTATACATGGAACGGCGAACAATCTTGCGAGAAACCTTTCAGACCATTCGCCATCTGGCGGATAATCATCGACATACTGGTAGTCCGTTAAAATTTCGAACAACAGTTTGGAACCATAACATTTTGCAGAAACCCATATTAAATCAATCGTGTTGCTTAACTGGTCATTGACTGGTGACTTTACTCTACGTTACTTGTGTCGAATTTCCACCTGCGCTGTTTTTTGTTATACGGTTTCGTCGTGCGGATTAAAAGTGTTAAGTAAAACTCGATATAAAACTGCGCGTGGAAAATGGGCCTGTGTAGAGTCGGCTTATGTAGAACTGACGTATCGCCATTTTTCCGTATCGATCAACCGACATTGTAGATTTCTAATTGGTTAAATTTTCTTCACCTTCAGTGTACATGTTCTTCGCTGTGATGATGTATCTTTCAATACCATTGATACCGATCATTCTGGATATTGTTGCCCCCTTAAATCAATCTCGTGATCGGATTTTTGTATTGCAAACGGAATATTTCGTCGATCAGAACGAAAAATATTTTTACATAATGATTCACGCGTATGTCACGGTGCCATTCGCTCTTGGCATTATCATAGCTTACGATTCGATGTGCGCAGTTTATGTTCAACATGCTTGTGGTATTTTCGCCACACTGGGGTGAGAGTACAACTGTCAAGAAACACACAAATAAAATCGGTCGAACTGTAGTGGGAAACGTTCCACGTTTCTCACGATCCAATTTTTTCTCAGAGCACGATTGCAGAGCATCGGAAGTATTACGAATGATAACAGGCTGAAGATTTCCAAAGATCCTGTAAAACGCACGGACGAAGCCTATGATGACATCGTCGCCTGCATAAAAATGCACAATGAAGCAGTCGAGTAAGTAAATCACAGGTACAATTACATATGCCAAATTGTGCTTTTTTCAGACTTCGCTAGAATGATATCATTTCCCTTTATTTTTAACCCCTGACTAGTACACATGCGCAATCTGGTTCTATTACTCACCAGGTAGGAAAACCCCTCATTCCAACCCGGCGGGACTATTAAAAACATACATATTCGTCATCGGTTAATAATAAGCTTTTTGTTACAAGCATAGAATAAGGTTATTCTCAAGTGGGAACGGAAGAAAAAGTCGTATGCTACAAGGGAGGAAAGAACGTCTTTTCCACCTTGGGTGATTCGCACCCTCGCGTTGCTCGAGCAACTAACTTTGCCTTCGGCAGAAATCCTGCACTTCCCTCCCTTGTCGCGTAATATACTATTAGTTTGTATGATGGATTGCAACGATTCCCTTTTTTTTCATTGACAGAATCGCCAAACTTATTGAATCGTCAACCTGTATTTCCTGTTTGTTCGTGCTTGGAACATCCATATTAATGATCACGGTATCTGGATTTCTGGTGAGTGTGATCAGAGAGGATTCTTTTCTTATATATGATAAAAAAATATAATTATGTAACGACAATTAGATGGTAACGAACTTGGATCAACCTGGTGAAGCTATGCGAGCTGCACTCTTCGTGGTGGGCGAAATGATTCATCTGTTCTACATATGTTGGCAGGGACAAGTGCTAATGGAGCATAACGAAGATATTTTTCTAAACGCGTAAGTAAATTGCAAAACTCTAATCGCAAATCGCCAAAAGGGCCTGACGTCTTTCCAATCATTATAATTTCAGGTATAATGTCGACTGGTACGACATATCGCCGCGGGCAAAAAAACTCCTGGTTCTAATAATGTTGAGGAGCTTAAAGCCTTGTCATCTCACAGCTGGCAAAGTATTTATTCTGTCCTTGGAAAATTACGCAGCGGTAAGCGTTACGTAAATATGGAAGTGACAAAAGGGAACTTGATCATATTAGCACTAAATGGCTGATTCAACACGGAGAGAATTGTTTGGGTGTGACAAACATGTTTACAATTTTTCGTACGAACGATCTTAAGACTTAGTTGTCCTAACCATATTGAATAGTCGTCCCAACTATTCACGATCAGTTTTTGGAAGATTAGTCAGCCTGATTGATCCAATGGTTGGACCTTCCATTTGTATTTTCGATATCATCATTCAAATAGAATGATCGATTGGTTGTGTCGACTCATTTTTTACTTATGGCAGCTAATCTTTTCTCTCCGTGAAGAGTCCATTCTAAGGCTAACGAAAAATTTCACATGTGTATCATATTTTCAACAAGGCCCTGAAGACCTCAATGTCTTACTTCACCGTTTTGCTGTCTATGCAATGAACAATGGATGAAATAGTGCGACCATCCGAAAAAAGTCTCCAGTGCAAAAGTATCTCCGGCCTACGATACCTTTTTTCACCCAATCATATGTGCCCTCTGTAATGAATTTGATAACACATAACGCTTCAAGTTATGCGAACGGGAAAGTGTTGATCATCTGTAGACAGTATAGTAGATTTTATACATTAGTAGAAGGAACTGTTAAGAGAGAAAAATGGTTAGACACCATAACTAACGAAATGATTATCCACATAGAAACGTAGTATATGCAACAAAAATATGCAGACACAGAAGTTTTTACGTTAAATATATTTATTGAATGTTAATTGGATGTCTTGTAACGCTGGGAATTCAACGCGTTGCAAGAATTGCTTGCATTCCTCACCTTCCTCTGATTTTGATTATCGCCATGCTAGGCGCGACGATCGTTGGGTCGTTTTTCAGATTGTTATAAACCAAAATAGGGCCTTTATTAATTGTTCTGGTCTCTCCTATTTTTAATGTGAAGTGCCAAACGAAAAAAAATCAACTCTCGCTTGGGAATATGAATTTCCTGGAATCTATTCGCCGCTTCAGTTTTTTGCTTCGGACAAGTGGTCCACCAACAAGCAGTTCCAGAAGTTCACCGAATTATATTGAGGATGCTTATAACGCTTCTGCCATTATTGTTGTTGGCAAATGGATTCTGGTTTTTCCTAGAGCACCACCTGTTGGGGAATCTGCGAGTCAATATCGGTGCTGGTCAATCACCGGCCACTGTTCAGCGCCATCTGACGGGTGATCGGGAGATCGCCACGCACATCAACTTTGATAACGTGTACGCACGGTATAACGCTTGGTTAAAGAATTTTGTGCAACTCCGTGCGAGAAGTAAGCACTTCTCGCACGCAATGCGAAGCGGAGTGTGTGAGAAATCGCACTTCTCGCACTAGTGAAATAGAAGTTGCGAGTTGAGAAAAAGTTTCTCGCACGATTTATGTATACAATTTTATTTCACGGTTGCGAGAAATGCGATTTATCGCACGCGAAGCGAAGCATGTGAGAAGTAGGCACTTCTCGCACGGAGTTGCATAAATAACATTTTTAAGGCCTCAAGGGAAACAATTCAGTTGCAAATGGATTATCCGACTGATATTGTTAAATTTTTTATCATGCTATTTGTGAACGTCAACGATTTAAGAAGGTGGTTATGTCAATAGTGGTATGTGTCAAGAATATTAAAAGTTGAAACTATACTATCACATTTTTAACATATTTAACGAATTTCAACTGAAGAAACAGGATGTCAGTATATATATACGCCACAAAACGGTCCCGAAGCAGCTTGTAAATCCCTTGACTGGAGTTCGTTTGGTTCAATGTGGTTTGCTTCCGATTGACTTTTCGTCGCGAAATAACTCTCTCATGGTTAGTGTCATTAATATAATCAAGTGTGGTGAAAGTGCTCAGACAAATTTTTCCTTTAACTTTTTGACCTAACTTCAATAGTTTAGCTAAAAAATGTTTTAAAAAACGAGAAATTTACAACATTACAAATTTTAAGGCTCTGTAATAAATCAAATATTGAAGATAGAAATTCGACTCAACGACATTTTTGTTGGAAATTTAATGATTCATAAAATGTAGTCATTGATTTTATGAAACAAAAATTTGTTCTCAGATTGCAGGGAGAAAAAATGGAAATAAATCACTTTCCTGTGATATTTAAATGGGAAAACTTCAAACGTGATGATGGACCTCTAAGAATTAAAATTAGGAGCTCCGCTTTTGACAGGATCTTTACTAAGACGAATTCTACGATATTTGGGGCGGAGAGCTAAGAAAAAAAATATCACTGTTTTTAGCACACTTTTTTACCTTTTTTAGTCATAGTAGTCAAACTTCCTATTAGTTTTAATTTTTTAGTATTTATTTATTTAGTCATAATATCGTTATTATTGTGTAATAAATGTTTTTTTAAATTATGAATCTTTGCTGCTGGAGCAAAAAATTTTTCGTATAAAGTGTTGGTTCCTAGAATACAAGCCTTATCATAAATAAATAATAATTATTATAATAATAATCGGAAAGTGTCCAAGCACTGTGTAAAAAACGTTAGAAAAAAAGGTTTCGAATTGATGCTGATGTTTATACTGTTATATTGTACTACAGAGTAATCAGCTAGACACTTATACGGTTAAAGCGTAGAAGTGACAGTAGACAGATCATTACACCTTATAGCTTCGACAACGCAGCCTAAACTGACTATCAACTAAGAGACTTGTTAATGATATTATGAAACTGCGTGAGAAAAAATCGAATCCGATTATTTTAATTATAGACCGCGTAATGGACCGTATAAATTACAGGGAGACAACTTAAAGCGTGAATGTGAATAAAGTCGGCTTTCCACTTTTTGAACTATACATTCTAGCGCGTCTTTGATGTCGGTAAATTGCATTCACACTCTGCAGAGTAACAGAACAACGATATGGACTTATTCGAAGGAACATACTATCGACTCAATAAACGACTGCTGTTCTATATTGGACAGTGGCCCCTACAAACCGCGAATGAACAGAATTTCTACAGGACAACGACTGTTATTATCGTCGGAAGTATACTGCTCGTGGAGGTAAATTATATTCTTTGTAAAGAGCACTTTTCGTGTACTTGAATAAAAAACAGAAAAAGCTGCAAAGTAGAACCTTGCAAATTGCTTTCTCCTTATTTTTTTTTTTACAAAACTCTATCCGGAAGTATATTAATCGATTTTGACTTCCTCATAAAGGAACCTTAGTAAAAAAAAACAAAAAAATAAATTAGAAAGCAATTTGCAAAGTTCTACTATGCAGCTTTAAAAAAAAAAAGAAAAGTCTAAATTCTGAAAAATTTGGATCACATAACAAATTATGACAAAACTGTGGACCTTTTATAAAATGTGAGTTCGCTATCTTATTTTTTTACCAAGAGCAAAAAGGTGAATCTTTCGAAAATTGAAAGTCTATAAAATCCGAATAGCTTTTTAATTTCGGTTAAATTCTATACCAAATGACATCAACAGTACCTCTACTTATGACGAAATATTTAACAAAATATCGTCAAGTGTACGAAAGCGAAAGCATGCACGTCGTTTATTGAAAAAAATAAAATAGCCGTAAAATAAAAATTTCTGCAAACATTCCCTGACAAATTGCAACAGCCATCGACGAATTGCTGTTATACTTGAGTGCCAAATTTTAGCTCAATTGGTTTGATGGTTCTTGAGTTACAGGTGATTGAAATTTCAAAGCTCTACACACACATATACGGACATTTTTTCTAAACTGCTTTTCCTGATGTTTTAGACCATTTTGACTGTCCATTTTCATGACTCATACTTCATTTTCTTTCGAGTACGAGCAAAAATATCCTGGGCTATGGAATAGATTCACAAACATGATTCTACATCATGTAAATGAATAGACATTTTATATATTCATATATTTGGTGAAATAAATATAAATAAAGCTATTCGGACATTTGGCTCGATAAAATATGCCTGGTATAACAATGTTTTACATGTTGCTTTTCAAGTGGGAATAAATGAACCCATATACTTTCGAGTAATCTTTACTGTTTAAAAATTAAAATAATGTTCATGAAAAATCTTTTAAAGTACTGCTAATATTAATACCAGGTGATCAGATTCATCGAGTATGTGGGTGACTTGAATGGCATGATCCAATGCTTTCCAGCGATGGGACCTCATTTAAGGAGTGCTGTGAGATTCGTCCACTGCATTGCTGTATCGAAAAAGGTTTGATAATTTTTATCCAATAAAAAATCGATAAACCTGTGAAATTTAAGCTAATGTACACGAAAATTTAGATGAAGATGTTGGCGAATCAAATTCAAGATGACTGGACCGAGAGAACCAGCAAAATTGACGAGGCTATTTTAAAAACTTACGCGGCACGAGGCAAACTATACACCTTGGCTTACGTCGGTTAGAATGCGTTCGTTAATACGGATTCATAAATCACCAGTTTGAATATTTTTACTAAAAAATGTCCAGCGACCAGCCGATTATCCATGCGAACTACAAGTCGATAAATGCCAGAAAAAAAACCATCGAAAAGAGCCAAATGACCAAAAAAACGACTAGTCAATTAACCAACAAGCTACTAACTAACTAGCAACTAACAATTTTATTGTATCAAGTGATCAACACTTTCAAATTGAAAAAATAAGTAAAAAATATATATCTGCATTAAGGTAAATTAGGAGTAAGCTACAAATTAGAACAAAATTCTTCAATTCACTGCGAAGATTCTGAGCCAGAAAGAATTTTACCCTGAAAAGTTCCATTTTTTCAAGCTAAATGCCCATTTAAATAAATGGAAAATTTTCCAAATTTCATGGGCATATTTTCCAATGCTAGAATACAAAATACTACAAATTTCATCTTCTTCGGTCTATTCAATCTTTTCAATCCGGGTAACACAAAATCTTATCAAACCATTAAAAAATACCAAATAATAAAATTCTTGTATTCTGTTACACTGAGAATATGTATTTCACTTTGTTTAAGAAATATCATGTAAAAAAATAGTTAATTTTAGTCAAATTACAGTAAAATTTCCCATGAAAGTGTAATTCGGACATGTGAGGAGTGAGAACTCACACCTGTGAGTTTTTTTCAAAACGTGAGTGCCTGAAAACGATTGTAATGATCGTTTTCTTGGTCATTTGGCTTTTAATGGGTTTTTTTTCTAGCATTCATCAACAGCTCGACTTTCGGGGTAGAAATAACGAATGACCAAAATAGTGAATGTTTAAAATAGCGAGTTCAAAAATAAGGAACGTCTAAATGTAGAATGTCCATAATTATGGAATTCGGTTCTTCAACCATTCGCCATTTTTATCATTGGCTATTTTAAATGCATTTTAATAAGATGGAGGTCAAAATAGCAAATGGCTGAAATGCGATTTTCATAACGATGACCATTTTAGATTCAGCCGTTCCTAATTTCGAAATTCGCTATTTTAACCATTCACCATTTTGGTCATTCGCTTTTTTTACCCTAACCCGACTTTCGGTCATTTTTTGTCGTTTTCGTGGTCACAGGGTTTGTTAGGGTTGTTAATTTTTTAATTTTCAGTGTATATGTTCAGTACTTTGGCAACGCTTTTCGCAATGCCATTGATACCCCTTACATTGGATATTGTTGCTCCCTTGAATCAATCTCGCGAAAGAATTTATCTCATCGAATCGGAATACTTTATTGAACGGGACAGAAATTATTTTTACATATTGATTCACTCGTACATCGCTTCGTCGTTCGCCCTTGGCATTATCGTAGCTTACGATACAATGTACGCCGTTCATGTTCAACACGTCTGTGGTCTTTTTGCCGCAATAGGGTGGGAATACAATTGTCAAGAAAAAAAATCAGGTATCATTTGTAACAAGCTTTTACGCTAATGTTTTTTTTTTCCCCGTTAGAGTTCGATTGCGAAGCGTCGGAGTGAATGCAGTTAACAAACTAGAGCTAAACAATGATTCTGTAAAAAGTAAGGACCAAGATTATGATGAGATAACTGATTGTATAAAAATGCATAATCATGCTATGAAGTAAGTGAACCAGAGTTTGGACGTTAGATAGTACAGTTTTACTGGGTTCTATGAAACTTTTTTTAAGATTTCGTTTGGGCCCTTGAAGAATTGCAGATCTTATAGAATCTACGCACACGATGTTGATATTCATTAATGTCACTGCTTCATTGATCATGATCACTGCAGCTGGGTTCATGGTGAGTTCTGTAATGAGAACGATTTTACGAGTTATCTTCGGTCGGTACATTTTAATGAAATGAGCTTGCGGACTAAATTTAAAAAAAATTTGAACTGAATTTGGAAGAGCACATCATTTATATAGCTCTAGGGCTAATTTCATAAAACTGTACCGAAAAAAATCATTGAATTATATTGAAAATAATTCCATTCCTACCAACGATTAGACCGTGACAAATTTGAATGAATTTGCTGAAACTGTGCGATTCGGAGTATGCGTACTAGGCGAGATCGTCCATTTATTATACTGGTTTTGGCAGGGACATCAGCTCATGATGCATAGCGAAAATATTTTTCAAGATGCGTGAGTACATTGCAAAATTTTAATTAAAGGCCAACCAAAAGAGTTTCGGAATTATTCGAATGTTTGTTATTCTAGGTATAGCGTCTATTGGTACGACATGTCACCACAATCGAAAAAACTCCTAATCTTGATAATGATACGAAGCCTTGAGCCTTGCAAGTTGACAGCTGGTAAAATGCTCGATCTGTCGATGGAAAATTATGCTGCGGTAACTATAGTGAATTCGATGTGTAGTAAGCAAAATGTATCTTATTTAAGTGCTATTGGAAACATTACAAACTCGATACTGAATTTTAAACATGTTTTTTTTGTCACAAGGCGCTGAAGACCTCAATGTCCTACTTCACCGTGTTGTTGTCCGTCCAGTAAACAACATGATGCTGATTACGTGGTGACCAGATTGATAATCTGGAAATTTGACGACAAAAAACAACCCGTAGTTCCAATACTGTTATTTGTCATTATTGACTTTGCATGGTTACTCATGAATTCTAGTGAAAAATAAAACTTCTAGTTTTGCAAATAATAACGTGTGAAATCATATTTATTATTATATTTTCGTTATACTATTCATTCACTTTGCGTCGTTATTTTATTTATTTAATTTTATCTTTATTTTGTATAATTTATACTCCCTTTTGTTTACACTGCACTATTTTTATTTATTCTCTTATTGTTAAAATATTTCGCATGATCTATTATAAACTTATTTTGTTATTTCAATTTTTTCTTGTTATGATTTGGTTTACAAATATTTTTATTGTTACTGGCGGAAATGGTAAAAGCCGTTTGGTGGTAAAAAGTATTGTTTATCCCCCAGAAACGGAGTTGCCTACAGGGCCAAATTGGCCCTCGCGGAATAAACTTAAACTAAACTAAACTAAACTAAACTGACTCGGAGATCCGCCAAAGTCGCACAGCGACTGCACAACTTCTAGTGACAGTTATGTACTTATGTACTTCAGACGGAAAAGCGACAGGAGACAGATTACTACACCCTTCAGCTTCGACAGCACAGCTTAAACTGACCGCAGACTGAGAGACTTATTAATGATATTTATTGAACTGCGCGAAGAGCAATCGAGCACGAGTGTTCTAATTATAGACTGTGTAATGTACGATATAAATTACAGGGGACATAAAGCATGGACGTTAACAAAGTCTTTTTCACTCTTTGAACTCGACGTTTCTTTTTCGTTTGATGTCGATAAATAGTATTCACACTCTTGAGAGGATTGTAACAGAACAACGATATGGACATATTTGAAGGAACATATTATCGACTCAATAAGCGACTGCTATTTTATCTTGGACAGTGGCCCTTACAATCATCAAATGATCAGACTCTCTACAGGACAACGACGGTTCTCATCGTCGGAAGTATATTGCTCGTCGAGGTAAATCAGATTCTTCAATACAAAACATAAAATTAACAAATTGTGATAACGGCAATTCTAATTTTACTTTGTAGTAGACTAATGAAAAACTAGAAAAATTAATTAGCAAATCTTATTTCTTTAAAAAAAAAAAAAAATGCCGTACATTTTATGGACATAAGCTTGATTTGCAACCAGGCCGACATTTTTCTCGGAAAACTACCATTCCACTTTTTTTCACACCAAGAGAAAAGATTTTATTGATGCTAATGAAATGGGTGACATGATTTCGTTTTCATTGATTTCCACTAAATATTTCTTAGATTTCAATAATAAAGTGCACTCAAATTTCAGAAAGAACATTTCAAAGAGAGTTTGTGAAGAAACATTGACTTAGAGATCATATAGTTAAGAAACAGTTCCGTTGTTTAAAAAAAGTCTTCATCGATTTAAAAAAAACCGTGTCCTTAATTCATTGAAATGATAAACTTGTTACGTGTTAACTTTTGGCAACGAAAACGTAGTTGGGAATTTTGACGATAGTTGGCGCGACGAAATATCATCGCGGTGTTACACATACTGAAAGAGCCTTAAGCCACGCCCCACGCGGTCGACTCTGTTGCACTTTTGCGAACGGGCAAAGAATATAGACGGATATAGAAGCACAGAACCTATGCTCCTACAGAAGATAAACTTTTTGCGACGCAATTCGCCGCTTTTCGGTGCTGTAGACACATGTCACGTCTATAGGCCCGCACATCCAAAAGGATCTAGCGAATCATATGCCTGTGCGTAAACGAGGCTCCGCCCTTATGTCAATCTTCGTTGCTCCCTCTCTGCAATGTTCGAGAACTGATCAGAAAGTTCTTTTTTTTTCAAAGAAAAGATTACGCACAACGTATTATTATTTGCATTGTTTCACACTTGTCACTTGAGATATAAATTTTCGAAACTGTTCGTACCGTAGTGTGCTGCACACTCGTAGCGCAAAAGATGTGCACACCGATGTAGACAGCGCTCGTAGTGACTGGGGTGATTATTAGCGGATAACCCCTGCGAATTTTGCCAAATCGTCTCATAAGCTATGCACTTCAATATAATATATGTTCTTTGCAGCAAGCGCTGAGAATTTTATCGTCCAGTGTTGAACACCTATAGGGCTGTCACTCCCGCACCTAACCTCACTTTTATGTTTTCCGGTCCTCGCGAACAAACGGCCAAGAGTTTCAAAGCGCCCGTACGTTAGTCCATTTCTGCCATTCTTGAGTGAGTTCTCTCCAAATTTGAGCTTTATCTGCTGAGTAGTTTAGCAAAAAATAGGTCTCAAAATTTTGAGGTGTGGTGGGATAAGTGTTTCCACCTCTTTAGTCGAATTAAAGAAAAGAACAGACGAGATTTCTTTGAGTCAGTGTCAATACTTTTCATTGAGTTTAGAATCATTCAATGAAAACATTCTATTGAATCCTATGTATTTTTTTTCATTGGCGAAGATTGCGGTGAATAAATGAAAGCTTTTCTTTCGGCGTTATGATTTGTGAACCACTCGTATATATATTAACCCATGTAATTTCGAGGAAGCTGTATTTTAAAAAATCAAGAATATGCTTAGGAAAAATAATTAAGAGTTCTGTTAATATCGATGGCAGGTGATCAAATTCGTGGAATGCTTCGGTGACTTGAATGGCATGATCCAATGCCTTCCAGAAATGGGCATCCATTTCAGATGTGCTGTGAGATTCGTCAACTGCACGATTGAAGCGACAAACGTTCGATAACTTTCCTACGCAAATGAAAATCGATGAAACCCGTGAAATTTTATTTATTATAACCAACATTTCAGATGAAGACGTTGACTAATCGAATTAAAGATGACTGGAACGTGAGAAACAATGAAAATGATGGGGCTATTTTGAAATCTTATGCCGAACGTGGCAGATTATATACCGTAACTTACACTGGTATGAATGCTTTCGTTGCAATTAAAGTGTTAATAATCATTTTTGATGTTTCTACTGATTGGGTTTTTTTTTTTTTTTTTTTTTTTCGATTTATCTTTAGTGTATATTTTTGCAACGACGGGTGGTCTTTTCGCGATGCCATTGATACCGCTCATGTTGGACATCGTTTCGCCGTTGAATCAATCCCGCGAGCGAATTTATCTGATTGAAACGGAATATTTCGTCGAACAGGACAAACATTATTTCTCTATATTGATCCACGCGATTTTCGGGATGATAATCACCAGTGACATTATCGTAGCTTACGACACAATGTACGCAGTTTATACTCAACACGTCTGTGGTCTTTTCGCCACAGTAGGGTAAGAATATAATTGTTAAAAAATAAAAATAAATAATTTTTTGTTGTTCCACGACGTTTTGTCTTGCGACATTTTATCTCAACAAAATTGATCCCTGAAATCTCCTGAAACAAATTAGAACCCAAAAAACATATCCCGTGAACATGGAAAAAATAAATATTCAGTATTAATATACCCTCTAAACCATACTAAACCATGCGACCCCAAAAACGACCGTAAAACAACTGTAAAAAGACCCCAAAAACAGTCGTTTTCTTAATTAGCAACCGCAAAACGGCCTTAAAGAGCAACCATCTAGAAAATTGTAAGTATGGTCGCTAATTGAAGAAACGACCATTCATACAATTTTCTAGATGGTTGCTTCTGAGGTCGTTTTGCGGTGGTTTTGCGGTCGCTAATTGCCTAAATAACCATTCTCACGATTTTTTCACGGATCACTTTTGATGTCGTTTTGCCGTCGCTAATTGATATAACGACCATACTTACAATTTTCTGGATGGTGGCTTTTCGAAGTCGTTTTGCGGTCGTTCGCATGGTTATTTTCTGGCACAAAACGACCGGTCGTTTTTTAGGTGACAATACGGTCGTGCGATCTGCTAGGGTATTAATATTTTTTTTCGAAATGTATCCATATGTAAACTATTGGTTTTATTCAGCGATGGACTTTAACTGTGTTTTCCGACACCACAAAATACATCATATTGCTCTTAGTATTAACTAACATACGAATCCGAAAAATCTTTAAAAAATGTTAACCACTTAAATCAGTTGACAAAACATTTGACCAAATTATTTGGATTTAAAAAAAATTTTATATCAGCTGTCGTTTTTTATATTGGGATAAATTGGTTCACTGTGGAATCAGTTTTTTGTCAGAATAAGAAGACGTAGATTAATTGTCACTGAAAGTAGTTCAGAATCAACAGACGACCAACAATTTTCGAAAGGCTTCTACACTTATTTTTTCTTCTCTTAGCGCCAGATTGAGAAGCATCGGAAGAAATACGGAGAATAATCAACTTAAGATGAACAAAGATTCTGTGAAACGGACGGACGAAGCTTATGATGAAATCGGAGCCTGTATCGAAATGCATAATAGTGCTATGAAGTAAGTAGAACAGAGTTATAAGTTTATCAAATTTATTTGCGTTAAATGCAAAATTTTAAAACATTTCGCTTGAATTTGATCGTTAAAAGAATCGCAGAACTTATAGAATCTACGAACTGTTTTTGCTTATTCGTTGTAATCGGAACTTCAATGTTGATGATCACTACAACTGGATACGTGGTGAGTTCGATAAGAGGAACATTTTTAAGGGTGCGTCTCGGTCGGTACAGTTTTGTGAAATGAGCTTAGGGACTCAAATTTAAAAAATATTTTACTAAGAATTTATAATAAGCAAGTTCATACGAATACACTTTCAACTAGAATTGTTGAAGTTTTTCTGACATAAGAAATAATTAATGATCTATATAGGGAAAGCAGTGTAAGTATTTCACCATAACCTACATTTTCATACCGTTATTCCATTCAAACCCTTTTTTCACCCTTTTTTTAAAGTTTAAATTCTCATTTTAAACCTATTGTATACAGCAAATAACTTATCACGTATTTTCTTAAGAGTGCCAGAAGTTTTTCCATAAAAGCAAATTAGATATGGGTTGGTTACGTACATAATCTAATTTGTTTACTTCCGGGAACGACCGGCGCCCTTAAAAAATTGTTTAAGCAATTTATTGCACCAGCTGTGCACGTGATGGTCAGGAAAGTTTACCAATGTTATTTTGAATGTGGGAAAAAATTCTCGAAGAGAAAAGTCAAAATCTGCGATTATGGTTCGTTTTTTTTTAAATTTAAATTAAATTTTTTTCATTTCCTGACGTTTATATTTGTTGCAAAGTCGTCGCTTTTTTTTCGTCGCTCATTTCATACATTAAAATGGTATCAGATGCTAATTTTTCATGAAGAATGAATTTTTTAATTTTTTTGAAAAGTCGAAGTGTTCGAATTATTCATGAAAAAACCATCCATTATTTGTGGAGAATCAGCGTCTGATAATATTTCGAATATGAAATGAGTGAAGAAAAAAAAATACAACGACTTTGCAACCAATAGACGTCCGCAAAGGAAGTTGAAAAAATAAAAACAAAATTTCAAAAAAAGAACAACAGTCGCAGCTTTTGACTTTTCTCTTCGAGAATTTTTTTTCCACATTCAAAATAACATTCAGAAAAAAGATTACGTTTGTGATTTGCGGAACTCTTTTTAAAAAAAAATTAATTTTGATTTTTTAATTTGGAAAAAAAAATTTGACTTCATATTGTTATTTGAGATGAAAAATTGAGCGATGAAAAGAATTTTCGTCGTGATCACCTGAGAATTAATGTTACTGGATTTGGCAGGAGACCCTTAACCTTGGGCAATGAGAGACAATTCAGTATTGGAACTGCTGTTTCGTGTGTTTTATAATAAATTATATAATTTTAGCACTAATTTCATGAGACCGTACCGAAAAAAATTAATAAATCACGATAAAAAAATGAGATTCTCGCCAACGATTAGACGGTGACGAATTTAGATCAACCTAATGAAGCTCTGCGATTCGGAATGGTTGTAGTAGCGGAGACAATACATATGTTCTACTTGTTTTGGCCGGGACACCAGCTCATGATGCATAGTGAAAATATTTTCTTAGATGCGTGAGTGTATTGCAAAACTCTAATCGAAGGGCAACCAAAAGAGCACCGGAATAGTTCGAATGATCGTAATCCTAGGTATAACGTTTATTGGTACGACATTTCGCCGCAAGCAAAGAAACTCCTAATATTGATAATGATACGAAGCTTTGAGCCTTGCAAGTTCACAGCTGGAAAAATCCTCGTTCTGTCGATGGAAAATTACGCTGCGGTAAATATATTTCATTCTATTTATATCAAACACAACCCTTACGTTCCACCCAACCTGAAATCAACCAAAAAACCAACCGGTCAACTTTAGCGCCAAGCCAAAGCCGATATTCCAACTTTCCGAAGGTTGATGTAAAGTTGGTTTTTGAAAACGAACTACAAGCCAACCGTTTTTCAGACATGATGAACCGTTGGTTTACGGTTGGATATTATAATCCAACTGTAATTTAGACTTTCAGCCAGGAATGGTAATGATTTACTGTTGCTCGATTTTTCTAAACCAACCGCTGATTGGTTAGATGTCCGAAATGGTGGGTTTTCAACAATCGATAGTTACTTGTCCGAAATGGTGGGTTTTCAACAATCGATAGTTACTTGTCCGAAATGGTGGGTTTTCAACAATCGATAGTTACTTGTCCGAAATGGTGGGTTTTCAACAATCGATAGTTACTTGTCCGAAATGGTGGGTTTTCAACAATCGATAGTTACTTGTCCGAAATGGTGGGTTTTCAACAATCGATAGTTACTTGTCCGAAATGGTGGGTTTTCAACAATCGATAGTTACTTGTCCGAAATGGTTAGTTTCCAATAATCGATGGTTACTTGTCCGAAATGGTTGGTTTCCAAAAATCGATGGTTAGTTGTCCGAAATGGTGGGTTTTCAACAATCGATAGTTACTTGTCCGAAATGGTGGGTTTTCAACAATCGATAGTTACTTGTCCGAAATGGTGGGTTTTCAACAATCGATAGTTACTTGTCCGAAATGGTTGGTTTCCAAAAATCGATGGTTAGTTGTCCGAAATGGTTGGTTTTCAACAATCGATAGTTAGTTGTCTGAAATGGTTAGTTATAATAATCAACCGTGATGCAACTGTTTTATAATTCAACCGACGGTATCTTTACGGTTGGTTTCCATAAGCCAACTGAAAATCAACCTCTGAAAAGTTGGAATTTCGGTTGGTTCGGTGCACCCCTAGAAGATCGCACGACCGTTTTGTCTCTAGAAAACGACCGGTCGTTTTGTGCCCCAAAATAACCATGCGAACGACTGCAAAACGACCTCTATAGTCGATTTCTTAATTAGCGACCGCAAAACGACCTCGAAAAGTGACGATCCACAGAATTGTAAGTATAGTCGTTATCTAAATTAGCGACCGCAAAACGACGTCAAAAGTGACCATCCTTAAAAAATCGTGAGAATGATTATTTAGGCAATTAGCGACCGCAAAACGACCTCAGAAATGACCGTCCAGAAAATTGTATAATGGTCGTTTTGTCAATTAGCGACCGCAAAACGCCCTTATAAACGGCCATACTTACGATTTTTCTGGATGGTTACTTTTGACGTCGTTTAGCGGTCGCTAATTGTTATAACGACCATTTTAACAATTTTCTGGATGGTCGCTCTTTGAGGCCGTTTTGCGGTCGCTAATAAAAAAAACGATTATTCTGGTCGTTTTGAGGTCCTTTGCATGGTTATTTTCTGCCACAAAACGACCGGTCGTTTTTGGGATCTTTTTATAGTCGTTTTACGTTCGTTTTTGAGGTCGCATGGTTTTCTGGGGACCAATTGACCGGTTGATTTGAGGTCGTTTGAGGAATAAATTAACCATTTCCAACCATAAGTTACGGTTGGGAGGTTCGCATGGGAAAGTATCTTATTGAAATTTCATAGCAAATATAACAAAACCGATAATACATGTTTTACATATTATTTTGTCACAAGGCGCTGAAGACCTCAATGTCTTACTTCACCGTATTGTTGTCCATGCAATAAACAACGTGATAGCATGACAGTCTAGAAATCTGAAGAACGAAAACAACCCGCATATCCGACACTGTTATTTCTCACAATTGACCTCGCATGTCTCCTCGTAAATTCTATTGAAAAATAAACCGTATTGTTTTACAAATAATAACGTGTGATTTCATAGATTTTGGTTTATATGTATTCCATCCTCGAAAAGAAGACAACAGACGATTAATCCCTTTGAACTACTAGGTCCAAAAATTATTTCTCGTGACGTACATGTAAAATTCGAATGGGAATATTCCACTCGGTACGTACACAGCTTGCCCTTTTTTATTAGCTTAATGATTGTCGCTCAAAATTAATACAAAATTACCAAGTAATATTCACTGACCGTTTCTATTTTTTCACGTAGAAAATATTATTCCGACAGGTCGAAAATGTGCACATTGTCCACGGGGAAGCTGAAACAAAAAACCAAGTTTTCATTTTAACGTGTGAATACAGTGGAATCGCGCACAGCTTACTTAACGAAGACAATTTAGTGAAGAGCCAATCGGACACACGAAAATGCTAAGACGTGTCCTCCCATATTTACAAAATTAATTGTATCAAACGCCGCAAGGTATTGCACGATATTTACTACAGTCTCATAAAATATCAAGTTTTTACTTACTCCACAATTTTTACCGAATTTTTTTTTTTTTCATGCAATTGTACTGCTAGTTATAGAATATTTGTAAGGTATTTTCGTGTTACGGTAAGTTATTACTCGTTAAAAAATCGTTGACACAGTTTTTTATTTTCTCAACAAAATGGAAATGACATGCAACGTAATTTTTTAAGAATAATTATATGTTAATTCCTGTCGATCCCATTTAACATTTACAGTGAACCGAATAAAGCTGCAAAGTTGAACTTTGCAAATTGCTTCCTCATTGTTTTTAGGTTAGGTAACCTCCAAAATGACCTAAACAGTCCAAAAAAACGACCGGTCGTTAAATGCAAAAAAAAACCGTTCAAGAGGCAAGTGACCCAGAAAACGACCATTGATGAAATTATTTTTGATTGGTCGGTTAGAACTGACAGACAGCAACCAAGAAACGACCAATCAGAAATAACTTCAATGGTCGTTTTCTCAGTCGTTTGCCTCTTCAACGGTTTTTTTTTGCATTTAACCTCCGGTCGTTTCTTCGGTCGTGCGGTCAGTCACTGAATCTGTTAGGACTGTAACCCTAGAAGATTGCACGACGGTATTGTCACCTTAAAAAACGACCGGTCGTTTTGTGCCAGAAATTAACCATGCGAACGACCTCGAAACGACCACCATAGTCGATTTCTTAATTAGCGACCGCAAAACGACCTCAAAAAGCGATCATCCAGAAAATTGTAAGTATGGTCGTTATATCAGTTAGCGACCGCAAAACGACGTCAAAAGTGACCATCCGTAAAAAAAAACCGTGAGAATGGTTGTTCAGGCAATTTTAGCGACCGCAAAACGACCTCAGAAGCGACCATCCGGAAAATTGTATGAATGATCGTTTTGTCAATTACTGACCGCAAAACGCCCTAAAAGTGATCATACTTACAATTTTTCTGGATGATCGCTTTCGACGTCGTTTTGCGGTCGTTAATTGAGAAAACGACTGTACTGGACGTTTTGCGGTCGTTCGCATGGTTATTTTGTGGCACAAAACGACCGGTCGTTTTTTTAAGGTGACAATACAGTCGTACGATCTGCTAGGGCTCAAACGGTGCCCATCGAGTCACGCTGTACGTCCTGACACTTTCACACCACAGTTGAAACTAATAGTAGTCTAAGAGACTTTTAAATGAAGTTATGGAACTGGACGAAGAGAAATTAAGGGTGACATTACTCATTAAGCGCTGCATAATAAAGCACATGAATTACTCGGGGGATTCCCAGAGTTTGCATAGTCTGAAGGGCATCTTTCGGCCTTTGAACTCTACAATATACCCCCCGTTTGATGTCGATAAATTGTATTGCAATCATTATCACTGGTATGATTCACGAAGACGTCTAACGGTGCGACGTTATGGACTTCTTTGATAGCCCATACTATCGACTTAATAAGCGACTACTATTTTATCTTGGACTCTGGCCCTTGCAAACTCGGAATGAAAGGAATTTCTATAGGACGACGACAATTCTTCTCTTTGGAAGTATACTTGTCCCTAAGGTGAAAAAAAGTGTTCAATAAGGATTTCGATCTACCGAAGTATGAAACGTGAAATCGTTAAATTGTGATTTTTAATAACTTTTATTAAATTCGATAATCCGAAGAATAATAATAAGTATCAATAATCGCTACACAAAGAAAAAGGTTTGGCAAAGTTCGCCAAAATGGTCTTCAACTAAGTCAAAAAATATTTGGTCACGTGAATAAAATGTTATATTGAATTTCTAAATATTTTTTTAATTTCTACTCGTGACTATAATTGAGCATCATTGCCGAAGCTTTTTCAGGATTTTTGACTCGTTGAAACTAAAATTTCATTCAAGGCATCCCTAAATTGCACCTATATCGATCAACGTTACAACGAATCTGTGTAATGAAAAAAAAAATGTTTATCTTGGATAATGCCGATAATCACTGTACCAGTTGATCAAATTCGCCGAGTGTCTGGGTGACTTGAATGGCATGATGCAGTGTGTTCCATGGTTGGCCATCGACTTCAGAAGTTTTGTGAAATTAATAAATAGCAGTGTTAAAGTGACGAAGGTTTGATAACTTTTCCTTATAATAACATCGATAATAAGGACGGGCGATGTCCGAAAGAAAATCGATGTTTGGAAAATTGATTTGAAAAAAAGGATCGATTCTAAAAATCGATTTTTTCTCACGTAATATCGAAAAATCGGTTATCGAACAAAAGATATATTTTGATGAATTCTGTGTTTCAAGATTTTTTAAGATTTATGTACACCGTGTTCAAATTGTTTTTGATTAGATATCGCTCAATATTTTTGTTTTTAAAAAAAATACTATTGTCGTACTATTGTCAGTCTAAAAATATTTAAAATTAATTTCGTTCATGAAAAAACGACAAATTCTATTTGTCGTTTTTTTTTTCCAAGAAAAAATTTCAGTACAAACTATAAACAGTATTTAAATACGTACGTTCGAAAACCTGTTGCTTAACAATAATCGAAAATCGATTAATCGACTGACAAAAACATCGACCATGAAATAATCGATTGGTTGAAAATATCGACACTTTTGATTAATCGAATAACATCGTCGATCCCTTATCGATAAATTTAAAAAACCAATATCATCTCAATGATTGTAAACAAATTTCAGATCAGATCATTGACTAATCGAATCAAAGATGATTGGGCCATAAGAACTAGTGAATTCGATGACGCTATATTAACATCTTACGCTAAGCGAGGCAAGCTGCTTACCATGATTTATGTCGGTGAGAATGCGCTAATTCTTTGCACTGAGAAAAAAAAGTAGTTGGAAAAACAAATAAATGGGTTTTAACAACCGCTTGAAGCATTTGACGTAGCGTCAACTACTCCGTGGGTTACGACAACTACTAGCTAGTCATCGACTGTCGAAACTGACCGTTGGTCATGCGCACCGCTGATTGGTTGCGCTGTCTAACGGCCGTTAGTAACAACCCCGCGATTGGTTCCTTAGCAAACCATGCGACTCAAAAGCGACCGTAAAACAACTATAAAAAGACCCCAAAATGACCGGTCGTTTTGTGCCAGAAAATAACCATGCAAACGGACAATACAGTCGTTTTCTTAATTAGCGACCGCTAGACGGCCTCAAAGAGCGACCATCCAGAAAAATCGTAAGTATGATCGCTTTTAAAGCGTTTTGCGATCACTAATTGACAAAACGACCATTCATACAATTTGTTGGATGGTCACTTCTGATGTCGTTTTGCGATCGCTAAAATTGCCTAAATAAACATTCTCACGATTTTTTTACGGATGGTCACTTTTGACGTCGTTTCGCGATCGCTACTTAAGAAATTGACTAGAGTGGTCGTTTCGAGTTCTTTCGCATGGTTAATTTCTGGCACAAAACGACCGGTCGTTTTTTAAGGTGACAATACGATCGTGCAATTCGCTAGGGTTACAAAAACCAACTTATTGGTCCTACGTACTATTTATCCATAACTACTCGCAAATCAGTTCACAGATCTAGTTAGTTGCTGCAACCAGTTTTCTGTACAACATATGGCGGATATGGTTCTCCTAACTACTTTTATTTTCCCGTGCGTGGGTAAATTGTGTGGTCGAAAATTATGATTTTTTGACCTGCTGCATTTTCTTTATGTTTAGTATATATGTTCTCTGCTCTGATGATGTATCTTTCTATACCACTCATCCCGATTATCTTGGACGTTGTTGCCCCGTTAAATCAATCGCGTGATCGAATTTTTCTCCTGCAAACGGAATATTTCATTGATCAGAACGAAATATACTTTTACTCATTGATCCACGCGTATATCACGATGCCCTTCAGCCTCGGCATTATCATAGCTTATGACACAATGTACGCAGTCTATGTTCAACACGCCTGTGGTATTTTCGCCACGCTGGGGTGAGATTATAACTGTCAAGAAAGCGAAGAAATTATTAAGGAGGGTCTTCTGTTATATTGCAGGAACCTAGGCGAAGTTGGCCGAGAATTTTTAGTTCGTTCGAAAACTTCTTGACCACCAAACGATTACGCACCGATTCGTCGTCTCGAAAATCAAATGCGTAAAAAGAAATCGGCTAACTTCACCGTTTAATTTTCAGAAAAAATTAATATATTAAAGAATAAGTATTCACATCTTCATTAAGAATCACAGGTACACAAAAAAACCTCAAAGTTACAGGTAAACATTTGAAAAAATCTTGTATCTTGATCTGGAGGTTTTGGTTGAAAAGTATGATTCATTATAGCCGGTAACATAATAAAATTTGCCATCACATTTTACTTAATTCTTACCTCCATTCCATGAATTTGCTATTTACAAACGTGATACGTTTATGTAGGTTAGGAAGAGATACCGAAGTCGTTCTGTCTTACTCGCACATACACTACCCGACCGCCGCGCCACTAGCGGCAATATTTTAAGAAACGTACCCCCACCACACGAGTTTCGAAACCTGTAACCTTCTAAATTAAATTCGGTAAAATTTTCGGCCAACTTCATCTAAATGTTGCGGGACGGGACGTGCGGGGAGGATCCCTATGCTTATACACGGGCCGGATTCAGTGTAGCCAACCCCAAATCTTCACTATTTTTGGCGACGACGCATGCGCATGTGTGGCGCCTGGCAGTGTTGCCGCGTTCCGTTACCAACCATCTGCTCTATATGCCTTTTTCCCGGTTTTTTCAATAATTTCGAATTAATTACGCCTAAACGGTGCTGTGTACTTGTGTGGCCTTGTGCACACGGACTAATTATAGTATGAACTAATTAATGATATTTTTTTGTAATCAGCTGGCATTACCGCAACACGGAATGCTAAGTGATAAATCACGTGCAATCGGCCTCACGGCCATAAGATTACATGTATAAGATTGCGGTATTTAAACTTTTTTTTTCTCGAAAACGTTGCTGACGATCTTTTCCAGCATCCGTATAGACGTTTCAAGGGCACTCAAGAATATCCTATAAAAATTTGAAAGGGGTGGCATCACTTTGAGATAACAGAAGTCCCTCCTTAAAGGTCATTTCTGATTGAACACTGACTAGACACGTGCCATTCATTTTTTTCTCAGAGCCCGATTGCAGAGCATCGGAAATACTCCGAGTAATTCCAAACTGGAAATGTACAATGAACCTGGAAAATCTACGGATAAAGTTTATAAAGACATTGTTCGTTGCATAAAAATGCATAATGAAGCTGTAGAGTGAGTTTAAAGCAATGGTACAATTTTAAATTGAAAAATTATTTTTGTTTCACAAGCTGATTCAAAAAATATGCTTTTGGTTTTCTTATGAAAGAGTTGCCACACTCATAGAATCATCTACCTGTATATCTTGTTTGTTTGTACTTGGAACTTCCATACTGACGATTACTGTAACAGGATTTATGGTGAGTTTGAACAAAAAGGTCTTATGTGGGTCTTATGTAGGTATAAGTAAAAATTATTTAAGATTTTCAATTGTTTGCCTTGAATTTCCAGCACTTCCGGTAATTTTTTTCTACCCTACACCCGAAAACAGTATATTACGATACTAGTGCGATAAAAGTTCTTCTGATGAGTGTTGCAATCAAACGTGTTGAGGAATTTATTTCTCGCACGAGTTTCGTATACCATTTTATTTAACGAGTGCGAGAAGTGCGATTTCTCGCACGCGAAGCGAAGCGTATGAAAAGTAGGCACTTCTCGCACGGAGTTGCATAAAAGTATTTTAAGGGTTTCTCTAAAATGTCATTCAACCGACATTCAAAATCTCATTCATTAGATATATTTTGCATCTCCAATGCATGAGATTTCGTGATCACATAAAATACATAACAAATTTCCGTGGTTATGCCGTAATTATGTTATTCTTGGTGATCATTAGATCGTGACAAACTTGGATCAACCTAGTGAAGCTTTACGAGCCGTGCTCGTTGTCGTCGGCGAATTAATTCATCTGTTTTACATTTGTTGGCAAGGACAAGTTCTCATGGAGCACAATGAAGACATTTTCGTAAATGCGTAAGTGTATTGAAAAACTCTGATTGAAATTTTGGGGAAAATTTTTTGAAAACTGTTGAACTATTCCATAACACTGAAATATAAAAAAATATAAAAATGTAGTTAAGAATCCCAATAGTAGATTCCATGTACTCAATATTTTTTTCCTGTAAGAAAAAGACAACCGAAGATAAGAGCGTCAAACTCTTCCAAATTATCGTTATTTCAGGTATAACGTCGACTGGTGCGACATATCGCCTCGTGCAAAAAAACTCCTAATCTTAATAATGGTACGAAGCTTAAGGCCTTGCAAGCTCACAGCTGGAAAAATATTCGTCCTGTCGATGGAAAATTTTGCTTCGGTGAGGAAATTACATTACTAATGTAAAAAAAAAAAAGTACATTTCAACTCTAGAGACAAAAAATTGTATATTACGCCACAAGGGAGAGAATTGTATTTTTCGCAGTCTTAAGTTTGGTGAGAGAGAAAAGTAAGTGCAGCAATTGCATGACTAGCAATCTCAACAACCACTGTTTTACCGTAAAAACGAACGGATGGTTTTTGGCAAAAAAAAAAAACAACCGAAATTTGGTCGTAACGACTGTAAAAGCGACTGCACTAAAAAATGTTACGAGGTTTTTTTTTTATTAACCGTGGAAACATTACAAGGGAAAGTGAAAATTACGCTCCCTCTGGTGGAGCCTAATACATTTGTTTCCGATTTGTCTAAAAAAAATCACCGCAATCCGATCTTGCAACACAAAGACTGCTTAGTTTTAGCTCTTTATATAGAAATAAATGCTTTATCGAAGGACATAATTTCCGATATTTGCATGTTAGCAAACTCAGAATTATCCAAGTCATCAAGAAAAGTAATCTATAACGAATACTTGTATGTATGCATGTCCATTACTCCCGCCGAGCAGAAATGAAACTATTTTCTCCCTAGGGAGTAATAACCCCGAAGTGCGCACGCGTACAAGTACTTGGTTGAGAATAACTGACTTTGTGCCCGCATTGGGTGCAGGAAATGCGGTTATTTTAGGAAAGTCGGAAAAGATACTTTTTTCCCTCACGTTGAACGTCATTTTTCAGTACCATTTCGGAAAACTGCTGTTTTCGCGAGTAAAACCTAGCGAAAAGTGCAATTTTCTAAACAGAGGGCGGAATATATAAATATGCGGCTCGATGTCTTACTTATCCTTCTTTTTCACAAGGCGCTGAAGACGTCGATGTCCTACTTCACTGTTTTATTGTCCATGCAATAAACAACTGGTAAGATAGTGCAACTACCCAAAAATTTCGGCACACCAGAAGCAACTCCCACACCTTCGCGGACTTGACCAATTGAACTGCAACCCTATTCCAACTGGTTGGTTTGTGCAGAAAAAACTAACCTGTAACCAATCAAATTCCAACCATCACATAGAGTAAATATTGGAATAGGTAGGAATCTGTAAAACCAACCGTTAATCCAACTGTGGACTTCCTTTCAAACGGTAGGAACCTTTGGTTGGTTACGGATGTATTTTTTCACAAAACAACCTCAGGAGAGCAGTGGAAATTCACAATTCTTCGGTAGACAAATCCGCGGTCGACAAGAGATTTTCACCGAAAAATATGAATGTGAAACGACCTGACGATGAAAGAATAGATTTTTTAAAAATCCTCCTTGAATTACAATCGGGTACGTTTTATAAATTGTCGCATCGCGTTCGATTCAAAAGCGTCGTTTGCAAATATTTCAAAAATCCATTTCGTCCGGGAACGTTTTTGCCACTAACTTATGCGTGACGTTCGCCAGATAACTTACCTCCAGTCACACTTCGTGGCAATCAGTAACGCAAATTCCTATTTACTTCAGCGGTACAAGTAATGGCCGCGCGATGGTGCTAAACGTCATGTCTGAGGTGTTCATCGCCTTGCCGAATGTCGCTCGTTTTCGATTCAACTGGGATCATCACCGATATGGACTTGCGTTCAAATGATATAACTAAAAAGTCTTAACGTCAATTACCGAATTTATAAGGACCATAGACATAAAGTTTGAAACAAACTCCCGTTCTAATAAAATACCAACCTAGTATTATTACAATTGTCCCTTTATAAGTATAATAACCTTTGCAAAGTAAAATCGTCAAAAGGTTACTATAATAAAAAATTGTATAATTGTATAATCACCAATAACTTATTATATTGAAAGTTGTATAATTATATAATCACCAAAAAGTTAACATATCAAAAAATTGTATTGTTGTATAATCACCACGAAGTTATCATATTTTGAAAGTATCAGAGAAAGTAATTACCAAACGTTATGAGAAAGATCGCTGAAACAAAACTCCCGGCCTAACAGAGTACCAACCCAAAATAAAACAAGCAAGCGGCCTAGGGAATTACTCTAGAGTAGAGCGAGGAAGTGGCCTAGGGACTTTCAGTCCCATGTAACATAACATGCAATTATCTCTTTATAAGTATAATACCGTTTATAAAGTAAAATCATGAAAAGGTTACTAGAATAAAAAATTGTATAATTGTATAATCACCACAAAGTTATCATATTTCAAAAATATCACAGAAAGTAATAACCAAACGTTATTAGAAATAACGCTGAAACAAAACTCCCGCCCTAACAGAGTACCAACCCAAAATAGAACAAGCAAGTGGTCTAGGGACTTTCGACCCCAAGTAACGTCAATAATCATAACATTCGCTGATACGCGAGGAACGTCTTGTTCAGTTTTAATCCGTGCACAGTGCACCCTGATGGTGTTGCTGCGTTTTTTCTTTGCTTGACTGCCAAACGAATCAACTCATACAACATTTTTTATGCTGCTGCCGGATTTCGCTCGTTTTCGATTCAACTCGGATCATGACTGATATGGGCTTGAGTTTGGATGATATAATTAAAAAGTCGAAACCATCTAAGCCTACAGTTATGCGCGGAAGAGGAGGGTAAGTCTTAATTTCACTTTCGTATCAACCGAATTTCACACTAAATGCATAGTGTACGCATCTGGACGCCGCGATAACCTTTAAAATTATTATGTCGTACGGTGACCATCATCGAAAGAAAATTTCGACTCCGAATCACAAATTTACGCATAATCGCTAAAAATAGAAAACAGTGTCACAATTTCATCCAGACAAGTATCGATTTTCAGATTCATTTTTTTGGTTAGGTTTCGTCTGTTTTATAAATGGCGTTTTACCAATTTTCAATTCGGTTAAAAAATTTTGCGCTACTTTCATTCATTCAATTTATGCTGATAAAGATGGAGAAAAGAAATTAATTCAAAAACCAGATTTTTTTAGATAGACAGGAAAATTTCGTTTTGTTAACAACCGTTAAATATTGAAACCGATTGAGTCGATCAAAATTGCTTGAAAAATCGTAATTACAATGACTGACAAATGTCAGTTGTCACATCACAATGACTGACGAATGTCGGTCATTGCGATTATGTTGTAGCCATCTTTTAAATTTTGGATTACCAAAGTTTAGGTCAAGAAAAAAATGAATAGAGTGAAGTGAAAAAAACAATCAATTTTTTCATAGTGCAAAAGCCTATTCGTAACATATTGTAAATGTTCATGTTATTCTAAATCGCTCAAAAACGTCAAGAGGCAAAAAAAAAAATAGTCTGCGTTGTATGAAATAATTTTTTACCGCGATACATATTTTGCAATTATTCATTTATTTTTGCTTTGTTGATTGTTTAATAATTTTTTTATGAATTGTTAATACTTCCTTATATATAACTTATTTTTCGGATATACATAATCAACAAGAAAATATTATAATTATACAATCGAAGCGGACCGTTAAATTTCTTTTCGAAAAACTCACAAAACTTTTAGACAGTGGCTCCAAATCAGTCTCCGCTTTCAGAATGTAACTGGGTTTCGACGAGTCAACGATTTAAAACAAGAATTTATAACATATCTGACATTTAGACCATATTTTTTAAATGCTTGATAAAAAACAAATTATCGGAAAAATATTAAAGATATTTAAAAGTAACAAACAGCTAACATCTCTGTATCCCACAAATCAAATATACTCATCATTACAATCACTTTTGGCAAATGTGAATATTCTGATAACAAAGTTATACAATTTTTTTTGTATAGCTCTGTTAAAATGTCGCTATATATTTTGTAAAAACAACACTGTAAAAAAAATCCACAGACGCATTAGAACCTATTGTAAGTGGGTAAAGTGAAGGAAATGATGATTCATTCGTATGAACAAATTTGAAATTGAATAATAGCAAATTTAAATTATCCAGAATTTCAGGCCTCATTGCTTATTTAATGACTCTATGGAATAATCCCTTGTACCTAATTACATTTTCCAATACCAGTAGAAATAATGATAAGATAATTTCAACAATACGTTGTGATCACTAAATACGATATAATGAAACATCATACAATAATACTAGTTACAAATATAACAACAGACATAAACAGAAGAAAAATAAATAAAGTCTGGGTAAAAACCATCAAATTACTTAAACTATTTATATAAAATTGGATAGAACCATTGCATCAGACAAATCACCCATATTCATCATTGCTATCACTTTTGGCAATTGTAATTATTCTGGTAACATATTTATAGAACCTGATTTTTTATAGCATTAATAAACGTTCCTTATCAATTTTGTAAAAATTTACGAACCCTTTAGAGCCTATTGTAGATGCGTACAGTGAAGAAAACGGTTATTTATTAGCATAAATAAAATAAAATTTAAATAATAGCAATTGAAATATTCTCCAGAATTCGTAGAGGCGTAAGTCGAGGTGCAAGAGCCAATGGCGTTACAAGACCCCGACCGACTCAAGGAGTTACAGATGCACGTTTCAAAATAATCCAAAAGAATCGAGAGAAGCTAACGGACGCCAGGGACAAATTAGCTGAGATCGCTAAGCAAAGCGACGCTAGACTGAAGTTGGACAAATTGCGAGCGACTCATCTCAAGAAAGTCGATCCTCCACTCGGAGCAATATCACGAAAAACTGGTCGTAACGGAAGAATTTCGTTGACGACCAATAAAATACCGCCACTCGTTAGTCATGTACCATCACAAAATTATTTGCCACCGCCAACGAGAAATGTGGCTTATAAACCTCCGCTGCCTGAGCCGCATTACATAGTCGACGACATGAGCATGGATTATAACGATGGTGAGACTTTGTTTCAAATATATACAAATAAATTCGGTTTTCATCTATAAAACGAACCAATAAATTGCGAATAGAAAGTAGAGATCAGAGTTTCGGTCAAATTTTAATTTACGCAGAGAGAACGAACTAATGGATGGACGGGATCCAGTGAATGGACACTGTCCACAGGAGCACATGCATTAAAAGGTCCATTCACTGGGCTTTTTCGTCTGCTTAACCGTCTATTCACTGGTCCGTTTACCTTATGTCCTAGGATTTACTGAGTTAGGAGAGGAGAGGAAAATTCAACTTTTATATAAGTCATCAGAACAAGATGAATGCATAGATGAAGGAAATTATTTTATGAGAATTTTATGTTGAAAATTTGTCACTGGTCTTGCTTACTCATAGAAGAAGCTTTATTGTCATGAAATTTTCTTTTTTTCTCAAGATTTTCATGACAAGACTTTCAGAATGCTCCGATACATCGGCAAAAAATTTGTGTGTTTCTTCCAGACACCGAAAATTCAATTGTCCATAACTCACGAACGGCACAATGGATTAAGCTCAAATTTGGCACGGAACTAGAGTATTGACTCCTCTGTAATTGACGTGATTTTTAATTAAATGTATCAAAGTATACAGATTGTATAGAATTTTTAATTTTTCAAAAAATTTAGTGATCGCTCTAACTTTCGTAAAAGTTCGCCAATTTAGCTAAATAGTTCTTTATAAATAAAGATACGTTAAATGACGTTTGGTATTGCATTTCCGCGAAATCGGTGAAGCGGTTCCGATTTTATAGAATTTTCAATTTTTTCGAAAAACGAACAAGTTTCTCTAAATCACATCGAATCTCAACAAATGAACCGTAATCTTCTACAGTCGAAAAATACCATACAGCCGTATTACGTACGAAATTTGGTGCTGATCTGTAAAGTCGTTCGGATTTTACGGCATTTGAAATTTTTAAATAAATGTATATTTTCACTCATAACTTTCGCAAAAGTTGAGAGAGTAAGATAAAAATTTGTACTTAATCAAAATGCAATGTGACGGTGTTTTTTTTAACTTACGGGATTTCGTAAATCATCAGAGATTAAGAATGAAATTAAAATAACGATGCAAAGGAGAACCTTGCGCATTGCTTCCTCATTATTTTCCGATTTTTACAAAGCTTCCTTTTTGAGGAAGCCAAAATCAATTAACATTCTTCCTCATAGAGGTAACTTTGTAAAAATCAAAAAATCATGAGGAAGCAATGTGCAAGGTTCTTTTTGTGACCGAACTGATATGGATTGCCTCACGTATCAATTCCATCGATTTATTTTTCCTGCAGACGCTTATATGATGGACGCTCCGCCCTTAAGACGAACAGTGAGCATCGAATACGCTCCAACTCCGCCACCTCCACCTCCTGTGTTCAGTATGAAACCAGCATCGCCGTATACTTGGGTAAAACAGCCGGGCAGTAATTCTTTAAGACCCGCAATCCCACGAAAACCGGAGCCTGAAAGGCCACGAGAATACAAAGTCGTACAGCGTTCGCAAATGGTACGATACTCTAACCAATCACTGAAATTTTTTCACGACTTTCACCATTATTTATCAATTGAAAATTAATTAAGCCTGAATTCTTTCAGTCAAAATACGATCCGCCGTCATACAGAGATGATTGGTCGTTCGGATCAAAGTTTCGGTAAGTATTTATAAATTACTATGTTTCATTAACGCTCCGAAAGAGAATCGGTACAATAAATAAGAACTCTGAAAATGTCACACTCCACGAGATATTTTTGCGTTTGATGAATCTTAGTCGTTGATAGTTTTGATTTTTTTGATAAAGTTGTTTTTTTTTTTTTTTATCCGTGCTTTCGAATTGATGGCCCACGTTTATGTTATTCTTGTACACACGTTGATGAATAAAATTTTCTTTAATGTTCGTTGAAATTTTTAGTAAAGTTAATTTTTTTTTCATTGATGAAATTTATCATTGATTTGAAGATAGCCAGACAAAACATCCTCGAAAAAATATCCCACAAATTATTCCCTTGTGACAAAATGTTCATCCGGATCATTTTTCGAAAGAAATATCCTACGACAATATATGCTAAGAAATGAGATGTCCCAGGATAAAGACGTTTGAGTAAACATAATTAAAATTTTTTTATATCTTATAAGATTTCGATTTTATTGAATTGAAATTTAGTAAACTTTTCACAATAAAAAAAGCCGATTTTATGACATTCGTTGCTGAAGAACATGTTTTGATGGCTGAATTTCGTCGGAATTACTAATATATGCTAGATACTACTGCGATAAAACTTTTCCTGACAAGTGTCAATTACACTAATTAAGAAAACGTTTATCACACGACTATCGCACGTAATTTTATCTCACAAGGTGTGAAAATGGGGATTTATGGACGCGAAGTGTGCGTAAAACCGCATTTCTCGCATCGAGTGAAATAATAGTATATTACGACATAAGTGCGATAAAATTTTTCTGACGAGTGCGAATCACACGATTTGGAAAAATGTTTTTCGCGCAAGATTCGTATAAAATTTTATGTCATGAGTGTGAAAAGTGCAACTTCTCGCACGCGAAGCGAAGCAAATAGGGTGAAACAGCCAGTGGATGGACGGGGACCAGCGAATAGAAACTGTTTATAAGAGCATGTGCATAAAAAGCGTCCATTCGTTGGGTTTTTTCGTCTGCTTAACTGTCCATTCACTGGTCGGTTCGCCCTAATATCGAAAAGATAACTCTTTCTGAGGTTTTAATGTCGTTTTTCGCAGAACTATTTTGGCAGAAGGTCCCGTAGAACCGAGATACAGCGAGCAGCGCAGTCACAGAGAAGTAGGCGTAAAATCACGACTAGACGCGATGCCGAGTAAACCGCGTGCGCTCGGAGTGCTTTCGTGGCCAAAAACGAGCGCAACCTCTTCGTCATCGTCAGCATCGTCGCAGTCAACGGGCTACAGAATTGTTGTATCGAATCTCCAGGCTAACGTTACACAGGAGGATATAAAGGTACTTAATTGTCATAAATGTTTGCGTGATCGTGCCAAGAAGTCTTAAATTTAATTTGATGAGAATACCCTTAAGATGTATGATAGATAAAGTCCCGCCAAAAGTGAGTTTCAGAAACAATTTCGATCACTTCTCGATGGGATAAAAATCGAAAAAAAAAGAATGCATAGAAAAAGTGCTGAAAATATTGATTACGCATAATAATAATCCCAAAATGTTATCAACAAATTGGTGAAAAGACAATTGCACAACAAATAAACAGTCAACCTATCTTTTTTTAAAATAAAAATGATATGCTCATTCATTTGAATGCATACGAATTTGTTCAGATTTTTTTCTTTATTTCATTTTATTTTATTTTATTTTTTATTAAAAAAAAAAAATTTTTTATTAACATATCATTTTCATTAGAAAAAAATTTAGGTTGACTGATTGTTGAACAATTCTTTTTTTTCAGGAATTTGTTGATAACATTTTAGAATTATTATTATGCAAAATTTATCCTTTCAGCACGTTTAATATCGATCATTTTTTTCCGATTTTTATCCCATCGGAAATAATAGAAATTTTCTCTGAAACTCACGATTGGCGAGACTATACCTATCATACATCCTTAACCCCCTTATAGAAGTAGCTTTGTACAAAAAAGACCAAAAATAATGAGGAAACAATTCGCATCTTCATTTTCAATGTTCCGTAAAGTTTGAGTGACGCAGCGCCCTTAAAATTCGTCATTATGTCCAGGAACTCTTCGAGGACGTCGGCGAATTGCTCGTCTCGCGATTAGTGAGACCCGGTACCGCGGAAGTTATTTATAAGACACTGAAGGACGCTACCAAAGCCGTGGAAACGTATCACAACAGGCAATTAGATGGTCATCCAATGAAGTGTCTTCTCGTGAATCCACGACCGAAGAATAATCCAACGGGAACAGCCGCCCGAATTCTCGAGTAAATTATCGCTTTTAGTATTTATTTTTCCTTATTACTACTGATCTTTAGCTTGAATAAGTGTAGTTGAATAATAATGCTTTATTAATTGGATTTTTCGTGCTCACAGACCCAGAAGAAGTGCGAGCTCAATGCAGCCAAGTTTAGGAACCGTTCATCGCGCGCTCTTCGATGATATCATTGTAAAGCTACGACCAAACTGAATTATATTCAGTAGCATGAAATATACAACGGAATCACTCCAAGTTCCGTCAATAAGTCCGAGTTTTGCAAGCCTTACTTATCGATTCAAGCGCGAATCACAAGAATGTCGCGAAGTAACGAGTGCGAAATGGCCCAACATTTCCGTGTAATTGTGGAGAAAAAAATAACGTGTCGAGAAGATACATTGAAACAAATTTAATACCCCTTAAAAAATAAAAAGACGAGTATGCATCCGCTGACGGTATCATTGAGTCGTATTTTTTATCTGTTCTCCCGAATTCCAAGGCACTTTATGCATTCAACTAAGGAAGAAGACATGAGCTGTTGAAGAAAATTCACTTATTGTTTATTAAAGCAACTGCTTCGATTGCATCTTTATCGACAGACTTCAAATTACGATGAAATTCTCTAAGAAGAATAATACGTTAATAAATTGAAATGCCAATTTTTAGATAAATCACGATTTATCATGACCGTAGATTCATGAAGAATATTTAAATTGTCGATTTTCAAAATTAAGGAGAAACTCAATAAAATGAAAACTTTCGTTAATTGCTCGAGCAACAGGCATTGATTAATTAATTTAAATGTATTTACCGGTGAGCAAAGAACTTTGAACTTCAAACTCGAAACGCGACTCGCCAAGGAAAAATCCAGCGCAGACAATCAAGAATTGCAGCTATCGAAGCAGCGAGTACTTCAGAAGGATCCTTGTTCGATCCCGGAAGTGCTGATTAACGGTAAGGTAAAAAATATCTACCCTGCGAGTAATTTTTCTGACAAACTTCGAAACAGCATTGAAGTACACTTTTCGAAAACGCGATTTTAACTCTTCCTTTTTTTTAAATATTTAAAGCACGAAGAATATTGTGTAAACATTCCATGTTGAAATTGTGCAATCGCCAAAATTATACGATGAATTTACCGAAAAATCGTGCAACGGCCAAGCGCGTTATGTATTTACAGACTTTTTAAATGCAATTAAAATCGTCGGAAATTGCGAACAAGAAACTAATGCTAAATTGAAACAGTCGCAATTCCGTCAAAAACGAAATAAAAAAAAGTCCTACGAGTCGTAAAAAACGTATTTTTCATACTGCGGCTTGTGTTAAATGAACCCTTTGAAAAGAAATCCTATTATTCATTTCATACCTCCGAAATAAATCGTCAACGCTAGTCCTTTTTTTCCCTTAAACGAACTACGAACATGATATTATCTTCAGTTATTTCATAATAGTACTTTACGATCCTAGGGCGATAAAACATTGAGAGATTTACCTTAAAGCAAAAACCGTTAGCAAAGTTTTTCCGCCTTCCACATTCTGCTCAAAACTTCGTAAATAAATCTTCTCCGCCTTAAATAAATGTTCTAGAAATTGTCCTCGAAAGCGACACTCTTTCAGAGTGCTAAAAAATTGACAAAATTCAGATTTCCATTAAATGCTTCGAGTTTATTTCACAATCTTTTTATTTCCATAATATAATTGCGAGCTTTATATTGTCATAACGATGAATAAAAAAAAAGATAAATACATCCGTGCCTTTTACATTTGTTAGTAAGCGCAAAAGTTGCTTTATAACGAAGCTCCACTTACTTTTCATTCTACATTACGACACTAGTGCGATAATTTTTTTTCTGCCGTGTGTGAGTTTGCAACATCGTACGAAATTAAAATTCATAAGGTGCGAAAGTGCACTTAACGCACCGAGTTGAATAGAATGTATTTTTACTACACAATACAAAGCCTGACGTACCTTTAATCGTTGTGCCGCTAATTCTTCGGGGTGACGATAATAGCTGCGAAAAATTAAGGGATCTTTAGCAGTACTGGAGTCGAAAAGTCAGGGGTATATATATGTATATCATTGTAATTAGATGTAAATGGCACATAAATAATTTTTTATTCATTAATTTACCACCGATACGTGGGAAGGGGAGCAACGAAGCCGTTTAGCAACCGAGTCCAGGCGCTCAACTCGACTCCCGATACACCGTCATGCATTCACGTGAAAAAAACAACGTAATTAACAAATAAAACAAATATACAAGATACAAAAAATGTCCTGAAAACCTATGAAACGCAACTCGCCCCGTAGCTACGCTCTAAGACATTCCTTCGCGAAGAGACAGGATTCGTCGTTTCCTTCTCACTTTCCGTTTATCTTCGTCCCTCCATAATCTTTAAGTAAATATGTACAATACGAGCCTCCGAATACTGAAAAATCCGTCGCGCTAAATATATCGTTTGAAAGATTACAAAAAAAACAAAAAACAAAAGAAAAGAAAATTATTTTGCACACACCAACGGCGTAAATTCGGCATCTTCGGGCCCGAATACAAGCCCGTTACGAATAATCGTAATATCGTTATCACTCCACGAAAATTCTTACGTATCAAAAAAAACTATCATCGCTGCCCAACGTCAAGATAAACGGGCTTCATAAAACGGGAATGTCCAAAAGATTTTCTAATCACTCGACAAACAGTTTACCGTCGATAATATGTCGTATCGGTTGGTTCTGTCATCTAATGACTTACGGTTACAATTTTCTGCGACGATAATACTACGACGGAGATCGACACTTTATCTTTCGCTACCCTGAAAAAATTCTCCGCTCGTTTGTCCCACAATTTATTTAACATTATACCACAAAAGTGAGCTTGATACGAAAAAAAAAAAAAAAAAAATTAACAGAAGGTACAACTATAAATTGTGGAAAAAACGATGGTAATGATGAGATATCTTTTAAAGTGAACGTCATCTCCGAGCTACGATTAGTGGCTGCCCACCCGATTGAAAACCTTTGATAATCGCCCGTGGTCAGAATTCACAATTGCGAATCTATCATGTCGATCAGAGTTGTAATGCCTGATACTTGTACATATTTAGATGATGATACGATACGTTTTGTAATTACCGTTTCGTTATAATAATATGTAGCGATTATAATGTGTAAATTTTTGGACAGCTGCAAACAGTATCAATTGTAATTAAAATGTTACGGTGATTTTTTTCTTAAATTGAAAAAATATAATTACTGCATTAATAAGGTAATGGAGGACATGCTTTTACTGTAATCGCTGAAAATTATAACAGGACAATCGTAATTACAAAATTGACTATACGGTTATAGTATATTGTGTATCAAGTGCGTAAAGTAGATTATTTCCGCATGAGTTTCACAAACCGTTTTTCGTAATAGTTAAGCGTAGAGGAAGTCGTATTCGGGGAGATTTAAGCAAAAGAGCGAGTTTTCCGAAAGAAGTGCGTAAAGTGTGACTTTACGCACGGGATTTTCCTTTACGCACGATATTTCACTGCATGCACGATATTCAGAAAACGATCGTCAACGAAGCGAAACTGTGAGTTGTTCCAAGGGAGTGCGTAAAATGAAATGAATTGCGTAAAGTGTAACTTTACGCACGGGCTTTTATTCCACCCACGTAATTGTACTTTACGCGTTCCTTTCGGATAACAATCTTAAAAGAAGCAAATAGCCAATTTTCCGGAAGGAGTACGTGAATTAAAATCCGGGCGTAAAGTTCTCCGTTACGTAATTGCGTAAAGTGTAACTTTACGCACGGGTTTTTATTTAACCCACGTCATTGTACTTTACGCGTTCCTTTCGGATAACAATCTTGAAAGAAGCAGAGAGCCAATTTTCCGAAAGAAGTGCGCGAATGAAAATCCGTGCGTAAAGTTATCCTTTACGCATTCCTTTCGGACAACGAGCACTTTGCGCACGCAAAACTCCCCGGAGACCCGATTTTTAACGCCCACTACCGCGCAAATCACACTTTTCAAATACCCGACGATTAACAACTCTGTTTTCGATGCAGTAATTAGAAAACGGCTGATCATTCGCAGTCACGAGAAAAAACGACAGCAAAGAAAGAAAAAAAAAACGTCTCAGAATCGAAAATTCTCCTAACACCTACGATTGTTGTGTACTTTGGGTTTGTTTGGCATGCGCAACGCTTCGGCATAAGACATTTCGAGTCTCCTGAGTCTCGCGACCTCTTCAGACGCTGTGCTCGGTTTGTATTCTTTGTACTCGAAGCTCGAGTTGTGTTGATCGGAGCTGCTATTGCGACTGCAAGATCCGGTGCTGTGTCTGCTTCTACCGGAAGTATTGGGTGAGATTCTCGTTTTACTGGAGAAAACATGAAGAGTATTGCCGTTCCAGACGGCGCCATCAGCTTGTTCGGCGCTAGTGAGCGGCCTGAACTTTCTTCGTCCTCCGCTATTTGATTTGGCAACGTTTATTTTCGAATTTGTCGTTGTGACGATGTCCGGCGTCGTCGGTCGCTGTTGTTCGTTGTAAGTCAATTTTTTCGCCGAACTTTTCTTCGGCGTTGTTTTCTTTCTCATCTGTACATTGATGGAAAGATAGTCGAGTTGATGACGTCGAGGTTGATGTGGTCTCGGATGATTATCGAGATTTTTGCCGTTGCTGATCGTCGATAAAGCGTCGGAATTTTTGTTGTTAGAATTTTGCTGTCGAGGAGAATCTTCCCGGTTCTTTTCATCAGGACTCGGCGTGTGAACCCTGAAGACGGGCTCAGAAACGACCGAGGAAATGACAGAAGACATAACGCTTTGACAATCGTCGGTTGCCTCGCTATTAAGATCATCTTGAGGCGAATCGGTATGAATTCGAGTGATCGAAGCGCTCGCCGTGTTGTCGAGAAGCGGAAGCTTTTCTCCTTCGTCTTTAGCCTCGGCTGCGCGTTTTAATACGCTGAATATTTGGCTGAAGATCTGTCTGTACTCGGGATTTTTTCTGAAGCGACTTTCGAAGGGACTGTTGTCGTCGTAGATGCTGAATTTGCAGTCTTCGCCGTCGGCGATGCTGCAGAGGAAGGAACCTGGTCTGCCGTCCGTTTGGGTGGCTTTGTTGCTGGTCTCGTCGGAGAAACCGGAAGAGGATGTCTCGGCCTCTGAGAAATCTGTTGGCGTTGCTGAGAAGGGCTTTTTAGCGAATCCACGACGTCCACCGTTGCCATTTGTGCTTCTTACGTTGTCTTGAGGGTGATCGCACTCCGATGGGGCATTGTGGAAACTGTTGAACTCTCCGGACATCTCCAGCTCCTCCTGGAGTGACATACAGGCCGTTGGCAGGCTTGGCTTGCGACGAACCGCTGGATGCCTCTGCACTTCCAATAGAGCCTCGTATTTTTCGACGAGGACTCTGTAGGGATTGCAATCCGTTTCCTCGAGATCGTCCGCTTTGCTGGTCGGTTCCTGGAGACAGAAATTTGGGTCGTACTGCTTAAGGGGGATTTTTTTAAAAAATAAAAATTGATCTTTCGGCGGCAGATGTTTCGTTTTCTTTAAGCGGTTGGAAATCCAAATTTAAATTGAAATTTTTCAGGAATTAAATTCTCAGGAATGTAATTCTGAGGAAATTCTCAGGAATTTAATTCTTAGGAATTTAATTCTCAGGAATTTGATTCTCAGGAATTTAATTATCAGGGATTCAATTCTCAAGAATTAAATTCTCAGGAATTAAATTCTCAGGAATTAAATTCTCAGGAATTAAATTCTCAGGAATTAAATTCTCAGGAATTAAATTCTCAGGAATTAAATTTTTAGGAATTAAATTCTCAGGAATTAAATTCTCAAGAATTAAATTCTCAAGAATTAAATTCTCAAAAATTAAATTCTCAAGAATTAAATTCTCAAGAATTAAATTCTCAAGAATTAAATTCTCAAGAATTAAATTCTCAAGAATTAAATTCTCAAGAAGTAAATTCTCAAGAATTAAATTCTCAAGAAGTAAATTCTCAAGAATTAAATTCTCAAGAAGTAAATTCTCAAGAATTAAATTCAAAATTACGCAGAAACTCATAAAATAAAAATTTTCGTTAATTGCTCGAGCAACAGGCATTAATTAATTAATTTAGGATCATTAGAAACTGGGCAAATGAAATTCACTTTTATGATAGAAAATTGAGTGAATCTTCTAAATATGACATGTGACTAAAGTAATATATAATAATAAGCCGAAGGAAAATGCAAATGAATAAATCAAATCAGTGACGACCATGAAACGGTGATGAGTGCATTAGAAAATCCATGCGATGGATTAAGAAAGGATTGAGGATAACGCCAGATTTATAGGATATTAGAAAAAAATGCAACATTGCAGTGATGAAAACATTTTATTTAAAATCATATAAATCTGGCATTTACATTGTACACCAATAAAAGAATATTTTGTTTCTAACGATAACTCGACTAGACAAAGCTAATGACATTATTGTTTCATGCGGAAAATCGTGATGTCAATGTATCGTGAACGTATGAATTAATGAATGCGAATTATTAACATTTTATAGCAATCAAAATAAAGCGAAAAAATGATGGAATATAATGGAGAAAAAAAATTGTTTCGTGCAATTGTTCCTTCTACACTGACGCCGCGGTTCTCCTCATAAGCAGAAAATCACGGTGAATAATCGAGACCCTAATTCTCGCACTTCCTAAATATTTTAACACGATAAATCGACAATAGAAAATAAAACGAACGGTAGAATCGTTATTTACATCTCAATAAAATTAATGTAACATAATAAATCGATTTACAAACAAGGTAACTCGGTCCAACAAATGAGAATCAAGCGAAGATTATTCGAAGTATAAAAAAAAAATAGTAAAATATCTTTGACGTGTTTTTCGGACACGATTTCGCTCCATTTTCGTATATTCATATTTAGCGATAGACATTCGATTAAATGTATCATTTAAAATCGCTAATTCTGAATAAACACTCGAAAATAGTGTTCGTAATATGTGAACAATAATAATTTCTTCTATCGATTAACAACTTTTAAAAAACTCTATGCTGAACAATATTTATATTTATTTACGTAATTAGCAGTCTTCAAAATTTTCGATTATTAAACGATTTCTACTTTCTTATTAATATTCGCGAATAAGATATTTCATTGAATTTACTAAGCCGTTCAAATGATTCTGAACGATTACGCTAAAACGACAAGAGTAATATTTCAATATTACTGATATATTTATTTTTATGAAAAGTAAAATCTGCGTTGATGATTATTACTCGTTATTATCCTGTACATTACTGACTATATATTTAGCCTATTCGTCACAAACGCAAGTAATTAGCAGTCTCGAGAGATTAAGATTATCAGTCCTCACGTTTTTTTTTTGTTTTTGTTTTTTTGGTATTTTGCGCACAACCTTTTTTGACCTGCGATAGCGACTTAAATTAGTGAAGTGAGATTCTTTGTACATTTTTGATAAAGCCAAGGCTAATCGAAGTCTCTACCATATTTTTCGGTACTTTTTTAACGGTATCAGTCGGTTCAGAACGTAAATCGGTAATCGAAATGGCATCAGCAGCGCCGGGATTAAGTATTTGTTTTTAATATACACGAAGGGCTTCGTGATGAGCGAAAATAACATAGGAATACTCCATGCACTTTTGAATAATTCCCAGACGAAGAAAATAAATGTTTTACGATCTTTTTGTTTAGCAGCCATTTCTCTACGGTTTGTGGGAATTGTTTCCTGAAGGAAATAAAAGTTAACGATTAAACAGCAGAATAAAATTGAGTCTCACGTCGGAGAAGATATTCTGTGAGCCCTAAATATATTTACAGTGTCTACAACTATTTTTGAATGGGAATCTCTTTTACTTCGTAACGGAATAACATAAAGAAAAAAAAACATACGACATCAGAACAGCAGATACGTAATATAAAACGCTATATCAGTGAAATACCGTAAGTTACTCAGTCAAAGAAATTAATTTTAGAACTTGAAAGAATTGATAAAAAATAATTAATATTTATTTTACTTCCTGATCAGGCCCAAAATATATAAACATCCTCCATTTTTCGTTGAAAAATAAGTGTTACCGCAACGTGAAAATTATTTCAAATTACCAGTTTAAAAACTCACAAAAATGACACCTTTTATATGGAGATATTGTTTCAAAATATAACTTCAGTAACTTTTTTTCAACTTGAAAAAAAAGCTTCTCCTGAAACATTTTATAAAAAAAATCTGAAAAAATTCACATGGAGTGTCTTTTAGTGATACTTCGATATAACCAATTACAAGGCAGATGTGAAATGCTCAAAAGAAAAAATTATCTGAATTGAGAGAGAATGCGCCATATACAATATACACACCTCCACAAATACGACAACTGCATTGACCAATTTTTTCTAGCATTGTAAAGTTATGATACTTTATTTATTTACATCTATCGACACTTATTTATTATTTATTGCATGATTTTCGACATGGGATATGTTAAATCTGTGGCATTTTTTCGTGGTGCTTTTTTTTGTATTTTTTTTTTGTGCAGCTTTGTCGTATTATATTTATCATATTTGTTGTACTGACGTAGAACTTTAAGCCCTATACATATTCACACGATCTACAACTATTTTTTTATTTGTTTTTTTTACGACCGAATTAAATGCGAAGCAGCATACGTTTAAATCTTTGTTTGAATATTTCTTGAACGAGTAGTGATTGTAAAGCAGTGCAGCAAAGCCAGTGAACGATAAGAGTGAGGAGCATGCAAATCGGAGTACAGCGAAAGTACGCGACGTTATCGAGTGGAAAAAAGAAAAAATGCTTACCTTAATCGTCGACTCGTCATCGCGCTCGCGAACTGTATCATTCACAAACGACTCGGCCATACTTATATCGTCATCTTCCTCCTGGTCGAGCATTACTGACAATACGTCGTGAGTGCTCAGATCGATTCCACGCAAACAACGTCCACACAAATGGCCTTGTCTGGAAATATAAAGAAATTAAAATAAGAATCGACATTTCCACTTTCTATTGACCCTCCGTGCGTAAAGTGGGTCTTTTCTAGAGAATATATTTAACAGTGTGGAAAAAAGGCTCAATTGCCGGTCTATGCAAATCACAACCGTTTCCTCAAAAAAAAAATTAAATGAAAATTTAAAAAAAAAGGAACCACAATCGCAGATTTTGACTCTTCTCTTCGAGAATTTTTTTCCACGGTCAAAATGACATTTAAAAAAAGATGACGTTTGGGATTTGCGATACACTGAAAAAAAAAGTTTGGGAAAAGAGGAGTGAATTCTGATTATTTTGTAAATTTTCTTCCTATTTTTAGTATACAGGCTTTATAATTAAACCCTAGGTCACTATAATATATTTTAAAGAGTCAAAAATCTCTCAAATTGTGACTAAAAGTATCAGCATAATCCATATTTGATATGCATTTTGTAAGTCCGCTTCAAGGAATTCAATTTACCATGTAGATTGTTTCCAAATAATGCTTTCAGTAAAAAACAAAAATAATGGCCAATTACTTCCTCCATCACTTTGATTTTTCTGGCCGTTTTACTGATAATTTTTATGGAAAAATATTGTCTTTTAGATTTAAAAAAAAAAGTAAGTTCATGATGGGGAAATAAATCAGCCATTATTGCAATGCAATGTTTACACATTTAGTTATTGTCAAATATACTAAAAAAATAATTTCTCACTCTGGTTACAATCATTATAATTACATCCTTAATATAATTTAATTTGAAACCATTCTTTTTTCCCGGAATGACAATTTTAATGGAAAAAAATTGTCTTTTAGATTTAAAAAAAAATGAGTTGATGATGCGGAAAAAAATCAGCTATTATTGCAATGCAATGTTCACGCGTATTGTCAACTATTCAAAAAATAATAATTTGTAACTCCGCTTAAAATCATTATAATTACATCCTGAATATAATTCAAATTCAGTCCAGTATTTTTTCCCATAGTTTGTTATGTTTATTTTATTTTATGACTAGAGTAACTATTTATTATTTTTGATGAATTTCATTATCAAAAGAGGAAAGGACTTACCTGACTTCCTCCAATGTGTTGATTTCGTCCTGTAAATTCTTCATATCCTGCGCTTTGTTCCGCCAAACGCTCAGTTGTTCCTCGAGAGCGGTATTTTCTTGAAAAAGTGTCGCGAGCTGTTCGGTGAGTTCGGCAACTCTTTTCTGCTCGCGTGCTCGTTGATTTCGGGACTCGTGCAACTGTCTCAAAAGTTCCGTGACTTCCTCGTCGTCGGCGATCGTATTTGCCATCTGTCGTGTGCCTATTTCGACTGACCCTTCTGTGGAAGGCTTTGATAGGCTTCTTGCAGCGATCTGTAAAGCATTTAATAACGTTAATTTGATATAAAAGTGCTGCACCTTTCGAGGTATTATTTTACAGTCCTATTCTCAATGAAAAAATTACGAGAACGATAAAAAAGTTCCGAATATTCATATAGAGTGAACGAGCCAGTGGATAGACGGGGACCAGTGAATGGACACTGTCCATAAGATGCTTAAAACACGTCCATTCACTGGATTTTTTTCGTCTGCTTAACTGTCCATTCACTGTTCGGTTAATCCTACACTGTTAAAAATATTTGAAAATTAATATGTCGCATGGGAAGTTTTTTTTGTAGATATCGCGTATCAAATTCCATTTGATATAAACGTATCATATTTATACTGTATATCGATATAAAAATAAAAATATGTATATGGGGTTTATTTTCCACTCGCATTTTCAATAGAAAAATTAGGGACACGATAAAAAATGTTCCGAAAATTCGTATACACTATGAGAAATATTTTGAAAATTAATACAGGGTATGGAAAGTTTTTTTTACATACCGCCTATCAAATTCAGTTTAATGTAAATGTATTTTGTCTACGTTATATTTTGTTGTAATTTTTTTTCAGTTCAATTGTCAACAAATTGACTGAACTTTTCTACACAGAAAAAAAATACATTCAGTCTTGCTTCGTATCAAGTTTCATGATGATCGGTAGAGCGGTTCCGATTTTACGTAATTTTCAATTTTTTTAAATAAGGGTGCAAAGTACAACTTTACACCTCGCTTCGTCAACAATTTTCATCTTTCGAATTATTCTCTATAAGAGAGTTAAAAATAAACCGGAAAAACTTCCTCATAGAAGTGGCGCTGCGAAAGGTGAAATTTAATGAGGAGCAGTGCGCAAAGTTCTCCTTTGCATCCTTTTCTTTATACGAAAGAGAGACAGACGGTTTGTTGTGTCAATATTTACCTGGTGTATGCTGCCGTCTTGCGCTGCCTTCCAGGGGATCAAAGACTGTGGATCGCCATGTGTCGTTTGTGACGCCTGCTGACGTTGAAGACTGTCGCATTGCGATTTCAAATCGTCAATTTTCTTCTGCAAATCCTCGCATTTTGTCTCGAGATTCTCAATTGTCAAACCCTGACTGTTTGTCAAAAAGAAAAGTATTAATTCAAGTGTGCAGTCAGTTATGCTATAATTTTAACATAGACTTTAGTCTCATTTAACATATAGACAAAAAAAAAATTTGATGACAGTATTGAATGAAATAAAAAATGGTACCTTTTGATGAGCTTCTTGTCACTGCTGTTCTCGACAACAAGACGTCGATTGGCACGTTCTAAATCCTGAATACTGACTTCGAGCTGTTCGTATATTTTGAGCCTGTGATAATTAACATCTCTGAGAGCGGCAGTTCCTTTTTTCATGTGCTGTAACAGAAAAAACAAATACAGAATTAATACCAAGTTCATGAACTGACAGCAGTGGACGCGCTTTCGGTGTGTGGCTTCGACGGTCTCCAGAGTTAAGCAGCATTGTTTGCGGCCATAGCTTCGACGGGTGACCGCTTGGTGGCGCCACCGCCGTGCGCGTCAACTGATGACCGGAGGCGGTTTTTCTGAGTTTATAATGTATTCTAATACAGTAGAAAGCCAATAAAAATAAAGCTGCTTTTATCGGACAGGTTATACGCAGCGCCCTCGTGCAAATGCGACACAATAGTGCATTAGAAAAAGGGGATAATAAAAGCCAAGTGGCATACTAAAGACTACGCAATAAAAAAAACTATACCGAGTTCATGAATAAAACGGAAGTCGACGAGGTGTGTAGTGATTATTAGTGACTATCTTCCTGACGCAATGATAATTCTCTCATAATTCCACAACTTGATGATACAATGTACCCTGTTATTTGAAGCACTATATATACTCTTTTCTACGGTGAGAGGATCCGCACTGAGATCTTTTAATAGCTGGTTGGAAGCGACTAATTAATCTAATTTCCTGGATGAAAGTCGAGCTCGTGATACACTGTCACTTTTCTACGTGCGACTCACGTTACTATCGCCTCAATCAATTGATAGCAAGAGGGACATGGATGACGTTGTTCGATTCAATGAACAACCACAGTTGTTTTTAACCGGATAACTCTTAAAGAGAAATATATAATTGCATGCAGTGAGAATTTGTTGATTTAAAAAAAATTAATAAAACATTTATTTGAGAATATTCAAATAAACCATTTATCAGAAGAAGAAAATACGAAAAATCGATTTAGTCAAAAATATTCGAATAAATAATTTATTAAAAATATTCAAATAAACCATTTATTAGAATCTGATCGAATAAATTATTCATTCGAAAGCAGTCGAGTAAAGCATTGATTTGAAAATATTCGAAAGAAAAATAAAATATTTTTTATAATAATTTTTGATAAATCAACACTCAGAAAAACTTTCTGTTGATTTTAGGAAAATTTTTTGTTTTATTACATTTTTTTAATGTACCAAAATCTTGAGCCTATTTAAAAAAATTAAAAGTATAGAAATTCCGTTTTCTTATTTCTTCTTTTCTTTTCTTCTCGAAAAACTTTCTGTCGATTTTAGACAAAAATGTTCTTTCATTACATATTTTTAAATGTACCAAAATCTTGAGTCTATTTTTTAAAATTTAGGAGGATGAAAATTCACTTTTGATTTCGTGCAGATATAATTGCCAAATTGCGTTTATATTTGCATAATACAATTTTCCGAATATGATTAACGATATGAAATTCCAGAACCTGGTCAAAAACGGTACATCGACCACAGCCGTTAAATCTATCCAATTATTGTCTTCTTTTAAATTATCTTTTAAATAAAAAAACAGAAAGATAAAAAAGTGTTTTGTGGTTGCGTTACGACTAAACGGCTTTTCCGGTGTAATTTAATCGGCAGCTTCGTGAATCCGATAACTCACCTCAATTTCTTGAGCCTGTTCCTCGATCGTCGTCTGATGTTCTTTGAGACTGTTCTCCAGTTCCTTGTTGCGCTCCAGAAGAGTTTTGCCGAGTTCGGCGGCCAGTTGAAGATCTGGAAAAAAAATCGAGAGAGGCAAGCGTGAATAAAATGTAACGATGTCTCGGGGGGGAAGCAAAATGGCAAACTAGGCAAAACGTCTAGTTACACAAGTGTAATTGGCTGGTGAGAGAAAATGATTTCGTCACGAAATCGAGATGCTAGAAGAAGCGACAGCAGCCGCTGCGAAGTCGTGATGTCAATTTATCTCGCGTAGCCGAAGAAACTACATAAAAATATACGGGGCATTCCACGTCAACTCAGCGACGTGCTTCGATTCGAATTATTTTTGCTTCCTCATAGAGGGCGCTTTGTTTTCATTAAAGTTTCCGAAATTTTTATGTCAGAACACTCAGAATTGTCCACGACATCGAGAAAAGTGGATTAGAAAAGATGTCTGTATGTATGTCTGTGTGTTTGCAGGGCTTCGAAATTTCAATCGCCTGTAATTCAAGAACCGTTCATCCGATTGTGCTGTAATTGAGTATTTCAAAAATGGACAAACCCCCTCTAGCTTTTTTAAAATTGATGATATTTCCGGGAATAATTCTTCATAAGTGCAGGTTGTCATGATGTTGTTTGGTATTAAATTTGACCGAAATCGGAAGAACGGTTCGGATTTTATAGAGTTTTGAAATTTTCGGAAAAATCACGATTTCGCCTGGACTTTGGCAAAACGTGAAACAAGTAATTCAAATTTCATACATAAAATCGGTACTATATAGCGATGATAATTACATAGTTTCGTGATAATATGCAATATGGTTGAAATCTGTCAGAAATTCAAATTTTGGAAAATGATATTGTAAATTATGGAATCACTGTGAATTTTTTACAGATTTAAAAAAAATCGTGTTTTCATAATCGGTTTTTCGATACTTTTCAAACCTACCAGGGTGTTAAAAAATTCTGAATAAATTGAATTTGCGTGCGGAATATCAAAGTAAAAAATGATCAAAATCAAAGTCTGAATTTTTCCAAATTAACAAAATTAGCGTTTTGGGTTTTCCGTTAATTCTTTTAAAATTTCACTGAAGAACAAAATCTGGGAAAAATACCGAGACCATTTTAGGTCGGCCGCCTCATACTAAAAAATTATTGAAATCGAAGTCTGAGTTTGTCGCGATTTCAAAAAATCGCTATTTCCATTTTTCGATACTTTTTTTTTCAAATTCCACGAGTGACGACAATTTTTAAAAAATACGGAGACCCTTTTAGGTCGGGAACAAGCTCATCCAGAAAAATTATTAAAATCGAAGTCTGAATTGGTCGCGATTTTCAAAAATCGCTATTTCCATTTTTCGATGCTAATTTTTTTTAAAATTTCACGAGTGACCAAAATAAAAAAATAAAAATATCGAGAGCCTTTTTATGTCGAGGACAACATCATACTAAAAAGTGATAAAAATCGAAACAGTTGGGGAACATGGGCTGCCGGTTTTACGTGGAATGCCCCGTACAATCCTTCCCTCGGTGGAAAGGCTCAATGATACGATGCTACCGGTTGTCCGCGAGTGAGTTTCACCCGCGACAATATAACTCAATGGAATATCTGTCATCGCTCCTCGCGGTCACGCTCTCGATCGTTCCCAATTGAACGAAGAAGCTCGTTCGGTTCTCCATTTATTGTGCACTATATACGCTCTTCTATTAACGATTTATTCCTGTATAACGTTGCTTCGGATAATTGTTGGCCACAGCCGATCGATCATACGTATTGTTGTTAAGTTTAGGCTCTGGTATCTAAGGATTTTCTAATTCATGGTAATTAAAGTCTGGCCTGTGTTACGAACGTTAAGGATGCTCGAATAGGCAAATGAAGAGATATTGAAATGCATTATATCAAAGCTTTCACCGTTTTAATTGTGCATTCTTCGACCAATCGCATTTTCACCATATTAAAAAATATGTATGTAAAAAATTATATGTATTCCGAAAAGTTGTTTATTTTCCATGTATTTTCCATATAAATGGCCAAATATATGACAAAATAGGACGAATATTTGGAAATATATTTTAAAAATATTAAAAAATGTTATATATCATGTACATTTGGTACGCAAATTTATTTCCATGTCGGCTTTGTAGCTGCTTGAAAAATTAAATTAATTCTTCAAGCAGCCACAATGGACGAATTTTTAAATCAAACAATTGTGACAAAATTCTGTCACAACGACAATTAATGTTGAGGCTCGTTCAGAGAGTCTTTGGCCTCTTGACCGCTCTATGTGGTCATAAAGAGGATTTCGTACCCAAGGAAGCCTTGCGGTGCATTTAGGCGTATGGAACAAAAGGGCAGGTGCCATTTCAGACTGAATGCACGGCGCCAAAGGGCTTGTCGACACTTAGTCCCTAGACGCACTCACCGCAATCCTCTTTTAAGAGTCACAGGCAAACAATGCCTAAGCTCTTGCTAGGACTTGAAAAATGGTGTTTTCGGAATCGGTTTTTCGATTTTTTTTTCAAACTTCATCTGTGGTTTATAAATTCTAAAAGAAAAATTGGAGACCCTTCCGGACCGGAAACAAGATTATACTGACAAATAATCAAAATCGAAATGTGAATTTTTCCAGGTATAAAAAGGCCTTTTCGGTTTTTCGATTTTTGTTTTTTTCAAGCTTTCCTGGTGGAAAAAATTCCCAGACCTTTTTGACTCCAAACCCGAACTAGCGTTTTGGGTTTTCCGTTTTCAAATTTCACTGATGAATAAAATCTGAAAAAATTCCGAGCCCTTTTTGGGTCGAGAACAGCATTATACTAAAAGATGATGAAAATCGAAATCATTACATTATAAACATTATACTGAAAAATGATCAAAATCGAAATGTAAATTTTTTCAGATAAAAAATGGCGTTTTCGGTTTGACGATTTTTTGTTTTTTCCCTGGTAAAAAAAAATTCTGAAGAAAATTCCGAGACTTTTTTGACTCAAGAACAACATCATACTAAAAAATGATGAGAGTCAACGTCTGAATTTTTCCAGATTAACAAAACAAACGTTTAGAGTTTTCCGTTTTTTGTTTTTTAATTTGACTGAAAAAATTCCGAGCCCTTTTTGGGTCGGGAGCAACATCATACTTAAAAATGATTAAAATCGAAGTATGAATTTTTCGAGATTCAAAAAAATAGCGATTTTGATTTTGTTTTTTTTTTTTCAAATTCACGGCGCCAAGGGGCTCGCCGACACTTATTCCCTGGGCGCACTCACCGCAATCCTCTCACAAGAGTCACAGACAAAGAATGCCTGAACTCTTGCTAGAACTTGAAAAATGGCGTTTTCGGAATCGGTTTTTCGATTTTTTTTTTCAAACTTCATCTGTGGTTTATAAATTCTAAAAGAAAAATTGGAGACCCTTCCGGTCCGGAAACAAGATTATACTGACAAATAATCAAAATCGAAATGTGAATTTTTCCAAGTATAAAAAGGCCTTTTCGGTTTTTCGATTTTTGTTTTTTTCAAGTTTTCCTGGTGAAAAAAATTCCGAGACCTTTTTGACTCAAAACCCGAACTAGCGTTTTGGTATTTGTGTTTTCAAATTTCACTGATGAATAAAATCTGAAAAAATTTCGAGCCCTTTTTGGGCCGGGAGCAACATCATACTTAAAAATGATTAAAATCGAAGTCCGAATTTTTCGAGATTTAAAAAAATGGCGTTTTCGATTTTGTTTTTTTTTTTCAAATTCACGGCGCCAAGGGGCTCGCCGAGACTTATTCCCTGGGCGCACTCACCGCAATCCTCTCTCAAGAGTCACAGGCAAAGAATGCCTGAACTCTTGCTAGGGCAAGGACCTTCGCGGTGCAGCCAGAGGCCCGCGCGTATCATGCAACTCCGAGCGAGCCTGACTCTTCTCAGCGGCTGCTACAACTCACAACGAGTCGCAGCTCAGTGAGGAATCTCTGTGCTCCGAATGCCAATCCCATTTTTGGTCGTCACGAGTACAAGTATTGCTCAAACGTCCAACGAAATCGCCCAACTATATACGCAGCCCTCAATTCATTTTTCTTCAGTTTAAAAAAAATAAACTCGTTTTTTATAACAGTTCTGATTTATGTAATTAAAGGAATTGTTCTTCTACAGATGATCAATTACTCAATGTAGGAAATCGAAGTGATTTGATATTTTTGTGTTTGTTTTTGTTTATTTTAAACGTCGTTCAAAGTTGTTTAATGAATCACTCAATACACGCAACACAAAATAAAATCGTTTTTTATAATAGTGATAATTTATTTGACTAAAAAAATTGTTCTTTTGCAGATGATCAGTTAATCAATGGACGAAATGGAAGTAAGTCTTTTTGTTTATTTAAAATGTTGTCCAAATTGGTTCAGTGAATCACTCAATTCAATACGCAATACATAATTCGTTTTTTTTTTCAGTAAAGTAAATATTTTTGAAAAATCGTTGCGGTTTGATTTCACTTCAAATTCACCATTTCTCAACACAAAAATTCTTAGACAACTTAAGATTTGTGCACTTGGTTAATTTTTTTTAAATTAGCTCAATTTGATGTTTATGATATTATATTCAAAATCCATGACAAATTTTAATTATAGCCTTAATTGATTACGATTAATTCATTAATAGGAGCAACAAATCATCGGTTTGAGTTCACTTTCAATTTACTATTTTTTTTTTACATAATTTAAAATTTCTGAGGTTCGAACTTATGGTCCCGAATTTGAACTTGATTCCCAGCTTAAGTACCATTTCGAATTTGAGTTCAAGGTTAAACTTATGCAGAATTCAACAACCAAATAACAAACTTAATGTGAAACGGAACTTGGAACTTACTTTCCAACTAAAATTCAACTTAGGGCTATAAATTCGTTGCTTAAACAACTTAAAATTTCAGCGATGAGTCTATTTAGTTTTCTCATTAGCTCAATTTTATGTTAAGCTTATTACATTTCAATGCCTCCACTATAATGACATTTACGGTGATAAAACTTAATTACAGTCTCAAGTGAACACCATTAATTTAATAATCGTAGCAAAAACTAGTGGTTTAAGTTCACTTTAAATTTCCTATTTCTCTACACGCGATGAAAAAACTCTTAGCTCCCAATTTATAGTCTAAAGTTTTAACTGAAGTTTGAATTGAATTTTCAACGCAAGTGCAATTTCAAGTTCAAAGTTTGGCACTTAAGTTCGAATTCATATTAGAACTTATACAGACTTTAATAGCCAACTTATTTTTTTAAATTTTAGGTATTAAGCTGAAGTTCAAATGTCAAACCATAAACTCGACGTTTAAACAATTTAAAATTTTTGCAATTAGTCAATTTAGTTTTTCTAATTATTTCACCTCGGTATTGATTTTATTCAATTGACGATGAACAACTGTGTTGAGTTGAAAGTTAACTGTACAAGTTCGAACATGAGTTCGAACTTTTACGAACTATAACATCCAAAATAACATACTCAATTTGGCACTTAAGTTCGAATAAATGTTCGAACTTTTACGAACTTTAACACCCAAAATAACAAAGTCAAGTTTGTCCTTAAGTTCGAACTTATACGGACTCAAATATCCAAAATAACAAACTCAAGTACAAACTTGGAACTACAAATTCAACGCTTGAAAAATTTTGAAATTTCTGCGATGAGTCAATTTAGTTTTTAAAATTATGCCATCTCCACACTAATTTAATTAAACCATCGCTAAAGCGTTGAAAAATGATGTCGTAGTTAAAAATTCATCGAAAATTCAATTAAATTTCCGTGCTACCTTCTGGCCCTTGGAGACAAGCGAGTTCGATGGAATAGTCCCAACAGTCGAGGGAACTCAACTGAGTCGGAGGTTCCCATACGACGTCGACGCTAGGTCCGTTCATCTTCATGCGTCCTTCACGATGAAATTCCAAATGTATTTAATCCTCGACGTTATGTGGTAACTCACTCACGTAAATAAAATTAAAAAAAATTTAAATGGAAAATCCCTATAGTCCCGGAAGTTCGATAGTCCAATGGTCCAGTATAAACAAAAATTTAGTCGTGTACTAAAAACTAGAAAACTTTCACGTGTTCACTGCACGACATCCAGATCGTAACTGAACCGCTTTACGGTAGCCGAGTTAGTCTGCAGCAAGGAAACACCACCGCAGTGAAAATAAAAATAAAAAAACAACAAAAAGGGAAGCTACGAGTTAGTCCGAGTAACGTGCCCGCTACGACAACCGGTTCCTTCGACGTCCACCGGTCTTATGTGAACTGTGAATCGCTTGGCAGCCTGGAGAACTCTTGTAGATCGCGTGGTGAGGTTCCGTACCGGTGGGTAGCTACCCTTCTCCTTTCGCAAAGCCTCTCCTCCCCCCCACTACTAGCCCATTATTCTTCTTCTTGTTACCATCACGCAGCCCCTTTCTACTACCGTCGCTCCGACTCAAGACGGACACACCTGGAGCATGGGACGACCTTTCTTTCCCCACTTTCTTCGATACCTTTCCATCGTTCATCCCCCTTTCCAAAGACACTTTTGGTTATGGGCGTCGACACGATTTTTCCTGCCTCATAGAGGAAGCTTTGTTTTTGTGAAAATTTTTTTTTTTTCGAAATTTTTATGTCAGGATACTTAAAATGTTAAAATAGTGAATGGTTAAAAGAGGGAATTTCAAAATAAGGAATGTCTGAATCTAGAATGACCATTATTATGGCTTTCGCTTTTTCAGCCACTCGCTGTTTCGATCATTCGCTATTTTGACCTGGATCTTATTAAAATACAATCAAAATAGCGAATGGTAGGAATGGCGAAGGGCTAAAATAGCGAATTTCATAATTGTGGCCATTTTATGTTTGGATGTTCCTTTTTTTAAATTCGCTATTTTAGCCATTTGCTATTTTGGACATTCGCTATTTTTACCCGCACCCCTATATTTAGATGTTTTTTATTTTTAAATTCGCTATTTTAGCCATTCGCTATTTTGGTTGTTTGCTATTTTCATCCCCACCCGAAATTTTGATCACCGGTAACTCGAGAACCGTTCAACCGATTGAGCTCAAATTTGGCACATAAGTAAAGCGACAGTTTGTCTTTGATTTTTTTTTATGCAGAAATTTTTATTTCATGGCTTTTTGAAGTTTTTCAAAAATGGATGTGCGCGCTCCAGTTTTTTTAAAATTGATGATATTTTTCTAAATAATTCTTCATAAGTGCAGGTACTTATAATTTTGTTTGGTATTGAATTTGACCGAAATCGGTAAAGCCGTTTGGATTTAATCGAGTATTGAGACTTTCGAAAAAATTACGTTTTTGCCCTAACTTTGGCAAAACATGAGACAATGAACTCAACTTTCTGCAATTAATCAACGATCTGCACTGTGGTTCAAATTTCTCAGAATTTTACCTTTTATTAAAAAATAATGGCAAAGTAGAACTCTTTGTAATTTTTGGTTATAAATTGAGAAATTAGAAAAATGGCTGTTTTAATAAAAAGTAACACAATAATAACGCGTTTTCTGACTATTTCCACTTGACTAACAATTTTTCGTTTTTGTTTAATTTCCATAATGGTCGATCATAATTTATTTACTTTTCCACTTTGAAATGATTTGTTTAAAAAATGCATTGTCAATTAGTGTGTTTTAAACCCTGTTTTCCGTTATCCATTTAACAACCAAAAGAACAGAATTTATAAAAAACTTTTAAAAGTAACAGAATAATTGCGCATTTTTTAAACATCCTTGATATGATCTTATAACTATAAAGATATTTTTTATAATTTTATTTAAAAATAATATTTGTCAGTTGACGACCGAATTTCGAGATAAAAATCGGTACTTCGAAATTGATCAGTTCCGTGTTGAGGATAATATGTCAATTATATTGAACATTGATAGACATTTTAAGAGGATTTCCAATCCAGTTTTTTTCCTGCTTTCATTTTTGTCTGCCTTTATTCCATCTCGATGTTTTTTTCACCTTCAATTAGCAATTTTTCATGTTTTCGTCTTCAAGATCACAGGTTGCCTCTTGATTGCAGATGTACATGCGCAATTTTTTTTTCCCGGATCGCTCACCTTTGAATCGTCGACATCCGTCGGCAATCAGCAATTTATCAGTCGGGGCATTTTCGGCGGATGTACTTTTGAGGCTTGTCGCACTTAGCAACGCGATAATGAAGAGTCGAGTGAAAGGGTTACGCTCGATATTACACAGCGTGCTCGGCTGTTACCTTTCATACGATAAAGTCAATAGCCACAAGTTACTTTCTTCTCAACGCTCGATAGTGATTTATGATGGTCTTAATAAAATTCTTATTCAGTAGCAATACATACATTTTTTTTCAGGTCCATTCGACATTGTTAAATTGAAACGACGATTTAATTTATACATTTATATTTATGTTTTAATAAAAAAAGTATAACTAATTAATTAATGTATTAATAAAAATGTATAATTAATTAATTAATGTATTAATAGAAATGTATAATTAATTAATTAATGTATTAATAGAAATGTATAATTAATTAATTTATGTATCAATAGGAATTTATAACAAATTGCTTTATTATTAGTGTCTAAGTGATCAATAATATTAATCAATTCCTTAATATCATTAAGTATACATATACTCAATAATATTACGCACTTTGGTTTGATTAATATTCTTTTTTTTAAATTTTTTTATGACTCCGTGTGTTTTGATTTCATTTTTTAAATGCAAAGCTGATAATGATTTTTGGCATTACTACAATGAAAATATGAAAATTCATGAGTACGGATAAAAAAAATTCTTTTATGTTCAGTATTTTCATTTTTATTAATATTCTCAATAACAACCATTTCCTTAATTTTTTTTCACAAAATACAGTTAATCGCGACTTATACTATTCAATAGTGTTCGATTGCATTATCACTATTTTCGGTCTCCCAATGAAAAAAAAACAATTTTCTGAAATAAATAGCGAATCCAGGTTTAGGAAAACATAAATCGGTAGAGCACCAAAAAAAAAAAAAAAAACCACATTACGAAATTGAGTCAACTATTAAGTTAAACCATTACTAAAAAATCGTCTAGTACTTTTTTATGAAATTTCAAGTGAATTTTTATTCACAGTGTACAAAAGTGAGGATGCAACGATGAAAAAATACAAGAGGCATCAAACGGTAGGAAATGGTTTGGTTATGAATCAGTCTGTAGATACAGTAGGCGAAATAGCGATCTCTCGGAGTCTAGAGTAAGTTGTATATTACCCAACGTCAAAGGCCGAGGATTCCTCGTTCGCTCGGGACGTTGCTTCTTACATAATAGCTGAGATAAGAGCATCGTCGACGTTTCTCTGGTGTGTGCATCGTTGGCATTCGCCCACGTGTGCACACATCCGAAGAGAGCAACCGGCTGCCAGCGGAATAGCTTCTGCTGACGTATAGTCTCTGTGCCAAACCTCCTTTCTGCCTCTATAATTTCTCTTTCGTTTTCATTGTCTCGGTTCGCTCGTTCGCGAATGACTCGAGGCCGTCGACAGCACTTCCAGCAAATTTACATCATTTCACCTGAAAAGACGATAAAGCAATACGCGAAAAATCCTTCTTGCTTCTACGATCGAACAAGTAGTCCCAACTTTTAACTCAATTCCAAACTTAAGTTCTAACTCGTCATGAAAAACTCGAGTTCTGCATTGACTCAAGAAACTCAAGCTCAAACTGAAGCACCAACTGGACAAAAAAACTCAAGCTTAAACTCGAGTACCAACTCGACAAAAAAAAACTCAAGTTCAAACTCAAGCACCAATTCGAAAAAAACGTAAGTTCAAACTTAAGTTCCAACGGAACTCGAAAAATTTGAGTTCCAACGTAAGTTCTAACTCAAGTAGAAAATTTGAGTTACAACATTAAATAGCTCAAGTACAAACTTGAATTTTAACTTGACTAAAAAAAAACTCAGGCTTAAATTTAAGTACCAACCCGACTCAAAAAATTTAAGTTCAAAATTAAGTTTCAAATCAAACAAGAAAACTCAAGTTCAAACTTAAGTCCCAATTCAACTAAAAAAACTTAAGTCCTAACTCAACTGAAAAAACTTAAGTCCCAACGCGAATTTAAAAAACCTAACTTCGAGCTTAGGTTCCAATTCTATTTAAAAAAACTGAAGAGCAAACTTAAGTTCCAACTCGAATTAAAAAACCCAAATTCAAACTTAAGTTCCAAGTAAACTCAAGTTCAAGCTTAAGTTTCAAGTAAATCCAAGTTCAAGCTTAAGTTCTAAGTAAAGTCAAGTTCATATTTGAGTTTCAGCTCATTTAAAAAAAAACTCATGTTCAAACTCTTTGGAACATAAGTTGGTATTTGGGTTAGAACGTAAGTTCCAACTCGAGTCTTAACTTAACTTGGAACTTAAATGAAAACTTGGAATTATAAATTCGACCTTTACGCTTGTTTTTCGACTCGTAGCAAAAGTTTTCACACGCCGCGAGTTCGCTGAGCTGTAAGCGAGTCGTCGAATTTCAGGATCTCGATCGTGTTACGGGTCAAGGGGTCGGAATCGACCTCTGGATGATTGCCAGAGTTCGAAAGTCATCACTGCTTGGTAACTCACTCTATCTATACCACAATCCGCGTTCTTATTACGTCTCGTGGCATTAACATCGTTATTACAACTCAGTGCGCAACGTGCAACGCTAAATTATGGTCTAATACGTAAAAGCGAGGCCAGGTAATGCGTTACGTAAAAAAAAAAAAAATTACCAGTTGAATGCGTGAGACGAGAACGTCAAAGATGCGAAATTATCAAGTTTGATAGAATTGTCTTTGCGAAGAGAAATCCTCTAGCGAATAATCCTACTTTTTTTTATCTCCCTCGCACAGATGAACCTCTTGGCAATTTCACCAATCGCCTCCTCAAGGAATCTTAAACTCTGACCTCAAGAGGCGTAAGTCTCGTGGATTCTCTGTGCACTTTCACCGTTACTTGCAACCTGTGCAGTACAAGAATCCTCAGCAACGATATTTCTTCGTGTCTGGCACAGCTGTCCTATTAATTGCAAGCGGAGATCGGCACCTATCGATTGGCAATCACTGCACTTTTAAAATTACTTGAAAATCTGATATATCGGCAGTGAAATTTTTTTAAGTATAACTGGCATCTGTAATTAAAATTAACAAGCATGTGAAATTTAATGCAAGATCCAATTTATCTGAATTTAAGTACTTTTCATTAAAACCGAATTTTAAAATTTTTTGTGTATCGTCCGTTAATTAAATCTTCCACTTTTAATTAATGGACAGAAAATGTGAAAAACATTTTTTTTTAAACAAAAATACTTTGTTGGACATCAATTTTTTTTAGCTTATTGTCAAAGTGGGAAGATTTTTCTTCTTATAGTTTTCAAGCTTTTTTTAATTTGAAAAATTATTTTATTACCAAAAAATTTTAAGAAATATGAGAAGAAAAATCTTGCTTACTTTGGTTATAAGCCAGAAAATTTTCGAATTCGACAGAGTATTTTTCAGAATTTTTCCAGGTTTTCAAATTATGGCATTCCATATGTCACTAGAGAAATATATATTCTTTTAATTGCCATGGAAAAAAAAAATATATACTGTATTTGCCAACTAAGCTTACAAAAAATTAGGAGCCAAATTATGGATAAAAATTTTCAATTTATATAACAATGAATGTACGACATTTCTGGTTCACCAGGTCAACAAAAATAAATATTGAACAAGTCGTGGGACTTGAACGAGCGATGATTATTTTAAACCGTAACGAGAGGTGCTTATCTCTGATAACAATGCAGCATTTGTGCGGCCAATTCGACGAGTTACGGTTTTCGGGACAATATTTCTTAAGGCACTGTGAGAATTCACCGGGAAATAGGAAGTGTCTCTACCGAAGAACTGTTATTTCTTCGCGACAATATCTCTTAGCTGTTGAATTTCGCTGATGTTATCCTCACGAGCTTCGGTCGTTGTCAGATAGATGCGCAACCGGTGAATCTCTACACCCAGAGCGCCGCAATTAACGAGCAATCGTTAGAATAGAAAATGCATATAAATATATATATGGGCCATTCTATACCAAATCGACATGGAGCTGACATTGCGAATTTCATCCCCAATTTTTTTTATTCCATCTACAAGCAATCGATAGAATAGAACACGCATATAAATATATATGGGGCATTCCATACCAAATCGACGCGGGTCTGACATTTCGGATTTCATCCCCAATTTTTATCATTATTCCATCTCCAAGAACGCTTCAAAATTTTTATCAAATTTTTATTCCCTTAAGAAACTCTGTTTTGATTTGTTTTTTTAATTTTAATTTTTATGTAAACGTCTTAGGAATGTCTCAAAACATCAAGCATCTAATTTCACTCAATTTTCTATTTGAAAAAAGAAAAAAAAATGAAATCAAGGTCCAGGACATTTTATGACCCAGCTCAGAAATATTGATACAAGATTTATGAGAATTTCATTGATTTATGAAGACTTATGAGAATTTTGTGAGATTTTTAAATTGCGATGTGCCATATGTTCATTATAAATAACCATATGTATATAAATTGTTAAAAAAAAAATTCAATAAAAATTGTAGTTGTTTTATAAGAGATGGAACAATAATATAAAAAATCGGAGATACAATACAAGAGTTCGTGGGTCACATCCAGGTCCAGTTTGTATGGAATGCCCCATATATATAATATACACGGGCTGAGAAGCCCTACATCGACCGGCTCTCGTGTAGAAAGCATAATTTATTAATGAAATGGAGAGCGTGGGCCAGAGGTGACCCAGGGTTACGATCCAACACTGGAAATATCAGCAAGTTAGAACAAATGTGAACGAGTGAATAATATCGAGCTTGTGTATGGGGCACTCCATCTGATTTCGTCCTGTGCCTGACCCTTAACCGTTTTTCCACCGGAACTGCAATTTTTTATATAATTGACATAACTCCAAAAGGGACCATTTTTTATTTTATACTTTTTGAATTTTATACTTTTTTAAAATTTCATACTTTTTATTCATTTCATACTTTTTTTATTATCTACGATTTTTTTAAACAAATTAAAGAAAAACGAAAGAAAAAATCTGGAAAAATGATGAAAAGCCATTTTTGGAATGTCGATTTTTGGTAATCGAACTGAAGTGAGCCGGTAATTCGTAATTTTTTTACAACAACAAAAAAGCATTTTTCAGCATCGCTCTTTTTTCACCCGCTCGGATCTTACAACTAAATGTTTTTAGTTAAAAGTAATCAACAATTTTTCTGAGTGCAGATGCACTCAAATATAATACTAGTAGACTCTCGAAAAAAATTATATCAAATTCAATCATTTTAATTAAATTTAATTAAAATCCGATTCATTTTTTTTGGGGTACGTTTGCCCTTAAATAAAAATGATTTTTATTCAAATGAAAAAAATTCCCATTTGCTATTTCTGTTAGAACTAATAAATAATTCCTCTGGGTGCAGATGTACTGACATATATTTATACTGTTGGAAACTTTTGTATGAAAATTAATAATATTGGAAGTTTTTTTGCGGATACGCGTGTTTCAAATTGAACACACAAATATTCATTAATATGGAACAAAATTTTTGGAAAATTAATATATAGTATACTAAAAACTTTATTCAAAATTTGATTATAGTTATTGGAATTTTACAAAATATCTGAATATTAAATAAAATTTCATTTATTTATTCCAATTAAATTTACCGTATTTGCAAAGAAAATTTTTTAATATAAATGAATTTTCAACATATTTTTAGCAGAGTAGTATTTGTACAGAATATACACTGTATGCAGTTGACGAATAGAACGTAAAGCGCTGCCGGCTTTGGATAAGCATCGTGATACTCGAATTACAACGTTTAAGAATTGCGCCGAGCAAAATGCAGGACCTGCTCAAGGGATTTGCTGTTGTGAGTTGCGACCGAGCGTCGACACGTTAATTGACGACTGTGTTTTCATTGCTGCTTGTATGGATGTATAAGCATACGTTCTTGAACTGGATACCGAGTCGGGAGTTCGACAGCTAATTACTAATCATGGACGTTTATCGCTAAATACGATCCCATCGACGAGTAGCTATAGAATTAAACAGCAGTTGAGGGACGTTTTAAATCTTATGGTATGATACACACAGAAAAAAAATTAGTGATATTAACTAAAATTATCTATTCAACATTTTATTATACTAATTAACGTAAATTTTCTTTTCCCGAAAAAAATTATTTCTTTTGATTTTTTCGTTTTTTTTTTTTTTTTTTTTTTAATGTAAGCCATATTTATTTATTTGAATTAACTTACACAAAAAAAAATAATTTAGTAACATTAAATGAAATTATCTATTCAACATTTTATTATGCTAAACAACGAAAATTTTCTCTCCCCGAACAAAAAAGTATTTCTTTTGATTTTTTCGTTTTTTTTTTAATTCAAGACATATTTATTTATTTGGAGCAATTTCCGATGTGCAATGCGCACTGGAAAAAAAATGGATTCGTTGTTACTAAATAGTTTCTCGATCCGGAAAAAATGTCTATTCAAAATTCGGATCTAAATTTTTATATTTCAATTTCAAAAACTTAACAAATCAGCAAATAAAAATTAATTCTCATAGACACCAAAAAGTTAATGGACATTGTCCATGAGAGCAAGTGCATAAAAAGCGTCCATTCACTGGGTTTTGTTCGTCTGCTTAACCGTCTATTCACTGGTCGGTTTGCCCTGTACCGAATATAAATCGATAAAAAAATTCAGAATTACGCTATTTTAGTGAACCTTTTTTTTATGCACTATTTAAAAAATGCATCTTATTGTCCTGATTGCGAATAACCGGAAACAGGTAAGAATGGTGAATTTTGATGCGCTCCCATGTGATCTTTTTTTTTATCCGATTGCAATATGAATTTTAATCCAGTAAATATAACTAAAAACATCGTGAACCGTTAGGTTAATTTCCTTCAGATTGTAAATCTGGTACAAATGTATCTCTAGAATCGCATACTTGAGAGTAACCCTCGAGGGAAGAAGATGCACCGAATCCCATGCCCTAGAGTCTGTAGAATAGAAAGCACACGCGAGAATTTATTAATCAGCAGACAAACAATTGAATGCACGAGTCAGTGCAATTATTATAACGGATCTCACAGAGACTTAATTGCAAGTCGTGGCGCAGAAAACCTTCGAGCTCTAACTGTGTTTATTTTTTAACGTTATTCAATATTACATTTTTTTACGAGGTCTGCGTAGGCCTCGTTAGTCTTTGCTCGTCATGCGTCCCACATTTGCAGGACTTGTGTCCATTCATTTCTGCAATAATGAACGATGACTCGAGGGTAATACGAAAATAAAAATTGCAGGCTGAAAGATACAACTTTTCGATGACGCACAGCATGCGTGAGAATATTCGTAGGGTGAACAAATCATTGGATGGACGGGGACCAGTGAATGGACAGCGTCCACAAGAGCTCGTGCATAAAGAGCGTCCATTCACTGGGTTTTCACGTCTTCTTAACTGTCCATTCACTGGTTGGTTTACCCTAATATTGGTAAAAAAAATTGATATTGTAATCTTTATTATATTTATTTTAATTTTTGTACCGTTATTTTAATAGGTGTTGAAATGCGTCGAGCATTTTACACACGGGAATTTGTTGCCTATTTGAAAAAAAGGTGCAATTTGAATACTTCCAAGTCCAATATAATAATACGATTTTTTAAATGTAAATCAATGTACAAGTATTGGAGATTCTATGCATAAATATATACGAAAAATTAATAATCTGTGCTATAATATTTTATGTTACTGTATCTTAAAGAAAAAATTTAATATTTAAAAAATATTTTTTATATGAATCAATTTCGAAAAATGATGTATTGAAAAATTGAATGGTGGGTCCAATAAAAAAATCTAATTTTTTAAAAATCAAGCTTTAGATAACCTATTTTTGAAGCCAAATTGGAAAGTGGACATTGACGACTCTTCTAGTTTTCCTAACATCTAAAAAAATTTTAAGTTCTTGTAAATAGTCTAACTTTAACAATCTTTGAATAATCGAGCTAAGCTTCCAATATTGATGAAGTAACATTGATAATAACAATCAAGTCAGATTATAAGTCATATATATATATGCCACAGTCATTTTAATAAATTACTGAAATGTTTTTTCATATTTTGTGAATCCATGAATTTTGATAAATTTATGAAACTGTCCAAGCACTTAAATTTTTATGATTCAATTAAGCTGTACAAGTGTCTTAGTTTTAATTATTCAACAAAACTGTACAAACACTACAATTTAAATAATTTGCTATAATTTTACTGTAAAAGAACTTAAATTTTTTACCTCAATCATGTATCCCATTTTATTGACAAGTTTATGCATAAAAACTTCCTTTCTCTGACAATGACCACGGTTCACCGACTCAACGAGTAATTATTGCGTAGCGCAATTATTTCACAAGGTCCGCTAGTAAATTCTGACGTCATACTGCTGATTAGTAGGGTGAGCGAGCCAGTGAATGGATAGGACCAAAGAATGGATGCTGTCCTTAACAGAACGTGCATAAAAAGCGTCCATTCACTGGGTTTTTTCGTCTGCCTAACTGTCCATTCACTGGTCGGTTTATCTTACTGAGTGCGCGTTGTTACGGTGATTATGGACCTGTGTTAGATTAGGATGAACGAGCCAGTGAATGGACTGGGTCCAGTGAATGGACGGGGTCCAGTGAATGGACGGGGTCCAGTGAATGGACGGGGTCCAGTGAATGGGCGGGGTCCAGTAAATGGACACTGTCCATAAGAGCACATACATAATAAGCGTCTATTCACTGGGTTTTTTCGTCTGCTTAACTGTCCATTCACTGGTCGGTTTACTCTAGAGTTTATCGCGGTGGATGGGAAAAGGCAAGAAAGTTCAACTACGAGCTTCTGGTCTTCCGCCAGTCTTTCAATCGGAAATTCATGGCTTGGGAATGTTATTTATGGGTTTAGATAGCATTTCCATAGAACAAGTCATTGAAAGAAGGAGGAAGAAGTAGGTATATATGAACTCGTGAATTGAATGTGAATTAATCACCATAGCGTATTTCTTCCTGTATCAATCCATCTGGATTTGTTCGCAGAGTGCGGGGGCTTCAGCTCGACCTGCGGGGGCAGAAGTAACGCCTTCTGGCTTCAGGTACATAATATATATCCCGGGAAACCCTCGAGGTGCACGCACCGCGCGAGAAAAGACTCGAAACGCCTCGAGGTCTGTAAAGTGAGAAATGACGATTGAGCAAGAGAAATATTTATGTTTTGAAATCACTGTTAAATGATATCAATGAAAATCAGAACCTTTGACGAAATTTCTTGACGAAATTATCTTTGATCTAACATTAACTTTTTTTTAAATCATTAAATCGCGGTTGTTTTGGGCTTTTTTCTTCGGAATTATTCAAGAGTAAACATGTGACTTACATCAAAAGTGCACGATCAGTTTTGAAGGAACAATAATGGGAAACAAATAAAATGAAGACCCAAGGTCAATAGGAAGTGAGCAAGAGAAATATTTATGTTTTGAAATCACTGTTAAATGGTATCAATGAAAATCGGAACCTTTGACGAAATTTTTTGACCAACTTATCTTTGATCGAACATTAACTTTTTTTTAAATCATTAAATCGCCGTTGTTTTGGGCTTTTTTTCTTCGGAATTATTCAAGAGTAAACATGTGACTTAGTTCAACAGTTCAAGATCAGTTTTGAAGGAATAATAATGAAAAATAATGGAAAGTAACGAAAAAAATGAAGTTCACGGAAATGTTGGTCATCAAGAAAGAATATCGGAAAATAAAAATCACTGAATATTATTCTGTGTATGTACAAATTTTGGGCATGCGTTTTCATGTTTGGAAAAGTTGAAGCGATAACATCAATTTTCCGGAATTTTCAAAATTCCACAAAAGACGTTATGTTTTGAATTCATAGATAAATGATTTCAATGAAAATCGGAACCATTGATCGAATTATCTTTGATCGAAAATTAATTTTTTTATTTCATCATCAAGAAAAAAAAAATCAGTAAAAACAGCAATCAATTATACGATTTGCAAAATTAGTTGAAAAAATAAAACGTTTTTAAAAAAATATTAAATACAACTGCAACTTAGTGAGGAAGCAAAGTTAAAACCAATTTAATTTCTTTATGTTCGTTGTCTTGAAATTTTTACGGTCAAAGAATATTTCCTGTGATTTTGTTTTATTGCTGCTGTTTGTCATGCCGCCTGAAGCAAAGTACGCTTGGATTATTTATTTTACGTCCATTCTTAAAATACAATACGAATATATTATGTCGAAGTCCCTTTTCCACGTCAATTGTTTCTATGGTGATTTTTCTCGGCGTCAGTACCTGAGGTTGAGAGAGAAAGAGGGATTTTACCTGGGTGTAAATCCCAACGCAGTCGCCAAGCACGAGACTCAATAAAAGCATCTGAATATTCATCGTTTTCTCGCTTGCCACTGTTTATTCATTTGACAATTATTTGTCTAACAGACAACAGATAAAGTTTCCGAGTTTAGGTCACGAAAATCTTTCGAGCTTGTAAAACAACATTGAGGGCTTATTGAAAATAATCGTCTAAAAATCTGAAAAAATTCACCTAGATACATTTTTTTACATTTTACAAAATATTCTGAATCAATAAAAGAACATCAATTTTCTAGCACTGCTGATTTTTTAGAATAGCCAAAAAAAATATATGTATGAAATTTGCCACGCTTGATTGTTGAAAAAAAAATGGAAGTTTTTATTCATAAACTCGTCATCGAAATTTAATTAATAATCGTAGTATAAAATTAATGTACTTTTCTAGTAAAATTAAATAAAAAAAAAACATATCCTTAGAAATATCATTCGAAACTATTAATATTATAGGACCTAATTAGTATCAATTTAATTGCACCTTATGAAAAAAAAGTGGCACAAAAATAAAAACAATGTATCTCCTCCGACAATTTTTAATATTCATACCTGCCAATTTTTTTTCTTGCGTTGCATACGATTATTAATAATCAAGCGTGGCAGATTTTTAATATAATTTTTTTTCCATTCTAAAAAATCTATAGTCCTCAAAAATTGATCTTTTTTTTTGGTCCAAAATTTGTTATACAGATTAAGAAAAGACATCTAGGCGAATTGTTTCAAATTCTTTGTCCAATTATTTCCAATGATTTTAGCATGACACATTTATGCACTTTCAAGCAAAAATGACTCATGCTTATGATTAATGGAAAACCTTTAAAGGCGACTACATATTCATTGTTTTCACGCTTGCTGCTGTTTATTCATTTTACAGTTATTTGTCTAACAGATAAGGAAGGATTATCTTGAGGAAAAACACCTTGAGACGTATCTTATTTGCATCGGCTTTGAATTCGTCACGATTTTAGCATCTGCTAATTCGGTTTTCCAAAGTTTACGAGTTTTCCTTATGAACATCGTTTGAGCTTGTAAAACAACATTGGGGGCTTAAGTGATAAGATGAATAAGCGGATTGATTGATTTTCCTCAGATTTTTGCATGAATCATTTTCGCTACTCCAAGCAAAAATGAATGCAATTATTTGCCTAACAGATAAAGAAGGATTTCCTTTAAGGAAAATACCAAAAGACGTATCTTAGTCACATCGGTTTCGAATTTGTCACGATTTTATCATCTTATAATTTGGTTTTCCAAAGTTTACGAGTTTATTATGAAAATCTTTTGAGCTTGTAAATCAACATTCGGGGCTTAGGTTGTAAGATAAATTGAATCTCTTCACCGATCTTCACTATATTTTATATCTACTGCAACATGGTATTAATCCGACCTTATAAAAAATTTGAGACGGTTTGGTCGAAATTAACTTGAAATAGAACAAAAACAATTTTTTTCGAAAATGCAAAAATCTGTCAAATCTAAACCACTTTACGGATTTCGCTTAAACTCAATACCGATCATCATTTTTCAGTGCTTTATTTGTCAAGAACTATTAAGTTCATTAGCTAACGAATTGTGGAAGCTAGAGAACATATGAACATTTTTCGAAAAATTAAAAGTCGTATAAAATCTAAACAAATATTTCATTTAAAAGAAAAATGTATAAATAGAAAGAAGTGCTGGTCCCTTACCAACGTACCAAATTTTAGTCGAATTGTTGAAATCTCACCTGAATAAAAGCAAAGCGAAATTTTTTTTTTAATTTCCAGATCTCATAAAAACCAGAAGGTTTTACCAATTTCGCCCAAATTCAATACCGAAGATTGCATCACGTTGTGCAATCTTAATGCAAAGTTTCAGCTTCATAGTTAAAAATTCTTTTGAGCTAGGGCGTTTACATAGTTTTTCAGAGTTTGAACATTTTTTTAGAACTGGAATGCTTAAGGCCATCTCTATCAAATTTATACTAACTAAAGATTAGCCAGTACTGTACATGATGTTTAAATTTGAACTGATTCGGTCGAATAGTTCACGAGTTACAGTCATATCAGTTTTCGGTCTTTCATCACACGCACACGCACACGCACACACTCATGCACACGCACACGCACACGCACACGCACACGCACACGCACACGCACACGCACACGCACACGCACACGCACACGCACACGCACACGCACACGCACACGCTCGGGAACACGCACCCGGTCATCTTTTCTATCCCACTTTTCTGGACATCTTACACCACTTCGAGTATCTTGACATTAAAAACTCTCACGAAATATCTCGCTCACAAAACAATGCTTTCTCCATGGGGAAGCAAAAAAAACCGGAAGTGAGAAAATGATGAATTTCTTTCCCATTTTTATTGATTCTGATGTCCAGCAGCTGCGCTGGACACCATTATCAATCATGTCCAGTCCCCCATCCAGGTAAAATCCCTCTTTTCGTCTCCTCTTCAGGTACTAACGCAGAGAAAAGTCACCGAACTAAAAATGCACATGGAAAACAGCCTTGAGCATCATATTCGCGCTGTATCTTCCGGGATATACGCAAAGCAAACAATCCCAAGGGTACAAATCTTCTTGAGGCGTGACGAGCTGCCGAAGTAGTGACCGGTCTTCGCATTTATGACGTTTTTACTGCCGGGTAATCGAATGTTGACCCAACAGACAATCTTTCTTTCGGTTCCCGCCGACATTTATTCAGGAGCAAAATGACGACGAGTACTAACAGTAATTTATTGTTTAAGTACCCTGAAGAGGCCCACACTGAGATTTCGCGACACGCTGAGGTTCTAAATCTGTCGGATCTTCGGAAGAACCTTTTCAAGATCTTCCAAGACAAAAATCCAACACAAAAATCCTCAGGTTCAAACCCAGAACGGACTTTATGCGTCGGGTCACCTTAAGTCCTAATTCTATCCGCGAAACGTCCTAATCCTCTGGCCCAATGAAGAAAGGAACATCGAGCTTTAGGGCAAACCGATTTCGACCTGGCAATGAAGACACTCAATTCCGGAAGGTCTTCATTGCGATACTGCACATTTTTTTCGGAAGCAAGATAAAATGTGAATTGGCCTTTTCCTCTACACTTGATTATCACATGTTTCTGAAGATGTTTCCTGCAGTACAGTTATCATTTACGACAATGTTTTCTGTTCTCCAGGCTTGACAGTGGAAACGTGAATGGAATCCTCGTCTGGACAATTGTTTTTGTCACGTGGGCGACCAATCGACAACGATTGACGGTTTTTGTCCAACGTTTGGTGAACGAATGTTAATATAAGGCTTAGGACATTTCATAACCAAGTTGAATCTAATGAACAGTTGTATAATAAAAATGGTATTCCTGTTCTTGGAATTCTCCGGCCTTCGTTTGAAAATGCACGAGTACTTTTGAAAAATTTTAATAGAAGTGATTTCCCGAAGTATATCAAAGTTAGAATGCCTGTATATATATAAGGGAATAATATACGCTAAGTGGTAAGTTCACCGACAGGTATAGGGAATAAAAAACGTGGAATCCTTTCCTTCAGCCACGCGCAACCCGACTTAACTCCGCTAGATGGCGAACTCCCCGAAACATTTCTCGCAAACGATTGTTCGCCGCTTAGTTCATAAGTAAAGGCTATTGTCAGTCATTCGGGCGCCGGTATAATGGCTTGGGGCTTTTGTACTGTTGTTCATGAATGGCTCATTAGTAACTCAGTAAAAATAAAACCCCTTGTATCTGCTAGGTTTATCGAAGTATCGAAGCATTAGGATAAGTGACCACGAACCACATTCTAAAGGGGCCTCAATAAAGGTAAGAGGTAAAGGGTAACGAGAAGGACTCAATCTAAGGCATACGGAGTAATATTCTTTGAAGAAGTTGATCAAAAAGTAATACTTAAAGTTTACTCAACAGAGGTTATACAATCCAGAGCGGATAGAGTAAATTCCAAATACAGTAGTACATTACTTAATATGCCCACCGATTGCGATTTTACGAAAGAGTTTGGAAAATCGAAAGTCAAGTGGTTTATAATAATTAATATCGACTGCATATTTTCAATATATACCATATAAGAATATGAAGTCAAAATTCTTTTTCCAAATTAAGAATAAAAATAATTTTTTTTTTTTCAGGGTATCGCAAATCCTAACCGTTATCTTGTTTAAAATGTTATTTTGAATGTGGAAAAAATTCTCGAAGAGAAAAGTCAAAATCTGCAATTGTAGTTCCTTTTTTTTTTAAATTTTGATTTCATTATTTTCACTTCCCGACGTCTATATCGCTTGCAAAGTCGTTTATTTTTTTTCGTCACCTATTTCTTTCTCAAAATATTATCAGATGCTGAATTTCCATAAATAATGGATTTTTTTGGTTCATGAATAACTCGAACGCTTTGAGTGTTAAAAAAAATTAAAAAATTCCATTTTTCATGGAGAATTAGCATCTGATAATATTTACAGTATGAAATGAGTGACGAAAGAAAATGCGACGACTTTGCAACGAATGTAGTCGTCAGGAAGTGAAAAAATTAAATTAACATTTAAAAAAAATGGAACCACAATCGCAGATTTTGACTTTTTTCTTTGAGAATTTTTTTCCGCATTCAAAATGACATTTAAAAAAAATTACGATTGGCATTTGCGATGCACTGGAAAAAAAAAATTAATTTCGATTTTTGAGTTTGAAAAACAAAGAAATTTGACTTCATATTCTTATTTGAGATGAAAAAAAAATTCCGTCGTGATCACCTGAAAAATAATGCTAGTGGATTTGGCAGCGACGTATCACTTTAATTTCTAGAAAAAAAAAACATTTTTTACGGGGCACTCGGTATAAAAAAATATACTTTTTGATATTTTTCCAAATATATATTTTTTTTTCCACGGGGGATGTCTGAGATCGGCGAACGACGTCATAATCATTAAGTTTTGAGAGTGTCGAGCTTCAACGAACACGCACCACGCCCGTTCATCCGTACGCATAGACTAATTAGCTCAGCCTGACGCCGGACACGAGAATGTCCAATTAATCGGTCGTTAAGGCGAAAGAGTCTGACTAAGCCGACACCGCTTTTCCCATTAATGCCACACAAGCGTTTAATCGATTTATGCCTTTCCGATGCATAATTATATACGACGACGGAAGATAAAGTTAGACACCTTTTTGTTTGCTTTACCTTTGGCACTATTATTATCAGTGGAATGTGCGAAATGTGCTAATAAATTTTGTTTCTGTCACATGAAGTAGAGATTTGTAAGAGGAAATAATATAATCAATGGCAAATTGTAGAGAAAATGTTGGGAATAATTAATACTAGGTTTGATACGGAAGTTCTGTATTTATCTGGACTTTAAATCGTTGGAATTAATAGTGACGTGTAGGAGTTTGATTGAAGAAATTGAAGTTCACTTTATACCTTTCTCAAATCGGGATAGGAATTTTTTATAAATTTCAGGAAAATTAGAATCGATTGATATTTGGGATATTTAAAACCGATAAAAAATTATTATTCTTATTAAGAAATTGAAAAAAAAAATTTTGTGTCGTGCTTAAGAATTATGTTTTACATCATATCATCAGTGTTAATTTATTCTAATTCAAAAGTATGACGTTTTCGCATCTGCATTTTCGATTTGGAATTCCCCATATATTAATATATATCGTAATATAGGATGTATATATTCTTTATTTCACATTAGCTACCAGGACTGTTATTATGAGTGGAATGTGCGAAACTAGTTAATAAATTTTGTATCTGTGACACATAGTAGCAGTTTGTAAACGGAAATAATATAATCAGTGTAAAATTGCGGGGAAAATGTTAGAAATAGCTAAACACTATCTTCGATACGGAAGTTCTTAATTGATCTGGACTTAAAGTCTTTGAAGCTGAGATTAATATTGACATTCATAAGGTAGATTGAAGAAATTGAAGTTGCTAATCAGCAAAAATTGCTTTTAGAAATTCACTTCAATTTATAAATGCAAACCTGTACAAAACCTGCCGTAGAAATTTAACTGACTAGTTCCTGAAGGTATTTGTATTTATAGCAAAAAAAAAAAAAGATATACAGTAAGTTATAATATTAATCTAAGTTCATATTGTAGTATAATTTTTTTTTTTCGTTTTACAATATTTTTGCCACTATAATTTGGTCATACACAAAACCTTGCAAAAAAATTAAATGTTAATAAGCGAAAATTTTAAGAACAAAAAAATCCAATCTGCGAATGTCCAAATTTTTGGATCTCCGAAGTTGACAAAAATTTCCGAGTTCTAATTTCTTTTTGCTCATTTATTGAACTATTACAGAATTGTAAATTTATAATAGAAATATAATTTCTTATTACAAAATAGCAGTAAATTTTTTTTCGGATCGACATTGAACCCTTCACTATAATCAATTTGTAAATAAAACTTGCGAGAAAAAAAAATAAGTGGGAGTTGTCATGGAAATAAAAAATAAATAGAAAATGGATATTTGCAAATTGTTGGCTTTTATAGTCGCAATTTCCGACCCGAACTTTTTTGCTCATTTACAGGAATAAAATGAATAGATAAATATTGGCACGATTGCCACTAACCATTAAAGTTGCGTTCAATAAAAATCCAATAAATCATTGGTCTCGGTTATCAACCGCACCTGTTCCTTTCATTGCGTCTCAATGTAACACTCCACAAAGTTTTATGCACACAGTTGATTCGGGAAGCAATTGAGCAGCTTCCTCTCGAAAGTGTTTGCCTTCGTCGCAACACGAGAGCCGAAAAAAGAAAAAAAAAAGAAGATAAAATATATATATATGCGTAGAAGTAGACTACGGCGCTAAATGAAACACTCCAATTTTTTTTTACGAGTACATTTCTACAACACAATTTACCAGAAACAATAAAAATTCAACGTTTTTAAAACCATTTTCAGAGTTAGAAAAAAAAACTTCAAATACAAAAATTCAAAATGGGGCAAAATAAAACAATTCGACATTTTTTTTAAACTGCTTTTTGACAACACGATTTGACCGAAACAATAATAATACATATTTGAAACCTCCTTCAGTGTTTGAAGAAATAAAACCTTCAAATAAAAAAATCTAAATCGGGGTATAATAAAATACACCGACATTTTTTTAAAAGTACGTTTCGTCAACATAATTTAACTGAAACAATAAAAATACAACGTTTTTAGAATTATTTTGAATATTTAGGTCATTTTGAAAATTATCATATACATAATTGATGAAATATTTCATTGAATGAATTAATACATGAAATATTTCGTTCCTTCTACTAAATATTTTATTATTTTAAAAACAATTTAGTTCAACCAGTTTTACAGAATTCAACTAAATCATATAGTTCTTCTAATTATTATTTTGTTCTTAGAGTATCTTTTCTTTCCAAGAGAAGAAAAGTTGTGAAAATACGCTTAGGGTATCGTAAAAAAGCAATTTTTCGCTTGTGTTCCATTTTGCCCCGGGTTCCCCTATCATTCGACTCCATTGGGAAATCAGGGCCTTGCGGAAATGAAGAGGTCAGAGAGGGATCCTCTGCATGAAAAGAAGAAGAAAAAAAAAATTACAAGAGTAATTAACGAGTGAGACACATTGCGAAGTCGACGAGGCGTGGGAACAGCGACTATTTCGTTCCCGTGGAATAAATGAATGAAAAGGCGTGAATGCTGAACGAGACAAGAGCGCAAAAGATATAAAAAAACAAATTGAAAGAAAAAAAAGGAGGAAAGAGTCGGAGAGTTCGCTGGAGAAAAAGAAATGGAGATGAAGAGTCTATGGAGAGTGGTGTACTATATGCGTCCCACGTGCGCCAGAAAAGCCTTTCACGCGGGCCTCTTCCGTTGATATCTTCGTCGATCGGACGCTTAGAATTAAGTGCCTACCGTTAGAGTGAAAAGATTAATTTAATGACTCGAACTTCGGTACTCCCGGCTGTAATTATTCTGCCATTACGTGTGTACACACATGTATATATTTTAATATTTTCATCCATAAACACATCAATATACAAAAACTTCTATCAAATCAATGTTTATTCTGAATTTCTTGGTCGAAGGTAGAATTTTCCAGAATACGACATTAAAATTTATTAAATGGATTATTCACTGCAGCGCCAATTAAAAAACAAATTACCTGATTAACTTCATTTTTTACGGCGTGTTCTAAATATATTTTGTCATATAATAATCTATGATTTTTTATAGTGGATGGAAAGTGCTAATTTGGCATTAAAAAGAACTTCTTCAGAGGCAAAATCGGTTTTTATTCTCATAAAATCGCTATTTAGAAAAAAACTCCGTGGCTTCTGCAGTGATCTGAAAATGGTTGGATTATTTCACGTGACTTGTTACATAAATTTACTGATTGTTGTGTGTCGATTCGTCATAAAAAATCGAAAATTTTGTTTTTATTTTTCAATTTAACAAAACAGAATAATAATTATTACCGTTATGCAGAATTAATGCACATACACCCCAGGGAATTTCATCACCCAATGTTAAATACCTATAAAGCTATCTCTGGCGCACCTAACCTCAATTTTCCTGTCTATCGATTCCCCCGAACAAGCGGATTACAGTTTCGAAAAGCGACCATTTCTGCCATACTACTGAATATTCTCTCAAAATTTGAGCTTAATCTGCCGAGTAGTTTAGGAACAAATGCGCTTTAAAATTTTGAGGCGGAGGAAGAGCAACTGTCTCCCCACTTCAAAAATTAAAAACCCATTTTTTCTTAAACTACTCGGCCGATAACGTCCAAATTTTGAGAGAACCTGCGGAAGAGTGGCAGGAACCGGCTCACTCTCTAGCTCCTGAAAACTCAAAGCCGTTTGCTTGGGACAAACCTTGCACTTGAAAATTGCCATTTTTACGCTTAATTGGAAAATTGTGTTCACCCGATTATATTTTTTTCTCAGTCCTAGTCTACTAGTTTATACGTAAAAACATTCGGTAAATGTATACTGACTTCTGAAACATTTTTTACAGTAAATACTCATTGCCAGTACCATATTCCAGTGATGCGAATTACTAGTCATAGGAACTCGGTGTACACACGGAGGATAGAGTCGAGTCGTTGTGAATATTTGCCGATCACTGGCACGTAACAGAGAAGCTCTCCACGAGAGCTCTCGCACGGACACGCGAGCGTTGTTACTGACAAATTGGCAAGTAGGTAGGTCCTTGCAGCACGCCATATACCATACCATACACTTGCCATACATTCGTTGTTTTGCAGAGACGCTTCTGTCTGCGTGTGTCTATCGCCTGCAGCTTTTGCAATTGAACGTCAGCGTAACATTGCGTTTTTACCGCATTGTTTCTGTGTCAGCCAGCGCTAAGATCTCTCAAGAATGAAAGGAAATAAAAAGGCCTCGATATGCCCAAGTAAGATGTTTAATTGGATGAAATATATGGGCAACGCCTGATTAAACAGACGAGCATGTAATCAAGCACTCATGACTTCCGCCTCTTCCTTTCTTTCTTCCTTCTTTTTTATAATATTCATAGGAACTGCGAATATATACGAGGCTCCACCCAGTAAAAATTTTTTTCGATTCTCTCTGCTGCTTCTCACAATTAGCTATATTTTAATAAATATTTGAGAATTTTATTTTAGAATAAGATTTCTGAGTTGGGAGATATTTGCTCGGTTTGATTAGTTTTTTTTTTATTATGAATTTACATGTATAATTTTTCTGACAGCTGCAAATAATTTTTGTAATTAGCCAGACTTTTCTATACTTGTTATTGGAAGAATCGAAAGGTGCAATCAATATGCTTTGGATATAAAAATTATGATGATCACTGATACATCGTCAAAAATGTTCCAACAAAATTCTATCAATTGTCATTATGCCAATTTTTACACTATCCTGCACACATCGTAATCAGCTTTTCTGTTACGTTTCGGTGATTCTCTGTCTCTTATTTATCCTCAGTGAGTGAACCGAATTCGTATGACCAGTAACGCACTGGAATATCGGCCTTTCGATGAGTATATTGCACACATCGTATAGTAATTCAACGATGGCTTCTCTTGAAATATCCCACGAATCCGATTCCTCGAGAGCTCACGAAATAAAACAGTAAATACTGCGAACGGAGACGAGCAATGAATTTGATTGTATTTTTTTTTCGTGAGGTGGATGCCCCTCGCCATAACACTTCACTGAATAGCAAACAGTGATGACTGCAAATGTAACGAGAATCACATTTACATAATTACAGTACTTTTTATTTGAATATGCAATTTTTCAAGTGCGCGCGTAGGCGAGTCAGTATATGATCCATGTTTCATGAGAAAGTGAGATCATCAACATGGAAAATATTATATAATATTATACATAGTTATATATTTGTAAATTTTAGACTTAACGCATGAGATACTTATTTTGTATCTGTTATATATTATTTTCTAATGTATTTTTTTTATCCAGCAATTTTAAAACAGTTAATATTTTTTTCATCAGTTACCAATACCAGATTTGCCAAAATTTGAGCTTGTTTAAACTCGGTTTAAACAACAAAAAAACGTTGCTTATGCAATTTAATAAATAAAAACGTTGTCGCGATTGTTATCATACAATAGATTTTATGGAAAATTTTGCCTGTCGATTATCATTATTATATGAGAAGTTCTTGTCTCTATTATTTCTTATTATAACATAAATAAATTATACATCTTCAAACATATATCGAATTATAAGATTCCAATATTACAAGCGACCGATTTTTTGTTTGTTTGTTTATTTTCCAATATTTTTTCGTATTAAACACCGATGTTTCTTTTTATATCACATGTTTTTTTATGTTTTATTTTTTTATGGATCCAAAAAATGTTTAATGTGTATTTATTTTTATCCTTCGATTTATGTGAAATCCTCCAGCGAAATTTCTCTTCATCATGCCATACAAAAAAGTTTCTACACATAATAAAAAATATAAAATAAAAACCATTCATTTATAGTAGCTAATCCCTAAAAATTTCTTAGATAAGAACTGGCAAGTGCGACGATAAAAGGAAGCACGTGTTCTTGAGAAGTCGACGACTTTAACATCGACTCGATATTCGTAGATAGATATTACGTTGATCTTCGATCTTCGATCGAGCGAGACGAATCATTGGCTTATCTTATCGTCGCTCAAAGAGTAACCAGTGGACCTCGACTTCTGTTTCTCTTGACGTTGAAGGAGATGCAAAAAAAAAAAAAAACGAAGCGAGAAGGTGGAAGGATGATTGTCATGGATCGATAGAAACGATCATCACGCATCCGCATCAATCGCGTTCCCAATACCCACTTTTTCGCCTGTAGATCTTGAGCTAGAGATCTTCCTCGGTTGTTTATCGTTCGTGATCCAGTGGATCACATTCGTGATGGAAAATAATGTGCCTTTGCTGAGTGACGACGTCGTGTCTATCGTGGCCGAGAGCCGAGCCTCGAGGCGTGCTTGCCTGCTCCGCTGGAATCTGGATCGAGTGAACGTGGCGAGAGATTTTTGTAATCGCAACTCCAAACGAGAACTCTCTGTCGCTCTCATCTGTGATCGACTGCACGAAAGGCTGATCTAATATCTGGCTCTTCTACTAGGCGAAACGAATTCTTTGACCGCACGTACCATACACCGCAATATTATTACGAGCGCAATCAAATTGTTATAAAAAGTATTGTTGCAAGAACAATGATTGAAATAATCCGAATGAATGTGAGGGTCAATGATACCGACGATATTTTGTCTATATGCGAAGACGAAGATTACATAGCCTAATACTTCCAGGATTATTTTATTTCGGTATTGTTACCCATTATATTTATGGGGCTATCTACAGATGGGCATGGGGATGGGCAAAATACATGAAAATACGTAAAATACAAAATACAAAATACTTCAGGTATTCAAAAATGCAAAATATTTCAGGTATTCAAAAATACAAAATACTTTTGGTACTTCAATCCTTTGGTACTTAAAATACATTTTTAAGTACTTTTCAAAATACTCTTCAAAAAACCGTATGAAATTCAATTCTAAGGCATTGCGCATTTATTGGATGTTGTAGTAATTATTCAATGTTGTATAACACACTTCATACATGCTTATTCGTTTGTTAGTTGAATTAAATTGAGGAAATAATTGTTTTCGAGACATTTTCCCGCTTACGCAATTGACTTCAGTACGTGACGACAATATTTTCTAAATGTGATTTTTCAAGGTTTTAGAACATTCAAAACACGTTTACATGAAAATCACATCATAAAGATTCATAGAAGCAAAGCTTTTTGAGCAAGGAAAACTCTGGGAATCAAGATTGTAAAAGAACTTACTCACAGTTGTATCACACCGTTCATAAACTTTAGACTTTTTTGAACATCAAACTGTTTTTTTTTCTTCGTCATAAAAGAAACTTTCATCCATGAATCACTTCGATTACTAAATTAAATTATCACACACTTCGAGATGGTGTTGAAGATACCATTTTCCCCACCAATTCGATAATAGAATTTTTTTTACTCAGTACTGCTCATCCATTGCTCATCAAATGTCGAACAAGGTGAGGATAAGGTGAAAAAAATATGTGAACAAGGTGAGAACAAGGTGAGAATGAGGTGAGAACGAGGTAAGAACGAGTTGAGAACAAGGTGAGAACGAGGTTAGAACGAGGTGAGAACAACATGAGAACAAGGTGAGAACACGGTAAAAGCCAGCTGAATATATTCGTATCGCGTGCGCAATCGCAATTTCGGGTGTTTCCTGTTTTAGAAAGGGAAAAAAATCTCTGGAAACTTCAGTGGGAAAACTACTAGAAAACAAGAAACCCATAAAAACCAACCGGAGAAATCGCTCAAAAGATGATTTTTCGTTCACAAGGGTTTTTATTTCGGATTTCCATTTCCAGGCGTTCCAAATATTTCAAGGTATCCCGGATCTTAAAAGGCAGTGATACACTCTGAATACGTCATCGTCCATTGTTAAATGCCTATATAAATGCTGTTTCTGGCGTACCTAACCTCATTTTTTTCATTTTTCGATCCCCCGAAGCAAACGGTTCTGATTTCCGTGAAACCAGTAGCCCACCGTATTTCTCGCCGTAATTCTGCACATTCTCTACAAATTTGAGCTTTATCTACCGAGTAGTTTAAGAAAAAAAACGAATCAAAATTTCGAGGTGGAAAGAATGGAACTGACTTCCCACCTCGAAATTGAAAAACCCATTTTTTCCTAAACTACTCGGCAGATAGAACTCATACTTCGAGAGAATGTGCTCAAATACGGCATAAATCAGCTAAGCTTCTGGCTCCTCGAAACTCAAAGCCGTTTGCTAAAGAAAGCCTGAAAACAAAACAAAAGTGAGGTTAGGTGTGAAAAAGACAGCCTCATAGGCGTTTACCATCGGACGGAGAAATTTCCAGTGGTGTATGCCTCTTAAGAATACATTTTTCACAATGAAGAAAAAAAGTTTACTCCATGAGGAAGTAAAATGGGTATAGGTTAATATTATGTGTGTACACGAAACATGCAATTGGATTAAATTTAACAGTCTTTCTGAAGGAGAGCAAATTTGCTCCAATATCTATTTCTAGATATAATGTTCGGTGTCTGCCTCCAGCCATTATTTAGTAGGTATCTATGGGAGTCGCGCGTATTAGACGCCTACCAGGTAATAATAATACGTGAGTGTAATACCTCCGGTATTTTCTGTGCGGCTGCATTCACTACTTGTTACAATACACGCTCCTCGCGTATAAACATATTCGAGAGGCGAAGAACGCTGAGAAATACGTGGGTACAAAATACACTTGGATACAAAATTGTACTCGCGAGTGTTACTCTATACGTGAGCCGTGCGATCGCCTCGTACGACGTTCGTGCATGCGCCTCATTCATCGGAGTCTCTCTCAAAGTCTCTCACACCTGGATGACGATGAGAAAGAGAAGCAAACACCAAGAAAAATAAGAAGAAGACGAAGACGAGTCTCTCACGCCAACGAGCTGAGTTGTTGAAGCCGCAACCAAGTGGCAACGACCACGAGGAAAATGCGACATGCTTCATCCTTGCCCCTTCGCCCATCAGAGACAAGGAGACATGATTTGTAAAAAAATGCATGGCTTTCCAGTCGGGAATAGAATCCGGCAGACGACGTCTCGATTAATTGTCATTCATGTCGTGAAGAGGCCTCGAGTCAACGCACACCATGAATAATATTCACAGGCGTATAAGTGGAATTTCACATGGGCACCTCGGAATTCGGTGGATGTCTCAGGTGTCATTAAGAATTTTTTACATTTTCTTGCGTCATTTCGTGGAACGTGAATTAATATTAAGCCATTTTGTTTGCGTATAAAGGAAGCTTTGTGATGACGGAATTTTTTGGGAGGGGTTTTCATGTCAGGACAATTAGAACGGTGCACAATGACGGGACATGTGGGTCAGAAAAAATGTCCGTTTGTATGTCTGTGGATGTGCTTCATATTTTCTATCGCCTATTACTCGGGAACCAATCATCTGATTGGGATGAAATTTGACATTCGAGTGAAGTAGCACCTTGTTTCTGATCGGTCCAATTTTGGACGAAATACATGCGGAAATTTAGATTTCATAGCGTTTTGAATTTTTTTGAAGAAGTGAGCGATGGCTCTAACTTTTGTAAAATTTGCGATATTTTGCTGAATTGTTATTTATAGGTGCTAATATGTTTAATGGTGTTTGAGATTAAATTTGACCGCAACCGGAAGAGCGGTTTGGATTTAATTTATTTGATTTATCTTAAAAATTTGAATGGAAAAATTTGAAATGTAAAAATTGACAAATTCTAAATTAAAAAATTCCAAAGAATCAATTCGAAAAATTCTATATGTTTAGTTGATCTATTGAATGGTTATCCATCTAAAATTTCACTTGTATTTCCGGTACCAATATTGTAAAAATTTCATAATCACTCGATATCGCGTAATTGCAAAGACCAAATAAAAGCATGGTACCTTTTTTTATTTACGTGCTGTAATTTCGTAGATACAGAAGTGGTCTTGAGGTTGATCGAATATCTATTATGATACCCGCACGTAATGGTAATTGCAATAACTGATTGATAATTAGGGCGAGGGTGGATGGTTGAAGAGTCGCGCACGAGCGAACTCGCGAGGCCTCGAGGCCGGAGCGAGACGAGATATCTCGTGTAATTCCAGGGCATAGGAGTTGTTCGGTTCTTCGGGATAGGTATCCGAGAACCGCGGGGTGTAGTTCTCGATGAGAGGGCACGGCCCAGAACAGGACTTTTGCCTGGACTATAACCGCTCTCGCTCAGTTATCTCGTAAAGTGCAGGTCGACGAGAATATCCGTACCGTTAACCGTCATACGGCGAGCGAGACGGACGAATAACGAGAAAAAAGATGCAATATTTATTTTCATTTTTCATTTAATTTATTTTCATATTTTTATTTTTTTATTTGACGTTTCGAAGGTCCAATTGAATTTTCTGTATTTAAGGCGTTACACCAGCTATCTTTGGCACACCTAACCTCAATTTTCTTGTCTATCGATTTCTCCGAACAAGCGGATTACAGTTTCGAAAAGCCACCATTTCTGCCATCCTACTGAATGTTCTCTCAAAATTTGAGCTCAATCTGCCGAATAGTTTAGGAACAAATGCGCTTTAAAATTTTGAGGTGGAGGAACTGTCTCCCCACCTCAAAAATTAAAAACCCATTTTTTCCTAAACTACTCGACAGATAGAGTCCAAATTTTAAGAAAGCGTGCGGAAGGGCGGCACAAATATATCAACCTTCTGGCTCCTCGAAATTCAGACTCGTTTCTTTGACAGGGACAGAAAGCTAAAAAGTGAGGTTAGGTGATTGATAGCTAGCCTCATAGGCATTGAACATTGGGCGACAAAATTCCCAGCGGTGGATCACTGCCGCTTGCGACTCCCACATCGAAAGTCGCATGTTTCAAATTTAATAATTTCACTGCCCATTCGCGTAGTCTGTAGTCCAAGGCTTTTTAAGTATACGTTAAGGGGCTCATTACCGCGCATACGGAATTCGAAGGCAAATTCTGTAGATGTGCCAAAGTATGTATGGAAGTCCTGTGAAAAACAATGGCCTTGTATATCCGCCGGAAGTGGCGTTATTCTTTCGCTTATTGCCGCTCGAGAGCGGATAGAGGAAAGTGGTGTACGTTTTGCTTGGCAGAGGAAGCAAAGGAGTTGCTTGAACGGCTTGAATCTGAACTGTGTCTTGCTGGTGCTTCTCAGTTGCTCGCGTTGTTGCGGAATAGAGGTCCGCGCGGGCGGACAGGTCGCGGGAAAGTGAAACGTTTCTTGTATTCTCGCACTCTCGTGTAGGTATCAATGTGTAGTTGTAACAAGACACACAACGAGTAATATCCACGATATGGGAGCGAGTCTGCTTTTAATTCCTCCTGGGCGGCCCTACGCATCTCCTTATACAGGAAACCAGTCGTCCTACTTGCTCCTAAGTATTATTAACCGCAGCGAGACCGCCCCTCGATTGCCCTTTACCGGCTGCGGGTAAAAAAAAATTTTAAACCTCTTGGCGCCGATTCACACGGAACCTGACCAACTATAATTGAGTTAAGAGGCCGATTCATCGAAAAAAAGTTCATGGAACAGGTTCGAACAACAGTAAGTAGTTCACTCTTCGAAATAAGAAGAACTATACTTACTACAATTTCTTGAAGTTATTTTTCTCTCTCACCTTTGAAGGTATTTTTAACTTCCCGCGGTTGTTTATACGTGCCCTTTTATTAAAATAATTTTTTTTAAATCTCCGAATATGTATAAGCATTTTTGTGATTTTTTTACTCCCCGCCGGACACAAAATCAGGACTTGTGCGATTAGTGACGATCAGCTGATCGATGCAGTTTTTTGTTTCACGGATGTTCTTGAAAAGAGGATGAATTTTTTTTATCATGTTTGACACATAAATTGTTTATTTATGTGCACTGGTCTTGAGCTATATTTCAGTGCGAAAAACCGACTATTATATGCGAATTTGTATTATCTGTTAATTTTTCGTTTATAAATTGAAATTTGTATTTTTTTTTGTTATTTTCTATATGAAACAGAAATATTTATTAAAACGAGAGATTAGAAAATTTATTAAAACGAGAGATTAGAAAATTGAGCCGGTACTTTGCCATTCAAGCAAATGTGATTTTGGCAACATTTTATAAAAAAACAATCCATTTTATGATTATATTAATTTTTTTAAATTCACCCGAAGAATATATTCTAATTGAGGATTCTAATTAATGGTTCCAAGAACGATGTGGGCTATTGTATCATATTCTGTAAAAATATTCATAAATTTCATAAATTCATGCTTTAATTTTAGCCAACACTTTGCGACTTAAACAAATGTGCTTTTAGTAATATTTTATGACAAAAACAATGCATTCTGTGATGATATTTATTTTTTTAAATTCACCTGGAGAATATATATTATTTCGAGGATGTTGATTAATGGTTCCAAGGACGATGTGGGCTTTTCTATTGTATAGTCAGAAAAAGAATCATAAATATTTCTCGCTTTGATTCTAGGCTCCCATAGCTACTGTACGAAGCTAGCACGTCGACATAAGTTTTCGCTGCTCCGCAGTCATAATATATGACCCGGCGGTCCATTGTTTTCCATATATAAGCATAGTGCGCGATGTCTTATTTCTCTCGTGACTCTCTCGAATGCATTTTGAACTCAATCCCGTGCACACAACGCGTGCAGAAAACTATATACTATGAACTAGAATTTTCGCGAATATCGTGTATGAAAGTAAATTATTTTTATCATACTTAAAAGTGTGCGAACTTCGTCCCTTATAAGCGACAAAAATTCATTAAGTGCATTCGATTCAATGATATTCACGGACTTCTGCCATTGTTTTTCCTTTTTAATTAATTTTCATTTAATTATTTTTCTTATTTAAAATAAAATAAATAAACTTTCTCATAGTGACTGCTTTGCGAAAGAGTATTAATAAGGATGCAATGTGTAAAGTTCTACTTTTCATCCGTATTTTCCGATTGGTAGAATTTGCAGTACAAAATTTTTGACATTCTGTAATATTATTAACTTCTTCAATTTTCGTGATTATCGGTTGTGAAAGTAGAACATTTTTGCGCTTGGAAGTGTGTAAAGAACTTTATTACTTATAACCGGCAGAAAAATATGAAGTGGTATTCGATTCTATGGTATTCACGGACTTTAATCATGGTTTTTTCCTAACCTCTCAATGGATTTTCATGGGAATTAAAAAACTTGAAGTTCTCGACAATGTTCATTGATCAACTGCAAACAAAGTGCAAGAAGTGCACGTGGCCACAAGTGCAAAATCGTGCATCGTCTTCATGAAGTTTATAGAACCCCTTTCACTTTTCTACGAGACAAAGAAAACTTTCGGCTCGCCCGAGGCGTTGATGCTGATTGAGTTGAGTAGGAGGAGCGAATGATGGTAAAAAAATGAAGATGAACCGATAAACATGATTAGGCTGAAGCTTAAGGAGGTTTGGTCATCGTCGATATTATGCTCTTGTTTGTGAGTACGGTTAAAAAAAAAACATCAATTATTTGAGGCCAAGTGAAGCAGACTTCAATTATTATTTGTTTAGTACTTTTTATTAATTATTATGTTAGGGAGTAACTCAAACATATTTTTTAATTTCCACAAGGAATTTATCGATAAATAAAAAATGGTATTGAATATGATTTGCACTAGGGAAATTTAAAAAGAATTTTCAAATTGATATCTAATCTTTTTCGTGGAAATCCACATTAGGAACTACCGAATAAATATTTTTCTTTTCTTACGAAAATTTAACAATCTATAACAAATAATTATTGTCAATCTAATAAAAATAATAACAAAAATAATATTGATGACAATTTCGACTTATTTTGTATTCTTTAACCAAGACAAACTCGATTTTAAAACTGAATTAAAGTCACGATTATGTTTGGGAATAACGGAACAAATATTTTTTATTTGAATGAAATGAAATGAAAATTGCAAAACTCTTAAAATATTCAATGTATTATTTACTGCATACACTGCGCATGTACATTGCATTACGAAAACGTCGAGGAAGTTATGCTGAGTGTAGACACCCTTCAAGGCCGGATTTTCTGCAAATCCAGTAAAACCACGACATAAAGATTCTCAGTAGAAAATCGAGTTTAGCTACTTCCAGATTCTAAAAGTTACCGGACGAATAGCCAATGAGCATATGCAGAATAATAATTGTTTACAGTTGTTATGAATGATGTCACAAAAACTAAAGTGACGTTTCCGATACAACATTTTTTTTAACAAGGATTTTACCCATAAATGAAAAACAGTCTTGAACATAATGAAAATTATAAAAAATGAAACAATATTTTCAAATTAATAATCAGTACTGTTTTTTGCTGACCTTCAATGTAAAGATTGAATTTAAATAATAGGCAGACTTAATCCTTTTTTTACGAGTAGCCAATGAGCTTGCGCACAATAATAATTATTTATAGTCGTTGTGAATGATGTCACCAAAATTGAAGTCACGTTTCCGATACGATATATTTTTTAACAAGGATTTTACCTATAAATGAAAAACAGTCTTGACGATAATGAAAATTATAAACGTTAAAATGGTATTTTAATTATTGATTTTTTATTTACAGTATTCTTTTTTGCTGATCTACAATGTCAAAAAAAAATTTAATAAGAGGCAGACTTAATCTTTTTTTAACGAGTAGCAAATGAGCATGCGCACATTAACAATTATTTATAGTCGTTGTGAATGATGTCACGAAAGCAGTCGACAATTTCATGTACCATATACACAATACCATCTCAGATATTAATAACGAGGTGACTTCACGTTTTCATCGATGGATAATAATTGAAAGAGCAGTTACAAGACAGCCTAGTCATTAAGGAGGTTCGACAGAGGAAGAAAAAAATTGAGGAGGGAGCAGCTGTGCCAACAGTGCAGTAAATCATGATAGAAAAGAGTCCATTGCACTCCCACGACTACAGTGAGGGCCTTTTATGCCCCGCACCACATTTTTAACAATTTTTAAGCAACAAACTTCTGCTTTCCAGGCGTAGATAAGGTCTTTGCCCTTTTAAAATGTTGGATTCTCGACAATACGAAGAGTGCAACGCTCGGATTGATGCGGAAAGGAGAGCGACTCTATCATACAAACAGAAGGTATATATGGGGCATTCCACGTGGTTTTAACCTGGGCCAGATCCTTGACCTTTCCGATCGGGTTGACAATTTTTTATACCATTGATGTAACCCTGAAAAACACTCGTTTAATTTTTTTATTCGTTTTTACACATTTCTAATTATCTAAGATTTTTTAATAAAAAATTATTAAACCTTCTTAAGATGTGAAAAAATTCTGAAATTTTTTTTTTTAATAGTTAAAACATTTTTTAAACTTTGATCTTACTTCCTGTTTTAACAAAAATTTATTCTTTTATTAGAAAATCTTAGAAAGACTTTATTAGAAAAAATTTTGATTTGCAGCAGCTAAAATATTTTTGTGTGCAACACATGATTTTTCGGATTTTTGTAAATAAATGTATATCTATTTTTTATTTAAAGAAAAATTCAAAATCTTGTGTTATATACCAAAAAAATTAGCTGCTGCCTACAGTGAAATTGTTGGGTTTTTAAATTTATATATTTAATTTTTTTGTTGGCCAAAGGCAGAAAAAATGAAAGCCTTCCAACTTAAGGTCAATTTCCAAATATTTGAACTTTTCGCAAGCAGACATTTCAAATTTTTTCATAATTTAAAAATGTTCAGATCGATATTTTGCTCAAAAAAATGGTAGATAATTAGAACAGTAAAAACGAAATAAAAATAGAATAATTCGTGCTTTTTAGAGTTATGTCAATAATATAAAAAAATCCGGACCCTATAGGAAGGGTCAAGGGTCAGACTCAGGTCGAAACCACGTGGAATACCCCATATAAGTCTCTTTACTCCCGCACAATTCCTCTAACCGAAGCATTATAATCCTCCGCTCGAAGCTGTGTCGAAGATTCGATACGTCCTATCGATAACTGAACCCAGCAAATTTTACTGGGAAGTGTGTGTTTGGGATATATCAGGTATTCTCTGTCAAACAGTCCTTTTCTGTCACGCCCCCTATGATAATTCATGCGTCAGAAATTTTTTTTTCTTTCACGTTGACTGACTTTTATCAAGAGTCGCGGTAGCGACTCGACGCCAAATAAAAACAAAATTTATAATGCATTTACATGTGATTTATTAACATTTTTCAAAATTATATTACTCAGACAAGCCTTTTTGATATTAAGTGGAAATGTAAAGGTCGTTCCATTTGAAATATACTATTAGATTCAATACATATTTTCTACTTGTATTTCTCATGGGATATTTTCCCCATTCAAACATTATACATTTGAAAAAAAATGTTTCAGGTCCTGACATGCTTGAAAAACCGACATTTACTTTTTTAAATATTCCAAACTGCTACAACTTTTGAACTTTTGCGAATCCCATTTAAAAAAACATATTGAAAATTCAACATTCATTTACAGAATTTGAATAAAATGTCTCATGTAAATAAAATGTGTCCTTGCGAAAAAAAAAAATATTCTCGTTCATTTTGCCGTAAAATGTAGCCCGCAATTGCACGAAAAATTCGGAAGAAATTATTATCTCGTGGGCCACGAAAAAACGCACGTTTTCGTTCTTTACAAAATATTGATACGATTGAGCGTTCCGAAGATATTACAGGTCAAGTGAAAAATTAAAAAATTGCATATTTCGCTAGAAAAAAAATACGAAAAAATTGAAACTTGGTGTATCTATTATAAACATTAAACCCAATTTTTAGAAATTTTTTGGGATTTTTTTTTTTTTTGTCGTTGAAATACCGTGAAATGCCTCATATACAAGTGCCCGTTTGGTGCATGTTCCTCCACATTCGAAAGTACAAACACGTGTAGGTGTATCGTACGTGCTCTTACGAACATAACCACCGCGCGGCTTATCCGCACGTCAGATCGTTTCGTCGTCGAGAGGAAAGGTTTTTCGTCCGCTTGGAGCGCAAAATTGCTTCGAAACAGTATCCGTTATATACGCAGAGAGCGTAGGGTTAAAAAGTGCCGAGCATTAGAGGTTGAAAACGGTGATTGTGAGGCTCAGAGAGCGGTCATTGAGAAAGAAGATAGTAGGTTCTAGCGCAAGCTACACCTGCCTTTGCGAACTCCTCTTGTCTCCCCATTTCTCGTCTTTAACCTCGGCAAATAAACACACACACAGACTTGCAAAATATACTTCAGTACAAGTGCATAGTATATGCGAGAGTCAATAGATAAATAGTCCCAGTGAAATTTATATCCATTCCACTTATTTATTTTTATGTTCAAAGCTACAATTCTCAACGTGGCTAGTTTATCTAAATAGATCTTGATTTTATGTCTTCGAAGGTAATAAAATCCTCTCGTAAAGTATCGAAATATCGAAAGCCACCTTCCCAGCGTTCTGATTGGTCGTCGATGGCTTTGACATAGAGCCAAGTTCAGACTGTTATAATCGCTGAGGGATCACGTTTGGCGCGCTTTTTGAATTGTTGTTTTTTCGCAGTTGTGAAATAGAGTATATTTCCCTTCCGAAAAGAGATTTTCTTCTCGTTCTTTCATTTTTCTTCGTAAAAAAACAAACGTGGCACAACGAAAGCCGATTATGTCGAAACACTGAAGAGGAATAGAGTCACGTAGTCACGAATCGTATCAACAAGCAAATATCATGTTTAGCTGTAAGAAGAGACAAATGGAAGGAAGAAAGTGCAAGCATATCTGAAAATAAGTTTTTTTGCCGGCAAAAGTTTTTTTTTTATATAAAGTAGCTTATTTTAATAAAAGTTGATTCTGTCTTTGAAGGCAATGAAATATTATTGAAAATAAGTTTTTTTAGCCAACGAAATGCTTCGATTTTTATTATTATACGTTTTTTGAGCCAAAAAGTTTTTTCAACTCTTATTATTATAATTTTTTCAGTGAACAAGATTTTTCAATTCTTCTTATTGTAAGTTTTTGAGCCGACAAAAATGTTCAATTTTCGTTTTTATACTTTTTTGTGGCCACCAAATTTTTCAATTTATTTTTATCACAAGTAATTTTAGCTAAATTTTTTTTAAAATTCTCCGTTGGCCACACCATGAAAGGTTATTAGCAAAATATAGAGAAATACACGCACAGCTCTGCAAAATTAATTTCACTATTAATAATCCAAGGGAGAGGCAAAAAATAATTTTTTTTTACTCAACTTTTTTTAGTAATGTCCAAAGCTACAATTTTCAACATGGGTAGTTTATTTAAATAAAACTTGATTATATTTTCGAAGGCAATAAATTATAATTTAAAAAATATATTTTTCCCCCCAATATTTTTTTTTGTTTTCTTCAGCCAACGAATTTTTCATTTCTGTATTTTTCAAACCAGTAAAAATTCTTCAATTTTATTTATAATAATCATTTCTCAACCAACTTGTTAATTGTTTTGTATAATTAGGTTTTTCTAAACCAACAAGTTTTTTCATTTTTATGTTTCTAAGCCAACATTGTTTTTTTTAACAAACAAATTTCTTGTGTTCTTAAGCCAACAAAAATGTCCAATGCTTAAATGACTAAAGCATAAAACGCTGCGAGGAAAATGTTGAGAAATTCAGTGATGCAAAATATACGTCAGTATTAATGCATAGTATATAAGAGAGGCACCAAATAAATAGTACGAGTGAAATCGCAAGAGGCACATTCAATATACATTTACCAGACGCTAATTCGATCTAATCACTCGACAAGGTCGACTATTAAGTCGATTGCGGGGGTGAAACCGAAGCCACTGCCAGTCCGATTCAATTTATTTACCATCTTGGACTGTAGTTCGTTACTCTCGGATTCGATGCGCCTCTTAGAAGCGTGAGACGCATTTCACACTTGTGCTAGAGTTTCTCAATTCGAGAAATAAGGTCGAGATTAATACTCTTAGAAATTGACTAAATTAATCAGTCGGTTAAATATATAAGAAAATTAAATTTATTCAGACGTTATTAACAGTTACCAACAGACAGAAATTATGGCCCAATTTAAATATGAAGTTAGAAAAATAATTACCGTATATATATAATTACGAAAGTATTGAATCTGAGGATTGAAATAATTAATAAATATTCAAATACCATTAAGACTTTACCATTCTAAGTTCATAATTATTCTAACAAGACGAAAATTCTCTGATTAGCCATTTTAACAGTCAAGCCGATGTTCAAAAAAAATTTTTAATGTTAAACACTTACATATAAAAATCGTTCAAATATATCACTTCTCAATTTCTGACATAATTTCTTTTTTTCATTAAAAAAAAAATGTAGAATGCATTTATAATCAAATGCAATCGTTCACTTTTTTTAAAATGATTATGTTCGGACTATTTGCAGAGCTACATCACTTATTATAAAAGTAATAAGTAATGAATCTGACTTTCATTATCCATTTTTCAAATGACGGGTTAAAAACGGTGACGCATTAAAAAAAATAATGCATTTTTCCAACTCTGCTCAAAGTAATTCAAGTACATGCACTGTACAAACTTTCCACGAACTTTTACTTCGACTTCTTGTACTTGAAGTACTTTCAATAAACTTGTACTTAAATTACTTTTAAAGCCGGCCTTCTTTGAGTACTTGTACTTAAAGTACTTTAAAAAAGTCTTCTTTAAGTACTTGAACCTAAAGTACTTTAAAAAACGCCTTCCTTAAGTACTTGTACTTAAAGTACTTTCAAAAAACGTCTCTCCCAAGTAATTGTACTTAGGTACTTTTGAAAAACGTCGTCATTAGGTACTTGTACTTAAAGTACTTTAAAAAGACGCGTACTTTAAGTTGTACACGTATTTTAAAAGTACTTAAGGTACTTTTAAAAGACAGTTATGTTTTTGAAAAGTACTTAAAGTATACGTTCTTTAAAAGTACTTGAAGGACAAATACTTAAAGACATGTACTTCAAGTATTTTTCAAAAACGTATACTTTAAGTACTTTGTTCAGTACTGGTAGAAACATATTCTCATAGAAAACATTGATTGTTTCCTGAATAATTAACCGAATTTATTGTGCTTATCGGAATTTCCGTTTGGTCCAGTCGGAATATTCTTGTGGCACTACGTAATCATCGCCGCTAAACGATAATCGCAGAGGCAGAGAAATTAGTTGTTTCTTAATTGCATATTGAAGCGTGTACACTCGACGGCTTATACTTATCCCGTTTCCTCGTCTCTGTTCTCGGTCGTGAATGCGAATAAATGCGATGCCTCGTGTGTGATATCTCAAGTAGGAAAGGTGTGAAAGTGCACAATGCACGCTAGGAATCCGAGTTTGTCGGGTAATTGGTTCGTGGGCAGCGCAGTATTGCGTGCATATCGAGGTCGTGGCTAGTTATTAAATTGGAAAGGCGCGAATATCACGTGCGATTGAGATTTTTCACGCTCGAGTTTGCGACCTTGTCGATATATGCTTTATTAATCATTCGATAGCGTCGAGTATCTTCGCTATTTGTTCTTATAGCCATTTGTAGAGAGTCCAAACATAAAGCGTCGTCTTGTCTTGTCTTACGAGTCCTCATCTCAATTAATCTATTAGGTCAGATTAAAACGACATTTAAAACAAGTTATTTTTACTTTCCTCAAGCTAGTTCCTTAGCTGACTATATTATGCTCAAGAGATAGTGATATATCACTAGGAATTTCATCATTCGATGTTAAACGCGTAATTCAACATTGCACGACCTAACCTTACGTTTTCGATTTACGCTTCTGTATAGCAAATGACTTTGAGTTTCAAGGAGTTAAAAGGTTAGCACAAATGTGCCGTACTTCCGGACATACTCTCAAAATTTGAGTTCATTCTGCCGAGAAGTTTAGGAAAAAAGCGGTTTCGAAATATTCAGGTGGGCCGCGGAAAGGGCCACCTCGAAATTAAAAAACGTCCTTTTTCCCAAACTACTCGGCAGATAGAGCTCAAATTTTGCAAAAACATGTAAAAATATGGCAGGAATGGGCTGAGCGTCTCAATCCTTAAATTTCGTAGCCGTTTGATCTGCAGTTGCGAAAATAAAAAAAGTGCGGTTAAGTAAAATTAGGTTTCGACTCAAACTCCAACTTGAATTTGAACTTTTTTTTTTAAATATCAAGGTAAGATGTTGTGTGGTTCTTAGTGGGTACAAATCTTCACAACCTCCCTTATTGTCTCAGAAGATTTTCCAAAATACCTAAAAAAAAAATTAACCATAAATTCGATCCTTCCCTACAAAAAAAAAAATCAACCCAATATTGGTAAAACTTTAACTCCCAACTTATATATTTTAACTCAAATCCGAAAACAATTGATCATGTTTTATCTCATTTTCAGGATAATTATAAACAATATTTTTTTAGCCGATACTTGACTATGAATTGACATGCAAATATTTTTGCATGAGAGCGAAAACGAGAGATAAAAGTGAGTGACTCTATAAAGCGTCGAATGTACACGCTTCAATATGCAATCAAGAACCAGCAAATTTCTCCGCCACTTCGATTATCGTTTAGCGGCAATGATTACGTAGTGTTACAGAAATATCCCAAGTGGACCAAACGGAATTTCCGATAAGTGCACTAAATTTTGTAAATTATTTAGGACTTTGTGAAGACAATTTATGCTTTCTATCAAAATGCTCTGCTACAAATTTCAATAAAAAGCATTTATTTGGAGTTAATTTTCCTTTGAACTATATTCCGATAGTAAATTCGGGAAATTAATCAGGAAATTATTAGCACTGGTTACAGTGTTTGTTTAATCGTTAAATTACTGATAAACGAGGCTTTCTATCGAAAGTCTTGTTATCGCAATGATAATTGCTTTCTCCGTATGACGCCTTGGACAATTTGGTCGAAAAATTAGTGGATGACGTTCTTTAGCAACAGGCAAAACACTCCAATCCGGAAAGAGACAACTGCTTTTGCTTTCTACTAACGGGACCGTCGCGATAGTGCTATCAAAACTTGGCAGTACTTTCTCTGACTCCGATTTTTGTCACCTCTTGACTCCCCACTTAGGCAAATATTTAATTACAATCTTCAAGCGAATATTGTAATTAATTAGCTATCGAGATATCGACGATCAAATCGTTTAATTAATAGGCGTGCACTTCCTATTTAAGCTGAAGTGTGCGAAGTTTATTTCTCGATCTAGATATCACAACAACAACAACACAATTTTCCAGTTTCAAAAAAGCGAAGTTTTTTTTCCATAAAATAATAGATAAACAAATAAAAAATATGATATTCAATTTCCGGAAGGAAAAGTATTTCTCTTAAAATCTCGAATTAATTACAATCTTCTAGTGAGTATTGTAATTAATTAGGTATCGACAAGCGAAACCGTTTAATTAATGGGCTGCTTTTTGTATTTAGGCTAAAGTGCGAGAAACTTATTTCTCGATTCAGATATCAATTGATTAAAAGGTAAACACCATTCACCAGTTGCAAGAAGTTGAATTTCTTTTTCACACAATAATGATAATAAATGATATCAATTAATTAAGGGCAAACCGACAATTTTCAGGTTCAAAAAATTGAAAAAAAAAATCTTAGAAGTAGTAGTTGAACATATTGGGAACACGATATTAAATTCCCAGAAGGAAATTGCTATTTTTTTCTATATTATTGTGAATAGGCGTGATATTTTTTTGGTTGTTGAAAGTTTAACCGCGACTTTTTTTCAAATACGAGTTGAGCACGATTTTGAAATAAATTTTATTCGCAAATTAATTACAATATTTTAAAATTGATTGTATTTTGAAAATCAATTACAATATTCGTAAATTAACGTCAATATTTGCAAATTAATTAGAATATTCGCTTGAAGATAATTGAAACTAATTTTGAAAAATGACCTTAATTAATTTAAGAAATATCAGAAGGCTGTAGACGGATATTAATTTGCGACATGGCGAGAAGAACGAGGCTGAAGTGAGGAAAGTGTATACCACTTTGAGAACGCTTTGTAATAAAAAGCGTATCATCAGATTACCAGGAAACTTGAGATCCGTGAGTGTGTATCTACTCTCTCACACCAAAGAGCCACGAGATCTCTGTAACTCCAGAATCTCAGCCTCCTGTGTGTGGTTTACGAGCTTTAAATACAGGTTTTTAACTGGGATAGTTATAAGTGTGTAGACAAAACCATTGTATCATTTTTATTTTTTTATCTCGACACAATGAATAGGAATGGCAGGTGAATAGCTATTTATCAACGTGGTTTTGCAAATTTACGTTTTGCAATCTAAGAATATTTTTTTTGTTCATCTTTGTGCATTTAAATGTTGCAAATATTTTTATTGAATTATTAATGATGATTTTTTTTAGACATAACTTTTTTTCTTGAGGCCACACACAATTTGTTTTTTTTCGCTTGCATCAACATTTTGCATTAACATATGCTCACGTGGATTAAAAAGCGAATAAAAACAATCTTTATTTGGAAAGTCCTCAACCAAACTATTCTTAAATCAATTGCTTCATTTCAGTGCAATTAATCTGTGTTGATTGTGTAAAATTACGTAAAACAGAAATTTGCTTTTTATTAAATGGCGAAATACTATATTTGCATAAAACTTTTAGGTCATTGGTGACTGAACGTTTTTATTACATCATGTGGATTAAAAGTAGACTCAAAACAGGATTTTAAGTAGAATCATTTTTATTCAGAAATCCAACAAGCAAATTTTTTTTTCTTCAAACAATGACTGTATTTCAATGTAATTAGCTTAAGTCGTTTTTCTAAAATTCCATACAACAAAAATTTCCCTTTTTTCCAAAATAAAAATAGAAAAATCTGACATTTGCATTAAACTTTAAGGTCGTCGTCAACTGGAAATGAGATTTCTGCTTTCCTGCGTCTAATATCGATGAAATAAGAGAAAATGTCAACTCAACTTTTAATTTCTATAAATATATTCAAGTATGCAATAAAAACTTCACATATTTGCATGCGCGTTTTTATTACTTTACTCCGATATGTATTAAAAATTGAGGAAAAATATCATTTGGAGTAAAAGCATTTTTATATATTATTTTTTAATTAATGACGTTATTTTAATATAAATAATTCAAACCGATTTTTTTAAGTTGCATAAAATAAAAGATTTTTTTTATAATGAAAAAATCTGACATTTGCATAAAACCTTAAGGTCGTCGGTAACTGGAAGTGAGATTTCTGCTTGTCTGCGTCTAATATAAATGGAATAAAGCTTCGTCGATGACAATAGGTGACATGAAAACGTCGAGTGTAAAGCGACATGTGTATATTTCTCGAGCTATCGTCGTGCCGCTTTTGTAACACGACTCGAGCGGAAAACTCTTGGAGCAAACACCGTAAAACGTGACTCGTGCTCGTATACATAAATACTTAACCATTGCGACGCAGTTGCTCGCAGGCCTTTGCACCAAATGCTGTATAACTAAAGCATTTTTTAAAATAAGCAGCCAGTTACATTTTCACTCACAGAGGGGAACGAACAGCTAGCGCGCTTTGTGTTTTTAACCCTCACAGCTGCGAAATATGATTAGAAATTGGTACGCATAAATTTCCATAAGAAAGCTTTCCAAAAATCGGAATATTGCCGGATTAGATAATCATACCGAAAAGATTGAAGTAATTTAAAAAAAAATTTATGTTGGAAAATATCCCTCTACATTACAAAAAAAATGTTCCGCCGCCGTGCACAAGATGGTAGCGCAGGCAGTCGACTAAGCGCACGGAGTGGCTAAACGCACAGAGTGGCTAACCTCACGGAGCGGCTAAGGTGAAAAAATGGCTAGAATCACGGAGTGTCTAATATCACGAAGTAGTTACAGTGACGGAGTGGGTAAAGTCATGGAGTGGCTAAAATCACAGAGCGGCTAAACTCACTCGCATTAGTATCGTAAAAGTACTTTACGATACTAGAAAGATAAGACTTTTTTTAACAGTGTAAGTTTGCAGTACGGGTCAAAATTGAGTATCGTAATCACTCGAGTTCAGCGGCAGGGATACACCACTTGGAATTTCTCCCCCCAATCTCCAACGCCTACAGATACGTCGCACTCGCACGTAACCTCACTTTTCAGTTTTCCAGTTCTGCCAAACAAACGTCTTTTAGTTTCGAGGAGCCAGAAGGTTACCCCGGAAGATTTCTGCCACCCTTACGCACGTTCTCTCAAAATTCAAGCTATATCTGCCGAGTACTTTACGGAAAAATAGGTTCTTAAATTTCGAGATGAGGAGACAGTCGCATTTGCTCCACCAAGAAAATTTAAATCGTATTTTTTCCTAAACTACTCGGCAGATTGAGCCTAAATTTTGAGTGAATGTGCAGAAGAACGGCAGAAATGGGCTTAATTAATGGCATTTCGAAACTCCAATCTATTTGTTCGAGGGAATCGAACAACAGAAAAAGTGAGGTTAGGTGCGCAAGAGATAGCCTTATAGGCATTAAGCATTGGACGATGAAGTTCCCAAAGTGCATTACTGCCTCTTAAGAACAGTTTATCGTAAGACTATCGTACGGAATTTTTTTTTTTGACAAGGGGTGAAAATGGGGATTTATGCACATGAAATAAAGCACCACTTTTATTTTTTGAAAGCTTTACACTTTTGTGGGCTCTTTATTGTCATAATATTAAATATTTTACTGTAAATATAAGTAGCCTGTTATTCTTTCGCTTGCAAAGGGGAACGTAGAATGGCGGGGGTTGCCACCCTCCCCCTCCCCAAAGTTTTCAACCCTCCACAGAGCCAGCTATGATTCAGAGCTGGCACGCATCGATTTCAACGAGGGGAATGGCAACTATATAGTTTCTCGTCTGCAACGCAGACGGAATAGCCGAAGAGATAGTACATAGGGCGTTCCGAGCCGGAGACATAACCCCAAAGAGCTACTGCAACTGCTGCTGTGCAGGCATCGATCGCCAGGCACTGCCAGAGAGACGGAGAGCACCCCCCTTTACCCTACCACTATAAAAGTGCGGAAAAAATTAAGAAATACACATGGGGTGTCTCGTAGCAACACAGACACAGACGCCATTTTTTTCCGCGTTGCTACATCGTTACAGTTTTGTTACATAGTCGTATCGAACAAACTGATGACTTTTATGCACATATTTGAACGATAAAACTGAGTGGCAGGAGAGAAAATAAATTAAACGCCTCGTAATTTATCTTGAGATTTTTTTTTCATTTATATACGCTTATAGTAATTTTTAGTGTAGAAATGTATGGAATTTCTAAATATAAAATTTGACTGACTTTCTGCGCTAAAACTTCTATACATAGATATAAACTATCATCCACATTTTTTCTTCCTCATAATGACTTATTTTTGTGAATTTCTTTTTTCATTCCTGAGATTCATAAACGACTTTGGATTTCATACCAAAATTAGTTTAACGATTTTGTAAAATTTCTGTTTTTACCAAAAATGGTCTAAACTTTAGATAAGTAAGTAATGACGTTTGGTATCCCATTTGGTAAAGAACAACTGAGACGTCGAAATTTTATGGAATACTGAATTAATTTAAACGTATTAAACCAAAAAATTGCAAAGTTAGGCCTTGGACATTGCTTTTGGTTTTACACTTTTTACACAGCATCCTTGAAAAAGATGTAGAATAAGGAATCAATGTACAAGGCTGAACTTTGCAGCCTTTTTTTGGTGTTTCAAAAATTCGTGGCCTACAACAAGTACTTAAATATGATTTTTTGCATGACTTGTTATTAAAAGCCTTAAGACTAAGTCATGTCATTAAAACAGTGGCCAGTGGGCAAGAAGATAATGAACGGATAGGACAAGCATTATCACTTCCGGTTTGATTTCGGCTCCCAGCTTCCTATCAGTCTCTTACAATATATGCTATACATGAAACTTATTTAATCATAAGCCGCTTGTCCGAGTAAGTAAATGACGTTTGCATTTTGTAACTATACTGTTAGCGCAATCTCGTACAGCTTTGAGATATGCCTCGCGAAAGTTGGCTCGAATTCACGATGATCGTGCCATCAATTATAATCCAACCTTTGAACGCGCTGCGATAGACAACACGAATACTCGTGTGTTTTCCACGAGTCAAGGACAAGCAATTAAGCGGAGAGACTAGCAGGCGCATCAGAGAAACAGTACTAAAGTATTTCGTGCGGCATTGATGGAAATAGAATGGCGAGGTTTCGCGATTCCTGAGAGAGTTATATCGAGAATCTAGCGATTCGACTTGTCGTATCGATATCGTTGATCGTGCGCCACCGATCGTATGTCTAGCAGTCGCTCGACCAATCCACGCATTGTATATGGGGCATTCGCTTTCGAATGATTTGAAACTTGTCAATCCTAACAAAAATTCTAACCTTGTTAGATTACGGGATTATGCCAAAAGTGCACGGTTCGTGCACGATTAGTGCATGCTTCGTATATGGGGCATTCGGTGTCAAACGATAAAAAATTTGACCCCTGAAAAAAATTCCAGCTTTGTTAGATTACAGAATTATGCCAAAAGTGCACGGTTCGTGCACGATTAGTGCATCCTTAGTATATGGGGCATTCGGTGTCAAACGTTAAAAAATTTGACAACCATAATGAAAATAAAAAATCTGTCAGATTACAGAATTTTGGTGAAAGAATAGTCCATGCATTGTATATGGGGTATTCGGTGTCGAATGCTAAAAAATTTGACAACCCTAACAAAAATTCCAATCTTGTTATAATATGCCAAAAGTGCACGCACTAAGCGTAACGATTAGTGCACGCTTTGAATATAGCGTGTTCGGTGTCAAATGGTAAAAAATCTGACAACCCTAAAGAAAATCGAAAATTCGTCCGATCACAGAATTATGCCGAAAATCAGATTACATACACACCACAGTATATATAGGGCATTCAACTTCAAATGGTCAAGGAGTCGACACCTCTAAAGGAAATATGGAATTCTGTCTGCTTACTGAATTACAACAAAAGTATAGTCCCTGCATCGTATATAGGAGATTCGGTGTTAAATAGTGAAAAATTAACAATTTGATACAAAGATTGAAATTTTGTCAAATTTTGGTAAAATTATGTAATTTGACATTATTTCTATTTTTTTTACCATGGTCAACTTTGCGATTGATCGAAACCACATGGAATGCTTTATGTACATATATCTATGTATAAGAAGTACATGGGTTAATATAATGTTGCGGTGAAACGCGACTCCCGATAATGTGCACACGTGCCAGACGCGCTGCTGTCTCTTATCGATTGGCGAAGGAGAGGCGACGAGGCGGAGAGGGCACCGACGTCGGGACGCCCCGACGTCCACGCGTTGCGCCCCCGACAGACCTGTTAGAATTGTCTGGAAACCATGTTTGGGTTTCACGAAACCTTCTAAAGGTAAATGAACTTTTTTTTTTTTTTTTCATCGCCCAAACACAATCAAAAATATAAAAAGTACTAAAGTACTGTCCATAAAGTTATATTATACTTCAATAACTGCACTTAAAGTATTGTACTTCAAGTACTACACTCGAATTATTGTACTTAAAATATTGTACTTATAGTCTTCTACTTGAAGTACTGTAATTGACGTATTGTACTTCAAGTACTCCACTTGAATTATTGTACTTAAAGTAATGTACTCAAAGTATTGTATTCGAAGTACTGTTCTTAAATTATTGTACTTAAAGTACTGTTCTTTGCGTACTATACTTAAAGTAATGTACTTAAAGTATTGTACCGAAATACAGTACTTCAAGTACAATACTTCAAGTACTGCACTGGAGTACTACTTGAAGTATTTTACTTGCAGTAGTGTTCTTGACGTATTGTACTTGAAGTACTGTTCCTAAAGTATTATATTTGACGTATTGTACTAAATAAGTTCTATATACTTGAAATCCGCTCAGCTGCGATTTCAAGTATTATTATCTTCAGAACCATTGTTTATTTTGCTATTGACTTTTCGATCTAATAAATAAATAAAAATGTTGATATATTTCTTCACTTTTCATATGATAACATAGACAGAAATTTTCTGGTTTAGAATTCATTATTGTTATTTTGTTGTGTAAAAATTTTCAGTCAACATTTGATTGCTTTTTACGTATTTCGAAAAATCTTTATTAACAATGTAAAACGTATGTGGGTCGAAAGAAACTCGGACAAACTTTTGTTAAGTCTCTTTGAGCAAATAGACCGACGTTAGAATAATACTTTGATCGGCTGTCGGTGAAAAAGGCCGATTTCAAAGAGCCGGACAACGAGCCCGGTTTAATTAACCGTGTCCACAGATCGCAGCCTCGATCTAAACCGATGACGCGACAAACTCTCAGAGCGACATTCTCTGTCGATGGGCTGCCGTAAATATATACACGCGCGCACCTACTACGCATAATAATATAATGCAGCTCGGCTAGCACGAGTGCACAATGAACTGCATTGCGCTTATACGCAATGCGGAGCGCATAATGGCGCAGCGACGTCGACGACGACGGCTTCGACGTGTCCACGGATGCGTGGTCGGCGAGTGCACGTTTTATGACGCGGGTGCGACCACTTCTGGAATCCAGTGCTAGCAATTTAAGAAAAAAATGAATTTACTTCTTTATTTTTGCTCCCTCACAGAGGAATTTTAGTGAAATTTCGTTTTTTCGAGATTTTTATGTCGGTACATTCAAAATAGTAAAAAAAAAAATAAATAAAGCGAATCGTGGAATTTGCAAAATTATGGCGAAAGAATAGTTAATACATTATATATGGGGCATTCGGTTTCAAATGGTCAACAAATTGGCAACTCTGGGAAAAATCGGAATTATGTTAGATTACAGAATTATGCCGAAATTACGCGCAATGTATATGGGGCATTTGGTTATATGACGCGAAAAAAAATTGAAGTTACTTATTTATTTTTGCTTCCTCACAGAGGAATTTTAGTGAAATTTTGTTTTTTCGAGATTTTTATGTCGGTACATTCAAAATAGTCCAAAAAGAAAAAAACAAAGCGGATCGTGGAATTTGCAAAATTATGGGAAAAGAATAGTTGATACATTATATGGGGCATTCGGTTTCAAATGGTTAAAAAGTTGACAACTTTTAAAAAATATCGATATCTTGTGAGATTACAGAATTATGCCGAAAAAATGGTGCACGCGTTGTATATGGGACATTTGGTTTCAAATGGTCAACAAATCGGCAACTCTAGAAAAAATCGTAATTCTGCTAGATTACCGAATTATGCTGAGATCATTACATATGGGACATTCGATTTAAAGTTGATAATTAAAATTGAGAAATTTTTGTTGTCAGATTACGGAATTGTGCTAAAATTACGCGCAATGTATATGGGACATTCGTTGATATGATATGATAAAAAATATTATTTTCTTGCCTGAGAAATTAATTCTCGAAACGTCGGAAATATTTGTAAATGGGAGATTTGCAGAGCAATAACTGTGGGATTAGTGATTTTTCATAAATTTATATATGCAGATTTATTTTTAAAATATATGCCTGCGTAGTTCAAGGAAGAAAAATTGTATTATTAATGATAATTATTTTGTCCCAACAGTAAATTAATAATTCTACAACTATTTTCCATTTTATTTGAAAATCCGTTGCGAATCCTAACAATTAGAAAATAATTTTATCATGAATTTGTGATTAATAAAAATATGTTCTACTTACAAAAAAAATCATTACAATTGTATCAGAGAAGAGATTGTTAAATATGTCAACAAATGAATAATTTTCAATCATCTCGCCTTGTCAAAAAGTAACTGATGAGGTCTGTCGTTGAAATAGATAGATTAGATGTTAAATGGTTCATCAAATTAATTTTCTTGCCAGTGAAAATAATTCGTGCAAAGCTTTTTGTTATAAATTACTGAATTCTTATAATTATCCACTGATATTGCAATTGATATTATTAATAATTATAAAATAATTATTTAACCATAACAAACGGTAGTACCACAATAAAAATATGTCATAATTATAGTAAAATCATTCTGCATTATACCAGAAAATTAATTATTAAGTTTCTCAGTGCATTAATAATTTCCAATTATCTTGTCTATGGTCAAAAGGTGTCTGTCAAACCTTGTCTTGAATACAGCTAGATGAGACATAAATGAAAGTGAATTCGCCATCAGCCGATCCCTGGAAAGGTCTTAAGCTATGCCATTTCCCTTATAGCGTAGGTGCACGATAATTTTATAATTTCATTAAATCCCCATCAATATTATTGCAATTAAAATAATTACAAAGCAATTGCAGAACTATTAATAATTTACTATAAGAAGAAAAAACATGTTCTATTTGCAGTAGAATTATTCTGCATTACACTAGAAAATAAATAATGAAGTTTCTCATTGAATTAGCAATTTCCAATTATCTCACCAACGTTCAAAAGTCATCTGTCTCTAACCCCATCATGAAAACAGCTAGAGAAGACATAAATGAAAGTGAATTCGCCATCAGTCGACCCCTGAAAAGGCCTTAAATTGTGCCATTTGCTTTATAGCGTAGATGAACGCTAATTCCATAATTTCGTTAAATCCCAATCATCATGCATTAACATTGCAATTGAAATAATAATAAAATAATTGCGGACCTATAACTAATTGTACTATCACAATAAAAAATATAATATTTACATGAGAATTATTCTGCATCATACCAGAAGATGAATTATCAAGTTTCTCATTGAATCTCTTTCATTACACATCAACATTGTAATTAAAATAATTACACAATAACAGTGCAACTATAAAAAATTGTACCATCAGAATAAAATATATATTCTATTCGCAGTAAAATCATTTTGCATTATATTAGAAACTGAATCATCAAATTTCTCAGTGAATTAATAATTTCCAATTATCTCGCCAGCGTTCAAAAGTTATCTGTCAAAAGACGCTGTCACGAAAACTGCTAGATAAGACATAAAAGAAAGTGAATTCACTTTGTCGACCCCTGGAAAGTCCTCGAGCAGCATTTCCCCTTATACGTCACAAGTTGCCCTTTTTTTTCCAGTCAAACATAACGAATAGTGAAATTTACCCTGGAGCATGTTGTGATCATTCTCCTCGTCGGCAAGGCAGCGCACGTTGTTGATGGACGACGACAGTAGACTCATATTGCCTCAGAATCCAGTTGCCCGGTCTCAACAAAATTCCTCGTAAAATTCCCTGCTTCTCGGCAATAATCTCGGCGATAAATTCACCGGATAATCTTCAAGGTCTCTTGAGCCGAAAGGTAAAAGCAAAATACCGGCCGGTCAGCTGACCTGCTGGAATCAAGCGCCGTCCTTAATTTTCCCTCTCCCTTCTTCTTTTATTATTATTACAGCTCCAGCGAAGGACCACGAGTCCTATTGTCCTTCAGGGACAAATCCGGTTGTCCGTCTGGCCGCCAGCAATTCTGACCTGCTACCAAACACCTTTCCAGCTTCCTCCAGGATTCATCCCGACCGAAATCCGACATTCATTCATAAAAACAGGTGCGTCACTGCGATAGAAGCGAGCGGCTCAATGCACTTTCACTCTTTGGATGCTGGTTGATCTTGTCTTGGTCCAAAGTACCTTCCAGTTACGCATTCCAGGCGGCCACCGCCTCCGGGTTTGTTTTTTCTCGTCTGTGTCGAAATCCAGGAAAACAATCACGATAAAATCTTTGACACTTTGTCTACATATGAATATTCCACTGGATAATCATTGAATTGTGCGAAAAATGATAACCGGTAGTAAGAATACCGGACTTTCGTAAATGCAAGGCGGCCACCGCCTCCAGTTTTGTTTTTTCTCCTCTTTGTCGAAATCCAGGAAAACAAACACGACAAAATCTTTGACACTTTGTCTACAAGCAAAAATTCCAATGGATAATCATAAAACAGTGTGAAAAAAGGTAACCGGTAGTGAGATTACCAGGTCTTCCGCTAAGGGAAGGCGTCTACAACTTTGTTTGTCCTTTTTATCTAAACCCAGGAAAACAAACACGACAAAATCTTTGACACTTTGTCAACAAGCAAAAATTTCACTGAATAATCATAAAACAGTGTGAAAAAAGGTAACCGGTAGTGAGAATACCGGGTCTTTCGCTAATGGAAGGCGCCTACCGCCTCCGATTTCGTTTTTTTGTCCTTTTTCTCTAAATCCAACAAAACAAACACGACAAAATCTTTGACACTTTGTCAACAAGCGAAAATGCCACTGGATAATCATAAAACAGTACAAAAAAAGGTAACCGGTAGTGAGAATACCGGGTCGTTCGCTAATGGAAGGCGGCCACCGCCTCCAGTTTTGTTTTTCATCTGTTTTCTCGAAATCCAGAAAAACAAACACGCCAGAATCTTAGACACTTTACCTAAAAATGCAAATGTCACTGGACAATCACAAAACTGTACGAAAAATGTTAACCGGAAGCGAGAATACTGGAACTTCCGCTAATGGAACGAGAGCGAGAGTCGTCAAGAGGCACGCGTGCTTTTCACCACTGTCAGACTTGTCCGGTCGACGCATGACGCGTACCTAACGTTCCAAAGAGCAGCGATAGCCGTTCGTGTGTTCGGTTAGCTTCTCTGCTCCAGGGGATCAATAAAACGTTGTTTCCACGACGCGACTGCGCGTTTCAGCCGCTAGCTTGTCTGGATTGTGCTGCTGTTGGCTTCTGTTGCTGCTCTGGTTAACTATTCGCACGAGCTTCTCCGATGACAGTATTTCTGTGTCCGTTTGTGACAAAAGGACACAACATACTTTGGCATAAGGTGGAGACTCGGCTATGGTGTCATGTTACCAATGATGACTTGCTCTTCTTCTTGTCTTGTTGGCTTTCCGTTGTCGTTGTTCCTGACGTTGTTGCAGAAGGAACTTGGTAAACACGATATCGCGCGGTCAGGAAAAATAACAGGTGAAACGAGACCGCGAATGGGAGCCACGATCCGACAGCGGACTGACGATTCACTGGCCAGACTTTGGCCTCTCTCTCTCCTCGACGCCTCTCTCTGTGTAACACGACTCAAGACGGCGGCGACCTTGCTAAGATAGCACAACCCGCCGGGCAACGATGAATTATCGAGGCGACGATCGGCACACTCAGAGTGCGCCACTGGACGGAGTATCGACGGGATTGTTTCGCTGATAATGACGACATGAGTTGCCAGTAAAGCAGACTTATTTTGGAACTGGGAAAAAAAATAAAGTGGGACGGTGATAGAGCCAGTGGACGGACGGGGTCCGGTGAATGGACAGAAGAGCACGTGGATAAAAAGCGTCCATTCACTGGGGTTGTTTGTCTGCTTAACTGTCCATTCACTGGTCGGTTTACCCTATTTAGAGGGGTTCCCACCTTGCAAGTCTAGTAACATTATGTCTCAGGTGATCACGATGAAATTTTTTTTCTTCGCTCAACTTTTCATCTCTAATAAGAATAAGTCAATTTTTTTTTTAAATTCAGAAATTAAAATTAAATTTTTTTTCATTGTTTCGCGAATCCCAAACGTTATCCTTTTTTTAAATGTTATTCTGAATGTGGAAAAAATTCTCGAAGAGAAAAACCAAAAACTGCGATTGTGGTTCCTTTTTTTTTAATTTACTTTATATTCTTATTTGAGATGAACAGTTGAGCAATGAAAAAAAAATTTTGTCGTGAGCTTAAGAAAAATATTATTGGAATTTGAATTAGTGAAAAAGGTGAACTTTGCAAATTGTTTCCTCATTATTATTTTTTTTTTTTTCAAACTACTACTATGAGGAAATATGTATACCGATTTTGGCTTCGTTATGAGGAAGCTTTGTAAAACCAAACAAAAATAATAAGGAAGCAGTTCGCAAAGTTGAGCTTTACAGCTTTATTCGTTATCAAAGTTAAATTTCTGAAAGTTTCGAACTCTGCAACAAATTATGACGAAACTGTGCAACAATTATTGCTGAATACTATCGATTTCTACTAGTAAAATATTACCCGGTCACGATACTTTATAAATTATTCGAATTCATAAAATCCACTGCTTATTAGTACAACAAAAAATGTTACCACTCTCATCTTACATCAGCAACAAGATTCATCACGAATTCGTGATAAGATAATAAATTTGATAAATTTCTCAACTTTCTATATCTCCTGGGACATTTCGATTCACTGTTAGAAAAGATTACATGGTTTTATGTACTAACTGATAACTTAAATGTAAAACATGATCGTGATAAGAATCAATATTCTTTTAATAAAAATTAAAGCAAGGTATAAAAATTCAAGAACTTTTAGACTATTAAAATAAATATTTAAAAAATGTAAAATAAATAAATATAAAAGAAATATAAATATAAAAATATAAAAAAATATAAGTTCTCAGTTACCAAAGCATCTGTCCACTAAATGTGTATCATTGCATTTGATGTCTATCTAATATAAAGTCAAAAATGAAATTCCATAAAATCCTGGAATACTCAATGGAAAAAAATAGGAGCCTCGCCCATCAAAGATAAAAACTCTCAGTTACCACAGAATCTGTTCACTAAATGTGTCTCATTAAATTTGACGTCGTTTGAAATTATTACGAATAATTAGCGTAATTTTCCGAGTGCTTATCAATTGAATTTCATCTTCTCTTCTACACGTTATTCAAATTCTGATGAGATAAGAAATTAGACAATTCCATGAAAACCTGGAATGTTCAATGGAAGAAAAATAGGAGCCTCGACCATTAAAAATAAAAATTTTGAATTACCACAACATCTGTCCACTAAATGTGTATTATTAAATTTGACGTCGTTATTATTACAGAAATTAGCATAATTTTCCGAGTGCTTATCAATTGAACTTCATCTTCTCTTTAATTTTACACGTTATTTAAATTGTGATAAGATAAGAAATTAGACAATTCCATGAAAACCTGAAATGTTCAATGGAAAAAAAATAATAGCCTCGCCCATTAAAAAGAAAAAATTCTCAGTTACCACAGCATCTCTCTACTAAATGTGTATCATTAAATCTGCGCCGTTTGCAATCGTCCCATTTATTTGTGCTATAAACAGTTGGCTTTTCAATCGAAACCTCAACGTCTCGTCGACGGGTTATCACGAGGAGAAAGAAGCATTAATCATTGGACTTTCGCGCGCTGAAAACCTGTATCAATTGCGGACGTGCAAAAAGCGTCATCAGGATTTCCATTTAAATGTTGTTATGTTGTTATAAATGAGTAAAAACCCAAAAAAACGTACAACACTTTTACGTGGAGTTCTTCAATGGTGAGACTTGTTTGTGCAAATTTCAAGATGAAATCGTGAGAATCGACGGATATAGACGAACATGGGGCAAAATGGACCGCATAAGAGAAAAATGGCTTTAGAACGAATGTGTATTTTTTTTCCTCTTCACCCAAAAACTCGATTCCAATAATTAATATTGAGCCTTGTCAGCCAAATTCAGAAATTTATGTTTTTATTAACTGGCTACCGAACGTCATCAGCGTTGATCATATTTTAATAAAAATTGTGTTTTTGATTAATTTTGACATTTTGGGAAAAAATATCGTCAGGTGCAAAATAGGATAATCTCAAATTGATCGGAAATATTGGCTTCTTGTTTTTGGAGTCAATTGAAAGTTGTATTTAATGCCAAGATTGTGATGTTTGTTTATACACAATTGTGAAATTGATTTATATGCGACTTTTTTTTCGACAGAAAATATGTGTGAGTGGCTTTTTACATTTTTGACGGTACAGTTTCATATTTCTACAAAAATGAAATATTTTTAGAAGTTATTTGTTCGATTAAAATTTAAACGTTGAGCAGGATTTGTGAAAGTTGATATTTTTTTTTATTTACTTTTATTTTTCCCTTATATTGTGTTGTAGAAAGGCAATTTTTCACAAATGTCGTAATGTCTCATTTTTTCTCAGTGTTTTCTTTTCCTCCGTAGTTTTTTTTAAAATGACTTTCTCATTTTGTCTTGTTAATTATTTCCGAATGATCGCATCTGTTTCATTTTGCCCCAACGTTTCATATTTTCCCGTAATTTTTTCCAAAACGACTGTTTCATTTTTCCCCGTTAACTTTTTCTAAAACGAGTGTTCCATTTCATCGCAGCGTTTCATTTTGGCCCGTCCACTTTTCCCAAACGCCTGTTTTCATTTGCCCCGTTCATTTTTCCCAAATGACTGTTTTTATTTGCCCCGTTAATTATTTCCAAATGATTGCGTCTTTTTCATTTTGCCCCAACGTTTCATATCATTCCATCCATTCCATTCCAGCGTTTCATTTTGCACCGTACATTATTCCCAAATGACTCTTTCCGTTTGCTCCGTTAATTATTTCCAAATTATTGCGTCTGTTTCATTATGCATCAGCTGTTCATATTTCCCCGTTAATTTTTGTCAAAACGACTGTTCCATTTGACCCCGGTGTTTCATTTTGCCCCAGTGTTTGATTTTGCCCCGTAAATTTTTTCCAAAACGACTGTTCCATTTGACCCCGGTGTTCCATTTAGCCCCACGTTCCCCTATGGGCGACGATCTAGGGCGTTTTAATTAAACCGATATATTAAGGGACTTAGCTAACTTGGCTGTAGCCGGAAGTCTATAGTCGAAGCTCTTTGAGTTACAGAGTGAAAGAGTCTCTATGTATTACCTGCTATTCTAACGGTGTATCGACTCGCCTCTTTCGCGTCAAGTCTCCCTCAGGGTCGCAAATCATTGACGCTATTTTATCGTTGAGGCCCAACTCCGAGTCGAGTACACGACATGGCTATAAATTTGTGAAGTCGAGGCACGCACTCGCACGCTTGTATTGTACAACGAAAATAATAAAGCTTCATAGAAATAAGAGGAAGAAAATGTTTGAGGCCGAACGAAACCGTGACCGAGTCTCCGAGTGTCTTTCTCATATACCTCAACAGGTGCGGACGTCCCGATGGATACAGTTATGATTTGCAAGGGAATTTCTTCTATGTACCGGCCGCTCGAATCTCGACCCCTGACCTGAGGATTAACGAGCAGTGAGAGAGGCTCCGATCCACCGAGTATCCAACAACCGTGCAGAATGTACTTTGAAGCCTCATTTCTGCACTTCCCCCGACGATTTCTCAGATATCCCAAAGAAACTTGACGTCCTTTGAAATTATTACAGATATTACCATAATATTCCGGGTGCTTATCAATTGAATTTCATCTTCTCTCTCATTCTACACGTTATTCAGATTTATTATTTGCAAGGCCTTATATCGAGAACGGGAAATTGTAAGCAAGCTTAGTTCATCTGTTGGATTTTAGAATTGAATTTTATTTAATTTCAAGTCGATTCAATTTATCGAATTGGAGAATTGAATTCAATAAAATTTTTTGCATTTCAAAATACAATTCAATTCGTTTTCTTGGTGTTGAAAATACAATTGAATTTGGTTTCTTGAATTTGGTAATACTATTGAATTTGTTTTCTTGAATTTGGTAATACAATTCAATTTGTTTTCTTGAATTTGGTAATACAATTCAATTTGTTTTCTTGAATTTGGTAATACAATTGAATTTGTTTTCTTGAATTAGAAAATTCAATTCAATTTGTTTTTTTAGATTTATATCAAATGTAATTCATTTAATGAATTAACGAATTGAATTCAATAAATCTCATTACAAAATGCAGGAGTACTTTTTTGTAAATATACATTGATTCATTGAGCAATAAAAAATAAATATTTGCCTTAAATAATTGCTTTATCTTTTGTTGTATAAATTCGATTGAATTTCATCTTCTCTTTGATTATTGGACTCTATATAGATTTATTGAATTTTGCAAGACTCATCAATACTCGATATCGATTGTAGGAAATGATATGCATGCTTAGTTTAATTAGTAAATTTCAAACTTTGATTAAATTACAAGAAATTTAATCTTCTGCATTTAAAAATTCAATTCAATCTAATCTATCGAATTTGACCATTGAATATAAGGTCATACCTTGACCTTGAAAACAGAATTATATTTGATTCATTGAATTACAGATTCAAATTTAATAAAATCCAGTTTAAAAAAAAGAATAAATTCTTTCAGGTCACATTGACAGATTGCGCAATCAAAAGCGAATAATTTTTTCATTGCTTGTTGCATATATCGCATTGAATTAAAAAAATAATTGTAAATTGAATTAGATTTGTTAATGAAAGTGTTAAGACAATGCTAAAATCTTATACACGGAACCGAAATTGATATCAGAAAATAATGCATGACAACAAATATCATAAACCACACATTATATCATAATGCTGAAAGGAAATGAGTTTTTTAAGTGTTTTTTTCTTGTGAATTTTATGAATAACTTGCTTAGGATGTTTTATTCAACATAGTGTAACATAATTGGGCTTGAAATGGGCAATCTCTGGGATTTCGTGAATAATAATGGCCATTTCGTAACCGCGAGTAAAAGTGTGTGGGATCGTAAAAGTAAGTGGAGTGGTTTTCGAGCTTGAGGCTATTTATGCATTGCCGACGGGTACGCAACACTGTAAAGAGCGATACATTCTCACTGATCTCGCGGAGACAGTGAAGCTAAGAAATTCCTATCGCAGCTCACGTTCCTATTCTATAAACCAAGATAAAAAGTTTTATTGAATCGCGGAAATCTTCGCCGATCAAATACTTTACTTCGACACTATCTTTTCTTTGAATGCTCTCACACTTAAGGGGATAATATTCTGCCAAATCCAGTAACATTATTTCTCAAGTGGTCACGACGAAAATTTTTTCCATCTCTCAACTTTTCATCTCAAATATGAATATGAAGTCAAACTTTTTTTATTTTCAAAATTCAAAATTAAAGTTTTTTCTCAGTGTATCGCAAATACCAAACGTAATCGTTTTTAAATGTTATTTTGAATGTGGAAAAAAATTCTCGAAGAGAAAAGTCAAAATCTACGATTGCGGTTCCTTTTTTTAAATTTTAATTTAATTTTTTTCACTTCCTGACGTCTATATTTGTTGCAAAGTCGTCGCATTTTTTTTCGTCACTTATTTCATACTTGAAATATTATCAGATGCTAATTCTCCATGAAGAATGGAATTTTTTTATTTTTTGTAAACTTAAAACGTTCGAATTATTCTTTTAGAAAAAAAAATCCATTATTTATGGAGAATTAGCATCTGATAATATTTTGAGTATGAAATGAGTGACGAAAAAAAAATGCGACGACTTTGCAACAAATATAGACGTCAGGAAGTGAAAAAAATTAAATTAAAATTTAAAAAAAAGAACCGCAATCGTAGATTTTGACTTTTTTCTTCGAGAATCATTTTCCACGTTCAAAATAACATTTAAACACGATTACGTTTCGTATTTGCGATACATCGGGAAAAAAAAAAAAAATTTATTTTTGAATATGGCAAAAAAATGTTGATTTAATATTCTTATTTGAGATAAAAAGTTGAGCGATGAAAAAAATTTTCGTCGTGATCACCTGAGAAATAATGTTAGCTATTGGAAATAATTGTTTAAGAAATTTGAATAAAATTACCCCGATACTTTTATGTACTCTTAATAACATTTTTTGGAGCGAAAAAATGACATCGATTTTTTAGAATAGCCAAAAAAAAATTATATAAAAAATCTGCCCCGCTTGATTGTTGATAATAATATGTAAAGCACGAAAAAAAATAGCAGGTGAGAATATTAAAAAATTGTAGAAGGCGATATATTTTTTCAAACCGCCAGCGATACATTTTTCTTGAATCAAGAAAACGATTTCTGTATTATATGCTCATTAAATAGATCTTCGATCACGCACAATGAAATGTTTTCTTTGAAATTAAAATGCAACATTAAATTCAAAGCAAAAAAAAATTCGTTGTAATCGATGAAAAATAAAAGTCAATAGACTTATTTCTTCGAAATCAATAAAATATTTTCTCTCGGTGCAGATAAATGCACGCGAGTGTATAAAGCAAGAACAGCAGCAGGTTTCACCGGAAGACGAGACGAAGATGATTTTTCCTCGACTGAATTCGCGGAATCTTCGCAGCCGATCGCATGTCGATTTCAATCGGCAGGATTCTCGATTGATAGAGAGTAAGAATGAAGGAGAACGTCGTGATGTGCGTGCTACTGTGTGTCTGGCAGCACTGAAATTATACACGCCGGAAGATGTGCATGCTGCAACCAAGATCTTCGAATAGCGATCCACCGATTCGATAAAGTACCGGTGATTATGATTAATCGCTGTCTGACTGACCTACATATTGCTTACCTATCATTGAGACTCATTTTCCAAAGAGTTATTATGTGCTAGAGTCCATTAAAGGACGATTATTGCATTTCGAATGATGCATCGCTATGATGATACATCAGCCGCATAAAATTTACTGTAAATGATGAAGAAATCGGGAATCGATTTATGCTTTAAATCGATTTTTTTCCGGAATTACCTAAAATAACGTCATTACATGTAATACAAATGCAAAATCGCTTATTTTCAACGTCTGACACGTACGCATGCGCAATCCGGTTTCATTACTCCCTAGGGAGAAAAACGGTTCATTTCTGCCCAGCGGGAGTATTGAAAACCACATACGGCGCATGCGTACCACACGTTGACTGAAAATTAGCAATCTCCGGGATCTTGTCGCAATAATATTAGTCCTAGGGAGGAAAACTGTTCATTTCTGCCGGACGGGAGTGACAAAAACCGTACCTCACATGCGTACTTTTCATCGATCAAAAGTTCCTCTTTGCGTTCTTGTTGCGAGAACGGAGTGTGGACATTTTTTAACGAACGCGGAAAATAGTGCTTTACGATACTAGTGGGAAAATATGGACTTTTCGACGAACATTAGAAATTCATTTACACCGTATACTAATTTCCGGAACGTGTCTGAAAACTCCCCAATTTATACCTGCCGTGTGACATAACTGTGCGAAAAAGTGGCTTTTGCGCCCTATCCCGCAAAAAGTGTGTGAAAAACTCGAAAGCAGCATTGTGCATACAAAATCTATTTTCCTAAAACCTAAACAAAACATCCCTTCCACCATGCACTGCGAGTGCGAAAAGACACACTTTTTGTGCATGCGTTACAAAAAAAGCATATTAAACGTTAAAAATATTTTAAAAAATACTGTTTTATATTACAGGATTCAGGGTTGGGGATTCCCCTATAAACTTCATTTTGCTTTACGAATCTAGCTGTAATTTACGCTGACAAAAACTACGAGAAAAATATATTCGTCTTTCTATTAAAAAAAAAAAAAACGTGCGCCTACATTTATCTTTCTTTCAACTCACCCATGACGCTGAAATTCACGCAAATTACAATCGCAATTGGCGATGAGCAATTTTCAATTACACTGTTAAGAGGCCAGCCATAGAAATAGTAATAACTACCGAGTAAAATATAAATAACGGTTAGCGATGATCCAAAGTTATTGACACGCTTTCGAGTGAACGGATGTGGCGAAGAGTGAGGAGACGTAGAAAGTAGCGAAGGGAAGGGGGAGGGAGGGAAGGGCCTGGGATAGTTTTGATCTTGATCGCAATTCCGAGCTGTCCGAATTTTTGTGGGAATAACAATGAGAGCCACGAGTTATGAATACGGAAGACGAAAAAATTTGACAATGGAGTCTGAGGTGAGCAAGTGTACGTAAAGCGACTGGAACGATGATCTGGGAGAAGGTGCAGAGAATAGAAAGACCGACGAGTGAGTTAAACGAGGCGAACTTTCATTTCATCGGGTGGGACTTCAATGAAAGCGATGATTCGAAAGAAAAAAAGCCTTGCAAAATAAATATAAATAAAAATCTTTGGATGTTGTGGGTGCGGTCACGCCCTCGAGGCTGTCCTATCAACTTTGCGAGGTGAGTGGCTCTATTGCCTGAACGTGTAGGAGCACTTTAATGCCACTTCTTTCTTTATTTACTTCAAACTCCAGCTGAGCAAGAAGGACGAAAAAAAGGCTTGTACTTTCACCACCGAGCGAATGAGTTACAACGCCAATCGTTTTACCCTACAACCGACAATCGCACTCCATAATAACTCCAACAGGGCGAGTTACAATTAAAAGCAATAGATTCGAGTAAATGGGTTTTCAAAAATTTCGCTGTATTATCATCCAATTAAATGTTTAGCCTTGTGAAAAGCATTCTCGACAATTTAGCCATTTTTTTGGTATCTCAGATCTGAAGCATAATTCACTGTGGCAAAGTACCATTGAAAGGGACTTTGAGATTTTGATGGAGTTTTCTGATGATTTAGAAAATGGGTTTTTTTTTTAGGCGATTTTTATGTCGAAAACTTGAAGCTGTTGATAAAAAGAAACTGTATGTTAAAATTGTAATTTTGGGTTAGCTTCCAAATGGAATTTTAAAAATAATTTCAGCGTTCCGAAAACACTGGTTTCTAACCGAAAGTCGGGGAAAATATTTTTTTTCGGAAATGAATATGTTACTGAACGTATTTTAAATGTACGTATATTCTGAATACTGAAACACTTCTCAGGAATTTCAAGTACTTTATGAAATACACAATACTTTTCTATTTTTTGATCCTATATATTCGGAAATTTTTTAAAATATTTACCAAGTTTACGTTAAATATGAAAAATCGCGAAAGTAGCACGTGTCAAGTTAACAGTATAAAAAAATGATATGTTAACGTGGAAACAGAATCATAATTTTTTTAAATATTGCAGTAACAAATTTGTAGAAAATAACATAGAATATTTGTTGAAGGTACTTTGATATAAAAAATGAAGGGCAGACCTAAGATGAGCGAAAAAAAGCTTTTTTCATAGAAAATGTTTCATATGTGCTTCTGAAGACTTGGAGTTTTATCGGCACTTCCGGTTTTCTAATCGAAATAATAAATTGCTAAAAAAGCGTTTATTCGTGAAAGTACTAATTGATTTATTGGAGGAGCTTGCTAAACGAGAACGTCGAAGTGAAAGACAGAAGCGTAGAGACGAATAATCACTGTGATGATGATTATCATTATAATGGAAACGGGCATTCGATTCACTGCAGAGTAATTTGTCTTTAATGACCGGAAATAACCGGCTCGTCTTCAAATATTCGTCTTTGATTAACGATGAGACATCAAACAACTTTTCAAGTGTAGCACATTTCGTTGTAATCCAATTTCGTTTTTTTTAAACCTTCCCATTATACGAATAACGAATTACCTCAGCAAAAGTAGCAATTAGAAGACAGAGGATTTAATGATCCTCTGTCTCGGGACTTAACTTTGTATCATCAATATTATTTGACACTTAATTACGAAGCGTTTCATTAGCTACTCAGTATTTTGCATAAAAATATGCATTAATAATTACGACCAAATGGAAGTACAGTCTATATTTTCGAAAGAGCTTTTGTTTTTTATATGTATAAAAAAAACTGGAGTAAAGGCTCAATTCTTAAATATCATAATGAGAATGATCCATTTTTTCAACATCTCAAATCAGAGAAGGTAAGAATGTATCGAAAAAAATATTGAATGAATAATGGAAATCGTTTTGTTGAATTTCAAGTGCAACATTTTATTGGAAAAATATAAATATTTCATTGAAACGATTTTTTTTCAAACTGTAAACCACCCATTCCATTGTAATCAATGGAACCATTTCTTTGAATCGATGAAATGTTCTAATTGAAATTCTAATGCAACATTCAATTAAAAGCAAATAAATATTTAATCGAAACATTTTTTTTTAAATCAATGCGCCAACTTATTTGAATCAATGAAACCATTTCTTTGAATCAATGAAATCGTTTCTTTGAATGAGTGAAACCGATTTTCCGAATCAATTAAACCTTTCCTTTGAATCAGTGAAACCTTTTCTTTGAATCAATGAAACTGTTTCTTTGAATCAATCGGTTGAATCATTTGAATCATCGTTTCTTTGAATCGATGAAATCGTTCTTTTGAATAAGTGAAACCATTTCTTTGAATCAATGGAACCATTCCTATGAATCAATGGCACCATTTCTTTGAACGAATGAATCCGTTTCCTTGACTCAATGAAACCATTTCTTTGAATCAATGATACCATTTCTTTGAATCCATGATACCATTCCATCAAACCCCCGAAACCATTTCTTTGAATCAATATAACCATTTCTTTGAATGAATGAATCCGTTTCTTTGACTCAATAAACCCTTTTTGTTGAATCAATAAAACCGTTGCCCTAACTCAATGAAATCTTTTCTTTGAAATCCAAATACCACATACCTTTGAAAATTAAAAATACCTATTTCTTTGAAAATAATGAAATCGTTTTTCGTCGGTGTAAATAAATGAATAAAAATAGCCCATTTCTTACGCAGGCAAGGAGAATACGAAACATTTGTCACAATGTGAAGAGCAGGAAGTATCGAATTTCTCGTTGTCTCATTTCCGTCGAGCGTTTGTGGGAGCTGAGCAAACGGTGGAGAAATTAGGCTACGGGTTCAACCAAGAGATGTTTTGTACTTTCGAGGTGGCTTCACGAGTCAATGTACGATGACGAACTGGTGCGGCCGCATGTTTATTGCGAATCATCGTACCGAGGCATGGGGTACATAATTAAAAAGAATTCGGCTTTCACCCGAAGCATCTTGTATGTACACGACGCTAAAACGTGTATTTTTCGCTGCTCTTCATACTTAGCTCCACCTCTTACTAGTCTCATTCACGATTATAGCTCAATCGTCCGATGATAAACAGCCCGTATCAGCCAAAACGAAAGGTGAAGAGTGAACGGCAAACTTCCCACGAATGTTAATCCGGTCCGTTATCAACTTTGACGAGCGCCGTTTAAACGTAAATCATACAATTAACGATCAACTAATTTAGGTAAAATCTAGCGATGCTTTTTGAACTGCTTTGGAAAGGAGAAAGACATTGATAGCTTCTTCGACTTTACAACGTTGCTCATTTGCTTCCTTATCCAATTAACTCGCGAGTTCTTCGATGAACTTTCGAACAACTTTGAATGTGTGACGGTAAACATTTTTTTTTTTTACTGTAATGTCTTATTGGAGTTATTTTAAGATTTTAACCGAATTCAATAGTTCAGTTTTTACGGATAAAAGACACTCCGGAAATGATGTGGGTGAGTGTGTCAGAAAATATTTAATTATGTAAGAAATTTTGAAAATGATAATTGTGGATGGAGCGAAATATAAAGTTGAGAACAAAGTTACTCGATGACTATGAACCTATGAACGAGAGAACTTGGTTATTTTTGGACATGAAGAGTCATCACTAAGTGATTTGGCTAACATGGCGTTATTCGTGTTTTCGATTATATCTTTGGATGTATCTTTGATCGCGTCTGTAGCCGAATCTTGAAGCTGAATATATCCGCAAACTTATCAGCGGTTTTATCTTTGATCTAATCTTCGACTTTGCTCCTTAAGGAGTTAGTAGAATGAAAAAAAGATTGAGATGCGAGCAACTGTGGCAAAGCTCAGTTTATATTTTGTCGTTGTATGTTTTTGTCTTCGTACATTTTGTCGTCGTTAATTTTGTCGTCGCATATTTGAACATCGTACATTTTGGTGTCGTACATTTTGCTGTCGTACATTTTGGTGTCGTACATTTTGTCATCGTACATTTTGTCGTCTTGCATTTTGTCATCGTACAGTTTGCTGGCGTACATTTTGTCGGCGTACATTTTGTCGTAGTACATTTTGTCGTCGTTTATTTTGCCGTCGCACATTTGATCATCGTAAATTTTGTTATCGTACATTTTGTGTCGTTAATTTTGTCGTCGCACATTTGACCATCGCACATTTGATCATCGTACATTTTGTCAACGTACATTTTGCTATCGTACATTTTGTCAACGTACATTTTGCTGTCGTACATTTTGTCAACGTACATTTTGCTATCGTACATTTTGTCAACGTACATTTCGCTGTCGTACATTTCGTCGTCGCAAATTGGATCACCGTACATTTTGTCGCCCCGCATTTTCTCATCATACATTTTGACATCGGATCACAAGTCATCACTCGTGACACGTCGATCAACGATCAACTCACCCTATAACGGCACTTATAAAGACATTTGACATTCGATGAGTTATTCGCCCAAAAAAAAGCTTCGATGAACTATATCTACCCAACGGTAACAATTTGCCCATTGATTCTAAACGAAAATTCTTCCCTTGCATCGCACGAACTCAAGGGCCAAGGATATCGATCAAAATCCAATTGCCAATACGGAACATTCTCTGAAGAAGTTCCTCATCTATTTTTCCATCTGTCAAAAGTCATTTGCATCGAAATAGCTGTAATGAACTATATTTTCCTGGCAATAACTATTTGCCCGTTGGATCTGAAAGCGCAGAAATTGATAGTCCGTTGAGGGATTGGAGTGTAGAGCGTCGCGGTTATTCGCGTGCGTCTCATGAACTCGCTGGACCATCCGTGCCAAGATGCTTTGCCTTTCAGTATATAGTACAGAGTGCGCCGCCGGGTGAGATCCACGCGCGTTTATCTAGGATTAGAGATCTACGGTGAGCGCCAGAAGGAAGGCGCGAGAGTCCAGCGGTACGAGTTCGCTGGTATCCTACGTGACCCGAGCTCAGCTCGCTTGCCTGAGAGTAAATCGAGATCGGTTCTTATCGAACGCGCTCCCGGCATCTCCATAAGCCAAGAGAATCCTAGCTCGCTCCTTCTGCCGGTAGGAAATCGTGACCACTTGCCGCTGCCGATGCTTCTGGACACGATCGTGTCCAGCCGAGGTCGCCGAAGAGGAAACGCTCCGGTGAAATAGGATATTTCGATTTCTTCCAATTAACCGCCTAGCGAACTCGGAGGATATTACGCACCAGGAGAAAGGGTGAAAGGGGATGAACACGCTCAATCGAAAGGACCAATATTTATCGACTATAATCCAATACCTGCTGTCACGGTATACGGTTAAATTATTATGTCAAATTGGGTTGTTGAAAAAAAAAAAAAATTATTTTGAGGTAGATTATCGGCTATTGCGAGTGATCAAATAGCGAATGATCAAAATGGTGAATGAAAATAGCGATTTTCAAAATTATGAACGTCTGAATCTCAAATGGTCATTATTATGAAATTCGCTATTTCAGACATTAGCTATTTTTACCTCCATCTTATTAAAATCCATTCAAAATAGCGAAGGACAAAAATGGCGAATAGCTGAAAAATCGAATTCCATAATTATGGACATTCTACGTTTAGACGTTACTTGGGTTTAAATTCTCTATTTTAACCATTCGCTATTTTGGTCATTCACTGTTTTGACCCTCCCAATATTTATTGACGATAATCGAAATGCTGGTGTCCCTCTATGAGGATCGAGAGTGCATCAAGAAGAAACCGACAGAAAGGAGAAACGCCACCTATTGTCGGTCATTAATGTCTTATATTCTTCCTTTTTTATTTTTCACGTCATTTCAATGGCTCCCATGGCCTCGTGATTTGATGAACTGCCTCTTTGATTAGGCCTAATTATCACGTCCTGTAATCATTACGTCTGTTATAGCTGAGCACCTCTACGTATTATTATTCCTTCCTTTTTTTTATTTCCTCTCTTTTTATTCCATCTATTGCATCGCGCTCGATTCACCGAGCTTGGAGAAAGTGACGGTGCGTTATTTTAATGATCCTGCACTAGATTACGTCGTGCGACGACTGCATGGGACACATGTCTTGGGATTCCGGTCCTATTACTGCCTCAACCGTTCATGAGACACCGGTGACTCATGCTTTGAAGAGCCATTTAAATTTTTAATTTCCTATGTAACAGAAAAAAAATAATTAGGAGACTTTCTTTTTTTGTTTCTGTGATTATATGATCATTAAATATGGTTGCCGAACATTGGACTTGGATATTTTAATCAGCTGATTACGAATAAGATCATGGTTTGAGAAAGAACTCAGCGGAGAAAATGGTTCGAGAACATGGTGATCACGAAAAAACGCACTTTTCGTTCTAGGATCAATATTTGATGAGAAAAATGCGGAAAACTATTGGGCATCATTTGCTGGACTTAGCTTATAGTCTATTCTATTCATTTTCGACCGCTGAAATTAAATATACCATTAAATCAGGTTTTTTGAATGACTCACTATTCGTGCGATGTCTTTGCGAATGATAATAACTGCGACAAGTGCCTAGGTTCTTTCGATGCATTTATATTCGCTGATTGTGCAAAAGCTACTTTGTCACACATTTTTTGCTCACTAGTGCGCAAAAGCTATTTTGTCAAACACTTTTTGGCAGTAGTGTGAAAAAGTTACTCTATCGCGCACTTGTTGCGCACTAGTGCACAGCAACTACTTTTTCGCACACTTTTTGACTAGTAGTGCGCAAAACCTACTTTGTCACACACTTTCACTATAATGCAGGTATAAAAAGGGAAAACCATTCTAATAAAATTTTCAATAAAGATCATGAAACTTTCGCACATTTCTTTGAGATCATACAAATTCGAACCAAAAATTCCATTCTAAGAAAATTTTTAATAAAGATCATGAAACTTTCGCACATTTCTTTGATATCATACAAATTCGAACCAAAAATTTCACTAGAATAAAATTTTTAATAAACATCATGAAACTTTCGCACATTTTTTTCACATCATACAAATTCGAACCAAACATCCCATTCTAATAAAATTTTCAATAAAGATCATGAAACTTTCGCACTTTTCTTTCATATCATATAGATTCAACCAAAAATTCCATTCTCATCAAATTTTTAATAAAGATCATGAAACTTTCGCACATTTCATTCATACCATACAAATTCAAACCAGAAATTTCACTCTAATAAAATTTTTAATAAAGATCATGAAACTTTCGCACTTTTCTTTCATATCATACATATTCAAACTAAACAATCCATTCTAATAAAATTTTTAATAAAGATCATGAAACTTTCGCACATTTCTTTCATATCATATAGATTCAAACCAAAAGTTCCATTCTCATCAAATTTTTAATGAAGATCATGAAACTTTCGCACATTTCTTTCATATTATACAAATTGAAACCAAAAATTTCACTCTAATAAAATTTTTAATAAAGATCATGAAACTTTCGCACATTTTCTTGAATATTCGCAGTAAAAAAAAAGAGATTAATCCTACCGTCAAACTTATGAATTTCACGGTTCAGCAATGAACCTGTTAATAGCGTAACCGTAGACGCATCGCGAGGATGCAAGTGTTGCCGATTGGGCCGTAAATATTTTATAATGCATCCTGTGGAGATAAAATGCGTGCGGTGACCGTTACAGCGGGAGCTTAGCGCAGAATGAGAAAGAGACGAGAATTAGGCGTGCCGTGTTGCGTGTAAGCCGGTATCAAGAAGGTATTTAGTATAACGGTACTTTGAAGTTGCATAAATTATTGTCCGCACAAGCGATAAGACGAGTTTACACGCGAGTGGATTTATGCGTTCGGGCTCTACAATATTTCAGGCGTTAACTAGTCGATTAAAAAAAAACAATAACAAAGAGAATACGTAATAAATAACACGTAGAGCTAATCAAATATTTGAGCGCATGTAATCTTACGGGAATTCGCGTAACGAGCATGAATCATTCAACAGGCGAATTTTACGATTGCAGAGCAACTCGTGAATTGCCAATTTCCTCTAATAACTGCTAATGAGTTCCGCAGCCTAAAATATCCCGGAATACACACGGAAGGAATCAACTCTCCGTGTGTAAACTAGATTTTTCTACACACGGTCAATACACTGGGTCATTCAGGGAACAGTCGAGTTTTCAAAATATTCTAAGCTTGCAAAAAATCTGAAAAAAATCAGGGATACTTGTCAAAGTGTTTACTATATGGCTCAGAAGTTCTCGGAGTCAAAAGTTGATAACTAGCGTTAATAAGAATTTAATTGTAATGGAAAATGGGGAAAAAAGTGGGGTTTTTGTTTAAAAATTCATAGCTTCGCAATAAACAAATATTTAAAAAGTAGAACTTTGCGAATTGCTTCCTCATTATTCTTCGGTTTTTACAAAGCTACCTCTATGAGGAAGTATGTTAATATATTTTGGGTTTCTCATAGAGGAAGCTTTGTAAAAAACCGAAAAATAATGAGGAAGCAATATGCAAAGTTCTACTTTGTAGCTTTTTTTTTCTTTAATTATTCATATTCTGTGCAGCTATAAAACACCGTTAAAGCACCTTCACATCGCATTTCGATTAAGTAAACATTTTTATCTTACTCTCTAAACTTTTGCGGAAGTTATGAAAAAAATGAACATTTAATAATAAATTTTAAATGCCGTTAAATCCGAACGACTTTACCGATCATCACTAAATTTCGTACGTAGCAGGGCTGTATGGTATTTTTCGATTGTAGAACATTTCGGTTCATTTGTTCAGATTCGACGTGATTTAGAAAAAAAAATAAAAAATTTGAAAAATTCAAAATTCTATAAAATCGAACCGCTTTACCGATTTCGCTGAAATTAAATACAAAACATCATTTAACATGTCTCTATTTATAAAAAACTATTCAGCTAAATTGGCGAACTTTTACGAAAGTTAGAGCGATCACGACTTTTTTTTAATAAATGAAAAATTCTATAAGATCTGTATACAGCGATAAATTAAATTAAAAATCACGTCAATTACAGAAGAGTCAATACTCTAATTGCGTGCCAAATTTAAGCTCGATCGATCGTGTCGTTCGTGAGTTATGGACAATTGAATTTTCGGTGTCCCGAACATACATACACACATACAGACATATTTTCTAGACCACTTTTCTCGACTTTTTATGTGATTCTGAGTATTTAAACATAAAAATTTCGAAAAAAATTTTTTTTTACGAAAACAAAGCTTCCTCTATGAGAAAGCAAAACGATTATAGGGTTTTTAGCTTAGACTATGAGCTTTCAAAAGAATATAGGGTCATTGGGTTGAGCTTTGAAAAGTTGAATTATTTCAGTACCTTTTTCCTTTCCGAGATAAAAAAAAATGGCAAATCACGAGTGTTCCAACTAAACCCGGTCTCCCTGCATAGAAAAGCAAAGAAAAGTAACTTAAAAAAAATATCTGGATAAATGGCTGTATGTTTTTACGTGTAGCAAGCTTGGAAAGTGCAAACTTCCTTATCCGACGAACAGCTCTATCAATCGAGTTGACATTTGGCACATATGTAGAGCAATTACACTCCTTCACTTGTAGAATAAAAACAGTAATTGAAAAACCTGTTTAGATTTTATCAGTCTCTGAATTTGCTGAGAGTTACTTTATAAGTGAAGTAACATTACACGATATTTGGTATCGAACTTTTGTATAAATCGACAGAATCGTTCGCATTTTAAAGATACGATTCGAAAATTGAGGTTAAGCAGGCACAAATATTAATTCATAAACTAACTAATTAAATTCACATTAATAAATTCGAATTAATTTTTTTTAATTTACTGAAGTTATTACAACATCAAAAGCCGATTAAAAAAAAACAATTAATTTTACTTCCAAATTATTTAAATTTTAATTATTTCATTTCATATAATTATAAATTTTCTTTGTCGTTTACTACTAGCATAATTATTGATCGAACGATCATGTTTTGTCATTTTTATTGTCACTGGATTATCGAAATTCATTCAGCTGAATTAAATTTACTATGAAAACATCTCAATTACAATTTTCTAAACGGACCTTTACAAAATTCACATACGTTTATGTAATAAAAACCAAAAAAGTTTTTTACAGTTGCGTGTACTATTTAAATAAATTTATTATTTAATTTATTATTTCTAATAAATATTCCATTCTTGTGCATAACTTAATAATTTTATGAAGTAACATGAAAATTTACAAGGATTATTCCTGTTGCATCATTTTCTTTTTTGCAGCGCACTTTTTTTTCTGTTCTAAACGCTAATAAATCACGCTGAGTAACATAACAGCGGGTGAGCATTGCGCGTCGAGACGCGCAACTTCTGCGCTCCTTGATAAGAAATTCCTCAGTCAATGTTTATGCTCTAACGGTATTGCACTATAGAAACTTGCGATCAAGTGTATATTACATTGCGTGGTTACTTATACGGCCGTAATGTAAAAAGAGGCGCATACAATTTTCTTTTTTTTTTTTTTACAGTAACGTTATAAGAAATTTTTGTTCCACCTTTGCCCTGAGTGCAAACGGTTTCACCAACGAGATAAGTGCGAGTAGCAAATTGAAGAGCAAGACTTTATCTCGTGCAATGTTCGCTTCTTATCTGAATCGGAAAACGATCTTGTGGCCAGACGCAATACGAAGTTCATTAAAATCATTCTCATGTATCTTCAGCTACTCGGATCGCAAAGCCGGAAAGAGGAAAGAGCTATTAGCATCTATCGAAATTGTAAATGAGTCTTAGAGGTCAAGTGCAAACCGCCGATGTGTGTTTACGATTACGTCAAAGACATTTCTGACCTGCTTAGCTCACGTTTCGTTTCTTCAAGCGAGTTAAAAGAGGCTTCGAAGGTAAATAAGCACTGCGAAGATACTTGAGAGTTCTTCAAGTATTAATATGTGACTTCGGAACGATTTTCTATCATCAAATCGAAGGCTGTGTAAATAAAGGGTTCGGTGACGTAATATAGGACGGGAAAGTATAACGGATCAATGATCTCAAAAGAAGTAATCAGACGGACATAATATGAACCGGAATAACATAGCAAATCGTAATCTGAAGAACCTGAAGAAGAAAATTTAAAAAAGCCTGCGAGGTAAAATGTCGCAAATTACTTTCTTATCATTTTTTTCCTTTTTGCAAGGCTGGATGTAAGTTCTCGTATTGAATTTCACCTGAATTGATCGAAATGATTCAAATTATAACAGCACGAAATTCGTTTGGTGAACGAACGAATCTTCTTGCTCAGTGTGAAGAAGATTTGGACCGAGATGATCGAAATTAGATAGAATAATAACGAAAAAAACTATTTTTCGAAAATTCGGAATTGTATTAAGTCTGAACTGCTTTATGGATTTCGATTAAATTTGATAACGATCGTCATTTATGATTACTTTATTTGTTAAAAAATATTCAGCTCCTTAGCTAAAAAATTGCAGCTAATGAACATAAATACAATTTTATGAAAAATGCAGTCTCATAGAATTTCGTTATAATTCTTATAGAATTATAAAGACAAAATCTATTTTTCGAAAATTCGTAATTGTAATAAATTTAAACTGCTTTATGGATTTCGATTAAATTTGATACCGATCGTCATTTATGATTACTTTATTTGTTAAAAAATATTCAGCTCTTCAGCTAAAAAATTGCAGCTAATGCACATAAAGACAATTATTTGAATAATTCAAAGACTTATAAAATCTGAAATAAGGTTTCTATTTTTCCAAAATTTATACATAGAGTAGAGTAACTAGTGAAAAATTTTAGGTGCTGGTTACTGCAAGTTCGTGAAGGGGTGGATACTGCGAATTTTCCAATTTCACAGAGGGCGCGATGTCGGTCGAGAGAATTCATGAGATATTTCGCTGTTTTTGAGATGCAGCGGTTTGAATCGTGCAAGCCACGCGCATGCTCACGCTCGCACGCACACGCGCACGCGCATGCAGCAACACGCACACATAAAGGGACATTTTTTCTAAACCACTTTTCTCGATGCTTTGGAGCATTTTAAGTATTCTGGCATGAAAATCTGGAAATAAAAATTACAAAGCTTCCTACATGAGGGATCGAAAAAAAAGTATTGTATCCCTAGTGCAAAAAAAATTACTTTTGGAGTGCACATCTATTGAATACACTTCTATTTACTTATATAGAACGGGATTTATTGGCGAAACCAGTTGGATGCATAAATAAATCAGAAATAGCCGACGTGTCGGAATAGTAGCACGCGAGAAAACGCGACTTCTCCAAAGGAAATAGGTAGACTCGTAGGCGGTGAGGGGGAGTAAAAGTGGTGTGTGAGAATCGAGTTCTGAACACGCGAGAGCAGAGCACGGACAAGTGCAGCACAGATGCTGCTGCTGCCGGCGCAGAGAGGAAGAAGAAGAAGAAGAAGAAGAAGAGGATGATGAAGAATGGTACTATAGGTCGACTGCGACGGCACGAGGCACCAGCAGGAGCTCACGATTTCATTCATCGACTCGTTAGTCGATGCTGCCGTGGGCGCCATCGATCTAGAAGCTGGAAATGTACCAAAGACTCTTCAGCATCCTTCCTCGTTAAATTTATATAGACAGTTAGACAACGAGGACGGCTAATCGAAGCGACCATGAATTTTCCCTGTCGAATTGAAAGAGATTCACACGCCCAGTTAAGATTTACAAACATAACAAGAATTTCATAAAACTTTACGTTCGGAAATCACGCACAGCTATTACAAACACTTTTCTAATTGTAACTTCACACCTCGAAGATACCGAGTTTTAATTTTCATGGCCATTTATTAAAATGTTCTATGTGTGATAGTCACGATATTATTTTTAAATAGATTTATGGATTTTGAAAGCAATTTTCTGTAATTCTTGTAGAATACATTGTTCTTTTACCGACTAATAATTTAATATGACCGGTTGCAAAAAAAAAGACATATATAAATAACCGATCGATGATTTACTTTTAAAATAACATATATTTTAACTTTTTTGGCGAGATTAAATTTTTTTTCAAATACACATTCATGAACAATTGAGCGAGGCTTTTCGAAACCCGTTTTTTAAATTATCAGTCGATTTTTATTTACACTTTTGGATACGCACGACAGTATTTTTTTGGAAAACTGAGACTTTTTTACGTGGGGATATAACTTCAACTTTTTTTCGACATTATTAATCCTGCATTTAAATATTTTTGAGTAGCACAGAGGAAAATCAAAGTAATTTAATACCCTTAAGAAGCTTTCAACGCAGACCCGGGGAAATCTGAAAAAATTCAAGCATCTTTTTTTCGCAGCATATTCAATATTAACAAAGTTACGCACAAATGAACGACGTGGTCACGCCGTTACTGTAGTCACTCCGTGATGTTAGTCACTCCGTGATTGTATTCACTCCGTGATTTTAGTCGCTGCGTAACCACAGCCAATCCGTAACTTTGCCACTTCGTAACTTTAGCTACTATGTGCCATTAGTCACTCCGGTAGCTTAATCAGTCCGTCAATTAACCAAGCCGTGATTTTAGCCACTCCGTGACTTTAGCCAATTGACAACATTACCGTCATGTGCACGGCAGCGGTAACAAAATCTTTTTACAATCTAGAGATATCAGCGATCTTTGACTCTAAACTCAATTTACGATATAATCTCCCATTTGTTAAGTTTAGAATTGTGGCTCGAACGTATCGTGTCAATGATCATTTACATGCCGACCTAAAAAAAATAAACATTTCCAGCACGTAATCTGAAGGCTAAATTATTTATTTTATATAATATCATTTGCAGTGCTATTATCCGCCCTGAGTTCTTGACGTCTGTGACCGTTTCAATGCGCAACGTCCGTCACGCAATTTTCCACGTACAAAGTCATCGTGCGAACTATGGTTACAATGTGCCTCTTACACGTGTCTTTCGTAATGGAAATGCTCCCTCTATATTTATTGATTTCCTCAACGACAACTTTACAGATTTCTTGCGGTCAATATATCAACACGTTCCGCTCAGTGACTCGATATAATTATTTTTTCTCAGTAATATTCTATTTATTAGATTTTCACGATCTTTACACTTTCGGATCAGAACGACCGTTTCTTTTTTTCAAAGCTGGGCGTTTTTTACGTAGACTCTTGATTCATTTTTTGCGATTATTAATTAATTATTTTCCAAAATAATTTTAAGAAGGTATTAGAAAAATCGCAATAACCCGATAACTTCAGGAAATCTTTAAGGAGATAACATTCTCGTACATCGAGGGTCATTTTTTTATCACGCTTGTACCACGACAATTTGTCTCTATTATATTTTTTTTTTAATTCAAAATGATCATTAAAAAAAATTCTTTTTTGTAAATGGATCGATCAATCCAAACGTAATTATTTTCTCAATGTTATCGTAAACATGCGAAGAAATTCGCGAAGCAAAAAAATTTTAATTCGCTTATTAAGTTACTTTTTTTAGATTTTGTTACCAATTTCTTGACGTCCTGCCTTTTACAATGGTTCGAAAATTGTCGAATTATTTTTCCGTGACTAATTTTACATTCTGCTGATTATTGTACGTCAATTCCCAGAAAAAATTAGCATTATCCAGTTTATATTTTGCTCATTGTAGTGCGTCGATCCTCCACAACAAAAAAGCAAATTTTGATTTGTTTTCCTTAATTAAAAAAAAACAGATTAAAATGAAGCATAATGATAATTTTTTTATCGAGAATTGACACACAATAATTAGATCCGCTTACAAATGAAAAATAAAAAAAATTAACCTTTTGAATTTTGGAAAAAAAAAATCATATATCATTATATTTTAATATCCCGATATCATTTTGGCCATTTCCGGTCGATCGGTTAAATCAACATTCGAAAGAAGCAATATAAGGAAATATATAATCGAAACAACACGATTTTCTGATACTTTGCTGATTATAATAATTCAAGAAACTTTCGAGTGAGGTAGAAAAGTCTCGTTACCGTCCTCATGAAAGCTGTCGTTCTCTCTTTGACCATATTTCGCCACTTCTCATCATCACCAACAACGAAATCAATCATTATTCAAGAATAATCGCGCAAAGGACTTTCATGGGAGCTTCTAAAATCCATAATCACTTACGAATTGACCTCGATAAGTGTGTACGACTTTTCACCGATCAATCTATCCGTTTTCATTGAGAGTCGAGCCGTCGCTGTAAATCCCTCTAACGAGGGAATTTGCCTCGGTGAATACTCGAAGCCGAACCGGCTGTCCACTCGTCCAGGGAAACAAGGAAGAGTTTCTGAGCCGGGAAGAACCGCTCTGGCCTTTCCACGTTTGTGTATGTCTGCGTGTTTGTGTTTGCAGTGGACATCGAAAAGAAAGCGCTGACCCCTGGCGAGTCGCAAGGTGAAATGAGCAAACAGCAACTCGCGCATCGAACTCTGCAAGCGCTTTGAGTAGTTGGCTTTTTCTTTTCTGCACGAAGAGATATGGGTTCACGAAAGTATGGCAAAAAATATGGTACAAAGGTGACACACGGCTTTAGTAAAATAGCTCATATAAACATTTTACAGCTATACGTGTAATAATCGTATAATCGTATAGTACGTAGAGGCGGGGTTAAAGTTCCGAATGTTAAATATACGAAGGTCTAAAATTCCGAAATTTAATATCTCACCTGAATTTTTGACGAAAATTTTTCGAACGAATTTCCTCAAAAATGTAGGTGAGATATTAAATTTCGAAATTTTAGACCTTCGTATATTGAACATTCGAAACTCTGTCTCCGATAAGCAAAGGAATTGCGGTTAAAGTTCCGAATAGTAAATGAACGAAACTCTAAAATTCCTAAACTTGAAATCTCACCTACATTTTTGACGAAATTCGCTAGAAAACATTTCGTCAAAAAATTCAGGTGAGATATAAAATTTCGGAGGTTTTTTACCTTCGCGTATTAAACATTCTTAATTTTAACCTCACCCCAGTACGTATATACTCGAAGAAAATTTCAGCTGCGGGTGATGATTTTTTTCAAAATTTATCGTAATTTAAAAAAAAAAATTTATATTTGTTATTCAAATTGTAAAAGATTTATACCAAGAATCGATAAAAAAAATTGTTATTTTGAATTATAGTTCGTTATTTACCGTTTTTTTACATTTTTAGCGAAATTATTGAAGTTAGGACAAAAAGTTAAAGGAAAATTTTGTCGTCCGTCTGACGCACTACAAAAAAATCGTTGGCGAGTTTTTCGTATCTTTGATATTTACAAAGTTACAGACCAACAAAGTCGTGGTTTTTGTATTTTTACCTTTTATTAAGTGAACTACTGATGTTTGTACAAAAAAGTCAATAGGGATTTATTAGAACATTGAATTTTCTAATAAATTGTCCGGGTGATATTTTATATATTGGTAACGGTTATAAATTACAGCCTCATTGAATTTTATTTTGATTAAATTATTAAAAACTAAATTGATTACCAAATAAAAAATATTGAATTAATATTTTTGTACAGAAAGTATTTTTAATTCATTTCTAAAGAGTCATTAATTGTAAAATAATTGCCAATGCGCCATAAGAGCAAAACTGCGTCAATTTACAGCCCATCAAATTCTCCATTTATTAATTTATGGTGGCAATGGTGTTATTATTTTTATGGGAAAACCTGGTAGGCAGTAGCTTCCTGGTAGTCATTCTGTCTATAACTTCATTGGCTGCCCGAATTAATAATATGAACGAGTTCTCTCCCACGTCCGCAGGCGTCGCTATGTAATAATCGCCGTGCGACTCGCGCTCCACTTTTATTTTCCATATTATCGATGCAGCGGCGTTAGAAGGAATAGGAGCAGCAGCTTAGTGGCACATGTGCTGTACGCACAGGTGAACGGCGCTCAAACAGGTGAGTTACACAACTTTGCAGCATACCTAAAGCTCTCCACGAGTCTCCATTCGCGGTATAACGAGATCGTTTCCTTCTCTATATTTGCTATACGTCATATAGAGAAACACGGGGCGAAATGAAACACTGGGTCAAAATGAAACGGGTTAAAATAAGGAATATTTTGGAATTCGCTATCCTAATTATTCGCTATTCTGACCTCCATCTTATTAAAATGGAATCAAAATAGCGAATGGCTAAAATAGCGAATGGCTAAAATAGCGAATGGCTAAAATAGCGAATGGCTAAAATAGCGAATGGTTAAAGTAGCGAATGGTTAAAATAGCGAATGGCTAAAATAGTGAATGGCTAAAATAGCGAATGGCTAAAATAGCGAATGGCTAAAATAGCGAATGGCTAAAATAGCGAATGGCTGAAATAGCGAATGGCTGAAATAGCGAATGGCTAAAATAGCGAATGGCTAAAATAGCGAATGGCTAAAATAGCGAATGGCTAAAATAGCGAATGGCTAAAATAGCGAATGGCTAAAATAGCGAATGGCTAAAATAGCGAATGGCTAAAATAGCGAATGGCTACAATAGCGAATGGCTAAAATAGCGAATGGCTAAAATAGCGAATGGCTAAAATAGCGAATGGCTGAAATAGCGAATGGCTAAAATAGCGAATGGCTAAAATAGCGAATGGCTAAAATAGTGAATGGCTAAAATAGCGAAAGGCTGAAATAGCGAATTTTGTGATGATGGCCATTTTATATTTGGACGTTCCTAATTTTTTAATTCGGTATTTTAGCAAAATAAAAATCATTTTTTCCCACCTCCTGAATCAAGCGTCATTTTTTTTACTCCGTTGCCGCCTATTTCCATTGGCCTATTGTTTTGGTTGTCTTTCTCTTTCAATTTGAAAGAATATTAAAAAGTTAAAAAAAAAAATTTTCCTCACAATCCAAAATGAATATTTTTTGTTATTTTTATTTGCAAACCGAACGATAAATGTACGGGTTATTATTTTTTTAATGTTCATTAACACACGAATAAAAAACCATACGTTTCCGAAATCTGGAAACTGTTTCATTTTGCCCCAGAATATTTTTTTCGCCGACCCTCAAAATCAATTGTTCCAATTGAGTTTTTAGAGGGAAACGATGTAACAATACACTGAAGGTATCGTAATGGAGATATTTTCCGTTCATACGTTTCATTTTGCCCCAATATAAGAGAGACCACTACGCGCACTATGCGAATCTCGAGAACCGACAAGATTGTTAAAGTGAAAATCGCACGGGCAGCGGTCGACGACGTCGTTATTCACAAATTGACAAACTTGCTCCCCCGGAGGCCTTAATAATTTCCTGATACGCCGAGAAAATCCGTGCGGTAAAAATTCAGTCGGCTTAAGGAAGATTTGAATTTCAACGAACGCTTGAGCCTTTCTAGCTTCACTTATGCACGCATTCTAGGCCACATTTACAGTAATATGAGCTCGTTTTAATTCCTGAAGTCATTCCAGATTTTTATTGATTCATTTATTAATATTAAGAAGGTAGGAAAGGTACAGTCTCGCTAAACGTCGTTTTCAAAGATAATTTTCAACATTCTGTGATGGACAAAAATTCTACAAAAATCAATATATTCAAGGTACCGAAAAGAATTAATTTGCATATTTATAATTATGCGTATGCAATGATTATTTTCAGAATTGTTCGTAATTTTCTCAAATTCTCTTTTAATATTTGTTATTTAAATTGTAAAAGATTTATACCAAAAATCGATTAAAAAAATTGTTATCTTGAATTTTAGTTCGTCATTTAGAAAAAAAAATCAGAATAATTTTAATCCCACAGAATTGTCCGTGGTCATGGAAAATGTATTTACAATATATTTTTGAATATTTGTTATCAATATTATTAACACTAATGACGCTCTTAAACGACTCGATTAATTTACAAGCTAATTAAATGGGAGAAATTCCCGGAAGGTCTTAGACTATTAATTAAGCTTCGTAAACGGTTACTAAGAGCCGAGGTACTTATCTAGAAGATCCTGAAACGAATAGTTAACGTCGCAATTGTATAATCAATTTATACGATTTTAAATACCTCGTCCAAAAAAAAAAACAAAGATTGCTAACAATTCTGTAACAGTATTTCATTCACTAACAAATAAAATCTTAAATTAAATGGAAAATCAGACGGCTCAAAAATCTATTATATTAAAATCTTTTACTTTCCTGAGTACATTATCTTTTCTTCGTTTCCGTGAACGCCCATATTTTATATTTATCTTAATCGAAGTGATAATACTATTTCCGTTATTACGTATAGCAAAGATTGCACATTATGACCATACGAAAAATTTTAGGCATGTACGAAACGTTTTTACACTGTTAAAAATATTTTAAAGATTAATGTAGTGTATAGGTAATTTTTTTGGGAATATCGTGTATAAAATTCAGTCTAATATAAATTTTATAAAATAAAAAGATTCATATGATAAGCACGAATTTTATTATTTTATATTTCTTTAATTTTTAATAAACACATCAATTTGATTAATTTTACATCGTACTTGTATATCAATGTTAATATACGCTATATCTACAAAAACAAACTTCCTACACAATTTATTGATTTATATTGTGTATATGTATTTTTTTCGGGAAATATCGGGTGTTACATTCACTACAGTATAAACGTATGTTGTTAAATGAAAATATTTATGTAATAAGCATATCGGTTATTATTGTATACTTGTACATATTTTAATAAACTCATCAATTTGATCTATCTTATTACGTACATGTTTGTGGAGTATGTAAATAAAAGCCAAACAGATTAATAACGTAAAAAATATAACTTTCGCTAATTTTTTTTACTTTCTTGGATTAACTTTCACTGCAATTTATAAAATTCAAATATTAATGTCCAACTTCAATAATCATGTTTTTGGTATTGAGGGAATTTTATTTCACTAATTAAAAATTAAAAACAAAATCTTGAACCTGTTTTGTAGATGAGGGAATTCGTAAAATGCGCGATTTTCCGGGTGGCCCAGATCGTCGCACCAGATGAGAAATAATAATCCTCGGAGAGGTTAATAATCAAAATAATTATTATTGAAGTTCCATTAGTAACGAACCAAATTAATGGTGAAAGTATCATATTGAGCGGACCTTTCATATTCAGGAGAAAAAACGTCGATAAAGCTGTCTCTCTCACCCTTTTAACCTCGCTCTTCAGTTTTCCGGTTCTGCCAAAAAAACGGCATTGAGTTTTGAAAATCCAGAAGGTTATCCTATTTCTGCCGCCCTTCCGCACACTCTCTCAAAATTTGGGCTTCATCTGCCGACTAGTTTAGGAAAAACTGCGTTTCAAAGTTTCGAGATGGGGAAACATCTGCTCCTCCACCTCAAAATTTCGAATCTCATTTTTTCCTGAACCACTCGGCAGATAGAGCTCAAACTTTGTAAGAATGTGCAGAGGGATGGCAAAAATGGACTCAACTACTGGCTTCTGAAAACTCCGAGCCGTTTTTTTCGCGGTGAGCGGAAAACAAAAAAAAGTGAGGTTAGGTAAGGGAGAAATAGTCTTACAGACGTGTACCATATTCCCAGCGATGGATCCCTCTTAAATTCTTAATAAACTCATATAAGAAGAGTGTCCTGAAACTCGGACCCGTCCAGGCATTGGTACCGTTACCTTGAAGGGCCTCGCAGCGCGATGCTTCAACGATAAACTGGACGGAGGTCGCAGAGTTCATTTCTGTGGTGATCATCCGTTTAATTATTATGTATTAAAGCTCGAGTCTATGATCCCGCGTGGCTTGTGCGGCTGCACTGCACGCGCACGATTACCCAATAACAACGATTATACACGGTCGTACCTACTTTGAGTTCGTTCGCACTCGAGAGTCTCTATATCTCTCGGCGAACTTCTCAAGCGTATGTGCCACCTTTCAACGTGTATGTTACTCACGCCAGACGTTCTCTATATATTTATAAAATATATATACAGGTAGTCCGGACTCGTACGCACTGACGGTGCGTGACATACGCCTCGAGCTGTCCGAACGACACGCATACGTCGTTCAGAATTCTCGAGGGCTTTGCAAAGAGCTCGCGGGAAGAAAGCGTGATCGAATATACGGGTTTAAAGAATCTGCGAGAAATTCAGCGGGAGACGAAACACGGATAAATCGATAATGCGAAATTTCACGGTAATTATAGTAATAGCATAAAAAGGGCAGTAGCACACAGCGAATTCAACATTCAGCGAGCGTTGAACAAAATTTTTGGATAAATAAAATCAATTTTTTGGAAACACTATAATTATTTTTTAGCACAAAAAACATATAACGAATTTCACCATAGGTGTAAAATGCTTAGTTACTTGAATACTGTTTTTATTTTAAATACTATAATTATATTAGGGCATAAAAAGGGCAACAACCCATGTCGGATTTAATTGTAGGCATAAAATAAAATGTATTGTTCAAAAATATTATACTTATATTATAAGATATAAATTTAACCGTGACCGTAAAATAAAATACTTGGTTAGGGTCAAGGTCTTCGGTCAATTACCTATTGGCCCCCAACAAAGATACTTTCGATTTGAAAAAAAATCGTTTCGTTATTCATATCATGTGAAATCCATGAAGAGCAATAAATTATTACTACTAAAATACTTGGTTGAATATAATTTATTTTTAAAAAATACTATAATTATATTATAGCATAAAAAGGGCGGCAGTCCATTTAATTGAGAGCGTAAAATAAAATACTTGGTTAAATAAAAATTATTTTTTGAAAATACTATAATGAGGTAGAAAATAGAAAAATTACGAGGTAGTTAAAAAAATGGTGAAATTATGTATATTTCCAATAGCGTGGATTCTAACTTTAGATCCGCGAACTCACCCGTCGAGAAATTCTTTGGCAGTGTTAAGAGTCAACAAGCGGTACGAACCGCGTAATCAATGATTGTGTAGCGAGCAATTTTTCGCTGCTTACATATTCCTTGCGCTGTAGTTATTAATAGAGCTCTGAAAGTGGATTTTTTTTTCGGTCGAGCGCCGCTTTGGGGAATCGGGACGACGAATTGAGAGTGAGATCTGCCCGAGGCTCCGACTATCGAGTGCGTTACACGAGCCACGTACCAAAAAGTATTTTCAAGGTGCAAACATACAAACATACAAACATAAGATCAAAGTTACCAAAATATGAGTTACTAATATTGTAAAATACCAAGCAAAGTATTTGCATTTTAGTTCACATGGGTGTAATTTTTTTGCTTCCTCACGAAGAAAAGCTGCAAAGTTGAACTTTGCACATTTCTTCCTCATTATTCTTGGATTTTGTTCCGCTTCGCTTCGCGTGCGACAAATCGCACTTCTCGCACTAGTGAAATAAAATTGTATACGAAATTCATAGCGGTTGCGTTCCAATAAAAAAAATACGAATAAGCAATTTGCAAACTTCAGCTTTGTTCCAGATCACTTTTCTCAACGTTTTGGACCATTCTGAGAGATTATTTCCGGATGGGATAAAAATCTTTAAAAAATTGTCGATATTAAACGTGCTGAAAAGATAAATTTTGCATAATAATGATTCCAAAATGTTATTAACAAATTTCTGAAAAAAAAACAATTGTCCAACAAACAATTTTTTTTTCTAATGAAAATGATATGTTAATTTATTTGAATGCGCATGAATTTTTTCAGATTTTTTTCTTTATTTTGATTTTTATTTTCTTTATTTTCAAAAATGTGCGCGAAATAACGAATTTTGGATATGTGTTCGGCATAAAACCATCTACTACACTCAAGATTTTTTTGCAAAACGCATATCCAAAATTTGTTATATGCTGCGCATTTTTCAAAATAAAAAAAAATCAAAATGAAGAAAAAAATCTGAAAAAATTTATTAATTAAATTTTCATTTAAAAAAAAGTTAGGTTAACTGTTCATTTCTTGAACAATTGGTTTTTTCACCAATTTGTTAATAACATTTTGAGACTATTATTATGCGAAATCAATCTTTTCAGCACGTTTTGCATTCATTATTTTTTTCCGATTTTTATCCCATCGAAATTGTCTCTGAAACTCACTTTTGGCGGGACTGTACCTATCATACATTCTAAACATCTCGAAATTTTATTTTTTCATAGAAACAGATATTCCTCTATGAGGAAGCAAAAAAATATCGGTTTCGTGGTCACGAGTCGGGACAACGAATTTAGAGTGAGATCTGCCCGAGGCTCCGACTGTCGAGTGCGTTACACGAGCCACGTATCAGAGGTCTACTCAAGAAGCACGCTCGACGCGGTCAAACAAACACGCCTCTCTTGACCAGCCGGGCCCAAAGTGCCCTCTGTGTTTACCAAACAAACCGAGAAATCGCGACTAAACGTTTCGGTAATAAAGAGCACCGTTACACAATCAACGCACGCGCCGCACTTCGCTAATATGCAGTTAATTTATCATTTGTGATACGCCGGAATTCAGAGATCAATCCTTGGTATTGATGAAGCCGCAAGATTTACGGACAAGCGAACTAATTTACCACCGTTATGCCCGGAAAAAATTCCCTTCTCTTGCCTTTAATCAGTCATCGACAATTGTTGAATAGTTATTTTTTTATTGTTCTCGCTTCCTCATAAATGAAGTTTTGTTTTCATGAAAAAAAAAAAAAAAAAAAAAGTGTTCGAGATTTTTATGTCAAAACACTCTGTCCAAAATATCGAGAATAGTAGTTTAGAAAAATGTCATATGAGGGATTCGTCGTCAATTCAGCCACTTTTTGTTTTTTGTAAACATCTTTGATTAGTCTCATAATAGAAAACATTTTAGTACCAGTCGAAAATACTCTCGCCTAATTTTTCGTGATTTTTAAATCCAATATTACGGAAAATAAGGTATTTCTTTAATGTACATATATATTGAAAAATTAAAGTCACAGAAAAAAATTGTTGCAACATAAAAGTTGTAGTTTCATGTGAATTTTTCAATGAAATTTTTCAGATAATTTTGCGACTCGATAATATTACTTTTTTGCTAAAAAATATAAAGACAATTTTTTTAACCAAAAAGTATACTTTTTTTTGGCTGAATAAATTACAGATTCTTCACGCCTATGTATTGATAACATTAAACATATCCAAAGTGATACCGATCAAAGTTCCGAAGGAAAAAATAATTTACTCAAAGTAAAAAAAATTTCGTCGAAGAAAAAATGCACACGCACTTCTATTGCGCATTAACGTAAATAGTCGCTTATTTATTCGCATTGGGTTGTGTGCAAAGAATTAATTACATGCACGCTAACTTGGTGCACATTGTATTTAAAAACAAATAAAGCAAACCTAACCGGCAAAAAAAGTTGTCACGCATGAATACCGAATTGCAATGATAAAAATGTTATCAAAATCACATTATCAGAAATTTTATTCAACAGCTGATATATTAAATTGATACATGAGTGCAGTAGAGTTACTAATATTTATATTCAACTGGCCGATTTTCATTGAATTCAGTAGAGAATATTGCAATTTTGCATGTCACTTGCATATTAGAATTAGAATACTATTTTCTGTGAAAAAGTTTCCTCAAACCGTAATTGAAAATTACATCGCATATTCCAAACATTGTACTAAAATTTTTCAGAGTAATAATTTTCAATCATTTAATAAAATTTTGTATTAATTAATTAAATTTTTTATTATTTTCAACGTAATAACACTTTCAGCATTTCAACTCTAAAAACCACGTCAGCTGTCAATAGTATGCATCATAATTCGCGTTGATCTAAACATAAACCCGAGAACGTAGGTCAATTATTTTCATTCCACCCAATGAAAATTCAGAAAAAATCGAATATTCTGATCTCGACCTGAAATCTTTAGAAAAAACATTTTTTTTTCGTGAAACGAAGCTACAACAAATATTGCCACGCACAAATCGGCCTTTTCTTATCTGATGTGATATTTATCGAAACAAATCCTTTTATATCCGAAATTCCGTTTAAATACCCAATTACATCAACACTAGAATGATGTATAAAGTATTTTTTTAAATTCCATCAAACCGATCCGTGAAAAAAACATTATCACGCTGTAATAACCCGCCGATTTCATTATGCATACCGATACTAATTGACCCAAACCGGAACCCAAAGAACGTAGGTCAACTATTAATAGACCATCCGTCAAAATATCGAAAGAAAAAAAAATCTGTAATCGCGACCGAACTTTTCTAAAATAAATAATTTTTTCAAATCACATTAGCTTCATCTCTTCAAAACACATCTCCATATTTGCCATTCCCGATAAACAGCGAATAGAATCATCTCTAAAATCGTTTACAACCGATTTTTCCAAATCCGATCAAGCCGATCGGCCCAAAAAAACCACATTATCACTCTGTAACAGCCGGCCGATTTCATTATGCATACCGATGGTTCATTCTCAATTATTAATCCCCAATACAACGAAAAAAAATCCGATATTCCGTAATCTCGACTCACCGGAATGTGTCCAACGATCGGTATCCTGTGACAACATGGACCAGTCGCATTTGAGGTCGTTGAAAGTGGCCATGGTGATAGTAAAATTGTTATTACGACTGGCGAGTTCGTCATCCACGAGGCTCGACGCTTCGTCGTCCCGTTTGCACTCTTGTTACTCACGTAGAACCAAAACAATCGGTTTACTTTTAAATGTTCTATATTCACTGCACTTGGTCCTATTGGTTAACGCACTCGCGACACGGTTCTTGGAAACTGGAGTCGACGCGATCGTCGTGGAGACCTGCGAAGTATCGACGATACCGCGAAGGAATGATAGCGCGACTACTTGGCCAAAGAAACGCGAAGAGAGCACATGGCTATAGGACTAAAGCCGTCACGATTACCTTACGACACCCGGTTTCTGCGGCTTGGAGCGCGTTCGTTCCACCCGGCGTTCCTCGCGAGCTCCTTCTCCCTTCTTCTTCGCCTCTCACGATCGCCAGTCGCTTTCTATCTCTCTCCGTTTACGACTGCGGTCAACAATCGGTGAGATAAACGTAGACGTCCCAATGACCGGACACTTCACAACGAGGTTTCAGTCACTGGACATATGAAGAAACTCGTATTTTCGTCTCTTGGACACACACAACACGTCCGGTCACTGGGACATGTCCGTCCCGTTTGAGGTGAACGTCCCAACGGTCGGACACTCCACGAGGCTGTCCTATTGACTGGACATAGGAAGGATCTCTTATTTTCGTCTCTAGTGCGCACTCACACCGTTCGTGTGTTACTAGGACATGTCCCGGGACGTGTCCCAGTAACGGAATTTGGGAGGTTCAAGGTGGATGTCCCAATGACCGGACACTTCACAACGAGGTTTCAGTCACTGGACATATGAAGAAACTCGTATTTTCGTCTCTTGGACACACACGACACGTCCGGTCACTGGGACATGTCCGTCCCGTTTGAGGTGAACGTCCCAACGGACGGACACTCCACGAGGCTGTCCTATTGACTGGACATAGGAAGGATCTCTTATTTTCGTCTCTAGTGCGCACTCACACGGTTGGTTTGTCACTAGGACATGTCCCGGGACGTGTCCCAGTAACGGAATTTGGGACGTTCAAGGTGGATGTCCCAATGGCCGGACACTGCATCAGGCGGTCTTATTCACTGGATATACATGTCAAAATATTGTCGTCTCTTTTGTGCACGCGGTTCGTTCGGTTCCTGGGACATGTCCAGCTATTGGGACGTTTAAGGTGAATGTCCCAGTGGCCGGACACTCTGTGGTGAGGTACTATTTATGGGGTATACATAGAAACTCGTATTTTTTTCTCTTGCGCACACAGCTCGTCCCGTCACTGGGACACGTTCGTCCCGTTTAAGGTGAACGTCCCACCGACCGGACACTTCATCAGGTGGTTCTATTCACTGGACATACATATATATTTGCGTCTTTTATTTTGCGCGCACAGCTCGTTCGGTCCCTGGGACATGTCCCAATGACTTGATACAGCGTGTGAGCAGAAAGCAAGGAAATACGACTTTTTGTCTATGTCCGATAATTGTAACTAAACGTAACGAGTCCGGGCATTGGTACATTTGAGTCAAATGTCCCAATTTTCGGACATGTCCCATTGTTCAAACATAGCGCGCGAACAGAAGGGAAGGAAATACGATTTTTCGTCTGTCCCATGATTATAACCAAACGTCACGAGTCCAACCATTGGTACATTTGAGTTAAGCGTCCCAAAGGTCGGTCATGTCCCACTGTCCAGACACAGCGCGTGAACAGAACGGAAGGAAATACGACTTTTTGTCTATGTCCGATAATTGTAACTAAACGTAACGAGTCCGGGAATTGGTACATTCAAGTTAAACGTCCCAATGGCCGGGGACATGTCCCACTGTCCAGATGGACCGTGAGAGCATCAGAGAGCAGAATATGAATTTTCATGTATGTCCGATGATTGAGACCGACCGAAAGGTGTCCGGTCATTGGTACATTTACCTTAGCTCTCGATCACGAGAAATGAACGCCCTCGCGTGTCTCTGTTTCTTTCCCTTCTCCTTCCACACTGTTTATTTTTAAAAGCCGTTCACTGCTACTCTCGTCGTACGTGTGTGAATGTATTGAGTGGTTCGCTGTATTACGCTGGCTGCGTGCCTTACACACCTGTAACCACGTACAGAAACAGAAGCACGCGTACTTAAAAACCCGCGAAGCACTTTTGCGCTTCGCTCATCTCGTTCACAAAGAAATATCTGCAAAACGTGCCAAAAAACATTGAGTAATTCAATCTTGTCAACTACAACACATTTAGTTAATCAATCATTACTAAATGAGCACATGAAAATCAACGGGTATTGTTTTTAAATTTTAGTGTCTAGTTTTTAATTTATCATCAAGAGACGCGGTAGCGTCGCGACGCTATTATAGTTTGCGAAAAAATTGTGCCTGTAACTTTTGCTGAAGTTGAAATAGCGAGCTCGGATTTTGTATGTAAGTAAAACAATTTTCAGCCGTTGTATATGTATAATTTAGTGACGAACAGTATGAAATTTTTCATTTTATGGATCATTGAATTATTTGAAAAAATATATGTTATCACATTTATTTTAGGAAACGCTCTGATAATAACGAAATAGAAGAAGCGAATTCACAACATGTTTATTTATCTAATTAGAACAAGAATGCAAAGTAAGACTTTGCACATTGCTTCCTTATTATTTTTCGCGTTTTACAAAGCTTTCTCTATGAGGAAGCCAAAATCGATTAACATACTTCCTCATAGAAGTAGCTTTGTAAAAACCGAAAAATAATGAAAAAGCAATTTGCAAAGTTCTCCTTTGCAGCCTTATTATGTTCGCCACTGAAACGCTCTCGTTGACAAGCTTCCCTCGAGGGATTCACGTTTGCGTCAAGCGATTCTTAGGAGACTGAAGTGGACACTGGTGAAGGTTGATACGTAGCGATTAGAAAAATTGCGAGAATTCGCTCTCAGCGATATTTTCTAAAATTCGAGCGTGCGAAAGGAGCGCGAACGCGAAACTTCTCGGCCACTTCATTTCGCGGTTTTCCAAGATATGGACGCTTTATCGAAGCAAGCTGAGCTGTTGAGATACGAAAAAAAAATTAGCAGCTTATCGTCTCAACGAAATATAGTACAAAGCAGTGTAAATGCATTATTACCACCACTTCGCTACTAATTAAAGACTCCGAGCGACTTTACGTCACTCCAGCCTTTGTTTCAAGTGTTTCATGAAGGGAAATAAAAATTTCATTGATTAAATGGACTACAATATGTCTATGTAATATGTTTCTGAAATTATTAAAATATTAACGGAAATTGTTAACAAGTTTTACGGTCACTATTCTCAGCGGTTTCCAATTAATTGAAAAGCGGTTTCCAGAAATTGAAAATCCAATTGAATTTTCATTTTCTGGATTTTTCATCGCCGCTTGGAGAACGGTAATGCTTATTTTCAGCGATATGTAAAGAAAATATGAAAGAAGGAAAATTATACAATCCGTATTCTGAACACAGGACATATATTAAACATTTCCAAACATTTTTTTTCTTGAACAGTGGTTAAAGTGAATGCACTGACTCGTATAACATTTACGCTGATTCTTTGTATCTTTATCAACTATTAATAATGACTGTGAATTGAATGCGTATAAGTGTCTCAATTCCGCTTTAAATAAGACATTATTGAGGATGTTGTTGATAGATTTAAAAGAGCGTGTTTCTCTTTTTCTGTCCGAAAAAAAATGTAATAAAAAACTGATACATTAATTCGTAAATATGTCATAAGAGCCCATGTTAAAATGCATGCATGAAAAAATTAATTTTGTGTAAACGATTTAGACGAAAATTCCCAAAAAATTCATATGAGTTTGTTATGAATTATTTAAAACGCGGTAATTATTTCAATTTTACTGACGAACCTCCTTAAATTTAGAGGTTTTGGAACTTGAGCAGGGAGGAAATTAATTATACACTTTTATGACGGAAGAGAAAATTTATTTACTAAATTTAATAACTGGAATTTAAATATCTAAGATAAATCGCGTATCATAGGGTAAACCGACCAGTGAATGGACAGTTCAGCAGACGAAAAAATCCGGTGAATGGACGATTTTATGCACGTGGATGGTTAGGTTTTTTCTGTTCTGTTCTATTAGTTTTTTATTTTAAAGCATAAGGCCGATTGTGGCCGTTAAAAATCCAGTTGATCTCACCCGTTGGTAATTTCAATTCGGTTCTTTAGGTTTCTATTCCACTGTATTAAGGATTTATGATAGGTACAGTCCCGCCAATCGTGAGTTTCGGAGAAAATTTCGATTACTTTCCGATTGGATAAAAATCGGAAAAAATTATCGCTATTAAATGTGCTAAAAAGATAAATTTTGCATGGTAATAATTCCAAAATGTTATCAACAAATTCCTGAAAAAAACAATTGTTCAACGTACAATCAGTCAACCTAACTTTTCTTCTATCGAAAATGATATGTTAATTTATTTGAATGCGTATGAATTTTTTCAGATTTTTAAATTTATTTTGATTTTGATTTGTTTATTTTTAAAAATGTGCGCAAAATAACGAATTTTGGATAAATGTTCGGCATAAAACCATCTACTACACTCACGATTTTTTTGTAAAACGCATATCCAAAATTTGTTATATCCGGCGCATTTTTCAAAATAAAAAAAATCAAAATCAAAATAGAGAAAAAAATCTAAAAAAATTCATACGCATTCAAAAAAATTAACATATCATTTTCATTGAAAAAAAGTTAGGTTGACTGTTTATTTGTTGAACAATTGTTTTTTTCACCAATTCGTTAATAAAATTCTGGGATTATTATAATGCGAAATCAATCTCTTCAGCACGTTTTATGTGCATTATTTCTTTCCGATTTTTATCTCATCGGGAAGTGATTAAAATTGTTTCTGAAACTCACTTTTGTCGGGACTGTACCTATCATACATCCTCAACATTACTTCACTCTTCATTTTCTTTATTACTTTTCTTTTCATTGCTTTAGTTTTTTTGTGTTTTATTTTGACTCTGTGTTATATAGACATCGAACTATATAATTTATTTGAAACCCCAATTCAGTATTATTTGTAATTAATTTCTGTATAAAAGTTAAAACTTGTTATTATTACATATTTAAAAAATGGATTATCCTGACATCGTTGACTCTAAGTATTAAATTCGTGGTAAAATTAGGAAAACGATCCGCGGCAAACTCCTGTGATAATTTTCGCACATTCAACTAAAAATACATGAAATTTCGGATTAATATTGGACAAAGGATCATCGATCTCGGATTTACGATCATGAATTGGGTCACACATTTATTTTCGATATAATACAATGAGAATGTTCTTGGTAACTTGTGTATTACGGATACGTACAAGATGTGGAATTGCGACGTGTCATAATGTTAAAAAGTCAATCTGTATCATTTTATCCAGATTTTTTTCTAACCAGGAAACGAGACAGAGAATAATCTACGTCTTTTTAACTTTCAAAAATCCAGCGGTGTTCGAGAAATATTTGGCGTTTGCTTCGTTGACCTTTTTCTCCGCTGCCTGAGGATTAACGATCTCAAGACCTTGAAGCGGCGTAAAAGCTACGCTAGAAGCCGTTCCCGACACTTGCTTCTTAACCGTTGTACTTCCGCCCCATTGCTGCTGTTTCTGCAGATTCTTCTGCAACGTCTTCGATATCCGGACTTTCGTCTTTTCGTCGATTTGTGGGAGTCGAATTCTACCGGTGCCCGCTTTTCCGATCGTTCCTCGAGAGTATCCGAGATCCTCTTGATAAGCGTCATTCTCAATCTGCAGGAAATTGCAGCAATAAAAATTCGTTACCGTGAGAAAAGATATTTATTTTATTCGTGATAATTAACGACTGAAATTTTTTTTTTAAAGATTGCAAATAACCATTTTAGCCCGAATACTTTCATAATGATTATTAGTCGTTAGTTACTTTCTACATATCGATGTTTTCGATGATATTAATTTTTTTATAAAAGCCGATTATCCAAAAAGTGAAATTTTTACGAGAAGACTAACAATGAATTTCGCATTTATCATCCATAAGCTTTAGAATATAGGATTCGCGCGAAATCGGATTGGATGAAAATAAAATGAAGACTTACATCGGCGAAATTCATTCGATTCGCGTGTTTTCGGAACTCTGTGATGGCGTAGCGTTCCTTCATTTTTCTGACGCGTTTGCCACCGCGCTTCTTTCGGCCGGGATCGATCGGCTTTGGCAGAGGTTTTATGAATTTTACGGGCGGTGGTTCCTGTAATTTGTCGAGTTTCTTCTCGATTTCGTCACGCAACGATTGGCCGATGTGTCCATCGGTGCTTTCGTGACAAGCGTCTACACGCGCTGCTAACATACTTTTGGAAGCGACGAGCCTCGCTGCTTTACGTCGGAGGTCCTAAAATTATGGAAATTTGCGCTAGAGCTGTACATCTTTCGTTTAAGGATGTATGATAGGTAGAGTCCCGTCAAAAGTGAGTTTCGGAGACAATTTCGATCACTTCCCGATGAGATAAAAATCGGAAAAAAGTAATGCATATAAAACATGCTGAACAGATTGATTTCGCATAATAATAATCCCAAAATGTTGATAACAAATTGGTGAAAAAAACAATACTTCGACAAATAAATAGTCAACCTAACTTTTTTTAAAAATGAAAATGATATGTTAATTTTTTTGAATGCGTATGAATTTTTTCAGATTTTTTTCTTCATTTTGATTTTGATTTTTTTTATTTTGAAAAATGCGCAGAATATAACAAATTTTGGATATGCGTTTTGCAGAAAAATCTTGAGTGTAGTAGATGGTTTGATACCGAACACATATCCAAAATTCGTTATTTCGCGCACATTTTGGAAAATAAAAAAAAATCGGAATGAAAATAAAGAAAAAAAATTTGAAAAAAATCATACGCGTTCAAATAAATTAACATATCATTTTCATTGGAAAAAAGTTAGGTTGACTGATTGTTTGTTGAACAATCGTTTGTTTTTATATTTGTCAATAACATTTTGGAATTATTACTATGTAAAATTTATCTTTGCAGCACGCTTAATATCGATTTTTTTTTTTCAATTTTTATCATCGGGAAGTAATCGAAATTTTCTCTGAAACTCACGATTGGCGGGACTGTAACTATCATACATCCTTAATCATAACATCGCAGTTTATTTTAGTATTTACGACAATCGATTATCTAACAGAATCACGGCAATTGTTAACTCTGATACATTTTAATCAATTTAATCCATAACAATTTAACTTTTTTTTCTTATTAATTGTCATAAACAAGAAATTAACAATATTATTATATTAACAAAATGATAATAATAAAGTAAAATATAATCGTAACTTACCGGCGGCGTATCTTGAACGATGTCGGAATAATAAATAAATCCTGTGTGTGGAAGTGTTGCAACTTGCGAGAAACCGGAAAGTGTTGCTTTTTGTGATCCGAGAACGAGAACGTTACACGACGGCATTTTCGACAATTTCGTCAAACCTCCGGCAACTCCTGAAAATTCCAGTCGATTGAAAAGAATCGAATCAATTCGTTGTATCTCAATTTAATATCGCGCTAAAATACAATTATATTATACGGAAATCAAGTGAATGCAATTTAATCGTGTGTTAAAATTACCCATTATTTTTGCGGCCGTCGAAGCACCGACAATTATAGAGAGATTTGGCGCAATAAAAGCCATTCTACTCTCCACGTACTCGAATATTTTCAATTTACAATTATTAAGCTCCACTGCCATATCACAAGCCTCGCAAATTGCGTCTTTTTCCTCTTCTGTCAAGAGTTGCCTGAAAAATGTAACATTATTTAATCGAATTTGATAAAAACACGTTCTTTGGCGGTTATTCTTTAAAAATAATCGAAAAATGTTTCGATTTTTTAGATTTTTTAATAGATAACATTTTCAACCACTAAACTTTGAGACAAAAATATTCAAGTAGCAATTTGAAAGATACAGTATCAGAAAAATCTTCTAAAAACGTTATTCCAATAATAACAAATTTAAATACCCTTGAGTAGTGGATGCAGTTACAGACACGACCATTATAGTCGCTTGCGTCAAAAATTGTTGCAGCGTTTGATTATTTTTTGCTTGGTCCAGATCATTGCCCAATTCCCTTACAGTCATAACGTATTCCAATGGGCCAATAACTAGCGACTCCAATTCCGGGAATCTTTTTGAGTACTTGTCCCTCACAAATCTGTGAATCGTCGCTGTGAAAAAGAATTTATTTGAAGGTTGTAGAAATATGTTGAGAATTCAATTCTTTTTCAATACTACAAAAATAATAAGCGATAAATTCTCGGAGCAACTTCTCGCCGATAATACGAGCGAAAGTTTATTGAAACCGGTAACAAAATTATGGGGAATTATTTATTGGAAACTGAGCTTGAATCTACATTCATGAAAATTCTTCTTCTGTGGAAAATCATTTGACTAAAATTTGAAGCCATAAATCATGATCATGACCAATCAATGACATTTTATTTCAAACACAGTAATTCTGCTTGATTATTTTATGAATAATTTAGTATTCGATTTTTTATGGAGTGTATCACAATATTAGTAACAAAATGTATAAACATTTCATACAAATAAAAAGATAGTCATGAAAATTGATGAAATAATACTACAAAAATCAGATTAATAGTTAAACCGATATTTTTTTCATACAAAAAAAATATATGTTTTCAAAGAAATAAATAAATTTTCAGTTTTTCAGTAAACAAATCATTGTTTTCAAAAGGTTATAATTATTTTAAATATTCAATTCCTAAGATAAGACAAAACAACATTTATGTAGCTATTGTTTTTCAGTAATTTTAACTTTCTGAGATACAGTACAAAAAAAATTGCATTTCCTAAAATATTGAATTAAAAAATCCAAAAAAATTCACATAGAGTGCATTTTAATGGCTCTTCAATATAATCAATTATAGGGCAGATGTAATGTCAGAAAAAAAAATTTTCAATTGACAGAATGCTCCACATGCAGACTTTGTGTTAAAATCATTTTTCTTAATGATTTTGACCATTTCAAGTATCCTAAAATAAAAATTTTAGAAAAAAATTAATAAAACCACAAAAGTAAATCTTTTCTACATATAGTCTATATCAAAACTGAGATGTTCAATTAAATTATTCTCTTAAATACAGGCAAAATAAAATATTGAGGATAGATTGAATTATCGTTTTTCGATACTTACCAATTTCATCATCTATATTAGCAGCAATATCATTGGCCTCCACAATGAGTTGATATTCTGGATCTGATTCCACTGGCCCTATAATATCAGCAGATTTTCTTGGCAATTTGCTGTATTTATCAATTTCGGTTATAATTTTTTTCAAATGCTGCGAGTCTCTAAGTCTTGTCAATTCTCTTACAGAAGCGACCTTGATTTCTGTGAAAAGACAAATGTATTTTTTTAATACGCATAATTGTTAATTATTCGAAAGTAATGTTTGTATTTTATGAATATGTGCACGAGAAATGTAAATAAGCAAATTTCTATAGTTAACCTTCTTCAATTGGCTTAGGAATGGCGGCCGGAACGAAATCCGGCTCCGGTTCTTCCATATAAACATCCCCATCGTCATTTTCCTCGAGATCGGCGAGCAGCTCGTCAGCGAGCGACATTTTTCGATCTCTTCTTGCGATTCACACTCAAAAGTTTGAGAATAGGATGGAAAACTTCATCAGAGGAAAGAATACAACATATTGTTTGGTTGAATTATTACATCGACACAGATCGACGACAACAATACGATTATACGAACATAACCACAAAAAGATCTTTTAGTTTTTTTTCCTTATGAAAAGTACCCAAAACAGAAGATAGATGGCTCTGGGAACAGTTTTGGTTTATTTCTTTTCAAGGGTTTCGAGCGCCATCTACGGACGTGTCAGATGAGTCGATAAGAGCGAACCCTAATCTTATCGGCAGCTCGTCAGCGAGAGACATTTTTCGATCTTTTCGTGCATTTCACACTCAAAAGTTTGTCAATAGGATAAACTCTATAAGCATACTTAGATCTAATTCAACAGTGGGTGTAAAACTAAGTTATATTATTATTAAATATATTAATTCTAGTACTAGTTTGAATTCTTATGTCTATTATATGAAAATTATGAGTTATACCGACTGAGTCGCTGTAAATGCGACAGAGACAACGCCATTGGTCGTCGCAGGAGAGCAAGAGAGAACGACAAAAGTGTCTCACATCACGTCAAAAATATAACGATTCAAGCTTTTCAGGTTCAAGGAATTGTGATTACATCTTATCCTAATGATTTATACTATAGTTTTACTATTTAATTGAGGGACGTGGTTGGAAATCCATTTTTATTTGTTTACAAATACAAAAATAAAAGACAAGAGATTTTATACAAGACATCTCACCGTAACTCTGTCTCGTCTCTCATAAGACGTGCGTCTATAAGAAAATTCTTATCTTATTCCTATCTCGCAGCGCTACCTAGCGGACATTTAAGAACGCGATGTTAATAAACCTTTTATCTATAGCTAACTTCATCATAAGAACTCTACGCCAATAAATTGGAGCAACTTTTAGCTCTTTAGTTGAGCTTTTGTTCCCACATTTTTTTATCATTTCGTGTATCATCTATTGCAAAACTTTCCTTTTTTCAACGATAACAAAGCTTTCTCCATGCGGTAGCAAAAAATCTGTTTCGCCCTTTCAAAAAAAGCGCCAAGATCGCGAGATGGCAGCAGCAGTTGCATTCCCCGATGATTTTCTCGTTCCTTCAGCCAATAACCCGCAATCAATTGCTAATATACAATACCTATAACCCCATACCTCCATAAAATAAAATAAAAACCCAAACTACCTGCTTAAAACCCTTACAAACATTCGTCCCCAATCCCGAATCCCAAACGCTACAAGGCCCAGCGAAGCATTTATCCCATAATAACCACGAGGCAAAATCGCATCGAGAACCCACGAAACACACACTTGCGCTCACACACAAACCCAAGTGCACACCCACACACCCAGAGGGCGTGAAAGGGGTGGGAGACGGTTTGCGCCGTCCGACAAAGAGTGAAAACGTCGGAAGAGCGAGGGAGCGAGTGAGAGAATAATCGGTGCAGAGTGTCGGCGTCTCGAGTCTCTCACTAGTGAGTAGTACGGACGACGACGACGACGGCGACTCGTCCTCCTCGACGTCGAGACGTGTGTTACGATGCGCGACAACGCGACGCCGCCGTGTCTCTAATTACCAAGCCGCGATTATTTAATCATGACCAATTCGCGAGGTACTACTCACCGTGCGACCGAGTAGAGCACCAAGTACACGTACATACCCTGTCTACAATCATTTAATCGAGAGCCTATACACGGTGCATACATACACAAGAGTCTAAGAGAAAGACAACAAAATAAGGAGCGCCGGGCTTAATTCTTTCTCTCTCTCTCGCTCTTTCTCTCACTCGAGGAAGTGCAGCAAACTCCTACACACACATTACCCGCCTATAAACCCCTATAAAGAGCCTATACCCCTATATATATATATACACACGTACATGTATATATATATATAGCTGCATCCTCGTTGCGCTTGATTCTCGGTGACTTATCAATTGTTCGCGTATCTTAACCAACATACAAGCATCTCGAGTGCAGTGATAAACGGTTTTAAGTGATTAAACGTATATACTTACCTTAACTTACCTACGAAAGTCAAAGCTGCAGAAACTAAGCACCTGCTGTCGACTTAGTGTGTATATATAGATATATACACGTTAAACGTGTATATGTAATGATAAAATAAGGAGAGTGTCTGACGCCCAGGTGGAAAATGCGTCTGTGATCGAACGTCACCTGAGAACATCCGGCAAGTAAAACGGACGTGCGTCAACTGTCGTTGTTTAGTGGTTCTTTTGTTTTTTGTTTTTCTTCTCGTTAAAGTTCGGCTCTCGACAGTTGAAAGCCGAGTGTGATAATCGGGAATAATCGGGTTGTTACGGAGAAACAACGGAGAGTCGAAAAAATTGGATTGTATTGGAGACAAGTGACGATCGGAAATCTTAAAGTTGGAAAGTGCGGAAGTGCGGAAGTGGAGGAGGTGAGGGAGAGGGAAATAGAGGAGGGAGAGGAGTAAGAGAGAGAAAGTGGAGGGTGGGTGTCCAGGAAATTGGCAAGATGGCGGGTTCCTTAACGTGGTCGTGCACTTGTTGCCTGAGGTTCAAATTCAGCCCAGAGGAAATAGAACAGCGCTACAAAAGCCAAGAAATCGATCGGATGCTGGAGAAAGATCGACAGGCTTTTCGCCGACAAGTGAAATTGCTTTTACTCGGCGCTGGTGAAAGTGGAAAATCGACATTTCTGAAACAGATGCGAATAATTCATGGTATCAAGTTTGAGGTTCGTGATTTGTAGGGCTTAAGGATTTCTTTTCGTTTTGCGGTTTGGCGGGAAATTTGAAAAAAAAAAAAACAAAAAACATTTAATTTAATGTTATGTGTTGTTTGGATTTTTTGCAGCCGGACTTGATTAAGGAGTATCAACACGTCATCTATCAGAATATTATTAAGGGGATGAAAGTACTCGTCGATGCTAGGGATAAACTTAATATACCTTGGGAAAATCCTAAGAATTATGATATCGGATATCAACTGCTCAAGTTTGAGAATACAATGGTTCTGGATAATAGACTGTTTTTGCACTATGTGCCGTCGCTTCAGAGCCTCTGGAGAGATGCTTCCATCAGGAAAGCCTTCGATAGGAGAAGAGAATTTCAACTGGTATTGTTGTCTTTGATTTTTTTTAAGGTTTATGACTTTTGGTTGAATTAGTTGTTCATTATTTATGACTGATTTTCATCTGGAAAGCATGATTTTTAAATGTTTTCTACGAAAACATTGATTCCTGGGGTAAATCCTCTTGGAAATTCCCTTTTGAATTACAAATCGTGAATAAGCAGAACTTAAGAATTAGGTGAATGAGTATGGAAAGAAAGATTTCCATTTAGATTTTTGTTACGATCCTGGGATTTAAAATCCCCTGAGATGCTGAGCCAAGAAAGAATACAAAAACAAAAACAGACATAAAAGAAGTACAGAAAATAATCTGTGAGGCAGAGGAAATAAAAGCGATCATTTGTCCTAAACATTGAGAATAAGCAAGCTACAATAGCAAGCAATATGAATTTTAGGGAAGATTAATTTGTGACTAATTTTCATCAGGAAATAAATTTGTGAATAATTTCGATCAGGAAAGATAAATTTGTGACTAATTTCCATCAGGAAATATTAATTTGTGACTAATTTATATCAGGAAAGATTAATTTGTGACTAATTTCTGTCAGGAAAGATTAATTTGTGACCAATCAGGAAAAGCATCTCAACCAGTTTTGTTTTCTTGCATTTTATAATTTTGACGAGTTTCGACTGACGAATTTGTGGGATTTCATTTGGGATATGATAGCATAAATTTCAATGAGGAAAGCTTTATTATTTAGTAATTTCCCATAGGAAAGATTAATTTGTCACTAATTCATTTCAGGAAAACCTAATTTCTCACTGGTTTTTAACAGGAAAGATTAATTTGTGACTAATTTCTATCAGGAAAGCTTTTGATAGCAGAAGAGAATTTTCGCTGTTATTATTACCTTAAATCGTTTAATTTTTATGATTTTTGTTTGGCTGTCTTCAAGATTTCATTGAAGATATGATAGTAAGAATTTTAATCAGAAAAGCCTTTGACTGGAGGAGAGAATTTCAGCTGGAAACAAAGTCTTCTTGCATACTATAAATATTAAAATTAGACTTATCTATATGAGAAAAAATTACCACTTAATGCAATTACAATTACAATTAATAATTTCATATCAAAGAAAAAAAATTTCTACAAACCCAATTATTGGGAAACAGTTTTCCCAGATTTCCATACTCATTATTTTTTGTCAGAAGCTAAACACACAACTCATCAATATTGTCACATAAAAAAAATCCAGTCATAAAAAGAATTCGCCATCTTCAAACTTATTATTTAGTGTACAAAAATCAGAAAAATATATCAGTAGTTAACCAAAATTGAGATTAATCATAAAGTTGAACAAATTATAATTTTTTTTTGCATGAGTATTTATCAATATTATCATTCTTGAAAATAATCGCGTTATTCAAAATTCACTTACTCAAAAAAATTCTCTAAATAATTTGACAATCAACGATTGGCAGGAAGCTGAATGTCTAATTTTGAGCATTACCGTAAAATACGTTAATTTTTTCACACTTGGTACTCGCAGTTTTCGTCGCAATCGCGAGTATAACATGATGAGTAATCTTTGACCTAGATATCATTGTGCGTTACGTGTGCGCTCGGCGTTATTCGTTAACTCTTCTGTGTCCACTTCCTCTTCAAACGAACGCGCCATTAAATTTATTTGTTTAATGGATAGAGTCTTCCAAAGTTGCGTAATTTTCTTCTCTTTTCATTGCAGAGTGACTCAGTGCAATATTTTTTGGACAGTCTCGACAGGATTGCGAGAGTCGTAAGTTTTCTCCGCTATCGCTGAGTTTACCGTATCAATAAACACGTCTTCTAACAATTTGCTCAAAATATTGACCGTTTTTTTTTTAGGAATACGTGCCAACACATCAAGATATTCTGCACTGTAGAAAAGCCACGAAAGGAATATCGGAGTTTGTCATTCCGATCAATAATATCCCTTTTTTGTTTGTCGATGTTGGCGGACAAAGATCTCAACGACAAAAATGGTATCAGTGTTTCGACTGCGTTACATCGATACTTTTCCTCGTTTCGTCGTCCGAATTTGATCAAGTTTTATTGGAAGACAGGTGAGTGAAGTCTACAATTTTTCCCTTTACTCTTGTCGATAATATTTCATATTACATAATATTTTCCAATATTTGGGAAGTTTAGAATTGTGCATTCTTTAAAATAACGTAATTTTTGCATTTTTCTTTCCCATGGAAAAAACTTTGTTACAGTGGAAAACAAATTTTCTTGGGTTTTTATGCCAGATAAAAGAAAAGAGTAAAAAACAATCGAGAAAAGTGGTTTAGAAAAAAATGTCCGGACTGTTTTAACGATCGAATTATAAGTTAAAAATTGGTACAAAGTTAGACTAACATAGACTGACGATCGATATTAAATTCGTGCGTGATTTATGCAGAACTTTTGTTTTTAAACGATTTTCCAGTTGTTTTTAAAGTCTGTATATCTTTTAGAGCTCACAATTTTTTTAATATCGGGCTAAAAATTTATACAAAACTGGGCTATCACAGACCGAGGATCGGTATTAATCGGATTTGTTAATCGCATTATTTAACTAGGTGTATGAAAATTACTGCCACTGATGATATCTCACTTATACTTCATACTTTTTCTCATATTCCGAAAGTCAGAGAAATTCCGTAATTAGGTCAGGGCAAGTCAGGAAATTTTTCCAACTGATTTTAGTGGCCACCATGTGTATTCATCAGCTCATTAGCTAAAAAAATTGGCGAATCTAGAAAACTGACATTTTCCGAAAGACTAAAAGTCTCATAAAATCTGATGAAATGTTCAAATTTTTCCAAAAATGTATACATAGGAAAATGCGCTGGTCCTTTACCATTGTGCCGTATTTCAACCTGATTGTTAAAGCCGTTTTCGGGATACAGCAGTTTAAATAAACACAGACAACCGGACACATTTTTTCTGAACGTCTTTTCTCGACATTTGAGACGATTTTAAGTGTCCTGACATGAAAAACTCGGAAAAATAAATTCCCACGACAGTAAAACTTCCTCTACAAAGTATCAAAAACTCTGTTTTTCTTTTAGTGTTGAAACAACGACACAAATAATATTCAGCAGGAAGGAAAAATATTTTCTGAGTAACTGTAACTAAAATCATGTTGCTAAATTTTCCTCTATGAGGAATCATAATCTTTCATGTACCTTGCTTTTCGCATGGCGCCTATTCTAAGGGTAAAATTCGTAAATTAGTGATTTTAAATCATTATTGACAAGCGGAAATCGTTCATTTTTCGCCAACAGGAGAACCAACAGACTCGAGGAATCGAAAAACATATTCGACACGATAGTGAACAACATGATATTCCGTGGAGTGTCGATTATTCTATTCCTCAACAAGACGGATTTGCTCGAGAGAAAAGTCCGATCGCCGGACACCAACGTAAGTTGGTATTTTCCTCAATTCACTGGTGATTCACATTCCATGAAGGACGTTCAGAGTTTCATACTGGACATGTTCATATCGGTAAAGAGGGATCCTCGAAAGCCGTTATTCCATCATTTTACAACAGCCGTCGACACCGAAAACATAAAGGTCGTATTTAACGCCGTAAAAGATACGATTTTGCATCGAAACTTGGAGTCTCTGATGCTTCAATGAAGCACAGAAATACAATCTCCGTACGAAAGCAGCTAAAACGAAGAGAAAAAAATACTAAAAATAACTTCGAAGTCCTAAGATAATCGAGAATCGCGATTATCCGAAAAAATAATTTAAAAAACACGCCATTTCGTAGATACATCGTTTTTTCTATACATATTGCTATAGCGAAAAACAAAAAAAATTAGTAAGTGACATTCTCGTAAGACAATATGATAATTATTAAAGGATCGAATTAACGAATTTATCTAGCGCTCCTAACAATTTCGCGCAGCTTTTTTTTTTTAACGAGGGAAAAACGCGATTTTCATGAACTACGAATCGATATTTCTTCCTCCATGAATCACGATTTTTCTCCCAACTTTTTGATAAACATATTTGATGAAGATTTACGAGATTTAGTACGAGTTATATACATAATTAATAATATATCGTGTAAATATCGACCTGTATTCTATATATGAATATATATATATATACATACACACATATATATATATATATATGCGTTGTCCATAATCTCTATGATGATAAATTTATATATTTATATAAAAAATAAAAAATGGAAGAAGAATGGAATGAGAGTATTAACTAGGATTTTTCATATTTTGTACAGACGATTTGATTTTTTATATTATTATTGTCACTATTTGTCGCGATACGTAAAGAATGTGCAATTTTTCTTCCGGCTGAGAGACGAAAATTGCACGGAAATGTTTACGAAAGTTAATTTATTTTCTTACTTGAATAATAATCGTCGCTTTACTCTCTTCATTTATCGAAATATTTACGTTTATGCGTTAAGAAAAACAGACAAACCAAATACTAGATCCATGCCATACGAACCAAATGAAAACTTATAACCAGTTTGTGTTCAAGCTGCTGTGGACGAAATTAAGTTTAATAGATGTATTCATCATTCAATAACGCCTCACGGGCATCTTTCGTTTTCCGTTAAACTATCCGTTTAATCGCGTGGATCGCTTGTTAAGATTTTGCGTTACGCAACTTCGAGAGTTTCTTGACAATTTAGCAGTCAAACGAGTATAAAAAATAATGGCATTTTTCAAGATTCCTGCATTTTTTGTATATTCGGAGTTTCAAGCCAAGTTCAAAATGCACAAAATCCTTCATAATTAGGATGAGATTCAGAGAGAATCGAGAGAAAAAAATCAAGCATATTGAAGACGCTGAAAATATTGATCTTGCAGAATAATAATTTCGAAATGTTATTAACGAATCAACAAAAAAAAAATTGTCTGATAAATTAGCCGGGAATTTTTTTTTTTTTTTTATTGAAGATAATTCGTTAATTTTTCTGGATATGTAGGAATTTTTTGAGATTTGGAGGTAATTTTTGAAAATTGGGTTTTTTGTTTTTGGTTCTGAAAAATGTGGGAAAAGTCACGAATTTTGGATATAACATCGTCATAAAATCATCCAACATGTACAAGAAATGTCCGGATGATTGAACAAGTACATTTGCAAAAACTTTTGGAAAATACCGTTTTTAAACATTACATAGAATTTTCATAAAATTCATGCGTATCGAGAAAAATCGACAAATTAAATTAATTTTGAAAAAAGTTGGTTTGCCGGGTAATTTGGTAAGTAACGCAACGTCAAGAGTCCCTTAAAAGTTTACTAATCGAACGAGTACGAACAAAATTGAATTTTTCAAGATTCTTTAATTTGTTTCCTTATTCGGATTTTCTAGCCGAGTTAAAAATGCACAAAATCCTTTATAATTAGGATGAGATTCAGAGAGAATCGAGACAAAAAATCAAGCATATAGAAAATGCTGAAAACATTCATCTTCTATAATAATAATAATAATTTCGAAACGTTGGTACCGAATTAACGGAAAAAAACTGTCTGAAAAATTTACCGGCAACTAAAATTTCTTCGAAATGAAAATAATTGGTTAATTTAATTGAATATGTAGGAATTTTCCGAAGATTTCGAGGTAATTTTTAAGAATCGTGTTTTAATTTTTCATTAAAAAGAATTTGAGACAGTCACGAAATTTGAATATGTGATTGCCACGAAAAAACCCAATAACACAAAAAGTGTTCGGGCAATTTATCATGTAGATTCGCAATTACCGCCGTATTACAAAAAAACTCAATTTTCAAACAGTACGTGAAAATCTCAAAAAAATTCATACCTATTCAAAAAATTTGATAAATTATTTTCCTCAAAAAGAAAGTTAAGTTGCCAGGTAATTTGGTAAGCTGATTTAGACGAAATTAAGCTTAATAGACGTATTCATGATTCGATAACGCCTCACGGGCATTTTTCGTTTCGCGTTGAACTATCAGTTTAATCGCATTAATCGCTCGTTATGATTTGCGTGACGCAACTTCAAGAGATTCTTAAGAATTTACCGGTTGAACGAGTACGAAAACAAATTGAATTTTTCGAGATTCTTTAATTTATTCTAAAAATATTCTAAGATTCTGCACCAATTTATTGTGAATTGCTTCTCAAAAAGTCTTTCTAATCGATATCGTAAATAAAATCGATCTACTAACATCAAAATGTCAAAGAACGATTCGTTGATTTTATCGAAATTCGTATGAGAGTAAATGTTATAGCTTTCAATTTTTTTATTTTTTTATTTCGTATTAAAATATAGCGCAAGGGTAAAATAAATGCATGAATTTTTTTTTTTCTTCTTTCAATACTGAATTAAATATTATTTTGGTACTCGTTCGACATGCGAAATTCTCTTGAAAAGGCAAGCAAAGATAAATTACTTGCACGACGGTTTCCGGAGCTAATCGTTGGCGAGTTGTATAGAAAATTTTTATATCGTTTGTCATTTATTTTCAAAGATAATCAGTATTATTGAATCCTTGAGCACGAGTTTTTCTGCTGCGTTCTCTTTTGGTTTCTCGTTATAAATTGTTATGCGAAACGTTATAAGTATATTTTTCGTCAAAAAACAAAAAGGAAAAAAAATGAAAAAAAAAAATTGTCAAGTCCGCATGTTCTACCGTAAATATTTAATTAGCGTATCTTTTCGTTCACGTTTATTAGCACGTTTCTGTTATACGCATATTTCTCTCTCCGCTAAATTTTCGAGATATTTATACACATACGTTATTGCTCAGAAAATAAAAAAATCAACGATTTCCATGTAATTATGTCAATAAAGCCAAAGAACTCGATGTGAAAAAAACTCCTCAAATACAGCAAATTTTCTACGTGCATTTACGAAAAAAAAAACCCCGGTCATCTAAATCAGTGATAAGCAATATCAAAATGAAAATGTATTCAAAGCATTGCACAATTTTAATGATTACGAAAACCACGAGATTGTAATAATTAACCAGTTTTTAAAATGATGAAACTCGATAAAAGACATATTTCGTTGATAATTATCGAAGATTACGGAATTTGATAAGCACATTGAATACATTTTTTCGCAATTTATTGACCATCGCTGTTCAGATAATTTCTGCTCCTTAAATTTCGCCAGAAAATAAAAAAAATAGATCCAAAAGCTTTGAAACGTGTTAAAAATAGATGTGAATTTTTAATCAGTGATATACAATAACAGAATAAAAATGTATTCAAATTGCTTTCCAATTTTTTGCAATTGATTAAATATCGCTGTTCAGATAAAATCTGCTCCTTTAATTTCAGCAGATAATTAAAGATGGATCCAAAAGCTTCGAAACGTGTTAACAATAAATGCGAATAAATGGTTAAATTCGCGGGAATTTCTACTATGTGTAGAGCATGGCCAAAATTTAGTGATTTGATATTAAACCATGATATTTTTTACATTCCTGTAGATCTTATCCGGCCCCGTCTTGTTTTATATTTGTAAGATTTTTGCGAGTGTTCGGCGCTTTTTGTTGTTGTTTTATACACGACGATGACGCTCACGCTTACGAACGTGGAGCGTAAAATGGCAACTCAACAATTTTTTATACCTTTTACAAGTCGTACGTATAGAAAATTAATAAATTGAAATTAAAAAATAAGAAAAACGAAAACTCACGACGATTTTGCTCGACGAAGGATTGGGTCGTGCAAAAAAACGTTTGTATCGAATGCTATTAGTTGTAACTACAGAATTGTACGCTCACGCCGTCCCTTCACTGAGGGAAAAAAAACTGAGTACATCAAATCATTTATTTGAAACATATATAATTAGCTCAAGTAAATTTAAAGCAACGATGCGAATATTTCAAAAATGATATATTTCGTTCGGTTACTTGTATAAAAAGGCCGAATTATTTGAGTTGAAAGAAGCAGTAAAATTGAAGCGATGAATTTTGTTGAGTCAAATTTAAGATTTTCTGCTCTTCAGTCACAAAAGGAATTTCAACTTACAATTTTAACGTCTTACCGAATTTGATCAGGAAAATCTAAAGTATTCTTTGTCGGAAATTCTCTGAATATTCCGTAAAAGATATTTGTTTTCACATTTAACGATGTTTTCGAAGTGAAAAAGATTTTGAGGATCTAAAAAGCTCTTGTTTAACCCACGTTTTTTTTTCAAATTTTTTTTTTTACTTCAGGAAAAATACCCGAATTTGAACATACGCTCTCTAAAAACTCAAACGCTGATAACAACGATAGGGAAAAATCATAATTTTTCGAAATTCAACTGATTAAAATACTCGGAGCATTTAATTTGCTATCAAATAACTTGAAATCTTTATTAACAAATTAATCGTATTTATCGTAATACACTTATACTTTACTTTTTTTATCATGAATTTTTCATTTTTTTGCTGTCAGCAATTGAGTTTTTTAGAGGGCAAATTAAAAATTGGGTATTCTTCAGGAAATTTCCTCAACCTAAACTAGATAAAAATTCCGAAAAAAAGTAAAGTAATAATTGAAAAGAGCTTTTGGAATGTTTTGAAAAAAATGTTCAACCTGAAAATGTCGTCGAAGTGGAAACAAAATCTTTTCCAGAAAATTCAGAAAATTTTCGACCAAAAATAGTGCTTTGGATTTTTCTGATCGGATTTGGTAAGAAGTTTAAAATTAAAGTGAAAATATTCAGTTGAAAACCAAAATAGTCGATTTCGTTTGGAAATAATGAGCTAACATCCCAAATTTGGGTTTTCTCTTTATTTCAGTAGAGAATCGAATCATAAAAAAAAATGACTACCAAAAATCAGATATTTGTCCAATAGATAATTAAATGACCCATTTGTGTCATTTGAAAATCCATGAAATTGGAGCAATTAAATTTTAAATAACTCCTAATGAATATTGTCCACTACGATAAAAGTTTTTTTTAAATGATGATTTGATTTAACGAAAAATTTAGTTGATACGCTTCGACGATGGAGTATAAATGAATATTTTACCTGACGTTTTCATAGAATAGTTTGATCGAAGCAACAGAATGTTTAGTATGAAAAATTGAATAATTTATTGAGTCAATTGAATTTTGATTCTTTTTAACGAAAAAAAGCAATCAAATGTATAATTGGTTCAAATGAAGGTTTTTATTGACTATTTCCAAAAAAATGGTTTATTTGAATATTTTCAAATAAATTGTTTATTTGAATATTTTCAAATAAATCGTTTACTTGAAAAATCGGTGTATTCAATTATATATTTCTCTCAGTGTCTGTCCAATCCCACGAAAGCGACCCACGATAAAGGTTTTTTTATACGAAATATATTCGACGAGAGATAATAAACTGTACTCTCGATTTATTCATCGATTAACCGTTAAGAAAAAAAAAAAGTAATACTAACTGTGAGAGGGAGAAAATCCACGAACGTGTATGATAATAATCATATAATTACGATAATAATAACAGTAATAATAATAACCATAATAATAATAATTGTTCACGAGCGTTTAATGGATTTTACTCACAGTTCTCTAAGCGAAAACTCTAGCGGGAATTTACGGACTGAGCTGACCTCGCGTTTTTATCTCGCTGCGAAAATTCTCACAGCGATCATCATACGGCAACTCGATCAAAGAGTCGTTCGGTAATGTTGCCCGTATTTAACGAGGCTTATGAAGCAAGCTCATCGTTATAACAGACGCCGCTGCAATAATTATACGAGCTTTGCGAGAAAAAAACGAGATAATACATTTTATAAGTGATTATGGACTTGTCACACACGAACAAACACTTGAGGCATTCTCTGTGAATGTGGGCACTTTTTTTTCGACCATATCAGATATTTAATATATCTAAAGACACTTGAGAATTTTTTCAGATTTTCTAATTCCATATTTTAGAAAGTGCCTTTTTTTACCAATTTAATTCAATTCAATTTGTGTCAGCTTTCGAACGAAATATTTTCAATAATTTTTACAGTCCAATAACAGTGATTTTTTACTTAAAAATACAGGCGAATTATTTTTAACTCAAAAACGTGAATTTTTTTTTCGACTGAAAAAATTACAAAATCTTTTAGTATGTCTGACGATATCGCAAAAAAAATCGCTAGTGGCAAGAATTAAGATCTCACGGTAAAAAAAAAAGAAATAATGCTGTAGTTTTGTATCAGCTTTCAAACGAAATATTTCTTATGATTCCCACATTTAAGTAACAGTGATTTTTTCAACGGAAAATAATTTTTTATTCTAAAACACATATTTTCATTCTGGCTAACAAATTACAGAATCTTTTAGTACGTCTGACGATCTTGTAAAAAAAAATTGCCAGTGGCACAAATTGAGATTCTAGAGGTAAAAAAATGAGGTAACACTGCACAGTACGAAATAGACATTATTTTTATACACTTGCACATAAATAATAATATATTACGATACACGTGCGATGAAACTTGTTCTGACGAGTGTTAATTTGCAGCATTAAGAAAAAGTTTTTTTCAACGAGTATTGTACAAAATTTTACTTCACCAGATAAGAAAATTCTTTATTTACTGAAAAAAAATTTCAGCAAATAAAGAAAATCCGTTTTTCAATTATAAAACAAAATAACGCCGTTTTTCGATTAAAAAATCAGTGTTACCGGAACGTGAAAATTATTTCGAATGTCCCATTGGAAAACTAACGCCAAACTACAACTTTTATGTGAAGGCACTTTTTCAGTAACTTAAATTTTCCGATATTCGTTCACTTATGAAAAAAAACGACATTTCCCTAAATATTAGTTGAAAAATCTGAAAAAAATTACATTGAGTGTCCTTTAGCAGTTCTCTGATATTACCAATTATTGAGGAGGTCTGTCTGAAAAAATTGCTGATTCGATGGAGAATGTCTCATATATATACAGCGATAAATGTCACTCGTGTTATTAGACGAGATAATATCTATACGCTTAAGCAGAAAAAAAAGAAAACGTGGAGAAAATGATTCTGAAACGAGTTGAGATTTTTGTTGTTGTACATTCGTCGAATCGGTACGTTTATATTGCGACATGTACGCGTTCAGTGTTGGCACTTGGTTCGTACAGCCACTTTCCCTCATGATCGACAGGACAGGCGGCAATTAGCGCACAATTTACGTATGGAAAGATTAGAACCGTTTAAAACGATTTGAAATACGAGAGAAATAAATACCGACGTTCGTTGCGTCTTAAGAGATGAAAAGGATATAGTATATTGTGCAACAGGGTCGCAATTGCTAATTTCCTCCCATGTTACACACTATATTTTTTGTAACGAGTGCATGAATAATGGAGCATTAGATGGTAGTTTTGAGGAAAACGCAGTGAAAAGTGAGGTTCCAAACTTTCGTCCCTAGGAACGATTTCACGTCCCTAGGGACGAAAGTGAAAGAAACGCGAGCTATACTCGCGTCGATCGATTGTTATCACACTGCCACGAAACTAGCTACTTTTGGCCCGACAAACTGCCATCGAAATCGCCGTTGTTCATGCACGTGTTACAATAAACATGTTTCTTGTCGTTTTAAAACGAGAACTTCGCTTTTTTTCACAACTGTAGAGCGACACTACTTTTTTTTGTTGGCCAATAATCTGGACGATAGTTTTGTGTAAAACTTACCTTACATTTCGTAGATGATGCGTAGAATTTTTTTTTTAACATATCGAGTTGACGAATTTTTTTGAAGAAATGGGTTAAAAGTAGCCTTTTTTCTTGATTTTCTTTTGAATGATTTGCAGTGTGCAAACTTGACCTGAAAAAAATGCTGTAAAAAAATCTATAATTTTTTCTATAATATATAGAAAAACTGGTAATTCTGAAGATATGAATTATTGAATATTCGTATTTTTAGGAGAATTTCGTTTATAAACGATTCGTATAATTAGAGCTACTAGTCATAGCCTGAATGATATTTTTTTCTCAGAATCGACTGAAGCTTGAAAGAGGAAGAAATTATTTTGATAAGTTCAAATGCATGAAAATCAGTTTGCCAAATTACAATTGAGCACGACGATCTTTAACAAAGACCGCGAATATTCTGGCTAAAAGAATTTGTTGTCTACGAAATGGAGGCAAGAATTATCAACAAAACTCGAAAATAAACCGTCAGCATTTTGATTTTCAGAAGTCTCGTCCATTGAATCAATAGAAAAAGATAAGAAAACTCTAGAGCTAAAAACTGCGGACGAAAAACAATATTTTAACTTTGTCCTGTCCATCGCCGATAGCTTTCTGTACTTGAGCATATCTCTATTATTTTGTTAAATTTTATTCGCATTTTTGTAACTGTACATGAACTGAAGTATGTAGATATACCGTGCCTTTTGTATATTGTATATTTGTATATAAAAATATTTTACATGAATTATTGTATTAATGTAGAATCTTCAAGGAAACGATGAATAATAAAAACTTTATAAAACTCAATGGTTTCTTCGTTTTAATCACCTTTTGTTCCTGTGACGCTACGCTATTCCTATATAAATTTGTTTCGTTAATTATTTCCGTTTGGTTTTTATGCTCACCTCTCATCTACTCTCATGTTTCGACCCATTTAGTTTTAGAGTATTTTCTGTATTTACCTGTTCTTTTCTTCTTGTGTATATATTCTTTTTTTCCTTGGTCCTCAGGGAATTTAGTATTTCAGGACCCCAATAAAATACAACTACTACTGAGTGCCTGAAATATCGACGAATAAGGTAAAGACACAATGTAAAAAATGTTCGTGGTTTCCAAATAGAAACATGTGTGAATTTTGTAAAACTCGGTATAACAAATCGAAAGAAAAATGTTTCCATAGTTAATATGATGCGTATTAATGAATTTTGATAATCCGGAAATTGAAAATTAAAAGACAGATTATCAAATGAATAGTTACTAAATCAGTACATGGAAATCAACTTGTATTTCAGAAATTTTACACTGTTAGGAATTTTCGTATGGAAATTAAATATGAAGGATCGGAAGTTTTTTTTTTATACGCGAATATTAAATTGAATATACAAATATTAAGTAATATACAAAAAAAAAGTTGTACAATTAATGTACACAGTACACGCAAGACTTCATAAAAGTTCTTATTATATTATAATAATCGTAAGAATTGCTGAATTTAAACTCAGCCGATATTCGCGCTATCGAAATCACCCGAAATATTCACGAAAATCGAGGCGGACGAGGCTAATTTCGCTAGAACACTGACCTGACTCTCGGCAAATAACGTTTTGGCCAAACTTTGTGTGCGATAATTTTAAGCTGAGTATTTTTTAATTTATGTAAAATATTTAAGAAATTAGTAGATGAATGAGCGAGATGAAATAATTGATTAGTAATTTGTGTGAGATAATAATGTGAAAATCGTGACGAATATTTAATGTATGTGATGTGATATATCGTGAAAATTTCATGTGGCATATATTAATTGTTTCTTTATGAAATATATTTAGAATTCCTTCTGCCACTAATAACGATTGTGTTCCGTGTTCTTATCGCATATTATCTAGCATCAATTTTCTTTAAAAAAATCTCAAAAAATCATGTTTTGATATTATGTTAATTAACGATTAATTCATTGAATTTATACATTCTGTTCAAGATCGATCCATTCTTTAACTAATCCAAAAAGAAAAGTAAAAACTTTGTGCAGAAGGTTCTTTTAGGTTGGACGTTGTTATTTGGCCGGTTGAGAAGTCGGATAAAAGAGAATGATATCAATTGCTTGATGTCTCACTTGTTTTTCTTTTCTCGAAAAACAACGACAGCGGAATTTTGTCTGAATATTTTTTAAATGAAGTAACAAAGCATTAGCTTCTTCAATAAAAATGAACAGTGTCCTTAAAAAAATTTATGAGCCATTTTTAAAAGTCAATATATACTTATTAAGTTCCAAATCGACGGAACCCTCAACTTTTCAACAAATTTTTTAGATAATCACTTACAAAATTCAACCCAAGATTATTTTACGGGCTGTCAAACACTTATTCAAAGGGAAAAAAAGCTTTTGTCAGAAAAATCATACAAATAATATCTGGGTTTTTATTTAATTGATTGGCATAGAAAATTACAAATTACAAAAAAAAAATTAATAGTCGATAAATATACCTACCAAATTCTGTGTTGGGACGAAGAAAACGAGATCTATGCAGTAAATAAAATGAGAAAACAGAAAATTTCAGATAATTATCTCCGAAAATCGGTCGAGGAACATTTTTTTCGACTCCCGACCACTTTTTCGAAAAAAAAAAACCGTTTTCTTAAAAAGAATCAAAAATAATATGCAGGTTTTTGTTCATTTGTTAAGCTTCCTCTTGCGATTTAAATTGAGTATTGTTGATTATTTATTGGCAGCTTACGATTGGCACATCCCTGTGACAATTGGTCATTTTATACAAATACGAACTCCATTCTTCTCGGATTCTTCGTAACTAATATCGTCGGCTCTAATGCACAATATATACAAGTTCGCGATGCATAAAACGCGAGAAATCATTCTCCGCTCAGTCATTGACGAAAAGGATGATTTATTCAATCATAAATTTGTTTTTTTTGTTGTTTTTTCTATATCAATATATCGCTAAGTCATATATTTTGCTTTGTATCGTTATATAGGTATTTTTTCGTATGTGTTTTTTTTTTTATCTAAACATCACATTGGCAAATTATTCGTAACTAAATATCATTATTATTATTATACGGTAAATATATAATAATAATTACACTACTATTTTATAGTCGTCTATAAACCGTCCTCATATATAATATAATACAACGTTATTTACAAGTCTTTTCGTTTATCGACAAGTTTTTCTTCTCTTCGTTTGTAGATTGGCGGTGTTTTGTGGTATCAAAGACGTATAAAAAGTGGAAAATTCGCGGCTTGTACTTGTAATTTTAATTGAGATTAATTGCGATTCGATCGTGGAATAGTCAAGCGATTTAATTATTCGCCGTCAATATCTCTCGAAGGAATGTAGGCGTTTATTTTATGGCAACTTTTGAACTCTTGAAACTTTCAAACGACAGAAAAATAGTATCACTCGTTCCCTGCATCGCGGTACATTTTTTTTTGTATTTTAATGCTATATATAGGCAAAAGTGTCATCAAAAAACGCTTTGTGCGGCTTCGTACTATTATTCAATGGCGTACAAAAAATTCTTGTAAATTACACTCTGGAGAGTGTATCGAAAAGTCAATTTTTTAATATTTTTATGGCTGGAATGTCCGTGGACAGTGTGCGAAAAAAATGCTTTTGTCAATACTTTCGTTGAGGTTTCGAAAAAAATTTCAGTCAATTAACGATTAATAAAGTTGCAGCTAACAGGTTCTTTTTTTTCAATCACGTTCAATAATTTTGAGGAAACGAATTTCCGGCTGAAATTTGTCAATTCCCTTTTAACGGTACAAAATATTGACTCCAAAAATTCTACACGTTTGATCGTCTTTTAGGAAGCAAATAGTGTTGAATTTATATGAATTTCAAAGAAATGGGAAGAAATCGCAAACACTTTTCGATGGTATGAAAATCTGGAAATAATCAGGCATACCAAAGTTGCTAATAATTAATTTTGCATAATAATCATTCCGAAGTGTTAACGAATTAATGAAAAATAAAATTGTTCACCGTATGACCCGAAAAGTAAACTTTTTTTAAAACGAAAATGATTCGTTCTTGTATAAACAGGAATTCTTTCAGATTTTTGAATTTACTTTTCACAAATTTTTTCTATAGAAAAAAATTCAGTGTGAATTAAAAAATCGGCAAAAATTCATACTTATTCAGAAAAATTAATCATGTTCATTTTTTAAAAACTCAGGAGATGTATCGAACAACTTTTTTCATTATTCGTCAAAACATTATAGAATAACAATAACACAAAATTAATCTTTTCACTACCTTTAATATGCTTGATTTTTTAGAAATTTTTCGCGAAGTATTCGAAATTTTCTTTCATTTCTCTAAAACTTATGTAAAACATTATTTGCAAGGAATCAACTTTCTTGTGATTCATGTGTCAAAAAATCTCCAGAATTGAACAGGAAAAATTGTAGAGAATTTCTAATTTTTTTCTACAAAAAAAAAAAAGAATCGATTTCCCAAAATTTCCTCAGATTCCTGGCGATTTTTTAAAATAATCCGACTTCCGTTATAGACGATCAATCGTACGGTTTTTTTTAAAAGAATTTTCGCACCGATAAAAGCAAAAAATGCTTATTAAAGCCGATGAAACCCTCTCAGATGATTAAAAAAAATTATCGACGCCTTCAAAAGATAAAACTGCAACTTAAAAAATCGTTCGGTGTAGACTTAGTCGATTGACCTCGAAACTTACCCTCTTCTCCTCGAATTCGTAGCACCGACACAATTCTGGACTAGCGTGGTGTTCATTTAGAGTTTCTCTTACAACAATCGCGTTGAAAACTGGCGGTTTTCAATTCAAATAAACAGATTCGAGACGCGATTATCGTAATTTCACAGCTCGAGTTCTTCGGCAGTGCGAGATAATCGATGATTATCGATTCTGCGACGTTGGCTTCGTCTGACTGCGTCGGCTCGTCGATAGGGTTCCGATCGGAGGCCCAGCAAAATATCTTCTAATGCACCATTATAAACTTCGTCCTGTTGCAGCAGTTTTTTCTCTTGGACCAGACGAGTCTTATTCTTCAATTCGTTTATCACCGCCTCCTGATTATTCCCCCAATAAAACAGTTTATTAATTAGTCACGCGGTGGCGCAAAAAATTAAAAATCACGCTAAATAAAAGGCGATATTTCGGCGTGAACGCGATGACAAAAATTACAGATATTTGGCGATTCTGTAGATTGATAAATGATGGATATGAGATGAGGCGAAAATGAGGTAGAATGAGCGAGAATTTTCTCTCAAGCAACATCAATACAAGCTTCAACATTCCATAGCGTTTTTTGGCCCTAATCGCAACTTTCTTTTTATTTGTGGAAACAAATCAAGCTCGACTTTAATATTAATAATGATTGGTCTCGATAATAAAAATAACCATCTAATTATTAACATTGACATTTCATCGAATGTGATTATTATCTTTCTTTCGGTTTTCAATTTTGTTTTTTTGTGGAATAAAAATCGAGCTCGATTGTAGTAATAAAAATAATTGGTCTGGATAATAATGATACTCAACTAATTATTGAAATTAACGTTTCATCAAATGCGACTATATTCGTTTTTTCCCTTTTTTCTTTGTATTTATATGGAATAAAAATCTCAATAATAAGGACGCTCAACTTATTAACATTAACATTTCATCAAATACGACTTCCGTTTTTTTTTGTTTTTGTTTTTCTCTTTTTTGTTTATGAAAAAAAAACCGAGCTTGACGATTATAATAATAATCGGTCTCTAAAATAAGAAAACTCAACTAAGTATTAACAATCTCATCAAATGTGAAAATTTTCGTTTTTATTTCAAATTTATTTATTTAAATTTAAATCTGGAATAAACGAAACTTGACCGAAAATAGGCGCATGTAATGAAATATTAATGTTAAAAATTCACGATGGCTGCCCATAATAAATTGGGGCTAAATAATAATTATTATTGTTGCCGATAATTACAATAAATGTGCCGTGCGCTTTCTACTCGTAAAAAGCTTGGCTTTCCAATCGCGAAGAGAGCGAAGAGAGCATTGAAACATTCGGTTAACATATGGAGATAATAATTAGGCGACGAATTGGACCGTCGAGCGTCGAGGAGGACGAAGTGAGTGAGAAAAGGAAGACTTACATGTTGCGAATCGGTTTTTTCACGAAAATTGTGTTACGTTCTGAGCTCCAGTTCGTTAAGATGCCGGTGTAACAACAGGCTCTTGTTCGTGTTACAGCAAAATTTCGGTGACTTTAAGTTCCAAATCAAATATGTAACAAATAAGAAAACAAAGAAGGATATTTTTAAATCATGTTAACGTAACATTGATCGTGATATTTTGTGTGCAACGAATATTTCGAGTTAGAAAACTAGAAATAAATTTGAAAACACTCGTAATCGTTTAAACTTTATGATCGAAAGATCTGACCCGTAGTTTTAATTTTTTTAACACCATGCGAACTCACAACATGCAATATCGAATGTCTGTCGTGTACAATATTGTCGATTATTAACACGTTTTTATTCGAAAGACCAATGAATTTTTGATGTAGCACAAACGCAGAGTGAGCGCACTGATGTTGAGAGAGAAAATCTCGGGCGTCGCGCGTGTGTGATTAATATTGTGATAGAGTGAAATAATCAACGCGCTCGCTACCGCAATAATATCGAAAAATGCTTTATTACGAATTAATCAATCGTAATCAATCAAGGACACTTTTGTTAGATTTTAGTAGTGAAATCTTATTTTTTGTATGATCCTTTTGACGAAAATTCGGTAGATACTTCACTTTAAATAAATAAATGTTATACGCGAACCAAGAGCGAAAAATAATTATTTTTACGTGTTTTAAAAAGGAAACTGGAGCAATCGAATATTAATTTTAATTAAAGGGATTCTGTTTAATGAAAAAAGATTATATCAATTAATTTATGGAAACTAACTCTGATTCCGCTGATAATCTATGGGATATATCATTCCTAGTTATGCGGATGCCATATTTGTAAATTTGCATCGGATTTTGACAAGCAATAGGTCATATTATTTCATGTTAGATACTTTACAAACATATCATTGGTAATTCGTATTAATATTCATTGTTTACGAATAACCGCGATTTGTCTGTAAAACAAAAACAGATTTACGAAGTTTTCTTGGTTTTTCTTCTAATTGGGAAGTAAAACAATAAAAGTTACTCGGTGTATTTGTGAAACGTCTTTCAACGAATAAAGTGAGCTACTGCTAATCAAAATCGACTTATAATTACAAATTTGTCTTTCTAAAAACTGCGAACAATATGACGAGTTGGTAATTAACGTAATCTGCGTTACGTTTTTGGACATTAATGAATCTTTTTTTTTTTGTACATTGATTAGCATTTCTTCAATATAGATTGACCTTCGTTTTCACTGGTTTCCCTTAAAAAATTCGTAAAAATAATTTTTAGAATTATTTTCGTTTGCAGATGAATACGAATTAGTGATTAATTCGATTAATTGGAATAATAATCGAACGTTAGAGTAGCGAGCGCGTTAACAAAAATAAAAATATGTCTCATAACCCGAATTTTACGAATGAATTGAGGATTAGTAATGATAAAGTCACAGGAAAAGATAAAAGCGATGCATGCTCCGCACACAAAGTAAAAAACGCGATTGTTTTGCCAACGGCGACGTACCTGCTGTTTCTTTTGGTTGAGCTTATTTCGTTTAACGACTTCTTCCGAAGTGTTGAGAGCCTCGGCGGCGGCTTCTAGTCTTCGTCGTTGTTCGTTCTCCTGATCCGCAGCCTAAAAAATCAAAATTACGATATTGTTTCGATTCCATTCGCATTTTTTTTCCTGATAGAGAAACTTTTGTTTTCACAAAATGTTTGTTTTATTTCGAGATTTTCATGTGAGAACGCTTAAAATGGTATGAAATATCGAAAAAAGTGGTTTACAAAAATTTCCGGAATGTAATTATGTGTACGATAAAGGGCCTAAAATTAATTCCATTATAACCCGTCTTGAAATATTCGACCGAATCAGTCCAAATTTTAATGCGATGTAGAGTAATGGTCAATCTTTACTTGATATTATTTTTATAACAATCACTCGATGCATTCCGTTTTAATATGATTTTAAAGATTTTGAAAAATGTCGGTAATTTTTCACTATCGGGCTGAAGCTTCGTATGAAAATTAAACGAAGTGATGTAACCTTCTATATTGAATTTGGGCAAAATTCGTAATGCGTTTTGGTTTTTGTGAGGTTTTGAATTTTTCGGAAAATTTACGTTTTGCTCTCTCACGTTGAAACTTAAAAAAATTAATTGTACTATTTTGCAGGCGAAGAATAACATTCATCGCTGCTACGTATCAAATTTGGTGATAATCGCTAATGCAAATTGTCGGAATGTACATTTTTTTTAAAATAAAAGAATGGAAAGTAGAATTTTGCACATTGCTTCCTCATTATATCCCACTTTTTGCACAACTTCCTGTATGAGGAAGCCAAAATCGATTAACATACTTCTTCATAAAGATAACTTTGTAAAACATGAAAAATAATTAGGAATGTGCAAGATTTTGTTTTGCATCTTTGTTTATTTGGGGGAAAAAAATAGAAGACAAACCTTGAATGCTCGCGCGAATCTCACGAGAAGCGAAAAGAATGTATTGGCATCGGCTTGTCGCGGACTTTCGCCGAAAAACTCAATGCATTCGCGGAAAGCTTCGCCAGCCGTTCTTGCATCTGCTTTGAGACGTCGCAGCTTTTCCTCAGAATTGTTCAAGAAATCGCGAAGCACGGTATTATGCTTTTCCTTGCCGCGCAATTCGAATTCCTTTCGTACCTGGTCCATGCCTTTCTCGAGCTCGTGAACGTCCGTTGTTATATTTTCGATCGAGACTGAAAAAAAGAAAACAAATATTTTCCACAAAATATTTACAGCGATAACTTCATTATAAATTACACATAAATTGAAATTGCTTGTAAAATGCGTTCAAGCTATTTAGAAATGATTTTACAAGTGCTAAGCTCTTCGACCTCCGATTCAATTGAAATTTCAAATAAAATATTTATATTTTACGAATATTTAATTTTTTCGAATATTTGAATGTTCCGAATATTTTAATTTCAATAATATTCAAATATTTTGAATATTTTAATTTATTCGAATATTAGAATACTTCGAATTATTGAATTTATTCGAAAATTAAAATACTTCGAATTATCGAATTTATTCGAATATTAAAATACTTCGAATTTTTAAATTTATTCGAATATTAAAATACTTCGATTTTTTAAATTTATTCGAATATTCAAATATTTAAATTCGAATTTTTCGAATATTTAGTTTTTCGAAAATTCGAATTTTTCAATCATCGGTTTTTTGGAAATTCGAATTTTTCAAATATTTGGTATTCTAAAATTAGATTTTTTCAAACACGTGAATTTTTTGAATGTGTGAATTTGTCGGAAATTCGATTTTTCCGAATATCTGATGATTTTCTGAATATTTGAATCCAAAATCGATTCGATCGCAATTCGCACACTCCTAAGACAAATGCAAAGTTTGATTGTTTGATAAGAAGATGACGATTGCAAAATGAATTTCATAATATTTCTATGTCTGACTAAGCAAGTGGTGAATACCTGTCGCGGCTTTGTCGATGTACATAAGCTCGCTCTCGAAGTTGATGAGCTCGGGAAATTTGAGCCGTATCGTCGCGACGATATAGTGCAGCAGACACATTCGTTTGTCGGTCGATTTCGTGTCGAGAAGAGTGTCCAAGCTCTGAAGTTTAAAACCATAAGCAGGTCCACGTTTGCTGCTGTTGAGATAATTTCCGAAAGCCAAGATTATCTCCAAAACAGCTCGAAGCTTTCTCGAACTCTTGACCGAACTTGCGGCCGATATCACAGCGTGTATTTGCGGCGTAATGAGATGAAGATTGTCAAAGAAATTGCCTATGTAGTTCATTATCGAGAGCTTCGTCGATATCCTCTCGACTTTTCCGAGCTGCATGAGGAATTTATCCTCCTCTGTCAAGAGATTCACGTTTTTCTTCTCGATTATATACTCGCGGTATGCTTTTATCTGAAATTGAGATGATCCACATTATTCATCCATTAAATTAACGAATCTCTAGGAAATATTTATAAAAAGTTACGGTATGATAAAAAAATATCGTAATCAGTCCATTCGACCTGCACTGTTTAAAAAATCCGTGTTGAATATTAATATACATGCGTAGGAATTTTCCATATGTATAGTAAATTATATATTCAAATAATAATAAGTTTCTATATAAAAACAGTCGTGCAGTAATTCATACGTAATATACAAATATAGTATTACTACATTACGCTCGAAAAAAAAAAATTTCAATGTATTTTAATACTGAGACTCGTGTAGTTTCGACTTAACATGAGCAGATTAAAATTAATCAAGTTCACTAATTTTATTGTACAATATGTATGAACAGCTATTTACTTGGTTTGTAAATTGCATAAATCGTTGTATAGTAAAAATTTTGTTCATTTTATAACATTTTTGACAGCGTGTCATCAACGAAAATGGGGTTTGAAAATCAAAGAGCATAAATGAAAGCATAGAAAAAATTATCGGAATGTAAATAATCTGTAAAATTATGGTTTCTCATCGGCTTATCTTACCTCTTGATCCGTAGGCACCATGCGTTGCAACAATTCGACATTCTCGAGGGAAAGTACTTTGAGATCGAGCGCGTTAACCGCCTGTATTACTTTTTCTACCGGCATTTCCATTTTTCTTCTCGAAATAGCTGTGAATAGAGGAAAAATTCTTGATTGAATACAATCATGTCACTCAAATACAGAAAAACGCAGTAGAGTTTCGCGCAAAATGGTGAAATAATTAAAAATCCGCTGTTCAAACAAATTTTTATACATATATATTTTTTATTGGCCGATTTCGCGCAAAATTAAGAAAAAATTAAAAACGCGCTTTCCAATCAAATTTTTATACATATATATTTTTTATTTACCGATATTTCGTAGCCTCGTGTGCTCAAGAAGCGAAACGTTTTCAGGCTTTTTAAATCGTTTGCTGGGAAAGCTTTGGAGACCATCGATTTCGTTAGTTCCATTGGCTACGTGACCACCCATTCCTATCTTGAATCTTTCCTCGAAGTCCGAGAAATCGATGTAATTGTGCAGACGATCGTCATCCAATTCGTTGAATATCGTCCCTCGCACTTGATTCGGTTTCAGAGCTATCCAATTGAGGGTTGGCAGTTTGTACTTCGTTTGCACCTATTTATGACATCAAGTATACTTAAAATTTCGCATCCAATTAAATTTTTATCGTCAAATCTATATGGGGCATTCCAAAAATTTCGCAAATGCATTTTGCAATACAATATCGCTTGGACTGCCAAAAATACATTTGGGAAATTTTTTTTAACGATATCAATTGTTTTCGAGCATTGTGGTAATTCTACCATCTTCAGAGAAATTAAGATCCATTGATATTTAAGAAAATTATCGTGATTGAAAAAATGCAAAATCAAATTGCGACATAAAGAAAAAAGAAAAAATGTGGAAAAAAAAGTAAATATCAAGATCACATTATCGCATGGCGCTCAAAAATCATATTTTAAATCATAGAATCAGTGTGAGTTTTTTCAGAATGAACGGTTTCTCTCCCTAGGGAGACAACACAGCCGTTTGTTCCCACCGAGTAATGTACCGTTTTGTTCCCAAGAGAGAGAGAGAGAGAAAACCCGCTTTTTGTCCCCAGGGAGTAATGAACCGTTTTTCTTCCTCGGGCGCAATGAACTTTATTTGTTCCCAGAGAATAATGAAACAAGATTAGGCATGCGTACGATTCAGAAATTAAAAATGAGAGCAAAAAATGCAGAAATAGCAGATTAAACGATATAGTGTTTAAAAAAAAGGCATTTTCTGCAAACCTTTCGTTTAATCGTCATAGCGCCGTCGGGTGCTTGCATCATTCCTGCGGGCGGCGGTGGAATCGGTACGGGAGGAGGAGCTTTATGATCACCCGGGGAAAGTGGCGCCATTGGTGGAGGTGGAGGAGGACAAGGGGGTGGAGGAGGTGGAGGAGGAGCAGGTGCAGGTGGTGGCGCTTGTTCGGCAGCCGGCGAGGGCATCGACGTCATCGTCGAGGAGACGACGTTCTCCGAAGTCGGGGAAGTCGCCGCTGATCCGTTTCGTAGACTAGCGATCGTCGTTCCTTTGGTCAATGTCCCGGTTAACGTCTCCAGTTCGATTATCTTGCTCTCCAAGACGCTTTGTCTTCTCGCTGAATCTTGTCTTTGTCGTTTTAGGGCGGTCAATTCGTCCTCAACCATTCTTCGAGCTTCCAGAGCCTCGCAATATTCAACCTTTATCGCACCGAGCTCCGTTTCAAGCTCCGCTAATTTCGCCAGCGATTCTCGCTCCAATTCGGCCATTCTGTCATGCGCCTGGTGAATTAACATCATTCGATATTTATATTTTGTTATTTAAAGAAAGTTTTTCATGTCGAGGGTTATTAAATCTAGTATGAATATATATTCATCTTTCGAATGAAAGATTTTTTGGCTGGTGGAAAAATTCAATAGGATGTTCTGAGTGGTACGATATTTTTGTTTTCGTTTTAAAAAAAAATTATATGGTAGGTTCTTTTAAGGATGTATGATAGGTAGAGTCTCGCTAAAAGTGAGTTTCAGAGACAATTTCGATCACTTACCGATGGGATGAAAATCGGCGAAAAATAATGCATGTAAAAAGATTGACGTGCTGAAAAGATTGATTTCGCATAATGATTATCCCAAAATGTTATTCACAAATTGGTGAAAAAAAACAATTATTCAACAAATAAAAAGTCAACCTAACTTTTTTTAAATGAAAGTAATATGTTAATTTTTTGAAATGCGTATGAATTTTTTAAAGATTTTTTCCTTTATTTTGATTTTGGATATGCGTTTTGTAAAAAAAATCTTGAGTGCACGTTTAATATTGATTATTTTTTCCGATTTTTATCCCATCGGGAAGTAATCGAAATTTTCTCTGAAACTTACGATTGACGGGACTGTACCTATCATACATCCTTAATTGAGATAATGATCCTTCGGAATAATAAAATAAAAAAACTTTGACGATGCCAGAAATGGATACTCACATGCCCAAGTTCGTCCTCTAATTCCGCTACTTTCTCCAACGCGGCCGTCTTTGTTTCGCTGTCTTCCATAAGAGCAGCTACGTCGAATACATTATCTAGATATGCGGAGATTTGAACCTGCGGATAATGTGGTGAAAAATACTTGAGTATTCTCGCTATCATTGAGTTCAGCAGGAAATTGACATTTTTGGAGAATTCAAATGTCATTGCGACCAGCGGAATAAATTATCGGCTTGACAAATGAATAACGAAAACATTCAATTCTGTTGTTTGAAATCATACTTATTTTTTAATTTTTTAATTTTCATTAAGTATATTCGATTTTTTATGTTGTCGTTCCAAGTCTAAAAGAAAAGCTGATTTGCTTATATTTTCCCGATTTCCTAAACTTTTTCATCCTGAAAAACAAAATCTTGAATGTTTTTTTTGTTGAGATTTGAGTTTTTTTGATAGACCAAAAAAAACGACTTTGCCCAATGGATTAGACTTAAAAATCTGTAAAAATTCACATAGTGTTTCTTATAGTGATACTTTGACATAACTAATTATGGAGCAGATCTGAGATGGTAAAAAAAACGTTACTTCAATGAGAGAGAAAATTAAATTCATAGATAAATAAAGTCATATTCAGAATATAATTTGAAGGATATAAATTGACTGACCTGCAAATCTTCGCTTTCCGTGTGCCTGAGCTTTTCGAGATACTCATCGAGTCCGAGTTTCGTGAATTCGTATTGCAAATGTACCCTGAAATTCATATCTTCGACGCTGTGTACGACAATATTTACGAATTGCATACACGCGACCATGAACTCGATGTGAAAGTTGTCGTACTGAGTGAAATATGCCATGAGAGTAGTAAATCTTCTTCTTTCCGTGCAAACTTCTTTGAAGTTGTCGAAAGCCGAGAGAATTATTTCGTGGCCGCCTTTAACAAGGCAAATGGCAGCGAGGAGCTCAAGAACTAGAGCTTTCGTCCTAGAATCATCAATTCATTTAATATAAAGCCAAAAAATCAAAGGCCATATCTCAGATTCAAATTTTTGTATATTCACGTCAAACTTTTGTATATTTACGTCAAACTTTTGTATATTTACGACAAACTTATGTACATTTACATCAAATTTTTGTATATTTACGTCAACCTTTTGAATATTAACATCAGACTTTGGTAGATTTACGTAAATATATTACGTTTGTATATTTACCTTAAACTTTTGTGAATTAGACTTAGAGCGATACAATTTATCGCTTCTCTGTGTTGAATAACCATGTTGAAACCGTACTGCGAATAAAAGAGCGGGATTATTCGGTTTTCCAGCAAGAAAATGTCCAAGACGTTGGAAAAAAGTGAAAGAAAAGTAAAAAAAAAAGAAAATTGGAAGGAGTCTCTTTCGTGGAATAGATCCTCTACCTTGTTATTCATGATGGCACGCATGCAGAGTATGCAAACGTGAATGTCGTCTTTAGCTTCGCCCATGTTTAAACGAGCAACGTGTCTCGATCGTCGTTTAACACCGGGACTGTCTTTGAGCTCGTGAAGAGGAGGCCTCAGGCATCCGTTATTCAACGAGGAATTATCGGCCACTGTACCACCTGAAGAAACACATTATTATCAACATCATCGTCGCTCCGTTATTTTTTTTCTCTTACGTTTACTAACATTTTGACAAGCAGCATTACGTATAAGAAAACAAGGCAATGGAATTGTGATTTGAATAAAGATTCCATAACTTTAGCGCCGTGTTAGTCAGCTTAGCAGTTGTATTTATATATTTTTTGCAGTTTTAGTGACTCGATTGGTTTAAGAGGATGAACATTTTACGACACATGAAATTATTTATCTTGATTGGTCTTAGAGGATTAATCATTTTCATTCGGAATAAACGTTAGGTCTAGATTTTTTTTAAATTATTTTGCTTCCGAAATAAAAAAACTTTGTTTTCGCACAAAAAAAAAATTTAAGATTTTTATGACAGGACCACCGACCGATCCTCAACTTCCCAAATACGGGTCGCGATTTTTTATACTATTTTTCTACATAACAAATGCATGTAACATTTTTTTCAGTTTTTTATTACGGTCTTTTTTAAATTATAAATATTTATTTATTTATTCGTAGAAAAAAAAGTAGATTTCATAGCTTTTTTAATTATTTGAAAAAATAATGGTGAGTTTAACGTCCGTTGAAATAAGTCTATTGTGCTAAATAGTTCTCCATAAGAGCACTTTACGTTGTTTGAATCAAATAAATTGAATGAAATTTAATCAAATTCCCTTGAAATAATTTTTCCCTTTTTACAAAGCTATGAGAAAACCAATATTGATTAACATACTTCCTCACAAATTCTCATGAATCTATTAATAATAATTTGAAATTATTATTATGCAAAATCAATCTTTTCAGGATCTTCGCATACTTAAGAAGTTTTTGCAATTTTCTCTCAAACCACGTCCTTAAAAACAATAAATAAAATCATTAAGTACTGTTAAAATGCTTCAAAAAATGTGGAACTAATTTAATAAACGTAAATTAATTAATTCATTTGTAGTATAGACATTTTTCATAAAGCGAATTATGGATTTTGTTTAACCTGATAAGAATGTTAAATTTCTACAATTACATTACTAATAAAAATTTAAAAAATTAGGTTATTTCATAGAAATTCGTCGAAATTCACTGCTGAAATTCGCAAATACTTACTGGTCTGTAATTTTTCTTCGGAACTCGTTCGCGACTCGAGAAGTCGTTGCTCGTGTCGCATCATGAGTAATCTGAAGCTGAGATAGTCTATGAGTGCGTCAAGTCCCTGATTTTCGTCGTCGAGAAATTCTCTGACCCATCTGAAAACACATACAATATAAAATCGCGTCGAGACGAAGGTAAATAGTCTCGTCTACGTAAACACATTATTTATCACGATTTTTATGTACTGCAGATTTTTTCAGCTTACTCGATATGATTTGTGCGCAACGATATTTCCAAATCTCGTAGAACTTGGGTCGAAGTTGACTCACCGACCATCTTTCTCTTCTGAAAGAACGTAAGGAAACGATACGACTGTGTAATGGATTAGTATCGGTCTTTTTTTAATTCCCTTCTCTGATAAATCAAAACGTTTATCTTTCTCAAAAGTTGCAATGAAAATGAGGCAAAAAATTTGAATTAACGAAGGGAATAAAATACGAAAAATAAATCGGAGAGTCTCTTGAGTATCAAGGCCTCGGGTTTATAAATAGTACAGAGTCGACAGGAAGTGCTCGATGAATACATTTCCTGCATTAAAACTCATCGAGTCCATACGTTTAAAAATAAATTAATTAAATTGTAACTACACGAATAAATAAAAATAATAAAAATCCATATCATTGAATGGGATGTTATTTTTGGCTCCTGAAGGGATTGGAAGGGAATAATAAAAAATAATTCAACCCTCCGTGTGTAAACTGGGTCTTTTAAGGTACAGTCGAAATTTTCAAGGAAAATTTCTCTCCAACTAATAAAGTGAGGTCTCTCACTACCGCCAAATCTATTTAGTAGTGTGTAAAACAGTCAGGATCGTTCTCTCAAAGGATCAGTGTACAGAGGGCGTTGGTGTTTTAATAGATAAGCCAATGCAATTTTTTTTTTGCTTTTTTCGTAGTTTTTCGGTATTTTTGCGACGAAAATACATGTTTCTTGTAATTTTATGCTTTTTCCGGTCATTTCCATTGTACTTTACTATGTTGAAATCAAGATATTTTGCATTTTTGGCTTATTCTTCCGCCATGTTCCAATATTTGTATTTAAAATAAATTTGCATTACATTCTGGCGTCTGACGAAGGTAACGAAACGCCAGACTGCTCATATTTTTGTCTCGTATTATTAATAAAATTATCCCATTTTCGTATTTTTTATAACAAATATAATTACCGTTCAGTATCACATGTCTGACTTCGTTAACTTTGTTAAATATTCCCCACATTCAGGTACTGAAATTATTCAACTTTTCGAAGCTTAACCCAACAACCCTATATTATTTTGAAAGCTCATAGTCTACGCTACAAAACCCCATAACCGTTTTTTTTAAATATTCGTTTATTGCGATATATGAATATTTTTAACGAAAACCCGTTTTTCCCCATTTTCGGCTACAATTAAATTTTTCTTGACAATAGTTATAGACTTTTGACTTCGGGAATGCTTGGGCCGTGTAATAGACACTTCGAAGAGTATTACTGAATTTTTTCAAATTTTTTGAAAGCTCAGAATATTTTGAAAACTTGGCTGTTCCCTGAAAGACCCAGTTTACGGACCTTGCATAGAAAAATATAGATTACACACGGAGGATTAAAAAACGGGAATGTCAATGACGAGCGTCGGGGACGTTTTACGTACCCTGTGACTCCTCGAGGCTTTCGGATCCAAATACGTTCGCAGCTTGGCCAGATAATGCGAGGGCGGATCCTTCGCTTGCACTCGCTCCTGAAAGCATAAATATTCATCGTCAATTTGTGCATCCTTCCGCCTTTTTATCTTGTCGTGAAGCTGCAGTGAAATAATGATTAATGGCTTCCTTTTATTTTATTGGGCTCTGACATTTGGTTGCGCTCTGCAAAAAGTCTGTGGCTCAATTATGACGGTATTATATCGAATTGAGGACGTTTCATTTATTTCTTCACTGAGAGAAGAGCATATAAAAACAAATTGTAACGGCAAGTATTAAAAGTGGAGCCATCCCATAAAAAAATCTCTTGCAATAAAAAAATCCCATAAAAAAAATCTCTTGCAAACAAAAAATACCATTAAAAAATTCTCTTGCAAACAAAAAATAAATTTCTTCACTGAGAGTAAAGCATATCATTGATTCAACGATTTCACATGATAAAATCATATAGAAAAGCTTGCAATGTTTTATAGTTGAAGATGATGATAATATGGTTCAATAAACGGCACTTGCAAGTTTATTGAAAACAAACGTTGAAATCGTATATGCAACAAAACGGCACATTTGAAACTATTACAATAGTTTTTTAAACTATTATCATTTTGATAATTGCTACTATAATTATCTTTGATATAACCATGAAATATAGACGGGAATTATATTAATGGTTGATCCAAATATTGTCTAATATTTGTTATAACCATAAAATATAGTCGATTATCCTGGCAACTATACATTATAGTTACATTGTCGTCCGATTATCTATTTTGATTATTAAATTATGATATTTTTCTCTGAGTATTTGGAGTCACTCAAGTCACTCCCAATAATTAAATATCATTTCTAAAAAAAATGCAGGGCTGGGCAATATTCGAAAGAAATTGTATTCAAAATATATTTTAGTCTGAATAACTGTGAGTTATTGTTAGATTATTGTATGATTATTATATTTTTCTTGAAAAACAAAAGCTAAGTCAACTTAATTAAGAATAAAAAATGTATAGCCTCGCGAATTGAGTACGATTCCAAATATTTTTTTTTACTAATTTGCTTATTAGGGTGTATCTTAAAAAAAATGTTTTTTTTTTGTTTACATGCCACATAAAAAAACTATAGTTTGAAAACGAATATTGAACCTCGTGAAAAGAGAGCGCCGTGCAATTATTATTGACTATTTAAACATTTAAAAAAGACTGGGACCGATCAAAGTTCCGAAGTAAAAAAATAATTTTATTTTCTATGTTGAATTTTGACAATAATTTTATTTTTTATGTTTAAAAATTTTATGTTGGCACAATCTTTTTCTATGGCCTAAATTTTTCAAGATGTACTGATTTTTTTAAATTCCCATTTTCCGTAATATTGGATTTAAAAATCTGGAAAAATTGGGAGAAAGTACTTTCAAGTGCTACTAAAATGTGTCCAATTATAAGACTTATCAGAGAGGTTCGAAAAAAAATGTGGCCGAATTGATAAAGAATGCCTCCTATTTTAGCGCATACATTTTACAAAATAAATAATAAATTTTTTTGATAAACATGTATTTATCATTATGATTTGGATAAAAGTTCTGACAAGCGCGCAATCAACGTAAACCTCGTTCAGAAATCCTGAGTTCGGAAACGTAAGCGTTTCCTTTGTAAATATGAAATAAAAAAATGACTGTTTATTTCGTGACTGTTGAATCGTCTCTGTAAGCGGCTTTAGCGCAGCTGCGAGTGGATTTTGTGTACCCAAGAGAGTATTGAGACGGTCGTTTTTCTTCTTCTTCTCTTTTTCTCTTTTTCTCGATGCATTCATGGATCGAAAGAATTCATGCGCTCTCTCACTCTCGATTATAACTTGACATACACTTCATAACTATATATATATTTGTGACGGTGCTTAAGAATGGAGCACCCTTGGCTTTTTCGCGAAATATACTCTGCGTCATCCCTTCTTTTTTGCGTACGAACATTATTTGTGGCTTCTCGGAAGTCACGACTTATTTATTTTTATCCAGCAAAAACGAACGAAATGACAGCACTTTACTTACACATTCGATATTGGACATAATAAAAAAAGTAATATTTCGCAAAAAAGTTGATTCTCAAAATGAACGCTATTTTGTTGTGATCAAACCGGTATTTGTGATTATTATTAATTTATCTGCTATTTAGAAGATTTATAGAGATCGAGTCAATAAAAAGGCACGAGAAATTTTGAATAATTAGAAGTAATAATTTTTGACGTTTATTATTATTTCATATGCAGTTTAGTAAATTTGAAGGAACTGAGTTGATAGAAAGACAAGAAAACTATTTTTTTCAAATTGAAGATCTTTATAAACGGTCTTGAGTTTTATATGTGTACTTCGAGTACTGTAATTCGATTAGTGTACTTCGAATAATGTAATTCAAGGAGTGAACTTCGAGTAATGTAATTGAAGTAGTGTACTTCAGGTAGTGTAATTGAAGTAGTGTACTTCGAGTAGTTTAATTCAAGTAGTGTACTTCGAGTAGTGTAATTCGAGTAGTGTACTTTGAGTAGTGTAATTCAAGTAGTATAATTCAAGTAGTGTACTTCGAATAGTGTAATTTAAGCAGTGTAGTTCTAGTAATTTACTTCGAGTAGTGTAGTTTAAGTAGAGTACTTCAATTAGTATACTTCAACGACAGTATTTTACGTAAAGTACTTCAATTACAGCAACTTGAGTACAATACTCTAGATTAAGTTTCTCGAGAAGAGTAGTTTAAATAAAGTACTCCAAGTACACTACTTCAAGTCCAGTAATTCAACTTTAGCAATTAAAGTACGGTACTTTAAGCGCAGTATTTCAGTACATCGAATACTTTGCCTAGCTCTGCTTTATACTTTAGTATATTATTTACGTAATATATTGCGGATTTATAGCGCTCCTATTTTGTAACATAAAAAAAAAGATTGATGGGCAATGTTAACATGAATAAATAAAACGTCCCAAAAATATTATTTTAAGGGTGCACCAGCGTAGCACCCTTAGGGGACTTGGGCCCTTCGTGTAAAGACACCCTTGACCAATTAACAAAAAAGTTGAGTCACACCGTATTAGTCTAAGGATAGGTTCGCGGGAAGTCTGGCTGTCTGGATGATTTTGGGTGAGTAGCGGCAAGCGAAAGCCGAAGAATTCGGGGAAAGGGAGTAGCGAAGGAACCGAGGTACGCAGAAGCGAGAAGAAAAAGAGACAAGGGAAAGGGATGCTGTGCACTTTTTTGCCTGGCAGAGGGAAAGGGAAGCTTTCGCTCTCCTTCTCTTTCTTGTGCCATCGCTGTAACGTATAATAGCGCGGCTTGCATTACATCCGTCTCGCGTTACCGGCCCTTATGCTCTCCCAGCACATGCTCACGCTACAGGGCCCTTCAAATTCCCGATGAAAAGCCGACGCGCGAGACTCTCGTCGATAAAGCCTCTGGATTATATTTCCAGGGGGAAAGGAACGCTTAGAGCACCCGCATCACAATTATGTTGCCAGTTCTCGAGCGTGTAAACGTCTCTTGATGAAATTGATGATTTTGTCTAAGTAGGATTTGGTGAGTGGAGATTATAATGAAGATGTCAAATTTTTTTTCGTCGACGGAATTACTTTAATATATTTAGCGTCGAGGGTTTAATTGACTAAATGTAATATAATATTTATAATATTTATGCTATGCTCTCTCTTTCTCTCTCTAGCTTTCTATTGCTTGGCAATTGTTCATTATCAATATCTTGACCCATTTTTTAAAATCTTTTTGATTTTAAGTGTTCTGATATTGAAATCGCGAAAAAAACATGTTGATAAAAAAATCTTGCTCCATGAGGAAGAAAAAAGGGTATCATTCTCCGAATTTTTCTTGTTATGACTTTTTTTGACAAAATGATTCGCTACTTTCAAGTGAAGCGAATGACAAAAAATTGAGAAATAAGTAACATAATCGTAATCTCAGAATTTGTAAAATGATTATGCTTTCGATATACTTAATGCGTTTTGAATATGAGATTTTAAAAACCGAACGACTTTACCGATCACCACCAAATTTCGTACGTAACAGGGCTGAAGGGTATTTTTCGACTGTAGATAATTTCGGTTCATTTGTTGAGATTCAACGTGATTTAGAAAAAAAAAAAATTTCGAAAAATTCAAAATTCGATAAAATTGAAATCGCTTTACCGATTTCCCTGAAATTCAATACCAAACATCATTTAACGTGTCTTCATTATTAAAGAACTATTTAGCTAAATTGTCGAATTTTTACGAAAGTTATAGCGATAACGAAATTTTTTTGAAAAATCAAAAATTCCATAAAATCTGTATACACACACAGACATATTTTCTAGACCACTTTTCTCGATGTTTTAGGTGATTCGAAGTATGTTAACATGAAAATCTCAACCAAAAAAAAATTTCCACGAAAACAAAGCTTCCTCTACGAGGAAGAAAAAAATAGCAAGATAAGCAACGAAATCGTGATCTCCGAATTTTTCTCGAATTAGCATACGGAAATTTCTCGTCACGTTCCCAGTTAGTTTGAATACGTGACTGGATCGCGCACGATCGAGAGTAGTCGAATATATTGGGGCATTCGTATGAACGAGGGCGGATCGTCATTCGAATGCAACTCTGCGATCGTGAAGAGAGATATATTCGAGAGTGGCAAAGAGTTGTGCATGGTTGGAGGAATATTATAGAGGTGAGGAGGGGAAAGTCGTCGTCATGTGCTTCGGAGATAGATCGGAGCAGGCGAATAAAGGAGGAGGAGGAGGAGGAGGAGGAGGAGGAGGAGGAGGACTCTGGCGAATGCGTGTATACACTGCGATGCTGGAATATCTCAGAGCGAATACGAGAAACCGGGATTCGCTCTCCGTCTCACTCGTTCTCGCGTATCCGACAACGGGAAGGAGATAGTGAGTCACCGGGTGGCTCCTTTGAAGTCTCCTCTATGCGGCACTTCTCTCTGCAGCGTATCTCGTCGCGTCTCACTACAGAGCCGAGCGATGAGACAAAAGTACAGGGAGTTTCACGCGGACTTAGGGTAACAGAGAGCAAAATGAAACGCATAGGGTGAACGAGCGAATGGATCGACGGAGACCAGTGAATGGACAATGTCTATAAGAGTACGTGCATAAAAATCGTCGATTCATTGAGTTTTTTTCGTCGACGTAACTGTCCATTTACTGGTCGGTTTCACTGCTGAGACGAGCGATGAGACAAAAGTACAGGGAGTTTCACGCGGAGTTAGGGTAACAGAGGGCAAAATGAAACGCATATAAGGTGAACGAGCGAATGGATGGACGGAGACCAGTGAATGGACAGTGTCTATAAGAGTACGTGCATAAAAAGCGTCCATTCGCGACGTTTTTTTCGTCTGCTTAACTGTCCATTCACTGGTCGGTTTCACTGCAGAGACGAGTGAGGAGACAAAAGTACAGGGAGTTTCACGCGGACTTAGGGTAACAGAGGGCAAAATGAAACGCATAGGGTGAACGAGCGAATGGATCGACGGAGACCAGTGAATAGACAGTGTCTATAAGAGTACGTGCGTAAAAAGCGTCAATTTACGGCGTTTTTTCGTCGATGTAACTGTCCATTCACTGGTCGGTTTCACTACAGAGCCGAGCGATGAGACAAAAGTACAGGGTGTTTCACGCGGACTTAGGGCAACAGAGGCCAAAATGAAACGCATAGGGTGAACGAGCGAATGGATGGACGGAGACTAGTGAATGGACAATGTCTATAAGAATACGTGCATAAAAAGCGTCGATTCATTGAGTTTTTTTCGTCGACGTAACTGTCCATTTACTGGTCGGTTTCACTGCTGAGACGAGCGACGAGACAAAAGTACAGGGAGTTTCACGCGGACTTAGGGTAACAGAGGGCAAAATGAAACGCATAGGGTGAACGAGCGAATGGATGGACGGAGACCAGTGAATGGACAATGTCTATAAGAGTACGTGCATAAAAATCGTCGATTCATTGAGTTTTTTTCGTCGACGTAACTGTCCATTCACTGGTCGGTTTCACTGCGGAGACGAGCGACGAGACAAAAGTACAGGGAGTTTCACGCGGAGTTAGGGTAACAGAGGGCAAAATGAAACGCATAGGGTGAACGAGCGAATGGATGGACGGAGACCAGTGAATGGACAATGTCTATAAGAGTACCTGCATAAAAATCGTCTATTCACTGAGTTTTTTCGTCGACGTAACTGTCCATTTACTGGTCGGTTTCACTGCTGAGACGAGCGACGAGACAAAAGTACAGGGAGTTTCACGCGGACTTAGGGTAACAGACGGCAAAATGAAACGCGTAGGGTGAACGAGCCAGTGGATGGACGGGGACCAGTGAATGGACACTGTCAATAAAAGCACGTGCATAAAAAGCGTCCATTCGCGACGTTTTTTTCGTCTGCTTAACTGTCCATTCACTGGTCCCCGTCCATTCATTGGCTCGTTCACCCTACATAAGGACACTTTTTCTAAACCACTTTTTTCGATGTTTTAGACAATCCTGAGTGTTCCGATATAAACATCTTAAAAGTTTGTTTTTCCATGAAAACGAAGCTTGCTCTATGAGGAAGCAAAAAAAATCGAGGTGTTCCGTTTTGCTCCATAAATTCTTCCCAAATGACTGTTTCATTTTGCCCCGTGTTCCCCCACTTTCGTCCTGTGATTTCCTATTTTGCCTTTCATTAATGCATCTCTCTTTTCGGAGCCTCGTCGAGACGAGACGAGACGAGGAGGAGGAGGCGTTCCACGTCGTGACTACCATAACCATCATCGCTCGGCATTGCACTTTCACTCGTTCAATTACGTAGATCCGAGAAGTGCATCGAGAGTGAGATATAAACAGAAAATTTTCTGCGTGCTAAGGTCTCGCGTGTCGGATTAATGGCCTACAAAGGAAAGAAAAACAAGCGCGATTAAATTCTGATTGTTTGATACTCTACAATATTTTGATCGTGCTGGAGGCTCTCGTTGATCGCTCAATTTACAGTTTTTATGAGATTTTTATGAGCCTGAAAAAAGAGGGATAAAGGTTGTCGTAAAAGCTCATTACCTTCATTAATTCTTGTGAAATTTGGTATCGAATATGTAAGTTATGGATTATTGACCCATAAATTATAAAATGCATTATTAAAGTGGTTTAGAAGCTGAAGAGTATTTAAAATAATTTAAATGTATTTAAAATGTGAATTTTATTGAATTTGACGTAGAGTTTTGACTGCGTTTATGATTTTTATTAATTATGTACCGAATATACAAAAATTATATCTTCATGTTTTGCTCTTTCATTGTAAAATTAATTTTTCAGGTAGTTTAGAAGTTGAAGAAAAAACTTAAAAAATGTAATTCATTTGAAATGTAAATTTCAATAAATTTGATGTAGAATTTTGACCGTGTTATTTATTTTGATTAATTATGTACCGAATATACAAAAATTATATGTTTATATTTTGCCCATAAATATGAAATCAATTTTTGAGGTGGCTAAAAAGTTGAAAAACATTTTTTAAAAATGTCATGTGTTTCAAATTTTTATTTGATTCAGTTCGACGGAAAATTAATTTTTATTATTTATTTACCGAATATACGAGAATTATATTTTTATTCATTACTGAATTTGAGAGCATTTTTTCAATTGCTTCACGAGTTAAAATGTAAGTGCAAAATCAGGAATGCCCCAGAAAAGGTGAAATTTATTGCAAATACCATAAAATTCAATTTATGGGGTCGATGAAAGTAAACCAAATATGGAGAAACGAGGTTCATTACCCAGGAAATTAAAAATTAATTATTCAAGTCTTTGAAAGGACGGAACGTAATTGCAAAAATTAAAAAAAAAAGAAAACGATTAAGGCCATTGAAATTGCCATATATCAAATCCACATAGACGATACTCTTTGTACCATTTGTACCAAAAATGGAGAAAAGCGATTACAATAGTACTGGGCAATAGCCCAGACAATTAAAAATTAATTATTAAAGTCGTTGCGACGACGTAGCGTTATTGCAAAAATAGCAATACCGCAAAAACTTGACAGTCGTTGAAATCACCATAAAACTCAATGCGCATGGCTGAACCCCATAAAACTTGGTACAAAATATGAAGGAATGCTACTTTATTTACCTAAAAAATATATAATGATTTTCTAATGTACTTTAGACGTTGTAGCTTAATTACAAAAATTCAAAAACATGAAAACCACAAAATTGTTTAAAAAGCCATAAAACTCAATTCACGTGGTCGATACTAATAAACCTAAACACAAAGTGTAGAGAAACGCTAGTTTCATTTCCGGATAAACTAAAAATAATTTATGTAGGTCGTTGAGACGTCATAGCGTTTTTGCGAAAATAAAAATGCCTCAAAAACGTAGAAGTGGTTAAAGTCACCATAAAACTCAATGCGCACGGTTGATCCCCATAAAACTTGGTGTAAAATATAGAAAAATTCCACTTTCTTCACCTCCAAAATATAAGCTGAATTTTCAATGTGATTTAGATGTTGCAACCGTAAAACTCCAAATGCATAAAAACGTTAATCCTAATTTTAAAAAAAGCCTAAAGAACCAAAACGTCGTAATTTTTTTTTGTCCTCACCCTTGAAGAATTAACAACCCGACTCTAATATGCGAATGATTATTATTCAACTATTAGTCATTTACCAAAATTGATTATCAATTAAAATAATTTTTTCGAGTCGGAAAAGTTTTTTTTGATATTGTTAAAATTATTTATTGTACTTTTCACAAAGTTTTCTCTATGAGGAAAGTAAAATCGATTAACACTATTCGTCATAGAGCTAAATTTGTAAAAACTGAAAAAAAAAAATACCAAAGGATAATGCAAATAATTGGTATTTTGCATTTTGGTTGTAAAGTTTGGGAAGCATTATTTTAAACGGAAATGCATGAAAGAGGCATCACAAAGAGTACGTCGTGTCTTATCGATCGGCAGAGAAAAAATAACAGGGCATATGTGATATGTGAAGAGTCGGAGAATCGTCGATTGTGAGTACGTACACGCGAGGGTCATCGAGGGGCTTACGTCATTCATTATTTCGCTCGCGAGTTATAGTGGCTCTCGCTGATCTACGTCTGCGGCTCGCGAGAACATTGCTCTCGTATTTGCTCGACTCTTGCTTGCGATGAGTGTACAACAAGCGTGTAAAGTCATAGTATATGATGCATTCTCCGTCACTCTAACCACTTTCGTTTTCAATCATCTCAGATCTGTCCCATACTTGGTTATTTAAAAATACCACTAAAAGAATCTCTATGTGAATTTTTTCAGATTTTTTTCAGATTTTTTTCATCCAATATGTTAGGAAATGCATTTTTATTTTGCATTTTTTATTTTGCTTCCTCATAGAGAAATTTAGCTAAATAGTGCTTTATAAAAAAAGACACGTTAAATAACGTTTGGTATTGAATTTCAGCGAAATCGGTAAAGCGGTTCCGATTTTATAGAATTTTGAATTTTTCGGGGAAAAAAAAAATTCTTTTAATCACGTCGAATCTCAACAAATGAACCGAAATGTTCTACACTCGAAAAATACCATACAGCTCTACTACGTACGAAATTTGGTGATGACCGGTAAAGTCGTTCGAATTTTATGGCATTTTTTATTTTTTAATAAATGTACTTGTTCGCTTCTTCCGGAAAAGTTAAGAGGGTAAGTATGCATAAAAAGTATTACAATTAAAACTGAAGAACTGAGAGACACTCACTTGATCACATATTATGTCCCATTTCTTTTCGTTGTCGTATTGCTTCAAGAGTTTCGCTTTGTCCGGTGGAAGATCCATAGACGCCTGTAAAGATAAAAGGAAAAAATTATGAATCTCGTTGTCTCGAATCAATAAAGAAACACATATCTTATCTTTGTGAAATTGAATTGTAAATAAAATTGATATTGAGCTGTGAATGTAAAAAAACATTACACAGATTTTATTGAGAGTATTTGAAGGATGCACTTTTTGAACTAATTTTGCAAAAATAAATTGAAAATGATCATATAATCTAAGGTAAACTAGTGACAATCAGCGATTAGTATTTTAAATGGCAGTTCATGATGATGGCCATTGATGATCAATAGTAAATTTTTTTGAATTTTAATGGAAACTATACTACGATACTAAAGCTCATTACTTTTTTTTATTTTTTAATAAAATTAACTTTTTTAAAAAATTTTTAAAAAAATGAAATTCCATCACTTATTATCAAGTTCAATTTGAAATAAATTATTGCTCTTAACACAGATGGATTACCCTAGAATTTCAGAATGAACGTTCGCCTTAATTAATAGCCCACAAAATGGTCCTTTTTAATTGGCTCAGCCTTGGAACGTGATCATCAGTGCCTTCTTCTTGCGCGAAGTAGCGGTTAATTATTTTCAAATGCATTTTACATTCAATTATATCTTTCTGCAATAGAATGTGACAGTATATTACGATACAAGTGCTGTGAAATTTTTTTTCATTCAAGTTGCAATCACATGGGTTAATGAAAAATTTTTCCACCGATTATTGTACAACATTTTACTTCAAAAATTAGGATTCCATAAATAATTACATTAATTATTACTATTAAATGTTCCGCTATGTTAATAAATAAAGTATAAACTTTGTACTAGAAACCGAAAAACAGTTGAAAAGAATATTTTTTTTTAAATTCCTTTTCATATTATTTTTAAAGAATCAATCATAAAAATATTTTTTTTCTCCACCTGAATTCTAATTGTTTAAATTTCCAATCAATGAACAAATAAAGCAGCAGATTAATTGGATATTTTCTACAAATGGCTATAACTATATTTATTTATTCATTAATTTATTTTACAATGGAGAGGAAAAGCTCGTTTAAATATTTACAGTATAAATAATAATAATAACGACCGATAAATGGCAATTTTCATTAGCAACTTCTTCAACTGCAGCTCTTTTGCAGTTTGTGAAGTAAAATGGACTGAGAGCAAGAATTGAAAGGTCCGGAAGTTAGTATATAGTCTTGTTAGTACATTATGTATGTATATAAGGATTTATATAGTCATTTGCGACAGGAGAACACGAGTTAAGTGCGAGGGAGGAGAGAGAACTCGTCTCTTGTTGGCATCGCGAAGAGGAAGACGACAACGAAGAAGAGTGACGATTTCGTAGCGAGAGAAATGAAGAACGACAAAGCAGAAAAGAAAGATGAAGAAGAGTCGATGAGTAAAAGTGCTGTTAAGTGGTCCTCGCCGCCGGGAATATCGGCACCCTCGACTTCACCCCGTCTTTCTCTCCTTTGGCTGGCCTCGCTACAAAAAGCTTCTTTCGAGTTTCCCCATTATAATCCTTAACACGTATAAAGTATGTGTCATGTGTTACCCAGCGTGAAAAATTGACGTGAAGCAGGTTGACACTTTTTGACAGACAGACGCTGCTCGTCAGACGCAAGATTAATGAGAAACGTGACGTTGCATACTAGACACTTGTAATTTTCGGATTTAGGAAAAAATTTAGCGACAAATATTTTATATCACATTCTGACATTTTGCTAAAAGTTGTATCAAAATGTCCAAAATGTAGTCGAAAGTTTTTATTTAAAGAATGATATTGTACATTGAGAGAAATTGATAATTTGATCCAAGCAATTTTGACATAAGCCATTCGTTTCAAAATTAGGAGTTATGGCGGCTTAATAATTCAGACCGGAAAGGGTAATTTGAAGGGTGAGGTCAGTCACAAAGTGACTTTATCCACTCTATGACTTTATCCAGTCTGTGACTTTATCCAGTCTGTGACTTTATCCAGTCTGTGACTTTATCCAGTCTGTGACTTTATCCAGTCTGTGACTTTATCCAGTCTGTGACTTTATCCAGTCTGTGACTTTATCCAGTCTGTGACTTTATCCAGTCTGTGACTTTATCCAGTCTGTGACTTTATCCAGTCTGTGACTTTATCCAGTCTGTAATTTTATCCAGTCTGTGATTTTATCCAGTCTGTGACTTTATCCAGTCTGTGACTTCAACAGATCCAGGATTTTATCCACGCCGTGACTTTAGCCCCTCCTTGACTTTAGTCGCTCCATGATGTTAGTCACTCCGTGACGTTAGCCGCTCCATGATTTTAGCCACCCCGTGACGTTAGCCACCCCGTGACTTTATCCACTCTGTGAACCGTCTTGTGACGTGGCGGCGGCGAAAGCTTTGTATGATATAGAGAAATATTCAAATAAACCCTTTAATCAAACCAATTATATATTCAATTGGTCCCCTCATCTTGTTGCAATGCAATAAAAATGATCCACGGCTAAAATAACGAATTTAATAATGATAGCCATTCGAGATTCGGACGTTCATTATTTTGATATTCGCTATTTACATCATCAGCTATTCTGATACTTACCCCTCAGAATAAATATATTCAGAAGGATTTATTGTATAAACAATAAAAGTTCGTTTTCGATAAAAGCCATTCAGAAGCAACGGAAAACATTCCGAGCCTGAGCTCTGAAGATGACCGAAACTCGGCCGTTTACCTTACCGTCATTTTAAAAAATCGGTGTCGTAAATTCTTATCTCATAGGGTGATCGAGCCAGTGGATGGACGGGGCCCAGTGAATGGACATTGTCTAGAAGAGCACGTGCATAAAAAGCGTCCATTCACTGCGGTTTTCCGTCTGCTTAACCGTCCATTCACTGGTAGCCCTTCCTTTCCATTATTCTTTTCTATATTAAATTCACTCCCATTTTTTAAAACACAGTGTATAATTAAAATACAAATTTAAAACACAGTGTATAATTAAAATACAAATTTAAAATACAGTGTAGAATTAAAATACAAATTTAAAATACAGTGTAGAATTAAAATACAAATTTAAAATACAGTGTAGAATTAAAATACAAATTTAAAATACAGTGTAGAATTAAAATACAAATTTAAAATACAGTGTATAATTAAAATACAAATTTAAAATACAGTGTAGAATTAAAATATTGTGTACAGAATTTTAAAAAATTCATAGTGTTTGTGTAGGAAAACCGCGAAGATTTTTACAGTGTAGTTCTCGTAGGGTAACGAGTGCAACGTGCGGTTCCGTTAGCCACCCCGATGCTACGCATCGTGCGTATGGTAACCACGAGGCGCAAAGTGCACGGAGAGGCTTTGGGAGAGCAACAGCCGCAAGAATATATAGAGGGAACGGCCACGGCCAGGGCTCTCGACCCTGCGGACTCGGCGCTATCGATTGTTCCTGGCTCTCTGCCTGCCTGCTTCCTCCTCTGCCTCACTGTCTGGCTCGCTCGCTCGCTCACTATAGCTTCCATACGCTGTGCATCGGTACAACAGCCTTTCCCTGCATCGCACGGAAAATTCTATTGAGGGTGGCAACACCAGCGATCAGAGGGAACGCTTTGATCGTCGACTATGACATGGAATGGAAAATCATCGAATGCGATTTAGCGGAGCAAAACTAACGCCAGGATCATATATGCAAATAAGAGATTTTGGTTTTTGGTTGGGGTCAAAATAACCAATGGCTATTTTGAATAGCGAATTTAAAAATAAGGAATGTCTTAATGTAGAATGGTCATGATTATGGAATTCGCTTTTTCAGTCGTTCACCATTTTTAGCATTTGATATTTTGATTGAATTTTAATAAGAATTTTAATAAGGAGGTCAAAATAGCAAATGGCTAAAATAGCGAATGGCTAAAATAGCGAATTTCATGATGATGGGGATTCTATATTTAGACGTTCCTTATTTTTAAATTCACTATTCTGGTTGTTCGCTATTTTTATTCCCACTTATAAGAGACTTTAGTTTTTGGGTGGAGGTCAAAATAGCGTATGATCAAAATAGCGAATTTAAAAATAAGGAATGTCTAAATGTAGAATGGTCATGATTATGGAATTCGCTTTTTCAGTCGTTCACCATTTTTAGCATTTGATATTTTGATTGAATTTTAATAAGAATTTTAATAAGGAGGTCAAAATAGCGAATGGTAAAAATAGTGACTGGCTAAAATAGCGAATTTCATAATGATGGGGATTCTATATTTAGACGTTCCTTATTTTTAAATTCACTATTCTGGTTGTTCGCTATTTTTATTCCCACTTATAAGAGATTTTGGTTTTTGGGTGGAGGTCAAAATAGCGAATGGCTAGAATAGCGAATTTAAAAATAAGGAATGTCTAAATGTAGAATGGTCATGATTATGGAATTCGCTTTTACAGCCATTCAACATTTTTATCATTTGCTATGTTGATTGAATTTTAATAAGATGGAAGTCAAAATAGCCAATGGTAAAAAGTGGCCTTTTTGGTTAAAAAACGATCGTTATATTTTTTAGCGAAAAGATTGTGTTATCGGGTCGACAAAATTATTTGAACATATTTTATCGAAAAGTTCGCATATAACTGCAACTTTTTGTTGCAACAATTATTTTCTACTTTACTTTTTTCAAAATTTATCGTCTCTAAAGAAATATCTCATTTTCCGTAATATCAAATTTAAAAATCTGAATAAATTAGAAGAGAGTACTTTCAAGTGGTACTAAAGTGTGTATAATTATAGGAAGTATCAGAGAGGTTCGAAGAAAAAAAAAAAGAAAATGCCTAAGAAGAGAAATGAATGAATGCAAACTGTCCAAAGTCCTTTGCTTTCGATCTTGCAGCACTCGGTTACTTTTCCCACAGAATTCACTTTCCCCCCACGTTGCATAGCACGCTCTGCACAAGCGAGAGCGTAGTGCAGAAGGCGAGAATGCCAATAAGATTTGTTGCACACGAAGCTGGGTATAATATGCAGAGGCACGTAGTCCCGAGGAATTTGGATTTCCAGGTCTGTTTCTCGAGGGCAGGTCGGACTTTCGAGTGACCGGCAAGAGCTTGGGATTAGCTTTTTCAGATTTTCCCGTTTCTCAGTCTCTTATTCCATATTTCTTGGCGTCTTTACTTGCTGCGAACCTCGAGTGCATCGCCAGATGTGACTTATTCGATCTTATCTATCCTTCGATGCACTCCGCCAGTTGAAATGAGTCAGTGTAGATTTCCATGTCGTATCCAACAAATTGCCCTGATAAGCGATAAAACGTTTAGAATTATCCAATACTCGTGAAATTTATAAATAAATAAATAAATATAATGGAATGAATATAATAGGGTGAGTTTTCTAAGAGTATATCTTTGGGATCCGCCAATTAAAATGAGTCAATTTAGATTTCCGTGTCGTATCTGACAAATTGCACTGATAAGCGATAAAACGGTTAGAATTATCCAATACTCGTGAAATTTATAAATAAATAAATAAATAAATAAATAAATAAATATAATGGAATGAGCATAATAGGGTGAGTTTTCTAAGAGTATATCTTTTGGATCCGACAATTAAAATGAGTCAGTTTAGATTTCCGTGTCGTATCTGACAAATTGCACTGATGAGCGATAGAACGATTAGAATTATCCGATACTCGTGAAATGTATAAATAAATAAATAGAATGGAATGAATGCGATGGGATGAGTTTTCTACGAGTATATCTTTTGGATCCGCCAATTAAAATGAGTCAGATTAGATTTCCGTGTCGTATCTGACAAATTGCACTGATAAGCGATAGAACGATTAGAATTATTCGATACTCGTGAAATGTATAAATAAATAAATAGAATGGAATGAATGCGATGGGGTGAGTTTTCTATGAGTATATCTTTTGGATCCGGCAATTAAAATGAGTCAGTTTAGATTTCCGTGTCGTATCTGACAAATTGCACTGATAAGCGATAGAACGATTAGAATTATCCGATACTCGTGAAATGTATAAATAAATAAGTAGAATGGAATGAATGCGATGGGATGAGTTTTCTACGAGTATATCTTTTGGATCCGCCAATTAAAATGAGTCAGTTTAGATTTCCGTGTCGTATCTGACAAATTGCACTGATAAGCGATAGAACGATTAGAATTATCCGATGGTCGTGAAATGTATAAATAAATAAATAGAATGGAATGAATGCGATGAGATGAGTTTTCTATGAGTATATCTTTTGGATCCGCCAATTAAAATGAGTCAGTTTAGATTTCCGTGTCGTATCTGACAAATTGCACTGATAAGCGATAGAACGATTAGAATTATCCGATACCCGTGAAATGTATAAATAAATAAATAAAGAGAATGGAATGAATGCAATAGGATGAGCTTTGTACGAGTATATCTTTTGGGTATCTTATCTGTGGGATATCGCGGAGACTATTAATTATGTGGGTATTCTATGCGGCGTCACGTTCCACGCTCTTCCTGTGGCCGACGAGGCGTCAGGCGGCAAGTACCTTGCGACAAACTGCTGTTTCCTATCTGCCTATACATACTATCGACTTTGCGACAATGAGGTACCGTTTTCGAAATTCAAGGATTGTAACCTCTGGATTATATATTACGTCAAAATTAATCATGCTTTTATATTTGTTATCGACGAATTTTAACCCGAGGTAAGATTAAAGATTTTTGGTTAAAAATGTCTTTTTTTGGTAAAAAATATCTATTTTTAATTTTAGGTAAAAAATTAACTATTTTAAATTTTAGGCAAAAAATTAACTATTTTAAATTTTAGGTAAAAAATTGACTATTTTCAATTTTAAGTAAAAAATTAAGTATTTTTGTACCAGAAGGAAATGGAAACTTTATTTTTGTGTTGACAGAAAATGGAAACTCTATTTATGGACTGACAGAAAATGCAAACTCTATATTTGTACCAACAGAAAAAAGAAATTCCATTTTTGTATCAAAAGAAAATGCAAACTCTATTTTTGTGCGAAAAATTCGCTACTACGCGACTTTTCCGAAATAGTGTGCAAAAACGTTGCGTCTGCGCACTTTTCCGAAAAAATGTGCCAAAAAGTCGTTTTTACGCACTTTCCCGAAAAAGTGTACGAAAAGGGCGGTTTTACGAACTTTTCCGACAAAGTGTGCAAAAAAGTCGCTTTCACGATCTTTTATGAAAAATGGGCGTAAAAGTCGCTTTTACGCACTTAAAAAAAAGTTACTTTACTCACTTTTCCGAAAAAAAAGTTATTTTTACGCATTTTTCCAAAATAAAGTTACTTTTACTCACTTTAAAAAAAAAACTAATTTCAACGCACTTTTCCAAAAAAAAGTTACCTTCACGCACTTTTCCCAAAAAATGGGCGAAAGGTCGCTTTTACCAACTTTTCCGAAAAAATGTGCCAAAAAGTCGTTTTTTCGGACGTTTCCCAAAAATTGTATGGAAAAGTAAAGATTGCGGCCCTTGCGCAGTCGTTTGTTTTTTTCATATCTAACCAAGAAACAGCATTTTCGCGACAGGCATGAAAAGAGGGACGTTTCGTGCGTACGTTACAAAAAAGAATTGGAGTTAAAAAATAAAACTTTTAGTAAACGGAACAAAGGGTAATTCCGCATGGAGATAAAAGAGAGGGTGGCTATAATATGTATACGTCGCGTCTACGCGAGCATAAAGCTCGAGCATCAGTCTGCAGTTGGTTGCGGGGAGAGAAACGGGTGCGGTGCGTACGCGCCAGCACGCGAGGGGATCGGGGCAAAATTATACGAGCATTGCGGTACACGCAAGCGACGTTCATTCGCTCTTTCTCTCGATAGAGTACATTCATTCGTGTGTGAAATGTTCACCGCACCCTGGGCGCTTTTGGTCCCGCGCCCGCGACACACGATGAGCGCTCGCCTGCCTCTCTTCGCTACGGTTTCGCTATGTGTACTATGCACTCGATAGAAATTAAACGAGACGCGAGGCGCGAGGCTCGCGACGACACATCATCTACTTCCTGTAACTCTATACACTCGCATGGTTTTACACGTTTTATATGTACATTATATATATATATATTGTAGCAAGTTAGTGTGCAGACAGAAGCTCCGGAAGTACGTGCCAATGAACGTCGCGCTAATGGCACGACGTTCATTGGCTGGGACTATTTGGCGCCCAGTGAAACCTGCTTCCTTTGCGTCTAATACCTTCGCAAAAAATGTATCGATTTAAGGGTATCGACTTAGACGAAGGTGAAATCTTATATATTTTTTTAAGGGATGGAAAATTGTGACAGAATTTTTTTTTTAGATTTAATTAGCATCGAAATTACGGAAATTGGAAAAAATATTGTTAATCAATTATTTGGTAACTATATTGGCTGTGCAAAAAAATTTATCGATGTAGGAGTATCGACTTAGACGAGTGTGATTTTTATATATTTTTTTGAGGGGTAATAAATCGTAACAAAATAAATGTTTTGAATTTCATCAGCATCGACATCATAGAAATTTTAAAAAAATCGTTTTAAACCAAAAAAATTATGTTTTTTGGGGGAAAAAAAAAAAAAAAAAAAAAAAACGTATTGCCTAAAATTAGATCGGAAGTCAATATCGAAAAAAAATATTTTTTTTTTAATTTCATTAAAATTAAAATAATGGCAATTTTTTAAAATATCGTTGACAGATCATTAAAATCGAATAGCATTCCAAAAAAAAGTGTCGATTTAAGAAGAGACTAATGAGAAATTTGCAATTTTTCTACAGGTACAAATGAAAACAAACTTGATAGTGTAAATCAAATTTCCATTTAACTAATGGCAATGTTTACGAGAATTTTTCGACAAAGATTCATAACTTAAAAAATGCATAGAAATTGCAGTTCTAAATTCCGTTTAAATTTCCTCGAAGCCTTAAAGTAATTTATGGTTATTTGGTCAGATGTCTATGTACGGAAGATAGAAAGTCTCACCATCAAATATTGTTATCAGTTTTATAACATTATGCCCATAAATACGATTATAGCGAATTATACGAGAGCATGATGAAGAGCACTGTCTAAAATTAAGTATGATAAAGTCACGTCATGCAGTCACTCTCGGCGAGTCTCGAGGACTCGAATGACCGGACGATCGACTACGCGAGAATGACATCATCGCGTGCTATACGCTCGCACGCTCTCATGCTCCGTTGGCCTGCGTCACTGTACGTCACGCAGGGCCTTCGTTTTCAGATAATTCATTAGATGAATTAATCGAACTTAATTTTCCCGTGTCATTTTCAATTGGGTCTTTGAACGTAATTTTTTTTTTTATTCGCAAAGTTTATTTTCACGGTTAAAATAAAATTGTAAAAAAAAAAATTTTCGTCCAATATTAACGAAGATTAATAATCGAAGTTGTCCGAGCTAATTGTGACGTCACGATGTTACATGACATGTAGAATTAACTTGAACTGAAAACGAACTTAATTTTTCCGTGTCATTTTTAATTGGGTCTTTGAACGTAATTTTTTTTTTTTTTGTTATTTTTGAAATTTATATGCTCGTTTCAAATAAAATTGTGAAATTTTTTTTTTGTTCGATATTAACGAAGATATAAACATTACAAAAATCATGATTTGAATTCTACCGACGACGCGCCATAAACATCCGAAGTTGCCCGAGTTAATTGTGACGTCACGATGTCACATGACATCACGTGACAAATTTGAATTTTTACGATTATACAATTAATAAAAATAATGTACAGACTTGCGTTAAAACAAGTAAGTACTTTAATAAGTATATATAAGATAAGTACTTTTGCGTTTTGGTGACATTAATGCACCATTTGAATTTAAAAAAAAACATTCATTATCTTTTCAACAACCCAATTGTTTATTAAACAACAGCAATAATAATAATAAATATTTCCTCAATACGCAGAATATTGTAGATCTTTATTATATTTATTTATAAACAATCATCGTAACATTTATTTACTTATCATTTTGCAACAATTGTTCAAGAATTTATTGATAATAAATTGTAATTGCAGGTATCAGTAGAAAATGAAAACTTTTTTCGTATCGACAGAAAATGAAAATTCTATTTTTGTACCAACAAAAAACCAAAGCTGAATTTTTCCACCACAAAAAATCGAAACCCTGTTTTTCTCGGTTTCAAAATAAATTATCTAATATTAACCCTTTTTCCATTAACATATCTCGCCTATTAGTTGGCGGAAGTAGGCACAAAGTTATTTCATTATTTATCGAGACATTGTTGGTCTTATCGGAGTTAATCGTCGTTAATAGTATAGGCAGCGCGGCGTGCATGGATTACAGCTTACAACCGAGCCAACACATAAGCCGAGAAGCGTGATAAACGCGCCTTTGCCAAGCGGCACTGCATAATATAGGTGTATGCACAGTTTGTGTAGGCTCGAGTCGTTGCACCGTCGTGCAGAGAGTTTACAGATAGATGAAGAGGGAGAGAGAGAAAGGAAGAGAAAAAGAGAAAGAGACAATAAAGAGTATGCCAAGGATATGAGGCATTCTTCATCAATTCCGCCACTTTTTTTCAACCCTCTTTGATTAATCTCACAATTGGACAGATTTTAGTACAACTTGAAAGTACTCTCTCCCAATTTTTTCAGATTTTTAAATCCAGTATTACGGAAAATAAGGGATTCCTATAAAGTAAATATATCTTGAAAAATTAAAGTCATAGAAAGAAATGTTTCCAACATAAAAGTTGTAGTTTTATGTGAACTTTTCAATGAAATATTTCAAACAATTTTGCGACCCGATAATATTACTTTTTCGATGGAAAATATAAAGATTATTTTTTTAACCAAAAAAGGCCATTTTTTTTGGCTGAAAAAATTACAGAATCTCTGCGTCTATGTATTGATAACATAAAAAAAATTGCCAGAGTGGGACCGATTAAACCGGCGAAGTAAAAAAATAATTTGCTCAAATAAATTTAAAAAAATTGTCGAGAAAAAAAAATCTTAACATCGTCTTTATTTGAAACTTGTAGTTTATGCGAGGATAAATGAATAAAATTGTTGATCCTTTATAGACTTTTTTAAAATGTTCATCATTTTCAATTTTTCAAATTTTTCAAACAATTTTTCAAGATACATTGACTTTAAAGAAAAACCCCACTTTTCGTAATATTGGATTTAAAAATCAGAAAAAATTAGGAGAGAGTACTTTCAAGTGGTACTAAAATCTCTCCGATTATGAGCTTAATCAAAGAGGGTTGAAAAAAAAGTGGCTGAATTGAGGAAGAATCCCTGATATAAAAGAGAAGACAGAAAGCGCGCGAGAGTAGAAAAGCTGCTGCAGAGTTTGTTGAGCGCACAGAGAAAGAAGAGGATGAGGCAAAACGCCGCAGCCAGTGCATCGCCCAGAGAAATAAAAAGACATGGCATTTAATCTATCTCTCTTTCTCTTTTACTCTCCGGCCGATTCTTCGGTAGAAACACTAGCGCTCTGCTCTGTGTAGCCGATCAATGAACCTCGGGTGAAAGAGGGAGCGAGAACGAGTTCGAAGGTTAGATTAGATTATGTACACTAGTATGCAGTTGCATAGGGTCCGACGTTCGAGGCCCGCACGAATAACATCCGAAGAGAAACGAGAGGAACGCGACTCAACTTCTCGATATGCTAATTTAATTTTTTACCAAGAAAGCTTCCACTATCTTCGTCAATCGGAGATTCCCTAACCAGCATGAATCTTGATTTTTTTTTCAGTCATGAGCTTTTTTCTTTTTTTGTAGAAAAAAATTATGGGGTGGGGGTCAAAATAGCGAACGACGAAAAATAGTGAATGTTTAAAATAGCGAATTTGGAAATTAGGTACGTCTGAATGTAGAATGGTCATCATTATTTTGACCATGCGCTATTTTGACCTTCATCTTATTAAAATGCATTTGAAATAGCGAATGACTGAAAAAGCGAATTTCATAATTATGGCCATTTTACATTTAGACGTTCCTTTTTTTTAAATTCGCTATTTTAGCCATTCGTTATTTTGACCCCCACTCAAATTATGTATGGAATTTTATTTGAGGATTTGAGTGGGGGTCAAAATAGCGAATGAACAAAATAGTAAATGACTAAAATAGCGAATTTTGAAATTAGGAACGTCTGAATGTAGAATGATCATCATTATTTTGATCATGCGCTATTTTGACCTTCATCTTATTAAAATGCATTTAAAATGGCGAATGGCTGAAAAAGCGAATTCCATAATTATGGCCATTTTACATTTAGACGTTCCTTATTTTTAAAATTCAATTCAATTAAAATTCAATCAATTTAGCTATTTAGCTAATGATAAAAATGATGAATGGCTGAAAAAGCGAATTCCATAATTATGACCATTCTACATTTAAACGTTCCTTATTTTTAAATTCGCCAAAAAAACCTTCCCCTATGAAAAAGCCAAAATCGATTAACATATTTCCGCACAAAGGTAAACAAAACTAAAAATAATGAGAAAGCGATTTGCAAAGTTTTATTATTGCATTATTAGTCTCGTTTATTTTAGCATCGATACTTGTAATAGTCTGATATTTTTATTTTTATTTATTTATAAGTACGTAATATTTTTAATGAAAAGTGTTGAATGAAATGAAAATTGGCATCATTTATAGCCTTCGTTCGCTCTCATTGCTCTGGCTCGGCTTCTCCCTCCATCGACAATTTGCATGCTTTCATAAATCACTTTCACTCATAAATAAATCGGCGATTAAAATAATTTGACGGTGAAAACGTGCGGCGCCAGAGTCATTGTACTCTCACGAACGCGAGAGTCGCTCCGCGAGGTATTAAGTCATATTATAATGCCGATATCCCGACCGTGTGTAACCAACCATAATTGAAATAGTATAGTAGTAGTTGTGAGCAGTCTGGCGATCAGCTATCATATTCACATGTGAACTCTACAATTTACATTGTTTCGTAATCACGCTGGAAATATTTGCACATCTAGCAATAACTCTGATAATTTAACTGTGATTATTTAATTATTTATAATTATTCATTCAGAATAAATGAATATTGAATGTTTTTTTTTAATTATAAATATGTCTCTTCATGAATATATCGTGGAAAAATAATTCAATTCAAATTAATAAAAAAAGGAATGAATTAATTAACAAACAAAAAAACACAATAATAAATTGAGCGTTTGGTGAATTTTTACTTTTTCTTGAAATTTTGCTTATTGATACAATTTTATATTAAGGAGGGGAATAAAAGGAAATGCGAAAATTGGGGTGATTTAGGACTGTGATATCAACATTTCTGAAATTATAATACAAAAAAATTGAGACAAAAAAATGGATAATAGAAATAAATAAATAAAATTTTAATAAAAATAAAGTTTTTGATGAATGATTATTTTCTTCCAGATCTTCACTTACTTATACAATTTTATGTTGAAAAGAGAAAGAAAAGAAAGTCGCGAGAATAGAGGGATGCTTTGGGACCGAGACAACGACCGCAGCGCCATAACCAACCCCAACCTTTGACCTTTGAGACAAGGTTCAAAGATACCAGACGAGATATTTTTTTTTCAAGTAGAAATACCTTCTTTGAAATCATCTTTTACTAATAATTTTTTTATTTTTAACATATTAAAGAATTGGGCTAACAATTTGAAAGGGACTGAGTAAGGGTTGGAAAGAAGGGCACCATTTCGGAAAAAATAAAATAAAGAAAGTATTTGGTGGATTTTTCATTTCATTTAAATTCGCTTTTTCATAAAATTCTATATCAAGAGAGGAAAGAAAAGAAAATGTAAGAATCGGAAGCAATTTCAAAGGAGCGTAGTATTGGTCGGAAAAAATAAGAGTACCATTACTTTAGGGGAAAAAAAACAATTCGTTCGGTGGATTTTTCATTTTCTTTTGAAAATTCGCTTTTCCATACAGATTTATATCATGAAAGCGCGGAAAGAAAATTCGAGAATCGAGGGAAGGTTGAAGAATATGATAGCATCATTAATAAAAAAAAAAAGAAAAATAAATAAACAATTCAATAAAGGAAAAAGTTTTTGGTGAGTTTTTATTTTCTTCGAAAATTCCGCCTCTTCATGCAACTTTATATTAAGAAGGGAAAGAAAAGTAAATGCGAGAATGGGGGGAGGGTTTTGGACCGAGACAACGACCGCAGCGCCATAACCAACCCCAACCTTCGACCCTTAAGACAAGATTCAGAGATACCCGACGGGATATTTTTTTTTAAGTGGAAGTATCTTCTTTTAAATCATCTTTTACCAATCATTGTTTTATTTTCAACATATTAAAAAATTGGGCTAACAATTTCAAAGGGGCTGATTAAGGGTCGGAAAAGGGACCCCATTTCTAACAACAAAAAAAAGAAAGCATTTAGTGTATTTTTCATTTCTTCTTATATTCGTTTTTTTTTTAAATAAAATTCTATATCAAGGCAGGAAAGAGAAGAAAATGTAAGAATCGAAAGCAATTTCAAAGAGGCGTAGTATTGGTCGGTAAAAATGAGAATACCATTACTAAAAAAAAAAAAAAAAAAAATTTTATAAAAAAAAATCGTTCAGTGAATTTTTCATTTTCTTTTGAAAATTCGCTATTCCATACAGTTTTATATCAAAAAAATAAAGGAAAAAAAATTTGAGAATCGGGGGAAGGTTTAGGATTATAATATCATTATTAATAAAAAAATGAAAAATAAATAAACAATTCAATAAAGGAAAAAGTGTTTCGTGAGTTTTTATTTTCTTTGGAAACTGCGCCTCTTCATCCAACTTTATATTGAGAAGGGAAAGAAAAGTAAATGCGCGAATCGGGGGATGGTTTAGGACCGAGACACCGACCGCAGTGCCATAACCAACCCCAACCTTCGACCCTCGAAACGAGGTTCAGCGATCCCAGACGAGTCTACCGAACCCCCAACTCCCTTTATATCTTATGGCGTACTTGGTTCTAACATCGTACCCTCGGGTGAGCAGTAGAAAAACATGGAAGACCCTTGTTCACCCTTCGGTTATTCCTCCCGATCGATTATCATACCGCCGAAATAACGACCCTCGAGCTCAGCACGCACAAACTTGAGAAACGACCTCGACTGGTGTATAATACGAGTTTTATCGTTGTTTAATTGAGTCGAGACTCGCTAACAGGATCCACGCCCTTTCAAACCATAAGACGAGGGGTGAAAACAGAGTCAGTTGCAAATCCTTCGGTAATTAGAAAGCCTCTTTTTTTCACTTTGGGCTCGAGCTTTCCCCATTATTTTTCCTTGCCACTATTTCCTGTCTCACAATATTAGGAAATATTTCGAAATATGCTGTCGACTTGATTGACTGAAAATTAAAGTACCCGATTAGAATATTTATGGCTGTAGAAATAAATTAATAATTATTGTAATTTATTTTAATTACGTAAGTCAGTATTTTAATTTGTTGACGCACTTTATTATGGATTTACCAATCCTTTATTAAGGATTTACGAAGAATTGCCCTTTGCTAGGTCTCATTCTCGTCGCAGTTACACTGCACATCATTTAAACGAAGCAATTTTTTTTTAATCATACATTAAAAGATTTATGTCCAAGATGTCGAAATTATTATAACGTTTTATACGATTGTCTATAACTCTTCGCTAAGAACCTTGAAAAAAAAATGCCTATTAAGTGAAATATGGATTATATTTCAGGTCTACTACCGGGTAGAGGTACACAATCCATGCTTCACAAAATAGACATTTTCCATGATAGATGGTTTCAGAAATCTTATGTGAATGACTAACAATTTTTAAATTTAATTTTTAATACAAATATTATTAGTAGATTAGCCAATGGTTGGCTTGTCGATATTAGGCCAATGCTTAGCCAAGTATCGACCCGCCAATTATCGACATCGCAACATTAGGCCAATGCTTGACCAAGTATCGACCCGCCAATTATCGACTTCACAACATTAGGCCAATGCTCGGCCAAGTATTGACCCGTCAATGGTTGGCTTGTCGATATTAGGCCAGTGCTTGACCAAGTATCGACCCGCCAATGATTGGCTTGTCGATATTAGGCCAATGCTTGGCCAAGTATCGACCCACCAATTACCGACGTCACAACATTAGGTCAATGCTCGGCCAAGTATCGACCCGCCAATGGTTGGCTTGTCGATATTAGGCCAATGCTTGGCAAAGTATTGACCCGCCAATTATCGACATCGCAACATTAGGCCAATGCTCGGCCAAGTATCGACCCGCCAATTATCGACATCGCAACATTAGGCCAATGCTCGGCCAAGTATCTACCCGCCAATGATTGGCCTGTCGATATTCGGCCAAGTATCGACCCGCCAATTATCGGCTTCGCAACATTAGGCCAATACTCGACCAAGTATTGTTCGCCAATATCGAGCCGGACTTACCATCCAAGACTCATCCGATAATCAAGCCAATAGCAATGCCAATGTTGTCAATCTCGGCACCGAGATTGGGCCGATCATCGGCCAAGGTCAATCACCCTTCATTTGGGGGAAGGGGGGGGGGAGGGCACACTACACAGGCACGAAAAAACAAACTTCGCACGCTCGTATTTAAAAATAACCTTTTTCGTCTGTCTTGTCCCTTTTAATCACTTAATGAAAAGCAGAACAACAGAATTATTTGCGTAAGTTAATTAATTGATCTCACGAGACGTCTGCTGACAGCCAAGCCCATAAATAGAAAGTGAAGTTCTCAAAAGCTGCGAGTATTTGCGTTAGCTGGCGCCATCGCAATTATAAATTGTGTTTGCGTTCGTTAAGCCCGTAGGGTAACGCATCCTTTCACGGTATATCCTACTCTCGAAAGCCGGGAGGAATTTTCTTTTTTTTTTTTTACCGGTCGAACGAGAATTCCACGTGCAGCGAGAAAGACTCGACACCCTTCGCACACGGCGAGTTCACCCTCGTGGTCCACGCAGTCAGTGTTCGCCCTCACCAGCCACGGATGAATAAATTCCCTGCTCTGCTTCAGCATCCAAAGAGAAATCCGGACGAAAAGGGACGGGTTGAAAAAAGAAAAAAAAACGAGAGGGCTAAGCCGTCAGGGTGCAGAGGGGATGAAAGGCAGCAAATCTCCGAGTCGAAAAAGAGGAAATAAGAAGATATGACTGAAATCGTAGTTATTTGAAAAAAAATTGTACCAATATAAAATTATGATTTATGACGTGGAATATGAAAATAAAATTATGCCTTGATTTTTCGCAGAGGCCTTTTTTATTTTTATAAGAAAAATTTATCTCTGTCGCCAATGTTTTTATGTGGTGAAAAAAGAAAAAAATAACGTTGTAATAACAAAGTATTAATAAAATCATAGTCAGGGGAATAAAATTGTACTAATATTAAACGTGAATTATAATTTCAGAAATGAGAATAAAATGAATATTGATATTATGCGTCGTTAGTCTATAAAATTTGCTTATTGTAATTTTGATAGAAAAAGTTTTATCTCTGTTGCCATTGTTTTTAGATCGTTAACAAAAGAATAAAGGTCGAAAATGAGAATTTTATTGAAGTTGGATGGCAAAAACAAAATTTATAAGGATTTCGAATCAAAATAAAATTTATAATTATGCTTCGATTTTTTTTTGTAAATCTTGGCTTCAAATTTTTTTTAAATAACAGGAAATGAGTCTTATCTCTGGCTCGATTATTTTTGTGTGATTAAGAAACTAACAAAAACGTCGAAATTTTTTTTTTTTTTAAATCTATGCAGCCCAAAAAGATACAAAAGTAATCAAGTAAATCAATAGCAGTCAAATAAATGTTGTGTCTCGATTTTTCGTGAACCGCGGCACAAAATCAGTCTTATCTCTGCTTCCTTCATGTTCAATGCGGTCAAAAAGGCAAAATGATAAATGACGAAACAAAAGTGTTGGTCAGCTTCCGCAGAGATTGCTATCAAACCGCATATATCCTCTCAATAGCATTAGTGGTATTGTGAAGAGTGCGGCGTTTCCTCAGTGAGTCACCTACAGAACTCCGTGAAAAGTGTCGTCGAGAGGGGAGGTCGTAACGATAAATAAAAAATGATAGAGCTCTCGGTTGGTCGATTGCATAACTGGCAATCGGTTCTCTCTCTTGTCTCACTGTTCGTTAGGAATTGAGTCGGAGAACCGCGAGTAGGAGCTGCCAGTGTGAATAATAGGGAAATAGGGAAGCGTCACAGCAGTGTGGTTCGTTCGCGGAAGTGCATTTGAGATTACACAGTGTTGCGGAGAGCGACGGTACGAGCGAACGAACCGAATAACGAGTAGGACGACGGTTAAGTGTGCGGCTTGCGATCGGCATGAGAGACCTCGCGACTCCAACCACTTTTCGTGTTATGCAACGATTGCTATTGTCTTTGCTCGCCGACGGTGACTCGAGTGAGAGACAATTATGAATAATTGACGCACATTTTTTTTTTTCGTTTCTATTTAATATTTGTTTCGGATTTTCAATTTTTAGGACTTATTTTTTCATTGGATTTTTTTTTGTTTCATTACTCACTAGGAAGGAAAGTGGGTCATTTCTGCCTAGCGGGAGTGATGAAAAGCGTATTGCATATGCGTATGCGTCAGATGTTATAAGTGAGCAATGCTTGCAATCTTGTTGCAAGCACGTAATGTGGGTTTTTTTTTTAGCGAATTGGGAGAGAATTTTTTTTGCCGAGGGTGTAAGTATATATTTTTTGGAGTTCGATAATAAAAACCTTAGTTCGTGAGCGTCAGGCGAGCGCAGAAATATGGTTTTTTAATCTCTCAGTCGTACGCATGAGCAATTTTGCTTTATTACTCACTAGGAAGGAAAATGGGTCATTTCTGCCTAGCGGGAGTAATGGAAAGCGTATTGCATATGTGTATGCGTCAGATGTTAAGTGAGTAATGCTTGCAATCTTGTTGCAAGCACGGAGTGTGGTTTTTTTTTTTTAGCGAATTCGGAAAGAATTTTTTCTTTGCCGAGGGCGTAAAAACATAGTTTTCGGGCTTCGCTATGAAAACCTTATTTCGTGAGCGTCACGCGGTCGCAGAAATGCGTTTTTCAAATCTCTGAGTCGTATGCATGTGCAATCTAGTTTCATTACTCCCTAGGGATGTGAAAATGGGTCATTTCTGTCCGTCAGGAATAATGAAAACCACGTACTGCACCAAATGCGTACGAATAAAAGCTTATAAACGAGCAATTTTTGCAACCTTGTTGCGAACACGTTGTGTAATTATCTTTTACCGAAATGGGAGAAGAAAAATTAAAATTTTGCCGATGATGTAAATACATTTTTTCCGGATTTTCCTAAATTAACGTCATTTCCTGAGCGTAATGCGTTCGCAAATACGCTAATTTTTAATCCCTGACTCTTGCGCATGGGTAATCAATTTTCATTACTCCCTAGGCAGGAAAAGAAGTCCTTTCTACCCGGCGGAAATAATGAAAAACGTACTGCTCATGCGCACTCGTCATCTCAAATTTACCTCGCCATTGATTATAAAATCTTCATTTTTTTTCTTCGTACAATAACTTCTTCGAATTATTCAACAATTCGAAACAAAGAATTTATGTCTTTTTTTAAAATGACAATAGTAGTTATTTATAGTTTTCGGGCAATACTTTCTTCATGTTTTAAAGGCGCCTGCAGAGGACGTACATAACCGTATGAAATATGCTCGAGAGACCTCGTGTATGTACTATAAACGCCAATTACTCCCGTCACGTCGTACATCTTCGTTATTCGCGGGCTTTTCTCTCGCCTACTCGTCGCCTTCCTTGTTTTCCTTTTCCTTATATTCCGCACGTCTTTCACGTGCATGGAAAGGCTCCACGCGCGCGCTCCTCCGTCTCTCTCACTCCCTTAACTCGTTGTTTCTCTTTTTCAAACCGTTTTTTTTTCTCGCTTCGTATCAACCGTCATCTCATAGACGCGCAAGGCTCGTCGCTCCCGACGCGAACAATGCTCGATCGTTGCACAATCACGTACACACTGTGAACTATTTGCGATATACTTGACGTAGCTTTCGCGGGATCGTTTAGCGTTTTATTTCCAGCTATCACACAGCAAACTTTATGTCTCCGACTATCCCACGTTTTTTTTTGTTGTTATTCTACTTCCTCATAAAACCAGCTTTTTTTCATGCGGGAAAAATATTTTTCAACTGATGCTTGATGTAGTTTCGTTGTTTTCGTTTTCAAACAGTAAACCTTTTTCAACTTTTTAATATCAGGATACTAAAAAATTGCTGACCTATCAGGAAGAATAGCAACAAAGAAAAATTCCGTTAGTGATGCTTGACGTAGTTTCGTTATTTTTTTTTCACGCGGTAAAGATTTTTTAACTTTTTAATATCAGGATACTAAAAAATTGCTGACCGATTATGCATAAAAATAATAACAAAAAGTTAGAAAAATTATGAGTATATAAATTGCAAAAACGATTTTTTTTTTTCAAAAATATTGATTAAATTACAATTAATGGATCAAAATCAAAATGAATTCTGACCTTACGAAGCCTGAAAAAAATGGACGATGATGACGCTTTTTTCAGGGAAGAAAAAAATTAAGTTGAATTTGACAGAAAGATAAATTCGCTGGTGATCAATCGAAGATTTCCCCGAAAAGAAAACAAACCCTGATATCCTCGTTGATTCAGGGCTTTTTTCCAGGGTTTTTTTTTTCGCCTACCAGTAACAAAATAGTAAAGTAACGAAATATCATTATTATTAATATTTTAATAATGTAAAACAAAATGTTTTTTCGTAATTTAATTATGCAGCGGTAGGTGCATGGTGCAATAAATCAGTGTCCCGTTTGTCAATGCCCTTTTTGTTTGCTGCAGTTAGTCTTGTTCGTTGCGTGAGTTGTCTCGTCTTCGGCACCCTTGGCAGTGGAGGACGACGACCACGAGACTCAGGCGCATATATCCGTTCGCTATCTAATTTATTAATAGATCGTAGTCTCACGGGTAAGACCGATATAGCACGATTCCATGTGGAGACTGGATTTAGAAGAAAACACGAATGGCAGGAAGTTTATTATAGCTACGAAAACCGTTCGTGGGCTTCCCCAACATTTTATTTGAGCCTTTTTCTCCGAGAAAAAAAGCTTCGCGCTTTTCTCGTCGGGTCACATATCTTAACATTGATAATTATCGATTTTAACTGTGTTATATCAATTTATATTCCAATAATTTACCATATAAGTGTAATCTTATTAAGTGTTGGAGAGGTTATAAATGTTATTGAAATTTTTTTACTTAATTTTCATCGTTTTTTATGGTACGTAATTATTATTTAAAATTAACTTTTTGGTCTGCCATTTTTCAAGGTCTAATTAAAAGCTCGTGAGTGTAAGGTTCACGTTAATTGATGTAAAAAACCTTGAGGAAATAATATTAGTCCATTTAGATGCTTTTACTTTCAACTCATCATCATCTTGGGAAACAATAGATTTATTATTATTATTATATACGCTAAATTTAATTATGAAAATCCTTTAGAAGGAATTACTTGCTCACTTATTTGGATATAAATTACTTATTTTTTTCCTGACAGTTTTTTTACTTTAGGATATCATTGACGGAAATGCGAAGAGGAAATGAGAAAAGGACTTTGCTGAACGGCGAAAATCTTTTTTTCATTCGGTAAAAAAATTCGACGTTTCGTCATCATGAAATTTTGACATAACGTGGCATAAAGCATCATTACCTTTATTTCCTGCATTTTACTGACTTTAAGGTGGCAAAAAAAAATGAATCTCATTTCAGCCCATTGTAATGGATTTTCCTTGCGCCTCTCCGTTAATAAATACAGATCGAAATTTTTGCAATTTGCTAAACAAATTTCACTTATTTTGCTTCCTCGTAGAAAAAACTTTGTTTTCAGAAAAAAAATTTTGTTGAGATTTTCATGAGTGTGAAAAAAATATGATGACTTTGCAATCAATATAGGCATCGGGAAATAAAAAAAAAAAATTAAAATTTTTTTAAAAAAAATCACAATCGTAGATTTTGACTTTTCTCTTCAAGAATTTTTTTCCACATTCAGAATAAAATTTTAAAAAAAGATTACGTTTGGGATTGCGATACACTGAAAAAAAATATAATTTTGAGGAAAAAAAAAAAATTTGACTTCATATTCTTATTCGAGATGAAAAGTTGAGCGATAAAAAATTTTTCGTCGTGATCACCTGGATTACTGGATTTTGCAGGGGGTATATAGGGGGGATATAGGGGGTATCCCCTTAAATCTCACCGGGATAATCACGATTTTTCTGATTGAGGGTCCATCGATTTTTTTCTTAAGCTTATCCTTAATCCCACTGACGAGACTCTTCGTTGAACGTTCGGGTCCAGGAGAGAACTCGGTCTGCGCGTTTCTTCGAGAGGCAAACATCTTTGACCGTGCTCTAAGCTCGAAAGAAACGAGTGTGTTGCAGTGTATACTATGCTGTGCTGCTATAATATGTATTCCGGTCGTGATGCTGGTTGTGTCGGCCGTTGGCCGCTCGAACCAGCACCAGCCGACAAATACACACACATGTACACATATATACGGGGCATTCCACACCAACCGGCGGCCGCCAATAGCCGACTAACCACCAAATCATCGAAAAGACAATTAAATTTATAAATTATAAAAAAATTCTAAGGTCATCGTTTCAAAATTTTTAAATCAACAGGCTAAAAAAAAATTGAAATAAAATTTTGAAAAAAAAATTAAATTCAATAATTAAACAAATTTCAATATAAACGAAAGTCAGTATAGAATAACCCATATATATTTTCCAGTCTAATATTGAAGAACTCTTGTTCGGGGAAAAAAAGACAATTAAATTTAAAAATTAGAAAAAAATTCTAAGGTTATCATTTTAAAAATTTCAAGTCAACAGGCTAAAACAAAATTGAAAAAAAAAATTAAATTCAATAATTAATCGAATTTCAATAAAAAAGAAAGTCAGTATAGAATACCCCATGTACATATTTCCAGTCTAGTATTGAGGAACTCTTGTTCGGGGAACAAAAGACAATTAAATTATGAAATTAGAAAAAATGCTAAGGTTATCATTTAAAAAATTTCAAGCCAACAGGCTAAAACAAAATTGAAAAAAAAATTAAATTCAATAATTAATCGAATTTCAATGAAAAAGAAAGTCAGTATAGAATACCCCATATATATATTCCCAGCTAGCAGTCTAGTATTGAGGGGCTCTTGTTCGGGGAACAAAAAACAATTCAATTTATAAATTAGAAAAAAATGCTAAGGTTATCATTTTAAAAAAATTCTAGGTAAATAGGCTAAAAGAAAATTGAAAAAAAAGAAGAAAAAAATTAAATTCAATAATTAAACAAATTTCAATATAAAAAACGTTAGTATAGAATACTCCATATATATATTTCCAGCTAGCAGTCTAGTATTGAGGGGTTCTTGTTCGGGGAACAAAATACAATTCAATTTATAAATTAGAGAATTAGCATTTTTTTAAATTCTAAGTCAACAGGCTAAAAAAAAATTGAAAAAAAAAAATTAAATTCAATAATTAAACAAATTTCAATGTAAAAAAAGTTAGTATAGAATAGCCCATATATATATTTCCAGCTAGCAGTCTAGTATTGAGGGACTCTTGTTCGGGGACCTCTGCATTGTGGTCGTGGTCACAGAACGAGAAGCGAGATACTAGTGTCGGTGGCCGCTGAGTCTCGTGGCTTGCGTGGGCGTGGGCGAGGTTTGATTCATTTGTCGGTAAGAGGGAAAGAACGAAAGAGCCAAAGAGAGACAAGTTTTAAAAAGAGAGAGAGAGAAAGAGGAGAAGAAGGATTCGAAGGCGACGCACCCCCACAAACAAAATCGTGCTTGGCCGCCGTGGACGTTGGTTGCTATCGACGACGTTAGCCTATCTAACTACTATGCCACTCTAATATACGCCGCGATATATTATGAATAAGTACCCAAGTGTCTCCTTTCGTCAGAGGAAATAACCCGGGAACGGGAATACAGAGGGAAAATTCTTCAGGTCGTATTTTATGTATTCATGCACAGGAGGAGCCGCGAGGATACTCAAAGGATTGGATATGGAACTTCTTCAGGTCCTCTGCAGAGATTCTCAACTTCCTTGCTTAGTTAGATTTCGAGGAACCGGGTAAAAAAAAATATGTATGTAAATATATAAGCAATCCTACCGAAATTCAAAAAAATAAACATTTTTGTTTTCCTTCAAACATTTTTTTTTTAAATCGCGATTTGTTGTTGTAAAAACTTCACTAAATTTCAATACGATGAAATAATAATCTGATGAGATATTAGGATTTTTTAATTTTTCATTCAAACGGCTCTATCTTCGGTCATTTTCATCGCACATTTATTTCTGGAAAATGGAAAGGTGTCGAATTTTATAGCCCACAGCAAAAAAATTTATATAGTTTCATATGGTTTTCCGAAGTTTTCCGAAAAAATGATCAATAACATTTTTTTCTCACCGAAGGTACCGCTACTTTTCAGCCGAATAAATTTTCTTGAGTTCTGTATATTAATAACGAATTTTTTTGATTTTTTTTTGTGTTGGCTTTGGAGTTGCTGGCCAAAAATGAATTCAATTAAATTTGACAAAAGGTAAAGATTTTATAGAATTCGTAATTTAAAAAAAAATGTCGTGATCGCCGTAACTTTCGTGAAAGTTCGCCAATTTAGCTAAATAGTTCTTTATAAATAAAGACACGTTAAATGATGTTTGGTATTGAATTTCAGCGACATCGGTAAAGCGGTTCCGATTTTATAGAATTTTGAATTTTTTTTTTTTTTGTTCAAATCACGTCGCATCTCAACAAATGAACCGAAATGTTCTACAGTCGAAAAATACTATACAGCTCTGAGAAAGCCAAAATCAATTAACATACTTCTTCATAGAGGTAACTTTGTAAAAATCGAAAAATAATGAGGAAGCAATATTCAAGGTTCTACTTTGCATCTTTATCTTTATTTATTCTAACATTTTTAGACCCAGATCCACTGTAAAATAGTGCAGTAAATTGGAGGAAACTAGTAGTAGTAGTAGTACATTTATTGTCAACATACATCATTGGACAGTTATTGGTACATTACATCTTAACTCACATATACATATATAAACATTGACAATTGGCCATCGACCGAGGTCCTTCAGCCAAAGGAAACTATTTTCATGAAGAAAAAAGAAAAAAAAAAAATTATATATTGTACAAGCTTTTTCATAGTTGGGGCAATCGATAAGTTTGTATCAATTAACATACTTCCTCATAGAGGTAACTTTGTAAAAATCGAAAAATAATGAGGAAGCAATCTTCAAGGTTCTACTTTGCATTTTTATCTTTATTTATTTTAACATTTTTAGACCCAGATCCACTGTAAAATAGTGCAGTAAATTGGAGGAAAGTATTTTCATGAAGAAAGAAGAAAAAAAAACATAAAACATTGTACAAGCTTTTTCATAGTTAGGGCGATCGATAAGTTTGTATCAATTAACATACTTCCTCATAGAGGTAACTTTGTAAAAATCGAAAAATAATGAGGAAGCAATGTTCAAGGTTCTACTTTGCATCTTTATCTTTATTTATTCTAACATTTTTAGACCCGGATCCACAGTAAAATAGTGCAGTAAATTGGAGGAAAGTATTTTCATGAAGAAAGAAGAAAAAAAAAATATAATACATTGTACAAGCTTTTTCATAGTTAGGGCGATCGATAAGTTTGTATCAATTAACATACTTCCTCATAGAGGTAACTTTGTAAAAATGGAAAAATAATGAGGAAGCAATGTTCGAGGTTCTACTTTGCATTTTTATCTTTATTTATTCTAACATTTTTAGACCCGGTTCCACTGTAAAATAGTGCAGTAAATTGGAGGAAAGTATTTTCATGAAGAAAAAACGTAAAAAAAATTAATTATATATTGTACAAGCTTTTGCATAGCTGGGGCAATCGATAAGTTTTTAAATTGTCATAAAAAGAGCGCTTATCTGGCGACCGTGAAATAAATACTCGATGATGCCGAACGATTGTTACGATGGAGTAGTGGCAAAATTTATCGAGCGCATAAACTTAGCGCAGAGAGTCTCGCAAGTGCAGCAGCGCGACGACGATAATAATACGACGGTCGCACGCTTGCGGCAAAGAGCAAGCGAAGCAAACACAGGCAATAGGAGAAGAACGCGAGAAGGAGAAAGAGAGTGAGTACAGTAGCCTTCGTGAATCACGCCATTGAATTCATTGAGTTATTGCGAGCGCGCAGTCGCACGCAGGCAAATATTACGAGAGACGCAAGTGCAACTCAAGACCCTTAAAAAACCCTGCAAATACTAAATAAGAGCCAAGCATCTGGCGCAGGCTCTCAAAGGACTCTTTGTTTCGTGAGAAATTAATTTTTTTCTTATTTCCGAGGAAGTGAAAGAAAAAAAAAAACAATTTGTCCGTAGAAAAATATTTTGCGTTTTTAATCATTGTCAAGGTGAGAATTAAAAATTGTAATGCAAAATATAAAATATTCATAACCGAAATTTGAACGGAAGAGGAATTTAAATGGCTTTGGAATCAATTATTGTGATTAGCTATTGTGGGAGACATAAATATTTAACGCTTTTGTAATAGTTATGAATAATTAGAAGTAATTATTATTTGATGATATTTGATTACACTCATTATTCGTGTGCGGTCAATTATGTTGATCAATTTTGGCTTCCTCATAGAGGAAGCTTTGTAGAAAGCGAAAAATAATGAGGAAACAATTTGCAAGGTTATACTTTGCAGGCTTGTTTATACTCGAAAGACATTTTTATAAAAATTCAAAGTGACGTGAAATTTTTACCACTCGACCGATTTGTGTAAAATTGTTACTCAAAAATTGGTTATTGATAGTCCATATGTAAACTAAATTGGAACCCGATACCTAGTAATTTGCATGAGCAAGTGCTTAAAAGAGATTTTTCAAATAATTCAAAATGCCATAAAATTTGAACCACTCGACCGATTGGTGTGAAATTTGTACCAAATATCTTTCTAAATGGTCGTCTAAGTGTAAAGAGAATTTAAGATAAATCTGTGGAAAATTTCGAAATTTTTTTTTTTTTCGTGTAAGCTTTTTTTTTTCTTTTTGTTCACCAAAATCGAAATTTGCTGACATTTCAACAGTTCATTAGACCTAAATCTTAATTGGAAATCAATAATCGTGAACTCATATCGGCAATTGCAGCCGGATATCTCAGACTTTGCATGAGTTATAGTATTTGCAGACATTTTTGAAAAAATTAAAATTGTAATAAAATCAGAACGGTTCGACAGATTCTCGCGAAATTTGGTACACATAATGGTCTACGAGTAATCCATTTATATACAAAATTTCAGCCCGGTGCCTCTTCAGTTGCCTAAGTTATATCGTGAAAACGATTTTTTCAAAATTTTCAAAATCCTGCAAGAAAAAAAATTTTCAACCGATTCGCGTCAAATAGAATCCCAAACTTTGTTATATGATAACCTACTTGAGTGCCAAATTAGAAGAAAATCCGTAGAAAATTACACACACACACGCGTATACATTTCGTGAAGACCATTTTTCTCGAATTTTTGGACCCTTTTAGGTATCCCGACATGAAAATCTCGAAAAAAAAAAAAGAACGAAAACGAATCTTCCTCTATGAGGAAGCAAGAACATTTTCTTACTGGTAAACCCAGCGCAAAGTGCTGAATCTGAGAGAAAGGGGTGTAAGAGATTCCGAGCTTCGTACGGTATAATATAACATATAAGTTACGAGAGATAGGGTATATAGCGTTATAGCGGAGTGCCCGTTGATACGGATCAGGCTGCGAGTCACGTTACAACGCCTTCTTCTGATGCTGTTGGTGCTTCGGGCTACGCAGCAGCACCAACAGCAACAGAGCAACATCAGAGCGCTCGCATCACGACGAGGCAAGGATAAACACTCTGTCGCCGTCCGCGAGCGCCAGCGACAGCAGCGACTGCCTCCGCAGCAAGTCCTAGTAGAATTAAAAACGCGCGAAAGGGAATGAATAAAAAAAAAAACAACAACAAAAAGAGAGGTGAGAGTGGAACGAGGATAGGAGCCAAGCGCGTATACACACTGTGTATACAGACGAAAAGAAATCGCGCTGGCCATGCTTTCCAATTATGGTCAACGCGCGCGCACGTTACGTTACCCGAGATATCGGCCCGAGTCCCAACGAGTCCCGCGATGTACATAGTCTCGCATTGGCCTATAGAATTATACACGAAGCATTTACTTATGGCTTTAACTCGCAGCATCTCCGAGCAAAATCGCTTGTTACAGTCGGTGACCATGAAACACTTAAACAACACGTAAAACCGCAGCGTTGGGCCATTGAAAATTCTAATCAGAGCATTATAATCGATTTTTCCACGGTACAATGACGTTTCACGGAATTAATGCTTTGTGGACAAAAAATTTTGAGGTTTTTGTCCAAGCTACATTATTTGCTGTGTTCTCCTGTTTATGGGACATTTTTTGTTGGGGAGGGTTTGTTACTTCTTGCGGGTTTGTAAGTGGTCATATTTATTATTCGACGCTAGGGAAATTAGTTACCGTGGAAATTGGCCTTATAAACTTTGCCCCGAGAAAATGGCCCCCGAAAATGAGTGAATTTTCTGAATTTTCCGTTTTAACATGTCGTTGTCACGTTTTTGCTCCCTCATAGAGGAAACTTTGTAAAAAGCGAAAAATAATGGGGAAGCAATGTGCGAAGTTCTACCTTGCACAAATTTTGGATATGCGTTTTGCAAAAAAATCTTGAGTGTAATAGATGGTTTTATGGCGAACACATATCGAAAATTCGTTATTACGCGCACATTAAAAAAATAAAATCAAAACAAATAACAAATATTTGAAAAAATTTGTACGCGTTCAAAAAAATTAACATATCATTTTCATTAGAAAAAAAGTTAGGTTGACTGACTGTTGAACAATTGTTTTTTTTTTTCAGAAATTTGTTAATAACATTTTGGAATTATACTATGCAAAATTTATCTTTTCAGCATGTTTAATATCGATTATTTTTTTCCAATTTTCATTTTATCGGGAAGTAATCGAAATTTTCTCTGAAACTCACGATTGGCGGGACTGTACCTATCATACATCTTTAGACGGCTGGACGATCGGAAAACGCGTGCGCACAGTTTGTACAGACCTCTGAGCGATCTTTCGATGAGCAAACATTCTTGGAAGCGACTATGACACGGTCTATTCATTCAGTGGGTCCTGAGACGACAACGATATATGTTATATCTCAATTCAATTTATTTCTCCTCCTCTCTGTATCGTTTAGATATAAAAACGGTGCCACCGATAAATTTTATAAAGCATACAACATATGCGAACAGCGTTGCTCCATTCTGAACCAAATAAAACGTTCTTTCGCAATCCTTTACCAAGTAATTTCAAATAAATTCTCAAATCGAGGTTAAACAAAAAATAAGCAAGAAAACATTATCGTTAAGTGATTTAAAATTACCCTTTTCGTTTTTCCAGTTTATTAATTTTACGTCAACCAGAAAATTTTTATAAAATTTAACTAATTGAACCATTAAGTTATTTGGGACAATTTAATCTTAAGGAGGATTCGCTAATGAATTTTAGGAATTTGAAAAAAAATACATTAAGTTGAATTGCGACTATTTACAATAGAATTACCATTTTCGGCAGTACATTGACAATAAGTTAGACACGATAATTCCAAAATTCTAAGATGTCACGAAACTTTATTACGCGAATCGCTCTTACATATCTATCAGTCTATATTTTGACGTTTCTAGCAATGACAGTTCGATAACTGACGTCTGTTAATATAACCTCCATCAATATTCAAGTATTTATCCTTCAAGGTCAATATGCAAGGTTTCCTCACTCTTCAATTCATATATAACACTAAAATATTAAAAAAAATAAAAATTCATAGTAAAGCTCATTAAAATTTTGATAAATGTTCTCTCAAGCTCTCCAATATCACGCTTTTTATGTTTACAATGAATTACATTTCAAATTTAAAATTAATCAAAAGAAATAATAATCTAGAGTTGACTTCACAACTCTGAAAAATCATGTTACGGTAAATTGGCCGTAACTTTTGTGACAATAATTTCGAAACGCAAAAATTGAATCGAAACTTATTAAATTCAAATACGAATACGTAACCAATTCTATTATATATAATTATAATAAAACAGATTCCATTCTTCACGATAGTTATAATAAAACAAATTCTATTATAATTATAATAGAATTGCAATTAAGGTATAATTATAGTTCAATTGTATTTTCACCTACCGCTAACTCATTTATCGCTATTTTGAAGTTTCCACCAATGACAGTTCGATAATCGACGTCGCCCTAACCAACATTGACATCCATCAAACTCCAACATTCAAAATTCCCTCACTTTCAAATTCCCAAACAACGCCAAACAAAAATCCGCTAAAAACATCACCAATCATGTGAAAACTCACCAAAACTTTGGTGAATCTTCTCTCGAGTTCTCCAGTATCGGGCATAGGTTGTCTGGGTGCACTTCTAATGCTTCCGGTTCTCGTGTGTGGTCCTCCGCCTCCGACATTTCCGCCGCCGCCTCCGCCGCCGATAGTTCCGCCACCGGGCTGACAATATTGATGCTGTTGGGCGCTCTTAATGCCCTGGGCCAGCCCATCCCGCATTCCAGGGGCTGCGCCGACACCGATGCCGGACCCGGAGCTCGAGACGCCGCCGTTCGCCGCATTTCCGTTCATATATCGGCTCTGAACGATTCCCATTATTACAAATATCAAATATCCCCAACAAAACTTATAAATCCCCACGATAAACAACGAAACAACCCGTCGTCTGTCACTTGAAGTTGTAAACTCACGAATAGACAGAAAGAGAAAGCTTAAAATAAGACAGCAAGACGTCGAGGGCACGAGCACGTGCCTCGCCGTCACCGATAATCAGCGGAAAAACTATTGTTATTATAATGATAATAATACGTCAGAAACACAAAGTTTTGTTTTTCCCCCACCAAAAACACACACACGCACACACACTCACTCACACACGAAACTAGCTGTGGTTTAAGAAAAAAAAACAAAATGTATTTCCTGTTTTGTTTGTACAGCTATTTGTTTAATCCTTTGGTAACTATCGGTAGGGTTTTTTGTTTTTTTTTTTTTTCTAATCTTTTTTTATTTCTCGTTAATTTTGTGGTTTTGGGGAGTATATATTGTGGTTGGTTTAGGTACGCGAAACGCCGGGATCCTTAAGGATAGCGTTGAGCGAATGAGAAACGATCGAGGAGGTTATTATCGATGCACCGGGACTTGCGGCAACAGCAACAGGTACCGTGCCGTCCATCGCGCTCTATGTCGTATGCACTTTGTGCTGCAGTTACGCGACGAGGCTCTCGAGACGGTAAAGTATGCGTTGAGGAGAGACACTGGGTATAAGGGAGTATATTATGTGTGGAAACACGGGGACTCTCGAGGTTTGCTAGGTTTTCGTCACTGGGGAGTGACTCTGACGACGAGCCGAACTAAACGGAGCTCGGAGAGCGACTGAGGGAAGAATTCGTGCGGCGACGACGCTGTGCGCATGAGCGGGGAAAAAAGGGGCGGGGCTTGGCGAAAGATCGCGGAGCTATTGCTGAGGATGCGTCGGGTTTTCGTGGCGCTGGGAATTGGAGTCCATCTGGGAATGGGTATTTAGTTTCGGGTGGCGATCTGAGACGATCCGTTGGTAAAGATGTTTTGCGCTTCACGTGAATTGCCCGGTCGGTAACGAAGACAGTAGCTTAGTTTTTTTCAAGAATGCGAAGAGCTTAGACTCGAAAGATAATTGTATGCCAATAGAGAAGGAATGAAAGTAGTGATACGAAACGTTCGGGTGTCAATCTGAGTCGATCTGTTGGTAATACTGTTTTGCCTTCAGAGTTTAAATTACGTGAAATGCCCGGTTAGTAATGAAAAGTGTAATTTAGTTTTTTTTTAAATATGTTAGATTTTTTTTTCAGATGCCTCGCGGATATTTTTGCAGCAATGCCATTTTGTAATATTTTGTTGATGTAAAATTTATTTGGGGGATTTTTAAAGCCATTCCATATCTTGTGTTACAAAATGAAAATATTTCGTATTTATACTTTCGAGTTTATGATTTTTGTAGAAATATATCCATCTTTTGTGCGGCCAAGGTGGCTAGACCCCTCCCCCCCCCCCGGAATTTCGAAAGCTGTTTTCTCCCGAATGATACGGCAGATAGTTCCCATATTTTTCGGGCAATACGCGGGAGTATCGTAGAATTGGGCTAAGCTTCTGGCTCCTCATTCGAAATGGCCGTTTTTATTCTAAGAATTAAAAGAAAAATAGTGCGAGAGAGACAGAGCTATGTTAGAGAGAGACAGACCTATATCAAAGATTATGGATAATTCTTTGCCTATATGCATTTAGCATTAGGCCACGAAATTTCTGGCGGTTTATCGTCGCACTTGTTTCGGTATTATACCTGCGTCGACTGGTGCCATCTATGACCCAGCGTTGTTTCGACTCGTCCCTTAATTGCACCTCGTTAACACCTGAGGCATAAATAACTACAGAAGTGTCATAATAACAAACTTACAAGGCTTAGTTCAAACTTTAGAGGCTGTGTGTAAAACCGTCGCTACAATATTAACCGCCACAATGACGACGATGAGTCACTGGTGTCTGCATGTCAGGTAATATTAAAGCCTTTTGAAATTGTTTTTTGCCTGTCCCGTTGAGTGTCTAATATTCTTACGGGACCGAAAATATTTTCGCTGCGTAATCGCATCGAAAAATACTCTTGGATGGGAATTCCATTAGGTTCGTGTATGAAGAGTCACTAAAAGTTCGTTATAACTTCCATCGGCGTTGTAGACCAAATCACCTAAAACAGTAAGAAAAAATGTGTTTACATAAAATATTATCCTTCTTCAAAAAAATGTAGCACTTACACCACATTAAGTACATAACAAACATCATAATTCTGCGATTCTGCAAAGACGTACAGTGCACATAAGAAAAGTGTGAGGTTAAAAGTAAAATATTTTACTAGTAAAATTTCAAACGCCTCTAACTCGAGAACCGTTCGAACGGTTGAGCTTAAATTTCGTATACAAGTGAAGCAGCCATCGACCTTTGAGTGATGCGATTTTTTTTGGAAATGTATGCAGAAATCTTTTTTTTGTACCATTTTGAATTTTTTAAATGAAAGGACATGCGCGATCTAGTTTTCGTAAAAATTGTGATATTTTGCTAAATAATTTTCCAAACGTAAAGGTATTGTCAATGTTGTTTGGTATTGAATAGTGTTGCATTATGAGACGAGCATAAATATGTCTCTCGGTTTGGCCATGACGATTGATAACTTTACACGAGTGAGATTCTCGGTCTTTTGTTTGTTTTAATCGTCTCGTCTCGTCTCGATTTTATGGTCACGAACGAGCGAGTTCGACATCCTGCCAATAAAGTCGTAAATGTCTATAGAGATTATCGGCATTCGATATAAAAATTAATCTTGAAGTACAATTGGAAAGCCATTTACTACAATGGATTTTCCGGCTGCACCTGTTAAAACAAGCGCTCGGAAAATACTGAGAGAGAAATATGATAATTCTGAAAATAATATAGTTTTACTGACGATAATCTACCCGTAAACTATAGTTCCCAGGAAACACGTCTATGTTTTATGGTTATACCAAATATAAGAAAATAGTTGGACGAACCATTAATATAATTCTCAGGAGAGCCGTCTATATTTTATGGTTATAGCAAATATAATTATAGTAGCAATCATCAAAGTGATAATAGTTTCAAAAACTATTCTAATAACATTTTTTTTTTAAAGAGTGGCACTTAAAAATCCTTTTAAAAAATCGCCCTCGATTTAAAAAAATTTATCTCCTACATTTTTCAGTATTCCAAGCTGCCAATTTTTTTGCGTGCTTTGCATACTATTTTCAACAATCAAGCGTGTCAGATTCTTTATATATATTTTTTGTTATTTTAAAAAATCGCTGTTATTATTTCGCTCCAAAATAGAAGAGTAAGAAAAGCATCTGGATGAATTTTTTTTCATATTCTTTATACAATTATTTCCAATAGTTAGTTGTCCCCAAAATTGGACGACTAACTTCGCAAAGCTCTTTCAGTTCTGGCAACAAACAAGTGGAAGGAATATTATAGCAGTGTAAACCCCCTAGAATCTTTTTCTTCTTCTATACAATTTGACTGGAGCTCGGAACCAATCAAGCTTCTCCAGTCTGGCCACAACCCTCTAGAATAAATGCGATGATTGGCGGAGATGTGCGATGAACGTAATGCGCATGCGCAAAAAAGGAGGCGGGGGTTTCCCAGAATCCCCTGAGTATATAACGCGTCGGTTTTCCGTTGTCAGTAAATAGCGTCCGCCTGTGCAGTGAGCATTAGTCTTCGCGTGGGAATCTACAACGATCAGTTGATAATATAATGTTTTATTCTCACTTTCGAACAAAATTGTGCTTGCAGTTGCAGTAAAAGACACTAACTGAATATTATACCCAAAGACTCCAGTTTTTTTGTTTATGTATACATGTACATATAAACATTTATATATAATATAACAATATCGAAACCCGAAAAAACTGTTTTACGCCAAACTGTTTTACGATCCGTCGGACAAAATAGCGCGACGAACATTAGTTTGCATAAAGCGCCACGTCGTGTTGTGTCGCTACGGTAGCCATCGCCATTTGCAAACCGGCAGTAACACGACGTCCATCGCTGTTTACGCGTTATTGACAACATAAACAGTGGCAAATACCGTTGATAGTGAAAGAAAAAGTTGGAAAATTGAGAGTGGGCGGTTGGCGATAGTAACGCGATGAAAAAATCGCCGTTTAGCACGCCAAGAGGCAACGGCGGACGTAATCAAGGCTTGTGGAATTCCGGCGGAAGTTCCGGTCGAGGTTATGGACGCCCGAAGAGTTACGAGTTCAACAGCTCGAATCGCAGTCACTCTTCACAGAATCAAAGCGGAGGTGAGGATTTCATTCCTTTCGATCTTACGCCGCCTCCGAGTCAGAGAAAATCCAGTGATAATAGGCAAACTCCCAGAGGACATTGGCAAAGTCCCAGAGGACATTGGCAAAACTCTGGAGGCCCAAGCGGCGCTCGAAGACAATCAACGGTTCCTGGGTATACGAATTATAGAGAAAACAGAGGCAGAGACCATCATCAGCAGCAGCCGTTCTTTCAGGACGGAGGGAGACATTCTCAAGGGCCACGACAGGTATTTATACATTTTCTGATATTATTCTTGCGATACTTTTTGTGTGTGTATGTCTTTTACCCTTTGAATCATACATTTGTCATTTACGAAATTATAAAACTCATTAATAATTGTCAGAAGTTAGTTTAAAATAGTTAAATGTGAGCGAAAACAGGTGCGTCGCTCCGATCCGCTGTGACTCAATGGGTTTAAGGGGGTCGAAGCGTTCTACGCTAGTTAAACGAGTGCTGATTTTTGTAAATCGCGTGTATAAAGTTTTATGCATCAATTGGGTATCGTTAACGGTGCTTTGCATTAAAACAGATATTCTTGGCTTAGAAAAACATCAATTTCAATGGATTTACAAAAATATTAACAGACTTGGGCTTATTTTGAAAAAGTACATATTCACTCAGTTTTTGAAAAGAATAATACATATTCATTGCTCAATTTTGTGTATTATGGCTTATTCTTTTCCTTGCGAGATGCTCTACGAATTTACCAACTAGATATTTGATAATATTCTCTATCTGAACATTAGTTTATTGTTCACTTGTCAATAAATTTTTGTCGTAAACAAACGGCTGTAATTTTTAAATAGGGAACACTATCAAATCTCTAATGGGTGAATGCATAAAACATCTCTCAACGAAGAGAATAAGCTGTAATACATCAAAATCGAGCAAAGAATACAGATTATTCTTTGAAAAAGCTGAACGAATATGTGCCTTTTCGAAATTTAGCATAAACTTGTTAATGTTTGTGGAAATCGAGTGGAATTAATTAATTTTTAAGTAATAGACATGCAGCTATGAGAATCACCATCCATTAGAATCAACACATGCATAAAAGTTTGTCTAAATTGAATGCATAAAAGTTTGTCTAAATTAAATAATAAATTGAGCACTTTTTGACTAGCGTAGAGCGCTTCAACCGTAGATGCTCCCAAATTTGGATGTTGGTGTTGAATTTTCGTTTCCCGAAAAATCATGTCTAACGAATTAATTTTTTTGCAGAACTTTCAACGTGGAAATACGAAACGGAAATCCGATATATCGCAGTACATGAATCTCAGATCATTTTTGGAGGATCCGTGGTCCGAGTTAATGAAAAAACCGTCCAACGCCTCAGCCGAAGAATCGAGGAACGAAAGTTCCTCAGAGGAAGGAAATGCAGAGAACATAAAGAAAGAAAAGAGCCCGGGAGCAGCGAGCGATAGTCTCTTAGGATCCGATAATTCCTTCGTTCAAACGAGCCAAGAATTTGCTGATATTAGTGCATGTTCGGATAGTTCGCAGGATCGACAACTCAGTCAAAATTCCAACGACTCACCCTAACGAATTAGTATACAATATTATTGTTATTTTAATTTCACAAAAAGGCTGTGAGAAGTTACAGCGTGTGCAATATTTCGTTGCGCACGATAGTGCAATTTTTTACAATAATATACGTACAAATGGATATATTTACGCGTTTCCCAACATTTTTCATTGGGATACAGAAGATAAATTATCGAACGCATTAAAAATGCGATAAACTTTATACTTAATCGATAAAAAAAAATTATGAATTCGAACAAAGATAAATCTATTTTCGTACGTGCTTATTTAAGATTGCAAAACATATCTTTTCTCACTCACGATTTGTAATATATAATACGTGATCATTATGTAAAAATCAATTTGTGTAATATTTGTATGACGCAATGTATGACGTTGAATGACGAAGTTAATACGAAATAATAATAATTATTCACTACTTTGTTGTAGAATTTCTTTATTGATTATACACTCAATGCTCATTATTGGGTAGATGATACAAACGCCCGAATTCTTTGACTTTTACCACAAAAATATACAAAAAATTATAGTTAAGCAATAAAATGCAATTTTAGGTAACTAAGGTAAACGGCCCAGTTTCGGTCACTGTCTCGGTTTCGGTCATCGACCATCTATTTATATTAATAATCAAACTGCTTTGTGGAAAAAAAAATTAATGCCATTTTGAAGACCGTTTTTTACACTACATTATCGTCGAAATGGAATTATTTTCATTAAAGTTTTCTTAAAAAAAATGTTAAAATGCAAATTAGAACTTTGCAAATTGCTTCCTCATTATTGTCGGATTTTTACAAATCTTTCACAAACTTCAAACGAAAATGAGGAAGCGATTTGCAAAGTTCCATTTTGCAGCCTTTTAAGTTCTCCAAAAGCATAGAAATTATTCGGGACAAAAAGAAGACGTAGTAAAGTTGAGGAAATTGATGAAAAACACAGAAATAAAATTATAAGACGCCGGTCAACAATTCATGGACATTTTTCTGAAGATATATTGATAAGTATTATACAAAAGGAATTTTACATTAATATAATCGGAACAATCCACTCCGGAAAATACATAAACACGTAGTTTCTATGGACAGACCGTCTCTTTAATTAATGTTTTTCTACTTAACGTAACAACTACGGATGTTGTTAGTTTATCTTCAACCCTCGGATATGACGATGCGTTCTTGTAAATACACGTAATATAAGTACAAAAAATAGTGCTTCGTCTATAGAGGCAGAGAGAAAGGTGTAGATGTACAATGTCTCACTGTCATTAGTCGATTGTTGTCAAATTAGACATTTCACATCGCTCATTACCGGCTCTTACACATATTCGATTTCTCCATTTACAGTTTGTATGTCTAGCCAAATTCGTACATATTACATTCGATTAATTCCTTCCATTTAACAATTCAATTGGTTAACAATTAATTGACATCCATTGAACATTTACAACTCATAATCTTATCAACTAACTAAATTATTAAACATTTGTTTTTCAATAAAACAATTACAGAATTAAAAATGGAGAAATTTGTTGAAAGACTGATCGATGCTTTGATTAGTTAATTAAATCCTTGAAGGTTATAAATATTTTGACCGACTTATTCATTTCCTTTATCAGACAATCAATTCATTGTGATAATTAAACAAATAAATTTTTTTTATATCAGAAAACACATTAATTGCAGTTATACTTTTTTTTCCAATTCTTATCACTGATACAGAAAATGGCAATTTTTTCAAAAGATAGTTTAATTATATAATTAAAAGGTTGAAAGTTTCACAAATATGAACCGACTTATTCATTTACTTTATCAGACAATTAATTAATTACGAAAACAATTTGAATTAACCGGTTTATTCACTTTGAACAAAAATGTTACCAATCCTTTTTTTCGGTGTACTTTCGCTTTATCTGATAATTATCTGTGAATATTCATTACGTCAACGTCGCTTCTTAGGTAGAATCAAATGTATTCATTAAAAAAAAAAAAAAAAAAAAAAAAAACACTCCGGCAGATTTGCAGAATAAAAAAAAAAAGTATTCGCTTTTGTGAAAGCGTTGTTTTCCCTAATTAACGAATTCTCTTAAGTGACAGAGCGCGGAAATTCCCTTAGAGCGTTTGTGAGACAACGAGTCGTGGCTCTATGTTGAGTGGCTACTTGAATAATTGATCGGTTCTCTAAGCAATCGATATACGAGTGCACGGTTAGCTGGGCGACCAAGGTTGTTCTCAATATTTGTTCCCTTGAAGCAATATGTATGTATATTTTGATTCTTATACGTCCGTCGTGGAAATTACATCGGTACAATTGTCGCGGACACTTTGTCAAAGCTGTCAGACGTCGCGTAAACGAGGTTTTTGTATCCTCGTGTTTGGTCCCATACGTTTACTGGAGTAGTTATAGCAGGTAATTGTCCTGATGGATGTGTCCGATTATATCGTGAAATCGTGATTCAAATCAATAGCTGCCGAACTAACGAAATTTTTTCAATTTTTTTATTTTATTCTTTCCAACTCAAGAGCCCACAATATAACAGAGTGTTTGTTTAGTCCCTCAAATAGATCGTTGTCGATAGGTCGTCGTCAGATTGTTACATTTTCTTAAACGTTTTTCTTTTATCGTTTTCGTAAAAAAATATCGAGAGTAACTTGTGCCTAGGACTAAAGTCGCAAAAGTGGACGAATGGTCGTTCCCTCAGCTATCGAGGGATTTTAGTTCGCTCTTCTCTATTTCCTTTCTCTTTTCGCTTCTCAATAATGGTCCTACGCAATTATGTTTTGTTCCTCTTCTTGTTTCAAAGATAATAAGGTATCTAAAATGTGTGTGTGTGTGTGTTTCTAGAGAGTTAATAGTTAATTGATATACGTTCGATTAGAAAATACGCGGTCGAATTATTCACGATTAGTTATATATTTATTTATGTATATATATGTATATATGTATATGGGGCATCCCATGACATTTTGATCGAGATCTGGCGATGACATCTTAAATCGGAATTTTTTATACAAAAGTAGTTGTTGAAAAAAACATGTATCAAATTTAAATAAAAAATTCAAACACTTTGTATCTGAGATATCATTTTTTGAAATTTTTCAAAAACCATTATTTTTCAAAATTTATCAATAACCATCATATTTTGAAATTTTTTAAAAATTCTAAAAAATCTTATAAAATATAACCAAATTTTTTAGCTTTTTGCGAAGATCGAGCTTTTATAACTGCGAAAGACAAAATTGAATAAAAGTTTCAAATATAGAATAATAGATTAGAATGCATTTTTGGAATAATAAATTAACAAAAAAGTTCCTTATAATATAAATCGAAAAAGTGATATTATCCAAATAGCGATATGATGGCTATTAAAATAGTATCAAGGGCATATCATGATCTCTAGATGAGGATTTAGCGATTATGTCTCAAATCAACTCCGTGATTTATTATACGACAGTAGGAGTCGAAAAGGACGTTTCACGTTTTTTAAAGATTTTTTTAACACGTTGTACCTGAAATATTATTTTTCGAAATTGTTCAATAACCTCAATTTTTTTTTACTTAAGAAAATGCGGAGAATTTGATATAATATAACGAAATTTGTCAGCTCTATTTGAAGGTGGAGCTTTTATATAATTTAGACAAAAATGAAAAAAATCTGAATAACTAAAAACTTATTGGGATGCATTTTTTTTTACAGAAAAATGAACAATAAATTCCTATATAATATGTGTCGGGAAGAGTATATTGAATATATTCTTTTCTTTGTAACTATGTATATATATATGTAATATTATTAGATTCAGTACATTTTTTCCTCTGTAACTCTGTAAAATATATTTTTTTCGACACATATCCTATAGATTTTTTTTGTCCATTTTTCGATCAAAAACGCATCGTTAGCTATTCAGATGTTTGATATTTTTATCTCCGAATCATATGAAAGCTCCATCTTCAAAGACAGCTAAAAAATTTCCTTACAATACATAAGAATTTTCCGCAATTTTCTAAGTAACAAAAAATTGAGCTTTCTGAAGAGTTGCGAAAAATAATATCTCAGGTGAAAAGTGTTTTAAAAAAATCGTTAAAATACGTGAAACGTGCTTTCCGACTCCTACTTTCGTATAAAAAAATTACGGAGTTTATCTGAGACAGCATCGCCAGATCCTGATCCAGATGTAATGGAATGTCCCTGATACTATTTTAGTAGAGTTATCATCCCGCCATTTTGATAATGTCCCTTTTACGATTTATATTTACATTATAAGAATTTTTTGTTAATTTTTTTTCCCCAAATGCATTCTAATCAATTATTATATTTTTGAAATTTTATTTCAAATTAGTTTTTGGCAGTTATAAAATCTCGATCTTTGCATAGAGCTGAAAACTGTTGTTATATTTCATAAGATTTTTCAAAAAAATTTCAGATTAAAAAAAATAATAGTTTTTTTTAATTTCAAAAAATTATATCTCAGGTACAAAATGTTTGAAAAATCTTGAAAAAATTTGGTACATATTTTTTTTCGCCAAGTACTTTTGTATAAAGAATTCTGGAGCCGATCTGAGATTTCATCGCCAGATCTTGATCGAGATGTCATGGAATGCCCCATGTATATATATCAGAACGAGCTCGTTTTTTTTTCTCTAGTCATTCAAAATTTGAGTTTACTATCCGAGGTACCTTAAAGTGCTAGTAGTATATGTTTTGGATATGCATAATTATGTACACCCAAGTATACGGCGAGGTTACACATATACAAGAGTTCGCCTTGGAAACATATTTTTTAAGATCCCTTCGATTTTTTATTATTTTTCGTCTACCGATTAAATGAATCTCTTTGGTTTTTTTAAACTTTGAAATTGATCGACACATTAATTTTTATCATAAAACACACTAATAGCTTTCAAAATGCCAATAATACACGCTATTGCGCTGTATATGTTTATATCAGGAAATATTTTGATTCAACGTTAATTTTTATATCTCTTCGCTCGATCGGTAAGAGAATATCGTCGTATTTTTGGTTTCTTATTAAACTTGGTCTCATAGTTTAAAGCTAATACATAATCGTACCCAAATTCGATCAGTTTCGCAGGCGGTTCTTCGGCTATTAACATTACACTCGAGGCTCATACTTTGATTCAGCTTTTAAACGCCATTTTTTTTCTTTTCTCCGCTTGTCGTCTTAGGATTATACGGCGAAGTTGCTTCGACTTATATTGACTTTTCCATTGGTTCGTTGTGTACGCAGAATTCTACGTAGATTCCGTGCGAAAATCCTGTGGCGATTAGGAATTTCAGAATGAGCCCTTCGATTAAGGAAGTACGTTTAAAGTGAGAAAAATATTTTTCGCCCTTTTGCTTTATTTCCCTCAAAATTCGACCGCTAATGAAATACAAAGGAAAACGTAATTTTGAAACCTGAATAATTTTATTTCAATTCGGCTACTTTTCTTTAATTTTCACAGATATTTCTCACAAAATTATTTCAATTTGAAATAATTTTTTTTATATTTTAAACATTTTTCCCAAAGTTTATACTTTGGAAAGCAGCTTTTCTGCAACACGTGCATAAAAAGCGTCAATTTGGTTTATTTTGAATAATGATTGATTTTACAGTCATTTTCGAATACAAATGGTTCTCAAGTAATTATTCAAAGTGTGAATAGATGATGAGTGAAAAAGTCATCATTTTAACTGGATTTTAATAATGAGTGATGAGCCACTGGTTTTTTTTTCAAATGTATTTTTCCCATTTCTGCAATATTTACGTCTTTGCAAAATTACTTTCCGCATTATCACTTTTCGCATTAGTCAACTTTCGGCGCTTGTCACGTAATTAATTTTTTTTTTGGTTTCAAACTCAAAACGAAATTTCATCTATTTATTAAAATAATCGTATTACATTTCGTTCGCCCTATGTGATAGGCTCAGTTCAACTTGTTACTTTGAAAAACTCGAAGAATGTGTGTCCAATTCACATAAAAATCAATTTCGTGATGAAAAAATAATAATTGACGATACAAAAAACGATCTGTTCTTCTCTTTTCACACGGCTAATGGTTCGGTGAATACCGCACACATTTCTGTGAATACTGTAGACCTTAAGGCACTATCATAAGGAATGAATTTTTTTCAAATCAATTTTCGTTTCCTGTTTAGTTTCTTGAGTTATGTTCATTTTAGCTTGAAATATTAAGTTCAATTTTCGACTAAAATTTAGATTTGCGACCAAATTTTGAAAAATTGATCTACATTTTGTATAATTTGTATAATTCTGCCCGAAACGCATCGAATCGAATTTAATTGAATTGAATCGAATTGAATCGAATTAAATCAAATTAAATCGAATTGAATCGAATTAAATCAAATTAAATCGAATTGGATCTGATTAAATCGAATTGAATCGAATTAAATCGAACTAAATCGAATTAAATCAACTAAATGGAATTGAATCGAACTAAATCGAATTAAATCGAATCGAATTAAATCAAATGAAATCTTTCGGAATTTCTTAAAATATCATGGTATTGAAAAAAAAATTATTGAAATTCCTTGCAGTATCACGAAATTGTGTGAAATCTTGAGGATTTGGGATTTTTCAGTTTATTGTATTAAATACTTCCTTAGGACCTCAAAAATGATGTCCCAAAAGATTATGGCCGGAAAAAATCTCCAAATACTCGGTTACTGAATTTTAGTACAAAATCGCCTGGTCCGCAGCTCACTAATCAAGACTTCAAACGCGCTTATCTCAGAACTGCATTTTTTAAGTTGGCTGTAAATATAACTCAGACAATATTCAACCAATAAACTTAAAATTTTGATATCTTTAAAAATACAAAACTGACGATCATATTGTTGACAACTAATCATCACAAAAAATTACGATCACGGCACATCTCTAATTGCAACCTCGAGAATTCTAGAAATCCATTAAAATCCCTCAAAACCCTGCAATCTTAAAATCTCACGTACATTTGATTTCCAAAATAGTTAAGCCCTCGCATAACTCCCAGATACAGTAAAAAAAACATTTCCAGTGTACTTCCGGTTAGCGGCCTAAGAATCTCAAGTATAAAAAACCAACAAAACGGCTTTCTCGTTTTTTTAAACGTACTTCCCAATCAATTTCACGTAAACTTATCCCTCGGTAAAAATAGAATACATTTAAATGAGTATCCGTAAATGCATACATTCGCGTAATATAGTACATTTATAATGTATAATACAGGATCTGCGCGTCGAGCAGGCCACACGATATCAGAATCTCGCTTCCCCCTCCGAAATAACGATTCCAAACAATAATAATAATAAATATTAACAATGAGGACGACAAGTATTTGGGTATTTACAATGCAGATGGCGCGAAGGAGAGTAAAAGCTGTTCTTATTATTCCCATGTGAAAAACACGTAACAATGAGAATAACCCATGTTAAGTTTTAACGAAGATTATAGGAGTTAAGGTTGCGTTATCGATTGGCCTGACTATCTCACTCTGTGTCAATCCTCAGCCCTTTTATTTCTCAAGGCTCAAAGCACAGACAGAGAGAGTATCAACGGCAGGAGGAGGAGGAGCAGCTCAGCGAGAGACTAGAGCGTCTATTCTACATTATACACTTTATAAGTAGCGCATACATATAGCAAAGTATGTCCACCAACTCGTTGTAAACGAACCAACAGTTCAAACGAGACTTTCGCCAATCCCCCTCATTATTTGTTGTTGTTCTTTAGTCTCCCGTTCCACTTAAACTATTTCAAACACAGGTCACATGCCACAATCGTCGCGTGCATATTATAGCATAGTATCCGTCCTGATGACGAACCACGACATTATTACCGCTGTAAATAATCAACGATCCTCTGCTTTAGCGACGTTCAAAAGTCCTTCCTTCAAAGTCGCAACGCATTTTTCCTCGCTCTCCCGCGGTTGTCAACATGGATACGAAACGAAAGTCCACTGGACATTTTTGTTTACTTCCGTCGTGCCCTTTGACCTTCCCTCTCGAGAATGGCCTCAGCTTCAAGGTCATTCGCTTCATTGGCAAGTTATTACGTTCACGCTCTTTGTGCGTTCGAAGCCCTTTGTAAAATCCTGGCATTCGTTTGCTTGTTCGATTTTTTTTTTTCATTCCCTTCTTTAATCGATTGTGAACGTCGTTTCCGAGGCAATTCGTGACTGTTGCGAGCGATTAATTTTTCAATTGGCCAATTGCTCGGGAATCCTTGTTCCAATTTCCAGGAATTTCATTGAACGTCGTATTAGAGAGTGATCGATGGTGAGCGAATGAGATGAGGGTTCGGGTTTTTTTTATGTGCAAATGGGGTCGAGGGTCGTTAAAAAAAAAAAAAAAAATCTAAGAAAAATGAGGGTTAATGGGAGATTTGTTGGGTTTATACGAGGAGCTCCTTGAGGAAGTCCTCGGCAAGCAAATCCTACAAGTACTCGTCGAGACGTTCACGCTCGTCGGGCGGACTTGGCTCGCTTATGCTCAATATCGGTAGGCCGAAGTGTTGAGTACTCGTGTTGTCGACACTCGTGGATTCGGGAGCGCGCATTGCGTAGTCGCAACTCTTGGCGTGCCTGTCGCTGCTCTCCAGACGGTGGTGATGATGGTGGTGAGAAACGGCTGCTACTATCGGAGTAGCCGACGGCGGATGGTGATAATGGGTTATTCTCGCGAAATCCGGCTCGCACGACCTTCTGTAGACCCTGAAATTTCAAGAAATCAATTTTACTTCAACTGGTTTTCTGAGGTTGAGTTGGATAGAGTATTGTTTTAGATTTTTCCTTTCCATGGTGTGGCTTCAATCGCCTTTTATCACCCTTATCGCCCTTCCTATCCGCCCTATCCGCACTTCACTAAGCTAATCTAACCTCCAATGCGTTCGCAGATGACTCAGCTACAATGTTCCGCATTCACCGTGACCACGGAGAAGCTGCGGAAAACGGTACAGACGGTCGTGTATTCTTCTGACTTTTCGGCGTCTACACGAAAGTAACTTACTTAAGTATATACAGGGAGGACACGGTGAAACTAGACAGCGCAAATGCGCTTGCGCGTCAAACCGACAGTTCTCACTCTATGCGTGCAGCCCGAGTGTCGGGCCAGCAAGAGAGAACGGAGAGGGGGAATGTTTTGTTCTAAATAAATCTTGGTTTCTGGCGTCTGCCCTACCAGCTCAGGTAGCGTCCCTTGCCCCTACCACTACCCTTACTGGCCCATTTTGATGGCGCGTGGGGACACACAGTCGCCGCTCGGATGAGACGCACTGGCGGCCGTAGGCAGTAGCCAATCAGGCTTCCTAAATTCTCACGCAGCCGCATTGGACTGTCTAGTTTCACCGTGTCCTCCCTGTACACCGAGGCTTCGGAAAAACTGACTTCCCGCTCACTGGCTGATGCGCCAGTCGGTGCGCGGCTAAGCGGTCAACCATCCAAGTTATGGCCGCAAACGATGCTGCTTAACTCGGGGAATCGCCTCCCCTGGCAATCCCGGCGAACACGAAAACGACCTAAAAGTCCAAAAAGCGACCGAAGAAACGACCGGTCGTTGTATGCAAAAAAATAACTCTTCAAAAGAGGTCAAAAAAATATAAAGGACCATAGACATTATTTTCGGTTGATCGTTATCCTCGTCTTGCCTGTTTTTAACGGTTATTTTTTTGCATTTAACGACCGGTCGTTTCTTTGTTCGTTCGGCCGGTCGCTGGACCTGCCAGGGTCACACTGCACGGAGATAAAAGTTAGTCGTGATAACCATTTCCAGGATATGCTGTGCTGCAGATTAATTACGGAAACTAAATTGAAAGAGTATCTTCAACTACATGTGATTGGTAAGCGAAAAATAGTAAGTAAGACCGACGACTTGGTTCCGACAACCAATCATAATTCCGTCCTTTCCAATAGCCACGAGGTGGCGCAACTATCGGTGGCAATCGTCGTAAACACGATTCGAATGTTGCCGGCACCCTACGAGTTGGTTTTCATTAACAATCACTTTCCTCGTAACACTAATCGGTTGGTTCGGGTAACTAATATTTTTTAGTTCGCGAATGACAAAGGCTAACAACGCTATTGTGTTATATGACGAACGTGTGAACACATATTCATATTATTGGAACATTCTAAACGATCTCAAAAAATTAGAAAGGGTTTGACCGTTTATAAATGAAAATATTCCAAAATGAAATATGCTTTTTTCAACACGGTCTCAAATGGCGGTGAATTTTATACGCTAATAGAAAAGATGCATTGAAAATAATGATTTCAAATGATAGACTGAACTCTCACAAAGCATTAGAAAATTTGAAAAATCGTTCTCAACCGCAGAAACACTTTCAAAAACAGTGTTCAACTAATAACGTTTGTGAGATTTTCAATCTCAATCGAAGAAACTTGGCAACGCTGCGTATTCTGAGGGGAAATAGCGGACTAGCAGATCGGACTCGTCGATGGCGGGAATTTCAAAAAGTTAATTTTCACATTTGATGAGATTGAAGCTTCTTAGCAAATATAACGAAAAAAAACTCTGGAATCCCGGAAGTTTCCATTTTTTGACAGTTAAATCAAGCTGAATCAACGTTCGATTGTAATAATACGACTGCTTTGTAGTCGGTATCTAGTTATACATTTTTGAAATTTAAATACACGCTGAAAGTAAACTCAATGATACCAACCTCAACATATGTGCGACGTTGCCACGAACTCCGCGCTACGTCTCGACACGCGAACACCCGACTTTATTTCGCCCAAAATAAGGTTGGCAAATTAGTCATATGCGTGACTTTGCATTTCGCAATTCGTAAAACCAAAATAGAAGGAAATTACATTTCGCGTTAACACCCGACTCAGTGACTGAAGGAAAAATGTAGAGCGATATGCACTACAAATTAAATTTTTTTTCTCATTTATATGGAAATTTCTAATACTGCATTGGTTGACTAGCATGACCCGTACACTGTTAAAAATATTTTGAAAATTAATATATGTATTGGAAGTTTTTTTTGCACATACCGTATATTACATTTCATTTAATATACGGATATGTTTTAAAATTCCAATAATTATATTATTATCACAACTTTTGTAAAGCTTTTACTATTCTGTATATTGAATTTACGACAATTTTTTTTGTATATTAATTAAAATTTGTATATTAAATCCAATAAAGCCATTTCTCCGAGAAAACGTTCAAAACTTTATATTAATTTTCATACAAAAATTCCTAACAGTGTAGATGCCTCCTTAAACATTCACTATTTTGGTCATTCGCTATTTTGACCCCCACCGACTAAATTATGACTTAGTCAGAGCATGACTAAGTGGATGACTAAAATCCCTGAACAAATTAGAAACCAGCCATTTCTTAGAAACAAATAAAATCATCATTTCCGCTGGAAAACAAAGAGAAAGAAGATAATAATTACCTCTCGTCAATGGAAGTTGGCTGTCTCACGGGACACCTTACATACTCATGGCTACCACCAACTCGCCAAGCCCCGAAACGCTTGGTAACCAGGGAGGAGCCTGATGTCGGAGGAAGCGGCGACGGTGAGTCCCTGGAAACACGAGCACACGGAATTACCTGACGGGGGCGCGTGCGCCATTTATCCAGGAAATGCCTCGACCAACAATATGTACATATATACACAGGAGATTTTTTTTTTTATGGGATCCACCGAAGGGTGTTGGCTTATCATTATATCCGAGGGAAATGGAGACCGCAAACTGCAAGCTAATGGTAATGCTTAGCTCCTGAGCTTTCCTCGGACGCCTCGAGTTTTCCCTGCCTGCTCCATTGATTGATGCCCACCCCGGGTTTCCCTGGTTTCTATAGCTCCGGCTTTGACTATACGTGCTCGAGGCTTACTATTCTCTACGAACACACACACTGCTCGACTAAATCTATGTGAAAGGGATAAATGGCGCTGGGAGTCAAAATAGCTAATGACCAAAATAACAGCGCAAATTTTTGACTACTCAGACTGTCACATGCGTCATTATAGTATTTATGAATATCGTGGCATTTCATGGTATTCTGAAATTGGGTTTTTACCCGCTAGCAATAAATAAATAAATAAATAAATAAATGAATGAATGAATGAATGAATGAATGAATGAATGAATAAACAAATAAATAAATAAATAAATAAATAAATAAATAAATAAATAAATAAATAAACTGACAGCAGTTGACGTGCGATCGTTGTGTGGCTTCGGCAGTTCCCAGAGTTAAGCAGCATTGTTTGCGACCATAACTTGGATGGGTGACCGCTTAGCCGCGCACTGTTTTGCGCGTGAAACTGTTGAGCGGGAGGCAGTTTTTCTGAGGGTCTAATGTATTCTAATACGGTAGAAACTCGGAAAAAATAAAGCTGCCTGTATTGGCCAGGTTTTCCGCAGTTTCCCTGAGCCCTTGTGCAAATGCACGAGGGCTCAGGGAATACAGTAGTGCATTAGAATGAGTGGCTGCGGACAACACTTTAAGGGGGAACTCTATGTAGAAAGAAGGGGGAAGGGGAGACGTGTTACGTAAGAGCCTGAATAAAGCATATGGAAGAAATATCCCAATAAAAAAAAATTTAAAAAATAGAAAAATAAACAAATAAAGGAATAGATAAATAAATAAATAAATATTTGAATAAATAAATAAATAAATATTGTGACATTTTCTATTTGAATCATTCGCTATTTTGATTGCATTGTAATAAGATACAGGTCAAAATAGCAAATGGCCGAAATAGTGAATTTCGTAATAGTGGCCATTGCAGATTCAGCCGTTGATTATTTTGAAATTCACCATTTTAGCCATTCGTTATTTTGATCATTTGCTATTTCGACCTCCACCCAGAAATGGCAGAGAGACTAGAGGAAACGCTAGGGCTGCAATTGTGTGTAACCACTGACTGCGGGTTATACCCCCTGTTGACTGTGTATTATCGAATGTTGCGTCCTCCGCTGTTGTATTCAGAGGCATCAGGTCTCTAGCTCGGTTATCCAGGCGAACTGTCGGAGGTCGAGGACTTTTCTTTTATGCAATCGTCTCCAACTCACTACCTTCTTTTCTTTAATCGCTATGTTGCACAATTTATACGTCTACATATCTACAAGCGTTTTCACTTTTAACCGTGGCTATAAATGTTTCTACAACGGATATCGAAAATATTGTACGCAATTGTTTGCATATATTTCAGGTATATTTTTGCACACTTACACTGTAAAAATTTTTTTTTAACTTAAAATCACCGTTCAACATTTTTTAAATAAAAATCAATATTAGGTATCGAAAGTTTTTTCAAAATTCCATTCTTCATGGAAAATTAGCATCTGATAATATTTTAAGTACGAAATAAGTGATGAAAAAAAATGCGACGACTTTGCAACAAATATAGACTTCAGGAAGTAAAAATAATTAAATTTAAATTCAAAAAAGGAACCACAATCGCAGATTTTGACTTTTCTCTTCGAGAATTTTTTTCCACATTCAGAATAACATTTAAAAAAAGATTACGTCTGGGATTTGCGAGACAGTGAAAAAAAAATTAATTTACATTTTTGAATTATGAAAAAAAAAAAATGTTCACTTCATATTCTTATTTGAGATGAAATGTTGAGCGATGAAAAAAATTTTCGTCTCGATCACCGGAGAAATAATATTACTGGGCGGTATCGCTTTAAGATGGTTCGGTTATCGTGGGTATAAATTTTAAGCGGAGTTTTTGTGCCTACCTCAGCAAAGGCTGTGGCTGCTGCTGGATTTGCTGATAGCATGGTTCTATAAGCGAGGTCTCGGTGTTGTCCTTGGAGCCACTCTCGAGACTGCTCTGCCTCTTGGATTCCGTGTCGTCGCCATTTCTTTCGGCGTCCTCTTGGCTTGTGAGCAAAAACGTTTCGCGATCTGTTTCTATGCCCTCATCCCGCGAATTTCGGTGCTGACTTCCATTGCTACTCTCGTGATGATGGTGATGATGATGCTGATGATGACTGTGACGATTACCCGTCGCCAGGGGTAAATTGTCTGCACTGCGAACCTTTCGACAGAGCCTCGATGTCGAACCGTGCCTTCTTAGGAATTCCTATAAAACAAAAGACAATAATCCACTAAGTTTTGGCCTAGAGAAAAAATCAAATGTTTTGCTGCCGCGACAGTAAAACTAATATATTTCTGGCGGGCGTAAAAATGAGGAATTCCCAAATAGCGGATGGGTAAAGTAGCAAATTTCGAAATAATGAACGTGTGAATCGAAAATGGTCATTATTTTGAAATTTGCTGTTCTAGCCATTTGCTATTTTAATTGCAATTCAACAATATGGTATTTTAAATAGCGGATGGCTGAAATAGCGAAGTCCATAATAATGAACATCTGAATCGAAAATGGCCATCATTATGAAATTTGAAATTACAGCGATTCGCTATTTTAATTGCATTTTAATAAGGCGAGAGTCGAAATGGTAAATGGCTAAAATAGCGAATTTTAATATAATAAATTGCTATTTCGATTGCATTTTAATAATATAGAATTCAAAATGGCGAATGGGTGAAATAGCGAATTCCAAAACAATGAACGTCTGAATAAAAAATGGCCATCATTATGAAATTTCTTTTTTTTTTTTATTACTGGCTTATTTGATTGCTCTTCAATAAAATTTTATAAGGTGGGCGTTAAAATAGCGAATTTCAAAATAATAATCGTCTGCATAAAAAATGGTCATTATTATGAAATTCATTATTTTAGCCATTTGTTTTTTTTATCATTGCTATCTGAAAACTCATCATAATCATAATTCTTACACCCGACATTTCAAAAATATGAAGAAAACTATGGTTTTCAAACAAATTATCGTGTAAGAATTTGACGAAGTGAACCGAGTATGAAAAATCATATTGATAGATTTGATTTTCTTCTCCCTTCTACTCATAAATTCAATTACATCTTATGAATATTTTTCAACCCTTTTGTCATCAATCGATAGAAGACTTTAAGATTCAATCAGAAATGTAAAGAAAGGAAAGCCATAAAAAGAAAGTAAGCGTAGGTGAAAAAGCAGGCGAAATATGAAAGAAAAATGTAAGGTAGTCAAATAATAGAACTTCAAAAACAGTTAACAAAAAAAATACGGCTGGGCGAGAAAAGTCGACGCGGGTCGAAAAGCGGGCAAGAAATTACAAAAGTCGTAGCCGTTCCTTATATTTTTTTTTTAATTTCATTTTTGTGTACACACAAAAAAAAAATACAAAGCACGAGCAACAGAATTTATAATCACATATTCCACGCAGTACCTACCGAAATATCAAAACAGATCCGGACACGAGGGTGACCGGAAATACTTGCAAGATTTAAATGTGGAAATGAATGCGATAATGCAAACATAAATTTGGGAAAAAGAGAAAATTAAACTGTGTTCACACGAACTTTAATTTCATAAGGGTTTTTGATGCTTGCCACCTTTTTTGCCTTGTCGTAAAAAGCCCTTACAAAATATTATTGGCACTAAATTTTACAACATAGAACTAATCGTAATGATAGTTAAACTTTTTAGTCAACATTAGTTATTTTTCTAGCTTGTGAATTTAAATTACTAGTAATTTTACCTGTGAAAGAAAGCCAGCGACATCGATAGCACTGTTGACCCTTGGTCTAGAGGCCCTTGGCCAGCCTAGACCGCCTCCTCCACTGTCCATGGAGTCAACGTGATGGTTCGACCAGTGCAGATGCTGAAAACCATGCCAACATTTGTTACTCACAAAATTCCACAATCTTATTGTCAATCAGTATTGGGAAGACAGATTGTTTGCCATTGCTGAAGTAACTTTTTCCCCAGCCTAAAATACCATTAAATTATAGGGTGAACCAGCCAGTAAATAGACGGTGACCAGTGAATGGACACCGTGCGTAAGAGCACGTGCATAAAAACCGTCTATTCACTGAGTTTTGTCGTCTGCTTAACTGTCCATTCACTGGTCGGTTTACTCTAGTAGAAAATGGTTCATTTAACTCGAACGGCATTTTAGGCATTTTTTATCGTACAGGCCATATTTCTAAATTGGCCTTTTTCTAAAAATTATTTACCATTTTATAGTACTGTAAAAATCCATCTCTCACTGAAGATTAAATTAAGGCTGCAATTTTATTACCTGATCGACAAGAAAAAAAAAACATTTTAAAAAATAATTAAAATCCTGTCGATCAGTAGGAAAAAGTGGCGTGAGTAATGAAAAGTGTTTCTTTTACGTATACATTTTTTTTCATTTGCTGTTTACGCTTAATATTTCATTATTGTTTGCCCCAATATCAATCTTTTCGAAAAACTAATCTCAAGGCGACATATACAATTACAACTTCAGTCAAAATTAAAGTCCACAAATATTCCAGTGTACTATCAAAATATAACTGCAATTTTAGAAAATTCAGAAAAAAAAATTTTTAGCTAAAAAAACTTCTCAAAAATATCTTATTATTTCGATCCAATTATTATGTTATTTGTATTATTGATCATATCCATTTAATTAATCAATTAATTGCCTTTTAGCCTCAAGTTGAATAAATCAATTATCAATCTGTTATCCCAATAAAAAAATTGCTCGCTACAACAATCAATGTAATACACGTCTTTACACGCCTCCAACGACACACAATAATCCAATTCCAAGTATATCAACTTTTTTTCTTAAAAACGTGCTCGGAAAATTTTATACACGGTGCCTCACAAACTTGTGATTTCAATTTGTGCCAATTTTGTGTTATTACAACTCACACGCAGTGCTAGTATACAAATTAATAATAAAATTTATAATCAGCGGTGTTGAAAATGCGTGCGCGGTGTTAGAGTGTTGAAAAGGCGTTTTTTCTTCAATTTCCTCAGCGTAGAAAGTGTCGACCGCTGTGTGCGGCAGTGGCGCCTCCGTCTGACCAAAACGGATCTAACTACTGGCGCGCTCTGCGTCCAGTATTGGCTGACCCGTGATATCGTAACACGCAGTACAGGATCATCGCGTTTATAGTAACTTTCGATGAAAAAAAAACCGACAAAATAACGTCAGCGTGTTTACACCAATGCACAATGTTGTGAGAAATATGGCGCTACGTCAGTTCTACCAGAAACCATCTCTAGAAAGACCCATTCGCACTGAAAAAAATCCTTTTTTTTAAATTAATATACCGGTATATAAAGCTTTGATGTATATACCGTATATTAATTTTCAAATATGATCGTCATTGACAAATACAATACATACATTGAAAATAAGCAGTCGGCTTTGAATATTACGAACCACTCTCCCATGGAAACAAGTATGCTGAAAAATTATATTTTTCGATGTATCGAACCATATAAATCATGTACGTTGTAAATTTCTCATATACTTTTTATATACTTGGCAATATTCAATATTTTGTTCGAACGTACATTTGGCAAATATACGTACAGTACTTTTTTTTATACAGTCGTAAGTATATCTCTGGCGAATATACGTTAAATATATTTATCCGAATATCCGTACGTGTATCTGGCGAATATATACGTAAAGTATAATGTTTTGTATATTAGTAGCATGTAAAAGATACATTAATTCGTTAAATATAAAGACATGACAACTCAACCACTTTGATTTCTAATATCGAAAAAGAATCTAAATAATTTGATCAAATTTTTTCTCAACTAATCAAATTATTCCACATTTTGGTACATAAATGCATAAGTGCTGGTGTTTTTATTATTACTGAGCTACCAATGAGCTACTCATGAACAACAGTACAAAAATTCAACATCAGTACTTGGGCGCCTCGTGACCTACGATATCCCGTACTTATATACGGATCGGCAAACTGTTTGTGAGAAACCTTTCGGGTCGTTCGCCATCTAGCGGCCCTAAGTCAAGTTGCGCGGGGGGAAAGGGAGAGAGTCAACTTGTGCACTTTCTATACCCGCTGGTGAATTTACCACGTGGCGTATATTATTTGCTAATTTATATACGGGGTGTCTAAGTTTGTTATATTCCGAGAAATTACTTTTCTAATCATTTTTTAGAGGCACTGGTGCTTTTCGTTCCAAACGAAGATCGGGGAATTCCAAGAAGTGGAATCCCATATTTGTTATACAAATGCACATTAAATTCTAACTTGGTTATGAAATGTCGCCTCGAAAGTTAGTAATTTAATATGGCGGATTCAGTATGACAGACCAAAATGCGAAAGGTAATACGATTTCGATCAACTTTTGCATTCAAGGTCGCTGATTACGAATCCGAACCCAAAATTAAAAAATTGGATTAGATCCATCATTCCGAATTTTCAAGTTTTAAGCTCTCCATATTGGATTTCTGCATTTTGAATTCGATTTCATAATCACCGACCCCAACTTCAGAAGTTCATCGAAATTGCATAACTTTTTACGTGTTGACATTGAATTCCTAAATTTGGAATTCGTAATTGTATTCAGCGACCTCAAAAACCCCTTATCACAGAATTTTATCGACGTAAAACTGCTCGTGTGTAGAGATGGTTTCTGTATAACTGACGTATTACCATAAATAAATACGAATTATGATAAACTATTCACAGGCAGAGTTGTAAATGCCTAACACTCATAGCAATAATTATTATTATACGATCTGCTCTATGATTATGATTTTATAACAATATCATGTAACGATTACAACACGATTAGTAAACTTTTGAATGCTGCAAAAATTATCATTTTTCAATTAAAGTTCACGGTAATCCATTAAAAAAATGGAAGAACATAATTAATGCATTGCTTTCGTAATGCATTCATTATTTCTTCTATTATTTCCACTGTTTCTCCAAATGTCAAAAGCGAAAATTATTACTTTTTTCTGTACTCAAATTTTTACAACCTATTTTATAATCACTACATATTATTATTATAAAATCATAATTATAAAACAAATTGTACTGTGAACTATATCTCATGAATTAATGGGGATTTACAACTCTGTTCACAGGGCGAGTTATGGAAAAAACAAAAACAAAAAAAAACATAACAAAAAAAAAGATAATTTTGACTGATTTAAAATTTAACAAATTGTGTACCGATGGTCACGCGATGTCGGCCCTGTGTAGTAGGGCGAATTGGCAGCCGCATTCACGAGGTTCCCGAGTTCTTCTCGGATAGTGAAAGCAATGCTCCAAAACGCAGCAACCACCTCCCCCGCACTGCATCACCATATCCGACAATGTAGTCATTACCTGCTTGTTTTTCGTTTACATTTATTGTTTTTTTTTGTTTACACTTGTAGACAAAAATATTTTGAACGGAGATGACAGCTCATCGCAACAATAAATCATCAAATGACAATAATAATAATTGACTCTAATTACTGATAAGAGATAAGCTAATTGATTAATTCAATAAGCGAGTTCAAATAATAGCAGTCATGTCACTGTTTTTCTCCTTTTCTTTAACCCCCGTCGCGTGTTTATTCTCGATTACGACATTTCACTAGGGCGTTTCATTTCTCACCTTCTTTTTTCCACGCTCCCATTAGCGTTATTTGTCAAAAGAAGAGAAAAAGCGAAGTAAAAGGAAAGTTAAAAAATTAAACACCCTAAAATGTATACTATTTGGTCCGAGGATAAGAATAAAAAGAGAAGCTCCGAAAAGCTATAGTTTAATAGGTGCTCGTCAAATATTAATACGTCTGTACTACGCAGCAGAGATATTCGAGATGGAAAATTAATTGTTGCTTTATTTACGTTTTATCTTATTTTACTTGCAATGGCAACATCATAGTCATCGCTATTTTACTATCATTCGCTAATTATTTTTTAAGAAAAATAAATAAGAATTATATTTACAACCACGTATATGCAATATACACTGTGAAAAATTTACATAATAGTATCAATAGACTGTAGAGGTTCATTTTGCAGATCCAGCGTCTATAAAAATTGGATATACGAGTCCGATCTTAAATCAATTTATTACAAAAATAATTAAAGTCGCGTTCATCGTACAAATATTTTTATTTAACTAAATACCTTTACATTAACCTAAATTGAATATCTGTTAACAAAAAAAAAAAAAAAAAAATAGCCTATATTAATTGACTATATTAATCTTAAAAAATTTTTTAACAATGTGATAAACATTTATAAAAAATAAGGTATTCAGGGAATAATCGTAATTTATGGTAAGTGCATCCCTTACAATTGCAATTTTTTCGTCTCTGCTACGTATATGTATAACGTGCTTTTCTACGCGATTCTGGTTATAGATAAAAAATAGGGCGCGTCCGGTTGGACGAATAAGAAAATTGTTACGTCGATTTCTCATCGCTTGTCCAATTATCACTAACGAGCCCGAGACTGACCCAATTTTATGTCTAATATCGACCTCGTTCGTTTTTCCAATTATATATTGACTTTGTTTCAGCTTAATTAAGGAAAAAAGGGTTTTGAAATATGACTGACCTGAGAGCACGCGTGTTGGGTCGTGTGTTGAGTGCACGCAGCATTTGCTGCTGCACAGACTCCGGTTCCTGGAACTTTAAGTTGCTCCTTGTAGTCCGGTTGGTACGGCAGGAGCATTCGAATTTTTCCCCATCGATTGAAGAAAAGGGCTATTGCACCCGCCCATACTATCAGCACCAATACTACTATGCCCACTTCGACCCCTCGAATCTGAACAACACAAAAAAAAGTAGCTTCAATTTCAAAGAATATTTAATCAAAGGTGGGTTTAGTTTTAGAAAGTACTTGTAAAACTTAAATTATTAAGTGCTGAGTACTTAAGGTTTTCAGTACTTTTGTGTACTCTTAATACCAAGTTTTTTTACTTGAAGTACTGTGTTCTTTTGCACTTAAAGTACGATGCACTTTTTGTGTACCTAAAGTACGAAGAAGTTTTTCGTACGTTAAGTACGAAGAACTTTTTCGTATTTGAAATAGCGAGTACTTTTTGTACTCGAAGTACTAAGCACTTTTTGTACTCAAAGTACAAAATACTTCTGTACTTCAAGTATGATTTGAACTACTGAATACTTTTTTACTTAAAGTGCTATGCACTTTTTGTTTTTCAAAGTGTACTTAAAGTATAACGAGTACTTGAAGTTCAAAAAACATAAAACTACTTGAATCACGAAAGTACTTAGCACTTCGAGTAAGCTCTTTTGTACTTTAATCACTTTTGTAATTCAAGCACTTTTGCACTTCAAGCACTTTTGCACTTCAAGCACTTTTGCACTTCAAGCACTTTTGCACTTCAAGCACTTTTGTACTTCAAGCACTTTTTTTACTTCAAGCACTTTTTTTTACTTCAAGCACTTTTTTACTTCAAGCACTTTTTTACTTCAAGCACTTTTCATGCTATTTGTTTTTTCAATACTTTTTAAACGTTTGTACTCGTACTTTTTTGTACTAACCACTTTTTGTACTTTGAAGTAGTTGAAGTACTTTCATGTTCTTTATTTGTCGTTGTGATTTTTCTCCTTGTGATATTTTCGTAGTTTAATTTTTCTTTTTCACCTCTCATCTTTTTCTCTCTTATGTTTCACGCCATTTAGGTTAAAACTATTTGCGCCACTTTGTTTCCTCTGCCTTGTCTATTTTCTTCTAATCGTATTGTGACTCAGGTTCGTAAGGGCTTTAATACCCCAGGATCTAATAACTAAATCTACATCTAATATTGATATTTAATTGTGTGATAATTTGACTGTCTTATAATGTCGTGTCACCGTACAACCAAAATTGTGATTCTTTTTATTTCAGTGATTTATTCAAGGAAAAATTATCCTACCATTTGTGTCTTAAACCTTTTTTTTTGTCGTGAATAATGCCTTCTACATAAACATGGCTTAAATCTTACATTAGTATACGCGAAACCCTCAGTTGATTTTTGAAAGCAACATTGACCGGACTGAAGGATCCGCATTCTGTCTTGGAGTGGTTCCCAGGGGTCCAACCATTCACTGTCACTCCATATACATATAGAGAAATGTTGTGTGTGATTCAGAGCCACGTAGTGTATGAACATCTTCGCGTGATTGTCGGCGAATATTGTGTGTGGCCTTGTGGATGACCCGAGAGTATTGCGGGGGATTTACACACTATATAGACATTTATATGGGACATTTCATACCCAGTCGACGGGTCTGACTTATCACCATACGAATTCAACCCGGAATTTTTTTGCTTCAATTGCGTATCGCACGCTGAATTCTTATTAGAATTTTCGAATAAATTCCGTAGACTGGTCATTTTTTTAAATCCCAACGTAACTTACGTAGGATTTGAAATGTTGTTAATATTCGTTATTGACATACAGAACTTTCAGAGAAAATTCATGCGGTAAGAAAGTAGCAGTACCTTCGGTGAAAAAAAAAATTAGTGATAATTTTTTCGAAAAGTTTGTGTTAATTTGAGCTAAAATGTCCCGTATACATCTGTATTAATTTTTTGTTGTAGGCTATAAGATTTCACACAAATTATGTTTTTTATGCAGAAATATCTGGCGGTACCACTCTGGAATTTTTTTTCATATATCAGCAATTATGCAAGAAAACTTTGTAATTTTCTCAACCCGGAAAAAACATCCGTTTTCGAATAAAAAAATAATTCCTTCGTTTTCCGGTTTAAAAAATCATACTCGCTGAATCATGAGAATCATTTCACATATTCCGCTGGAAAGCTAACAAAAAACGACAACTGTTATGTAAAGACATTTTTTTTTAGTAACTTCAAGTTTTCGAAATATTGTCTCTTAAATAAAAAACGGTATTTTCTGAAACAATGTTTAAAATATTTTTTTTTCAATTCACATAGTCTGCTTTTTATTAGTGCTTTGAAATATCCAATTATGTAACAGATCAGAGAGGGTCGAAAAAAAAGTGGCTGAATTGACGTGAAAAAATGCTTCATATGTTAATTTTCAAAATATTTCTATCAGTGAATTTTACATGGATTGCCCTATACATATGCTGTTTATAGAATCGTCCCTCGTCCTGGATGGTCCTTACACAAGAGTCCCTGTCACCTGTGTCTCCATGAGTATGTAATACACCTCCTATTTCCTGGGAAAGGGTAACTCCCTAATAATGCTATCCATAGTTTGTGTGCTCTACGGTATGCCTTTAACGATTCTGGTCCCTTTTCATCCGGTGAAAACTTCCACGTCACGTACGTGGCCCTACTAACTTTCCTAAAGCAGTAATTCCACTCGTAAACTTTCCCGGGAACGAGTTTTCGCGTAAGTTCGACTTGTACATCGTTACAAAGTCTTCAGGGATGCTGGAAGGCTTACCTGAATATAGTGTTGGGGTTGATGGGCTGACGACGGAGGGGGTGGTATGAGAGGGCCACCCGTTACTGATGCATCATGCTGCGGCGAAGTTTTCGGTGGTTCTGCAGTTTAAGAATTGTTTTTATTATTTTTATAACGTTATATATCAAATAAATTAATTGTGACTATAATAATTATTATTATTATGGTTTATTATTATATTACAAATAGCATAATTTTTGCTGAATTTATAAATAGAATATATTTACGATTGAAATTGGTGCTGTGGTCGCAAATGTTATTGATGGTGAAGATTATTCGGCTATTGGCGACCGAAAGAATGAAACTATATTTTTTATTTTTTTATTTTTTATGTTTTTCCCCTTTATACGGCCGAAACGTATAAGGGGAAAAAAAGGTAGTTTCATTCCTTCGGTTGCCAATAATCTTCACCACCTAGAATATATTAATTGTGACAATAATAATAATAATTATTATCCTTACGGAGAAGGAAAATATTGGAGCCGCCAATATATTATCGAGACCAACAAGAAACTATTCGTTTTTACTAGTTTTCACCGCATTAAAAATGAATCGTGACTATTTCGTCTCACTAATATTTTGGCGATTAAAATAATTTTTATTTGTTCTGTAAGGGCATTATTATTATTATTCTGCATGTGTATATAAATAACACTGAGGATGCCATTTTCTTGGTTTGAGGAATAAAAAACAACGAATTTTTAAAAAAATTGCAGGTACAGCGAATGTATAAGATTACAAGAGTATGGCGTTTCAGTTTAAAATGCTCTGAACTCTCGTGAATTGAAACACTGCACCTGGGGTTGCTAAAGTTTCCAATTTTAAACCTTTGATCCTTTTTTTGTAAACCTTTTTTTCAACGAATACTCACGATTTTCGTTAACACATATACTGACTTTAAAGCTTGGAACAACGAAAAAATTTATTGACTGACCATTTGTTAAGGTGATAAATTGTTCGATTTGCTTTCTACAATATCACATATCACAGGAAATCATTGAAATTATTATTATGCTCACTGACAGCGAAAAAAATGAACGATCTCGTTCCAATTGATAGTATTTTTATACGACATATTTTAATAATGCAGAGGACGCTAAAAGTAGAGACGAAAAAATTAATTGCATCACTTTTAAAGTTTGTACCTTCGATAAAAATGGAGAATGGTGTGAGTGAAACCCACACCGCGCTCGTAGGTTCATGAAATCGAATTCTCGCATGTTTTCATAATGAGGACTCGTCGAGAGTTGAGTAGATGAAGGGATGGACCGAAGGCATGGAGGAAAAGGAAGTGCAATTAGCCAACACGAAAATTGGATCTCCCTCGGCCGATGGGACATATAACGAGATTTTCTCCCGCTGAGTTCGCGTGGCGTAGCGATTCTAACAAGAGTGACATTCTCTCGCTTTCTTTTCCATTCTTATAATTTGTAGGGTAAATCCCTGAGGAATTCTTTAGAGCTTGAGACGACGGATTTGATTTGTAAAAAAAGGTAATTGGTGTGATCGTCAAGAAAAAAAAAAAAAAAAATATTCCTCTTCATGGCAAAAACTCTTTATATCCTGGACATAATATCTTGCGTCAAAACATCCCCGAAAAAAAATCTTATAGACAGGATATCTTCACTTTAAAATATCTCAGAGACAAAATATCCTGACATGAAAATGTCTTCTTCCGGCAAAAATTTTTATGTTGATGAATTTAAGAGATTTATTAGGATAAATAATCGTATATTATATTCGTGCCATTATTGCGGATTCACGTAAATGTGTGGATTGTGGTATAGGTGACGATTAGGGGGGCCCAAATTTTAGTGATATTTTTGAATTTTTAGTCTCGACCAATAAAGAAGATGTTTTCGGTGAAAAAGCAATTCTCGCGAAAAATTGTACTTAGAAAATTCATTGAGAGGTTGCTCAAAATTACTTTACACATCGAGTGAAATAAAGTACATTTTTTAAATTTTATAACATTAGAGCGATAAAACGTTCTCCGATGAATGTGAAAGCGATTTAAGCACGAGTATGAAATATCAATTCTCAAGGTTTGAAAAGTGAGTTTTATGCGCGCGAAGCTCGATATCCCACTTTACGCACCGAGTGGAATAAGGTCCTTTTTCCAATTTTACAACACTAGTGCGATAAAACGTTTTCTGACGAGTGTGAAAACAATTTTAGCATGAGTATTATACGAAGTTTAAAATCACAAGGTATACAAAATAAGTTTCACGCACGCGAAGCGTAATATCCCACTTTACGCACCGAGTGGAATAAGGTCCTTTTTCCAATGTTACAATACTAGTGCGATAAAACGTTTTCTGACGAGTGTCGAAACAATTTTAGCATGAGTATTATACGAAGTCTCAATTCACAAGGTAGAAAAAAGAAGTTTTACGCACGGGAAGCGTAATAGTGCACTTTACGCACCGGATGAAAAAATGACTTTTTCTCACTTCTTAAAGTAAAAACGGAAAAATGTGTTTACCGAGGGTTCGGAAGACGATTGGCCGACTTCGAAGCTTTTTTCCAGCTCTGACGGCCGTTACGACAAGCTGGTACTGCGTATCCGCACGGAGACCACTGAGGGTTACCGCCTCGCTGTTCCCCGCCACCACCGCCACCACCCTGTAACTAAGCACCGTGTCGTTGTGATACCACGATTCCGATATTCAATCATTCAGACAGCACATTTCATTTTTTTTTCACGCTCATCGTAATGACACCGCAAATTAAGGGGGACTCCGTGCAATTTGTGGTGGTTGACATTTAATAACTATGGGCGACAATTAATCGATTACTATACACAGGTTGACAATAATGGTTATTCCGTTCAACATCATCGGACTCGTTGATTTGAATCCGCACTTTTATTTATTTCCTTCTCATCAGCCAAGTAAAACAAAAACAAATCAGCATGCAATTTCATTTGGCACTATCGATTTTTATCAATACCCTCGTTATGACTAATAATTGTTAACTTTTTGAACAATCATTTTTACAATGTTTTCTGAAACAAAAGGTCATCCTATTGGATCTCTCATATATTCGGCTATATTTATTTAGGCAATAGATATAGATTTGCTATACTGAATTATGGAAAAAAAATAGTCGTTTTTACAATCGATGATATCTTCGAGATCAAGAAGTTAAAGGATGATTAAAAAAGCATTTTTCGATGCTCAAACCACTTTCTTTTGTAAATTTTTATTTATTTAAGAAAATTTCCTTGAGTAAAATAGGAAATATAAAATTCATCATTTTTTCGAATTTAAGATGATCAAAATACTCAGAGAAATTAATTTGCAATCAAATAACTCAAAATCTCTATTGACGAATTAACTATATTTACCATAGTATACACTTATACTTTATTTAATTTGTTATGCATCTTTCGTTTTGTTTTCGTCAGGGTTTGAATTTTCGAGAGAACAAGTTAGAAATTGACTCTTCTTAAGAAAATTTTCTAAACTTATTGGAAAAAAATGTGGACTAAGCCTCGAAAAGCGCTCTTCAACTGTTCCAAACCCTTGAACCTTGAAAATATCAAGTGTAAAAAAAATATTTTTTTTCAAGAAATTCGGAAAATTTCTGACGAAAAATATTATATTTGTTTTTAATATCGAATAAAAATGTTGAAATTTTCAGTTGAAAACCAAAGTAGACGATTCCCTTTGATAAAGATGATTAAAAAATCTCAAATTCAGACTGTCTCTTTATTTCAGTATAGTGAATCAAATAATAAAAAAAGCACCGAAAATTTGAAGCCCCGATTTTCTTCCGATATTAAGTAAAATACCCCATATCGAAAAATTCTGCAATAAAAACTTTATTTTGCTCATTAAGTTTTGAAAAAAAAAAATTATATGATTGATTAATGATAACAAAATATTGCCATGAATATTACAATAATTTGAATACACTCTCATTAGCAGTGAGTAATTAATTAAATTTTATTAATTACATGGATATGACAATTAAAATAATTTTTCAACGTTGACGTCCTAAAAAAAGTTTTTAATTAACGCGATAAAGGAAAAAGTAGGTAATCGTAAAAGGACCGTTGGGTTTTAATCAAAGTGGACTTAGCCGAGCTTTCCCATGCACTTGACAGCGGATAAGCCTCGTGTTTGGCTTGTCTCGTGTTTTGTTGTCACAAGTCCGGCTCATCCCCATTTTTCATATGGTTTTTATAGCTCTATCGTATCAGTTCGCTCTCGCTTATTAATGCAACTAGTACAGTGTAACTATAGAGCATAGAGTATATAAGAGATTATCGTTCGAGGGCAATATATCTACGCGCCTCGCGGTATAAACCTGCAGCTACTTCCATTGCTGTTGTTTGCCCTATCGATCCACTTTACGTACGTACGTCGTGTGTATACTCTGTGATAAAACGACATATAACTATAATGCGAAATCTCAGTCCTCTTTTCTTTTTACACTTTTCCCTGCTCGAGCATTATATCTCTTCCTGTCTTATTATACCTATTCTTGAATGTTTGCCAAATAAGCATTTTCGGTCCATTTCTTTAATTATATTTATCCTACTTTCCAGTAAAAATAATTAATATAATTTTTGTTTATGGTACTACTAATTTTCTGAAGTCGATTTCTTTACGAGAATAATTGACAATGAGGCTGAAAGCTTTTTTTACAATATAATGTTACCGACACCAATTTTCGGACGTTGATTTCTTCATGAAAAAATTGATAATGAGCTTGGAAATTTTATATATTTTTCTGTACTGCGAATAATGTTTTTTTTACTAGTTTTGTTTTTTGAACCGTTTGACTTTAATAAGTTGGAAAACATTCTACCCTAATACTAATATTATGATGTTGATTTATCGATCGATTTTGTTTTTTATTATTAAATTTTCCGTGGTTTTTGATTCAATCAATTTAGCTAGGTTATTTTAATTTTGGTACTGCGCTGCACATTATCTGACATTATCATTTCCAACAATGACATTGACAAGTGACTCTGATTTTTTTTTAAGGTTAAGTAATTAAATAATGCGAAATCTCAATGGTCTATTTTTTTTACACTTTTCCCTCGAGCATTATATCTCTTCCTGCACATTGCGTTATTATACTTATTCTTGAAATGTTTACCAAATAAATATTTCAAGTCCTTTAATTAATTAAATTTATCCTGCTTTTTAATAAAATAATAAATATAAGTGCTCTCCTATTGCTTATTTATGCTACTACACATTTTGTGGCGTTCATTTCTTTACGGAAATAATTGCCAATGAGGCTAAAAACTTTTTTTTTCATTTAATACATATTTGTGTTCTGCAATCAATTCTTTTTTCGATTAGTTTTCGTTTCGTTTTTTTTTTGAGCAATTAACTTTACTAAGTTTAAACATTTTTTTACCCTAATATTAAGACGTTCAAAAAATCTTCACCTAAGATATTTACAATAAACCTGAAAATTTGATTTCATTATTGAATAAATTTTTTACGGTATGCTCGACGAACGTTTTTTACTTATTAAATTTTTCCTGATTCTTAATTCAATTGATTTTGTCAAGTTCTTTATATTTTGTTACACAAATTAAGAAGCTAATTTTTTCACCGAAAAAAATGGACAAGAAACCTTAAAGCTTTTTCCATTTTTCAATACACTTTTTCGTGGAACAAGATCAATATCGTTTTATTTTTATTATATTTTTCCTGATTTCTTCTTAATTACATTAATTTTCTGGTACTTATTTTCGAAGATGGCGTTGTTTATCGTAGAAATAAACTCGAAACCTGACATTTTCAGATTAATTTCACCCTATTTTCTATTGCACCCCAACTAAAGTTTATTTATTTATTTTTTTGATTCCAGGGTATTCAAAGAACAAGGTACTGTGCTTTCTAATACTGCTACTGGTGCTCATCAATTCTGAGGTTCACTATATCACGTAATGATGTGTTCAACACAAAGAGAAAAATCTTAGATGAAGCTGAATGAATTTGCTTAGAGCCAAGTAAATTAATTATCATAAATTGATTATTGCCTTCATAATCAATTGAATAATTAATCTTACTCATAAAACTCAACCTATATTATACATTGAGTTAAATTTTATCGGCCCCAAATAAATTTAATCAGTTATTTCTACTTTTCTCCAAATGAATAAAAAAAAAAGACATAAACATTGGATACAATGATTATTATTGGGTCAGTCGAATGACAATTAGCATTAATGAATGAGTAATGTTATCTAAACTGAACTAGATCAGAACACTGGAGATAATGGTGAGTCACATTTTAGTTATTTGCATGATTCTATTGACTATGAATTTTCACACATTCTTTTTTTTTGGTCCATTTAAAAGCTCTGCTGATGATTATTTTCATTTTTGTACCTGTCATTGGTATCGTTCCTTTTAGCCGCAAATAGGAGGAAGCGAAAGCTCTTGTTAATTGTAAAATCGTAGTTGCTTTTTTTTTCTATACAGTCGTCCCTCTGAATAATTTTCTTTCGGGTCTTTATAGAGGTTAATTAATTTCGTAACTTAAGAATTATCGATTTAACGCACCTTGCATCCGTTGGCTTGTACGTCACGTCGTATTTCTCGATCTGCTCGATCTGGCTCGTGCTCCACGATACTCGAACCGACGTTGGGTTCAGGAACATCACTGTTATGTTCTCCGGAACTCCAGGTATGCCTGTCATAGAGCCTGTTGAATATGAAATTTATTACAGATATTCAGACTTTAGATTTTTTTTTAAATTATCATAAATCCATAAATTATTCATTATTTCATTTAATATAATTTCATTTTCAATTTATAATGATTAAGATATATATGAAGTGTTGCATCGACGAATGAAAGCTTGTCGTTTTGTTGTTTGTTCCAATGAAAATTATTAATGTATTCATTCAACGTTTCGCCCTAATCAGGGCCTCCCCAGAAATTATTTTATACAGTGATGTCAATGTTGGTCTTCTTTAAATTTTTTTTTGGAATTGTTATCTATGAAATCTATGAAACAATTGTACTGTATCGCAATGTGTGTAAGATGCTTCTGAGAATGACGGCTTCATGTTTTTTTTGTTTATAAAAACGTTTTGACGTTTCGCCCTGATCAGGGCCTCATCAGGAATGATTTATTGATTCTTATTTCGGAATTGAGTATGTAGTATGTCATCAATCACAACAATAGCTATAACAGTTCGAAATTAATAGAGATCACATACTCAATTCGGAAATAAGAATCAATGAATTATTTCTGATGAGGCCCTGATCAGGGCAAAACGTCAAAACTTTTTTATAAACAAACAAATTTTTATAAACAAACAAATGAAGCCGTCATTCGCCGAAGCACCTCACATTTCTTATTTTAACATACAGGTACTGAAATAATTCAACTTTCCGAAGATTCTCATGTTAATATTCTCAGAATCACCTAAAACGTCGAGAAAAGTGGTCTAGAAAGTATGTCTCTATGACATATTTTCATGACATGTTAAATGATGTCCGGTATTGAATTCCAGCGAAATCGGTAAAGCGGTTCCAATGTTATAGAATTTTATATTTTTCAAAAAAAAAAATGTTTTTCTAAATCAGGTCGAATCTCAACAAATGAACCGAAATGTTCTACAGTCGAAAAATACCATGAAGCTACGTACGAAATTTAGTGATGATCGGTAAAGTCGTTCGGATGTTATGGTATTTAAAATTCTTCAATAAATGTGAATTTTCGCTCATAACTTCCGTAAAAGTTTTGAAAATGTTTGAACTAACCAACGAAGCCAGCTCCTTGAAGGAATAGGATCGTGGCTGAAACGGAAAAAGAAAAATGTTTTTCCAGGAAAAAAAAATTCACCCTCCATGACAGCGTATAGCTTTATAAATGACAAAGCTTTGTTCTCGTGAAATTTTTTTTTTTTTTTCGAGATTTTCATGTTAAAATTCTCAGAATCACCTAAAACGTCGAGAAAAGTGGTCTAGAAAATATGTCTCTATGACATATTTTCATGACATGTTAAATGATGTCCGGTATTCAATTCCCGCGAAATCGTTAAAGCGGTTCCAATTTTATAGAATTTGGAATTTTTCGAAAAAAAAAAAAATGTTTTCTCTAAATCAGGTCGAATCTCAACAAATGAACCGAAATGTTCTACAGTCGAAAAATACCATGAAGCTACGTACGAAATTTAGTGATGATCGGTAAAGTCGTTCGGATTTTATGGTATTTAAAATTTTTCATTAAATGTAAATTTTTGCTCATAACTTCCGTAAAAGTTTTGAAAATGTTTGAACTAACCAACGAAGCCAGCTCCTTGAAGGAATAGGATCGTGGCCCAAAGGACCATGCCGCCAGGATGGCGGACCAGAAATGGGCCGCGGACGTCCTTCCACTTCACACACACGCACTTTCACTGCACCGACTGCCACCGGAACAGCACAACACACACACCAACGAAAGCACTGCTGTTACTTCCGGCGTCGTCCTCTTCAAAGAGGCGTAGGATCCGGTACAGCAGCGGCAGCGCGGCTTCTCCGGAAGCTCGTGTATGTTTCTGCTACTTTGCTTGGCCACATGGACCCTCAGCGACGACATTCACGAGCACTTTTTTTTTTATGGGTCGTTACGTCGAGTGTCGCTCACTCCAGCTGATGGAACATCCCGAATAAATTCGCTGCAATTCGCAGCGTCGACCTCTTCCGCATTCTCGAACTTTCATCAGAGTCTCTCCATCCGCTGAAACAGAAATTACATTGGTTTTATAGACCAACATCACCCAACAACAAAATTAGACTATAACCTATAAGAAAATATTCGAGTCCCTTAGCTTAATAAATTTATGTAAGATCGTAAGTTGGATTTTTGAAAAGAGTTTTTTTTCGAGCGTTGAAAAAAATGTAGGATTCATTTCTAGTCTATTATGAAATGTCTGCGGCATTTTGGCAATTGTCTTATGTTTGTAGAAATGTGGGGTAGATTGCATATTTGTGTAGTAAATATGGGAATTGGAATTCCTCGAACTTCGTTAGAAACAAAATGCACCAGTGCCTCTGAAAAATGTTAATAAGAATAATTTTTCGAAATGTAAATTTAGAAACCCTCTATATAAATTGGAAGATAATATACGCTGAATTAAAAAGTGGAGTCCTTCTCTTCTGTCACGCGGAACCCGACTTAGCTCCGCTAGATGGCGAACCATCCAAAACGTTTCTTGCAAGTGATTTGTTGCTGCGTTCTGGGTATAAGTAGAGTGATGCCCACTGACCCACAAGCTCGAATTGGGCACATCCAGATTGGACACAGATTTTTGGACACACCAAGATCGGACACAGATTTTGGGACACACCAAGATTGGACACATCCACATTCGACACATATCTCATTGTCTGAATGTGTCCGATGTGGATGTGTCCAATAAGAGATGTGCCCAATCTGGATGTGTCCAATAATTTGTGTCTAATGTGGATACGTTCAATAACGTATGTGTCTAATCTAGGTGTGTCCAATAAGACATATGTCGAATCTGGATATGTCCGATAATTTGTGTCCAATCTCGATGTGTCCAATCGAGTTTCTGGATAAATGGGTCTGTCCCTACTGACGTGAGGCTTTTCTACTATTATTCATGAATGGCTTATGATTTCTATTCAAATCTAAGAGTCCATTTCTTTTTTGACTCGAATACCTTCTCTCTTATTTACTCAGTATGTGATGAGAAACTAAAGTGTCCATCATTAGAGGTACACTAAAATATAACCCGTATTTATAGTAGAGTCTTATTGAGCCAATAACATCTATCATTTTCAACAATTTACAACGTAGTTGGGTGAGCAAACTATCGAACTATCTCTGGAACTAGGATCATTGATTCCCGTAGGACTTGCTTTTGATGGTGGCTATAAAACTGAAGGAGTAAACGCGCAGACATAACAGAAGGAAGGAAGGCGATGTCTCGGTTCGATTGAAAAGCTCGTGATATCATACATAGAGCTTTAAGCTCCATAAAGAACAATGGACGCGGAAGGGATACGTTTTATGCTTTGCATACTCGATGAATTTTCCATGTGAACCAATCACCGATCTCCCTCTCGTACATGCCAATCAGAAATCAGAATTTTTGCTCACGAAGTACAACAAAAACTAACCTACAAAAAATGTCAAACTTATATCTTCGATTGTCGATTTTTACCGAACCTCCTTAAAAAACAAATCACCCGATAAACTTAAAATTGTTACGGCTTTCGTACGACATTCGGTGTAATAATTTCCCTTTAGCAAAATAGCCGAAAATCATTTTATTTCAAAGCGTTTACACCGGTAGATCCCCTTGAGCGCCATCTAGCGTCGAGTAGCGGAAGCGGAAGGGATAACGTTTTATCCTGTACATTCTTGGCAAATATTCGGTGAAAATGAATCACGAGGCGTTCTTTCGTGCGTGTCAGTCGTAAAATGGAATTTTGCTGAGGGATTTAAGGTAATTCCAGTGTTTTATAGGATGAATTCGCAACGACAGTTCCGTGCAGGAGTTACGGTCGTTTTTCCCTCCTCCTTTTTTTCTCCTTCTTATTTTGATCTCGATGTTGTCGCAGGTTAACGAGCTACTCTATTGATCTTCTGAATCTGAACTGACTTTAGAAGTGACAAGGGAGACGTGATTGAAATCTTGATTACCTGGACGGAGCTTTGCCACTTGGCCATTCTATTATAATCTCACCGTCATCCTCTTCTCGCTTAGTCTCTCGACCTGCTCTCTCGGGTTGGTGTAAACGTTGTGAAGTACAATTTGTCGAGGAGGAAATTAATTACCGGGAACATTCATGATTTCCAAGTACCGGATTTTCCATTAGACTGACGATTATTTGCGGCAGGAGTTCATTCATGAATCTTCAGTAATCTGGTTTCTAATTACGCTGCGCAATTACGATCTATTGAAATAATTAACGAGCTGAATTTCCCTTTTTTAGGCGTTTCCGAATTTAATCGATTATAAATTATTTATTATTTTTGTTGCATGGCGGAATTTTTGCTCTTGGGAAAAACGACTTTTGGATCAGTATGAACGTTGTGATGTTGATCAATTTTATAAAGATGTGAAATTTCGGCAATATAACGGTCGATAATATTAAGAAATAATGTGATTTTTTCAGAATGGAAAAAATATCCGTTTTCGAATAAAAAAAACATTTCTCCGTTTTTCGGTAAAAAAATTATACTCGCTGGATCGTAAAAATCATTTTATATATTCCGCTCAAAAGCTAACAAAAAACGACAAATATTGTTTAATACAAAAAACGGCAAATATTTCCGAAATATTTGCACTTAAATAAAAAAAGGTATTTTCCGAAGTAATTTTTTTAAAAATCTGAAAAAATTCACATAGCTTTTTATTAGTGCTTCGAAATATCCAATTATGAAGGAGATCAAAGGGGGTCGAAAAAAAGTGGCTGAATTGACAAGGTTTTGGCCTTGTTGCAGTGAAAATTAATTTTGCAATTGCATTTTGTGCAACGTTATAACAGAAATTCATTTATTGGTATTGACCGTTCCATTGACGAAATTACGATTTACCGCGTTGTGAAATTAATTACCAGTATATTGAATTAATGGTCTCGACATAATTTAATTAAGTGCGTCGAAAATGGGGTATGAAATAAATTTTTCAATTTATTTCATCACTGTTAAGTACTCATAAATAATATTCATTTAATTGTAAATTTTAGTGTTACGGAAAACCGCTTCCAGCTCGGAGTAAAGATTGTGAAGTATAATTTGTCGCTGAGGAAATTAATTACCGAGCATGTTCAAGCACCGGATTTTCCATTAGACTGACGGTTCTTTGCGACCGAAGTTCATTTATCAACATGTACATTGAAAAATTATTTTCTGCTGGCCGTGAAATTAATATTATGGTCCAACAAATAAGTATTTGGTCGGTATCGAAAATCTTACCAACTAATTTTCTAGTCGAATGAAAATAATCCTCGATCTACCACATGAAATTATTGCTTGGATAGAGAGTATTCTTTTTTATTTTGGTTCATTCGATTTTTATTCTGCATGATCGAAACAACAATTCGATTTTTCTAAATCCGCGCTCTATTTTTCATGAGATCGACGATATTTTCCAAAATAATTCTTCATAAGTGCAGGTACTCTTAATATTGTTTGGTATTTAAATTGACCGAAGTCGGTAAAGTGGTTCGAAAATTATAGCATTTTTAAATTTTCGGAAAAATCACTTTTTTGCCCTAACTTTGGTAAAACATGAGAAAACAAAATAAAATTTTATTCACGGTACGACTATTAATCATCACTTCATAGCGATGGTTATCACCTAGTTTCGTCATAATGTACAATATTGGTCAAGTTTGTCAAAATTTTAAATTTTTGAAAAATGATATTATTGCACTAACCTTAACAAAACATAAGATAGCGAACTCAAATGTTATACGTGAAATCAGTAGTATTCAGCAGTAATAGGTGCACAGTTTCTTTATAATTTATTATTTAGTCCACATTTTTCAGAAATTTAACTTACTTTAAATTGAATTAAATTTGATAATGAATAAAGCTTCAAAGCGGAACTTTGCAAATGCAGCTTTCTTTTTTTTTCCTATTAATCATCATTTCATTCTAAATGATAAGTTATAAAATTTATTATATATATCATTTTTTTTTTTCATAAAAATAGTCACCTGTGAAATTATCTATCGTTATTTCACATATCGATAAAATAATATTGAAAAAATCAAGTCTGAGAGTTCACTCGCGGTCATCCTCAGCGCTTTTCACTATAAATAATTGTCAGTAAAATCCGTCTGGGAGCTTTTAATTCCGTCTTCCTTTATCTTCGTCAGTTGGACGACGCGTCGACGACGTGAACGGCGGAACGCGCGGGTTCACGAACCGTCCTCTCTGCCAGCCGGCTGCCAACTAAAATACCATACTAACAAAGCTCCAAGCAAAGCCCGTGGCTAAGCATAAGCTCTCGGCTACTAACAGACTCTCTCTCTTTCTCTCTAACTCGCGTATACAGTCGACGCTTGTAGCGTATAGTATACACGAGGATGAAATCGCGGCTATGGAAGCTCCGATGATGATGGATAAGGCTTCACGTGTGTTTCTATATATTACTACGACGATCTGGTGTTTAGCTTTCTTTAGTCCTGCCTCTCGATCTTCGTCTCGTTTCGAGAGTGCGCTCCATGTATATGCAGGGCATTCCATACCACTCGACCAACGACCGACCCTAAACTTTCCAATGTGGCTGTCAATTTTTTATATTATTCTTCAACGAAAATAATACATGTAGAATTTTTTTGAGATTTTTTTACAGGTGTTTTCTAATTATAAATATTCAAAACTAAACAAATGAAGCCATTTTTCTTGATGTAACATTTTTTTTAAATACTGCGATGAATAAGAAAATTTTTGATCTATAAAGCAGAGTGGAGAAATCATTTTTTCATTTTTTTTTGTGTTTCATGATATTTTTATAACATGAGGTATTCCATAACAATTGGACACACAATTTCTCAAATGTGGCTCGTGATTTTTAGTTCGTTTTTCAACATAAATAATGCATGTAGAATTTTTAATCAAATTTTTTTAGAGGTGTTTTTTAATTATTAATACTTCAAGCCAAACAAAAAACGCCATTTTTCTTGTGTTTTTTTTTTAATACTGCAATTTTTTTTTCTTCACGAAAACAAGGTTTCCTCTATGAGGAAGCAAAAGCGTCGATTTTTTAAATATTGCATTAAAAATTTTGGGAAAAATTCGATAAATATTTATGTGCCTTTCGACGGTACTTCGATATGACCAAATATTGGGTAAATCTGAGATGGTCGAAAAAAATGGTTTACTTGACAGAGAACGCTCCATGTATTTACTGCGGCACGCGGAAAGCTGCATGCCAGCTGTGTACGATATATATATATGAACGTTGCGGTTCGCCACAAGTAAACGAATCGTCGGCACTTCATCTCCATGTGATGGAACGGAAATGAGAAAACAGACGAAATTGTTGCACAGAAACAAAAGAAATCTTCCATTTTGTAAAAAGCATTATCTATTTTTTTGGAAATGTTGATTTCGTACAAGACTTCGATTTCGAGCAGAAAATGAGCTCTTGTCAAGTAATTCATTTATATCAGTGGATATTTTTCATATTGCACTTATAGGCTAATTTCTATAAGATTAACTGGAGCAGTTAATTTTTTTTTCTTTATTAATTTCAATTATTTTTATTTCAATGGACTAAAAATTGTTTGGAAGGTGCTTTAGCCGTTTTGTGGTAAATAAAATTTGGTTGCTTCGGCGAATGACGGTTTGACTATTTTATTTAGTTTTTTTTTTTACGTTTCGCCCTGATTAGAGCCTCTTCAGAAATGTATTTTCCTGTCGGAGATGTGATCGACTACTTTTGTTGTTTTTGTTCATGTGACTTTTTTCTTTCTTTCTTTTTTTGAAATAACATGCTGACCGGTCTCTTAAGCCTTTTAGGTTAGGTCTGCGGCTGTGCTGAATGTTTATTTTTTATTTTTTGTGATATCCACTGCACTGACATTTTATTATTAACTTTTATCAAGACCGGAGAGTCCGGTCAATATGGAGTCACATGTTTAACTGATAATGAGTCACAGTGTATATTAATTATAAGAAATAATTTTTCATAGTATATAAAGAGGTGTAATTTTAACGTGTCTGACGCAAATAATTCGGAGGTGGTCCTTACCTTTCAAGATTCAATGGGAAGAAATTATCGTGCGCTATCGAATGTGACAAGAAGGTCGAACTTGGTCGAAAATTTCCACTACATTTACTTCAAATTCCAGGTAGATTTTTTTTTACAGTGTATATTAATTTAAAGAAAATTTTTGTTTACACTATATAAAGAGTTATAACGTGCCTGACGCAAATAATTCGGAGGTGGTCCTTACATTTCAAGATTTTAATGGGAAGAAATTATCGTGCGCTATCGAATGTGACAAGAAGGTCGAACTTGGTCGAAAATTTCCACTACATTTACTTTTAATTTCAGGTAGATTTTTTTTTTACAGTGTATATTAATTTTAAGAAAATTTTTGTTTACACTATATAAAGAGTTATAACGTGCCTGACGCAAATAATTCGGAGGTGGGTTCGACCTTTTAAGATTTAAATAGAAGGAAATTGTTGTGCGCTATCGAATGTGTCACGAAGGTCGAACTTGGTCGAAAATTTCCACTACACGTACTTTGAATTTCAGGTACATTTTTTTTTCAGTGTATATTATTTTAAAAAAATTATTTTTTATATTATATAAAGAGGTATAAATAACGTACGTGACGCAACTAATTCGGAGGCGGATCCTACCTTTCAAGATTTAAATAGGAGGAAATTGTCGTGCGCTATCGAATGTGACACGAAGGTCGAACTTGGTTTAAGATCGTGACCAGCTTTAACTCACCTTTTGAAGAGTCAGAATGAAAAAAAAAGAGCCAGGTGAAAAAGAAGAAAATTAGAGGGTGACTCGAACGACGACGTTCGCCTGACTCGTGACGATAAATCAAAAATTTCTCTCGAGTCTACGTGAGTCGCTCCACCGGTCCGCGAGAAAATCGTTTGTGCAGTGCGATTGCACCCTCGTCGTCGCTCCATTCGATATAGTCATGTCGTAAGCTGCACTATAATATACTACCCATTATGCTGGATTCTATACTAGTAGTAAATCTATGTATATATATATTGCAGTGAGAAATGTACCGCAATGCGCAGGTGACTATGATATTTTGCAGAGCTGTTGAGTTTTCGATTCCATGAGTAAATTGCAAAGGATAGACGTGCCGGAAGTGGTTCAGTCGCGTTTGGAAATGTCGAGACATTTTATTGGACAATTTTCATCTTATAGAATTTCATCTGTATTTTTTTTTTTGCAATCCTCTTGTGCGTTGGCAATAAGTGGAGTCTGTACAAATTATTGAGGAAAAGGTAGACTATTAAAAATACAAGTTAATTTAATATACAAAGGTATATGAGATTTATGGATCGGATATATGAATTCCACATTATTATACTTTTATTGTAAATTCGATAATAGTATAAAAATTCTACGATACCGGTATTTGAAAATAACAGTAAGTATGCACCGATTGTTCAAAAATCGAGGTTATGTTTTTGTTAGTTCATTCGTAAAAAATCAGTAGCCGAAATGTTACGAACCTTAAAATCATTTTGTTCAAATAAATGACAAATAGCAATAATAAAGAAATAAGCATCGTTATTCGGTGGTTCAATAACCAGATAAAGTTTTTATCCAAGTTTTACTGAATGCCAATTTTTCTTAAGGAGTTATTTTGGGATATTGTGATTCCATTTAAAAAAAAAACTTTTTACTTGGTGAAAAAAAAACAGCAAGAAATGTAAATGGAAAGTTTTCTCATTAAATTAATCAGATATTTTTTCGCTATTTCATTTAACATTTTATTGAGACGAGTCTATAAAAGGTTAGTGGCCAAAATGTTTCGAAACTTGAAATCGTTTCATTCGAATATCAGTTGACGGCGAAAAAAAACTTGGCACCGTTATTCAGTGGCTCAATGGCCGGATAAATATTCTATTAGAAACCTATTTAATGCCAATTTTCATTCAGTGGTTAAATAACCAAATAAAGTTTCTATCGAAATTTTACTGAATGACAATTTTTCTTAAGGGGTTATTTTAGGATATTGTGATTTAAAAAAAAAACTTTTTCCTGGTAAAAAGTCAACAACAAAAAATGCAAATCAAAAGTTTCTCATTAATTAATCAGATATTTTTTCGTTATTCCATTTTACATTTTATTAAGACGAGTCTATAAAAAATCAGTGGCGAAAATGTTTCGAAACTTGAAATCGTTTTATTCGAATATCAATTGACGGCGAAAAAAAAACTTGGCACAGTTATTCAGTGGCTCAATAGCCGGAGAAACATTCCATTCGAAACCTATCGAATGCCAATTTTTCTTAAGGGGTTATTTTTAGTATATCGAGAGTTCACAAAAGATATTCTTATTTCTTGGGGCGAGAAGGGAAACGCCTGGTAGTTTGGACTCTGTTGAGGGTCGATCGATCTTATCACACTTTTTCGAGAGGCTCGATGAGCATAAACGACGAAGAAGTGCCAGGAAAATTGTAACGAATGCTTTCTCGATCCTCTTGGTTATATCACACTCGAATTTCCTTCCCAAAAGAATCTTATTTCCTGAAATCCTTTGAGCCTATTTGCCGAACGGTCTATATATTCATAAAGATATACATTTATTCCACGGATTTTTGGATTACTGACCCCTCTGACCAAAATACAGTAAAATCTTTCATAGGTTATATACATAATGTGAGTTCGAGTAAGTGGCTTGAAGAGCCAATCACGCCCACGAAACAACGGTGAAATATGACGACACATGCTACGAGAGATTTTATTTCAAGAATATACGACGTATACACGGTCTTATATACAGATCGGGAATCTCCTGCGTTTTTCAGTGGTGGGGGGAGACTTCTTCAGTGAGGCGAGCTTTCGGAGTTCGCGGCAACACCACCAGTGTCGCTGCGATTCAGGGGCTTTGTTGACATTATCATAACCTTTGAATTCGAGACGAAATGCAAAACCGAGAGAAGTTTATAATGACGATGAATTTGTGCATTTAATACGCCTAAAATGTGTTCAATTCCGACGTGTAAGTCCGGCAAACGCGCCGAGAGAAAGTGTATTTGCTCACCACCAGGAGGTGCTGAGCAAATATCGCTTTACATTTCCATGCATGAAGCACGCTTCTAGCATATTATCGTATGCAATATTTTATTATGTTCGGCTCAGGATGCGACACTTTGCGTAACAGGAAAGTCAGTAAAAAACAACAACAAAAAATCGTTGTGTAAAATAAATGAGCTAAATTAACGAAAGAATAAAACATAACAGGACAAAAGATTCAGAATCATGTCTTGTATTGTGTTTTGTTGACTCATGTAGCTCTATAAGCATTCAACGTTCAACCGGTTCAAAATGCGATATCCTTTCATTTTCTTGTTTCTGAATTGTCACCCACGTATGTCATTATTTTTCACGAAGTATCTTGAACATTCATTTATTTGCCAAAATAAAAATATTTTTTACATCTCCCGTCGGGCGCGATTATTTGTGCCGATCCTGAAATCCTCCTAGATCGCAGCGCTTCGCGTGGCGAAATTATGAACAGTTTGTAAGAATGCGAACGTATACGTCTCAACCTAAAGTCCTAATCGCTTCGGATTCGAGTTTTCCGCGGCAGAAAATTCAGCTGAATAGCAAAGATGTTGAGGGAATCGATTTTGAATAATAACAACAACAATAATAATAATAAATTAGTATTAATTTTTCGAGATATTTATGTAAATATCAACGAAAGTGGTTCACAAATTTTTCGGATGATTCGCGGATGTATTTAACTTCAAATTTTATTCGAATTTCAATTTCTCCGAAAAAGTTTATTTATGTCTTAGAGAGGATAATTTTTTTGCTGTTAAGCTCAATATTTATTCCTGAATAGAGGAAATTAAATTGACCAACGGAATTTAATTTGAGCAGGATCTATAATATTATTCGGGTTTCATAGAATTTTTTTGAAACCTAATTTTGTTCATCAAAATAAGAGAATTCGCATTTTTTATCTCGTTGTTGTTATTATGATTATAATTATTAAAGATAAACGTCAATATGTTCGAAGCTGATTTTCCCGAATTCAATTCCTCAGATTCCAGTGGATCGAAACTTTTGCGTGAGAATGTATACTTGATATATTCTTGAATCCCTAAGGCATTCAGTGTCTGAGGATTTATAAAAAATCAATTTTCCCCACATTCTTTTGATGCTGTGTATTTTTTTTATGTCTCGGCGCGTGAAAAGAAAAAGTGAACCAGACGCTTAAACCTCTATAATGCTAACATTAGCCCACATAATCGATTATATCGTGTCCGGCATAGACGGTTCACTTTTAAAAATAACTTTCCTCTTCCCGAGTCGCGAGTTCTTGTTATAAGACAAAAAAATTCGCGTTGCAAGTCACTAGAAAAAAAAATAAATAAAAAAACATTGTAGAAGAGGAAGAAGCAAAAGATTAGAAAATGAGACAAGAGCTCGTGAACACGAGCAATTTCCTGCGGTACGATCTTCATTTCATCCCTCATCATCTTCCCTCATATTCCTCTTCTGCACTCTCACCCTTACATATACTTTTACTCGCGCGTCTCGTAACTTTTCCTGGATGAAATGTGACGACGAGGACAACGACTATACGACCCCATTCTACCCGACTATAACGACTATAGCGCGAATGCGCTCTCGTATAACGAGAGAGTTTTCTTTCTGCAACGAATATCGCTCCGTTACTTGCTTTCACCTCACCCGCTGTTTTTACACTGATTTCTCTACTGATAACGAAAGATTTTTTGAATCGTGAGTAAGCGCCATCCATTAATTCTTTTCATTTATTTTCGTCGTTATATTTAGATAGATGCACTTTAAAAAGCTGCAAGGTTAAACTTTGCTAATTGCTCATTATTTACGGTTTTTTTACACAGCTATCTCTATGAGGAAATATGTTAATAGATTTTGGCTTCCTCAAAGAGGAAGCTTTGTAAAATCAAAGCCCAAAAATACCGGGGAAGCAATTTTTGCTATCAAAGTGACATTCCTAAAAAAATTGGCATTGCGGAATAAACTATGACGAAACTGTGTATCTAGATTTGTTCAGTTCCAGTTTCGAAGGACACCTGTGAGGGTTTTACCTAGCGCTCCCCCTTAATTCCCTTCCTATCACTCACTACCTGCAATTCGCTAAGCTAACCTAACTTCCAATGCGTCCGCAGTCGACTTAGGGTCGAATTTATAGCCCCACAGCTCGAAATTAAGTTCGAACTTCAGTTCAAACTTGGGACTATAAATTTGACTATAACTTAGTCGAAACAACTTCGAATAAAAAATTGCATCAGTTAAAGATGGATCGCTGCTACACTTGTAAACTAAATTTCAGCTCAATCGGTTGAACGGTTCCCGAGTTACAGGTGATTGAAATTCCGAAGCGCACACGATATGCACGCGCACACGCGGGCGCACACGCACACGCACTCGCACCCGCACACGCATACGCACGCGCATACGCTCACGCATACGCACACGCACACGCATACGCACGCGCACGCGCACGCACACGCACACGGGTTTGCGGATCTTTTTTTCAAACCCCTTTTTTCGAAGCTTTGGAGTTTTCTGCGTGTCCTAACTGAACAAAAAAATTATCACGAAAATAACGCTCCCTCTATGAGGAAGATAAAAATCGCCAGATTTTTCAGACTTTTAATGTTCTCGTATTTACACGTTACGAATTGCAAAAATCAGCGTTCATCCTAATTGGACGGCTTTTCTACCTATTAATCACGGTTACGGTTTATTGAATTATGAAAAGCTTTTCATAGCTGCCAAAAAAGTGATAATCAGCTTGACGTGGAGTTGCAAACGACTCTCGGTGGCCTACTTTAATTTATGTGGCAGCTTCGCTTTACCTTTGTGCTACTCGCACACAGTCTAACATTTTTCGCTCTGTGTCTATCCACCCGCTTTGTACCTTACGCTCCAATTACCGCTCGTGTCATACAAGTTGGCTTGAAACTCGAGGCACACTCTCCGCCAATTGTCATTGCCGTCGGAGCTCTGGAAGGCCTCGGGGTTACAGCGAGAGCTATTTATCCGTGGATATCACAATCGACTTCAATGTACACGTCATCTTGGCTTTATTAATCCTTTGTTCTGTTCAGCGCTCCATTGACAGCCATTTCTTTACTTCATATTTTACGGCGGCGCATGCGACCAGTATCCCAGAAAAAATCGAACAATGGCACACGGAAAAAAATAAGTAGTCGTGATAACCATTTTTAGCATATGCTGCGCCGCAGATTAGTTACGGAAACTAAATTGAAAAAGTATCCTCAACTATATGTGATTGGTAAGCGAAAAATAGTAAGTAAGACCGCCGGCTTGGTTCCGACAACCAATCATAATTCTGGCCTTACCAACAGCCATGAGGTGGCGCAACAACCGGCGGCAATAGTTGTAAACACGATTCGAATGTTGCCGGCACCCTACGAGTTGGTTTTCATTACCAATCACTTTCCTCCCAGCACTAATCGGTTGGTTCGGGTAACTAATATTATTTAGTTCGCGAATGACAAAGGCTAACAACGCTACTGTGTTATATGACGAACGTGTGGACACATTTAAGTGTAAAGGGAAAAGAAAAGCAGTTTGCTGCGGGCTATAGTTTGTCAAATACTAGTTACGTATTTTGATAATAATTTTTAAAGTATGGGTATTATTATATTTTTTAGGTGGAGTTGTTGACCATTAACATATACAGATTTTTTTATGACTCGGCTCCTTTAAATCGCTCATAGCGATGCATTTTTCATTGAGCCATTTATTCTAACCATATTTATTGGTAGACCAACCAAGTTATTAGTAGACTAAACAAGTTATTGGTGAACCAAGCAAATTATTTCCATAAGAAAAATAAGATTCAGCGCTGCTTAGTACCGAATTTGGTGATGATCGGTAAAGCAGTTCAGATTTTACGTAATTTTGAATTTAAAAAAAAATCTTTGTCCTGCTCTAATTTAGGTAAAATTTCTACAAATTGACTACTATTCTATATATCGGAATAATAACATTCAGCCCTGCTACGTAAAAAATTTGGTGATCGGTAAGGCCGATTTTTCGTGGTTTTAAATTTTCCAACAATTTTTCATTCTGCTGTAATTCATGTAAAATAAATACAAAATCGACTGGAATTCTCTACATAGAAAAAATAACATTTAGCGCTGCTATATACCGAATTTGATAATGATTGGTGAAGTCGTACAGATTTAACGTAATTTTGGATTTCTAAACAAAATTTCATTCTGCTCTAATTCAGTCAAAACTTCAAAAAACCGACTGATATTTTTTACACAGGAAAGTAATATTGGTGACGATCGATAAAGCAGTTCGGATATTAAGCGATTTTGAATTTATTAATAATTTTCATATTTTGGAAAGCTTCCTCTATTCGGAAGCTAAAAATAAAATAAATAAACTTCGACATAATAAGCCAAAAATAAAAGAAATAAACTTCCACTCACAAGAATTAATGAGGAAGCGGCGTGCAAAGTTCTAATTTATATTCTTTTTTTTCCGTGTACCAATGCAATTGTTTCGATTATGAACCAATAGAATATGTCCATAAAAAATTTTCCATTTACAATTCTTCGAAAAACCGGAAGATTAGGTGTCCGGAAATAAGCGGATGCTGAAATACAACGTCTGAAAACTGGTACATTTGGCCTAGTTTATTATTTTTATTTATAATGATCATTGAATTTTTTTTTTACTATCAATCGATAGGTTTCTGGTCGGCTTATAAATAAATCTTGGCTCAACCGTCTAATATATGTTCAAATCTGGGGAAACCCTTAATAGTTCAAGCATTGGTACCGATTTATTTAACCGTCAAGCGAAGTTCGAAAGTTCCCGTGTTGGGCGATCTAGAGTAAGGCGTATGGGAGAAAGCTTTCGCGCCAGTGCTTTAATCGAATTCTCCTTTTTATCCGCTGACAAGTCTTGCGATTGAAATAGACGTTTTCGCGGCTTCGGAGCTTTTCCCGTCAATCTCTTGGACGTCTCCGATAAAACTTTTCAGCAAATGCCACAGTGGAAAAATCACTTGTAGAGTTTACTCTATGAGTTTAGTAAAAGTGTAGCTTCAAAGCTGTTTTAAAGAATTTGAATTCTGCAAACTAACTTGTATATGACTTTTATTCGATTTCGAAGGGCCAGAAAGTGAACTTCCAACAAAATTGAAATTCTGTTGAATTGCTTAATTCTATTGAAAGAATTAATTTACATTATTGCAGAATTTTTATAAAGCATTTACTTGCGTTGTTAAAAATTCTAAATTTTGAACAACGAGTTTGAAAAAAAAAAAAAATTCCATTGTTCATGAACGATTAGCATCTGATAATATTTTAAGTACGAAATGGGTGACGAAAAAAAATGCGAGGACTTTGCATTAAATATAGACGTCAGAGGGTGAAAAAAAAATTAGAATAAAAAAAAAGGAACTACAATCGCAGATTTTGACTTTTTTCTTTGAGAATTCTTTTCCACATTCAAAATAACATTTAAAAAAAGATTACATTTGGGATTTGCGATAGACTGAAAAAAAAATTTAATTTTGATTTTTGAAAAAAAAAAATTGACTTCATATTCTTATTTGAGATGAAAAGTTGAGTGACGAAAAAAAATTTCGTCGTGATCACCTGAGAAATAATGTTACTGAATTTGGCTGATGATCCTCTTAAACGTGTAAACCCGTGCGATTCTATTGGAGCAAACAAAATTTTGTTAATTCAGCTAAATTTTTTTTTATTGCGTGTGAACGTAGCAAAATTCGATCATCTCTGAAAATGACATTTCCATTTTGTAATGAAAATTTTTTAATCCCCCTCAAAAGAGTAATTATTAACTCGAAACACTGCGAATGTCGTTTCCAAAGCATCCCCAAACAGATAACACAACCAGATCCCAGTTATTAATCCTTTTTTATTATATTTATCATATTATCGACGTCATGCGCAGTGCTTATTGCACTGTGCGGTTGGCCGCACGTCGCAGTATTCCAAGGGATTCGGGATGGCCCATTTGGGGCCAATTGCTTCAGGCGACATAATTGAGGGAATACGTGAAAGCTCCTGGAGGATTCATGCGTATTGCGCATGTGTTTGTGAGCCACTAGTGCAAATTCTGTGCGAAGGGACAGAGTGCTTGAGGTCTCATGACGCTTGCGGTCGATTGAGGGTGACCAATCGATCCAGAGCAAGTTGGAGCGACAATATTTCACCCGACCAACCAGGTTGTCCCTATGTCACCAAAGGATATCCCTGGAATTGCCTTGGGACAATGCATTCAGGTGATCAACAAAGTGGCCACAAAGTGTTTTCGGATATGTATCATCTTCAATTGTCTACAGCCGTTATAAATGTTACCACACGATAACAATAGTTAATTAATAACATATTACACGAAAAGAAATGAGCAGTTGGTAAAACTGAAAAATTGGTTCTCACAACAACCTGCAATAGTTGATATAGCGCCAACTACTGATTGGGGGTAAAAATAGCGAATGGTAAAAATAGTGAAAGGTTAAAATATCGAATTTCGAAATTGGGACCGTCTCAATCTAGAATGATCATCATTATGAGATTCGCTATTTCAGCCATTCGCTGTTTTCACCTCCATCTTATTAAAATGCAATCAAAATAGCGAACGGCTGAAAAAGCGAATTTTTTTGTAGTACTTCCCGCACTAGTGTTGTTTTCCTGAACACACTTCTCGCACTAGTGTTGTTTTCCTGAACGCGCTTCTCGCACTAGTGTTGTTTTCCTGAACGAACTTCTCACACTAGTGCCGTCTCCTTGACCTCACTTCTCACACTAGTGCCGTCTCCTTGACCTCACTTCTCACACTAGTGCCCTTTCCTTGACCTCACTTCTCACACTAGTGCTGTGTTCTTCAACGCACTTCTCGCACTAGTGCTTTTTTCACGTACGTACTTCTCGCACTAGTGCTTTTTTCTCGTATACAGTTCTCGCACGGTTATTTTTTTCTCGCACTCTCTTCCAGTACGAAAGTGCTAACAGTCGTTTCTGTGTTTGCTTCGTCCGAACAATTAAACAGCCTGCGTATAATGACCGCTTTCTAGCACTTGTATCGCAAAGTAGTATTACTTCATGATAATTCATTTTAATGGAATATTAGCCCATAAAAACGTCTTGTAGTTTTGCATAACTGTATTAATCGAAAGGGTCTATCAGTTTTTTCAATGGCACGAGATTATTATAAGATGCATAACAAATGCAATGATCGCAGCTTACAAGTGCTTTGTGCCCTTTTGCTGGTGCAGCTGGAACTTAACATCGCTCGGACATCTCATTTTACGAGGCTATAGCCATTCTATAGTTTTCTGGCCTGCTAATATGTTCTGTGAAAAGCCGCCAGTTCGTGCAAAGCTCCAGCTGACCGTAACATTTTTATGCCGCCCGCGAAGGACTTGTTGTAGCAAGTGGAGCAGTTTTATCGTTCTTTTTACCTCGTCACGAGAATCCTCATCCTGCTGGACTTTCCTGCCCACTTTCAGCAGCTTTATGCACTGAATGAGTTACATACCGCGCGGTCGTACAGTTGTAGATGGCGCCAGTCTGTGGCCTGAGGTGCTTCTAGGCTTCTGATGTGAATGCATCGCTACAACTTGCTAAGATCTCGGATTTTGGTCTCCACGGTGATGGCACGCTCCTGTACTTCGGTCTTTACCATGTTTGCCGCAGTGTAAGTGCATGCCTGCAGCCCCTGCTTGCATTTGATACTTCGTATGCTTCCGCAGTATACCTTTTTATTTTGCGCCATTATGTACGGGACATTCCATCTGGTTTCGACCTGGTCTTACCCTTGACTCTTCTGATTTGGTCCGCATTTTTTATATGAATGAGGTTACCCTAAAAACAACTAGTTTTAATTTATTCAACACGTTTTGTTTAACACACATTGATTTTAGTATTTTTTTACACATTTTTATTTACTGAATTTTTCCTTCCAATTACTTGCGGTTTGTTATGTGATTGACATAACCCCGAAAACGAATAATTTTTATTTACTTAACATGTTTTTTTCACACTTTAATTTTAGTATATGGGACATACCATGGGGTATACCACGTCCAATTAACAGGCCATGACCCACCCTCATCGATTTTGTTCATTTTTTAATATGATGCTATTACCGACTCATAAAGGCCTCGGAATTTTTTTCAGATTTTTTTACCAACAGTAATATTTTGAAATCCTCGGGAAAAGACCAATTTCAGAAACGTCGTTTCTAGAAGTCTGAAAAAATTCACAGTGATTCTGTGATTTAAAATATGATTTCTGAGCATCACGCGATAATGTGATCTCAATATTTACTATTTTTTCTTTTTTTTCATGTCGCAATTTGATTTTTAATTCCTTAAATCAGGATAACTTCGTTAAATATCAATGGATCTCAATTTCTCTGAAGATGGTAGAAATGTCAGAATACCCGAAAACAATTAATATCATTAAAAAAAATATCGCAAAGGCATTTTGCTTGGATTGCCAAATGCATTTTCGAAATTTTCGAAATCATATCATAAAATTTCCTTTCAGAGAAACACAAAAATCATTGTTATATATGTCTAGATCAAGATATATCAACCCATATTGAACTTGATCAGAATTTTTTTAATAAGTATATCTTACTATATATACCCATGCAAGGCCATATCAGGATATATGGAATAATGATATATGCTCCTTTTAAACTATATCAAGTCATATCAAACCTTATATGGGCATATCAAGTTGATAAGGCTTGATCTGGTCCAATATGGCAAATTTTCATATCAGTCCTTATCAGGATATGTCAAAATAAATATATTGGCATATCAGATTATATCAGGCCCGATATAGTTATATAAAAAATTTTGATATGGCCTTATCGGGTCATATCAGGCCTGATCAGAATATTTTTTCCACGGATACATAAATCTATCTCCATGCAGCAGATTATTGAGCTACTATTCTTACCAATTAAAAAAATCTGCCTTGTTAAAAGCGTCTGAAAAAAAGTCGGTAAAAATTGTTATGGAAAAAATTAACTTTTTTGAATTTTGTCATAATTTTTTAATTTGTCGTTCGATAAGCCGTTCAAAAAAATTTCAAATAACACGATATGTATAATTCTATTGTAATGAGTCTTTTTCATTTAGATTTGTTTATATTAGATGAAAAAATGCGGACGCAATGGGAAGTGTCAAGGGTCAGGACCAGGTCGAAACCACGTGGAATGCCCCATGCGTACATATCTCTATATTCGCATAGAGCTTTGATCCGGATGCTTTAAAACATTCACGTGCACGATACACTGGCCAACGGGAACTTTGGCATTTCGCTGGAAACCGGTAGTACACGATACAGAACAGCATATAACACGTCTCTAATAAGATTTCCACGGGGTGTATATCTATGTATGCTGTTCTACGCCCTGCAGATCTACGTGTTTCACGTAAATTAGTCGAGTTTCGTACTGCGACAAAGTCTAAAGTTCTACGGAGAATGCTGCGCAGTACTATACCGATAATTATAATCGTGGTGATGGTAATTGCATGGTACACGCTTTCTCGTTATTTCCTTAGGGCACCAGCTTGGAATATCTCAAAAGGATGATATATGGGTAACAAATATGACGAGTAACGAGTGAGGGAGCGATAACGAATAAAAAATACTGTTATGACCAAAAAAAGGATATGCAGATAGTATTTCCTTTAATAGGATTTTCAATTTTTTTTAAAATTTCCATCTTTTCTTCAATTTTTTTAGACTTCATTTTTGTTATGCATATTAAAAAAATAGTAAACTAGAGGCGAATAAATTTTTGATGTACTTATTCTTGAATGATCAGGCAGACCCTGAAAAAAAATTCGGCGTCTAGGTGAAAATATTTGCAAGGTATCGACAAAATTATAAATAATGAGGTCAAACAATATGATTATGCAAATAATCATAACGTTCTACGAAAAGCGCTGCTACCGAATAATCAGCCATAAATAAACTAAAAGTGTCACTATCTGACTCGTTGCTAATGAAGTTATGAATATTCAAATGCTTGAAATGTGACAACTTGCAAATTCTTTGATGCACTCTCTGCAAATATTTTGACAGTCTTTCTCCTTAATTTCTCCACTTTTCGCCGAGCATTGTTAATCCGGTGAAAGCGACGGGGGAGTAAAAGTCAACACTTGAAGGTTTATCGATATCATGGTTAACCAATTTTTTTTAACCCCAAATATGTATATAATTTTTTTTACACAGGTGAAAGAAAGCCTTTCGCATATTTTTCACTATAACGCATTCTGAGGTACTATTCATTAAAAAAAAGGAATGACAAAAAAGAGGCTTAAAAAATATGGAAAAATTGAGCTATCACCCTGAAAAAAAATTAGGAGCCTAGGTAAAAATATTTGCAAGGTACAAACAAAATTATAAATAATGAGATATAAATACAATACGTATGATTATACAAATATTCTACGAAAAGCGCTTCTATCGCATAATTAACGATAAATAAACTAAAAGTGTCACTATCTGACTCGTTGCTAATGAAGTTATGAATATTCAAATGCTTGAAATGTGACATAACTTGCAACTTCTTTGATGCACTTTCTGCAAATATTTTGACAGTCGTCCTCATGAATTTCTCCATCTTTCGCCAAGCATTGTTAATCCGGTGAAAGCGACGGGGGAGTAAAAGTCGGAGTTTGAAGGTGTAAAGATCTCTCACGGTTGGCGGGGCAGCCGTTAATCTCGACGTAGACTAACTTGGAAACCTTTCCACCACGTTCAACGAATGTCTATCCTTCGCTGCTCTTTACTACCGCGCTTCTATGAATAAACTTTAAACCAACAAACTACGTGTTCTAGGTCTTGGAGTCATGTGCCTTCGGGCTCTCTCAAAGTCAGTCTCTCGCTTCAACACTTTTTTTCATTCCAGTGAATTCTCCCTTACGTCCAAATCGATTTCCACAGAGGCGAAAAATCCGCAGGGGTTAATCCGACAAACGACATGATAGGTCGAACGTGTACGAGTCTTCCATTTCGTTTTGGCAGCTCTTCTTTCTCGCACATTTCTTTTCACCACAACGCAGATCCATCACATGCGTTTCACCACAACGCCGATACTACGCGCCAGTATTCGTTTACATTTCTAATCTTCACGCGTTTCTTACCCGACGGTTCATTCCTACACATTTCAGTTATACACAATTCTTCCCACACAAAAAGTTTCGTCACACTTTTTTTACCGCGCGTTGTGATACGCCGCAATCTCGAACCAACACATGCGTTACTCTACAAACCTACTACTACATACTTATTTTCCGTCACATTCCTAATCTTCATCCGCTTTGTTTTCCACACGTCGTTCCTACACATTTCAATCCAACACATTCGTTACTACACAATCTGATACTCCACGGGGGCATTACAGAAAGTAAATGCCTCCAGACGGGCGGAAATGCGAATAAAAAAAATCCTATGAATGTACCCCAGTTATATTTCATAAATGTTGTATGATGCTTCAGCCGTATGTATAAAGGAAAGTTGAGGAAGTGCTTCGGCGAAAGACGGCTTATTATTGGTTGTTGTTAGTCCATTTTTACGTTTCGCCCTGATCAGGGCCTCTTCAGAAATTGTGTGACAACAATAAAAGTGTTCACAAACAGAACACTGAACAGAAATAAATTTCTGAAGAGGCCCTGATCAGGGCGAAACGTAAAAATGGACTAACAATAACCAATAATAAGCCGTCTTTCGCCGAAGCACTTCCTCAACTTTCCTATATTTCATAAAATCTGCAATAATCTACAAACATTCGTCAACCCAAGTGTCAAATTTTCAGAATCAAGATCGAACAAACCTTTCCACAGACTTTAAAAACCTTTTAAATAATGGAGGTTCGTCGCCATTTGCCTAAAAACTGGCCCAACCTTTTCAAAACGATTGACCCAAAAATCTGGATGATAAAATATCCTACGAAAACCCATTATCTCTGTGACGAGGCAAGATCGATATGTCGTCGCTGCTTGTTTTAGACATTGCTTACTGGCCTTATTCCTTTCAATTTAACACCAGCACAATGACGTGGACGACGTTTTACAGATGATAACAAGTACAAGCGTGGCTCGTTAATAAACAAACGATTTTCGAGAGTGCTAATTAGCGTACGTGGGCGATTCTACGACACACACACGTGCTTCATTCAACATGCATATATAGATAGACCAGAAGGAGGAGGAGGAGGAGGAGGAGGAAGAGGAGCGTGCCCCTCGCGAGACGGTCGTTAACTGTTAACGATCGTTCCCTCGTCATCGCTCTATAGTTAACAACGTACATACTCTTCTGTGCGACTGTCTCCTACGAGCGTTTTCCTTCGCATTCCCTTCCTCTGCTGTCCTATCAGCATTCTGTCGCTGTGGAGGCCCCTCAACGTTAGATCTATTTCCGTCGAATGACATTTGCATGGTAGTAGACAACGCGAGCCAATACAGTGACACACCGGACATTGTGCGCTGCTCAGATACGTGTGTTCGTCCTACACGCATCCATCACACGGTTCTCATGTGTTGTTGGTGTTGTTCGCTGCTTGTTGATTGGTGCAATGCACCAAGAACCCTCTCTGCACATTTATCTGGCTTTCACCGTGTTCCTGACACTACTGTGCACCTGCAACTGTTTTCCTATTCATCGTCAATCCTAGCTTTACTGCTAAACTCGGTTTTACGACAGTAATGGCAATTTAACAGCATTGTGGTGCCGGGCATTGACTTTCCTAACTGTATTCAATTACCTGCGACAATAGTTATGATTGATGTATATTTAGAAAATTGTACCGTATATCCTATACGAGAAATCAGTCGTCGTTCAAGTAATTAAAGAAAAATACCGGAATTGTGTGGAACAAGGTTCTAGGCATAATAGAGTAGAGGCGTATTCATGAAACTCGTTGATACCGTCAATGGATCGACTTGATGAATGGTACAACTTCGTAGATGGACCAAATCCGTAAAAAGACTGTCTACGTAAGTGAACCAACTGCGTTAATTAATAAATTTCGAAGATTAACCAACTTCGTAAATGGACCAATTGCGTAAATGGATGAGCTTCGTAAATGGACCGACTTCGTAAATGCATCAACTTCGTAGTGGAACAACTTCGCAGATGGATCAGCTTCTTGAATGGATTAACTTTGTAGATGGACCAACTTCGTAGTTGGACCAACTTCGTAGGTGGACCAACTTCGTAGGTGGATCAACTTCGTAAGTGGACCAACTGCGTTAATTAAATAATTTGGAAGATGAAACAACTTCGTAAATGGACCAACGTAGTAAGTGGACCGCCCCGTAAGTGCATCGTAGTAAAAATAGACCAACTTCGTAAATGGACCGACTTCATAAATAGATCGCCTTTATAAAGCAACCGACTTCATAAATCGACCAACTTCATGAAAAATGCCGACAGACGAAAGTTCGCGACATATTCGGTATTAAGTATTCCATATGTTATTATCACGTCAATTCAACAAACGTCAACTCCTAGTTTTTGAAGATAACCGGGGTTAGAGAAAAACCAATAAGAATAACCAATTGGACCGAAAAAATGAGTCACACGTTCAGAAAAATGTGGCATTGATTAGATTAGTATGACGGGCTCCTCCTTGAGGATCGCCTCGAGGGACTTCAGTAGACGTCAACCAATCGATATATACGGCACAATATGAGGATAGCAAGAAAGTAGAACGTTTCTTTCGTTTATTTGGCCTCCTTTTTCCCATGAAGAGAAATCGAGAACATTTTTGGGTGGCCCCAGGGATGATCTCATTGCTTATCCTCTTTTTCGCTTTTACTTGTGAAAACTACATGTGCGCTTGGAAATACTGACTGAGTGAGGGTGAAAAGAGATTGCGAAACAGGATCGAATCAGGGTGGTGAAAAGGTCGTAGAGCTTTCGGCAGTCCCTTTTTCCCGCACATTTCTTTTCACCACAGGGCAGAATCACCACATGCGTTTATCTGCCGATACTACGTGCCAGTATTCCTTCACATTTCTAATCTTCACCCGCTATTTTCTCCACATTTCGTTCCTACACATTTCAATCCAACACATTCTTTACTACACAATCCGATACCTCACAGAGGCATTACAGCACGTTTCAGTCCCACACGACAGATCCAACAAAAACTTTTCCAACACATTTCGTTCCTACACATTCTTTCCGTCGATATCAATTGAAGAGAATATCGTGTGTCGGTAAGGTAGAACTCCGAGCAGGCAGTGGTTCTCACGCGAGTCCGTATTGACGTCCGCCATACGTATTAACGTCCGCCATACGGACTCGCGTGAGAACCACCGCCTGCTCGGAGTTCTACCTCACCGACACGCGATATTCTCTTTGATTGATATCGACAGAGATAATGTGTAGGAACGAAATGTGTTGGAAAAGTTTTTGTTGGATCGTTTGTGTGGGACTGAAACGTGCTGTAATGCCCCAGTGGGGTATCGGATTGTGTAGTAAAGAAAGTGTTGGATTGCAATATGTAGGAACGAAATGTGTTGGAAAAGTTTTCGTTGGATCGGATGTGTGGGACTGAAAAGTTCTGTAATGCCCGTGTGGGGTATCGGATTGTGTAGTGAAGAATGTGTTGGATTGAAATGTGTTGGAAAAATGTTTGTTGAATCAGTTGTGTCGGACTGAAACGTGTTGTAATGCCCCTATGGGGTATCGGATTGTGTAGTAAAGAATGTGTTGGATTGAAATGTGTAGCAACGACATGTGGAGAAAAAAACGCGGTAAGATTAGAAATGTGAATCAACACTGGCGCGTAGTATCGGAGTTGTGGAGAAACGCATGTGGTGGTTCTGCGCTGTTGTGAAAATAAATGTGCGGGAAAGAAGGTCGTAGAGCTTTCTAGTAGGGTACGATCTCTCTTCTCGCTGTTAGCACCACTTGGATTTAACGCGATTGAGAAGGGGAGTCCTTCACTCGCCCACTCGGATCTCCTGCCACCTTCTATCTCGAACTCTAATTGACGAGGATCATCGAGTACTCAGAAGTAGGAGAACAAAGCACTTCCTTGAATTAATTCCAGGAAGGAAGGTCCATGGATTTGAAGTTTATGGGAGTCATTGGTTTATCTCAGACATTGATTTTTTTCTTCCTGTAATTTAATCAGAGGATCTTTTTTAAAACAGTTTTAGCTCATAGCTTTATATTATTGACTACGCATTTTTATCTCCATTAAATACGTGATGTTCGATGAGTATTTATTGGGTGCAGTCATCGGGTATTAAAAATTAAGGGCGATTCCATCCTCCAATTAATTCATGAAAGTCCTGCAGGTGTTGGATGCATAAACAATCAAAACACTTTTTCTTGTCCTTGCAATTTAATTGAAGAATTTTTTTAAAACATCCGTTTTTACTCGAAGAACTATTAGTTGCCGAAATTATTTTTTCAATCCTCAAAAAAAAAAAATTTTAATGTCTGAACCAATTGTATTCTACCAACATGAATAATTTTATTCAACACTAACCAAATACTCTTGAATACTTGACCATGAAGAATAACATTGTAAACATCATCTCTCGTGCGAGCTTAACACAAATACAAACTGCACTTGTCACTGCGAAACTAAGCTAACTAAGTAGCTCTGGTTTGCTTGTGTAGGAGGGTAAAGCATAAGCAGAACAAGAAGCATAATTAATAGACTCGGAAATATATACAGTACTGGTGTTCCACAACTTCCTATACTGACGCATAACTTACAATAAATCACGAAACTCTAGAATGTAACACTGAGCTTCTACTCTTCATTGTTAATCAATCTCACCCACTCGAAAGGATAGTGTATACATGTCTATTGATTCTGCCTTTTTTTTCTTCGAGTTCTACTCCACACATTCACTCGATACTGTAACGAATCGCGTGTTCTTGGTATTGGCATTAAATTGGATTAACCGATACGTCGAGCTAAGCAAGCGAAGCGCTTCCTGTAGGGCATGCAACTATCTATCCGTCTTACGCAACATGAATTAACGAAGCACTGTCTGAAAGCCTCACTCTATGTCCTCGTATGTAGACGTTTACTAATTTCAGTGTTACTCTGGAGCGGATTATTCCGTGATGTGATCAGAGATGATATGATCCGTCGGAGCCGCATGTCAAGTCTCATCCTTCCTGAGACTAGAAACGGCTACCATGCAAATTAGATTTGCCTGGACTAATAACAGGCCAATCTCCCAGTTGGGGAGACTTCGGTTTCGATTATCCTTGGAATCAGCGGTTGCTTGATTGATTAATTAGTTTCCACTGAGCAAGGGATCCAAATGGCTCGGTCGCATCATGTCACAAGCAGAGCTGAGCAGTATTTCAAATACGTCGTGTACTTTAAGTATTTAAAATATCAAAATACTTCTCGGGTTTTTTGAGTACTTTATAAAATACAAAATACTTTTCTATTTTTTGATCCTATATATTCGGAATCACCGGAAAAAATTCAACATATTATTTTTTTTCAGTGAGATTATTTATCTGAATTCAAACAGTTTTTCACGGTCATAAAATTCATATACTGGAATACCTTTTTGAATTTTTTCATAGTGATGTAGGAAATTTGAACGTTGGAAACTGAATTTAAAAATGTTCACTCGGAGCTTTGAGACTAGACAACACAATGTATCGTGACTCTTGACGTCTTAACGATTTGTAAATGAACGATGTTAACTTTCCTCTACTTAATATAACGTTACCTTCGTTTCCTCATAGTATTTTTTAAAATTCGCTTCCTTATAAAATTAATTTGGGTGTTTGATAATTTAATTAAGTAATCGAAGTGATTCTTGGATGAAAGCTTCTTTTATGAAGAAGAAAAAGAACAGTTTGATGTTCTAAAGTCTAAAGTTTATGAACAATGTGATACAACTGTGAGGAAGCTTCGTTGCAATCTTGATTTCCAGAGTTTTCCTTGCTCAAGAAGCTTCGTTTTTATGAATGTTTATTCCTGAAATATTTAACCCTGAAGTGATGAGGTGGTGTAGTACGTCATTTTAAATGACTACCCTGAGGTATAATACACGACATTTTCGGGTCGGGACGTTATGCATAATTCAATTCCACTATCTGGAAATAAAGCCAGGCTGGGAAAATTACTAGTCTGTCAGCAATTGTCAAATAGTGATCAGTTAAAATTTGCCTGACATAGCACTTTTCTTCAGCCTATCATTGATGTTAATATTTCATGTGGGTAATTCTGTTTTTCCTACTCTAATAAAAATAATAGATTTAATTAATTCACAAAGACAACTGAAGAAGAGAAAGATCAATGAGTCATATATTCTTTCTCTAATTGTAAGGAAATTAATGAAAAAAAACGACCTTTTGTGCTACATATTACTATTAAAAAAAATAATAATTGTGCTACTACGATTACCACTATCTATATATTTGACATACAATGGCAGATTCCAAGGCTGTGAATATACATTGGTTTATAAAATTATTTTCTCATAGCGTGAGCCGTAATAAAATAAATAACTAAAAAATAAATCTACGATTAAATAAAGAACATAACTAATTTCTTTGAAGCGTAATTAATTATTTTAATTAACTGTAGTTATATTTAATTACGTTTATTCTGTAAACAACAATGGCTACAGACTTGATATCCTGCAAAAAAATTGAACGCTGTACGTCGTTACGAAATTACAGAATTATAATACTTGTTATATACTTGACGAGGTTTACATATCAAATTTAAAAAAAAGGGTCATCACTTGCAAAATAATTTTTTTTAGAGGGGATAAAATAATCGGATTATTGTAAAATTTGGATATAAGCTTATTATAACTTTGGACTTGACAAAAAAAAAAAAAAAAAAAATTCGGATCTCCAACAAAATGGCGGTGTTATGGACAGTCTTCGGACGCCTGTCTCGCGACATCAAAAAGTACTGCAGCTGCCATTTTTTTTTCTTTTGATCTGAAAAGATGAAATAAGTTTCACTCTTTTACTGACATATTAAGGGGAGGGATATACCTAAAAAATGATGAAAAAGTGCAAAATAAAAAATTTGGGAGTCATTTCACTTGGAAGGTCGAATTTTCAACCATTTTTTCGATATATATGACCCCCAAAAAATTATTTTTTTAATCGTGTTATTTTAACGTGTGTTTTTTTTAATCGTGTTATTTTATCGTGTGTTTTTTTAAATCGTGTTATTTTGGTGCGTGTTTTTTTAAATCGTATTATTTTTACATGTGTTTTTTCAAATTGTTTTATCTTGGCGTGTGTTAATTTGACGTGTTATTTTGACCCCGTGCTATTATAATACGGAAAATATTCAATATTTCAAGTTATCCTTGGTCAGTTTATTCTTAACATATCATACTTTTAAATATGCAAAAAATACGATTTTTTAAAATTTCTATAGGTATTTTTCACCTTAAAGCTGATGGATATAATCGATTACCATTTCCTGGTCCTCTACGAGAGGCATTTTAAATTTTGCTCGAATGACATTTTTGATTCCCGTCCAATTAAAAGTTATATAAAAGACACAAGCAATCTTAATCTCAATCAGTAGAAATCCTGTTCCATGCAATCATACTTTGCAAATACTCCGTTCTAAATATCGTAAGATCGGATGATTAATTAATGGTCTCGGAGGAATCGTGGCCGGAGATGCACTTTGCTCGTATTAATTATTGCGTTGGAGAGACGAAGATGAGCGCAAGTCCATTTCATTGTGGAGGTACTCAAGCATGAAGTGCAGCATCCATTCTCCGTAACTAGTAGCTGGAATCTTCAGTCCTCTAGTCCCGATATGCTTCGATGATTTCCGACTACCGCAAAGCTCTTCTTGTGCTATCCGATCAAATTAGATTTGCCTCGTACCGACCTCGATAATACGGAGCGTATCGTTTCTGCTCCCTCGCCCCTATTGAATCATCTTCGTGACGCGGAGAATCGAAACCCCATCGGTCGAAAATTCCGCCTTTGCTGCCAAGAGCAAACTCAATAATCGAAGCAACCCTCTCCTCTCTTGGCTTACCTCCATCATTATGTACTATATTCTGTAGATAGTCTTGATAAAAGAAATGGCAAGGAAACGGAGTATTTCGGGTGGGGGTTGAAATAGCGAATCGCAAAAACAGCAAACTTCATAATGATGGATATACTATATTTAGACGTTCCTTATTTTTAAATCCGCTAATTTAACCATTCGTGGTTTTAGTAATTTGCTATTTTGATCCTCACTCAGTATTTCAAAGATATATTTATTAAGGAGGTTCGGTAAAAATCGACAATCCGAGAGATAAGCTTGAATCCTTTTTGCTTTCTCATAGAGGAAGTTTTGTTTACGTGGAAAATTTGATTTTCGAGATTTTCATGTCAGGACACTCAAAATGTTCTAAAACATCGAGAAAAGTGGTTTTTACGGAATGCCTGTGTGTAATTGGTAGACATTAATGTATAGGCCAGAATCTCACTCTGTCCTTCGGAAAAGGGTTTCAACTTGTTCATCGCAATAAATAAAAATGAAATAAAAAAAAAAAATTTGATATTTCGCTTTTTTTATAATCCTTAGAGCCGAGATATGCCTATAGAAAAGATATGGTTGTGTTCGTTAAACATTTTCGGTTATTCAGGAGACTAAGTCAGCCGAAACATGTCAATATTAAACATTAATTAAAAAATACTGATGAAAAAAATTAATTTCAACCACTCACAGTATACATCAAGCACTATGATTGTTGAATTTTGTGCAGTGATGTGGTCCACCATAAGATTATGGGAAAAAGTGTAACTTTTTTCATTTGTCGTAAACTTCAGATCAAATCGAATGGTAGAAAATGGATTTCGATGGATTTCGTTCCTAAGTGAATGCGTTTCGAATTAAATAAAGAATTTTTTTCTCTGATGCTGTTAATTAAAATTATCGTTAGATACCAACAGCGTTAAAAAATAATGAAAGTTCTTATGCGTAAGCTCGTTGATTAAATTGAATCTATAATCGTGATATGAAATTAATTTACTTTTACAATAAATTCAAAGTGCATTATCCAAATATTAGAATTAATGAAATTATGCTAATTGCATAATTTCGTAGTTTGCAATATACAGTTTGATGATTTTGCACAAGATTCAAGATAACAAGTTTCTTTATTTCGTCGCTAGATGTGATGAATATTTCGAGTATTGTACTCCAACTTTCTAACTTGTATAACTTCCCAACTAACGAATGAAATTTTCAGTCCACTTCTGTGAGTATCTAGAAAAAGTACACTGTTCATTGTGGTTTCAGTTGCTAACTTCTTTTTTCAAGTTATAACGAGATTATACGATGCAAATGTTGAGGAAATAAAATTTAACTTTTGTCGGTCTGAGTGACATTTTATCTGTCGTGGATGATCCTTAGAATTTTGTATTAACTCACGCCTTGTCACGTTAAATTGTCGGCAAATATTGTATCAATTTTCTGGCGACCCTCGTCCAAAACGAAAAAGTAGTGTAAGGACATCTCGAGAAATTAGGTGGAGAGGGTACTCGACTCACATTTTCGTTTCAGCCTAAGCAAAGTCAGGTAGAGAGCACATAACGCGGAGAAAAAAAAATCCCACCACTCGGCGTCTCGTATATCTCAAAGAACAGTTTTTCCCCAATTTCTTCGCGACCCCAAATGGTCGTAAAGTTTTATCAGATGGATCTACGCGTTCCTCGCAAGGAACATTGAAAGTCCGAGATACAAGAGGGTCGACGTTGGTACTTTAATAGTACGTAAGTCTAAATATACCATAGACGGTTTCTCTCGCGTATCAAAGGTATTCAAAGTCACTGATGACAGGGATTACTATCAGATTTTTTTTCTTTCCTCTTTTTTCTCATTCTCCCTCTCGCCTCTTTATGTCTTTTCCGAGAATTCTCACGTTCGATACTATTGCGTTCGTGTCTTTCGCCTCGTTTCTCATAAAGAACTCGGCATTCTCTAGTAAATCTATGAAGAAAATTTTATAACTGATAAATAATGAGAACACATCATAACCCATTCCTTTTTCCCCTTGGGACCTATTTTTCCATCGCGAGCGATCCTTTTCCTTGAGGCCTTTCCTTTCTTGGGCCCCTCGGGACATCTCCTGTCCGTCGCAACCCTATTTCTTCCCCGGGACCCCTCTTTTCCCTCAGGATCTCTCCTTCCTTATGGGAGCGATCGTTTCCCTCGGGAAGCGTTCCTTTCTTTGGGGAAGCTTCCCTTCCCCTGGGGTGCCTACTTCCCCACGGAAAAGCTCCCTTACCTCGTGACGCACGCTTTCCCTCCGGACCCCTCCTTACCCTCGAGAACCGTCCCTTTCCCTCACGATCCATCCTTTCCCTCGGCACTCTCCTTTTTTTCGGTACCCTCTTTTCCCCTTTCAACCCTTCCTATTCCTCAGGCCCCCTCCTCTCCCTTAGGAACCCACCTTTCCCTCACAATCCCTCCTTTTCTTCGAGACCCCTCGTTCCCCGCGAACCCTCTGCTTTCCCTCGGGAAGCCTCCTTTGCCTCAGGAAGCATCCTTTACCTCGAAACGCCTGCGTTCTCTCGCGACCCCCCCATTTCCCTCGGGACCCCTCCTTTCCCTCGAGACCCGCACCTTTCCCTGACGATCCATCCTTTCCCTTGGGACTTTCCTTTCATTCAGAACCCCCTCTTTCCCTTGCGACCCCTCCCATTCCTCAGGACCCCTCCTTTCCCTTGGGAACCCACCTTTCCCTCACAATCCCTTCTTTTTTTCGAGCCCTCTTCGTTCCCCACGAGCCCTCTTCGTTCCCTCGTGACCCCCTCATTTCCCTCGGGACCCCTCCTTTCTCCCGATACCTATCCTTTATACCTCTTTCGGGGATTCTCACGTTCGATATTATTGATTTCGTGCTTTTCACCTCGATGCTCGCAGTGAACCCGACACTTTTCAGTAAAGCTATCCGGACCTTGCATAGTGTGCACGTATGTGGGAGTAAATCCATCCACAGGTACACAGGTGTAACTGGCAAGCTCACCCCGGGCGACAAGCACCTGCAGAGCCGTTGTGTGGTACACCGATAAAGTATGACCTCGGGGCTAGTCGTGTTCCAATCTACATCTATACCACTACACATAGTCAGCTGACACTATGTATACCAAGAATGGAGTGGATCTGGCGGGTAAAGGGGAAACTCTGTGGTATAGACCTATGGAGAGTGAAGCATGTACCATACGTTATATCGCCTTTCGGCTCTTAGGCTTCTCACTATTGTCGTGTATATCGTCCACACGAGTTGAAAACGGTGTCAAGACGTGCCAGAGGGTAATGAAATTCAAATTCTTCACGACCCTCGAGATATTCTTTTGCTTCTGCATACGAAAAGTATCGTTTTCGTGAAAGAAAAAAAATTTGGCTATCAAGCGTCACAACTGACATCAATGTTGATACGGATTTGAGATTATAGAAACAACAAATCAAATTGTAAACTTTTCGCCTGTAGCCAAGCCCACTAAAAATGTGGTGTAAGCCATATTCCTGGACAGTATGAAATAATTTTCACTCGATACGCTTCTTCATTCATTCTTAAGATCACTGCTAGCCTCATCCCTCGGGACCCGTATGCGGGCTTCGTTTACCCTCTGGACACCTTCCTTTGCTTGCGACTCCTCGTCTTGCTTGGGACTCCGCCTTTCCCTCGGGACTCTGCCTTTCTCTCAGGAACACTCTTTTCCCTCGGTAACCCGCCTTTCCCACGGGAACCCTGCTTACCTTCCCTTTCCTGTACGAGCCTTCCTTTCCTTTGGTCCACCTTTGTTTTCTTCAGGTTTTCTCTTTCTTCCGGGACGCCTAATTTTGTCGGTTCCCTCTCAGTTGAGCCTGTTGATTACCCTCATATGTGCGAGAATTCCGCTACAATTCATTTACATAACAAATGATCGAAGCAGTTCCATGATGATATAGTCATCCCTGATAATGAAAAGATCCAGGTTGGAATATCATAGTGCCTATAGATGGGACGATAGCAGGCCTGACAGTTTTATTATACACAAAAATCATCGTCTGGATTTCCGGAATGTCACGGCCATCAGTAAATCTAATGTTGAGACTGTATCCGAACGTGAGTGACGAAATCACAGCCAATAATCTCGGAAACGATATTTTGGCAGGTGACTCGAAACGCCTCGCGATATCGGCAACAGGGGATCGTCGTCGCGTGAACCATGTGTTCTGTGGATGAGACCATGACGTGGTCGATAGAATGCGATGGAGAGAAAATGAAAGATTGGTTCACGAGATATAGAAAAATCGCATTACGGCTCAACTGAGTCCCTCGAACAATTAGGTAGAGGGAAACGACTGTGGCACGGATAAAGCTCCGAGCTTTTCCTTCTTGGGGCACTTTATTTTTGTCGATCGAGCTGGATCAGCGAGATCTATATCGATGATGCGTGAGACAAGCACGTCAGCATGTCACCCTCCATTATGGCAAGGTCATCAAGGCTCTATATAACGTAACTAATATAGCTGACCAAGCTCATCCTGCACGTAGTGCACACAGTCGAGCTGAGGTCACGTGACCAGTTTTCCCCGAACATGCTCCCGGTGGATTTCCTTTTACCGCTTGCAATATAACCGAGGAATGAGAAAAAACGAAGGAAAAACTGTTTTATTGTTCGTACTTTGTGGTTCATGTGCGTGCTTGCGATGTTAAGCTGTGCCCTACCGGTGAATAATGGTAATGATGGGAGATACATGCCTCGAAACATTTCTCAAGGGTAAACAATCGTATTACAAAAATGGTCTATAAATATAAGTTCAGTTCGTTGGCTGACGAATAGTTGAAAGGGACATAACTGATGCCGCAGCTGGGGTTTCCCATGTGGAGTGTAAAAAGCGAGACTGGGTCAATTTACTTGCCGAGACTTTGGGCTAACGAGAAAATAAGTGACCCACGGTGTTTTCAATCATTGCCATATATGAAGTTCTGTCGATACAGCCACTTTTTTTTTTACCATTTTAGATGTGCACTATAATTGGTTATATTGAAGTGTCACTAGAGGGCACGCTAAGTATTTTTTTTTTTCGATTTAGTAATTTGATATTTTAGCAAAAGCCTTTGTTTAAAAAAATGAACATATGGGGGTATCTCAGAAACCTTTGACTTTTGTGTAACTCAACAGCAAAGTACGATAGTAACTTACATAGAATAAATTTCGTGACACGGATTCATGTTCTACGGTACAAAAAAAGTGAAATAATACCACAACGTACAACATTGACCTTATTTCAGTGTTATTCCATTTTTTTACCCTGGAACCTTGATAGGTAACCGAAGGACAGGCAGTAAATATTATCGGCTTGATTCCATCACTATGAACCATTCCTTTGACATCAATACCATGCAGTCATGATATTTTATCGAAGCTTTCATGGTATCTATCATATAATTTATCATGAAAGGAAACATGATAATTTATCATGAAAGGTACAGCCCCCGGCGGGGCCAGGGGCGGAATTTTGTTGGGGTACAGGGGCGAACCCCTGGTGGGGCCCGGGGGCAATGCCCCGGTGGGGAGTTGGGGGGCCATGCCCCGCTACACAAATATTCTTTTACGTATTGCATACTGTAATATAGCCAACGATTATTGCGAATAACATACGATTGTTCGTCGGAGTAGGTTTCAACAATCTTACAAATACATATTTAGACAAACAATCGTATTTTATTTCTATCGGGATTTGACATGTCGGTATTTTAAACTGTCGGTATATTAATTTGTCGGTATTTTAATCATCCCGTATTTTGACCGTTGCGATTATGAATGTTGGTTAAACAATGGCGAGCCGCCTATATCAAACTAGATCAGAAAATTTCTTTTCATGGAAACACAAAAATCATTAGTATATATGTCCAGATCAAGACATATGAAGTCATATCGAACTTGATCAGAATTTTTTTTTATGCGTATACCTTACTATACACACCAATATCAGGTTTCACCAGGTGATATCAGGACATACCAGGATATATAAAATAATGATATATGCACCTATCAAACTATATCAAGTCATATCAAGCCTGATATGGACATATCAAGTTGATAAGGCGTGATCTGGCCAGATATGCCCAACTTTCATATCATACCACATCAGGTTATATAAAAAATGATATATAGGGAATATCAGATTATATCAGGGCAGATACAGTTATATCAAAAATTCTAATATGGCCTTATCAGGTCATATCAGGCTGTTCAGAATATTTTTTCACGAGAAGCGACAAAATTGGCCACGCAAAATTGCATTCGAATTGAGAAATGTTAGTATCAATGTCGACAGCAAATGAACAGAGAGTTTATTTCCGAGAATCCAAGTGCAACCTTGATTAGTAAAAATAAAGCATGCAAAAGAACGGTAGGAAAAAGAGCATAGTAGATCAGCCAGCTTGACTTGTATACACATATAACGAAAGGCTGGGAGAATGTATCCCCTTGCTATAGATAAACTTGTTGCGAGTTGACGCAAACTATTCTCGCCCGAAACTCGTGTTGTATGCACATACAGTACAATGTTCCACTACTACAGTTGTATAACTGCCCTGGCCAATTATCCGTATCGATTTGTAACGCTTCTCTGGCCTAGTCCACCTCCGCGTATAACGACAATGCGGTGTTTCATTCCTACCGTAGGGATTTTTGTTATCGGCGTCAACACAGCGGTTTGTATAGGTTTGTAAAGCTCATTTGCATTCGCTTGTTGGAGTAGCCAATACCGAAAGTCAGATGGTCGTTGCACACGCGAATTTAATTGAAGCCATCCAAATGCTCCGCTGAATCTCAAAGCACGCCTCGCTAATTCGCTGATTAATCGGATAACATATAAGGTGCTTGTCCCAGTTCTCAACAAGTGCTACAGTAATCGACAGTTGTGTCTCAATACACGGTTCATTTTGTCACAGAATATGGACTGTTGTTTTCGTTTCAAACAAAGCTTAGTTTTGGTACATACTACGCATTGGTTTTTTTGGTAAAAACACTTGAAATACTCCGAGAATATTCTATTTTTCTGATATTCAATTTGAATAATGAAATAATTATTAAATGCTTGAATAAAATAAGAAACACGAAACACTTGTTTTTTTTTGACAAAATAAAAAGCAAATATTCCAAGAATATTCTATTCTTCTCATATTTAATTTTAATAATGAAATAATTATTAAATTCTCTAATAAAATAAAATAGACTATTCTTGGAGTCAAGGACATGCCACGAAACGTTTGATTTTTTCACGAATAAAAAACGAATATTCCAAGAATATTTTATATTTCCGTTGGTATATACAAACCAGTGACTTTTTTAAAATTACAAACAGAACATGGTTGATATTGTTGCAGAATAAACGGATAATTCAGTACTGGCTCTAAATTCCATTTGGACATTAATAAATATTGACTGCCCGAATAATCGAGTCAATTTATTATCTTCAAAATGATTTAAAAGCTCCAATTAATTATTGATATAATTTTTTTTAAATTTTATTCGATGTCTTTCGTACGATTTGACGTTGAAAAACAAATAATTGAAAAGCAAAAGAAAGCGATAAGCAGTTTGAACGAAATGTCTCGATTTATTCCGCGAAATTGGCTGTTCCGTCGTGGTTGCAGACATTGTCGCAGTTCTGAGTCGAGCGCAGAGAGCTTTAATCGAAAATCGAAGCCTGTCTCTATTTCCGTGCCTCTCGTTGCCACCGAGAATCGTTGACCCCGTTTTTTAAATTTTTCACTCCCTCCTTTAGCCTTTCATTCTTGTTTCGATTCTCTGTAAATGGAGCTTGTCCAATCACAGTTATTTGTCGTTTCACTCAGAACAGGTAAAAAAAAGTCGAGCATGGTAATTAAAAATAAACTGTTACGCAACAAAACGACTGTCAATAGTCTTCCTCGTATACGATTCGCTTCATTCCACACAATATATCCATTTAACGATACACAGTAGAAGATTGCACAGTAACGGGATCAACTCCTCGATGATGCGACAGTTTTTATACGAAATAATAAAGTTACCTTTGCATCATAGAAAAAAATAGCATTAAACGAAAACAAGTTTGTTTATCTTTTCATTTTTTATTTCTAGTTTCAATTATGATTAACTGTTATTTTTTAAATGATTTTTGTTCAGGTTAGTTTAGATTTGGTTATTTTGTAATAAGATTCGGTTAGGTTAGGTTAAGGTAGATTCTTTTTTGTATGATTTTATTTTAGGTTAGGTTAGCTTTATCCGCTCTTACGCTGAATAAAATATCGTTTCTAAAATAAATAAAAATTCACATAGAGTGCCCTTTACTGGTACTTTGATATTACCTACGGTTTTACACACATGTCTGGGAACTTGCCTATTTTAAGTGATGGGGATTGTCATCGTCAGTGTGACCGATCTGTCAGTTCCTCGTTTGTCCACTAGCTGCGCTGTTGCACTAGGGTATTGCAAATATAGATATATAGTTGCACATAACCTCACAGAGTTTCAAGGGCTACAAGCGGTACGATAGTGCTCTCGTCAAAAAACATTGTAAATGTTGAATAATGTTGTAATGTTGTTGTGAATGTTGTTAAGTGCTCGTGATCACGCGAAAAATGTGCAGTGTATGCAAAATGTATCCGAAAATTTTATGATATATCTTATTGCAAAGGATCGTGTGGATATATATCAAATAAAAAATCATTATAACCCCACACGTATTTCGTTCGTATAGAGAAATGTTAGGTTTTAATGAGTATTGCATTTATTTTCAATTAATTAAAAAGATTGTTCATTTTCTATCATTGCACAGCTGTTGAAAGCTACCTCTCCCCACTCTAATTTGATTGGCTTACCACAAGATTGCACTGCTGCCAGTGGCGAAAATGCGCACTACCGTTTTTGCCACACTATCCACACTATTCCAGATCTGTATGTAAGACCGTGATATCACTAATTAGGCAGCAGATCGGAGGGGGTTGAAAAAAAAAATGGGTGAATCGACAGAGAATGTTTCGTATATGGGCTATATATTTTTTGCATTCATTTTAAGTAATTAAAATTCCATGCGGGTCGCCGTAACATTTGTAACAGGGATATAGGAAAAATGTGGAAAACCTATGCCGAAATAGCCGGTTTCGGATTCGCCTCACGGCATCGGAGCTACGTCATGTTTCGTCGAGAATGTAAACACGGACTAGAGCTTTATACATGTTACTCCCACAGATACATACATCTGGAGCTTCATTGTGCCCGCATATTTATTTTTTGTGAAAATACGGCACCGGGATTGAAACCTGCGACGTACCCGGAATAATAAATTTACACTTTTAAAAAAGTCAAGTAAAGTTAATACAGAAAACGATATGAGATTTACGAATCGAGTTTATGAATTCTGGATTATTTGAGGGTAGATGTCCGTTTGTGGTCATTTTGGCCATCAAATTGATCCACTTGTGGCCTACAACTACTATTTCTTGTCACGTCTTTATCCGCCATTTTAACTAGAGAACTAAGATTTCAAAGATTTCTAGAATTTTGAAGAATCCTAAGATTTCAAAGATTTCAAAAATTTCTAGGATTTTAAAGAATTCTAAAATTTCTAGGACTGTAAAGACTTCTAAGATTTCTAGGATTTCTTAGATTTCAAATATTTCTAAAATTTTCAAGAATTCGAAGATTTCTAGAATTTCTAATATTTCAAAGATTTCTAGAATTATGAAGAATTTTAAGATTTCTAGGATTTCAAAAAATTCTAAGATTTCTGGAATATCGAAGAATTCAAAGATTTCAAGGATTTCAAAGTTTTCAAAGATTTCTAGAATTTTAAAAATTTCAAAGAATTCTACAATTTCTATGATTTCAAAGATTTCTACAATTTCAAAGATTTCTACAATTTCAAAGATTTCTACAATTTCAAAGATTTCTACAATTTCAAAGATTTCTACAATTTCAAAGATTTCAAATTTTTCTCCAATTTCTAAGATTTCATTTTTTTCTACAATTTCAAAGATTTCAAAGATTTCAAAGTTTTCTACAATTTCTAAGTTTCATTAGATCCAATAATTCAATGTCACGACCTTATCCGCCATTTCGATAAAAAAAACTTCCATTTTGTGTTCACCCTTCCAAGAACAAAGATATGACCACCAACTAAACGTGGATTATAATCCAGCGCGATATATTCCCTGGCTCTAATTCCGGTACAAGAATTTTGAAAGCCACTGTGTGAAAAATTGGACAATGAAGAGAACACAGCAAGAAGAGGAATTCGTTTCATTCGTGACTCGCAAGGCTATGGTCGTACCCTCAGTACGACAAGATACCATGTCTCCCAGGTCCAGAGGGAGGCAAGACGATATTTTATCGCGCTATAACCTCGGGAACGAGCTACGGGGGATCGTCCGCTTGAATCTCTTCTATCCAACGCCGTGGCAATGTTGCATCTATCTTGACTATATATATTCGGTGGAGAGCCAAGAGGCGTTATCCGATGGGTACATCGTCGCAGTTTCGCGGTGAAATGACTCTTCCTCCCGCTTCGAACATGTGAGCAAATCTTTTCTCCTTTCTTCGTACTCGCTGAAGAATGCCAAGTCACACTTCTCTTTTCCCTTCTTACCCACGAATTTCATGAATCGTATATGACTGCCACTCTGCCATATTTATTTGTGTCCAGATACGAAGCGTTTACCTATCATACGTCTGGTCGAGAAATGTTGAAAAAAACGTGACGATCATCTGCAACACCAGAGATCGTCCTTTTCTTTTGCCATCTCTTATCTCATTCATGTCTGCTAGCGTTTTCTTGAAAAGGTTGGGATGATTCATAATGAGTCAGTACAGTACTAAATTTATGAAATTGATTTTATCAATCTTCATTTTTGAAGTAACAATGTTGGAGTATGATCTTGTTCATCGAAAAATGATTTTTTTGCATGTGAGAGGTTTTGTTCAAATCTTTGAATTTTTTTTCTGTCAATTAAATAATCTATGGGATGTAATAGATCAAGAATGCTAGGCAATGTAGTGACATGAGCCAAGGATTTTTCTATTGTTATTCGATAAACTCCTTTAAAGGACTGTTTCAATTTTTTTAATTATATTAGGATTTATTAAATTTTAATCATTATAATATCGAAATACCTTAGTTCACGCCCGTCAGTCTGGATAATCAATCAAAAATTGAGCACTTGAGTTATCTCGAGTGAACCTCTCCGATGAAATTTAAAAAAAAAAAATTTCCAGCGAAAATTCAGACACTTTTTTATAGTTTCGATAGAAGCAATTTCGAGGCTTATTGAACTTTGGGAATTTAATAAGGTCCTCGAAAATGGTGTTTAAAATGACACTTCAATATAATGCCCGAAATCTTGTTAGCTCGACATCGTTGAATATTCACGACCCACGTCAAAATAAGGCATTCAGAAAGTGACTTTCAGGTATAATCCAATAAAACTGTATAATGGTGCTTTTTTGCGACTAGATAAAGTACACACTCCAGACGTCCATCAATCTTGGGTCTGAGGGCGGACGCACATTTCTTGCGGGTATGAGAAAAATGGAGGGTTCGATGTTTCGGTGAACGACCGGAAAAACGAAAGTTCAAAGATAGAGGTCCTCGTTAAGCCAGCATCAGACGAAAAAAATACGAAAATGTACGCTGTCAGGGAAAGGGCAACTACGAACTGAAGATTAGTCTATCTTAATCACCTAGTTTGGCGCAGCAGGATAATAATGATAATGATGTCCCAGTAAACAACAGTAGAAATTAAGATTTTTAGGATTTCTAAGGTGTCTAGGATTTCAAAGATTTCAAAGGTTTTTAGGACTTTGAAGAACTCTGAATTCTGCTCTGAAATGAAGAATCCTGAGATTTCTAGGATTTTGAAGGATACTAAAATTTCTAGGATTTTGAAGGATTCTAAAATTTCCAGGATTTCAACGATTTCTAGAATTTCTAGGATTTGAACGATTTCTAGAATTTCCAAGATTCCTAGGATTTTTAAGATTTCGAAGATATGTAGGATTTTTGAGATTTCTAGGATTTTTAGGATTACTAAGATTTTTAGGATTACTAAGATTTTTAGGATTACTAAGATTTTCAAGAATTCTAAGATTTTCAAGATTTCTAAGATTTTCAAGATTTCTAAGATTTTCAAGATTTCTAAGATTTTCGTGATTTCGAAGATTTTCGTGATTTCGAAGATTTTCGTGATTTCGAAGATTTTCGTAATTTCGAAGATTTTCCTGATTTTGAAGATTTTCGTGATTTGGAAGATTTTTGAGATTTTCGCGATTTTTGAGATTTTCGCGATTTCGGAAATTTTCGAAATTTCGAAGATTTTCGAGATCACTGAACATCATGATGTTGATAACATTGTTAAATTGAAATATATTGGCTGCGAAATCCGATTTTAAAATTCCTCTCTTACTCGACCCCATACATCACCATCATGGTCACGCCATATAAACGCTCACAAAAATAGACATATTCTTGGAAGTCTTAATAATAGCTTGACTTACTTGATCAGCTGCACAACTTTATTGTAGCGTCTCAACGTTTAAGTAATCGTTGCATAACAGGCTCTTATTCATCCCGATCTTTATATCACTTAGCTTAATATATTTACTGTATATTTAGCGCTTGTTACCGAGTATTTTCGATAAATTTTATATATTAATATGTATGGGACTGCAAACATTCCAAATTTAGAACTACGTATAGATTTAATCAGTAAGTTTAACATTTGTACAGCAATCCATAATCAGCAAAAATTGATTAATAATAATAATAATTTCATTGAGAATTTTTAACAGAAATACATTTATCTGATATTTTATTTACACCTTTTTCGTTGTTTTGCAGATACGATATATTAAATGTTATTTTATATGCAGATATATTGTAAATTTTTCATAAATATATTATAAAAACAACTTTGATAAATTTAATAAAGTGCTTAGTATACTTTACATTAATGTTCATATCAAAATTTCTGACAGTGCATTTGAGTATAATCCAAAAACCCAATAAAAAGCTAATTGTTTGTTCAATGAACGTTAATGGAATAACTTCCTAAGTAATGAAAGAGTTACAATGCTGTAACAAAAAAATTCTTGAAAATTACCGACCACGTCAATGGGAATAATAGAATAAAGTCTTTTCCGAAATATTGAAGTATGGTTAATTAATTGCGCATGCATAATCCACAATTGTATTCGAGTATTTGCCTGTTCTGTGACACAATGAAGCCTGAAATACAGTTACCATCTCATTTTACCCTCGAGACAAGCGACAAGCAATGAATTGAGGTCACGTTCCTTCTCCGGTTCTAATTGAGTTGCTTCTCGTCGGAGCTGAGAAAGGGAGAAGTGCATCCCTATTTGATGTACGTACTCTCCCTCTTGGCAAAGAAATACCGATGTCCCTAATGGACGTAAATGCATCAAGTGCATCATCAACAGCGCATGCTTCGATTTACTCAGGTTTCTAGATAACCCAAGTTTTTCACGGCTTGTGGTCTCATCGAACATCTGTTGCACGACTTCCTTGCCTTTTTCTCTTTGCTCGGACAGAAATCGACGAACAGAAAAAAACGCCCTTAGCTTTACAATGAAATCGATATTTTCTCCCTGCTATTCTAAAAAAAGCAGACCCATCAAAAGCTGTAAAGGTAAACTTTGCAAATTGCTTCCTCATTATTTTATATTTTTTTCACAAGGCTACCACTATGAGGAAGCATGTCAATCGATTTTGGCTCGCTCATAGAGAAAGCTTTGTAAAAGAAACTAAAAACAATGAGGAAGCAATTTGCAAAATTCAACTTTGCAGCTTTATTTTTCATAGAAGATATATTTCTGAAAAATTTGAACCACATAACAAATTATGACGAAACTCTGTACCTATTATTGCTAAATAGTATCGATTTCATGTCTAAAGTTTGACTTCGCTATCTTATACTTATCAAAGTTTCGTTTCTTATGCTTATCAAAGATTCTGAAAAGTTTCGTACATGTTTAAAAAAAATTCCAAGCCATTCTCATTTAAAAAAAAGTTGTTTGATGATTTGTTGACGAATTATTTATTCTTGCAATTTTTTAAATGACATTCTGGAAACATTATTTTGCATAAAAGAAAAGTCCGAATTTGATCTAGAACTCAGTTTTGGGTGGGACTGTATCGCTCGTATATCCTAATCAGTTGACATCAATTTCCTGAGGAAAATCAATCAACGCATCAAGTTTCCTGGCTTTGAATCAACGTCCATATACTACACGTTTGAAACTGGAACTTGAAATGCGGAATGTCTGCAATGTACGATTTTTCGCCGACATTGATTGAAGTTGATGGGGTATAAATGTTCGATTAAAGGAAAGGCTAAGTAGAGGCTACTAATATTCCCAATCATCCTTAATTGGCTGCTGAGGGATCGGTCGTTGTTGAATCGAAGCGGAATAAGGTGTATAATCCTATATATAGAATTAAGTGACTACAGTAACTTCCGATCCCTTTTGGCCTGAATCTTGTGCTGTAGTCCCTCCCTTTTCAATTAGTCAAGTCTGATTAGTCATTGTGCCTTGCCGGACTCCCATACAATATTGTTTGCGTCTGGATCTCCCCTTCGCAGTCAGGCACCGTATAGTCAACTGGAATTTCCTCCATTACGAACCACAGCTTCACAGTGCGTGACAATTAGGTGTCGACAGTTAGGAGAGATTGGACATAAGTGAGCAACTTTTTTCTTCAATATGTCTGTATTTTTATTACAAGCACAAAGTGACAGGAAAGGGGTTAAATTGATTCAACCTTCGGCTACACACTGAGCTTGCAATAATAAGTTCGAAACTATCGAGGATGCATGGAAACTTAGTTTGAAAGAATACCTGAAATTAAGTCATTGTGCCTCATTAGTAGGGTATAATGCGCCATGCAAGAGGGATCAATGATCCAATGCCCGAAAAATATAGGGCGAAATGAACCAACAGGGAAAAAGCTAATTTTTTATTATTTTACCTTTCTTTTATTTAATTATTAGTTGATACGCTGCTTAAAAAGTTTCTCTATGATATAAAACGATTTTGCCACTGCCGCTGCTGCTGTGCACACGATGATAGTTTAGTCAATTGGCTAAAGTCACAGAGTAGCTAATGTCACGGAATGGCTAAAGACATAGAATAGCTAAAGCCACGGCGTGGCTCAAGTTACGCAGCGGCTACCGTCACGGCGTAGCTAAAGTCATGGAGTGGTTAAAATCACGGAATGGCTCAAGGCACGGTACCGTTTATATCACGGAATGGTCAAAGTCGTGGATCGCCTAAAGTCACGGAGTAGCTGCAGGCACGTAATTGCTAAAGGCATGGAATGGCTGAAGTCACAGAGTGGTTAAAATCACGGAATGGCTCAAGGCACGGAATGTTTGAAATCACGGAATGGTCGAAGTCGCAGCTAAAGTCACGGTGTGGCTAATGTCGAAGAGCGGTGAAAGTCGCAAAGACGCAAAATGTCACGGAGTGACTAAAGATCCGGAGTGGTTGAAATGACAGAGTGGCTAGAAACACGGAGTGATATTTCATTAACTGAAAATAATGTAAAATGGACACAGAGTGATACACAAAGACGCAGAGAATCACATTAGTTGAGCCGAATCAGCGATTAACAAAAGTTAGGTTAGATATAAAACTTTTCCAAAGAGCGAAATATTTTTGTCAAGTGGTCGAAATGAACTTTCATGTTTTATATTCCCAGCGATAAATTAACTTGACATTAACTAGGTAGGATAACATCCAATTGAACTCACGGCTTTAATTTTTTTTAAACCGGAACTTTTGGAGCTGTATTTGATATCGTTGCTGATTGTAGCCTACGGCACATTGTTGCCCATTCGCCCTTCTGTCTTACGGCTCGACCCTCAGACCCTAGACTTCGTAATGGAACATTACGGAGGTAAATTCAAAGTCGGAAATATATCGATTGTCGAAGAAATTGTAACTATGCGCAAAACACTTGAGCCCTCGAGATGCCCTACCTCCCTTTTCAATTAGGAAACTCTGATTAGCATCTACGTCTCTCCTGACCCTCATCAAGAATCGCGGTAGCGTCTCGAGACGAATATAGTCTTCGCATTTAACTTCACCTTCCGTCCATAGTATAGTCGACTAGAACTTCATCCGTTCATATATATAGCACAAAGTTCCAGCGCGAAATTATTTAGACAACAGTTATAACGCGAGCTCAGAACTTTTGCATATGAAATAACAAGAAACGGCCAAATGGCAATACTGATGTTACGCAGGAATGTTATTTCAATGTTTATAGGATATTATATACCCGTAATCTGCAGTGGTTAGCGCACGGAGGTTTTTTTGATAAATAAATTTTTGGAAGGCTGGGCCCTTATTTTTCTTAATATTCCAATCCCTATTAATATTGCAACATAAAAATTCCAATAAAATTACTAGATCCTAAATTTCCCGGGTCTCAGAAATCCTGATTCTTCTGGGCTTATTGGTCGTACCCCTTTCTAGGGCCTGATTTTTCAAAGTTCCCCGGGCCCTGATTTATCCCTATAGGTTAAAGGAGCCAGGCCCTGCTTTTTTCCAATTCCCCTGATGAGATCTAAAAGCTCGTAAAGGACTTATATATAATCCGATTCAAGAGTTGCGGGGTACTGGGAAGTCTTAACAGAAACCGGTTTGAGGGGCAAGAGGGGGGCCGGTTTATGTAAGTTCACTTATGAGGCCCATCTCTGGACCCCGATTTTTCTGAGTCTCCTAGTAAAATCTCTCCTAAGACCCTGTTCGTTTCAAGTCTCCTTGCAGGATCCCTTACCAGATCCTTTTTTTTCTGGTCCCCCTATAAGACCCAGACAGTCATAAAAAGACTTGCATAATCTGACTCAGGAGTAAAGGGACTTTAAATTAACCGACTCAGAAGGGGTGGAGTAATGAAAGGTCTTTACAGAAAGCGGTTCTGAAGGTTGGAATGAGGCGCGTTTTTCTAAGTCCAATTCTAGCACCCCTTTGTCAGATCTTGAATTTTCTGAGGGACACTGTCACATCCAATCCACAGAATCTAAAGAAAATTGAGTTCAGCCTGGAGAACCTAAAGAACCTAAAGAGTCACTGCGGGCTAACTCTCTATTTGATGGTGTTATTGTTGCGGCCGAGTTACAGTAATTGAGGGGGTTATCGGCTGTTGGCGGCTGAGAAGAATCTCTTTTATTTTGTTCCTCCTCAATTGCTAACTCTCTATATAGGGGGCCCCACTCAGGTTTCGCTATGAGACGCGAAAAATCATAAGGAGACTTTAAATGAACCTTCAAGGGGGGCGTGGCGATGGTAGGACTTAACAGAAGGCGGTTTTAGAGGTTAGGAAAGGCGTAACTTTTTCATAGTTCTCTTATGGGAACCCTCGCCACATATTGAATTTTCCGAGTTATACTATAAGATCCCACCTCAGGCCCATATTGTATCAAGTCCCCACGTAGAACGCACCACCAGGGCCCTTTTTTAAGTCTTACGAGACCCTGGTGCTCATGAGGGGACTCGAATAATCTGGCTCAGAAATCTGGGGAGGTCAATGGGAGGACCCAACTAAAGGCGGTTTTGGGAGCTAAGATGGGGGCCCCATTTTTTTAACTCTGCTTATGAGACTCGTTCTTAGGCCCCGATAATTCTGAGTCACCCTGCAAGATCCCTTCCCAAGCCCTGATTCATCTAAATCTCCCTGTGGGATCCCGTCCAAGGTCATATTTTTTCTGAGCCCCCCTTTAAAATCTCGGAGTTTATGAGGGGCCCCTAGAATAATTCAACGGAAAGCGCGGCTATGGGAACGCTTAAAATTCTGACACTCAACTGTCTTCACATTCCGACAATATTACCGTCGTATTGTACTTCCTCCATTATGAACAACAGCTTTTACTGCGCAATAATTCATTGTTGACACGTGCGTATGATCAATATGACCTCTAGTCTTTTGCGTGGAACATTAGAAGCGAAAATTCGAAGTTTAGAACATATCGATTGTTGACTGTGCCGTTGTCACGCCTTTTTCCTTTATACTAGAGTGACTTTGTAATAGCGCCACCTGTAGACCTCGCGTTTTGTATACAGTCTGTGAGAAAAAGTTTCACCAATACCGAAATACCTGCTGTATCGGCAAAGGGCGTATAGTTTTGCGAAATGAAGTACCGGAAATGGCTATTGTCAAGTCGTATCTTGACAATATCTTGCTTGAATTCCTACAATCTGTTTACACTGTCATTGAAAATGCATGATTCGATATCGCGAAATTAAATGAATATAAGATGTAAAAGAATTGGTATAAAATAATGTTATCGAAAAAAAACTACTTGTTTTCATTCAATAGAACATTTTTGTTTCTAAAATTCGTTCCAACAAACTTTTAGAAAAATTTTCTCTAATAACATTACAATTACAATTTTTATTGCATTCCAATTTTTTCCTTAATTACAATTTTCCCGAGGATTGTATCAATTCACTGTGAAAAAAAATTTGAAGTTTTTATGCATAAACTCGTCATCGAAATTTAACACACAATTGTAGTATAAAATTTATATATTTTTCCAGTGAAACTAAGGCGAATTATTGAAATTCACGTACTTTTACTGTAAAATTGAAGTAAATTATTGAATACGCTGTACCATACATTAATTTTACATTATATATGTATACTAAATGTCATATACTAGTTTATGAATAAAAACTTCCAGTAAAAGTACATTAAATTTCAAGTAGGTTTTTTTTACAGTGAATAATATTTCAGTCATTTCGACGGGATTTAATTTGCGTTTCAAACGTACGCTTAAATAGCATTCGTTTTGCACTGAAAATAATGAGAAACTTTGAACCAACTATGAAGCAACTAATTTTCGTTGAACCTACCAACAATAGGCGACCTAGCGTCACCTTAAGAGGTTCAACATTGCGTGGAGTTGCATGCGACGGAAGTAACGGTAAAGTTAAGCCATCTATATCATATAAAGTGAATGTTCCAGTTATCGACCATGTTCCAGTTGTTGACAGGTCGTTTTGACTGTAGTGGAATCTAGAGTCAAAGCACAGAATTGACGATCGGTTCATAACCGATATGACTAAGACATCAAACTTATTTCAGCCAAGTTGTATTCAGTTAAAAAGCTATTTGCCGTTTGCAGTGTTTAAGCACCAAGTAATACCATGTGTCGGTAAATAAGATTTTGCAAAATGTAATCAACTCATCATTGAACTCGAACCGTTCAATTTCCCCCATAGAATATTTTCGCAGAAATTAATTATATCAGAAAGGAATTAAATATTAAATTGAAAAATATGAGGTCTCGTCGGAAGAAATACAATCTATTATGTTGGAACGGATAAAAAAAAAAAATTAGATGAGAGAATGGGGTAATCGATTTTAAAAAAATTGCATTCGAGGGTCTAATTAAGTTTACAAAGGATTTTACCTTGACCTGTCTGATTTGACTCGTAACCCTTTGTAAACTTAATTAGACACTCGAATGCAATTTTTTTTTCTATGTCAATTCCATTTCAACATATTTTTAAAATGACATATCGAGTGCCATAATTAAAAAATCGGAAAATATTCTGAAAAATACTTTGTTTAATATCAAAATTTCCTAGCTTATACCCAAAGTGGGTGAAATTTTTTTTCTTACAGTTTTTAAGCTTATTTTTTGTGAAAAAATAATTTGTTAAGTAAAAATTTTATTCATTTATTGATATTTTTCAAATTTGAATTGAAAAAAAAAATCGCTATGGAAAAATCTGAAATAATTGTCCGAATTTCTGACATGTATAGAAATGTTCAAGGAATAGTCTGCAGTAAAGGCATTGTTATGCATCGAACTTTTTTCAAATTTCGTTTTCAACAAAATTCGTAAGAAAATTGAAGCGAGAGTCGGGACATTTTGAGTCAAAGCTTAAAAATATTAATGTCTCTCAGAGGATTTATGAGAATTTTGTCAGGTTTTTAAATCACGGCCCTCAATATATCAGATATACATAATCATAAGTATATAAATAGTTTTAAAAATCGTCTAATAAAAATTGCGGTTGCTTCTTAGAGTTGGAACAATAACATAAAAAATCGGGAAAATTTCAGGAGGCGATAGTCAAACCCAGTTCAAGTTGGTATGAAATTCCCCCTACATCCTAAAAATAAGAATAAAACTTACAAAATCATCAGAATTAACCCGTTCCGTATGACCTCTCTTTTCGTAGCCAATCGTGTTCTCGCCTCATTTTCGCTAACTCGATTAGACGCTTCGCACGTTGAAATTTCTAAACACAAAATAAATTTTCGAAAAATCATATCTCTGGAAATATCCATCGAAACTATCAATATAACGGGACCTAATTCGTATCAATTTAACTGCACATTAGGAAAAAAAATAGTGACACTAAAAATAAAAAAATGTATCGCCCCAATTCGAAAAAGTTTATCTCCAACAATTTTTAATATTATGACCTGCTAATTTTTTTTCGTGCTTTGCACATTATCCCCAACGACGAAGCATGGCAAATTTTTTTAATAATTTTTTTTGGCTATTTTAAAAAATCGACAGTGCTCGAAAAACGATTTTTGTTTTTTCGGTTCACAATATGTTGTAACGAGTAAGAAAAGACATCTGCGTGAATTTTTTCAGATTTTTTATACCATTATTTCCAATAGCTAACCCTCGCCCCCCCCCCTTCCCCCTACCCCCTTCCCCATTAAGAAAAAATGACTGTTTGTACTCGACCTTAATATTCAACTTTTTCTGCACGAAGCCTAGTTTAAAAACAATCGATTGCTACGGGCTGAACATTATACCTGCACTTTGCTCCACTTGAAGTGCATCGAGCAGACTTGCGCTTTCTTCTCGCTCATAACAATATTTGTTTGGGAAAACTTCACCGTCGGCCTCACTATCATCAAGGACTTTGCATTCGTTTCTGCCTAGTAAAGTTGCAGGAATTTTGCACAACAACGCTGAAAGGAGTCCAAGCATAAAATTTCTTCTATGTATGTAGCTATTAAAGGACTATTTAGCATTTTATCCGAGCATTTCCTATACATGTACTCAACTTGTTGAAACCTGGAGAACCCCGCATAATTGCAGGCAATTTTCGTTTTCTCGTATCAGCCTCGTTTGCATTATAAAGATCTCGTGACACGAATAGCGAATCTCTATAGTACATAATTTTGTATGCGGAAGTATATTCTGAATATATATGTCGGATATTTTACGTATACACAGCTTGAGTCTTGCCTTAAGTTAGAGCCCCATTTTCTAAACATTGAATTGAGTTTGAGCTGGAACTTGATTTATCTTAATTGACTTGAGCTTGAGCTGGAACTGGATTTTTCTAGTTGAGTTAAGTTTGAGTTGAAACTGGATATTTTTTTACTTAAGTCAAGTTTGAGTTGTAACTTGAGTTTATCTCAATTCAGATGAATTTGAGTCTGAACTTAAGTTTTTGAACTTTCGTTGGGTTCATAAGTTGGAACATGAGTTTTTAAAAATTGAATTTAGTTTGAGTCAGCACTTGAGTTTTTTTAAATTAACATGAATCTGCGTTGAAACTTGAGTTGAGTTTATTAGTCGGAACTTGAGTGTTTTTTAGTTGAGTTAAATTAGAGTTTTTCTTAGTTGAATTAGAATTTAAGTTTAAACTCAAGTTGGTATGGAATTCTGAACTTATTTTGGAACTTTAGTTTTAATCCAAACTTAAGTTGAACGTTAAGTATGACCTTGAGTTAAAACTTGGGATCATAAATTCGAGCCAAACTCTGAATGTGTATGAAATTTTTTATAAAAAGTCTGAATTACATACGTAAAAGTATATTTCCACATACACTTTTTTATGGGGGGGCGATAAACAATTTTTACAGAATTTAGAGCTCTCATATTTTTATATGCCGTGAACATTTTATTTCGCTGGGTGACGCCAGTTCTGGATACAACGCCAGAGCTTTTTACGTTTCACCTGTGCTTCGAGTGAAGTACGTATCGACCGTATAAACGAAGAGGTAAAATTCCGGCGGACTGCTCTGGACTCGTTGGTGCCTCTGAGCGGCGGAAAAACGTCGAGTTGGCACACGAAGTTTTTTTTTCCTTCTAGTCACGTCACCCACACGTCCTACTCGTCACTAACAAGGAGATCTTGTGTATTGTAGAGAAAAGCTTCGCTTTCAATTCGTGATCTCCGACGAAAGTAAAGTAAAGAAACGGAATAATTGAAACAAAAGTGATAGAGGAAGGGATTTCTCTATTTGACTCGAGTTAATAGAACACGATTAATTAAAACGGGTACAGCGTTAAAATTGAAACATTTCAACTTAGTAAATAACTACAAAAGCTGCATTTGCGAATAACCAGATTGCAATTGATGTAGAAATTAAAGTTAGAAATTCGTGCAGATTGCAATTAATGTAAAAATTTAAGTTTCTTGCTGATTGTAATTTATGTAAAAGAAAAATTACATATTCCTTCATATCGAAATTTATGTAAAACAAAAATTACTAATCCTTATATATTGCATTATTCTTATTTGGCTTTGGCGGAGTATACATCTATTCAATATACTTATATATTGCAATTGGTCTAAAAACAAGAATAATACATTTTCGCAGATTGCCATTGTTGCAATAAAAAAATGATAAATTCTCGTATATTGCAATTGATGTATGAATATTTTTTTTTTTTTTTTTTTTTTTTTTATTGACACGATATGTACAACTATAATCTGTTATATAATAACATTAAATAATTCTGTTGAATGGTCTAAAGAAAAAAAGAAAAAAAAAGAAGAAGAAGAGGTTCAGAGTCGGCATCCAGTGATGCTTTATTCTCTGGTTTTCGATGTATGAATATAAATTATAATTTTTTTTCGATATATTATTATGGTTTAACAAATGGGTCCTAAAGTCGAACTCGAACAAATCAAAACTCATTTTTTTTAACCACTGTACACATCGAACCACAGACAACTATAAAAAATCTCGACAATAAGCTGAACAGACTTACAAAAATAATCCAATCAAGAAAATGTAAAATAGGAGCTTTACATATCCACAAGTTACTTTATCATGACAAACTCATTTCGAAAGAATGTTGCCACGCCAGAGAAACCTATAAATGCATCTGCCAAATTATCTTCGATTATGAATTATTTTTAAGGTTGCATTGTTTTAATGCAAAAAATGTATATATCTCTTAATTTCTGGCTACCTCAAATGATTACAAAATGTCAAATAATGATAATAATGATTATTAGCATTGAAAAATGTTACTCTTTTTTTCGTCACTCTTAACAAAGGATTGATTTTTTTATTTAATTTTCTTTAAATGGCTAATTCAAACATTGATTTGTATTATCTGAGGTTCAGATGCATTTTGATTGATCTATTGCATAATAAATACAAATATTTTTATGTTCTTTCATTACGTCACGCGTAGATGAATATTTATAATTATAATTGGTAGAAGTGATTTCGTAGCAGTGTAAGAAAATCCACCACGAAATCAGAGTCTGAACATTTACTATAGCGATACATTAATAAATGCGTTAATTATTTCAAAATACCTTATTATTATTATTTCGGAAATTGGTCGTTATGAATGTTTCTCCAGGTTAAAGATAAATGAAGTGATAACCGTTGATTGTCATTGCTGTCAATTATTGCGATAAACTTTGCTCTAAATATTATGAAAATTTAGTAATCATCTGATAAGAATAAAGTGGAAAAGCTTAAGCGATACGATAGTGACATGAATTATTAAACTCATCAATTTATGAAAACTAGAAGAGTTGAACGCACGTGATGAATTTTAACAATCGTGTGATTGACATCGTCAGAAAATAAAAACGAATCGAATCTACATTTGCATGCAGAATTAATTTGTACCATCTACTATAGACAGACGTCGTTCGGTCGGGAATGGTACGAGCTACTCGATAGTCACCGTCGCATTGGGCATGAGTATTCAAAAAGCGAGTGAGCGAAAGGAATCCAATAGTCCATTCCAACGCTATTTTATCATTTCACCTCGACTCGGTATAACCGGAACCGATTCAAACCGTTTTTCGATAAAAAAAATCAAGATAGGAATTATACGGTAGAATTATACTTGAACTGCGCGATGTAGATTTTACCCTGGATACAACGAATTTTTACGCAACTGGTATAATGACGACAATTTCGTAAAACATTCTATAATAATGAAGGCATTTGTGTCTGTACCTAATTGATGGAATTTCCCGTAGTTTTATTTAAGCCGATGCGTTAAGTGCAGCATAAAACTCCATTTTAACACCTTGTGAATTAAAATTTCATAAGATAGTCGTGCGAAAAAACTTTTCCTTGGCTCGCGTGATTGCAATACTCGCTTTCGACTCATGCTGCGTACTCAAACTCGTCAGTAAAAGTTTTATCGCACTAGTATCGTAACGTACTATTATTTGATGAGTGCGCGAAGTACCCGCTTCTCACACGCTCCGCGTCACTTTGCGTGCGAGAAGTCGCACTTTTCGTATTTTGAGGAAAAGTTTCTCGCACGAATTTTATTGTTAGTATAGCACGATACGAGTGCGATGAAAATTTTTCTGACGAGGGTGAGTTTTTAGCACGAGTCGAAGGCGAGTGTTGCAATCAAACGAGTTGAGAAAAAGTTTCTCGCGCAAATTTCGTATACAACTTTATTTTACTAGTGCGAGAAGTGCGATTTCTTGCGCGCGAAGCGAAGTGGAGTGTGTGAGAAGTAAACACTTCTCGCACGGAGTTGCATAAACAGTTTTATTCCACGAGTGCGAGAAATACGGCTTCTCGCACGCGAAGCGTGTGAGAAGTGGCAACTTCATGCACAGTTTATCATAGAAGTATGTTGATATGCAATTTATATACCTAATTTGTAAATTTCATATCATAAAATAACTTGCATTTTAACAATGTAACCTATAGTAAATATTTTGCGCTGATATATCTAGTGAGAAGCGCATTTACTACTCTAATATCAACCTTGTCCAATTTGTCGGAGCGTCACGTTGAAATATAGAAAGAGATAGAGAAACTTTCGTCACTGAGTTTATGTGAAGGGAAATTCTTGAGGCAGGTTTGTCCCCAGTGCCAAAGTAAATATTCGCTCGGTGACTCGCCGACTCCTCCAACGCTGATAGACTTTTATATTATGTAGATATAGCCGAGCAAGCGAGAGAGAACCAGCGACCGTTCATATTCCGGGATATACATGCGCAGTTTTTTTATTTTCGTTCCGATATAATAAAACGATGTTTGCAACTGATGAGACCTGTGTCACTGTATTACCGACATTCTATAAGTTCCACATTTTCCAAAAATTTCAAGAAAATCTAAGATGTTGAGGAAGACTTTTGATTTTCGAAAAAAGTCTGTTCTTTAGCATCGACTTTGCATGTTACTGCGTTTGCAGTCACCTCTCAAGCTGCTCTCACCTTTTTCTTACCTTGCTCCTACCATGTTCTCACATTGCTCGCACTTCGTGTTCACCATGTTCTCATTTTGTCCTCATTTTGCCCTCACTTTGTTTTCACCTTTCTCTTACCTTATTCTCATCTTGCTCTCACTTTGTTCTCACCTTTCTCTGGCAGCCCTTCACTCCCGTACATTTTTTTTCACCACAGCCGAGATCCGCCACATGCGTTTCTCCACAACGCCGATACTACGCGCCAGTATTTCTTCACATTTCTAATCTTCACGTGCTTTTTTTCTCCACATGTCGTTCCTACAGATTTAAATCCAACACATTCTTTACTACACAACCGATCCAACAAAAACTTTTCTAACACATTTCGTTCCTACACATTATTTCTGCCAGTACGGACTCGCGTGGGAACCACTGCCTGCTCGGAGTTCTACCTTACCGACACGCCATATTCGCTTCGGTTGATATCGAACGAAATGTGTTGGAAAAGTTTTTGTTGGATCGGTTGTGTGGGACTGAAACGTGTTGTAATGCCCCTGTGGGATATCGGATTGAGTAGTAAAGAATGTGTTGGATTAAAATGTGTAGTAATGACATGTTGAGGGAAAAGCGCGTAAGGATTAGAAATGTAGTGTAGTGTCGGCGTTGTGGAGAAGTGCATGTGGTGGATCTGCGCTTTGGTGAAAAAAAATGTGCGGGAAAGAAGGGCTGCCCTTTCTCTCATCTTGCTCTCACTCAGTTTTAACCTTGTTCTCACCTTCCTCTCACCTTGGCTTTTGAAGTAAAAATACCGGATTCGCTGATAATAATATTTTTATCCATTATTGTGTAACAATCACAAAAACTATGTAATACATTTTGCTTGCTAAGATGATATGTAACCCTCGCCCCATTAAAAGTGAGAGCCAGATAGGATCTGATTGGAAATTTTACTGTATACTGTGTGCAAAATAATATAATTCAAAATCAATTATACAGTATAATCTTAATAGACACTTTCTATAAATGCACTCTTTATTTTGCATTCAATACCATTAAAAATGTTTAAAAAAAAATATTGTCACTAAATATGCCAACGTGACTTTCGTCCCATTCCCAATACCAAAATTTATTAAGATAAGCTCCACTAGAACCATCTCATTTCGATTTTTTTACGTTCACTCAGAGCTCGTAAATTTTTATTCCAATCTTTTATCGTCGTCTTCTCGGCTCAGTTCCCCAATAATGCTACTTAAGATTTCACTCTGGTGTTCCATAACAGATTGCAAAAAAAAAAAAGTAGAAAAAGATGCTGAGCACAAGCAGACAAACAAACGTCGAAGCGAATCGGGATTTAATATTAACCCACTTTCCGTTTCTTCAGGGTTCCAGACACCCTCTATCACTCTCGTCCTCAGGAACGATACATTATGAATGACTTTTTGCCCCCGAGTCATGTAAGAAAGTTGAGATTTACTTTTTACGTGAAAGCAGTGATATAATGTCTCCTGGGAATGTGGATGCAGAATGTGGACACGGGGATCGATGCTATATATTTATATATATAGAACACCTTTACCTTGGTCCACGCGATTAAGCGAAGGCCATAGAGTACCGCTAATAACCCGCACAACCGTCATTGCACATTGAACTTGAACAGAGCTTATTGTCAATGTTGAAAGGATCTGTCATTCGCAGTATCGTTGCTTTTGCGTAACACTCGGACCCTTCGTATCCCAATTATCGCTAATCCTACATGTTTATTTGTCGTATGAAGATCCGGGCAAACTGTGGACATTGTATCGAATCGATATACATTGTGATTATATCGTTGAGTTGGAACGCAATTCATTTACTGTAATATAATTATGTGCAAATATTACCATGTTGTCATTGAAAATAATATTGTACCGTTGTTATGTTCCCAGTCGAAAAAATGAGGCAGATATGTATACCCGTCATTGTATAACTTTTTTTTCTATTTGTGAAGTTTTTATCGTCAGAAATAATTATTTTTATGATATAGATATTTTACGCGCGTTTTCGAACGGCGATATAATTTTTTACGAATTTCTGTAGGTCGTGACCGATATATATATATATTTAGGGTGTGCAAAAAAGCGATATTTTTTTTCTTGCTCTCTGCCCAGAATATCGTAAAATACGTCTTAGTGAAGATCCTGTCACAAGCGGAGATCATAATTTTAATTCTTAGAGGTCCATCATCGCGTTTGAAGTTTTCTGATTTGAATAAAACAGGAAAGTGATTTTTTCCATTCCTCCTCCCTGCAATCCAAGAATTTTTTTTTCATAAAATCACTGACTACATCTTATAAATAATCAAATTTCAAACAGAAAATCTCATTGAGACGAATTTCTATCTTCAATATTTGATATTTTACAGAGCCTTGAAATTTTTAATATTGTAGATTTTCCGTTTTTTTACATTTTTAAGCTAAGCTATTGAAGTAAGGACAAAAAGTCGAAGGAAAATTTTGTCATCCGTCTGATGCATTACAAAACAGTTGTTGGCAAGTTTTTCGTATCGTTGATATTTACAAAGTTACAGACCAACAAACACGTGGTTTTTGTATTTGTAAATTTTATTAAGTGAACTACTGTTTGTACTACAAAAAGTCAATAGGAATATATTAGAACATTTAACTTTCTAAAAAATTGTCCGAGTAAAATTTTATATATTGTTAATGGTTATAAGTTACAGACTCATTGAATCTTATTTTGATGGTTTTTTATGTATATCAATATTTTATCCGATATCGACGTTAATATTAAACAGAAAATAAGTTTTAACATTTGTATTAAAAACATGCATATAAACTTTAAAAATAAACAACCAAAAAAATTACATTTAAAAACCCAATTGAAGCCTCAGCATTTCATGCCTAGAACTGCCGAGTCGAAGCCTTTCAGGTTAAAGCATCACATTTCCGAATAATCAGTGTCTAAAACAAGTTGGCCTGAATGCTTGACCTTTCAGTCTTATAATCTCAACTCTGAATTAAGTAAATTGGAGCGTTCCTCGTCGAAGTCTCTTAGGTTGAAGAATTCTACATGTATTTTGTCTGATCGTTTCACGCTAAGAACTTCGGAGTCGAAACCTTTCAAGTCTAATCCTCACTGCTTCGAGATTTCTTGGCTTAAGTCTTCCAATTACGAGTTCAACTAAAAAATACACCAAGCGGAAATGATTTAATTGCCTCCAAAGAACTGGATTTGTGAATTCCTTAAAATTATCCAGAGAAATTTATATTTATTTGCTTTTAATTAATTGTTGCATTTGAATTTTTTTTTTAATTTAATTTAATCGAAAAAACGGTTTTGTAATGTAGTGACAGTAATTTAATATCTCAACATTTTATAGAATTTGAGATTATTAAGAACTGGTAAAATGAACTTAAATCTTTTATTTCAGTGCCAGCAAAAAAAAAAGTTTCATACGCCGAGATTTTAAAGGGATTTTAATTATTAATACGTTTTTTTTTGTGGAGAACTGTGACAATTTGAAAATACATTGGACTACATATGTTTTATTGTTTTCCAAATTTGCTGAAATATGATTCTACTTATTAAAGCGTGAAAATTGAGGGGTCAAACGAAAGTTATTCTCACCAAACACGCTCATAATGTTTCCCTCACGAAAAAAAAAATTTCTAAGCATTTTTAAGCGTGACGACCTTTTCCACAGCCACAACTTTTCCCTTTTATGTACCTCAGAAGTTGCGGTCTAGTTATCATGATTGCGAAAGCCAACTTGGAGTCTCCTGAGGAAATTCAATTTCTTATCACGAGCCGTTCTTTCTTCCCAACGAAAAAAAAACACCCACACACATTTTGCAAAATTCACGCAAGTTTTCAGAGCATTGCTAACGGAGTTTGCCGATGAAGGGCCGCCCTTGCCCAGGGGCGCGTTTTCCCAACAGTAAAATGTTATCTCGCTCTTATTTGCCTTTTATTAGAAGCTTTGTTTTCGTGAAAAATTTTTTTTTCGCAATTTTCATGTGAGAATACATGAAATAGTCTAATACGGCGAGTGTGTGTGTGTGTGTGTGTGTGTGGATAAAATTTTATGTTAGCACGATAGCCGTCGCAATTTTCAAGAAATTGAGCTCAAATTTAAACCACAAGTTAGCTGTCGGTTAACAAGGTATGGGATTAAATTTGGAGTTAATCCGTCAAGGTGTTCTAAATTTATGGCATTTTGAATTTTTTGGAGTATGTCCGCTACTCCGCTCGATCTCTAACTTTCGCAATTTTCATAATATCCGGCGCAAATTCGGACCAGAAGTGGACTGTTATTAAATAATATTGGGAATCAAATTTGGTGTCAATCCGTTGAGCGGTCCATAATTTATGTTATTTTTAAATTTAAAAAAAAATGTTGTACGTGCTCAAACTTCCGCAATTTTCAAACTTCCAGCTCAAATTTAGTCCACAAGTAGACTGTAGTTAAAGAAGATATGAGATTAAAATTTTTCATTAGTGCTCGAACTTCCGCAATTGTTAAGGTATCGGTCTAAAATTTGGTACACAAGTGGAGTTTGAGTAAACAAAAGATCAGTTAGAATTTGGTGCGAATTTGTCGAGGTGCTAAAAAATTATAATATTCAAAACTTTTCGAAAAATTAGTTTTGTCGTTCCAGCTTTTACAATTCTCAAGATTATCTGGCTTAAATTTGGTGCGTGAGTAAAGTGTAGGTAAACTATTTTAGAGGAAGCTAAAACAGGTAAACTTACTTCCTCATGGATGTAGACTTGTAAAAATCCAACAACAATAAGGAAGCAATTCGCAAACTACTACTTAAAATTTTTTTTTAAATTCAAGTCTATCAGGAGATTTTATTATTTCCGCAACCTCGGACCTCATTCAGTTTATTAAAGTAGTTTTATTGCGCGTGATTTTCCTCCCTACAATTCTAAAAATTGCTTTAAGGGAATAAAAAAAATAAAATAGTATGGCAAGTACTTATAATCACAGCGAACACGCACAAATACCATTTACGAATTATTTATTTCGATTTCTCGTTATCTTCTTGGTAAGTGGTCATGTTTAATAATTGAACGCAATGACCATATTATGCGTGTCGCTTATCTTTTATCGCCAATCATCGTGGCATCTCGTTTTTCTAATGGCCCGTGAATATACTGAGCCATCGAATGTATTGTATATAACTGTACTATATATTAGGAATCCGAATGACTCGGGCACGTGTTGCCCTCCTAATCTACTAATCCAACTCATGGTGTACTTAACTTAAGGAAAAAGTCAGAATTGGGGGGGGCATGAGGATTTTCAACAAACCCGAGTCTTGGGAAGTGATTTCGGAAAATTAGACATCGGGGCCCCATCAAGATTAAAAAATTCTTAGGGGGTTTGGTAGAATTCAGAAAATTTTCAGTGTTATTAAATAAAATTTTTCTTTTGTTAGGAAAATACAGGTCTTAGGAGCCCATAGGGTACTTGGAAGAATGTGGTTTAGGGAGGGAGGGGGGGGGGGGGGGGCGATGCAGTTCTTTAAAAAATTCAGTTTGAAGGTGTCAGAAAAATCCAGGTTCGAGCGGTCCTCGAGGGATTTAAAAAAAATGCCCTGTCAATCAAGTCTTAGGTGAGCATATGCAGTACCTAAAAAAAACAGCTCTTGGAGAGCCCATAAGGGTTTTCCAAAAATCCATGCTTTGAGGAAGGAGTTCGGAAAATTAAACTTGGGGGGCCCCATGAAGATTAAAAGATCAGTACTTGGAAGGGGGCTCGAGAGACTTCGGAAAATCTAGTCTTGCCGGGCCTATGAGATAAAATACAGGTCTCGGGGGTCCATAGGGTACTTAGGAAAATCCGGCTTGGGGGCCCGATGGGGGTGTCAGAAAAAACCAGGTTCAGGAGATCCCTAAGGGAATTTGAAAAAATCAAGCCGTGGACGAGACATTAGAACTTGAAAAAAGCACGTCTTGAGACGGGGGGGGGGGGGGGGGCTCTTGATGTACTTAGCAAAATTCAGCTAGGAGGGCCATGAGGATCTCAGAAAAATCCTGGTCCAGGGGTCGTCTGACGGAGTTCGACAAATCAAGCCTTTATCCATCAGGCCCCAAAATAATTAGACCTCGGGGGACTTTAAAAAATTCCGCTTTAGAGGGCCCATGCGATACCTAAGGAATCAGATTTTGGGAGGCCCATGGGGTACTTAGAAAAATCATGCCTTGCAGACCGATGAGGGGGCTCTTTGAAAACTCCAAAAATCTGTGGTTAGGGGCCCACGGGGGTCGAACGAAAATTCGGGCTTAGGGGGAACTTAAAATAATCCGGGTGAAAATGGGTTATTCATGAGGGGCCCGAACATAATCCGGCCCAAAGTGTCAACCATAGAGGCTCATAAAAAATTCCCGGCCAGGGGGGCAATCATACAGGGAATTGGAAGAATTATAGGGGTCAACTTTCGCGAACATTGACAAGGTCCTTTACGGTGAAGCTGACGCATGCCCCCTTTTCCATAACAGAAGATGGTCAGCTTCACCACACGGAACCCCTTACCTGTTTGGTGAAGCTGACCCCCTTGATTGCTACCGCGCTGTCTGTGGCGAGATGTTTTTATGATATAGGAAAATATATGCTTATGTAATACGTGTATATAATGCATGGTAGCTCCTCTGTAATTTACAACTAAAGCTTATTAGTCGGAGTTGCAATGTTTCAGAGACTTCACATATTTCCATAGGACAAACCGCAGGGTTCACATACTATTTTATACAACGCTACTAGGAATACACTGTATTATAAAAGAGGTGGATGCGTGCGTGTCAGAAATAACATATAAATCATCTTACACGCCTCTGGGCTTTGCTCCATGAGTATAGTGCTATAGGGTTGTTGTGCTTCCACAGTAAAAAAAAAAATGAGTCCCTCTTCACTCGCTGACGGACACGAGTCTCTTGCCTATTTACAGTAATAATCGATATTTTTTATATAAAATATAATATTGACTCAAACAATATTCAATTTCAGAGTTATGAACATCTCATCATTTTTTTTTAACTGTTGCTTTTCGTTTATTCTTCCATGGAGAATTCTTTTTCACTTATCAAAAAAATCTTTAATATGCATTCGACTCGTTTTTTAGCCGACTCAGCAATTTTTTTCGACCTTCTCCAATCTCCTCCATATTTGGCACAATTTTTTGTTATCCGGCTCAAATTTGGTCCACAAGTAAAGTGTTAAAAAATTATACCCTTCAAAATTTTTTTAAGTCTTTCTTCAGTCACATTATTAGTAAGAAAAGTGTTAGTAAATTACTCTAGTAAACATGTATGAAAAACAAAATAATTTCCATTGCCAATTTAAAAAATGTGGTAATATGACCGTGTTAAAAGCCAGTAAATTATTTCATGGGTGTTTTTAAGGTCTTATCAATGTTTAACTAGGGCGGTGTGTGCCCTAAATTATTAATGCTGTTTATATGTTCTTGTACACGAGTTTTTAAATTTCCTTTGTGTTTTCTACGTAAGTGGCTTCACAGTTTTCACATGGAATTTTATAGACTAAATTGAAATTTGGTAAGAACTGAATCTTATGTTTTGTGGAACCAGTGGATGGACGGGCCCCAGAGAATGGACACTGTCCATAACAGCACGTGTATGAGAAGTGTCTATTCACTGGGTTTTTTCGTCTGCTTAAGTTTCCATTCACTGGTCGGTTTACCCTATCGAAAATATGTCATGTTTGTTGTTTGTGATTTGGGATGGACGATTATTTACTTACCGATTTGTCGAAGATTCTCGCGTTCGAATCATCCAATTTAGGTGAAAGCACCAAATTCATGAAACCAAAGTCTTGCAAAGTTCAGCTGCTAAAAAGCTGGACGAACTTAAGCACACGTGTGGCAACACTGGTCAAACATTTTCAGGAGTTCTCACTGGACCAAAGAAAACTCGGTCGAACTCTGATCCAAGAATATGACGGACAGCAAGATCGCTCAACGTTCCGGTTGCTCTTCAGGTGCTTTTAGAAAAGTGCAGGAGTGAAAAGTTTGGTGAACGCCGGAAAAACTCGTTAGCTGTCCGTCGGGTAGTCGGAAAATTATTTGCGAGCGCCTAGTAAAAATTGGCGCCTTGGGAAATGCTCGGAAATCTTATTTCTTATTTCTCTTTTTTCCACTATTTTATTTACGTTGACTTTTTTCAAGTAAGCTCTTCAGCTTCGTTCACAAAAGTTATCGTTGAGATGATGATAATTTAATCAGGACTAAAAGGCAAAGGCTAAAATAAAAGTTGCACCCAGTTGCTGAATAATCACTGGAATTAAGTGCAGAATGAAAAACACTGTTTTTATTATTTAAAAAAAAATCACTGTAAAGCACTCTTGTAAATTTACACTGGAATAAATGCTGCACTCTCGTCCTCGTCGTTCATCCTCTTACAATATTTGCACCCTTAAAATAATGAATCCAAGTTTTGCCCGCGAATTATCATTTTTATTAGTATTATTGACACCTGATATTTTTTTTAACCCTTTTTGGTCGGCTATTTTTTTATCAATTTAATATTATACTCGTCTAAATTTAGCAGAATAGAGCGTTTGTCGTAACGTTCAGGATTTATTTATTCAACATTTAATGTTGCTTTTTAAAAATCATTAGTCACTTTTTGGTCGATTTTTTTTGGAAAATTTTTGTTTCAACAGTTAGGATTTATTTATTTATCATCCAACGTCGCATTTTTTTCCTTTGTCCATTTTTTTGGTCGATTAACTTTTTTCAAGTTGAATATAATTGTTGTTTATTTCCAATTTTACCAGATATGCATTTTTTTCTTCGTAAGATCGGTATTTACTTATCAGTTAATGATGCATTTATTCTCAATCACTTCTTGGTCGATCAATCTTTTCATAAATCAGAAAGAATTGTTGCTAATTTACAAATTTACCGGGCCCTTTTTCGTTTTCGAGCAAAGATCGGTATTTTCAAATTTACCGTTAATGTTGGATTTTAAATTGTAATCACTTTTTGGTCGATGAATTTTTTTTAAATTGAATATAATTATTGTTAATTTTCAAATTTCCCAGGAAATACGATTATAGGGCAACGATCGGTATTTTCAAATTTATCAGTTAATGTTCGATTTTTTATGGCAATCCCTTTTTGGTCGATGAGTTTTTTTCAAATGAACTATAATTATTTATTTTAAAAATTACCACGAAATACGGTTTTAGGGCAACGATCGGTATTTTTAAATTTATTAGTTGATGTCAATTTTTTGTTTTTTTTTTTTCTCAATCACTTCTTGGTCAATTGTTGTCGCGATTTAGCGAAAATTGGAATTGACGTGAAAACTCGGTTGCAACGGATATAACGTGCGTGTCGAGAACTTCTGGACGCGAACGCATTGAACCGCTGAAGCGCTGGCACTGAGCGCTTTTCTCGGGGGTTGGAGAGTAGACGGCGGCTTCGGCGGCGGCAGCGGCGGCGGCGGTCGTGGCGGTTGGAAACGCGCTTGCGGGGGTGGCGACGCAAGGAGGTTGCCACCCGCGCGCTAGCCGCTCGGGGCTGATGGCGTTGTCGCTGGTGCTGCTCGTGATGGTTCTCTCGTTCTGGTGCGGCGCAGGATAACGCACCCCGGGGAAACAGAGTTACCGGAGCTGGCCATTGGAAAAGAAAAATAAAAAATATACGAGGCAATCCAGCTCAATTCGCAGCCCTGGCTATTTTTCATTTCATCGATACTCCGCAATTATTTTTTCACGGACCCAAACAGAGACATAAATTTTCTTTAAGTTTTTCAAAACGGTTTATATTTTTTTTTTTTTTTTGAAAAATAAAATAAAATTTAAAAAATAAAAAAAAGCTGAGAAGTTGAACTTTACAAATTGCTTCCGTATTATTTTTGGTTTTAATTACAAAGCTACGGCTTTTAATTAAAACCAAATTAATAAGGAATCATGTTCGATTTCGGCTTCCTAGAGGATTTTAAAAAGAAATGATAATAATAATGAGGGAGAAATTTACAAGGTTCAACTTTGCAGCTCTATCTTTTATCGCAGTTGAATTTCTGAAAAATTGTATGTGCATAAGAAATTATGGAGATACTGTGGACCTATTATTGCTAAATAGGACTAATTTGATGTCGAAAGTTTGACTTTGCTATCTTATGTTTTGGTCAGGTTAATGTAATACCGTCATTTTTTCAAAAAACCCACAAAATACCAATTTTTGCTTACATTTTATGAAAAACTGCAACAATTTAAGACGAACTGCTGAAAAAATTAAAGTATCAATAAAATAACAAATACTGAGCTGGATGGGCCCATATAAATGAACCGAAGGAACTCGGCTGTTATAAAAAAAAGCACTCTGACATTATACATGGGATGGATAAGCAAAATATATTTGTTTCGTTGAAGTATAAACAAATGTATTAAAATAAAATAGTATTCACTTAAATATGTAACCTGAAAAAGGGGATAAGAAAATACTTTATATTCATGATAACGTAAGGTGAAGAAAATTTGCAGAATGAAACTGCGATTCTGTAAAGGGAAATTTCGTTCACTGATTACATCTGAATATTGCATTAAGCGAAAAGTTTATTTTTTCGACTTGCATCAGACTGAAGAATTATGCTGCATAAAATAACAGACTTGCAGTATTTTTGATAATAGATAATTATTTTCTTTAGCGTTTCAATTTTTGAAACTGTTTTCTTTAATTTTGATATTAAAAAAATTTGGTGATATTGACTGGCAATGGAATGGCTTTGCGAATGCGTACTATAAATTCCATTCCATAAAAGAACGCCACAATAACACGTAAATAATAAACTAATGAAATTTTTTCAAAAGTGAAATTCTTCAATTTTTTAATTTCACACATTTGACAAAAACCATTTTTTTCGGTGGATAAAAATGGTTTCTGCTAAGTGTGTTATCCAGTCAAATTTATGCTGAAATAACATAGGATCATTTTTCTGCTCAGTGAAAAATGCTCCCAAAATGGAACGAATTCTGAGCTTTTAAAATGGGTTTCTGAGGGTGAATCTTTTTAAAACGGGACACTTTGTGCTTGCGGAGGACTTAAAGCTTTTAGGGTACGTCTATATTTATCTCGGACGCAGTTTGACGCTTCACAAGTCTCTGGGGAAATTCAATTGTGTCCAGAAAGAGAGAGAGAGAGAGAGAGAGAGAAGCTGTAGAAGATAGACAACTGGACAGAGTTGAAGAGCAAGAGAGAAAGTAGAGACCTTGATGAGACTAAGGCAGCGAGGCTTGAAATTCACTCTCCACTATAGTTGCCTGTTGCTGCAATGAAGTGATAATGATAATAGAGGTATTCAAGCGAGCAAGATTAAAAATAGGACAAACGATAAGCGTTTTTTAAAACCCTATTTCAGGCTAAACGTCGTTTCTACGAAGATCCAATTCTATACGTCACCGACTCTACGCCATGATCTCTACACAATGGTAATTCTACACGTGGCCCGATTCAACACAACAGCTCAACACAACTGTCACAATGCTCAACTGTATACATTACCAATGCTACACTGGCCTAAATTCAACACAACACAGGATAATATGCTGCACAACCAATATTCTACATACGCACAATTCTACATGAGCAATGTTTTAAACAATAAATATTCTACACGAGCAAATTTTTACACAACCGATATTCTCCGCAAACAATACTCTACACACGGAATATTCTACACAAAATATTCTACACAGACATTATTCTACGCAAACATTATTCTACGCAAACATTATTCTACGCAAACATTATTCTACGCAAACATTATTCTACACAAACATTATTCTACGCAAACATTATTCTACGCAAACATTATTCTACGCAAACATTATTCTACGCAAACATTATTCTACACAAACATTATTCTACGCAAACATTATTCTACGCAAACATTATTCTACACAAGGAATATTATACACACGCGATCTTCTACAACAACGATATTTTGCACAAGCAATATTCTACACGAACGATCTTCTACACAAGCAAATTTCTGCGTTGGCCCAACTGTCGCGAGACAAGTTCACAACGGTATTACTATACCCATGTCTGATTCTCAACCGTGCTTGTCTCAAAACATAATCAATTCAACCCAATCCAGATTCGACTTATACATTACATGCTCATCAAGTAAATGTTTTTTTACAGGCAATGAAATGTTTTCTTTAAAATTCAAATGCAACACTAAATTGCAGGCAAACAAACATTCCGTTGAAATCAATGAAAAAAAAAGGTCCACCCTTTTGTTTGGGATTGGTGAAATATTTTTCCTGGGCTTAGAATCAGGCTCAGTGATAACGATAAATAGCCTCACTTAACCTTCGCAATCCGACTCGAAGAGATTTGCTGCAAAAAAACGGAAATTACTCGGTCTCTATTTTTCCTCGCCGACAAATAACCCGAAAACAGTATAGAATATACCTCTGACCCTGTTGACCCTGCTGTCAACGAAATAAAGATAAAAGATCGTGAACGGGTGAGCCTACAAAACCCCAATAAATTTTCTCGCCACCAACTCAAGGTTAAAACAACATAATATACTTGTTCATAATTTTTTTTTGTCGAGCTTTCTCGATTGAGTAATTGCCACATGAGTCGACTGTCGTATGGAGTCGCTGCTATCGCGATGCGTGCCGAGCGTAGTTGATGCTCTCGAGGCCTTTCTCGCATCAATTTGCTCACTCGAGCTTATTGCCAAGTGATGAGGCGCGGGTAGATAGGAACTCGTAGTGGTCGTCGTCGTCGTCGTCGTCGTCGTCGTCGTCGTCGTCGTCGTCGTTGCGCAGAATGAAGATAATTTTGTAGACCTCGCATCCTCACGTCCACAAGAATTAATACTATAGGATTTTCCAGATCAAATTTACGTCACCCTTGATTTTTAACCCTTCGGCTACAACGTATCGTATTTTTTACGGTAAAAGAATAGTAATAGTAATAATAATAATAATAAATTCATAAAGTAATTACTTTATGAATATTCTTTAAGGCAATCCTGTCGATGCCGATTTCGCAGAACTTTTTCCAGGGACTTTTTTTTCTTTACAATTATTTCAGTGGGTTTTTCCATAGTTTTTATATTCTTTACTCTTTTTTCTGTAGGTTTTTTTAAAGGGATTTTTTCTTTTGGTGTCACTTTTCCGTGACTTTTCTTCAGAGATTTTAATTGTACACTTTATTTTTCGTGCGTTTGTTTCCAGAGAGTTTTCTGTACTTTTATTCCGTGGATATTTTTCCGGAGATTTTTTTTCCGGATTTTTTTTTTTTCACCGGGGTTTGTCATGGACTTTCTCTTGAACTGTTATTTCCGTAGGTTTTTCCAGGGATCTGTCTTCTTTATTCGTATTTCCGTAGTTTTTTTTCAAAGATTTTTTTCCGGACTTTCATCCGGTGGGTTTTTCCATAGTTATTATTTTTTTTAATGTTTTTTTTGTGGGTTTTTCCAGGGATTTTTTCTGGGCACATTTTTCCCTACGTTTTTCTAGAGAATTTTTTCTGTACTCTTTCTTTCGTGGATTTTTCCTGAAATTCATTTTCTTTACTTTTTGCTCCGTGAGGATTTTTCTTCACAGATATTTTATTGAAACGTCCTGTACAGCTTCACGAAGTAATAACAGATTATTCAAGTGCACATGCAACAAACTTGGTCCGCAAATAAGGCAGCAATTCTTCAGCAAACTGCTAATACGAATAAAAGCAAAAGATTATGTAATTTATAAAAACAAAAAAAAAACTGTATGAATTTCTTGATGGAGCGATTGCGCCCTCGAGCCAGGTTATTAAATTGATGGAAGACGAGTTTCCGGACAATTTTACACACCATGATGAGTTACTGTGACAAGCGTGCAATGCATCGTCACCATGCACTATTTATGAAGCCCTCAAGCACGCAGTCGAGTCATTTCAGTTGAAAAAAGTAATTATAGATAAGGACAAGACTAGTAAAGTTAAAAAGAGTTGCGTTGGTTATACTCCAGGCAGTTAAATTTAATAAAAGCCGCAAAGTCGAACTTTGCAAACCTTCATTATTATTTTTGTTTTTTTACAAAGTTACCTCTCGGAGAAAGTATGGCAATCGATTATGACTTCCTCATAGAAGAAGCTTTTTAAAAAAAACCGAAAATAATGAGGAAGCAGTTTGCAAAGTTCAACTTTGTAGCTTCATTTTTTATCAAAATTACATTTCCCGTGCAGAAATTGATACGGGCGTCCGCCAATAAGTACAGGCTTATTCGTGGATGCCAGAGATAAGAATCCCGTCTTGGGCCCCACTTGGCTCAACAAAAATCTCCACAACCTAATTTCCAGGCGCTTTCGTGGGAGCCATTATAGGGAATCCAATCTTGGTCCCTACTTGGCCCAAGAAAGCGTCGACCAGACAATTTCTGGGCGCTCTCGTGGAAGCCATAATCGGGATTCCAATCTTGGTCCCTACTTGGCCCGTCAAAGCGTCGACAAGACAATTTCAGGTGAGTCTCGTGGAAGTCGTGATAGGGATTCCAAACTCGGTCCCTACTTGGCCCATCAAAACGTCGACAAGACAATTTCCGGTGGGTTCCGTGGAAGCCGTGATAGGGATTCCAATCTCGGTCCCTACTTGGCCCAACAAAGCGTCGACAAGACAATTTCCGGCAGGTCTCGTGGAAGCCGTGACAGGGATTCCAATCTCGGTCCCTACTTGGCCCAACTAAGTGGCAGCCATGCTGGTGACGCCTCATTGGGTCCTGTAAATAATACAATAGCATATTACGACACGAGTGCGATGAAACTTTTTCTGACGAGCGTGAGTTCGCAGTTGCAATCAAACGAGTTGAGAAAAAGTTTCTCGCACGCGTTTCGTATACAGTTTTATTTCACTAGTGCGAGAAGTGCGAAGCGAAGCATTGCGTGTGAGAAGTAAGCACTTCTTAGTGATTTCTTCGAAAATTTCAAAACTCCATACAATTTGAACCACTTTTCCGATTTTGGTCAAATTTAATACCAAACAATAATATCAGCAGTACCTGCACGTATAAAGAATTGTTCAGCAAATTATCGCTATTTTTACGAAAGCTAGAGCGCGCACGTATTTTTTTTTTTCTATCCAATAAGCAATACGATGAAAATTGTTGAATATCATTCAAAAAATAATTAAACAAAAACTGTTGCATATCATTGAAAAATAATTTTTAAAAAATTATTGCATATCATTCAAAAATAATTTTTCAAAAATTATTGCATATTTAAAAAAAAATTGTATCAGTCAAAGATTGATTGCTGCTTCGCTTGCGTGCCAAATTTTAGCTCAACCGGTTGAGCGGTTCTCGAGTTACAGGCGATTTCAATTTCGAAATCATGGACACACACGCACACGCACACATACATTCGGATATCTTCTAAACCACTTTTCTCGATACCTTAAAGCATTGTAAGTGCCGTGACATGAAAATATCAACAAAAAAAAATTTCATGAAAACGAAGCTCTTTCGATGACGACGCAAAATTGAAACAATGGTATTTTTTTTATAGAGAAATAAATATTTTGCAAAAGTACTTATTGCGTATGAATTGTGTGTACGGAATCGCTTTTTTTAACCATAAAACCTGCGTTCGCTTTTATGGGCTACACGAGCTTCCGTTTCATTTCATATATCGGATACCGTGCATTTTTATGTCCATGTAAATGTACGTCACATGCGTGGGAGTAAATGAAATTCGCGGAAACGTATTAAAAGCACACACTACGATAGTTTCCTCATTCTATTAATGGCAATTTTCAACAATTCGTTGTACATTAATATTTCAACTTGTAATCGTATGGGTCGACGTGTTATGCGATACCAACACCAAACAGCGCTTCGTTAATTTTCCATCATTGTCGCAAGGTCCCTTTGGCGCAGAGGATAGCGCGTTGGACTTCTAATCCAAAGGTCGCGGGTTCGATCCCCGCAAGGGATGCGTTCGATTTTGTTAATTACAATTTCTTGATAACGTGCTTTTGCTTTTTTTTTTATTCGTTTTAACATTCAGTGGTCACTACGAACGGAAGCGATATGAAAAAATATTATCCGATTTATTACTTTTATTGTTAATTAAATAAATTTTTGCTCGAGGAGTTTTTATTGAGGGAAACGATATATTTTTCTTAAAACGAATTTATATTTTAATTATTTTAAAATGTTAGTTTATCAATAGGATTAAAGTAGTAATAGCTTTGAGCTATTTAATTTAGTATGTCTTGATTGTTCATTGTAATATGAGTCACCGGTGGCTCATATAGTAAAGTACGCCTTTATGTGATGGAATAAATGGAATAATGAAGTTGAGTTTTCAACGTAAAAAATTTTTATACTTCCATAGCAAAAAAAACGCAATTAGATTCAGTTGTAACAATTAATTAGAAATTATTGTTAATTAAGGCGTGGTCCACATTTTGAACCTTTCCGAATATTTTAAACAGTTTTAACTGAAAAATTCACAGCTTTTATTAAAAAATAAACGTTTCATTAATAACTTCGTCGTGTTGATTAAATTGTAATCAACATTTTCAAGACAATAACGCAGCTGAAGAAAAATTGTTGCGCAGACGAGAATTCTGCAGGGTGCACGAGCCAGTGGATGGACGGGGCCCAGTGAATGGACACTGTTCGTGAGAGCACGTGCATAAAAAAGTCTATTCACTGGGTTTTTTCGTCTGCTTGACTGTCCATTTACTGGTCGGTTTACCCTATTCGATGAATAGCGAATTCGTCGGCGTCTTTAAATAGCTACGTTTTATCTACGTTAATAGCTACGTTGTATCATAATACAACGCGTATCAATGTTTCTCTCTCTCTCTCTCTTTCTCTCTCTGCTAGTCTCTTTGACGTGCACGGCTCACAACTATTTCGCGGTACATTAAACGTTTGCAGCATACAGTGAAAACCAATCAGAGAGTTTTGCGAGTCTCGTGCTCTATACGTACGTGAATATATAGATATAGACCACAAATTAAAAAAAAAATTTGTCCACAATTAAAAAGAAAGTTATTTTTAAAAATAACTTTGACCAAAAATTAGAAAAAAAAAATTTGCCCACAATTTCAAAAATAAGTTATTTTGACCACAAATTAAAAAAAAAATTTGACCAAAATAAAAAAAAAAGTTATCTTGACCACAGATTTTTCAACAAATAATTTTGACCACAAATTTTTCGGATATCAACTTTACCACAAATTTTTCGATCATTAACTTGACCACAAATTTTCAAAACATCATTTTGATCATGAATTTTCCCAAACATCAATTTGACCACATATTTTTCGAGTAAGTAAACTGCTCAAAAATAGTTTGAGTAATTAATTTGATTTAATTATCCTGCCATAAAAATCTTAAAATTTTTTTTTCGTGAAAACAAAGATTCCCCTATGAAGAAGCGAAAACTGTTTTTTTTTAACCTCACCCTAGTGTACATAGTTTATGTAATACAAGATCGAAAAAAAAATTATATCCTACAATTATTTATGTAACTAGGATTCGTAATAATTAAATAATCTTCCATTATTTCGAACGACAGATGAGTTTTTTTTTTCAATCAACGGAATATACAGTTTGTCAACCGCAACCGCAATTTCAGTTGACACAATGAATTATTTTACTTTCGGAGTGAATTATTTTACTCTCGGTGAGAATTATTTTGCCATGGGAATGACTCAAGAAGCATTTATTTTCAATTGGCAGGTCGGTGAGAGTTTGAATACAGAATTTAAGAAATATTTGTTACAGGTCAAATAAAATCAGTTCATCAGAACTAATCTATCATACGTTGCGTTTGTCAGCATAGAAACAATTCAGAAATTGTGATAAATGAAAAATAAATTTCTTGATTCTTTAAAATTCTGTGAGCATCATACAATCTTTTCACTTACCAAACTGGACATACAAAAAAAAACATTAATTAATGGAAAATAAATTTTATGTACCGGGTGTCCATTTGTAGTTTCATTTGAGGGCAGCTGATACGAAATAAAGAAAAAGGAGGGGAAAGGGTAATGACGGAGCGTGAGACAACACGATGACATACATAGTTTACACACGCGATGCGACACAAATCGATTTCTGTGTGTCGCGCGTATCGCCGCTGTAAAAGACATTTACGAGCTGTACCAAGTATCGGAATAAACGGTATCGAGTTATATATAGAACACGGACAATAAAAAGGTATTGGAGGGGCGAACAGAAACTCCACGGTAATTATTTATTAAACAGCTTCATTTTCTGTCCTCGCGCACGAAAAGATCGACAGTGGAACTATCTTTGGATATTGCAATTGTATCCAACCCATACCGTCGAAAAATCATAACGTGCATGAAGATTTTTCGAAAAATTAATTTGACCGTAATTTTTTCGACATTTCGTTCGGTCACAAATTTTTCCACAAATTAATTGCCCACAAACTTCTTGAAAAATTAACTTGACGAAAAATTTCTTGAAAAATTAATTTGACCACAAATTTCATGATAAATTAACTTGACCACAAATTTCTTGAAAAATTAATTTGATCACACATTTCATGATGAATTAATTTAACCACAGATTTCTTGAAAAATTAATTTGACCACAAATTTATTGAAAAATTAATTTGACCACAAATTTATTGAAAAATTAATTTGACCACAAATTCATTGAAAAATTAATTTGACCACACATTTCATGATGAATTAATTTAACCACAGATTTCTTGAAAAATTAATTTGACGAAAATTTTCTTGAAAAATTAATTTGACCACAATTTTCTTGAAAAATTAATTTGACCACAAATTTCTTGAAAAATTAATTTGACGAAAAAAAGTATAAAAAATAAATTTTTCACAAATTTAGTGAAAAATTGATTGACCACAAATTTATCAAAAAATTATTTGACCACAAATCAATCGAAAAATTAATTTGACAATAAATTTCTTGATTAATTAATTTGACAATAAATTTCTTGATTAATTAATTAGACCATAAATATTTCAACAAAACAGTTTCACCACAAATTTTCCGTCCTTGGAAAGAACATGTACAAGGCGTACCAAGTATCAAATAAAACGATATCGAGTCACATATAGATCTCGAACAATAACAAAGAATCGGAGGGGCGGAGATTGACTCCAAGGTCATTATTTATTGAAAAGTATTTTCTGTCCTCGGGACAGTGTTCGACTATCTTTGGATATTGCAATCATATCCGATGTAATTAATTCGAAGAACAAAGAATTCTACGTGAAACAATGTGACGTCATAATTACACTACTAAATACATGAATTTATAAAAATCGCACGAATTGTATATTTTTGTGGACACTTCGCACGACTTGGAATTACTTGGGAAGAGTCAAAGAGCCGTTTGAACTCATATAGTGCACAAGAGTAATAGTAAGTCGACCAGTGAATGGACAGTTGAACGAACGATAAAAACCCAGTGAATAGGCGCTTTCTATGCACGTGCCATTATGGACAGGGTCCATTAACTAGGCCTCGTCCATACACTGGCTTGTTTACCTTCCCTTGTTTCTTCTTTTACGATCTGTAATAAACACGAGTCTGAAAAGTTGATGTTTATATGGGGCAATCGACACCAATTCAACCTGGGACTGACCCTTGACCTCTAGGATTTAGTGGGTCATTTTTTATGGGGTTATTTGAATTCTAAAAGTAAAGCCGATTTTTTTTTTAGTTGAATAGATTTTTTTAAATTACTATTTGAAGAACAGTGTTAGTCGTAATATAAGAATTAAAAATAATTCTTGAGAATCCTTTGCCACATTCAAAATTTTTAAAGAACAAACCTCAAGTTCTTTACGCATATCCGATAAAAAATTGATATAGATAAAAAATCATAAAAATAAGATTTAATAAGTCCGTAACTTATAACCGTTCGCAATATATAAAATTTCACCCGGAAAATTTTTCAGAAAATTCAATGTTCTAATAAATTGCTATCGACTTTTTTGTCCTAACATCACTAGTTCACTTAATAAAAGTTAAAAATACAAAAACCACGACTTTGTTGGTCTGTAACTTTGTAAATATCAACCATACGAAAAACTCGCTAACGACTTTTTTGTAGTGCGTCAGACGGACCATAAAATTTTCCTTTAACTTTTTGTCCTAACTTCAATGGTTTAGCTAAAAAATGTAATAAAAAAAAACGGAAAATTTACAACTTCGAAAATTTCGAGGCTCTGTAAAATATCAAATATTGAAGATAGAAATTCGTCTCAGCAAGATTTTTTGTTCAAAATTTAATGATTCATGAGACGTAGTCATTGATTTTATGAAAAAAAAATTCTCCTTAGGTTGCAGGGAGTAAGAATGGAATAAATCACTTTTCTGTGTTATTAAAACGGAAAAACTTTAAACCCGATGATGGACCTCTAAGAATTAAAATTATGAGCTCAGCTTTTGACAGAATATTTACTAAGAATTTTCTACGATATTTTGGGCGCAGAGTGAAGAAAAAAAAATATCGCTTTTCTTGGCACATCCTAGAGTATACAAAAAAATATTATTCCCACTTATCTCACACCATTTTTTACCACTTTGGACGACTTAAAACCGCTTCGGATGAGTAAAAATGTCGTTTGGGTTCATATAACGCTCGCAAGTCTCTCGTTTTGTCATTTCAACTCTACTTTTGGACAGGATGGTACAATCTTTCCGTTACTTTTCCATAACGATTTGCCGAGGGCTTCAATATCTGTGAGAGCTTTCGTACTGACCTGGAAATGTCCCTTGTGGTTATGTACGGTCTCGCCGTTTGGTAGAAACCGAGCTTTATACTGAATCGCTCGAATAATTAGAGCGGACACGGAATCGTCGACGTTTTTGCTTCACAGTCATTAAATGGTACATTAATGCGAGGCCACAAAGTTTACAGCCGGAAATATGAATAATTGTCTCCATAAGAAAATTTCACATTTCTTATAATGGCAGTCGAGATGCAAGGTTAAGGAAGCTAAAAAGAGAAAATGGAAGCTAACTTACAGTTTCTTTGTTAGCGTGTCAATTTGATTCGTATTAAAATTCCGATGAGCTCAGATATGTCGTAATTTTTTTAAACATTCTATTATATTGATGAGAAATCCTCTCACGCTGAACCTCCTTGATTATTTTCATTTTTCATTGTAAAAAGATCGTTTCTTGCAAATAATATTTTGTTGTTCAAAGTTGTCACAAATCTTTAGGAAAACGAAAAAAAAAATTTACGAGGTTATTTAGCCCCTTTGTTAGAATTTAGAGAATAGAAAAATTAAAGGGCGGCGAGAATTAGCTATTGGGAATAATTGTATTGAAAATCTGAAAAAATGTACCTACATGCCTTAACATATTTTGGTTTTTCTCCTCATGGTTCTCAAGATTTTTCGATAAAAAAAATAATTTTTCAAATAAAAAAAGGTTAAAAACTTTAAGAAGAAAAATCTTTTTACAAGTTAGAAAATTTTTATATTGAACAAAGTATTTTTCAGAATTTTTCCAGATCTTTTAATGATGGTGCTTGATATCCCACTTCTGCAGGGGTGTAATAAAAATTTCTCCTTTAACTTTTTGTCCTAACTTCAATAGTTTAGCTAAAAAATACAAAAAACAGAAAATTTGAAAAAATTCAAAAATTTTATGTTTTTGTAAAAAATCATATATTGAAGATAGAAATTCGACTCACCAAGATTTTTTTTTCGTCATTTAATGATTCATAATGTGTAGTCATTGATTTTATTTTAAAAAATTTCTTCTTAGGTTGCCCGGAGAAAGAATGGAAAAAAAAATCACTTTCCTGTATTATTTAAATGGGAAAACTTGAAAGGCGACGATGGACCTCTAAGAATTAAAATTATGAGCTCCGCTTTTGACAGGATCATTATTAAGACGTATTCTGCGATATTTTGGGCGGAGAGCAAAGAAAAAAAATATCCCTTTTTTTTGGCACACCCTAATATATTTATATGTGAGTGTCCTGTACTTCAAAGCAATTCCATCGCTTCTTTCCGCTACTTTTCAACGCCCCCACCTTCGCAACTCGTCTTCGTCGCAAGGGACGAGTCGTTGGGTGTTACGTGTAAAGTGAGAGACTGCTGTAAAGCCTCCCCAGCCCCCTTCTGTGTTCGGTGCTCGGTCTGGTGGATGGTGGAGGCCCCCGGGCACCGGCAAAAGGTTTCTCGCTGTGCCCTCACGCGGAAAGCCGATTTTTATGTTAATCGTTGAAGATAAGCTGTACAAAAATACTTTATGCAACAATTCAAATGACTTGTAAAAATGTCTAAAGATTACTCGAATTACATCGTAATTGAAAAATCTAAATGATCTTCCTCATCTATTGTCTGGCGTAACTGCCGATTTTTACGTTAATCGTTAAACATAAGCTGTACAAAAATACTTTATGCAACAATTTAAATGACTTGTAAAAATGTTCAAAGATTTACACTCGAATTACATCGTAATTGAAAAATCTAAATGATCTTCCTCATCTCTTGTCTGGCGTAACTGCCGATTTTTACGTCAATCGTTAAAGATAAGCTGTACAAAAATACTTTATGCAACAATTTAAATGTCTTGTAAAAATGTCTAAAGATTTACACTCGAAATAGATCGTAATGATTAATGATTCATAATGTGTAGTCATTGATTTTATTTTTTTAAAATTTCTTCTTAGGTTGCAGGGAGAAAGAATGGAAAAAAAATCACTTTTCTGTGTTATTTAAATGGGAAAACTTGAAAGGCGACGATGGACCTCTAAGAATTAAAATTATGAGCTCCGCTTTTGACAGGATCATTATTAAGACGTATTCTGCGATATTTTGGGCAGAGAGCAAAGAAAAAAAATATCCCTTTTTTTTGGCATACCCTAATATATTTATATGTGAGTGTCCTGTACTTCAAAGCAATTCCATCGTTTCTTTCCGCTACTTTTCAACGCCCCCACCTTCGCAACTCGTCTTCGTCGCAAGGGACGAGTCGTTGGGTGTTACGTGTAAAGTGAGAGACTGCTGCAAAGCCTCCCCAGCCCCCTTCTGTGTTCGGTGTTCGGTCCGGTGGATGGTGGAGGCCCCCGGGCACCGGCAAAAGGTTTCTCGCTGTGCCCTCACGCGGAAAGCCGATTTTTATGTTAATCGCTAAAGATAAGCTGTACAAAAATACTTTATGCAACAATTTAAATGACTTGTAAAAATGTTCAAAGATTTACACTCGAATTACATCGTAATTGAAAAATCTAAATGATCTTCCTCATCTATTGTCTGGCGTAACTGCCGATTTTTACGTTAATCGTTAAAGATAAGCTGTACAAAAATACTTTATGCAACAATTTAAATGTCTTGTAAAAATGTCTAAAGATTTACACTCGAAATAGATCGTAATGGAAAAAGCTAATTGATCTTTCTCTACCTTCCTCATCTATTGTCTGGCCTAACTGCCGATTTTTACGTCAATCGTTAAAGATAAGCTGTACAAAAGTACTTTATGCAACAATTCAAATGTCTTGTAAAAATGTGTAAAGATTTACACTCGAAATAGATCGTAATGATTAATGATTCATAATGTGTAGTCATTGATTTTATTTTTTTTTAATTTCTTCTTAGGTTGCAGGGAGAAAGAATGGAAAAAAAAATTACTTTCCTGTGTTATTTAAATGGGAAAACTTGAAAGGTGACGATGGACCTCTAAGAATTAAAATTATGAGCTCCGCTTTTGACAGGATCATTACCAAGACGTATTCTGCAATATTTTGGGCGGAGAGCAAAGAAAAAAAATATCCCTTTTTTTTGGCACACCCTAATATATTTATATGTGAGTGTCCTGTACTTCAAAGCAATTCCATCGCTTCTTTCCGCTACTTTTCAACGCCCCCACCTTCGCAACTCGTCTTCGTCGCAAGGGACGAGTCGTTGGGTGTTACGTGTAAAGTGAGAGACTGCTGCAAAGCCTCCCCAGCCCCCTTCTGTGTTCGGTGCTCGGTCCGGTGGATGGTGGAGGCCCCCGGGCACCGGCAAAAGGTTTCTCGCTGTGCCCTCACGCGGAAAGCCGGTTAGTCGGTCCCGATCCGTCGTACTGTGCGCTCTGCCGGAGCTCGAATCACCTTTTGTCGTTTTGAGTGCGTACATCGCGCCCGTTTGTTATTCGTATAAAAGCTCGCGTCGGCGCAAATCGATTCCTCAAGCTTTGCGCAAGCGTCGAAGCTTCATTTGTACTTTTAAAAAAATAACACTGAATTTTCCAATAGCAAAAATAGAAAATTTATTAGCTATGGATTTTTGAGTGATGAATAAAATTTAGTGAGAGTGAAAAAAAATTTTGTTTATGATAACAAATTGTTTGAGTGCCAATCAGTGCAGGATTTTGAACTAAAAAGCGTATAAAGGAATTGTGACATTTATCGAAGGTACGAATTAATTTTTATTTTTGTCTTTCGATTTTTGGAGAAGATAATGAGAAAATAGTGCATGAGCGGCAATGAAACCGCGTGGAATATAAAATTTTCGATTGAAATTATTAAAACATATATCTGGCGATTTAATTTAATGTTGTCAGTTCTTGAGAATAAAAAAAAAATTAATCTGTTGATTAAAATTAATATTGTCAGCACTTGAGAATATTGAAATATAAATGTGGTGACTGAAATTATTATTGTCAGATCTTGAGAATATTTTAATATTAATCTGTCAATCGAAATAAATATTTTGAGTGCTTGATAAAATTCGGAAATTACAAATAGACTTTATGTTTCAGGCTGACTGCCGCTCATGCACGAATTACTCTGAACGAAATAATATTTTGAAAAAAATGTCGAAATACCGCAATTATGATTTGAACGAATTAAAAAATGAATTGCGCAATGCTTACGTGAAAAAATCCCTTGAGGCTCAGATAAGAGAAAAGGAAGTTGAGAGGGAGATAGAAAAAATTCGCGAAGATTATTCCGTCAAGTTGTCAACCCTGAAGAACTTGGAGATTAAGGATCAGGCGAAAAAACGCGAGATCGAATTGGATCAAAGACGTGAGATTTACAAAAAAGAACTGGAGGATCAGATGGAGGAGAAAGTACGAGTGAAGAAGGTTCAGGATGAAGAAGCGAAGGCAGAGAGAAGATTACTTGAAGAATCCGACAGAATAGTTGATGAAGAGGAAATCGCCGAAAAGATCAGGATGAAGAGACAATTGGCCGAACGTTTGCAGAGGGAAAAAATAATTTTTCAAGAAATCAAGGCAATCAGAAAGAGAATTGAATCCAAAGCCGAAGAAGAAGAGATGATGAAGAACCGAAAATATCAGGAAGAAATTGAGAAAAGAAGCGAAGAGCTTAAAGCTCTTCAGCAGGAACAAAAAAAACGCAGAGAAGAGTTGATCAACAAAGTTGCAAAAATGCTTGTTAATTTCCAATCGAAAAAAATGGAAGAACAGGCGAAAATTGCTGAATTGGTTGCTGAAGAAATTGCATGGGAACTTGTGATTCAGGAACGCGAGGACGAATTACGCAAGAAGAGGATGAGGGACAAATTGGCTAAGGATTTGAAGGAACAAATTCTTCTCAAGGAGGAATCTGCTCGACTTTCCATTGAAAGTGACAGAGCTTTTGCTGATAATGTTATGAGGCGCATAATGGAGGATGAAAAAATTGAAAAATTAACCAATGAAGCTAAGATGAGAAGCAGAATGCTTTACAAAGAAGATCTGATTCAACTGATGAAAGAGAGGCAGAGAATTAGACAATTGGAACAGGAGAAAATCAAAATCGAATTTGAAAGAGAAAAGGAGATGGAAGAAATTAGAAGAAAGGAGATTTGCGAAGCTAGAAGAGAACTGCTCATAGAACATGCAAAAAATGTTGCTCCTTATGTTAAAAACAGTCTCTTGACTGAGAATGAAAAAATGATTGTGGCTGAAGTGTTGAAAAAGTGACATTTCTTCGAAAGTTATTATTTATCCCCCATAGAAATAGCTTTGTTATCAAAAAATTTCGATTTTTCGTATTACCATGTCAGTAGACTTGAAATGGTGAGAAACGTCACAAAAAGTTATCTAGAAAGACGGTCGAAATGTTTGTTTTTGGGTGTGATGAAAGATCCAAACTTGATATCATTATTACTCGAAAACTATTCGACCGGATGGGCTCGAATTTTGAGGTCGTGAACAACAAAAGTCAATGTTTACTTGGTATAAATTTTATAAAAATCGTATGACACATTTTGATTTTATGAGATTTTTACGATTTTTTGCAATATCTGTCAATGCTCGAAATTGGACAAGTTTTTAGCTATCGAATTGAAACTTTGCATGAAAATCGAATAACATGACGCGAGCTCTTGTATTGAATTTGGGTTAAATCGGTCAAGAGGTTCGGGTTTTATGGAAACTAGACATTTTTTCAATTTTACGTTATTGCACGGATTTTTGCAAAATTTGATCTAGCCATTATAAAATTTCTACGTAAAAACAATATCGTTCAATGATCATACGTGTCTAGTTTAGTAAAAATCGGTAACGCCGTTCATTTATTGTAGAGGTTAAATTTTTTTTTCTGTTTATATGGAGCTTAGAAATTTTTAAAAAATTGACATTACTTCGACTTATGAAAAATGCGAAATTTCCCAAGTAAAAAACAACAATATTCAGTGACGCTAGAAATCAAATCGAGGGAAGATCGGTAAACTGGTTCGATCTTATATAAATATAATTAATTTTTATTATCATAAATTTCGATCCATTTTTTAATTTGCTTATTTAGAAAATCAAAGGTAAAACCTTAAAAATCGTTTCCTAAATATTTTTCACTGCTTATAAAATTTCCTCTATAGCAAAGCCAAAACCGATTAACGATTTTTTTATAAGTTGAAAATAACCAGAAAGCGTTATGCAAGGGCTTATACCGAATAATTAGTATGGAATTATTGTGCAGTACTTTGTCCGTCTTGTCATGGCTTATAAACGATGCAGAGGCGTAATAGAGAGAGAGAGAGAAAAGGAGAGTGAGAGAGACGGGACGAAAATAAGCGGAGGTGCAACGAACAGGAAGGGCTTTGGCCTGGAGTTGAAATGAAGTGAGGCTAGTCCCGTCCGCTACGCCCACAACACCTGCCGACAGGTGTTATTTGACTGTTGGACAACCTGAGGATCTAAACCTACCGACTCGGAACTTCCTCTTCCTTCCTCATTTATTGTCTAGCATAACTGCCGATTTTTACGTGAATCGTTAAAGATAAGCTGTACAAAAATACTTTATGCAACAATTTAAATGACTCATAAAAATGTCTAAAGATTTACACTCGAATTACATCGTAATTGAAAAATCGAAATGATCTTCCTCATCTCTTGTCTGGCGTAACTGCCGATTTTTACGTTAATCGTTAAGGATAAGCTGTACGAAAATACTTTATGCAAAAATTTAAATGACTTGTAAAAATGTCCAAAGATTTACACTCGAATTACATCGTAATTAAAAAATCTAAATGATCTTCCTCATCTCTTGTCTGGCGTAACTGCCGATTTTTACGTTAATCGTTAAAGATAAGCTGTACAAAAATACTTTATGCAACAATTTAAATGACTTGGAAAAATGTCTAAAGATTTACACTCGAATTACATCGTAGATGAAAAATCTTAATGATCTTCCTCATCTATTGTCTGGCGTAACTGCCGATTTTTACGTTAATCGTTAAAGATAAGCTGTACAAAAATACTTTATGCAACAATTTAAATGTCTTGTAAAAATGCCTAAAGATTTACACTCGAAATAGATCGTAATTGAAAAATCTAATTGATCTTTCTCTACCTTCCTCATCTATTGTCTGGCCTAACTGCCGATTTTTATGTCGATCGTTAAAGATAAGCTGTACAAAAATACTTTATGCAACAATTCAAATGTCTTGTAAAAATGCCTATAGATTTACACTCGAATTAGATCGTAATTGAAAAATCTAGTTGATCTTCCTCTACCTTCCTCATTTTTTAAAGAGGAACGTAGAGGAACGAGACATTTTTTTTTAAATTTCGAAATCTAAAAATTATTCGAAACATTTTTCTAAAATTAACAAAAAGTTTATTTATACAATTATGGACAACAATTATTTTTTTTATGTACATAAATTTCAGTTTCATTTTTCACCATGTGTAAATCCTCAACTGCGCCTTTCTAACGTTTTGCACGTCACAGTTACAAAAGAATAGATTGCGTGCGTTAGGACGGTGACCATCACCCACAATTACGCGGCAAGAGAAGAATAAAAAAACGACAAACCCTCGTGGGAAATTCACGGTAAATTTTCACTCTCCCATTCGCATATAAAACTTTCCGCCAGTGACACAAAATCAGCGGGTAGAAGCACTAACAGTACGCAGTAATCGTAACTGTCCAAGAGACATAATTTCCAACTTTTCTCCGTTGTCTGACAAGTTCCTATACTATATGTACTAAGAACTTGACATGCTCTGATTATTCTGTCAACGTTTGTAAAAAAAAAAAAAATAATTACAGTAATGAACTATGTACCCACAGAAGAATACCTGGGACTGAGAAAAGTGAATCACACACTATAACAATAATTATAATACACAGGTATTACAACAGTAAAAAAAATCCTTGAAAGTTATTAATTATATAGTAGTAGTAATCTTCACCACTTTCTCGAGTCATCATGACATCCCTCAATTAGTGTCATTAATCGAGGATGTCGCCACGATTTATTTTTCTCTCTTCGATTATCGTTATAAATTTGAATATTGCCAAAAAAGCGAATGAACTTATTTTACTACGAAAAAAACTAACTTCTATGTTTCAAAAACCTCCTTGTCGTCATAAGAGGCAATGATATACTGCTGGACATTTCATCGCCCAATGCTAAACGGCTTTCCTTGCAGCTAACCTCACTTTTATGTTATCCGATTCATCCGAACAAACGGCTTCGAGCTTAGAGAAGCTAGGAGCTCAGCCTATACCTGCCATGTTTCTGCAAATTCATTCGAAATTTGAGCTTTATCTGCCGACTAGTTTAGGAGAAAATAAGTTTCAAAATTTTGAGGTGTGATAGGAAAAGTACCACTGGCTCCCCCGCCACACCTCAACATTTTGAAACCTGTTTTTTTCGAAACTACTCGGCACATTGAGTTCAAATTTTGAGAGAATGTGCAAAAACATGGCAAAAAGAGGCTGAGCTTATGGCTTCTCTAAACTTAAACTCGTTTGTTCGGGCGAATCGGAAAAGTGAGGTACGGTGCGAGTGACACAGCCTTAAAGGCGTTTAACATTGAGCGATGAAATTCCAGGAGGTGTATCACTGCCTCTTAAGTCCATTTGTAAATGTCATGAAGTCTTATGAACATTAAATAATAGTTAATTGAATTAGATCGTAATTAAAAATGTATGAAATATATGATATTTTACTGATATCGTTCAAATTACAATTAAAATTTAACTTACATCGTTAACTACTTTTTGAAAAACATTTAAAAAAAAAATTAATTTGTAAGACAATTGAAAAAAAAAATGAATCTGCTTGAGCTTTGAATATCTCTAATTTTAAGTCACATGGATTTCTTGATGATTCATTTTTGCGAGCCTAAATTATTATTTAAATTTTCAGAATTTGTTGAAAACCTGCGAATACGATGCTCTGCATGCTCTGATTATTCTGTTAACGTTTTTAAACAAAATTATTACAGTAATGAACTGTCTACCCATAGCGATATACTCGGGACTGAGAAAAGTGAATTACACTGTATAACAATAATTATAATACACAGGTATTATAACAGTGAAAAAAAATCCTTGAAAGTTATTAATTGTGGTAGTAGTAATTTTCACGACTTTCTCGAGTCGTCACGCGACGTCTCAATTATTGTCATTAATCGAGGGTGTCGCTAGGATTTATTTTTCTCTGTTCCCTTTTAACCCTCGTTCTTACTGTCGTGATATTCGTATTGCCAGTCGTACGACGTGTTGCCTCGCTAAATGAGATCATTAGTGAGGTACATGAGTGATCCTATAAGATCCAGCGATTTCTTGTATCAATTAATAAAGTCTTTCAACAAAATATCTACTGTGCAACAATCTTTATATTTCAGCACAGTTCACAATAAATATAAAAATTTATATTCACAGAAAAGTTGATAAAAGCTATAAATAAATATTGATCAGTAATTATTGACCAAGTTAGTTTCACGGACGTTTTCAATTGAGGGTTTAAGTACGTTTATCGTTAAATAAAGTTTATAATTAGTCGAGAAAAATGAAATTTCCTTGATGCAATTACAATTACAATTTTTCTTGAATTTCATGAATGACATTTAACTCTGAAAGAATAATTAAAAATTCGTTGGAGGGAAATTGCAGTCCAATATATGGTTATAATTGGCATTATAGTCCAGTATATGAATTTTATGACCGTGAAAAACTGTGTAAATTCAGATAAGTAATCTCACTGAAAAAAATAATATGTTGAATTTTTTCAGTTGACTCAACCCCGTTAATTTAATAATTGCAGTAACTTATTGTCGATCAAAGGGAGAGAGTAAGATGTATTATTAAAAGAGTTAAATAATACATTTCGCTTGTTAAAAGAACATGTTGAATTTCACATTTTTAATGTAACGTGAATTTGATAAATATTTGAAAAAAGTTCCGAATACATAGGATCAAAAAATAGAAAAGTATTTTGTATTTTATTAAGTACTTTAAATACCTGAAAAGTATTTTAGTATGTAAAATACGTATTTTGAATACTTAAAGTACATAATCTATTTTAAATATTGCTCAGCTTTGGTAAACAGTTTCGTCATAATGTGTAATGTGTTGTTCTTACAAATCTTCGTCTATAAGGAATCCAAAATCGATAAATAAAGATAGCTTTGTAAAAAATTCAAAAAATAATGAGGAACTAAAATAAAGCTGCAAAGTTCAACTTTGCAGTATTATTTATTATTTTTCAAAGTTATGCGACATGAATTATCTCAAGTAATTTTTAACAATTTCCAAGAACATTCCGGCTTTAAAAATCAGGAAAATTGTCTGAGCACCATGAAATGCATAATTTGCAAACTTTTGCCTCGAAGTTGCAGTCGGCAATCGAAAAGTAGAAAACCCTTAGTAATTCTCTTGTTGCATCTAACAAAAAGGTTATTAAATTCATTGAAGCGTACAGCAAAAAAAAAAAAATAATAACAAGAGTCAAAGAAGAAGTTGGCAAGAGAAAAATAATAAATTATAGCCAGGATGTTGCGTGCCTCGTCTATTGCGTCGACAGAAATAATACCTCGAAGTTGAAATGCAACAAAGAAGTTACAGACTCTGTCTACCTCGCTCGCGTATAATTCATAGCGATGAGATTTTGCCGCTCTCAGTTTAATGGGTCGTTACACACCTGCGGGCGGAAGACGGACGAATAGGGGCATAAGTCTCGCGCACGATATCGCGCCAGCTTAATGAATTACGTTGTTAATAAACTATACGATAAAAAGCGCGAAACATTTTTTTTTCGCAGGGGAAAAATAGCCCGGGCACTTTTGGTAACGCTTCTGATATTGTGTCCAGTCATAACAAGGCGAAATAAAAAAAAAACCTCAATTTTTTTAAATCAAGTAATTACTTACTTTTTTAATAACGAAATAAAACATGATTCTCAAGTCGATTAATAAAGCTTAATCATAATTTTAATTAAAAATGATTTAAAATACAAACAAAATCCATGTAACAAAGAAACAAAAAATATATATATTCGTGTTTGTAAGATGTACAGCATATTAAACAGAGGCTCAAATCTTGATCTTGATACAACTCAAACAATTTTTGATTTACTTTGCTAAAGTGAAAGCGGAAAAATTATATAATTAACTTTGACCTTATCCCAAACTTTGATAGAATCGTAACGTCTCCAAAAAAATCTACATTTTTGTATGTTTTTAAGCAACTAATTTTTATTATGATATTTGTTATATTTCATAAGACAAGTTGATTCAAATCAGATATAAACATTTACCAAGTTAACCAGGACCTTAACTGTGAAAATAAATTTTCCGAAATATATAAGATATATTAACTGCAAGAAAATCAATTCGATATATCATGAAATATATCCGACGATATACCGCGAAAAATATCCAAGAAATATATTTCCATACATACTTTATAGCTCATGAAACATACGGCATGAAATAACGGACTCCTGAGTATCTCATATACAAGTCCTCAAGTCAAATGCTAATGCATTTACTAACTTATCTGTATATTTATTTTCAATTTTTTGCATCTCTTGATCACACACTAAATGCCATTTGAGACCCGAACGGCAAGATTTCGCGACGCGAAAATTCAACGATCCCTGTTTCCCCTCCCCTGCAATCCATTCGTCGCCTCCCCTCCATTAACTGCTCAATAATTCACTCTTTCTCGCGTCATTAAGTCACATAGTATATATGCTTGTCGCTTCCGAACTCTCGTACATCGCAAAGAATACAGTATCTCCGCGAGTGTAAGGGGGGACCTATGCTAATTTTTCGAAATAATATTAAGCAGCTGCAGCCTGACTCTCGATACTCTTGCTCTTGTCGCTTTCACATAGAAGTCCGTGACATTTTTCCTTACCGGATTTCCATGTCAAGTTACTTGAAATAGTCTTAAATACGAAGAAAAGCGGTTTAGAAAAAAAAAGTATGAGTGTAAGTATTAGTGTACGTATGAGTGTACATATTAGTGTAAGTATAAGCGTGAGTGCGAGTATGAGTATGAGTATGAGTGTGAGTGTGAGTGTGAGTGTGAGTGTAAGTGTGAGTGTGAGTGTGAGTGTGAGTGTGAGTGTGAGTGCGAGTGTGAGTATGAGTGTAAGTGTGAGTACGAGTATGAGTTTGAGTTTGTGTGTGAGTATGAGTGTCAGTTTGGAGTTGAGTGTGATTGTGAGTAAGAGTAAGGGTATTAGTATGTGTATAAAGTATGAGTATGAGTATGAATGCAAGTGTGAAACTGTGTTTGCGTGGCTTTAAAATTTCAATCACCTCACTTAATTAAAAAACCTTTTAACCCATCGAGGTGAAATTTGGTACACGACTTAAGTAGCAGCCTGTTTTTATTGCTTTAATATTTGACAAAATGTTTGCAGGAATTTATGGCTTATAAATTTTTCATTCTTATTTTAAAAAAACGCATGAATTCTCTAATTTTTGAGGAGCATTAGAGATTCTGCGAAACATTTCTTTTTAGGTAAATTCGCAAAACGTTAAAAATGATTAGCAAGGTATTACTTTACATTTTTTTTTTGGCCCGTGATGTTAGGGAAATTAACAATTAATAGATTATCTATATATTTCAGGCAGAAAACGGGCTGAATTAATTTGTATTAGTGACAAAAATATATGTATTGAGCTTTCCGATTCAAATACAACGAACGACAAACGACAACAAACGTACAAATACAAATGTAGAACGTTTTTCACTTTTCTCCCTCATAAATATGAAACACCGATTCATGTTTATATGCAGTGCCTGTATATTTATTTTCAATTAAGCGCCATTGCGTGCAATCAATCTCAACAGATTTTCTGGATGATTTGTTTGTCGATAAAAAAATAAAACGTCGCTTTTTCTGGAATTTTTTGTCCTTGTTTTCTTTACAATCACCGACTGAGATAATTTCAATCAATATCCTGGATGAAAAATGACGTGGGGACATTTGAATCATTTTATATCGGACATTTGGATGAAAAAATATTTATATCTACAATCAATGTACCGGCCAAAGTAATCTTAAGCTTTTAATCAAAATTAGCACTATTTGAATAAATAAGAACAGTATTCACAATCAATTCAAATGGACAAAAATTAAGATCGAGCCTCGAGAAAAAACCGTCGTTTATTCACTAGTAATTTTTTATTTGCATTCATTTTACATAAAAATGCACTAACGATTGAAGCTGAATCGTGAACAGTATGAGATATAAAAAATAAAAAGTAATTCGAAGGCTCAAAATATTTTTATGTATTTATTGATTTATTTAGTTTTAAGTCACACATCGTAGTAAAGTCGTCATTCCCTTAAGGTATCATCTTACCCGTGATTTTTCCCCTAACGCTTCATAAATCCGGGAATAATTAATACCCGTGGTAATTGTAAAGCATCGAGTATGAGATCTTATCGAAAATCCTTGATTTACGAAGTAATAAATTATAATAACACGGCAGTTAATGTGGCGGTGGAAATAAGAAGATAGAAAAAGAGGAAAGGCCTCGTGAGAGTCACGAGTGTTTTTCTTTTTTCCTAATCTGAGGCAAAAGTCACGGTGGGAAGTTGTATGAAATAGAAAGACGAAGAGAACGGACGAAAAGGAGGAGAAGGCGTCGAGAAAAAAAGAGTAGGAGACAGACTCTCGCGCCTAGACAAGCCGAGAGTCTCGTCTCTCCTCCCGAGAGAGACTATGTACCACCACGCAATTCCCCGGCAATTATTCATGCAAGCATGAATAATGGAATGCTCGCGAGTAGCGCGCCACAGTCCGATGGAATTGCAGATACCACGCGCGGAGGCAGCTCTCGTACTCTTTAAACTCAACCCCCTTACGCGTTTTAAGCGCGTGATATTCCTCGCTTGTTGTAGCGTACACAAGTTTCTTCCTTCCTTCCTCCTTTTTTAATTCTCATTTATGCGTACAAGCAGTAGCACCACTCGCTGAGCCCGCATTTGATAATCCGAAAAAACTCCCTCACAAGAACCACAATGAACCCTTTTTCACTTTCAAGGGTCGTTCACGTATCAGTCAAGTATACAACTTTTTCTTTTGAAAATGGTAAATATTAAGAAATGTTTAGAAATGTTTAGAAATATTTAGAAATATTTAGAAATATTTAGAAATATTTAGAAATATTTAGAAATATTTAGAAATATTTAGAAATATTTAGAAATATTTAGAAATATTTAGAAATATTTAGAAATACTTAGAAATATTTAGAAATATTTAGAAATATTTAGAAATATTACATAAAAAAATGTTGTCTTTAAGTTCCAGAAGGTTCATGCGCAAGGACTACCTTAACCTAATCGTTGTGGTCCAATCACAAAAAAAAATATTTTTCGGGTTTATTTCGAAGCGAGGGAATTATTTTTCATTTTACCTTCGGTAAGAGGGAGAGTTGTTGTTGCAATAAAAATAATACTTTGTTGACTGGCTCGTCTCCCTTAAGCGCATGATATTCCTCGCTTGCTGTATCATACACAAGTTCCTTCTTCTCTTCCTTTTTTTTCATTCTCGTTCCTGTGAACATGTAGTAGCACTTGGGCCGTGCTTGACAGTCAGAAAACCCCCTCAACAAATGTCAGTGACAACCCTTTCCGAGTTCCGAAGGGTCATACGTCGTGCAGCCTTCACTATATTAGGGATGGAACCGGTTCTATCCCTTCATATGCTGATACTTCTCATCGCGACTTTCAGTGGACAGTGGCGCAATTTATACGCTACCGAGATCATTCGGCAAACATTAAATTTCGATTTATCATAACGCCTTCACTACGTAAACGATAGGGTATACGCACCCTTAATTTATGTGCATACATATTAGGTGTACTTTACGTGATTGATGATACCAAAAAAAAAACTAGGGTTCATAAGCAACGAGCTTGTGATGTTCTTTTTAAATATTCTCTGTATAATGTATTCTACGCCGAAATCAAGACTGGTATAGATCGTTAAGTGTGAATTTTTTATTCTTGTTCGTTCCTAAATCATTGTTCTAGGATTGCTACATACTTTGGATCAGTTCTGGCATCTAAGCGGAAATTAATCATGGTAGAAATGACAATCAAAAGGGACAACTGATTGAATGTTAGTACATGCGATTATTTGTGAAGTTATTTTTTTTTTTAATTTTTTACATTCTTTCACCTTGAATAAACAAATAGACGATCAGACTTTTGGTGATACGAATCAGTTTTCGTATATCTTGCTTTTTAAATAAATGTAGCGGAAAGGGCTACGTGTTGGGGGAGAAAAATCAGAAGTTATCGTTGAATATTTCGATATATTGCGAGATTTCGATAACTATGATATTTCGATAAATTGCGATATTTCGATAACTATGATATTTCGATAAATTGCGAGATTTCGATAATTATGATATTTCGATAAATTACGATATTTCGATAAATTACGATATTTCGATAAATTACGATATTTCGATAAATTACGATATTTCGATAAATTACGATATTTCGATAAATTACGATATTTCGATAAATTACGATATTTCGATAAATTACGATATTTCGATAAATTACGATATTTCGATAAATTACGATATTTCGATAAATTACGATATTTCGATAAATTACGATATTTCGATAAATTACGATATTCCGATAAATTACGATATTTCGATAAATTACGATATTTCGATAAATTACGATATTTCGATAAATTACGATATTTCGATAAATTACGATATTTCGATAAATTACGATATTCCGATAAATTACGATATTTCGATAAATTACGATATTTCGATAAATTACGATATTTCGATAAATTACGATATTTCGATAAATTACGATATTTCGATATATTACGATATTTCGATAAATTACGATATTTCGATAAATTACGATATTTCAATAAATTACGATATTTCGATAAATTACGATATTTCGATAAATTACGATATTTTGACAAATACGATGTTTCGATATATTTCAATCAATTACGATATGCCGATTAATTACGATATTTTGTTTTTTTCATGATCCTAATTTCAAAAGCCTCACGAGAAAATCGTGCAGCATTTTTTTTTACCCCTTGCACTATAGAACTATCCAAAGCTGCTTTCAGTAATACATCAACTAACTGAATCTAAATCCGGATATCGGACATCGGCGCTGAATTCTCACTCCCTTTTTCGAACAGTGTATTCATCGAGAGACAAGAGTCACCGAACGAGGCACATCGTGATTCAAAATTCAATTACACGAGGTAGTGTTCAGAGTTCCGACGTCATTTTTGCTAATTGAATTTTGTCACCCGAATCCCATATTGAATGATCCCGACGAAAATGATATTCGTATCACGCAGTGTGCACTCCGTCAGAGAGCGTTATTCCACAATACTATTCATCAGCTCAATCCACTTGAATTATTCATCGCCGTTGTTCACTTGTACTCCATTAAACTCTTCTATACATATCCACATACCAATAATAATTAAGGTAGTAGTTTGGTAACTTGCACATTTTTTTACGTCATTATCAGGATTTTCTTTTTTAATGGGAAAGTAAACTACAATGGTTTTGTTTTTTTTAATATGTTATTATTGACATCTAAAGGATACAAAAATTATTTTGTCGCTCAATTTTAAAGCGTTTTGTTATTATTATTCCTGATCAAAGTAGACGTCTTAAAAAAAAGAAGACACGTCGTTTTATATAAAATCTATAAAATTGTCGGTCTCGTTGAAATTAGGATGATCACGTTTTGTAAAAAATAACAATATGGCGGAATTCGAAAAATAAAAGGAATTTTTCTCAGGCACAAATCTGGCCGTAAAATGGAAAGTTAGGGATGAAAAAATAAGATCCTTGTCCCGACGAGACGGACAATTCTATAGATTAATAATTAATACGATTTTTCAATTTCGGATCTCTTCAAGAGCCGAAATCATCTTGAAATAATATTGAAACGTTGTAAAATTTAGTTAACATTTTATTTTTGTATTCTATAAACATCAATAATAACACACGAAAAAAAACAAAAAAATTGAATTTTATATTCCCATGAAAAAAAATTCTCGATAAAGACGTAAAAAAATTGAATTTCATTAGCTGTACAAAAATCTGTACACATCTTAATTGGCGAAATATTGATTACCATTGTCACTAATTGCAGTAAATACTCTTGGAGTCGGCAAAAATAAAGACAGTAAAATGCAAATATGTTAATATTTGTGCGATAATATCCGTTTTTACAAATATTCCAATATTAAATAAGGAACAGGAAAAATGTATATTTTTATTCATCAACTAATTTGAGTTGCACCATAAATGAATTTATTAATCGACATATACTAATTACATAGTTACACAGAAAAAAAATTCACATGTGTTACTACTTCATAATTGTCACTCAATATTGACCGAGTATATTATTATTTCTCGAAATTGCAAAATGAGAGTGACAGGGAGGTAATATTGATAAATTTATTTATCGTTATTAATTATTGAATTCTGTTCCTGAGAAGTCTAATTGCTACCCTGTATAATTGATGGATTTTCCGTTACAAACAATAATACACATTGCAAATAATTACGTTTTCCACGGTGAAACGTACATGGAAAATACATTAATCAATTACGGGAATATAATACTGAGAAATATGATTTTATTACAGGTTACGTACACAAGCAATGTGCTTGTGACATAAGGCAAAATATTGGCTCTTTTATGAGTAAAAGTGTGTAATGAAATATGACGTCATCAGTAGGATAAGTAAAATATTTTGGGTTTATCTGGCAACTTAGAAAATTCGCTTATCGATAACAATTACTGAATTCTGTCTATAGAAAAGTTAATTACTACTTTAATTGATAAATTACTCGTTACAAAAAACGTAACTCGTTCGAAATAAAATTATGATTCTACGCATAATTGCCATTTAATAATTGCCTAGTCCATTGCATTTTCTCCTAATCCCGAAACGAGTGATGAAGCTCCAAAATTAATATACTCGCTTATCAATAATAATCATTGCATTCTGTGTTTGCAAAAGCTAATTGCTATCATAACAAATAAATCGATAAAAGTAATTTGTTTAAAATCTCGATAATCATAATTCATGATTGCCATTAGATATTTGACGAGACCATCGAAATTTCTCCTAATCCCGAAATACGATTGATAGAGCTCCAAAATTAGTAAATTAGCTTATCGATGATAATTATTGAATTTTGTTCTTGCAAAAGCTAATTGCTATCATACTTGAAAAATTACGCGTTACAAACGATATCAATCGCGAGCAATTAGCTTTACGGATATAAAGGCTGAATTGCGGCTGCATAAATCAATTATACAACTACAATACCAAGTTACCGTCAAAATCACCCACCGTGACAAACGATGTCAAAATTTCGCTGTGTTCAGCCAAAGCATAGACGTAGAACACGTTATTAAGGCGCAGCGGCCCACAGAGGGCGGGCATAAATTTGTTCAAACATATAGATATCATATCTGCGGCTCTTGTACACGTGGCTATGAACTCGGACAGCATCATTCATTCGGAAACGGATGTACAGTAACGCATAATGATGTTTCCCGTTCCCCTCTTATCTGCTTTCTCATTTTTGCTTCCTCGTAGAGAAAGCTTTTTTTTTCATGAAGATTTTTAATTTTTTTAATTTTTATGTCAGAACACTCGGAATTGTCCAAACGGATGTACAGTAACGCATAATGATGTTTCCCGTTCCCCTCTTATCTGCTCTTCCATTTTTGCTTCCTCATAGAGACATTTTTTTTTCATGAAGATTTTTAATTTTTTTAATTTTTATGTCAGAACACTCGGAATTGTCCAAACGGATGTACAGTAACGCATAATGATGTTTCCCGTTCCCCTCTTATCTGCTTTCTCATTTTTGCTTCCTCGTAGAGAAAGCTTTTTTTTTTCATGAAGATTTTTAATTTTTTAAATTTTTATCTCAGAACACTCGGAATTGTCCAAACGGATGTACAGTAACGAATAATGATGTTTCCCGTTCCCCTCTTATCTGCTTTCTCATTTTTGCTTCCTCGTAGAGAAAGCTTTTTTTTTTCATGAAGATTTTTAATTTTTTAAATTTTTATCTCAGAACACTCGGAATTGTCCAAACGGATGTACAGTAACGCATAATGATGTTTCCCGTTCCCCTCTTACCTGCTCTTCCATTTTTGCTTCCTCATAGAGAAAGCTTTTTTTTCATGAAGATTTTTTATTTTTTTTATTTTTATGTCAGAACACTCGGAGTTGTCCAAACGGATGTACAGTAACGCATAATGATGTTTCCCGTTCCCCTCTTATCTGCTTTCTCATTTTTGCTTCCTCGTAGAGAAAGCTTTTTTTTCATGAAGATTTTTTATTTTTTTTATTTTTATGTCAGAACACTCGGAATTGTCCAAACGGATGTACAGTAACGCATAATGATGTTTCCCGTTCCCCTCTTATCTGCTTTCTCATTTTTGCTTCCTCGTAGAGAAAGCTTTTTTTTTCATGAAGATTTTTAATTTTTTTAATTTTTATGTCAGAACACTCGGAGTTGTCCAAACGGATGTACAGTAACGCATAATGATGTTTCCCGTTTCCCTCTTATCTGCTTTCTCATTTTTGCTTCCTCGTAGAGAAAGCTTTTTTTTCATGAAGATTTTTTTATTTTTTTTTATTTTTATGTCAGAACACTCGGAGTTGTCCAAACGGATGTACAGTAACGCATAATGATGTTTCCCGTTCCCCTCTTATCTGCTTTCTCATTTTTGCTTCCTCGTAAAGAAAGCTTTTTTTTTCATGAAGATTTTTAATTTTTTTAATTTTTATGTCAGAACACTCGGAGTTGTCCAAACGGATGTACAGTAACGCATAATGATGTTTCCCGTTTCCCTCTTATCTGCTTTATCATTTTTGCTTCCTCGTAGAGAAAGCTTTTTTTTTCATGAAGATTTTTAATTTTTTTAATTTTTATGTCAGAACACTCGGAATTGTCCAAACGGATGTACAGTAACGCATAATGATGTTTCCCGTTCCCCTCTTATCTGCTCTTCCATTTTTGCTTCCTCATAGAGACATTTTTTTTTCATGAAGATTTTTAATTTTTTTAATTTTTATGTCAGAACACTCGGAATTGTCCAAACGGATGTACAGTAACGCATAATGATGTTTCCCGTTCCCCTCTTATCTGCTTTCTCATTTTTGCTTCCTCGTAGAGAAAGCTTTTTTTTTCATGAAGATTTTTAATTTTTTTAATTTTTATGTCAGAACACTCGGAATTGTCCAAACGGATGTACAGTAACGCATAATGATGTTTCCCGTTCCCCTCTTATCTGCTTTCTCATTTTTGCTTCCTCGTAGAGAAAGCTTTTTTTTTCATGAAGATTTTTAATTTTTTTTAATTTTTATGTCAGAACACTCGGAAATGTCCAAACGGATGTACAGTAACGCATAATGATGTTTCCCGTTCCCCTCTTATCTGCTCTTCCATTTTTGCTTCCTCATAGAGAAACTTTTTTTTCATGAAGATTTTTAATTTTTTTAATTTTTATGTCAGAACACTCGGAATTGTCCAAACGGATGTACAGTAACGCATAATGATCTTTCCCGTTCTCCTCTTATCTGCTTTCTCATTTTTGCTTCCTCGTAGAGAAAGCTTTTTTTTCATGAAGATTTTTTATTTTTTAAAATTTTTTTGTCAGAACACTCGGAGTTGTCCAAACGGATGTACAGTAACGCATAATGATGTTTCCCGTTCCCCTCTTATCTGCTCTTCCATTTTTGCTTCCTCATAGAGAAAGCTTTTTTTTTATGAAGATTTTTTATTTTTTTAAATTTTTATGTCAGAACACTCGGAATTGTCCAAACGGATGTACAGTAACGCATAATGATGTTTCCCGTTCCCCTCTTATCTGCTTTCTCATTTTTGCTTCCTCATAGAGAAACTTTTTTTTCATGAAGATTTTTAATTTTTTTAAATTTTTATGTCAGAACACTCGGAATTGTCCAAACGGATGTACAGTAACGCATAATAATGTTTCCCGTTCCCCTCTTATCTGCTTTCTCATTTTTGCTTCCTCGTAGAGAAAGCTTTTTTTTCATGAAGATTTTTAATTTTTTTAATTTTTATGTCAGAACACTCGGAATTGTCCAAACGGATGTACAGTAACGCATAATGATGTTTCCCGTTCCCCTCTTATCTGCTTTCTCATTTTTGCTTCCTCGTAGAGAAAGCTTTTTTTTTTCATGAAGATTTTTAATTTTTTAAATTTTTATGTCAGAACACTCGAAATTGTCCAAAACATCGAGAAAAAAGGTTTAGAAAAAGTGTCCGCATGTGGGCGACCCTTGTTTCCCGCACATTTTTTTTTCACCACAGCGCAGATCCACCACAAGCGTTTCTCCACAACGCCGTTCGTATGAACGCCGTTTCGTATGAAAACCTGCAAAAAATTTTTTTCACGAAAACAAAGCTTCCCTTACGGGGTAGGAAAAAGTGAATAGGGGGAATAGAGGGGATGGACGCCGGCTGCACTGACGAGCCCATGTGGAATTGTTCAAGTCGGGGGCAACGTTTTCGAGTGGTCCTGACCCAAAATACTGCAACCTATTGGCAGCTGGAAGGGCTGACCAACGATGAATCGTTGAAATTTTTCGAATAAAAATAGAAAAATTTGTTCCTTTATGCTAACGCGAGAGAGCCACTCGAGTTTCGAATGGTCAGGGGTTGCTGGCTGGTTCAAAGGTCACTAGAAAATGAATATATTATTCGCTCCACTCAGACCTATCTGTTACTCGACAATAGCGTCAGAATAAAATATTGAATTACGAGTCGAAATACGAAGCTTTGATATCTAGCATATGAAGCATTTTCTGTCGATTCAGCCACTTTCTTTTTCGTCCTCCTCTGATCTCCTCCATAATTGGATATTTCAAAACACTAATAGAAAGCACACTATGAGAATTTTTTCAGATTTTTAAAAACATTATTTCAGAAAATATCGTTTTTTATTTAAGTGCAAATATTTCGAAAACTTAAAGTTACTAAGAAAAAAATGTCTTTGCATTAAAGTTGTCGTTTTTTGTTAGCTTTCGAGCGGAATATATGAAATGATTTTTGCGATCCAGCGAGAATGATTTTTTTACTTTATTATTACTTTATTATTATTTTATTATTGTTATTTTTTCCATGGAGGATAAGGAAACAGTGGATCCAGTCAAACGTTAAAAAAGTGAGCAATGTACACGAATTCGCTTTCCCGGGTGAAAAAAATTATATATATTTGTATATAACTATATATTATTACATATATATTTTTTTTAGGATTTTATATATCATAATGGCAATTTTTCATATATAATTATATGTAATATTATATATATTATATGTAATATTGTATATATTATATGTAATATTATATATAACTATATGTAGTTATGTAAAGTTATGTATAAATAGATATATATATATTTTCGAATTATATATAATTATATGTAATTATATCTGCATATTTTTTTCACCCGGGTTGAATCCAATTTCAATATTCTTTCTGGAAAATCCCATAATCCTTGATTTTCCAAAAGCTTTGAATTTCATTCCGGACATTTGGATATTACGGCACATTTGTTAAATAGGTCACGACAGGGGCAAAGATGCAGTGAAAGCGGAAGAGACGGAGAAAGTTTATATTTTATGCGATATTCCAGCTTATAGTAATACCCATAAATGCACCATGATCCGATTCTAACTCTGACATTACGTTCTCTGGTACCAATGAAGGGGCTTTGCAATCATAAACCTGAGGAGATTCAGGAAGCTGAAGAGATGGGGAGAAAGGGAGCCTAAATCCTGTTCGGAAGGGCAAATTTCACCCTGACAAGCCGCATATTTGACAAATCCCTTCGATCAATGCCATCAACTAGCGACGAAGTTTCAATGAAAGGCTCGAGGATGAAGGCAACAACTTTGGTACAGATAGCGACACGCCGGAAACTGGGAGAGTTTCTCGACGTTCGCCTGCTGATGTTCGATCGAGCTTGACACATCCCTTAGATCTTTTGTTCGCAGGAAGCCCCTCGAATGATTCGATCTCTGCGAGCCTATCAAATTTCTGTTTTCTCTTTTGTCCTCTTCGTACATTCCATAATGGGAGATCGATCTGCGCATCAAAAACCGGAGAATATTACAATCTAACATTTATTTTTTCTCTGTGCATGGGTAAAAAAAATGCAGCAGATGTGAAAGGGTGTTTTTTTTGCTGAGATTGATAACGTGATATTTTTTTGCCAGGTTTGATGAGGTATATTTCATCCGACGTCAGCTCGAATTTCGATTATCTGTAACAATTATTTTCATATTGATGAGCAATTCCACAAAAATTCAGTCAACATTTTTTTTCCTTAAAATAAAAAAAAAATAAAAAATCGGTTCTCGTTATTGTACAATTTTTACCAAATTTCAATACGATAAAATAGAAATCTAATGAGATATTAGAATTTCTTATTTTTTATTCAAACGTCTTCATCTTGGGACAGTTACGTCATACATTTCTGAATAATGAAAATGTGTGGAATTTTTCGGCCCCCTAGGATGATAAAAATATACTCCAAAAAATATGAAGCTTATCGAAGATGTAGGGTAAACCAACCAGTGAATGGACAGTTAAGCAGATGAAAAAAACCAGTGAATAGATGTTTTTTATTCACGTACTTTTATCGACAGTATCCATTCACTGGTCACCGTCCATTCACTGGCTCGTTCAACCTCTATTTCGGAATATTGTTCAAGATATATATAAAGTATACTTGAAGTATATTTAAAGTATATTCCTCAATACATTTCAAAGTATATTTTGAACTTTATAATAGTATATTACGATACTAGTGCGATGAAAATTTTTCGCGACGAGCGTGACTTTGCAGCACGAGCCGAAGACGAGTCTTGCAATCAAACGAGTTGAGAAAAAGTTTCTCACTCGAGTTTCGTATACAATTTTATTTCACTAGTGCGAGAAGTGCGATTTCTCGCACGCTCTGCTTCGCCTCCCGTGCGAGAAGTGAGCACTTCTCGCACGGAGTTGCATAAAATAATATACATGAAGTATATAATTTCTCGACAAAAGTATATTCACTATATAAATAATATACTTTCCAATATACTTTTCTTAAAGAAAAAAAAGTATATTGGAATGGAAGTGTGTTTATTATATTCGATTAAACTTGAAGTTTCAATAGTTTCCCTGTGTGACATACACATCAGTTTCACTTCTTTTTTTAACAAAACTAACTTCGAGGGTTTTCGACAAGTCCCTTCGATTCATCATCCATGAAAAAGGGTGAATTGGGGCTTGAATGCGGTTCTCCGTGTCATTCGAGTCTACAGTGTTACATGTAGACGATCCAGACAAAGGTCGGAACGCGACACACGTCGTGTTTCGCATCAAACATGCTTTATGCTTGTCCCTAGCGAATTGGAACGATAAATCGATTAGTCGGGGGGACTTGTATACTCGCTCTTGTGTATTCGGTGAAAATAAACAAGAAGAGCAAAGTTGGGTGAAAAAAGACGAGGCTAGGACGAAAAAAAAAAATAACAACAGTTGGCGGAGAATTCGCAACGTACAACGATTATTTTACGCTTAGCTACCTGCAAACGTTGATGCTATTTGTACCGTATTATTGATATATATATATATATATATATATATGTATATGGGTCATTCCATATCAATTCAACGACGTTGCGACGGTGACCCTCTTCGATTTTTAATTTTTTAATATGTTCTCATACATGTAAGAAGAAGTCTTCAGCTAAATTTGAAGCACTTTGTCTCTACTCATTCCGGAGTTACAGATTTTTACTTGAAAAATGTATATCTTTGACTATGATTATGATAATCTGACTTTAGAGGGGGTCATTATTTTTATTTTCAACGCTCTTTCGAAAAAAAAAAAAATCAACTGATAAAACGCTTTTACAGGCATTCTTATAAAAAAAACTAGGTTTTTGTTCAATGGGACACTTTGGATTTTGTTCAAAAAAATTCACAATATTCTACGTTAATAAACAAAATTTTTGAGTCAAAAACAAACAAAACGGGAGAACTAGTCGAAAAAAAATACTGCCATACTGAATAAGATCTCAAGAGGGATGAAATCCAAAACGAAATTTTTAAGTAAGAATAAAAGAATCATAATAAATGGCCTTTTGTTGCGAAACTATATTTTGTTGTTTAACGTTACATAACAAAATTTGAGATAAGCAAAGACAATAAAAATTGTATTCGATATTCACCTCATATCAAGGCGCGCAATTTTCATATTAAACATTTATCGATTGCACTGTTTATTTCCAAGATATGAATGTTTGAAAGAATTTGAAGAAATTATGTGATCTTAGAAGGAAAATAAATCAAGATTATAGACATTTTTTATTTTTTATTTTGTTTGCTAGAAGTTAATTGAAGCTCATTGATGAAAAAATTCAAAAGACCGAAAACTCGAAATTCGTACAAAAATTCTCCTGTCGAAAAAATTGTTCGCAGCGCCAAGCAAAAAATACGTGTCTATTCGTTTTCGAAGCAGTATTTAAAAAAAAAATTTAAAATATTAAAAAGGTCGAGGGTTAGGGCATATAAATATCAGCTCGAATGCCCCATACATAATATATAAATATAAATAGCACGCATAAATAAATATATATACATGCAATAATCCTACGGATCCTGACACACGAATAAAATAACGTACTTGGTGGAAGGATCGTTACACGCATAACCCGGTAGAGTAATTGATGTTCATTAAAGTCCCATTGGGTTCTGTGGTCAGTCTACCATGTTACGAATTACCTGTGCACGAAAGAAGCTAGAAAATTGGCCTCGACTGCTTATTTGTACTGTACACACCGTTGAACCTCCGTTTGGTCGGACATCGCGAGTATTTTCTGACGGACAAATGATGATGACAGGAGAAATACAGAGGAAAGAAAGAATTATTCCGTTCCATTCCACTAGTGGATACTTCATGATGGCTTAATTTATTTATTTTTTAGTACTTTGTGTTTTTTGGTCGTGAAGTAAGAGTTCAAAAAATAATCTGGATCATATTTTTTTTTTTTCATGTGGAAATATCTTTAGGAAAAGTTTTTCGAAAAAAATGTCCTCAAAAAGCTTTACGATGTTCCGGAAATAGAAAAGAATTTGGATAAAATATCCGCATGAAGCTTCACTATTCAGGGAAAATAACGAACCTTGACCGAATGTCCTCGACAAGCATTACGACCAGTTGCAAAAAAAATTTATTTGTACAAAATGTTCTCGAGAAGTGTTACGACTATTTAGAAGGACAAAAAGAATTTTGTCCAATTGTCCTCAAAAAGCGTTACTGTTGTTCGGCTAAAAAAATTTATTTGGACAAAATGTCCTCAAAAAGCCTTAGGACTGATTGTGTGCAAAAAAAAAAAATTTGGACAAAATGTCTTCAAAATGTATCCTGATCATTTCCATATCGAAATTTTCTAGCCTCCAATTTTGGTACACTGAAGGGAAAAGGTGAAGATAAAATCCAGGTCAAATAATCCGAACATAAAAGAAAGTGTAAATTAATACTATAAATAAGTGTTCAATTTTTAATTTCTTATTTTTTCTATAAAATTTCAAACTCCTGAACGTTTCCGCTTCGAAATATTCAGCACCCCGATTTTGGTACACTCAATGGAAAAAGTAGAGATAAAATCTGGGTAAAAAAAATCGAACATAAAACAAAAATCTCCTGATCATTTCCATATCGAAATTTTCTTGTCTTCAATTCTGGTACACTCAAGGAAAAAAATAGAGATAAAATCCAGGTAAAAGAAATCGAACATTAAAAAAGTGTGAATTAATACTATGAATTATTGATAATTATTTTATTATACATTTGTTCCATAAAATTCCAAACTCCTGCGCGTTTCTGCTTCGAAATATTTTCGACCCCGATTTTGGTACACTGAAGGCCAAAAGTAGAGATAAATCCAGGTAAATTAAATCGAACAAGAAATAAGTGTAAATTAATACTATAAATGGGTGTTAATTTTTTCATTGTTTAGTTGTTCTATAAAATTTCAAACTCCTGAACGTTTCCGCTTCGAAATGTTTTCGACCTCGATTTTAGTACACTCAAGGAAAAAAGTAGCTCTCTACTTTTTTCCAGGTAAAAAAAAATCAGACATGAAAGAAAAAGTGTAAATAAATAGTATAAATTATCGGGCGTTAGCTGGGCTGTATTTAATGACGCGGTGAAGCTGAGTTTGGGCTCGGCACCGATGCCGGATTACACGCTTCACCGAGTTGTAATCCCACTGTCGGTATTCTAGAGGGTGATGCTCCGACGCGGTCGCGAGCTAACTGACAGCTGTTCCACTCTCGTCCCTCTCACTCGGATCCGTTGTGGTTGTTGGTTCCGCACTATGGTCACCCTATTATACACCAACCCCCATAACATAAGGCTAGCATACCCATAGACTTGTCTACGTACATTGCAAAGCATTAATCCACTCTATAGGGGATAATACAAGTCACGAATATTTGACATTCTAATAACGTAAAGAAATAATTGGCTTTTGTTTAAGGTGGTCATAGAGGTACAGTCCCCGCCAAAAGCGACATTTTTCGAAAAATCCAACACTTCGTGATGGGATAAAAATCTGAAAAAATTCAAGCTTATTCGAGGTGCTGAAAAGATTCATTCTGCACAATAATAATTGCATAATTATATTAACAAATTAATGAAAAAAATTATTTACTTAACGCTTATTACATAATAATATATGAAACAAATTACCGGTCAACCCAAATTTTTGTCAAATAAAAATGAGTTGCATTTTTTTTCATGCCTACGAATTTTTCCACAGTTTCGTGTCATTTTTAAAAATTATGTTTTTCATTTTTCCGTCAGCATGCATATAAATTGAGCATACCTGTAGATTTGTTTACGCTTATAGGAAATTTATTCAGTCCATAGGGGATAGAGCAAGTCAGGAAAGGTTGACCTTCCGATGACGTAAGGAAATAATTGGGCTTCATTTAAGGTAGTCCTAGAGGTACAGTCCCCGCCAAAAGTGCGACTTAGAGAAAAGTCCAATACTTTTCGATGGAATAAAAATTCGAAAAAAATCACGCATCTTCAAGGTGCTGAAGAGATTAATTTTGTACAATAATCATTGTATAATGATATTAACAAATTGATTTAAAAAATTACTATGCTATAAATTACCCGTCAACTCAACTGTTTGTCGAATGAAAATGAGTATAATTTTTTTTTTAATTCATACGAATTTTAAAACAATTTTGTGTAATTTGTTAAAATCATGTTTTTAATTTTTTTTGGTTAGCATACATATAAATTTTAGATTTGTCGATACTTATTGGACACCATTGATCCAGTCTATAGGGGATAAATTTTACGAGCAACGTGTCGACGGTCAAACTACTCAACTACCGAAAATAGCAACGGTACATCGAATAATTGCTCGTCGTTCTACGCTCATAACTACGCGTAACGGCAGAAATATGTGATACTCATTGATAGGAAGCGACTGTCGGTGAAGAATTTTTTGTTGCCTTACACAAGATACAATATCTTAATAGTATTGACCTAAATTTTGTATTTTAAAATAAGAATGAAACTATTTTTTTTCAAGATTTTTTTTTCTAGCTTTACCGAAACTTATACCGAAGAAATATTAGTGCGTAATACTTAAAATATTAATTTTTGTTTATACATGATCTTCCAAAGTGTAATTTTTCATTTTTGTGAAATTTTTTTTTATCGTACTTTTTCATAGAGGAAGCTTCAGTTTCAAATTTTTTTTTTTTTTAAATTTTTATGTCAGCATTCTGAGAATGCCAGCCACTTAAAAGGTGAGTGTTGCAATCAAGCGGGTTGAGAAAAAGTTTCTCGCACGAGTTTCGTATACAATTTTATTTCACTAGTGCGAGAAGTGCTTACTTCTCACACGCTCCGCTTCGCTTCTTGAGAAGTAAGTACTTCTCACACTGAGTTGCATAATAGTACATTACGATACTAGTGCGAGAAACTTTTTCTGACCAGGGTGAGTTTGCAACATGAGCCGAAGGTGAGTGTTGCAATAAACCGAGTTGAGAAAAAGTTTCTCGCACGAGTTTCGTATACAATTTTATTTCACTAGTGCGAGAAGTGCGATTTCTCGCACGCGACGTGAAGTGAAGCGTGTGAGAAGTAAGCACTTCTCGCACGGAGTTGCATAAAATTGTATACGAAACTCGTGCGAGAAACTTTTTATCGTAAAAAAAAATTTTTATCGCACTCGTATCGTAATATACTATTTTCGACGTTTTAGACCATTCTGAGTGTTCTGACACAAAAATTTAAAAAAAATCATCTTCTTGAAAAACTGAATAAACCACCATTTTAAGAAGATTTAGTATCATGATCTTATTATTATAAGGCTGTTGTTGGGTCGTGAAATGTAACACCGGTTGTAGAGCATGTAATCAGTGGTGTACACAAGCTGGGTACAAGATTTCCATTAATGCGCAGCCTCTACGTATAGTTAAGTATAGTAACCCGATATACACATTAACAGTGTGTGGTATATAGCTATTATGCACTTGCGAGGATGTTGTGGACTCCGAACACACACTAGTGCATCACTCGCTGCAATGGAGGAGTGCGCCATGCGTGGGTGGCACGCTCGAACGAACTTTCTCGCGCATAACTCATGCAAATTATTCGACTATTGTCCACGCTTGCTTAATACGTTACAAATATTGCTCGTACTGTACGGTACACAATCAGCACATATAGAAGGCATTCCATATCAGTTCGGCCACAAAAAAAATTAAAATTGTACATTTTTCTAAATGTCAGATTCCATAATTCCAACAAACACACCAAATTTCGAATTTGTAAAAAAAAAATTGGTTTGTACTTTTCAATCACGTATTATTTTACCTCAATCATTGATATCTCGAAAATGGATGCCTCACTCATGAAAATTATTGGATTATTGAGCACGTTTGCTTAATATGTCACAAATATTGTTCGTACTGTACGGTACACAATCAGTACATATAAAAAACTTTTCATATCAATTCGGGCACATAAAAAATTGTAAATGATAAAATAATTTTGGACAAAAAAAATATCCGTTTTGAATAAGGAAATAATTGACCCATATTTCGGTAATAAATCAGTGTTATCAAAAAGTGAAAATTATTTCTAATATTCCGTTCAAAAGTTATCACTAAAATATAACTTTTTTATGGAAACATTTTTTTTCAGTCACTTCAAGTTTTCGAGATATGGCCACTCAAAAAAAAAAAATCGGCGATTTTTGGAATACTAAATTAAAAAATCTGAAAAAAATCACATAGAATGTCTTTTAGTTGTCCTTAAATATTACCAATTTTGGGGGAGTCTAAGATAATCGAAAAAAAATTCAATTTTTCAAATATTTGATTTGGAAATCTGAAAAGAATCCAGTATAGTGCCTTTTAAATGTGACCAATTTTGGAGTTGATCTGAGACGGTCGTGAAAAAAATGGCGATTTTTAAAATATTTGATTTAAAAATCTGAAAAAAATTCTATATAGTGCCTTTTAGATGTGACCAATTTTGGGTCAAATCTGAGATGATAAAAAAATGGCGATTTTTTAAATATTTGATTTAAGAATCTGAAAAAAAAAATTCTATATAGTGCCTTTCAGATATGACCAATTTTGGAGCAGATTTGAAAAGGTCGAAAAAAACATTTGAAGCATTTACAGAGAATGCTTCATAGGGATTACCTACGAAGACTCGAGCTTTGTATGTACATAATGGTGCGCGAAAAGCTGGCGGTCGGACAATTGAGGCGCGTGGGTAAGTGACGCGAACGCCCTGGCGCCTGCGACTCCTCTCTTGCGAATACTATAGCCGCACTATTGCCTCCACGGTCCAGTGCAAGCGGTATTAACCGTCTATACAGCGTGAAACGAGCGTGGAGTAAATCAGAAGAAATTGTATTGAAATAAAGCGATGGGAATTTCATTCGCATAAGCATTATTGTTTCCACTCATACCATTTTTATATTTTTTATTCGACATTATAACTAAATTTTAAACGAGCGTTAATTAAATCAGAAAAAAATTATAATGCACTGAAGGGAAGAAAATTGTATTCACAAAAAAGTTTTATTTCAATTTATACCTTTTTTTAATGTCTAGTTTTTTAATTCTTTATTTGACACTATCTTTCAATTTGAGACAAGCGTCAAGTAAATCAGAAGAAATTATAATGGAATAACGGAAGAGAAATTTCATTTGAATAATTGAAATTGTATTGAAATAAAGCGATGGAAATTTCATTCGCATAAGCATTATTGTTTCCACTCATACCATTTTTTAATTTTTTATTCGAAATTATAACTAAATTTTAAACGAGCGTTAATTAAATCAGAAAAAAATTATAATGCACTGAAGGGAAGAAAATTGTATTCACAAAAAAGTTATTATTTCTATTTATACCTTTTTTTTAATGTCTTATTTTTTAATTCTTTATTTGACACTATTTTTCAATTTGAGAAAAGCGTCAAGTAAATCAGAAGAAGAAAAGTATCCATATTAAAGAAACAACAACAAATTATTAATTATGTTATATAAATGTTAACATAGTAAGCATAAATGTTAACATAAAAAGCATAAATGTTAACATAAAAAGCATAAATGTTAACATAAAAAGCATAAATGTTAACATAAAAAGCATAAATGTTAACATAAAAAGCATAAATGTTAACATAAAAAGCATAAATGTTAACATAAAAAGCATAAATGTTAACATAGAAAGCATAAATGTTAACATAAAAAGCATAAATGTTAACATAAAAAGCATAAATGTTAACATAAAAAGCATAAATGTTAACATAAAAAGCATAAATATTAACATAAAAAGCATAAATGTTAACATAAAAAGCATAAATATTAACATAAAAAGCATAAATATTAAAGTGTTGCGTATAATTGAATTAGTACGAAAATGGCCACACGCTTAAAAAACCATCTTGGTAACAAGTGGGTTCCGTGGTGTAGCGGTTATCACGTCTGCTTTACACGCAGAAGGTCGCCAGTTCGATCCCGGCCGGAACCACATTATTTTTTTTTTTCGATGAATTCTATTTTTTCAATTCATTTCTACTTAAATTAATTTCATGAAACTGTCAACAATTATTTATTTATTTATTCATCTATTTATTTACTGTTCAATAAAACTCTAACACTCTACCACGGTAAAAAACTCTTCACAATATAAATTTCAGTGATTAATTACAAATTAATTTCTCATGTATCAAATATCAGATTATATTATATTATCATTAATAACCAATTGAAAGCATTTATGATAAGCAATTACGATTATTATAAATTTTTCTATCGGTAATTGCATCTGCTGAACACGCAAAAATTGGCCAACTCGATTAGAAAAAATGGTGTGCAGATAACATTTAAAAAAAATCTATCATGGACCAACTATTTTATTTATTAATTATCGCATAAACTACAAGTTTCAAATTATAATAACATTATAATAACAAATTATTTTTTTACTTCGGAACTTTGATCGGCCCCAGTCTGGTAATCTTTTAATGTTATCAATACATAGGCGCAGAGATTCTGTAATTTTTTCAGCAAAAAAAAGGCCTTTTTTGTTGAAAAAAAGTAATATCATCGGGTCGCAAGATTTTTTGAAAAATTTCATTGTAAAGTTGACATGAAACTACAACTTTTATGTTGAGACCATTTATTTCTATGACTTTAATTTTTCAAGATATATTGACTTTAAAGAAATACCCCATTTACCGTAATAATGGATTCAAAAATCTAAAAAAATTCGGAGAGAGTACTTTCAAGTGGTATTAAAATCTGTCCAATTATGGGATTAATCAAAGAGGTTTGAAAAAAAAGTGGCCAAATTGACGAAGAATCCCTCTCATAATAAATGAAGATTGAAGACATGGCTCAGCATAAAGTTAAAGTTGGTTAGAAATCAGTAATAAACGTAATTAATTACACAATAAATTTTCCCCCAAGGAGAAGCCAAACATAATAATAAAAAATAAGAAAAACAGAATTTTCAGGAATGCTAGAAATTAACGGGGAAGCAACGTGACAATTAGAATTTTCAGCTTTCTTAAATTAATAATTGATGAATTATTCTAATTAATTTAGCTTTTTTTATGTATAATTAATGAATTATTCTAATTAACTCACTTTCTGTAAATTAATAATTGATGAATTATTCTAATAAACCTACAATTTACGAAATAACAAATTACAATTAATTTTCTTCTGCATTTTGCATTGAAGAGTCAATAATAATTGTTGTATTTTTCAGTTGTTGGCGTTGAGAGGAACGAGATGCTGCTCGTCGACTCGAGATGAACGATTACCATCGGCAGTGCTACGGAGACTCGCCGATACTGGCTGACCGCTCATTCAACCGGAATGGGAAGGCACTCAGGTGAGGCTGCGATTATCATAAATACAGTTGTATCAAATAGCCTCCGTCGTATGAATTTTTTTCTCTCTCTCGTGCTCACGCACTTGCTCTCTCGAATTTAATTGCTCATGACAGAATGGGAGGTGCACTTGACTGATTTATCTTCTAATAATTGGTGGTTTATACATCGCAATTGCCTCCGGACTCGTATTTCTATCTTTCCTCAGTTTTTCATTTTTCATTTTCCATTCATAACATCAGCATTTATTTTCTACTGTGTATTTAGCGACGATACATTGTTTATTTATTAATCGAACGACAGGTGTGTGTTCCAGGAGCTCTAAAAAAAGCGTCTTGTTCTACACGACTGACTGTGGCGACGAGAAGGAAGATCTTGGTCTCAAACTTCAGCAACGATCAGTTTCACTGGTAATTATTAATATTTTTAATTATTATTTGTAGATTTTATTCTTTGTAAGATAGCGATTGTGGTTGATTTTTTTTCCTTATATGGAGCTTTTTTAATGGCTTGAGATTGTGTTGTACAAGTATACATACTGCATTAGGAAAAATCAACATATTATTTTAATTTGAAAAAAAAAATCGTTAGGTTGATGGGCGATTTTTTCATTAAAAAAAAAATTATTTGCTGATAACATTTTGGAATTATTATCGTACAAAATCTATCTCTTTTCAACGCCTGGAAAATGTCTGATTTTTTTCAGACTTTGTAGATCAGTTTTATTGGAGGTTATGGATATATTATTATGGTCAGCCATAAGCTAAACTTTTTTATGAAATGCTGACATAATAGGATTTTATTCCGATCAAATAGAATTTATTTCATTCAAACGAACGGTATTGGATTTTCGGCTCTTTCATTTGAGCAGAATAAAATTGTATCCATTCCAAATAAATCCCGTATTCGATTCAATGAAACCGGTTTCTGTGGGTGATATCGTTATCTTTCGTTTTACCGCGAGTGACAGTCGCGTTATCTCTCTAAAACTCAAAGCTGCGCAATCAGTGTAGCACTTCACCACGAGAACTTATACATTCCCAACCACAATTTCAATCTGATTTGACATTTAATCGACAAAAACCACGGACACTCATTGTCCTTAGAAATGAAGCCGAAATGTGTATAATTTGTTTAGAAAAAAAGTCTTACCAACTTTCAAAAAACTTGTTTTCCACCTTTTCAATAAATTCATCGAATCCTAATTGAGTCCATATTTTTGTATATTCGAAAAAACCCAGCGAATTTTGTTCATAAGAGAATAAAAACAATGCCTTATTATTATTTTTTTATTTTTCTGAAAATCCAATCATCAAGGACTTTAATTTTCTTAATCTTTTTTTTTTTAGTACTTAATTCTAAATCAAATCGAACATTTGATTTGTAATAATCAGCATTTTTATATTATCCAATATCAAATTAATTTTTATAGCATAAAAAGAAAGAGTAAATTAAGTTTCAAGAATATAACCTAAAGAACCTAAAGAACCCAAAGAACCCAAAGAACCTAAAGAGCCTAAAGAACCCAAAGAACCTAAAGAGCCTAAAGAACCCAAAGAACCTAAAGAGCCTAAAGAGCCTAAAGAACCTAAAGAGCCTAAAGAACCTAAAGAGCCTAAAGAACCCAAGGAGCCTAAAAAGCCTAAAGAACTTAAAGAGCCTAAAGAACCCAAAGAACCTAAAGAACCCAAATAGTCGAACCAAAAGTCTACGAAAAAACGAAGAGTTGTCAAAATCTGATAGTGCGAAATGTGACATATGAAACAGAAGTTTATTCAAAATAAAATCAGGACAGAGTTGTTTTTCGGAAGAGAAATGAACGACATTTACAAATATGCGATAATTTATTTATTTAGAGGATTTTTCATCTTGGCCTCGATTTTTTATGACACCGCTTTCGGGGTCACGAACTCTGAAAGAAAAAAATAGACGGGCTACTGCTCATCCTCTGTTTCATCTCCTCCTCTTCTTCTGTGTGTCTCGAATCAGGTCGAGCCTCTGTTATATATTATGTATACCGTGAAGGCTTCCTACCACCGTCGTTACGTTTCAACGGCAAGGGCTCACTCAATTGCACGATGCATCGAGACAATGCGAGGTCGAGTATTCCTCAGCCCATGAATATCCACGATTTCTCCTCATTCACTACGAATAAACTCCAACGGCTATGTACTTCATTTCCTGTGGAAAACGAAGCCTTTAACTCTGGGCAAAAATAATAACACCGAAATAATCCGTAAATAACTTTACACTGAAAGAGAAAATGTTGGTTCAACAAAAATCCTCTTTAGTGTTACGGAAAACTAGCATTTACATCTTAATTTTAATTCAAATTCTTATAGTTTCATATAAAACTGAAACAATAACTCTAAGACTCGAATTTATATTCCCAGATTTTAAATCAAGGTCAAACGTAGGTTCAAATTTAAGTTCAATCTTAAATGCTGACTCGAACTCAATCGGACCCAAAAAAACTTGAAATCAGTTTGATTTTGAAAAACTCAAACTCAACTCGAATATCAAAAACCCAAACTCGAGTCGACTAAAATAAAAGCTTGAACTCAACTCTGCTTAAGAAAACTCAAGCTAAACTCAACAAAAATATTCAAACTCAACGCAACTCGAATAAGCTCTACTCGACACGAAAAAACCCAAACGCAACTCAACTAAAAAAAAACGCGAAATAAACTAAATTTTAGAAAACACAAACTAGACGCTACTCGACTGATAAAAAATCTCGGATTGAACTCAAGCAAGCTCAGCTTTCAAAAAACGCAAACTCAACTCGAACAAACGTTACTCAACTGAAAAAAAACTTGGATACAAGTCAAACGAACTCAACTCAACTCGAACTCAAAACTTGAACTTGAGCTGGAATTTGATTGTTCGGATTTTATCCAAGTTATTTTGCAGAATCAATGCATCACGATAAGCCGAACATTTTTATTCACAAATTCGATCGCGCTTAAAAATAAATTCATAAATTTAACAACGTGGAAAAAAATCGTAGATATTAATTCGCTTATTTGTTGCAGTGTAACTATCAGTGGGAATTAATTCACGAAATAGGTAACGCGAGTTGGCGAGTCGACAACATAGATTAATTTCTGTAGGTTCGTTCATCATATCACAGCCTCCGGAGGCATTCGTGTATCTTCACACTCTTCGCCGCATAATCTTCCGGGTATATGCATACCTGTATATTCTCGTTGGTTGGGGCGTGTGCTTCAGCGATACCTACTCTCCTCGAAGGCGTCTCATATGAAGGAGTACTACGTGGTATTATAGTATAAAAGGAAGAGAACGATCCTCGCAACGCATTCGCTTGCAAACGCATTTAGCGCGCACACACAAATAAATAAACATGTATATGTATATATTTATATATATATATGGGCCATTCCATGACATTTCGATCAAGGTCTGCTGACGACGACATCTCAGATCGACTCCGTAATTCTTTGTGCAAAAGTACTTGTCGAAAATCACGTACTGAATTTTTTTTTAGATTTCTCAAATACATTCTATCTGAGATATGATTTTTAGAAATTTTTTACTATTCCGATTCTACTATTTCGATTCATATTATAAGGAAGTTCTTTGTACATTTTTATCCCAAAAAAGCATTCTAATCTTTATTGTCTGTTTTTCAAATTGATTTTTGAATTTGTCTTTGGCAGTTATGAAATCTTCATCTTCGCAAAAGGCTAAAAGAATTTGTTGTATTTTAAAAGATTTTTGAGAATTTTTTAAGATTATGAAAATCGTGGTTTTTAGAAAATTAAAAAAAAATTATGTGCCAGATGGGAAGTGTTGGAAATTTTTTTTTTTTTGGTTACGTGTTTTCCGACAAGTAATATTGTATAAAGTATTACGAAGCTGATCTGAAATGTCATCGCTAGTTTTTGATCGAGATGTCATGGAATGCCCCATATATATATATATATATATATATATATATAAAATACAGTGAGCCCTTCTCGATGCTCCACGCATTTCAGCCTCTTCTTCTTCTGCTTCTTCGCTACACTCACCTCGAGACTCCCACATTATTGTGCGCACGAATGAATGCACCCCCCAGAGCTGACTTAACAGTATACTACGACTATATACACGCGTATACAGCGTACGTAGTATATGACCGTAAGAGCATCGCACGGAAACGACGATTAACGAATGAGAAACGGAGTCGAGCAGCCGCTTGGGCGAAACTGGTTCTCGATGCCATTTTCTCATTCTTTTCCATTTTTTTTTTCTTCTTATCGAAGTCTCGATGAAGGGGATACACCAGGAAAAAAATGATTTTAATAGCAAAAGTAAAATTACTGTAGAAAATTATATTTTTTTATTTTAGTGTTAACAGTTAATGTTGTTGTGGAGCTGCGGTTCAAAAAACTGCGCAGACGTCAAGAATGTCTTCAACAGGCTCTCATCTCGCTTTAGCTTGTCTCACTTTACTCTTACTTTGTTGTCACTTTGCTCTCACTTTACTCACTTATTCTCATTTTATACCTGACCTTTTCTCACTTTATTCTCATCTTATTCTCACCTTATTCTTGCCTTATTCTCGCCTTATTCTCGCCTTATTCTCGCCTTATTCTCACCTTATTCTCACCTTATTCTCACCTTATTCTCACCTTATTCTCACCTTGTTCTCATCTTGTTCTCATCTTGTTCTCACCTTATTCTCACCTTATTCTCACCTTATTCTCAACTTGACTTTTGAATTGGTACAAGTCAACAATATCGAGTTCGTTAATAATATTCATTTTTCTTATTGTTTTCTAACATTCGCCAGCTTGTTATCCTCTATGTCTAAGGTGAGAGCAAGGTGAGGCCCATTTAAGGACACAAATTCATTAACTTTGAATAAACACTTCTACTATTTATTTCTATCCAGTTTTCACTACTAAAAACAATTCCGAATTTAGAAATGCATACCCAAATTGCATCCATCCTTGGAATATTCAAAATCTATATCGTTCAACTGAAAAAAAAAAATAGTTTTATGTACTATATGAAGACCATCCGTATATCCGTAAAGATACACACATTACATTATATTATCACAAGACATTTGACTCGAACTTATTTCCACAAGTCATACTCGCAAAATGATTTCTTCCAACATTATTATGTCGTTGATATTTTATTTATACTCTTTGGTTGAATAATTTTTTAAAAAATTCTCCCGGTTTCCCACGAATAATCGTTTTACACATCCAATAATCCTTGTCCGGGGTTTCGCGTAATTCAGGACTGAAAGAGACCCCGGCGCAAAAGGTTAATTCCGCTAATCCTGCGCGAACACCGAGCTAAGCTTTGACCGTGTGTGCGAAAGCGGATTGAATAATTAACGGAGATACAAAAGACTTGGTGCGAGAGTGAGCACTTGCGAAACTCCTCTTCCTACCTTCGCCTCACCTCTTGGATATATCTTCCCTCGCGTACTGCGTTAGTGCTGCCGCTGGTGGTAACGAGATAATGATTAGAGACTGTCTTGTGCTTCATTAGCCTGAAATTCCCGTAAGAGGCAGTGCTATTAATTATCTTTCTTGCCGCAGACTGGGAAAATGGAAAATTGACCAGCCTTTCTTGTCTTTTTCTCAGCTTGAAATTCATCGTAACTTCATTTTGCAACACTCTTACCTTTTTTTTTTACATAACCTCCTATTCATTTTGCATAAACAAATTGCACGAGAATGAGCTCATAGTTATGGTGTATTACTCACGCCTGGTAAATTAATTAGCCTCATAAAACAAAGTTCATTTCTGCCTCCAAAGATTTCAAATATTCTTTTAATACACTACCTCGAAACATCGTTAATATCGTTCTCTAATTAGTAGTAGTAAAGGTAATTTATTGATAATACAATATAGACAGTACAATTATTATTATTTTTTTTTTCTTTCATTATTATTTTATCGTAATGCTGTATTATCAATCTCTAATTAATTTATCCAAAATTTACATTTTCGTTTGAGAAGGACAAAGATTTTTTTAAACTGCTTCCTTGTAAAACACAATTATAATTTTTCACTCGTAAAGGATCATTTGAAATAGATTTAACTCTACACTCTATTTTTTGACAATACACGTTTAATATTTTTGGTACGGGAATAATCAAAATACGCAAGGAAAATTTTGTATCAGAAAATATCAATTCTTCGTTCTAGTGCGAAAAGGGGAGTTTTCGACATAGGTCAGGAAAATGGCCACACGAGCTGAATTGCTGCCTATTTCGTAACTGTCGTCGAGCTTCGTTGAAACAAGTGCGCAAAAACGATTCCTTTTTATGTCTGCAGTGTGGCGAAAGTGTGCGAAAAAGTAGCTTTTACGCACTAGTGCGCAAAAAGTCTGGAAAAAAGTAACGAACGTTACTTTTGCCTAGCATATGCGGCGTCTGATTTTCTCATACTTTATCGAAAAAAGCCACTTTCGCCACGCGCTCTATGCACGAAAAATGAGACTTTTTTGTGCATTATTGACAAAAAAATATATCAGCGTTATATGTTTCTATAAATTCTTCTTCTTATTAATCAAAAAATATATAAGATTAATCACTGAATACGCTGTAGAATTGTATTTAAAAATTAATTTTGCTTCTAGTCATTCGAAATGTTAAACTTTTTTCCCTGGAAATGCGGATTATAATTGAGATATTATATTGATGAAAAAAAATATCAGCATACATTTTTTTCAATAGCAATCGGTGTCTAAAATTCTGCTGTTCGGTTTTCTCTTTTTCGCATGGGAATTCGAGACTACGTTGAATCTCGTATTTCCACGATTCCTGTGCGATAGGATTTTTAAAACACTCTGCGTCGATCTTTCCTCCAAGATCATTCGTTTCTTGTTCCCCTCTCCGGCTGCGAAGAGGAACACAACTCTCGCATGCTTTCCGCTTTATTCCCTTCTCGCGTACGTTGCGTACGAATTTTTCAAAAGCTTCGCAACATGTACCACCTCGAGCCAAGAGACCATCGATATAGGGGAACGAAGAATGTGACGCCTATCGTTCGTTTCAAAAGGATTTTAGATACGCACGTACCTCACCTGGTGGCGCATTCCGAAAGTTCTTGTGGTATCCCTACAACACATCATCGATAAATTCATAACCTCCTGAAATTAAAAATGATTCCATTTCTCTCTATATTATAAAAAGATTTTGCCGCCGCCAACGCCGTGCACAAGACGGACGGTTAGTCAATTAGCTAAAGTCACGGAGTGACTAAAATCACGAAATTACTGAAGTCACGAAATGGCTGGAGTCACGGAATGACTGAAGTCACGAAATGACTGGAGTCTCGGGATGACTGAAGTCACTGAATGACTAAAGTCACGGTATGACTGAAGTCACGGAATGACTAAAGTCACGGGATGACTGAAGTAACGGAATGGCTGAAGTCACGGAATGACTGAAGTCACGGAATGACTGAAGTCACGGAATGACTGAAGTCACGGAATGACTAAAGTCACGGATTGGCTAAGGTCACGACGTAAATAAGTAGGCATGAAAAAAATCGAATGAATTCAATTAAATAGAAAAAAGATGGAGGCCCCATTAAATTTTTTATTATTTTCATTTCTTTAATGAAATTACTTTAAAAATGATAAAATGAAAATATATAACAAAAATTTCGAAAACTCGTGACTGAACAAAGTAGTTTCATTAATAAAACGAAATTGGGATGCAAGAAAATAGTTTCAAAAATCATTCGCATATTATATTCCCGAAATTTCCATACATTTGATGAACTAGTTTCCCAAATATGATATGCGATTGCTTTTTCATTACTTTTCAGTGGCCTCATTTGTTTATTAAATTGAAGAGATTTTTAATTTTTGTAAAATAAATTTTTTCACTAGGCTTATATGAGAAAATATGTTGTTCTTTTTTATTTCCTCGTTAAGTGTGTTAGAAAAGTGAAAATTAATGAGAAAAAAATACGAAAAACAATTAGTTGGAGTTAAAGATATTTTATAGGGCATTAAAAAATAAACGTTTGAAATGAATTAATTACATTAAAATTAATTAGATTACGATGACGTCATTATGACTCAATACGAATTGGAGGGAATAACGGGAACTTACTGCATAACGAGTGTAACGAATTTTAGATTTAGTGCTCGGGTCATTTACGAGTTACATGCCTTTCACTTCTGCAAACCTCGGGAATAAGCATATAAAACTTCAATCTTCTGCAAAATTCGATTATCCCACTTTTCCTGCTTAAAGTTAAATTCCGGTTCAATTTATTATTTTAGAAATTCAGCTATGATTGGCCCAATCATTTTTTTTGCTTCATAAAAATAATAATAAACTTAAAAATTTTAGTAGACTACATTAAATTTATTGTCTGTTTCCTAATATTATATACTAAAGTCACCATCACGGTTCGAAGTACGAAAACATCTTAAGTCAGACTCCAGTTAAAAATAAATTTAACGACGCAGTGGGCGTGATTCTAGTATGCTACAACTTTATTATCAATCGGTGTGAAATGATCAAGGGGTATGACGATAAAAATTCATAAAAACAAAATTAGAAAAAGGGACTATGATTTTATTGGCGTGTATTTTATACCGTTTATTGATTTTACACCATACTTGTATATTAATAAATTTTATATACTGATTCTTGAATAAAATTATACTTCTACTCATACAAAAATTGAATTTTGCTTTTTTCCTTATTTTCTTGTTTAATGTCATGTAGCAAAATTAAAAGAATCTCAAAATAAAAATCGTCAAATCAAAGAAATCAAAAACTTCGGAACAAGAATCATTAACAGTGTAGATCGAACCGGCGAAGTTCTCAAATTCTGTATAGGCTTCGAATTTATGATTAATCGTTCCGAAAAATAATGAAGAGGCTCGAGAATGAAAAATAATGAAAATAAGAAGAAAAAAAGCAAACAAAAAGTGAAAATTAATTTTTTTTTCTTTTTTGTAGTTTAAAATTAAAATCGACAAATTAATGAAAAAAGGAATTCTGAACAACAATCATTAACAGTGAAGTTCTAAAATTCTGTATAGGCTTCGAATTTATGATTATTAAGAGACTCGACAATAAAAATTGATGAAAATAGGAAAATAGCGAACAAAAAGTGAAAATTAATGTTTTTCTTTTTTCGTTGTTTGATGTCATATAGCTCGATTAGAAGAATCTTAAAATAAAAATCGACAAATTAAATAGGAAAATAGCGAAAAAAAAGTGAATTTTTTTTTTTTTAATTGTTTAATATCATATAGCACCATTAAAAAAATCTCAAAATAAAAATCGACAAATGGAAGAAATAAAAGAATTCTGAACAAAAATCGTCAACAGTAAATTTCTAAAATTCTGTATAGGCTTCGAATTTATGATTAATCGTTCCAAAAGTAGTTAAGCGGCTCGACGATAAAAATTGATGAAAATAGGGCTTAAGTCTTCTGCAAAGGCTACTACTAATTGGGAGCATAGTTGGAAAGGTGGGGGAAAAGGCGGAGGCGGACCAGAGAGATAATTACGAAGGGGGATAGAGGCCGAGGCGTGAGTAAAGTCGCGAGGTGAGGGTACGGTTATCCTGATGCTCTTGCTGCTGCTGTTGTTGCTGCTACGGTCACGTTTCCAACGGTCTCCCATCTTCGTGCCCTGAAAAAGGTTCGATTCCCACTAAACTACCGAGTTTCGCCCGAGGTATAGTACAGTGTATACCTATATATGGGGCATTCCATCTGGTTTTGACCTGCATCTGATCTTTGGCCCTTCCGATCAAACCGACAATTATTTAAATTATTGACACAACTCTAATAAAGCACTCATTTATTTTTTTTTCATTTGCTTAACACATTTTTAATAACCTACGATTTTTTCACACAAATTAACGAACATTTGAAAAATCTGAAAAATTAAGTTCTTCACTTGCTTCTATTTTTTTTTTTGCCTCTTTTCAGAAAAAAAATAAATCTTGATTAGAAAAAATACTCACTTTACGATATGCAACAGCTACAAGTTTTTTTTGTATAATACACACGTTTTTCAAGATTTCTGCAGATTTAAAAAATATATTGGTCAATAATCGGAAAAAATTCGAAAAATCATGTGTTGCATAGAAAATTTTTTGAGCTACTGTCCATCTCAACTCGAAAGTCAACAATAATGAGAAAGCAGTTTGCAAAGTTCTACTTTGCAGTCTTGATTAAAAACTATTTAAATGGTATTATTTTTCAACCCCTCGACAGATGCTCGTCTTATTCGAACTGATGCTTAGTTTACTCACACTCCACTTGCGTACCAAGTTTAAGCCAGATATCTTGACAATTGGGAAAGTTGAAACGCTAAAACTAATTATTCAAAAAAATCCAAAACAACACAATTTTTCAACACCTCGTCGGATTTGCACCAAATTCTAACTCATTCTTTGTTTATCCGTACTTTACTTCTGTACTAAATTTGAGCTCGATATCTTAAAAATTACGGAAGTTAGAGAACGATCGAAAAATGTCAATTCTTTTTTCAAAATGTCATAAATTTTTAACCTCTCGACGGATTCTCGCCAAATTCAATTCCATGCCTTGTTCAACTACAGTCTACTTATGGATTAAATTTAAGCGTGATATTTTAAAAATTGCGATAGCCATAGTGCTAAAAAAAATTGTGCACATAGAGACATTTCGTATAAATCCGTTTTTTCGACGTTTTAGACCATTTTGAGTATTCTGACATGGAAATCCCGAAAAACATTTTTGTCACAAAAACAGAGCTTCCTCAATGAGAAAGCAAAAAGAAAAAAAAATTAATTCATGCTTTTTGGGGTTACGTCAATCGTATAAAAAATTGCGTACACAATATGAAGGGTCAAGGGTCAACCCCGGGTGGAATGCCCCATATATACATGTCCATCTATCGTGCGTGGCTATATTAAAACGCTTCTCCATTCGTTGGCACGCGATACGATCCATTTGCTCGTTTGAGGTAGGTTGTAGGGTTTAGATGCTGTGTTTTTTTCGTCTTTACTGTTTTTTCAACTTTACTCTCGTCTTTACCGCCAAATGCTTCCAGGAAGTCCGTCTACCTTTCGCCCCCTGGACAACAAATGACCAACTGTTTTGTTCTCCCTTTTTTTTGTTCTTATTTCATGCCTGAGAAGGAGCTCGAAAAAAAAATGTTAGCACGTAACTACAAGAGCATGCAGACAGTCGAAAAAGTGGCTTTTTCGATATATATGTAATTACAGTTATTTGAAACACATTTTCGAAACTTTTAATAGACCGACGCAAACAATTTTTTGAGGTTAAAAAAAAACATTCGCACTGATGGGAACTTGAAGCTTTCATGGAAGTTCCAAACCTACCATTATTTCCAAACTTTAGCAGTCTTAAAATGTAACGAAAATTACTCGTTTTCATTACAACATGATCACATGGTTGGAAATAATCAAGTGAGGGTTTTGAAAATTTATTACAGTCACTTTTAAAAATTCGAACACGTACATTTTTTTTCATCATGCACCAGAATACTTCATTTTTTTACTTTTTTTAAATTTTGTAATACACATTTTTGTGGATTTCATGGCGACAATTGAATAAAAAAATACATTTTTTCCCATGATATTTTTTTAACAATTCCTCAAAAAACGTTGATTCCTTAATTTTTCTAACCCGATTTCCAATTCTTATCTTAACAGCATACCTTTAATCTCTGCATACTCGATTCATTTATTTATCACATTATTAATTTATTCCTTGATTAGGAACAATATTAACCCTACGATGTACAGCACCTGAAAAGATTTTGTACGTAAGACATGATTTTCTGAATTTTTTACATCGGATTCGAAATAGATCAGAGTTTGAAACAATTTTATTTTTTTATCTAAACATTTTTTCCCATGATTTTTTTTAACAATTGCTCAAAAAACGTTGATTCCTTAATTTTTCTAACTGAATTTCCAATTCTTATCTCAACGACACACATTTAATTTCTGCATACTCGATTCATTTATTTATCACATTATTAATTTATTCCTTGATTAGGAACAATATTAACTTTACGATGCACCTGAAAAAATTTTGTGCGTAAGACATGATTTTCTGAATTTTCTTATATCGGATTTAAAATAGATCAGAGTTTCGAAGGATTTTATTTTTTTATCTAAACACTTTTTCCCATGATATTTTTTGACAATTGCTCAAAAAACGTTGATTCCTTAATTTTTCTAACCGAATTTCCAATTCCGATCTCACCGACATACATCTAATTTCTGAATACTCGATCCATTGTTTAATTACTTTATTTCCTACTAAGCTTCTTTTAATTAGGAAAACTTTGAGAATGAGGGCAAACTCACTTTGTATGTTGCCATTTTGAGGCTGCATTAGGAAAGTATGAGAGAAGAGGGACAAGCAATGCCAAAGGCAGTGCGAGTATGGATTAATACAGGAAAGGGAAATGAGACAAGTTGCAGTCGTTGGAGAATAACAAATTCCATCGTGGGAGCGAAACGAGTGTACACAATACTCAAACCCACGTACATCAGAAGTATCGAAGCAGGGAAAGGCACAAGATGAAAACAGCGAATAGAAGATAAACAAGAATGGAAGATATAGTATAGAGAAGAAGACTCGCCGTAAAATAGGACGTTACTGTTGGCTTTTCTTTCTTCATTATCTCTCGCGACTCGTAATCCCATATCGTGCGTTCCACGCGCATATGAAGATTTTTCTTCGCTGCAGAAGAGACCGGGGTCATTTGGATCAACGTGATTTTTTATTTATTTTTAAGGTGAACGGTCCAATTTCGATCACTGTCCCGGTTATGGTCATCGACCTGCCATTTATATTTATAATATATGTATTTTGCGAAAAACAAAAATCAATGTTATTGTTATGTTACGTAATTTTCTTTAATTTAGAGAAATCGAATCTTATTAGATTAAGAAAAATTGAGAGAATGCCGATTTTTTGGTTGTTTAGATGAAGGCAGTTTTATGCTAATTAAGATAATCGGTTTTTTTTAAGTTAAAAATAGTATGTAAAGCACGAAAAAAAATTGACGGGTCAGAATATCAAAAAATGTTGGAGGAGATTTTGAGACAAACGCGGTTAAAATGTTTTCTGGTGAACTCAAATAATGACCTGCAGGTGAATTAAATTCACATGCTACAGGTAAACAGTGAATTTAATATACGATCCTCAATTCAATAGACAATAAGGAAATTAATTTTTAAATACCATATTCTTCAAATTTAGAAAAACCCCATTTTCGTAAATTTAGAAACTACCAGATTTTCGTAAATTTAGAAAAATCCGATTTTTTTAGATTAAGGAAAACCAAGTTTTCTTAAATTTAGATGATTCCGATTTTTTTAAGATGAAGAAAAATTCGACTTTATCAGATTTAAAAAAATCCGATTCTTTTAGATTTAAAAAAATCCGATTTTTTAAGATTATGAAAAATCCGATTTTGTTGGATTAAGAAAAATCTGATTTTCTACAATAAAGACAAATCAATTTTTTTAAATTGAGAAGAAGCCGATTTTTTTCAAGGTGAGACAAAACCGATTTTATAAATTGAAAGCAAGCCGATTCTCAATTTCCCTTAGAATTTTTCCATAAGGCGGGAAAAAAAACCAAAACTGTCAATGATTGACTAAAAACCTGCAGTGATTCAAAACGCCCCGATCTCCTCTCCGCGAACGGGAAGCGCAAGTGTCAGCGAATAAAAAGCAGAAGAAGGGTGGAGAAGGTGAAGAAGGTGTAGAACACAAGCGTTAAAGTGGTCGCACAGATAGATAGATACGAAAGTAGCATGCAAGCCGCAAAGGAGAGAGAGAAATCCCGTAAGTTACGCAGAGAGTGGGACTTTTATAGTTGTCTCTTGGCGAGACGTGATTGCGCGGCAGAGTCGACTCGTAAACGATTCGGAAGCTGAAGAAACAGCTCCGCGGCTATAATAGAAGCGGCAGAAGCGGCGTAGTCATTAACATGGTGAAGCGATAAGGGAGGCGAGAAGAAGAGTCTTCTTCAGGGTCTTGACGAGACGCAGAGCTGCCACCGACGATGATCATCCACTGTACGAGCCTCGAGTGTTAAGTCTACCGCATTGGAATCACTTCTTCGCTTATTTCCCGGCATAGGATTCCGTGTACATAGTTTGATACTCGAGACACGGAAAGTAATTTATTCCGAAGAATTCTCACTGATGGGGATTCGTATCCGAGAAGACCGTAGATTCTGCCGAAGCTTCATCTCGAGACGCACGATCATCGCTTCAACCGTACTCCCTTATTTTCTTATATTCTCCTCCGCGACGTAACTGATACCTTTCTTTGATGCCTCGTACACCACTCCCGGATCCTCATGAACTCTCTGTGCTTCGGATTTCAGGATATCAATTCCTCCTCACTTTACCCATCCTCGTACTTTAATCTATCACCAATCACGAAGGCATACCACTTCGTATTTTGAACTTGAATTTGGTTATTGCGCTTTTACTTAAAGTGCTTATCAGAATGTGGTCAGGCTTGTTGGAGATTGTAGAAAATATTTTTTGTGAGAAGAATTATCAGAGAAATAATCAGAAAATTCATCTGAAGAATTATCAGAGAAATTATCAGAAAAGTTATCCGAAGAATTATCAGAAAAATGATAAGAAAAGTTATCAGAAGAATTATCAGAAAAATTGGCAGGACAGTTATCAGAAAAATGATGAGAAAAGTAATCAGGAATGGGATCAGAAATGTGATCAGAAACGTAATCACAACAATAATTAGGAAAATTATCAGAAAAATTATCAGATAAGTGATTAGGAATGTTATCAGAAAAATTATTAGAAAAATTATCAGAAAGAAATTAGAAAAATGTTCAGAAAAATGTTCGGAAAAGTTATTCGGAAAATGATCAGAACAATAATCAGAAAAATTGTCAAAAAAATAGTCAGAAAAATTATCGCAAAAATAATCAGAAAAATTATCGCCGAAATAATCAGAAAGATGTTCAGAAAAATTGTCGGAAAATGGTCAGAACAATGATCGGAAATTTTTTTTTACCTATATGTCGTGATAAAAAAGGGGAACTTTCATATTTGTTCAATCGGATTGATCTATTTTTTTATTCCTTTAGACTGCTCTTATTTATATGTAAGTTAATCATTTTTGAGGAAAATATCAGCAGAATCATTATGCTGTAAAGTCGCAGTAAACGGTAGAAAAATTTATATACAGACGCATTAATATCCTTTTTCCTTTCAATCATTTCAGACTGCTCTACATACCGGAGGAGTAGGTTCCCAACAGCAGCTTCTCGAACCAAGAATGGCGCAGCTCGAAACCCTCGAAGCCAAGGTAAAAAGATGTTGCATGTGGACCTCTCATAATAAACGCAAAGCTTTTGGATAACAGTGTCAAAAATGGATCAGCAATGCTCATCCCCTTGACCCAAGGGAGTAAACTGTTTTCACCCCCTCGAACATTTTTTAACTTTATAGAGTTGTTCAACACACATTTTGCAGAGTTACCGGTTGCGAAAAATGCGGTTTCCGGCCGTCATACTGAAAAGATTCTTTCAACACGCGAGAAAAATCTTATTTAGTTCGTGCGATTGCAATACTTACTTTCGACTCGCAAACTCATAATCGAAAAAAAAGTTTTTTCTCCCTAATGTTGAAAAGTACTATTTTTAATCTCATACTGCCCTGTAGACGGTAGATTTTTACGCCTAATGATTTTAAAAAACTTCCGAATATGACATGCGAATGGTTATTTCATTATGTCAGCATTTTTTTTTGTTTACTCCATTTACTTATTATTCAAGCTCCCTTTTCAGTCAGAATTATTTTAGTTTATGTAAAATTGTTTTTTCCATCCTCTGAACTAGGACACTTCTTTAATAGAGTTTTCTTCACGTTCCACCGAATCATGTATAAAATCTTTTCAGTTTGTGTACCTTCTACCAGCTCATGTGTAAAGTCTTTTCAGACTGCCTTCTTTATTATTCAGTATAGTCTTTTTAGGACCGACGAGTCGATTACATTTTCACGCCTATTGACAAAAAAAATCTCTCAATTATGACATGCTTTGTTTATTTTCTTATTTTCCAATTTTTTGTTCACCCAATTTATTTATTAATCAAGCTTCCAGGCTAAAATTATTTTCGATCTTAAGATGATCTTCAAAGTGACAGCCTGTAATATTTTTTTTATATTTCCTAGACGGAAGTTTGGCAAATCGTAACTCGGGGTATGAATCGACCCCAGCGATCAAATTTATTTTTATTCCTGAAAAATTGTATCCCCCCCTTGAACCTAGAACCTTCCCTCAATAGAGTATTTTTCACTTTTCACCAGCTCATGTGTAAGGTCTTTTTAGGCTGCCATTTAGTGGCCTTTTTAGCAACGACGAGCCAAGCGATGCTTTGCAATCGCGCCTTGATCGTCCTCCTTCTCTCCCTCCAATGGATTCCCGTCTTGTGGTCCTGTCCAGCCAGTGATTTATATGCAGATGCGTGAAACAGCGAGCGAACGTTGCAGCCGCGTTTCGTTTCGTTGGCGCTGAAGCGAGGCTCACTCTCCGGACGATCCCGGTTCGCTTCTCCGTTCGGTTTCGGCTATACCATTAAAACTGCTCCACCACACGTACCGGGCTCTTCAGTGGCGTAACACCGTCGTAAACTCTTCAGCCTTTTCCGTTCCTTTTTTGTTTTTTATTCTTCGCTCCTCTGGCTTGCTTCCTTTCTCACTCAATTTTTCGCCACGGTAGACAAAGTCCCAGGAACGTCCGGGTCCTTACCAGATTTTTACCTGGTAAAAATATGATATCGAGACTAGAGTGTCCCAAAAAAAAAAAAAACTCTCGGCTGTTGATGGAAAAATTGAAATATACGCAGAAATACCTTTTGGTGGAAGGGGTAGCAAATTTTTTAGAGGTCCCCTCATGCGAGATTTATTTTTATTTGAAAAAATGTTAGGTTGATGGATAAATTATTGAACAATATTTTTTTTCATCACTTTGTTAATAACATCTTGGAATTATTATTATACCAAATTAATTTTTTCATCACCTTCCATATGCTTTATTTTTTTGGAATTTTTAACGCATGAAGAAGTGTATTCTCGGCTGTTGATGGAAAAGTTGAAATATACGCAGAAATACGTTTTGGTGGGAGAGAAGCTCTGTAGCTAATTTTTTAGAGGTCTCCTCACGAGAGATTCATTTTTAATTTGAAAAAAAGTTAGGTTGACGGATAAATTATTGAACAATATTTTTTTTCATCGATTTGTTAATAACATCTTGGAATTATTATTATACCAAATTAATTTTTTCAGCACCTTCCATATGCTTGATTTTTCTTAAATTTTTAACGCATGGAGAAGTGTTCAAAATTCGCTCTGAATCTCACGTTTAGACGGACTGTATCGCTCGTAGATCTTTATATTATTGATAGCAACCTACTATGACCGATGGTAAGGTTGGTTAAATAAATTTTTCAAAAATGAATACTATTCTGTAAATTTAATACATTCTTTACGTTTTAATAGAAATTAAAATACAAATCTCGCGTGAGCGACCTCTAAAAAATTAACTACAGAGTCTTTCTTCCAAAGAAATGTATTTTTGCATGTATGTCAACTTTTCAATCGACAGCCGAGAGATTTAAAAAAAAAAATTTTTTTTAGACCTCTAATCGAGACTGATACAGATCGATAGAATTTAAATGGGATTCAATCGTGTGTTACCATCTCTATCTATTCGGACTTCGATAAATTTATTGAAATTGAATCGTTATTAGTTTCCTATCGTTTTCGTTTTCTATGCTTTCAATACTACAGATACGTTATCAGTACGAATGGTTTACCAACGGATTTATAATATTTTACAATGAATTTACGTTTCGTCACTTATAAGTTTCTATCCGTTTGTGATGAATCGTGTTATATCGTAAATCTATGATTTAACATGAATCATTCGCAATCAAAGAGGCATTAACGGAGTGATCCTATAATTTTCTATCGTCTTAAAATTATAAAAAGTATATCGGAATAAATTGTATGCATGCAGACTGAAAGAATTATCACAATCTATCGTACAACTCTAATATAAATGAAACAACTTTCTATCATTTTCTTTCAATATAAAACTTTCTTACAAGAACATATTAATAATTCAGAATGTTCAAGCCATTCCTCAAAATAGAAATATAGCAAAGGAAATTATTGAAAAATTATGTGCATTTAGAAACGTGCGTGAATTCATTTCATAAAACAGAAAATTAAGTTTTTCGAAAACTTGACACACTTTCTTTTGAAACTAAGTTTTTTCAAAATTCTTCGAACTATTATTATCCTAAATAAACGCTCTTATTAGCGTCTTCGATATGGTTGATTATTTAGTAGATTTTTTTTTCTTATCGCAAAGTATTCAAATTCGGATAAAATAAAACTTTCGGCAAGAAATGTATACTTAAAGCATTTTGAGAGAGTTAACACAAATAATGTAGTAAGAAAAATGCTAAAAAAAACTGCTCAGTTTGCTTTGTTACTCATAAGTACGTAAAGTGTACTTATGTATTATTGATACGTATTATCTAATAGAAAGGAATTTAGATGGAATAGTTGGCCAGAACATCAGATAACATGAAAGTGAAGCAGCTTGGGCTGCGTTCACTACAAAGATGGATGACCGGAAAAAAATCATAATTATCGGTCGATTTATTTTTTTCTTGTTTTCACGCTTGGCATATTACTTAATGGGTGCATACGTAGTATCGTATACTTTAATTGTTAAATTTAATACAAAAATTATATCATTCTTGCAACTCCGTGCGAGAAGTGCTTACTTCTCACACGCTCGGCTTTGCGTGCGAGAAATCGCACTTTTCGCACTAGTGAAATAAAGTTGTATACGAAACTCGTGCGAGAAACTTTTTCTCACTCCCGTCAGAAAAACTTCCATCGCACTCGTATCGTAATATACTATTATGATAATATTATAGGGTATGAAGGCAACATATAGGATGTCGTTCAACCGTATTCGGAACGATAGAATGTTTTGAAGTCGTTTTCTATCAATTTTTTTACCAAGGGAGGCTCTCGTGGCACGATATGCGACGAAAGGCCAGTGAAAAATACGTACGCCCTTGTGAAGTCCCCCCCTCAACACGCTACAACCTCAGCCGCACCAGACTACGGCCCCAGACGAAGATCTGACCAAGAAGATTGCCCACTGGACTCCAACGGAGTCACTGCCCTTTGCCGAAACGAACCTCTCCGGGCGAAACGCTACCAATGCCTGCAAAAGTCGCTGGGCTCGGCTATAACTCTCTTAGCCTGGTACCGGTTTGTTTTGGTTTCAAGCGTTTTCGCACTTTGGTTCAGAGTGCAAAAAATATTGTTGTTTCGATGTCGTTTGATGATTTATCATCGAAGGAGTAGCTAAATAGGTGTCTATTTACTGACTACTGGCGTAAGGGATACAAGCGCTTATAAATTTCAATGGCAATCCCACTGGAAAAAGCTCTGATACAGTACTTTGTGATACTAGTGCGAAAGAGTGGACTTTTCCACGGGGTTAGAAAGTTGAAAGTTTTTTATGTGTGCAGTTTGGCACAAGTGTGCGAGAAAGTAACTATTGCACACTAGTGTGAAAAACTAGCTATTGCGCGAAAAGTGTGTGAGAAAGTAGCTATTGCACACTAGTGTGAAAAACTCGCTATTGCGTGAAAAGTGTGTGAGAAAGTAGAAACCGCGACATTGCGCATGCGCTGTGTGATTTTTTCATACCTAACCAAAAAATATTGACTTCGCCACGCGCTTGCGGCGTGAAAAACAGAATTTTTCGTTCATGTACTGAAAAAATTCTTTTTTTAAAAGTGAACTTACAATAAAAACAGCCTCCATTTTGTTCTCTAACGCATCGGCGAATTGCTTACATATCGGTTTTTAAATCACTCAAACTTGAGATTCGCTTTTGATTTGATCGACCATTAAATAAAGCTATCATACTTTTTTTAAATTTTCAATATTATAAAAAGAAAAGTCATTTGATTTTTCATTTTATGTCTTCAGCCTTTTCCATCGCCTAATCTTAAAATTAATTTTTTCTTTAAATAGACCATTATAATCAGCAATTTGAAATTTTTATTTTATCAAAAGTTTTTTTTTCTTGGTCACGTTTATCAGATCATCGACTAATGGCTTAACCGTAATATCCGAATTCGTGTTGTGGTGATAAGAACTATCAAAAATATATCCCATTACGATCAAAGCGTGGGAGACGTGAAAAATATATCGTTCATGGCCATAAATGTCAAGTTAACTTAATACATGTGTGAATCGTGCTGTACGTCTCCATTGGCTAAAAATGGTGGACGACGCTTTTCAGCTTTAACTTCTTCCTTTTCACGCTCGCGGTTATTCACGCTAGCAGCTTTTCCGAGAACTTCTTCAGCAATATAAGTCTCCAGTGTTTCGTAGCGTGATCGTAACGACTCCGGATACTTTCGTTGTACGCCGGAAACTCCAGAGCAAAGAGTCCGACTTCGCTATACTCATAGACCACACGTATTCTCGTACTCGAGGCTTTTTTCCTGGCTGAAATAAGTGAGGAAAAACACACGCGAACTCGAGTATCGAACAATGGCAAAGCTAGGTACTTCAACTCGTATACGGGACGTTCCATACCAACTCAACCATGTCTGACATTTTTTTTATTATCGTTCCATCGTTTGGGAGCAATCCCAACTTTTATAAGATTTTTTTAAAACGATTCATATGCTTATGATTATTTATAACAAACATATAAAGGGCCGTTAAAAATGCGACAAAATTCTCGTTTCAGATTTCCACATGAGATTTTTTAACGATTTTTTTCAAAATTCTTAAAATCTTTTTTTTTTTAGTAAAATGAATAATAAAACAATGTGTCGGAAGACCGCATTAAACAAATCTGAAAAAAAATTCAAATTGCGGTTTTCAAAACGGATACAAATTTTCGTTGCTTCTTAGAGATGGAACGATAACATTAAAAAGTGGAGATGAAATCGGAGAGATTTCGAAGATTTTTTAAAATGATTTTTTTAAAGCGTTTTTGTTGATAAAAAATAAGTGATGATAGATTTTTTTATTTTAAATCAATACTTGGATAAAAATTTAAGAAAATTAAATGCTCTGAAACAAATCTGGAAATTTTTTTACAAGCCCTGATATATATATATATATATATATATATATATATATATATAGAAATGTTTAAGCAATAGTTTGTACTGATAGCATTCTTTCATATCATACTTTTTCTATTAACGTTTTGAAAATATAATAAAATTAACGTTTCAGAAAAAAATTAAGGTTCAAAGCACCTTAGGCTTAACCTTAAAAAATTGATATTTCTGATAACTTGATTTTAAAAATGTTCATAAAATCTATATCACATTATTCAGAATTTGTCAGTTTTTATAATTACGTCGTTCAATTTGTTCGTTATAAATAATCATAGTCGTATAGATTGTTGAAAAAAATCTAATAAAAATTGTGGTTGCTTTTTAGAGATAGAACTATAATATAAAAAAGCGGGGATGAAATGTGAGAGGCCGAGGGTCAGACCCAGGTCGAGTTGGTACGGAATACTCCATACAGATTGCAGTACCACTCTGAACTCCAGTGAAGCTTTCTTCCCAGTGATGGCTTTATTAGTTTTTCGTACAGTGATGGAAATTGGATTTTTCTCTGTAATATACATCAGACCACGTCGAATATTCGCTGACATATAGTTCTGAGTATTCGTTATATACGTTATTTCACAAGTAGTTGACACGAGTTCCGTCATGATAATTTTGTATGAAAACGAAAACAAAACAAAAAATTAAAAACTAACAAAAGTATCGTACGAAATTTTATTTGACAAGGTGTAAGAATGGGGATTTATGCACACGAAGCGTGCGTAAAACCGCGTTTCTCACACTGCGTTCAATAAAACACTTTGTTCGGTGTTTTAGACGCTTTTCGGTCAATTGGAATTTCGATCCCAAAAAATAAATTGTAAAAACAAAGTTTGGGCTGTGCAAATAGGTTTCCAAACCATAATTTCAGGGAGCACTTTTTTTTTCATTTGGCACGTTGAAAAACCACTTTGAAATCCACTAAATTATTCTAGCTAGCGATGGCCTTATGAGTTCTTTATAGGATGGATCAGCCAGTAAATACACAGTGACCAGTGAATGGACACCGTCCATGAGAACACGTGCAGAAAAAACGTCTATTCACTGGTTTTCGTCGTCTGCTTAACTGTCCATTCATTGGTCGATTTACCCTGCAGTCATCGAAGTTTTACCTTTTTCTGTAATAGACACCAGACAAAGTAATATTTTAATATTCGCTCAGAAAAGAGTTCTGAGCAGTGAGCATTCATTACATATACTACCATTTCCGTTATCCTTGAAACTTCATAATAAGGAAAAATCTCACGAATCTCGTGACGCTAGAATCTACGTCCGGTAACAGTCTTAATACGGTTCTCACTCTTGTGGTCACTGACGTTGCCTTCTCCAATTTCCTCGCGGTTACGTCAAATTCCTTCGGTTTCGCGAGCATATCCGGTCGTCAGTTTGCTTTCAATTTCATAAACCGTAAAATAATTTTTATTTCGCTTACATTAATCATGCTGCCAATTAATTATAACGATTAGTAGCTTGAGAGGAGAACGATTAAAAAGAAAAAAGATCAACGTGTAAGTCAAATTTGGAATAATAAAATTTGCAATCAATGAACAGTACTATAATATCGAATGAGACAAAATTTATTAAAAAATGGTTAAAACGCATTTGATATAATCTGACTTAGCTACATTATTCTGACGGCTTCTATTTAGGTTTATTTTTTATTTTTTAGTGGCCCCAGTTAGTCAATAGACTACTTTTCTAGTGTTTAGAAAAACGGGAAAAACAATATTCACACCGCTTCTCTAGAAAATGCGCACCTGCAAGGCTTAACAATTTTCAAGGACAAATATTGAAGGGGAAGAAAGCCAAGGGCTCAGCGAGTACAGAGAGAAAAAGCTGCTTTTTCGCACCAGTATCGTAAAGTACCACATTACAAACCCATTATACTCGCCTTCGGCACGGACTCCAAAGTCACATTCGTCTAAAAAAATCGTTTTCCACACTCCTGTCGTAATGCACTACTTTTCAAGTGTTTAGAAAAACAGGAAAAACAATTTTCATACCGCTCCTTCAGAAAGTGCGCACCTGCAAGGCTTAACAATTTTCCAGGAAAAATATTAAAGAGAATGAAAGCCGAGGGCTTAGCGGAGTGCAGAGAGAAAAAGCTGCTTTTTCGCACCAGTATCGCAAAGTACTACATTACAAACCCATTATACTCGCCTTCGGCAGGGACTCCAGAGTCATATTCGTTTAAAAAAATCGTTTTTCACACTCCTGTCGTAATGCACTACTTTTCTAGTGTTTAGAAAAACAGAAAAAACAAATTTCACACCGCCCCTTCAGAAAGTGCGCACTTGCAAGGCTTAACAATTTTCCAGGAAATATATTAAAGAGAATGAAAGCCGAGGGCTTAGCGGAGTGCAGAGAGAAAAGGCCGCTTTTTCGCACCAGTATCGTAAAGTACTACATTACAAACCCATTATACTCGACTTCGGCACGGACTCCAAAGTCACATTCGTTTAAAAAATCGTTTTCCACACTCCTGTCGTAATGCACTACTTTTCAAGTGTTTAGAAAAACAGGAAAAACAATTTTCATACCGCTCCTTCAGAAAGTGCGCCCCTGCAAGGCTTAACAATTTTCCAGGAAAAATATTCAAGAGAATGAAAGCCGAGGGCTCAGCGAAGTGCAGATAGAAAAAGCTACTTTTTCGCACCAGTACCGCAAAGTACCACATTACAAACCCATTATTCTCGCCTTCGGCAGGGACTCCAAAGTCACATTCGTTTAAAAAATCGTTTTCCACACTCCTGTCGTAATGCACTACTTTTCAAGTGTTTAGAAAAACAGGAAAAACAATTTTCATACCGCTCCTTCAGAAAGTGCGCACGTGCAAGGCGTAACAATTTTCCAGGAAAAATATTAAAAAGGAAGGAAGACGAGGGTTGAGCTAAGTGCAGAGAGAGTCAGATAGAGCGGGAGAGAGAGAGAGAGAGAAAGCTGAGGGTGGTCTGTGTTAGACACACGAGCTGCACTCTCGATCTCGAAGAGTTTCTCGTATCGGATCTCGCCTGCGGGTCGCATTCCCTCTTCCATACTCGCGGTACTTTTGCTTTTTTCCGGTGGTTCTACCTCTACGGTCACGGACGCACGACCTCCGCCTCTTTTGCTTCTTCCTCGAGGACAAGCAGCGACGTATTGCGTCGTGCAAGGCCAAAGTAGTAGCAGCAGCCGCTCAACGAGGATGCAAAAGTCTGTGGAACTTCGTCCACGACGTGCAATTCTCCTGCCGCCTGGATAATATCCTTCGCGGTTCCCTGCTCTTGCTTTTACCCACGGGAAGCCTATTAAAGCACCGTGACCGCGTGTTCACCCGGGGCCAAGACGTCGTCACAAATCACAGCTTTAATGGAACGATAAATTAGTATTCATATCGGTAAGCCTAGTCAACAAAGCGTCGTCGATCAATTGCCTTTTCAAAAAGAAAAAAAACAAATAGCAAATCAAGCTTAATAGTCAAACGATACCGCGGTGCATTTTTTTGTCATTACAGTAAATAGCGTCGTCAATTGACATGTGGAGATTCAAGAGAACTGATAGGATATAAATAATTCAAGGATGGTGATGTTAATATTAGAGTGACATTCATTAATGGATATCTCACTAGTTTGGCTGCGGATCATATGGAAATGTATTTGGATTTGACATTATTATTTTTATTATTTGCTATTGGCATACTTTTATAAGCGATAGATAAGTCCAAATAATTTCGCGTTACTTTCAACCAACTTAACTATGATAATTAACAAAATTTGGTCATATGTGCAAAGTAGTCACAAAATAAACTCGCATTATGCTTACAACGTAATAACTTGTGAAATACTGGACCGAAGTACCAGAAATCTCATTTTCATATCAATTATTGATCGATTGTCAATTGATACAAATTTCATGAAAATCCCTTGAGGCGTTTCGGTTTTTTGGGATTTTTAAGATTTGACTGTTAAAACGAACAAATTCGACCGTCAAAAATGACCGTCAAATCGAACAAATTCGACCGTCAAAAATGGCCGTCAAATAAAACGAATTCGACCGTAAAAAATGACCACCAAATCGAACAAAGTCGACCTTCAAAAATGACCACCAAATCGAACAAATTCGACCTTCAAAAATGACCGTCAAATTGAACAAATTCGACCGTCAAAAATGGCCGTCAAATCGAACAAATTTGTAGCTACCGATGTAAAACTTTGAAAAAAAAAAAAAATTGAATTCAATGATGCGGCCTTCAGTATTGAATTTAAACACAATTGGTAAGTTTGGGTTTCATAGAGTTTTTTGAATTTTCAAAACATTTTCGTTATCGTATTGATTTTACTAAAATTTAAGTTAGCGGACCCAATTTTTCCACGCAATAAAACCAATGTTCAGTGATGCGACATATTTAATTCTCACGTTTTAGATGGCGAGCATCGAAGTCTCCCTGTCGACGACACCGCGCCGGAAGAAGGGCGGCAGTGTATCCGGCGGAATGACCTCGCCCGCGGGTCACCGTAATCGCGATCACTACAAGGAAGTCGATGCCCTCCGAGTGGCTCTCCGCGACAAGGAGAATATCATTCAAACGTGAGTGACATTCCATGCTCGCGAAACTCTAACTAAATTACCAAAGTTAAAGACTGTGCTACACTGACTTAACTACTATAATTGTGAGTGTGATAGCGCCACGAAAGATTGTAGTGAAATGAGAGAAAGCGACGAAAACGTGTGTTTAAAATGAGATTTATTAAGTACTTTCGATTAAGAAAAAACATCTACAAAAATGAATATCATCGAAGATTCTTAGATTTTACAACTTTATATATGTAATATCATACGTTTTTTAAAAAAACATATCCAAAACTTTCGTTTTTACAAACATTTCTAAAAATAAAATACAATGAGATTCTGAAAAGTTTTTCGGAAAAGCTTCTATATTTGTAAACGTCAACGTTAAAATGTTGAGTTAAAGTGTTGAGGTTGAATGTTGAGTTAAAGTGTTGAGTTTGAATGTTGAGTTTTAATGTTGCGTTTGAATGTTGAGTTTAAATGTTGAGTTTACATGTTGAGTTTTAATGTTGAGTTTTAATGTTGAGTTTTAATGTTGAGTTTTAATGTTGAGTTTTAATGTTGAGTTTAAATATTGAGTTTTAATGTTGAGTTTTAATGTTGAGTTTAAATGTTGAGTTTAAATGTTGAGTTTAAATGTTGAGTTTTAATGTTGAGTTCTAATATTGAATTTTAATGTTGAGTTTAAATGTTGACTAACGGGTAATTTAAAACATTAAGTAACTTTTGAGTTTAACCGTTTGCACTCAACGTAAAAACATAGTACGTGCTGACCGCTAATTCCAATAAATACATCATATTTCTCATAAAACTATTGATAAATCTGTTACTTATTTGACTGGTGTGGAATTACCTTGAGATTATTACATAAATATTTTTTCTGTCTAATCGCAGATTGAAAGGCCAGCTGTGTAACACGCTGAGCAATCGTCTGGCGTTGCGAAACGGAGCGCCGCCCTTGACGGAGGCCGACAGAAAAGCGACCGACGAGAGACTTCAGAGATTGCGTCGTGACGCCGATAACAAGAGACTCGCGATAAAAAATCTCAAACTTGCCCTCGAACGTCTTGACATAACTGAGTAAGTTCCTTTTTATAAGTCACAGATATTTCTTGAATTGTGAGTCAAAAGCGTGTAATGTTGGACTGTTCTCATCCATCCCATATTGTCTAGTGGTTAGGATATCTGGCTTTCACCCAGAAGGCCCGGGTTCGATTCCCGGTATGGGAAATTTTTTTTTTTTTTTTTTTTTCGTTCCTTTTGAAAGTAGCATTCGGCTTTAGTTTATTATGATTTTTGAATTTTTTTTTCTTTGCAGTAATATTGATGTTAGAATACAACAAGCCGAATTGGAATATCGTCTCGGACGCGAAGAACTCGAGCTCCTCACTCTGCGAGAGGAGAGCAGGGCTCTCCAAGCTGCGTTGGAATTGGCAGAGACCCAAGAGAAACAAAAAAACGACACGATATTCAGGTATTCAGGAGTTTATTTACATTAACTTACCAACGCTTTATGAATGGCGATTGACTATTTACGTACAATGCTATTAATATTCTCTCCTCAGAAACGTAAACGCCATAAGTGATTGTGATATATCGTTATTCTACATTCGTAGCTGAAATATGTTGGCTGGAAAAATATTATTGAGAGAGTAACACGAGTAAAATATTGGAAAAGTTCTTTAAACAAAAATATTTGGCATTTGTATTTTTGTACCTCAGATCATGGCTAAAACGTTATACTTTTTTGTATGGAATGATAATTTAATTGCAATAACATAAACTGAATTGTCTAAAAAAAAAAACAGATACTTGTAACGGTTAAAATTAAACGAGTTAAAAAAGAATGAGTCTACAATTTTTACAATACATTATTATATTTCTTTTTTACAACGACGAAGTTGAAGAATTACGTGTTTGTCACGAAAACCACATTTTGAAAATCATAAACGCGCGAATGCAAAATGACTAAATTGAATATTATGTAAAATGTTTTTTATATTGAATTTTACATCTCACATCTCGGTTGTATATTTAATGTTTTATGCGAGTTAAAAACAACAACAAAAAAGGTAATGCGAGTTTTTGTAAAACAGTAATGGATTTACTGGCCATGAAAATTCATCCTAAATATTTTTAAGTGTACAATATAAAGGACACATTTTGCAGAATATCAATCGTAGTCCAGCTCTTACTATAACTATTAGCTGGTAAAAAAAAATCCGTTCTTTGCCTGAATGAAAATTTCGATGATGTTATTTTCGTCTCAATATCTTTTAACAGCTGCATTTCCGGTGGCACTCAAATGACCGTTCACGCTGTTGAGGTCAGTGCCGACCCGAAAAGTCCGCGTTTCGGTGCAGGACCCCGAGACGATGCAGCTGGTCTATATGTCGACTGGGCGGTTGAGGATTCCGGTCTTTGCAAGGGTGACAGGTTAGTAAAGTTTATTCTACTTTATTCTACTTTACACATATCGATGGAAAAAGTTTTTCCATATTTTCCAGAAAGTGATACGTTATGACTGGGTTACAGTGGTTGCAGTGTATGGATCAGATGTTATGGTGACTTTTGTGATTTCCCAATACCGTTATTTTAAGTTTGCCAGACAATTTCCATAAAACTATGAAATCGTGAATTTGGATTGATAAAAATGTTATTTTGTAAACTCATACGCAACATTTCATGGAAAGCAACCAATTGTATATGATAAACTTTATTCTACTTTATACAGTGTATGGATCAGATGTCATGGTGACTTTTGTGATTTCCCAATACCGTTATTTTAAGTTTGCCAGACATCTTCCATAAAACTATGAAATCGTTCGTTTGAATTGATAAAAATGTTCTTTTTTAAACTCATATGCAATATTTTATGGAAAGCAACCAATTATATCATTGAATGAAAATAATTGTGTCATTCAATTCATATGATTATTTCAAGAAACAGAAAAAATATTTCTGAGTATCAATGAAAAAAATTATTTCCCCTTTAATAATTGGAATCAATTTTTTTTAAATTCTGATGTATCCGCTATATTCCCCTCAATTCATAAAAAAAGGCAAAGAAATTTTGCATTGAAAGCAAATAATCAATTCTGGAATTCAACAAAAATAAAAAATCAATCCACCGAATTTTCGGAAGCAATGAAATATTTTTTGTAACTCTATACGCTATATTTTATTTCTTTACGTTCTTGATACTGCTAGGATATTATTGTATTACGAAACTTTCTTCTCATTCTAACGTGGTGCATTCGGACCTTTCTTCCTGGCGTATAAATTTTGTTCGCTTGGCTTCTACCCTTTCTGTTTTCTCGGTCGAGCGCACGCACACAGTTGCTCTCGATTATCCTGGAATGCCCGGTTTCGGGACTGGTCGCGTCTTCCCACATCCGCTTCGTCCCTCGAGTTTCACGTTCTCGAAAACTTTGGCTCTGTTCTCAAGCCGCACGGCCTTAGTATCCAAGTCTATACGAATTTTGCATGTACACTTTATCACCGTTCCTAATGTTTGTACCGTTTTTCTTTAATATCGACCGGTACCGAATTTTTTCGTGTATTTTTTTCGCGTCAACATTTTTAGTTAGATTATTGAGTAAAAATGTTGAGTCAAAATGTCGAGTCGAAATGGTCAGTCGAAATGTTGAATTGAAATGTTCAGTCGAAATGTTGAGAGAAAATGTTGAGAGAAAATGTTGAGTGAAAATGTTGAGTGAAAATGTTTAGTTAAAATTTTTAGTTAAAATATTTAGATAAAATGTTTAGTTAAAATGTTTAGTTAAAATGTTTCGTTAAAGTGTTTTGTTAAAAAGTTGAGTTGTAATGTCGTCTTAAAAAGTTAAGTTTAAATGTTGGGCTAAAACACTTGGTCCCTTGTATTTCCCCTTCTCAAAAAGTTTGGACCTGTTCTCGAGCCGCACGGGCTTAGTATTGGAGTCTTTACGTACTTTGCATAAAGACTATCACCAATCCTAATATTTGTACAGTTTTCCTTTGATATTTGCCGGTACCGAATATTTTCGTGTATTTTGTCACTCGGCGAACACCGACAAAATCTTTTAATCTGTCCTTTCTATACCGACAAGTTAATGTCTCGGCCAAATTTGCCAACTAAACATTTTTTTATTGCGATTTCGTATTACCTAACTGACCTGACCTACCTAAAAAACCCAACGTATCTATTTTAGGTTTTTACGTTCGATTTCTAAATCCTTAAAATTCTTCTATTTGAAAATACTTTGGATCCTTCAGGAGCGGTTTTAAAATTATTGGAGCTCTTTCGATCCGATTTAAAAATCGTTGAAACTTGATTTCAAAATCCTTGAGGTTCAACTTTAAAATCCTTGAGGTTCAATTCAAAAATTCTTAAGGTTTAATTTTCAAATCCTTGAGGTTCAGTTTTAAAATCCTTGAGATTCCATTTTAAAATCATTGAGGTTGAATTTAAAAAACCTTGAGGTTCAATTTTTAAATCCTTGAGGTTCAATTAAAAAATCCTTGAGGTTCTATTTCAAAATCCTGAAGATTGATTTCAAAATCCTTTAGGTTTTTTAAATCTGATTTTTAAGTCCTTTGAGTTTTATTTTAAAAACCTTCAGATCGATTCGGCTTGATTTAAAAATCAACTTTTATTTCAGAATCCTTCAGATTTTTTGGGTTTGATTTCAACGTTCTTCAGGTTCTGATTAGCACGTAGCAAAGCGACTGCCTTAAATAAACTCTGATTACTCGGGGCACGTGCATCACCTTATTTCCCAAAGTCTCGTAAAGTCCCGAAGCGCGAAAGGCACTTGTTGCTTTACACAACACACACACACACACACACACACACACTCTCATTTGAGCACATATGTAGAATGACGCGTTGGTGCTGTATAGTGACGAGAAAAGCGTAGTACGAGCGCGACGACTATCGAGAAGAACAATGGGCAATCTTAGCGTTCTCTCGTGATTCTCTGTAGCGTGAAGCGCCCATCTACAATGTACAACAGACACACAAGCTCCGGAAGTCCGCGGGCTGCCCCCGCTAATTGCCTCTGCATCTTCACATGACCTCTCGGTGTAATGCTGCACGCTCCTCAAGCGTCCCTACGCTATTACAATACTTAAGGAGGCTTCAACTACTTTTTAATCCTAATAAGCAAGTAAATTTCAAAACTACGCTCTAGAAACTCTGGAGCACCCTTTTAAAAAAATCCAAGTACAGTTATAAAGACTTAAAAGGCAGTACATTAATTTCCAGAGCTGGGCAGTATTTAAAACACATCAATTACTTCAAGTATTTACAATACGTATTTTAAATACTAAAATACTTCTCAGGTATTTTGAGTACTTTATAAAATACAAGAAAGCTGCAAAGTAGAACGTTGCAAATTGCTTCCTCAATATTTTTCGGTTTTTACAAAGCTCCCTCTATGAGGAAGTATGTTAATTGATTTTGGCTTCCTTATAGAGGAAGCTTTGTAAAAACCTAAAATCTGGTTCATCGTCGCCAGACCTTGATCGAGATGGCATGAAATGCGTTCATACGTTCATTACAAAAACGAAATGAAAAAATTCATTTTTTTATCCTGACTGCGAATTCCCATTAAGAAAGCGAGATACATCGCTAGGAACTGTATCACCCAATGTTGAACGTCTATAAGGCTGTCTCACTCGTACCTTACCTCACTTCTTGGTTTTCCGATTCGCACGAACAAAGGACTTTGAGTTGCAAGGAGCCAGAAGATGAGCCCATTTCTGCCATGTTTTTGCATATCCCTTCAAAATGTGACCTTAATCTGCCGAGTAGTTCAGGAGAAAATTCGTTTCAAAATTTTGAGGTGTGGTAACGGAGCCACCGGCACTTTCTTTGTCACACCTCAAAATTTTAAAACCTATTTTTCCCTAAACTACTCGGCAGATAAAGTTCAAATTTTGAGAGAATGTTTAGAAACTTGGCAGAAATGGGCTCATCTTCTGGTTCCTCGAAACTCAAAGCCGTTTGTTCGGAAGAATCGGAAAACAAAAAACTAAGGTTTGCTGCAAGGGAAACAACTCTACAAGCGTTTAACATCGAGCGATGAAATTCCCAGCAGTATATCACTGCCTCTTAAGGTAAACCTTTGTTATTATTTTCCCTTGGGAATACTTGCAGAATCATTTCAACTTGCAGTACTGCCATTTGTAGGTTAGAGCTCACTAAGGAAAACCTCCTTAAAGAAAACACAATTATTCTACAGATTGCGCAGTACTTGCAGTTCCCTGACGCCATGCGAGGAACGTTATAATTTCTTTAGTTGTACTTCGCTGTACAGTATTATAAACGCTGCACGCATTAAAAATTCCGTATTGCAGTGGATAGTAGTAATACAGCGTGCGCGCACCGTTAAGCTCACTTATCTAACGACGATTGTCTTCAGGATCTTGGAAGTGAATGGCAAACTCGTCGTGGGTGCCGGCAGAAGCGACCTAGCGAGACTCCTCGCAGTTGCACCGGACGCAGCACAAATCGTCGTGCTCAGAAAGAGCGAATCTTTGGCCGCTCTTCGTACACTCAGATCTGATAATCTCAGGCTTACGCATAGAATCGGATATCTCGAGGAACAGGTTCGGGATCTACTCACACCCACACGACCCGAAGTTACCGTCATCGAGACGCCGCCCAATCGTCAGGATCATGTTCAGGCAATTCTTTTTTTTTCTTATATTTACAGAGATTTATCGAAAATCCATTATGATATTGTGTATATCAGCTTGATATCTTTGATAACTTATGTCTCACCAAACATGCAGGTAATTATTTTTTCAAAGTTGTCAGAAGTTCCGCATTCGTTTTGTTACAATATAAACTTTAGGAACGAACATCACAAGAATCGCTTTCATGGCGAATAATGTCCCTCGGTGTCTTCAGATCCTTTAGAAAAGATATCATTTTTTTTTAATATCCAAAAGTGCCTCATTTGTTTCTCTGTAGTATAAATTTTAGGCGCGAACATCATGAGAATCGCTTCCATGACTAATAATGTCCCTCAATGTCTTCAGGTCTTTCAGAAAGGACCACAGGTTACAGCGCTAGTGGCAAATTTACCGGGTCTGAATGTCCGAAGTCCTGGAGACTTGCGCCAAAGTTTGCCGACCGTAAGAAGCCGACACAGTGATCACACGCGAAGATTTACGGATTCACGTAGTCCGAAGGAACTTCTCGATTTTTCATCGGACAGCGCGACGAATGGTCATCACAAGTCGCGCAGCCGACAGAAAGGCACCTCGGCCGGCTTCCAATTGACACGCTCGACCGCCAGTTTAGATTGTCAACAACCACAGGCGCAATTGCAATCCCAACGAAGACGATCGTCTCGACTAGATTGCGCGATGGAACAATTACATAAGAGTCGAAAGAGCTCACAGGCACTTCAGTCGCTAGAGTTCGACTCGGAACCTACTTACTACCGAATGCAGGTGAATATTAAAATCCATGCCAATTATACTCGAACTTTTACTTTCATTAAGTTGAGAGCTATTGGTAATAATTCTATTAAAAAATCTGAAAACCTCACCTAAATACCTTTTATGCAACTCCGTGCTATGCTTTGCTTCGTGCCTGTGAGAAATCGCACTTCTCGCACTAGTGAAATAAAATTGTATACAAAACTCGTGCGAGAAACTTTTTCTCAACTCGTTTAATTGCAACTTGCCCTCGGCAGAAAAAAGTTTTATCGCACTCGTATCGTAATATACTATAGTGAAAACGCACTGCGAAAATCCGCTGTGTTGCGCCTGATGAATCCTACCTAGGGTTTGTAATGCACGCATATTTATGTAAGAGATATGATAATTAGAACTTTTATTTCTCTTCATGACATGTTTCGGATCAAAAAAGAAAATTGATTTTTGAACGTTGTGGATTTTTTAGAATAGCCAAAACAAATTATATTATTCATAATTACAAACTCACAAATCGTGTATAAATATGCAAATATCATGGTTGGCCATAAGAAGAGACAAATAAAAAGCAAAAGAGTGTGAATTAATCGCGCGCGGTGTAGCTAGCGAAATAAAAAAAATAATAATTATATCAGGAAAAATAGCCAGGACGTGACCAAACGAGCGATGCATACGTGAGATTAAATCTCACGAAGTCCGGATACAAAGTTCGAAGAGTCGATAACGATTGAAGGTCCGAAGCGAAATAAATTTAAAAAATAATTATTTTCAGCATCACATTTCATTGTTGTTTTCTCACATTTTCTCAGGACAATCAATCCCGCGCTTCCGAGCATTCGGAAATATCGGGAATCTACAGCTCCAACGAAACGAATAGTAAATCTCGTCCAGCGCCGCCTAAAAAGCCGCTTCGTTTGTCTCTTCATCGAGCGGCGAGTCTTCAGTCGGTCGAAAGCGCTCCGCCTCCGCCGCCTCACGATATGCCGCGGAAGCCAACCAAGCGAAATCACCGCGGCGATCCGCCGATGATCGAGAAAAACGGTCGTTCCGATAACGAAGCCGGTAATCATCATCAGCAGTCCGACCAACAGTCAAGCTCGAATCATGCGCCTCAGCCGCCGCCGAGAACGCCTTCGAGAGCGGAATCTTGCCAGAGCGCGTTGCGATGGCCTTCGCCGAAGCCTCGGCCTCATCTCACCTCCGTACCTATGGAAAAATGGTGTTAAACTCGTTCGTTATTATTTCTAGCGCAAGATATTTCGATGAGTCTTCACTGGAGCATTTTTTTAAGGTTCATCGCCGACATACATTTAGGTTAAACGTGTACCAAGATTTAAAAAAAAAATTGTTTCATCACCTTTTCGAAGGGAAACTAGTAAAAACGAAGAAGAATCCGAATGAAGACGTATTGTAATACATCGTTGGGAATTCCGTCACCCAATGGTGAACGCCTATAAGGCTGTCACTCTCGCACCTAACCTCATTTTTTGGTTTTATAGTTCTCACTCACAAGTGGCTTTGAGTTTCGGGGTGACTGAAGCTCAGTCATCTTTTGCCATATTTCCGCACATTCTCTCGAAATTTGAGCTCTATCTGCCGAGTAGTTTAGAAAAAATCAGGTTTCAAAATGTTGAGGTGTAGTGTTGGAAGTGCCACTGCCTCTAATTTGTTTTTCGGTTCTCTTAAGCAAACGGCTTTGGGTTTCGAGGAGCCAGAAGCTTAGTTCACTTTTGCCATATTTCCGCATATTTTCTCGAAATTTGAGCTCTATCTGTCGCGTACTTGACGAAAAAACAGGTTAAAAAATTTTGAGGTGTAGTGGAAAAGTGCTACCCGCTCATAACTTGTCCCAAAGCGTTCATCATGAAGAAACCGAAGTTGTTTGGCAATTAAGAGACAGTGATATGCTGCTGAGAATTTCATCGCCTAATGTTAAACGCCTGTAGCGCTGTTTTCCTAACCTCACTTTTTTGTTTTCCGATTATTCCGAACAAACGGCTTCGAGTTTCGGAAACCCAGAAGCTGAGCTTCTCGAAAGCCATTTCTGCACATTCTTACAAAATTAGAGCTTTATCGGCTGAGTAGTTTGAGAAAATATAGGGTTCGAAATTTTGAGCTGTGATAGGGGCTTGAAAACTGCCAGTGGCTCCCTCACCACACCTCAAAACTTAAGAACCTTGTTTTTCCTTAACTACTCGGCAGATTAACTTCAAATTTTGAGAGAATGTACAAAGACATGGCAAAAATGGGCTGAGCTTTTGACTCGTCGGAACTCAAAGCAGTTTGCTTGGGCAAATCGAAAAACCAAAAAGTGAGATACGGTGCATGTGAGAGACAGCCTTATGGGCATTTAATTGGACGATGAAATTCTTAGCGGTGTATTACTGCCTCTTAATGGGATTTTTCTTTTTTTTCGGTAAATTTACCGCTTTTTGTCTCATTTTTTTGTGAAAAAACTATACAAACGATCAATATGAAATTTGAAATGGTGCCAAACGCTTCGATTTTGATTCCTCGTGCGAGAAATTTTGATGAGTTTTTACTTTGAGTGGGCAACGAAATAAGCGTTTTTTCAAGGTGCATCTTCGGGAAATTCAGGTCAATTGCGTACCAAGATTAAAAAAGTTGTTTCGACACGTTTTCGAAGGGAAATTATCAAAAACGAAGGAGAATCTGAATTGAGAGGAATTCCTTTTTCTATCGCTAAATTTATCGGTTTTTCCTACTTTTCTGGTGACGAAATTATACAACGGATCAATGAAAAATTTGGCATGTAGACTTGTTAACATATTTACAAAAAAAATCGAGACGTTTTCGCCCAAAAACACGATGTCGAGGGTTTAAGTTTGTGTACAAATAATTTTAAACATTTTTGGAGTCAATTGACTTGATTGCGCGTCAATGTCTCCTTAAAAGGCTTAAATCGCACAATAAATCGAATCTGACAAATGTACAAAGTGCAATGACGGAGTCTAGATAATTAAATGAAAATTTTGATATTTTTCTATAGAATAAGGCGAGCAAAGCCACTGATTATTTCGAATTGGTACGAATTACGTTAGAAAATATCTTCAAGCAATAATCAAATGAAAAAAGAGTGAGAATTTTGACTATAATTCGAAAGTATTATTATGATTATTATGTATCTACGATTTAAAAAAATTTCATCGAGAATCCAATTCGAATGATGATTATATATGAACTAAGAAGTCAAAATTATCGATCCCCTATTTAAAGAAATTCAATAAATTTTTATCGATATCAAACTGTCCTTTATATCTAAAAATGTAATCTTAAGATAAATCGTAAAATTGCGTAAGTTGACGGATTCATTTCCAGTGAAGGAAAGTGATGAAAATAAAAATAACGAGACTTTATTACGAATGTATAAATAGCTTTACTGTAATAAAAATGACAATGGATTTTTAAATATGTAATGAACAAATTATTTTTGCATTCCTCTGCGACACAGACGAGCAATCAGACTATTCATCTGCAAAAGACTGCTCGTTCCTTCGACGATTCCCAAATGTGTGATTCCAATTTCCTGAAAAGTGCATAAGGTACAAAAAACGCTGAAAATTTCGTTTTAGCGGCTATGAAAATGACCGAGGAAACGAAAAGTACCTTAATAAAGTCAAGTTTGAGGTTTTCATTGATCTCCAAATTTTTACACACACGAAATATGTTGCTTATTAAATCCTCTGCGGAATATCCCATTTTCCATAGATGCTCCATCGGCGGATAAGCGTTTTCTAAATCTCCCTTCGCGCATTTTTCCAGTATTTCCTTCACTACTAAAGGATGAGGCTCGTCACATACTTTAAAGACATTGTCGGAATTTACGTGACCGAAACCGTTGTGAGTGGACTGTAAATTGTTGAGAGCCTGTCTCATGTCGCCCTGCGCAGTAAAAACTACGGATTCCAAACCGGAATCGGTGTAAGATACCTAAAAACATCATTTTATCACGATAATTAATAGTCATGCAAAAATTAAAGGATAACACCTCCTCGAAAAAGGTGTTCGAAAAAAATGAAAAACACGTTCCACGTTTTTTAAGGATTTTTAACACTCTTCACCTGAGATATAATTTTTTCAAAATTGTTTCCTGAGATTTTTCAGAATTTTTTCAGACTTTGTAAAATGAAGGTTTTAAAAAATTTCAAAAAATTATATCTCAGATGAGGAGTGTTTCAAAAATCTATTAAAAAATTGGTACGTGTTTATCGATAAGTACTTCTGCATAAAAAATTATGGAACCGATCTGAAATGTGATCGCCAAATCTCGATCGAGATTTCATGGAATACCTTAATAATTATTATACAAATATCTAATTATCTGTATTATATCTCTGGTATTATATAAATATCCATCAACAAATAAAAGATTCGCTGTATCGGTCCACAAATGTAAAATAATATAATTAACCAAGATATTAATAATAAATGTTGAAAGATAGACAAATTATTAAAATGATTTGAGTTATGTGCAACGGTAAATAATATGAAACATTGAATAAAAAACTGACTAACCAAAATCATAATAAATGAAGATTGAAGATATAGCTTAGTATAGAGTTAAAGTTGGTTACAAGTCAGTAATAAACCCAATTAATCACACAACAAAGCCGAACATAATAACAAAAAAAAAGGAAAACAGAATTTTTATGAAATTTTTTTTACAGCGTGGCAATTAATAGGGAAGCAACGTGACAATTCGAATCGACAGCTTTTATTTACCAAAACTGTTCGTACGATAATTCAACATGAATGATTATGAAATTCAATGTACAAGGTAATTAAACAAGGAAAGTATTCATCAGAAAATTTCGGCACCGCTGGCAAAACAGAAACAATTGTGCCGTAATATTATCGAACGCTACATTTTTTCCGATAACTCAATCAAATAATTACTATTTTCTATAATATGCTTATCTGATTATTTTCAATCTCTTCTCAGATACTCACATTTTCCTTTTGGCAAACTTCCAAGAGTTTGGCAAGAATCTGAGCATCTGTAAGTTTACCATAGCGAAGCATAGCGCATCTCGATTGTATAGGCTCTATGATCTTTTCGCTATTGTTGCAGGCCAATGCAAATCGTGTTGTGTCGCTGTAAATTTCCATGGTGCGTCTCAGAGCTTGCTGAGCGCCATCAGTCATACTATCAGCTTCGTCCAATATAATGATCTTGTGTCTATTCTTCGGCAAATTCACCTAATTCCCCAAAAGGAAGCAAAGAAAAATTCTGATAAGTTTTTTCTGATAAGACAACACTCGAACGATGATGGAAAATGCAAAAGTAATGATTCTAATAATGTGCTGAGAGATCGATATTTTTTTAGATATAATGATATTAAAAAAAAAAACGTCAATTCTGAAAGACGCCCTTTAAAAATCTGAACAAAATCACAGACGCTCATCTCAAGTAGTACAACAAACTGGAAAATTTTGAAAAATATCCGGGAGGTCAACTAAAAAAAAAGTGGCTTAGTTGATAAAGAATGCCTCATATATCATGATTTTATATGAATACTTTGAGCTCTTCCAACGCGATCTGATTTTACTTCCATTTTCTAATGAGCGCAGTTCCTTTTTTTCCTTCGATGTTCTGTGTTTACCACAGAGTCCATTTTATTTTTTAATACAATAACATAATATCTAAACAAAATTATGGAAAACTTTTTTAAAAAAAACCAAACAATGACTTACAATAAAAATTAATAAAAATATATAAAAATAACGAATTGCAATTAATAAAACGAAATAAAAAACAGGTGAAACAGGTCAATCACTCAACAAGATTTATACATTTATACTATGTGATAGTGTAGATGTATTATCTCATAAATTTATGCAAATTAATGTACGTATGCGAATATCCAAAATAAAACATTATATAAAATCATACAGACTAAATGAATAATAAGTATGGGTTTGAAACAATAGAAATGTTGACGAGTTGCAGGTGGCGTAATTACATATAATAAGAATCAAGCTAGCATAATACATTGGAAAATTCTTATAATATACCAACCTTTTTTTGAGCAAACATTTTAATCTTGTTTCTGACTACGTCGATACCTCGATCATTGGATGCATTGAGTTCTAGAACAGTATCTTTGAATGCAGGACCCAAAAGAATGCGTGCGAGGCAGAGAATAGTCGTAGTCTTTCCGACGCCAGGCGGACCAGCGATAATTATGTTTGGAGCGTTTCCATGTTGAGCAAAGACCGAGAGTCTCGCTACAGTATCTTCGTTGCCAACTATGTCCGTAAATACTTGTGGACGATACTTTTCTATCCTGCAATTTGTTAAATTATTCTCTAATCATGAGAATTAACCGACAAGCAATGTTATTTAAACTTTTTCTGCGTAATGAATGAGAAAAAGTTGACTTTTGAGATAACGTTCCTTTTTTGTTTGAAATTTGCTTTACGATATCCCTTCTATCCTGCGACGTATTAATTTATTTTTCATTCACCAAAATTAACTGAGAAATGTAAATGATTTGAATGTTCTTTTCAAGGACAATGAACAAAGTCGACTTGCAAGATAATGTCACTGCGCACCAAAATTTACTATCAACTATGTGATTTATTTGGATTTCAATATATTTTCTGTACTTCGATTTGTTAACTTATTCTCAAAACATCAAAACAAACTGAAAAATTATACGATTCTATCTTTTTTCATAAAAAAAGGCAAAAGTTTGTTTTTCAGATAACACTTTTTTTTTTAATTCACATTTCAATATTTTTTCTGTCCTGTAATTTGTTAACTTATTATTGAATCCCTAAAATTAACTGACAAATTGTGTGATTAAAGTCTTTCTTTGCATACGGAATGAAAAGAATTAGTTTTCGAGATATATTCACTTTTTTCAAAATTCGTATTTTCATAAAGAGATGTTATTATGTTTTTTTTATATTCTCTTATGATTCGAAATTTCGTAAATTATTCTTTACCGACGAAAATAAAAACAATCGGCTTTTGACATAACCTCACTTTTTGTTGAAAGTTAGATTTTATTATCGAGACGTTGGAAAAAAAAAAATTCATTATTACTTACCATGGCAAATTTGCCGCTTTTGACGATTTTTCCTTACTGAACGTTTTGTTGCCGCTGGTTGACGGCACAACGTCAACTTCCATAGATTCGTCGGCATTACCGTCACCCGCCATGTTATCAATTGTGCCGCTAGAATCTTTATTCTTTGAACGCGGGAAACTGCGCAATTCTGTGGTTGGTGCAATTTTATAAGAACGTATGTTAACGGCCTTGCAGTCAAGTTAGCAACTAATTGAGGAAAAAAGAGTCAAATCAGTGATAAATAGTATTATCGATATCCCAAAGTTTTACGTTTGTGTGAATTAATTTGATTTTATTTATATTTACATCATAATTTAATGCTATTTACAAATTTTTTATACTTGCAGCCAATACTTTGGATTGAAATTGAATATTGAGCGAGAAAAGCAATTTTTTCATAGAAAATACAATCATGTGTTCAAGTGACTATGAGTTATTTTTTTCTTTATTATTATTTTTGGAAAAACTTCAATAAAAACTTAACTCCTTGGAAATCAATTTCGATCTCTTAACGTTTCTTAATATTCTTTTATAACAAATATTTCCAAGTGAAGCAAATTTGGTGAAGTCGAATTCGATTAACTCTGCTGTCATTCAATATTATCCTTTCTCAATCATAATTACATAAATGAAATACACATTGTTAATTAATTAAGTTAACAATATGTCATCTTTTTCTGGATATCAGTAATATTATGAATAGAAATGCATAATTACTGACGTCTATCGCTGTCAGTATAGTAGATTACTATTATCATACCTCGATAAATAAACTATCTTATAAAATTCCGTTACCACGAGAAGATTTCTCTTATTTCATCTAGAAGTTAGATGAGAACCTCGACTCTCCCTTTATCATTCAATATTACTTCTCGTCAATAGTAATTGAATAATTAAAATAAACGTTATTAATCAACTTCACGATATGTCATCACTTTTATGAATACCGGTAATATTAAGAATAAGAGTACATAATAATCAACATTTATCGCTGTCGGTATTGGAGATTTCTTTTATCATACGTTAATAAATAAACGATTCGATAAAATTTAGTTGCCATAAGCAGATGTTTGTTATTTCATTCAGAAAATTGTATAGGGAGTTCTACGCACTCTTCCATTAATACGTGCGAACGATATTACCATCAGATGATAACTTTTTAAGTAGCGCCCTCTAAAACGCACTTGAATTGCTCTAATGACATTTGCTGCGTTCAATCTGTCATTTTGAAGTTTAGAAAAAATCTTTTTTATCCCGAAACGATTTATGGTAACGTTAGTCGATTGGATTCATCAATTATCAATCAAAATGTTCGTGAATGTATTATGTGGAGAGCATCGAGGAGACTTGTAGTCGAATGCCTTAATTTTTTCATGAGATGCGGCCGTGTTAACCCAGGAATCGATGATCTCGACGACATTGCTGACTACGATATACAGGACGTGCCTGGTAATAAATATTTCATTCGCTTTAATATTTAAGTCTCCCAAACACAACCTCATGAATATTTTCTAACATTTTCACGCATTCGTTCTAATCTTTCTATCACGACATAATAATAATGATGAACAGTCATTAGTCATGTTGCGTGCTTACAAATCGCGTCGGGAACTTTTTTTTCTTATGTAATTACGAACGAGTCACACAAAATTTTTCTAACACTTCGTCTTTGCACATAATTTAATGAGTTAATAAATGGTCATGATCGAATTTTTATTAATTTACATGGAGAAAAAAAATTATTCATTTTTGTTCTTGCAAGATTCATGCGTTATTCAAAATCGGTTTATTATTTGCTAAGAATGTAATAAAATAACAATATTAATTCTGCAAGTTGAAAAATAAAAGATAAAGGGCAGAAACCAGCAATAAATGATAAGTATATCAAAATATATTTTAAAAATAAAAAATTATTTTCCTTTTTTTTTAACACAATTAATGTGTTTTTACAAATTCGTTTCTTATTTGCTAAAAACGTGATAAAATGAAGATATTGATCCTGCAAGTTTCAAAATGAATTATTCAGTGTAGAAAAGCAGCATCGATAATAAGTCAAGAGAGATTTAAAAAACTGACGTTTCAAAATATTTTGTGCATAATTAATGTCTTTTTAAATAAATAATTATATATTTATTTAAAAACATTAAAGACATTAATTATACATAATTAATGTCTTTTTAAATATATAACACTGAAATAATTTCAGTGTATTTTCAACCACAAATGTTCGAAGAACCTGTACCAACAAGACAACAGGATGACCTACAGCACAGACCGGATGCGCCGTGCATGAGGAGGCGCTCGCCGCCGGAAGTCGTCACGAAAATGCTACAAGCGATCGACGAAATGAACGAGACTAAGTCACGAACTCTCGTAGCTGTTATCAGCGATCGGAAATTGCCATTTGAGCCACAAATCCATACGTCGCCGTCGAAAGATACTTGAAAAATAATTTTTTATACAAATTTGAATTCTCGTCTTTATAGTTTTCGTCTTTGTGAATGTCTCTACATAGTAATTTTCTGTTTAGCGAAATTATTTACATTAAAGTCTGCAGTTGACACTGAAACCCACAATTCAAATGACTAATGTTTAATTTATCAATAACAACAACACGTGGAAGATTTTTTTTATTTGACAAAAACGATTTTCCTCTAAATTTCCGTTTTTACGAACGCATTTACATAGTCATTTTCTGTTAAAAAAATTATATACATAAAAATCTGCAGTTGAGATTCAAACCCATAATTAAAGTGACTAATTTCAAATTCATCATTAACAGCGACACATAAATATTTTTTTGATTTTGATTTGAATTTGTCATTGTGAATTACTTTACATAGTGATTTACTGTTAAAAAAAATTATAGACATGAGAATCTGCAGTTGAAGTTTAAACCCATAATTAAAATGACTAATTTCCAATTTATCAACAATAGCGACACGTGGAAGATTTTTTTTTCCGATTTGTATAATGCGACGTACTAGTATTTCACTCTAGCTGTTTGTGCGGATGATCGATTGCAATGACAAAAAAAACAACAACAGCACGCGTACGTTCGAGGTGAATATACGGTAGGACAAAAGCCCCAGAGCTGTGGGTCGTTGCCTGCGGCGTAAACTCGAACAAGTCACGCGAATAATTATAACAACTACGACGAATATGCTGGCGACCGGCACTGAATTTTTTACATATTTATTTAATGCTCTATCCATACAGAAACTCAAATTTCGTGCTATGAAAATAAAAAAGAGTCGTAAAATTATAAGCATGAATTTTAAAATAATTGTTTCCTTTGTTATTGCAAATCTGTACCAAAATAAACACAAAAAGTTAATTATGGGATCTAAAAATTATTTTACATTTTTTCTGAAAAATTATGAGTGACTTGAAAATTGCTCAAATTTTTTAATAATTTTATCTAAATTTTCCTTATGCTTGATAAATACGGTCACATTGCATAATTCATCAGAATTTCAAAATATTTCCGAATTCCGCCGAATATTTTTAGCACTTTTTTTTCAGAATATTGAAAACAATACAAAATTTTTTGAAAAGACCTTGAAATTTCTAGTATCCTTCACGGAAAATCCGGGATTTTTAACAAAATTCGTAAGATTTGTATCGACTGAGCAAGTGAATTGAATCAGACTTGAAACAGATTTGAAAAATTTAAAGTCAACTTAATGACTTAATTTGGAAAATAAAGGATGGAACGGAAATAAAATAGCAAAAATAAAATATTTTATTAGTTTAACAAGTACTAATTATCAGCAGCGTGAAAACAAAGTGTTTTCATAATAATTGATATCAGAGAAAACTTTCATTGCCAAAAATTTGATATAAGGAATTTTTTCATAGAAAAGTACACCCATAAAAAAATGTCCGAAAACAATTATTTGGTTTGTTGTTGTTGTTGTGATAAACGAAAGATTTGATGAATTCAATTCAATCATTCCAACAAAGTTGCGATGTGATAAGATAGTCGATATTACCGAACATTGGCATAGTTTATTATTATTATTATTATTATTATTTGGCTGCAGTAGATCAACGATTGCAGCTAAATTCGAAGTTTAAGCTCCTTTACAGTTGTGTAAGAGAAAAAATTGATTTTCAACGTGAATTTCCGCTTTTTAAATAGCTAAAGATGAATGCAAGTTACGAAAAAAAAAAAAAAAAAAAAAAAAAAAAAAAAAAAAAAAAAAAAAAAAAAAGTTAAATTTGACCATGATTATGATAAAAATCCTAATAATAAATAATAAATAAGTACTGCGAAGTATCCATGATTACTAAAAAAACGAAAATATTTTTATTTATGGACAATAATGAGTTATAATTATCTGTTTCTAAAATATTTTCAATTCTCGTGTGTCATCCCATTACAATCTTCACTCAATTAACGTGGATTTAATTTATTTAAATTGTATTATAGTCATTCAATTCAAATTTTTTTGTTTGGAGCTATTCATACTATCATACAATTCGTTCAAAAAATCTAGGTTGAACTATATGATGAATTGCGAGCGCAACGGCCTTTAATCTTTTTTTTTTTTTTTCTACATAAAACCAACGACACCGCATGCGAGACGAGCTCCAGCTGATCCAGTTTTCATGCTGTCCTCTGTGCCGGCACGTCCGAGGTCGTCAGGTTTCTCGTGAACCACAAGAGTTCTTCCAATAGCGCCTCGTACACCGGTCAAGGTCAAGTAATGATCCATAACATCAATTTGCGCTACGCCGTCAGCTCCGGCCTCGATGTTGCCCAAATCGCCAACGTGTCGGAGCGGATCGCTCGGAGCGCCATGCATCGTCTGTGAAACGAGATCGACCTTATATTTTTATTCATACTTGAGGCTTTCTTCCCGACTTTCCTAAAATAGTTTCATATCGTGCGGTAAAGTCGCTAATTTTTATCCTTTGTTCCGTATGTACAGGGAATTCAGTTTCCCGAGGGAGAGAAAGGCCTGATTACTCCCTAGGGAGGAAAAACGTTCATTACTCCCTAGGGAGGAAAATCGCTCATTATTCCCCAGGAAGGAAAACCGTCCATTATTCCCTAGGGAAAAAACCGTTCATTATTCCCTGAGAAGGAAACTATTCATTACTCCACGGCGAAAAACTGTTCTCGCTAACTTCCTAGGGAGAAAAACTATTCATTACTTCCTAGGGAGAAAAAGGGATTCATTACTCCTTCGTACTCGTCATCGGACAAAAGTGAGAAATTTTTGCGAACTCGTCACAAGCACGAAATATGGTAATTTTTTTGCAGAGTCGGAAAATGGATCGTATGCAACATGGGATGAGGTGTCATTTTTTACCCTCGGCAAAAATCACGCACTTATCGGGCTTGTAACATAATATACTATTTTTAACTTGAGGGCTTGGTTTAATACCATGTAGGGGTTGAAATGAGGCCCAGCAGATGTGCAGCCCATTCTTAGGTCACCCTTGTCGTGCAGATGGAAACCGTGCATTCCTGGACTGAGCCCCATTATACTGCCCATTATTCTTACACCATTTGGCAATTGTTCCATCGTTATAACTCCTCGCGGACCATCCATTGGCATGCCTTCCTCACTCAGAGCCTTCAATTCGGCAACGGCTTTCATGCCCATCGCCTGAAAAATTGTAAATTGTTCAAATTACAATTAAATTAGAATGAATTTTTTTTTAAATTTATAAAAGCTCATTTATTTTTACTTAACAAATATATTACAATGAAATAAGGAATAAGAAAAAAGAATGCAAAGTAGAACTTTGCAAATAGCTTCCTCATTAATTTCCATCTTTCGCAAAACCGCGTTTATGAGGTAACCAAAAATAAAATAAATAAACTTCCATGAAAAATTTAAATTATCCACGAAGCAATGTTCAGAGTTTTATTTTGCGTCCTTATTTTAAATAAATTTGAAAACCTCAAATTTATCGAAATTTGGTAACACATTCCCGAAAACGAAAAATTCAAAATCACGTAAAATCCGAACCGCATTACCGATCATGATCAAATTTGGTATATAGCAGGGCTTAATGTTATTTTTCGTGTACAAAAAATTTCCGTTGGTTAATTTAAATTTTACTTGAATTAGAGCAAAACGAAATTTTTGCGAAAATTTCAAAATCTTAAAAAACCTGAACCGCTCTACCGATTTGGCTCAAATTCAATACCAAAAGTCGCATCACTTCTTTTAATTTCAATATGAAGTTTCAACACGATGGCTAAAAATCCGTTCGAGCTAGACCGTGTACATACTTCTTTGAAAATTTTCAAATTCTGATTAAAATAAAATGCGTTAACCGATTTTTATAAAATTCATCCCAATTGAACATTAATCAGGACTGCACATGTTGTTCGAATTCAAGCTTATTTCACACACATACATACATACAGATAATTTTGTTAAACCCCTTTCCTCGACATTTCAGACCATTGTGAGTGATCTGATATAAAGATTTCGAGAAAAAAAGTTTCATGAAACAAAACTTCCGCTATGTCGGAGAAAAAAAACGTAAATTCAATTTCGTTTTACTTAAATAATACATAACAATAAAATATGAAATAAAAAAGGTTGCAAAATAGGAGATTGCATATCGAGATTGCAAATAGGAGATTGCATATCGCTTACTCATTATTTAAAATAACAGAAATAAATGCTACTCGTACATTTATATGTTGATCATGCGAGAGGTAGCATCACACATGAATCGCTATAACTTGCTTGAAGTAAATGATTACATTTATTTGTATCTAATCAGTAAAATAATATTTTTTTAAAAATCTATTATGGATAAAAAAAAATTTTAATCAACGATGTAGCAATAACAAAGAAAAAAAAATTTGCTAAGTGTGGGGTTCGAACCCACGCTCCCAGACGGGAACCAGAGCTTAAATCTGGCGCCTTAGACCGCTCGGCCAACCTAGCTTACGGCTGCCTTTACCCATAAGCGTGTACTTCATGAAGAGCGAGCGTATCATGCGTACCTCCGATAGAAGCAACGCAGTGATCAGTTTAATTTTTTTTTTTTATAACAACCATGTTTTACGTTTTAATTTTTATAAGAGACATTCTTCATCAACTCAGCCACTTTTTTTTTAACCCTCTTTGATTAATCCCATAATTGGACAGATTTTAGTCCCACTTCAAAATACTTTCTCTCAATTTTTTCAGATATTTAAATCCAATATAAGGAAAAGTGGGTATTTCTTGGAAGTCAATATATCTTGAAAAATTAAAATCATTGAAAAAAATTGTTTCAACATAAAAGTCGAAGTTTCGTGTCAACTTTTCAATGAAATTTTCCAAACAATTTTGTGACCCAATAATATTACTTTTTCGCTGAAAAATATAAAGATTATTTTTTTTAGCCAAAAAAGGCCACTTTTTTTGGCGAAAAATTACAGAATCTCTGCGCCTATGTATTGATAACATACAAAAATTGCCAGACTGGGCCGATCAAAGTTCCGAAGTAAAAAAATCATTTGTTCTAAGTGCGTTATTTTGTATACTTTTGAGAAAAAAATATTTTGTAATAAAAAAAATTCACGATAAAAAAAGTTCGCGATGACGAAAAGTTTACACAACCATTTCCTTAAAACAAAAAATTATGAAAATCGACAATTTTTTCCTCGTCTAAAGATATTTTTTAGAATAAATAAACTAAATAAATTCATATTTAGTTCTAGCTCTAGTTATTCTAATAAGTTAAATAAATTCTTCGCATTCAGAAAACACATTCCAAAGGGCTAAATATGTCCTTTTCTCAAATCATGAAGTAATAAGTTTCCATATAAGGTATCAAAACCATCATAAAAATGTTTCCTTTAGAAAAAAAAAATTATTCAAACCACTAATTTTTCCTTCACCTCTTAAGAATTTACTTGAAAAATTAATTCCTGATAAAAATTAATTCAATTATCAATCCTCCGCATTAGGCAACCACACTATAGTCAAAGGGTTTTAAAAAAACCTTTGATCAACTCACAAAATAATAAGGTTCGATATACGCTTTCAAAAAAATTATAAAAAAATTTTCTTAAAAAAAAAATTATACAAACCACTAATTTTTTCTTCACCACTCAAGAATTTACTTGAAAAATTAATTCCTCATAAAAATGAATTTAATAATTAATCCTTCGCATTCAGCAGCCACACTTTAGTCAAAGGGTTAAAAAAAAAACCTTTTCCCAACTCACAAAATAATAAGGTTCCATATAAACTTCATATAAATCGCTCCTGGCGCCCGGATATCCAGGAAGACTTCTGATGAAGAGCGTCCTGTCGTTGCCATTCATCATGGTCCTCTTCCGGTCTTGAGGCATAGCGTCCATGGTTTCCTGAGCCAGAGCGACCCCAGCAAATGCGACGATCAGAATCCACATGATTTTTTTTCACACCGTTTTACTGATAACAACCAAACAAAAGGCAAAATTTTTAAAAAATTCTCGCGACCGAAGTGAGTCTCTTCGTTACAGAAAAATCGAGAAAACTGTCCGCATGTGATTGGTATTGAAGGTTTTTTAGCGCGTACGTTTCGTTACGTGGAGGATTGACGAGTGGAAGTCAGCAATAATGTTGGCCAGTATTTATGGTTACGTCACGTGAATATACCTAAGAGGTGGTCTCTTAGCTTCTTACGTCTCGTTTTATCCTTCTTACTCTTCTTCCTTTATTATTTCTCGTGCAGCTTATGGTGGCTACTGAAGATGCGAGCACTAACGTTTATAAATAACACCGCGAAAGGATCTCAAATGGGACCTTGATGGTTCTCTTGTGGCCTCAGCGTCGGTCCAACAGTGGGTACATTTATCAATACGTTATAACGATTATAATAGATACCATAGAAACACAATAAATCCACTTGTGATATCATTCGTCCTCGCTTGGTATCAATTTTTTAAAAAGTATATAAATCTGATGTGTTTAGATGAGTTGAGATTTTTTTTTAATTATAAGTTTTACAATGATCGTTAGAGGTGATCGTAAATAATAGATACTATACAACAAACTCGTGATATTGTCCGTGCTTACCAAAATTTTATGAAAGAAAAAAAAAGTTATTAAATGTAATGTGTTAAGTTGAGCGAAGATTTTTTTTCTGACTATTATATTTTAATGTCAGTGATCGTTAGAGGTGATCGTAAATCGAGATGAGCTTCCCGGGAAAATCAACTAGCTTCCCGGAAGATCGATGATCTTCGCATCAGTGAATTCACGGCCGACAATTTTGTAAAAGCATTTTATTACTATTATAATTAACAGTATGGAAATACTTCCGCTTTAGTACGAGACAAGGGTGCAAAAGCTTGTATGGTAAGAGGCAGTGATACAGCGCTGGATATTTTATCGCCCAGTATTGAACGCCCATAAGGCTGTCTCACTCGCGACTAACCTCACTTTTTGGTTTTTTGGTTCTTGGAGATAAATGGGTTTGAGTTTGGGGGCGACATAAGCTAAGCTCACTTATGCCATACTTCTGCATATACTCTCAAAATTTAAGCTCTATTTGTCGAGTAGTTTATGAAAAAACGGGTTTCAAAATTTTGAGGTGTAGTGTAGGAAGTGCTATTACAGCTCGTTTGTTTTCCGGTTCTCCCAAGAAAACGACTCTATAGGTGTTTAATATTGGAAGACAGAATTCCCAATGGTGTATCACTGCGTCTTAACTGATTGAGCAAGTAATGTCACCACAATCTTCAACTTTGCACTAGTTTTTAATTCCTGTTTGCATAAAAAATACAAGATTTTACGTAAATTTTGTGCGTCGTTTCTAGAAATGGCGTCCAATAAAACAATATTCACTTGCACACTGTCTTTCAGTCTAGTATATTAAAATTCTCGAGCTATACAGGCAACAATAACGGAAAAATCGAAATTTTTTTTCTAATTTTTTTTAGTAAATTTTTTATCTGAAAAATTAGCAATTTTTTTCAAACACTGTTTCGATGTTCTAAAATAATTAAAAAAAAAAATTAAACACTGAGAAACGAAAACGTGTTTTTTAAAATTAATGGCGATAAATAATTGTATTTGATAATTGCGAATTAATTATTACTAGAAAAAAATGGAGAAAATTATCTGAATACCTTCGCGGAAGATCGATGAGCTTCGTGGAGTTACCGCGCGAGACTTACCGTCTTGTCCATCGACTCTCGCAGGACATGCGTGCAGCTGAAAGTTTCTTCCCTCCATAAATGTTACACCAGCATCACCAGCAGGTACCACTTGGGGGGTAATTTTTTTTTTCTTGTTTGAAGTCTTTACCCGCATGAGTGAAAGCAAAGTGCATGGCCTCTAGGTCTATATGGACAACCTATGCAGTGGCCCCCATAGCAAGACGACTTCGCATGGTTGTTTCCTTTCATTCAGCTTCCTTGATTTTTTTTTATGTCACGGAAAATTTTATTTCCAGAAAAAAACGGATTTTTAAAAATTGTCATTTTTAAATTTAGACAGGTTATAACAATTTTTGTATAAATGGTTCAAATTATTTCATCGAATTGTTAATTTAATTTGCATGATTGTTTCCTTTCATTCAGCTTCATTGATTTTTTTTTATGTCACGGAAAATTTTATTTCCAGAAAAAAACGGATTTTTAAAAATTGTCATTTTTAAATTTATACAGGTTATAACAATTTTTGTATCAATGGTTTAGATTATTTCATCGAATTGTTAATGTAATTTGCATGGTTGTTTCCAAAATTGTCCTTTTTCTATTTAGCCAGGTTATAAAAAATGTTGTATAAATGTTTCAGATTATTTTATGGAATTGTTAGCATAATTTGCATTGTTGTTATCTTTTATTCAGATTCCTCAATTTTTTTTTAGCGTCACGGAATTTTTTGTTTTAAAAGATTTTAAAAAGTTAACAATCCTTAAAAATTTTTTTGCTCGCTTATAAAAATGTTGTGTAAAAGTTTCGGATCATTTTATTGATTTTTTTTGCGTAATTCATGGTTATGCATCATTTCAATAAGATTTCAAACGGATTAAAGATTTCGAAGTTTTTCGTGGTGCTAATTTTTTTTTCTGATTATATTGGTATTTATCGTCTGTTATTAGATGTACAGAGAATACGTTTTCGTATGTAATTATTAATGTAGTGATTATTAACAAATTACAGAAACAAAATTATTCAAGTAATCATCCGTTAACCTAACTTTATTTCAATTGAAAATGATTTGTCAATTGTTTTGGATAGGTACTATTTTTCGTAATTAAAAAAAAAAATGTTTTGAAAAATATGTGGAATGTCACGAATTTTGGGTACATCTCTGTCATAAAAATCACAGAAAATTCTGAAACCATTCATACGTATTCAGAAAAATTTACAAATTATTTCTATTTAAAAAAAAGTTAGATTGGCGGATGACTTATCAAATAATTTATTTATTTTCATCAATATTTTAATGATTGATTTTTTTAGATTCTTTTTTCATCGAGAAATGTCGTAAATTGTCTCTGAATCTCACTTTTGACTGGATCGTACCGCCAAAATTGCCTTAATCTTCTTAATATCACGGATTTTTTTTATTTCAAAAAACAACAGAATTTACAAAATTTTCCTCTGTAAATTTTTTTATTTTACTGTAATAGTAACAAGATTTTTTATAAATTATTTAAATTATTCTATCGATTTTTCAGCTCAATGCGTGATTATTTATATCGTCATTGCAAAATAAAATTCCGCTGTGACGTAACCATGTAAAGTTTTTCCATCCCCATATGTTATTGTTATTGTAATGATGTGGGTTATGAATGTTTATTGTTAGATCCACGGATAATACAATTTCACGTGTAAGTCTTAATGTACTGATTAGATAACACGAGATTTCTGAACGCTTAAATTCATTTTCAATGCCTTCATTTACTTCGGCTTCTTTTTTCTGTTCCAGGAATTTTATTATTGCAATACCAATTCATTAAATTTGCTAAGTTGCAGACATAAAGATCGATATCGATTGCCATAGAATGGATCATTAGATTTATTTGTACTTGAAGATTTATCGTGGCGATTAGATAATAGAAGGCTCGTCGCAAGAATCTTGAACGTGTGATTGTCGACTTCTATAATTTCTGTGTTATTACACAGTAGCTATAAAAGACAATTGACCTTGCGCTAGCGTAGCATTATTACAAGTGCACTTTATATTTATTTTTTAAGTTTCAGGCTTACAATTAGCATAATTTATATGCGTATATTACAATCAATAAATTGTATCAAAATATAACAGCAATAAGATCTCCAATAAATCGGATGATTCGTTACAATTTCAATATGGCAAAAGAGTAGTTCAATTTTTTATTATTACAATTCTAAAGCGTATAAATATATTTATTCAGTAAATTATAATAAAGTTTATTCGATTATCAGTTTTGTCACAATCACTCAATGATTATTAATACTTGTAGTAATTTAAAAGTTTCCCAATCAAATTTCTTGGTAACCGATTAATTGCACAGTTGTGGAAATAATGACCTTGAAATTTATTTAAACGGTAATTAGGCGTGTCAAATTGAAATTTATTTTTCTTTGACATATATACATAAGTTATTGCGCTTTTTGAACTCAACGTACTTAAAGTACTACATGTACTCATCAGACACATACTCAATATACTCATTGTACTCACCGTACTCACCATACTCATCGTACTCACGATGTACATAATTTGCACAATGTTTTGTACTCAACATACTTATCGTACTCACAATTTACATGATTTAGACAATGTCATAGCACTCAACGTACACAACATAATGAAAAAATCCATACGGACGTTCAATTTATCAAACTTATTGTACTCAACGAACTCAACGTACTTAACGAAATTGACAACGTTACAAAACTCAACGAACTCAACAAATTTACAGTCTTATACTACTGAATTACTAAACGAAGTTAAACAGTATGACGTCGTTAACTCCCTTAATAACGTCATTATATTTTACATTAATATTAATGACATAACTCTTTAGCAGTTTTTTCGTAGCCTCTCGATGATTATAACACTTGAAGCCTCTCGAATGTTTCGTTATCGACGTTACTAATACCAGATGTTTTACACAGTAGCAAAATATCCTTGAATCGAAATTGAACTGTGATGTTTCCGGCTTGAATCCAGATTCCATTTCAAAGACTCATCCAATTTTGTTAGCTCTCTTTCCCATTGAATAAAGAAAATGAGTCAGACTCTTGTGAAGTTTATGATCTGGCTGTCATTATCAGTGTCTAGCACTACAAAGCAGATTACAGCGTATCTGTTTAATGCGATCATATTTAAGCATTAATAAATATGCCCTCTCGACGTGTTGTTACCATATTTTGCCCTCTACTACGTATCAACCTTTCGATTAAATCTTCACTAACTTATCGGTATATGTAACTTCTGGTGTATTACAATCTCGACACGTAGCATTCTTTGAGTGGATAAACATGAACTTTGATAACATCTCCTTATGGTTACTCGAACTTGTCAACAGCGCAGCGTCAAAAGTTGCAATATTTTTTTTATCGCAGTGCACCTTGAAATTTTCGAAATTTCACTTACAAGAAAAGTGAAATTTAAAAAATTGAAATTTTGGAAAATAAAAATTTTAAAGAATTGAAATTTTTCAAAAGGGAAATTTCGAAGAATTGTAATTTTGAAAAATTGAAGTTTTGAAAGATTGAAAGATTGAAAATTTGAAAAATTAAAATGTTGAAAAATAATAAATTTAAAACAGTGAAATTATAAAAAAATAAAATTTTGAAAAATTGAAAAAGTGTAGTTTTTAGAAACTGAGATATTGAAAATTTGTAATTTTGGAAATTTATAATTATGAAATTTTGTAATTTTGTAAATTTGTAATTCTGAAAATATGAAATTTTGAAGATTTGAAATTGGAAAAATAAAAAATTTGTAATTTCGAAAAATTGATATTTTAAAGAATTGATATTTTGAAAAATGAAATTTTGAAAAAATTGAAAAATTGAAATTTGAAAAAATTGAATAAAGATGGAAATATGCAAAATTGAAATTTGAAAAAATCGAAAAAAGATGGAAATATGCAAAATTGAAATTTGAAAAAATCGAAAAAAGATGGAAATATGCAAAAAATAAAAAACTTTTGAAATAAAAATAGTAAATATGCCTTGAGTCATGCTAAGAGCAACTTCTCACTGAAAAGCAAATGTTTTTCAACGTATTTAACGAAGAGACCTACTTTTGATGCTGTGTTTGATGTGTTACGAAATAAGGACCATCACCCAAACGACTTGGCCTCGAACGGTGAGTCTGATTTGATGGAGACTCGAGCCTAAGAATCTCGCGAAGCATAATACAACAGACTCGACGGCCTCGACACTCAAGTTTGCTGCAGCAGGTATATAACCGTTGAAGTTGCTGAATATCAATGAAAATAACACACAACTGTCTGTTCACACAAGTAAATTCTTCTATCGAACTTGTCATTCACATGTTTTCGACATTACTGGCACCTCTTCAATGTTTATCTTTAACTTTTACAGAAACATGTTTCCTGACGGTCTTTACTATTTCTTAGAATCAAGAAAGCGACAAGTTCGATTTAATTACATGAGGACGTAATTATGAGACGGAATTATTTCCTTAAGTTATTGAATCTGATTAATATGTTTCTCGCAATTAATTATTGACGTCGTACAATTTCTCGAAAATAATTATGAGTTCTTTATTTATTTATTTAATTGATCTCAAAAATTTCATTAATTATACATTTTTTATTTTTTATTCAATTAATAATTTAACGATATTTTTTACATAGGTCGCAGTTTGCAATACTTAAAAAAATTGAATCCCGATCTAAGTTGTCCAATTGAGAAGTGCTTAATTATTTAACGTCCAAAATTGTTTTCTTTAAAAGCATTTTACAACGCGATTCTTTTATATCAGTCTGAAAACCACATGTCGCATTTCCTGAAAAATAGAAAAGAGTATTTATCCCCGACTTCGCTGAAATAATAATCTCGTACGTTTGCGTAACGCGAGCGCAGAATCGCTCATTTTCAATCTCTGACTCGTACGCATGCGCAATTCAGTTTCATTACTCTTGAGGGAGAAAAGGATTTCTTTTCTGCGAGAATAATGATAATTTTCCTAAAACGATCTCATTCCGTGTGCGTAACGCGCGCGGAAAGTTACTAATTTTAAACTTTTGACTCGTACGTCCGCGCAATTCAGTTTCTTTACTCCCTAGAGAAACGCTTTCCCGGTGAAAAAAACGGTTCATTACTCCCGAGGGACAGAACCACTTTATTACTCCCTAGGGAGAAAAAACGGTTTATTACTATACGGGGAGAAAAACGGTTCATTACTCCCTAACGAGAAAAACGGCTCATTACCCCCTGAGGAAAAAAACAGCTCTTTTCTGCCCAGCGGGGGTACGGAAAGTCGTGTTGCACGTGCATACTCGGTTGAAATGTTGAAAATGAGCTATTCTTGCAACTTTGTCACAAGCATGTAATGTGGTTATCTTCAGCAGGATCGAAAATAAAAAAATTCGTTCGCTACGCCGGAGAAAACGTGATAGCCCCCCTATTTCTTCAGAACATAACCATCTTCATCATCTATTAAAAAGCTAAGTACCTATCTCTTATATAATTATGAAAAAAGAGCTTTAAACTCCTGTTTCCTAATTGCTTTTGCAACCCACCTTTTCATCATACCATGTACTTGAATTTATAACCTCACTTATTTAAACGTTAAAAATAACCTAAAAAAATAGAAAATCAATTATACCAAGTTTATTAACGTCACATGTAGTTGGTCTGAAAAAAGCAAAAATAGTGTAAATAACTTATCATATTATTATTCAAGAAGGAGCAAAAGAGCATGATGCACTTAGCGGAGTGTAATGACATCGACAAACGCCTGAGCACTTTTGCGCTTCGTTCGCTAAAGCCTGCCAAGCGAGTTGGCAAACGCGATGGGAGGGAAACCGGCCTTAGAGATAATATTGCGAGTACGTGCGACTTGCTCAAATGTAAAATACATACGTGCACGTATCTTTTGTATGTATATGTATATGGGGCATTCTGTGTGAAATCAGAAGTCGAATCCACATGTCCCTGAACCCCTTCAATTTTGATAATTTTTTTGTAGCATGTTTCCGGTCCAAAAGGGTCTCCGAATTTTTTTCAGTTTTGTTGAACTGCCTGTAAATTTTTTATAAAAAATAAAAAATACTGATTTCGAAAACGCTATTTTTCTCAAATGTGAAAAAAATTCCCACTTCTGTGATCTGAAATGTCACTCTTACGGACCATACGATAATGGAATCTTAGTATTTAATTATTTTTGGCAAATTCTCAATTTTTCAAATGTCGTAATTTGAATTGTGTTTTTTTTATGGGTGATCAGTTTCTCGAAATTCAGGCTTAAAGTTTCTATAGATTTCGAAAACATTGGTATTCATGGATTTTTGAGATTTTTATGACCGATCAAGAAAATAATAATTTCAATCCCGACATGAAAAAAATAAAAAGCCTGCGGAAAAAGTAACTATGGAATAATATATAAGTCATTATGTTTAAAAAAATATGCTTGAAAATAGTAGATATGCTAAAAAATCGTAACTTGAATCATAAAGTTATGGTGAATGTTTCCAAATTTTTTATGAATGGCGTTTTTAAATGTTTTCAGATTCTTGATACATGGCGTTTTTCAATCTTTCCAGATTTTTAATAAATGGCGTTTTTCAATCTTCCCAGATTTTTTATAAATGGCGTTTTGGAATGTTTCCACATTTTTTAATAAATGGCGTTTTGGAAGTCGGTTTTTCAATTTTTGTTAAACTTCTTTGGGATCTAAAAAAATTTAGAAAAAATTACGAGACTCTTTTTAGGCTCGGAACAACATTATATAAAAAAATAATCAAAATTGAAGGGAGCGCGCACTATGAACCGTTGATTTGACATTAAATGGCCCATATGCATAGCTTCTAAGGAGCTGAGTAGTGGCAGGAGCTAAGATGAGGAAAAGGTGGGGCAGCAGAAAAAAACTTGCGACACGCTTACACATAAAATCATGCGTATGTGGCTTTAGACTTGTGGATGTTTATACAGACACAAATAATGCTGTTGCGCTTGATTCTGCCGTTCGTGGAGGCTAATGGCGAGTGGCATCAGTTTCTTTTCACTCCTCGTATACATAACACTGCGTAGGTACAAGCTCCGCTTATTATTTAGTGACTGGCAGCTAAGTGTCCTAGTTATTGACCGTCCCCTTGAAATTAAATTTTTCACGAGTTGTCAACACTTTTTAAATAGATAATTGTACAAGGATATATAGATCTACTACAGGATTAAAGCTAGGATCAAGAATCATGACATTGAATTAAATCGAGGTCGTCAAAAACTTGTGACTGAGGATTTATTGCTTTTATTGCGACGTTTCAGTGTTATGAGGTATTTTATGAATTGATGGAGCAAGTGAGCAAAAATTTTGTCAGTATTTTGTCTAAAAGGATACTAAAAAAAATTAGCAGGTTTTAGTTAATTTTACACTGAGAAAACAAGTTTATTAAACTTAGGTTAATAACATTGCTTAAATATTAAATTAATTAAATATGTTATTTGTTTTTCAATTTTTCTTCAGGCCAGAAAAAAAGATTGGAAACTGATTTATAACTTTATCTCATGAAAATGCTACGCGTTTGCATCATGAGCAGTACTTTAATTTTATTGCGTGACTGAGTTAAAATCGGTCAATGCTGGATTATGGTTAACTTGTTTTGCGGAATTATATCATTGTCGATTCTAAAATAAAACATTTAGTATAAGAGCCTATTGATAAAAAAAGCCAGGGAAAAATGAATGACATTCATTGATGAATTTTTCCACTTGATTGACTATTCGTATTATATTTTTTTTAAAGTTGTGCTCTTGGCATCTTAAAAATAATTTTTTTGTTAGACGGAAAAAGAATCTGACTATTCTGGGTTACTCACGATGTATTTTGTTGGTTTTACACTTTTCACACTTTTGTTAATGAAGATACAAGGTAAATGTACCAGTGACTGGACACTTTACGGTTAGACATACACGGAAAATCATATTTTCTTCTTTTTTGCATACACGGCCTGTTAGACCAATGAATGTCCAGCCGACATTGGGACACTTTCTTTATATTACCAAAAAGTTACATTTCGAAAAAATTTGTGGATGCACCTGTCAATTTTTGGACACTTTTATTTAAATTAATAACGAATTTAATTATGAGAAAGCCAAAATTAAAACTTAAAACTGTATTTAAGAGGCAGTGATATATTGCTAGGACTTTCATCGCCCAATGTTAAACGACTGTAGGACTGTTTTCCTTGTATTAACCTCACTTTTTTGTTTTCTGATTCTTTCGAACAAACGGCTGCGACTTTCGAGGATTCAGAAGCTCAGTCCAATTCTGCCATATTTCTGTACATTCCCTCAGAATTTCAGCTTTATCTGCCGAATAGTTTAGGAAAGAACAGGTTTAAAAATTTTGAGGTGCGATAGAAATAATTTTTTCAAAATTTCAGAACCTTTTTTTTCCCAAACTACTCGACAGATTAAGTTCAAATTTTGAGAGAATGTTCAACAACATGGCAAAAATAAATAAAGCTAAGAGAATGGATTTTTCGGGCGAATCAAAAAAAAAAGTGAGATAAGGTGCGAGTGAGTAACTATGAACTGTATTTCTATATTTTTTCGGTTATAATAACGGTTCTTAATGCTGCTGACGTCTTTAAAAAAAAAGTTTCATGGTTAGCATGATATCTTTAGATTGGAACATCTATTAAGAAAAAGTGTATTAAATTTAAATTCTTCGTCGCATGTTTTGCCAAATTTTAACTCAATCGGTTATTGAGTAATAAAAATTTCGAAGCAAAAACAGATAATTTACGATTCTGAAGTGGTCATTAACTGGGACATAATACTGATATCCCGTTTAAATACTTTTAAAATCAATTAATTAATTTCCTAAGGTGTACGATTTTTTCCTGATTTCAGTTTGTGACTCGTACGACTTCCGGTAGAGACAGAGAGTCAGGAACGAATCTAGTAAGTATTGTACTTGTAACGTTGGACGACTTCTTTTCATTGCCGTATAAAAGCCAGCAACGTTTCTCTTATTATCATTGGCTCTCCCTTTGAGCGACCGGTTCAAGGCTTTTCGAGGCTTTGTAGCGAGAGTTGTAGGAGCTCAGAAGTTGGCACAAGGATTCTCGCCTCCTGACTCAGCCGTATTTGTCGCGGTAGTGATCACCGGCGGGAAAAAAAGAATTATGTCCACGAGGAAACTATAGTCGTGATATTTTGCGTTGATTATTTGCACACACGATCGCGTTATTGTGTATGCACTTTACCATTTGCGGTCAACTGCATTATTCAATAATTGCCGGATAGAGATACGAATGGAATTTTTTCCGCTCATGATCCCAACATTTATATTCATTGAAAAATGAAATTTTCCGTTCATGTATTATTACTATTAAAACGATACTATTTAATTTTATTTGGGAAAGTTTACAAGCGAAAAATGTTTAGAGAAACAAAAAAATGAAGCATAATATTCGCAAGTATTAGGAAATTTTTTGTGAAGTTATGATGATATTGATAATTTTATGTAAAATAATGAGGACAATCAAAAATAGAGTTGACTATAAGATATTTTATATATTCCTTACATCCTCACTTGAAGAAGACATGGCACATCGAAAGTCAAAATATCGAAGACTGTAGCCACCTTTCTAGCATTCCGATTGGTTGTCAATGGCTTTGACATGAAGCCAACTTCAGACTGTTATAATTGCTGCAGAATCACACGTGGCGCGCTTTTTGAATTGCTGTTTTTTCGCAGTTGTGAAATGGTATGCTGAAATGATGATAATACATAGTTTCGTCATAATCTGCAACGTGGTTGAAATTTCTCCGAATTTTAACTTCGATAAAAAAAAATCCGCGAAGTTGAATCTTGCAAATTACTTCCTCATTATTTTTTTTTTTAAAGGCTTCCTCTATGAAGTAGCCAAAATCGATTAACATACTTCGTCATGGATGTAGCTTATTAAAAAAATAATAATAATAATGAGGAAGCAATTTGCGAACTTCAACTTTGCAGCTTTTTATTATCATAATTATTATTATATTGATCAAGAAAATGATTTTTTTCCTCCCGGGTTAGGCAAAGAAAAGATTCGAAGCAGGAATAAAATTGATGATGTGGCAAAAAATATAGTTTAGTTATGAGTAGACCGTATTAAGGGGGCGTAAGAAGCTCGAGTAACCGAGCGCAATCTCGATTCTTTTCCTCGCTCGCACACCATCGCACTTTGAGTCTCGTTTCACGAGCAAATTTCTTGTCTGTCTACCGGTGTGTCTCGCACTCGGTAACAGAAGTGAAGAGTGGGGCGTGGTGATGCAGGTCGGGGTCTGCTTCATATAAGCACAAGCTGCTACAGCATCCGTAGTCAGTTCAACAGTGTCGGTATTATCATAACGAAGTTAAACAAAGTTGTATAACCGGTACGTCTCGCTCGTTCCTTTCACTGGCAGGAATTTTTTTTTTTCTCTTCGGCTATTCGTGACAATATTTCGTTATCGCGTTCAAAAAATTCAATAAACATTATACGTTGATAGTTATTGTAAAAAATATATTTTCCACTATGTGAAAAAAAAGTAGGACTGTTGAAATCAACAATTTCAACATGAGTGAAAATTCTTTTATGCAACTCCGTGCGAGAAATGGGATTTCTCGCACGCAAAGAGAAGCGGAGAGTGTGAGAAGTATGAACTTCTTGCACTAGTGAAATAAAATTATATACGAAACTCGTGCGAAAAACTTTTTCTCAACTCACCCTCGTCAGAAAAACTTTTATCGCACTCGTATCGTAATGTATCATTATTTCACTCTGCAATTAAGGAAGTTGGAGATCTTCACACTACTCAAATGAGTGCTAATTTTTGTAAATCGTGTATACAACGTTTTCTGCATCAATTGACTATGGTTAATGGTACTTTGTATTAAAATTCATATTCTTGATTTATAAAAACGTTGATTTCAATGTATTTACAAAAATATTAACTGGTTTATGCTAAATTTTAAAATGGTACATATTCCCTCAGTTTTTCAAAAGAATAATCCATATCCTCTGCTCGATTTAATTTGTAAATCATTTTTAAATGGGGAATACTATCGAATATTTAGATGGTGAGTGTGTAAAGATCATCTCTCAGAAAAGAGAATGAGTCCTGATACATAAAAATTAAGCACAAAATACGGATTATTCTTTGAAAAAGCCGAACGAATATGTACCTTTCCGAAATTTATCAGACACCTGTTAATATTTCTGAAAATCGACTGCAATTAAATTTTTTCTGAGTAAAAGACTTATGCAATCATGAGAATCAATAGATGCATAAAAGTTTGTCTAAATTAAGTAATAAACTTGGCACTTAATTACAAAGAATTTTACTCACTGTTGCCATTTTTTTTGCTTTAAAGTTGTTTTTTTACATATTGCCGACGATAAAAGTGGCTTAGAAAAAAATTATGTTTGTATGTGTGTGTGTGTTAGTGCAGATTTCTTTCTTAGCGCGAGAACTGTAGTAATTTTCATGTAGTATCTTTTTGAAATTTGGTATGACAGAATTTTGTTCATATCCAGGTTTACATTTTTTAGCATTTTACGAATTCCTGAAAAAATCATTTTACGCTATGACTTTTGTAAAGTACGAGACATCAGGCTGAAATTTTTCACGCAAATGGATTTACATTAAATTATAATTAGTGCTTAATTTGTCGATAATCAATAGAGCGGTTTTAATTTTCTCTAAATTTTAATTTTTTCTCATGTGTAAAAAGCAATTAGTAATGGGGAAGTAATGCAAAAACTTCTAGTTTACATCCCTGTTTATATTGATCCCAAGTGGTTAACATTAATCTCCTACTTCTTTTTTTTTCGATATTGTTAAAATAACATCATTTTGAACGCTAGACGCGGGTGTAAAATCAGGCATTTTTAACCTCTGACGTGATTAATAGCATTACGTGATGCAGTTATTTATTCCTTAGGGATAAAAGTGGTTGGAATAATGGAAAGCGTACTGTGAACTCCACCCTCGTCAAAAAGCATGCTTTTTCCTCCCTTGTATCATAATTAAGAAGCGCGGCAGCGTCTCGACTGCAAGTATTTGAAAAAAATAATATACCATTTTATTATCTTTGCTTACGCAGGTGCAAAATCACTCATTTTGAACCTCTGACTCATACGCATGCGCAAGCCCGTTTCATTACACACTAGGGAGAAAAACTGTCGATTTCTGCCCGGTGGGATTAATGAAACCCGTACTACGTATTTTTACCTGACAACGAAAGAAAAAAAAAATCATATGCTGCTCGCATAATTTGTGAAAAAACGGCATTTTCATCCCTTGTAGGATATTCCACTATTTTCATCATGAGAAAACATATGATATGTGTTTCTATTGATTTCCTCAAGTGAAAAAAAAATGCACGAAATTTTCGTAATTTTATTTACTCCGCGGGGTGCGATAAGTGATGTTTTACGCACGTGACGCGTGCAGAAAAACCCCATTTTCTCACCTTGTGAGGTAAAATTTTGTACTATACTCGTTGAATTTTCTTTTATCCTCTGTTATTGCGACGATCGTTAGAAAAAGTTTTCTCGTCCCAAACCGTAATATACTATTCCCTCACTACGAAAAATTACCCAGTGACAACGTCGCATGAGGTTTAGCGGTCGATTCTGAAGGACCTTCGAGTGTTACGGATGAAGAGTTACACCGCAAACTGAGATCGATATTTCCTGGGTGACTTGATGCCACAGAGGTCGACGTTCTTAATGTAGGTTGTGTGTGACAGGGCTCAAAGGCATTTCTCATCGTTTCCACGAGTGACCTGTTCCCCTCACTCCGCATTTGTCCCTGAAGAGATCTAACAATACAATCACGTTCACTAAACTGACATCGTTGCAACAGAAAGAATTTTAAAAAATGTTTGTGCCATATTTCCGCAGATTTCGATTTTTGTTCACTGCTTTTCCATTCGGAAATGAGGATGTAAAGTAGAACTTTGCACATAGCTTTCTTATTAATTTTCATTTTTCGCAAAGCCACCGCTATGAAAGCTTATTTATTTTATCTGTTGCTTCCTCATAGAAGAAACTTTTCAAAAGATGAAAATAATTGAGGAAGCAATGTGCAAAATTCTACTTTGCATACTTATTTAAAAAAAAAAATTATATCCGAACTGCTTTACCGATCATCATCTAATTTGGTACATAGCGAGGCTGAATTTTATTTTTGCCGTGTAATAAATTTCAGTCGGGTTGAAGTTTTATCGCAATTAGAGCAAAATAATTTTTTTTCTGAAAAATTCCAAATAACGTACAATCTGATACGCTTTACTGATCGTCACCAAATTTAGTACGGAGTGCTGAACATTATTTTCCCTGTGTAGAAAATGTCAGTCGATTTGGTTGAATTTTACCTTCCATTTGTCTTTTCTTATCGCTAAACATGAAATTTGCATGGTTATACCATTCATCATTTTACGTGACTATTTGTGCCTTTGTGTTTCGAAATAATCGACTTTCGATATGCCATGTCTTTTTTTACCAAGAAAAATAAAAGATAAAAAGGAAAACAGTCTGAAGTTGGCTTTATGTCAACGCCATCGACGACCAATCCGAACGTTAGAAAGGTGGTTTTATTTCGTCTTCATGTTTTTTTAAAGAGAAGATTAGAACAAAACGAACATTTTAAAATCTCCTTAAAACATAACCGCTTTATCAATTCAGCCCAAATTCGATACCAAAAAGTCCATAGCACCCACACATATATACATCCAGATAATTCAGTAAAGAATGCAATATTTTACGGGTGTCTTTTTTTCAGCCTTTCCATACGAAGGAAGCAATCAAATTTACTTTTAAAAAGTGCCACTCGAGTCAAAGACATTTACAATTCAATATCTGCACATTTTAGTACGCATTGAAAATATAAAAATAACAAAATATTACTCCTCAACCGAAACTGGAATTTTTTAAAATGCTTAATCTCAGTAAATATAATTTCAATGTTCTACATTTTATAATGCAATACTTACGAAAATTAATTCTATTTCAATACGGAACCTAATTAACATTAATATTGCAGCCAAATTGATACATTCAATTAAACAAGTCGGTTAAGTTGATTTCACTGAGGTCAGTTGGATTTAACTAAATTATTGGTTTAGCTGCACTTACGTGCTTAGCGATAATATGATTGACCTTAAATTGTGGGCATATGAAGAACTCGCGTGATACCAGCGAAAGAATGAAGAAACAAAGGGATAAAAATAAAGTATACAAAAATAAACAAAGAGAACGGCCCCGCTCGCTACTTGTATACTTACATTGTAGAGGGCATCGCGTCTCTTCGACGTAGTTACATTCAACGGTAAACCCCGTATTATTCACACGAATATCGTAGCCTCTCAGTAAATGCGTTTCGTGACTGGCAATTTCCATAACATACCTATATTATTATTATTATCTACGTACTAACAGATAACTCAAATCCATATCTTCATAGAATATTCTTACACGTGTAGACATAAATAATATGCGTTGAACAGGAAAGAAATACTCAAATAATTTAGCAAATACGCATTAAAGTTTGACCTCTAAGCTTATCACGCTAAATTTAGCACAATCATTTTTGTTTTTTTTTTACTCGTAAATAAATATCTTTTACTACAATTTAAAAAATGTTTCCGGTTTTTCGATACGAACGTGAATGGATTTTGTAAAACTCGGTATATAACAAATTAAATTTCAATTGATACTTCATATTCATTTGCATACAAAATTTCTAACAATGTTATAATATTTTGAAAATTAAAATTCATTAAATATACATGTTGTAAAATTCTAGTGATTATATTATAATCACAACTTTTATCAAAATTTTAGTATACTGTATATTAATCTTACAACATTTTTTTTGTACATGATTTGATATTCGTATCTTGAATTTAATATACGATTATCCGCAAAAAAACTTCCAATACTTTATATTAATTTTAATACATAAATTTCTTATCTAACAAATTATTCCGTTCCATTCGAAATCGATCATAATATTATGTTTGCAAAAAAAATTGTGCCGTAAAATAACGGAATGCTTTATTTTTTCCGAAACCGTTCATATCAACATTCTATATAAACTTTTGTAAAATTAAATACACATTTTTTTACAGTATATAATTTCATCGTTGCATCAACAGTTTCGCTCATTTAATGTAATTGAATTCAATCATTTTTCATTGGCCCTTTTATCATGCGTGATATATTACTTTCTTTTTTTCAAGCTGATTGAATAATGTATTGATAACAGAAGTCGCGTGGAATAGGATTGAAGATTGATGTTACGTCATTGATGGAGTAACCTTGCGAATTACGCGTGAGAAGGTTATTCGGTAACCATCCAGTGAAACTATTTTGAATTTAGTTGCCTAACTACTATCTCTCTGGCCTTTCGACAAATGGGATAATTAACATTTCCCTTCGAACTCGGTGCCTTGCTGTAAGACACGCTCGTCTGATAACACGAGAAAAAAATACGACAAAGGGAAACACCTACGATTATTCGTGCAGCGTAACCCTGTTTTTCCCAATCGATCTGGGTCACTGTTATTATTTTTATTATTGACGAAAAGTATAGTGAAGGAGCAAAACAGACGCGCGACCTCGAACAAACGATTTACTGGGAATTTTTTGTTGTTGCAGAAATACGTTCAATATAATGAAGACTATAGCAATCGTTTTGGCGTTCGCGGCCTTTGCTGCTGCAGTGGTAAGATTTCAAATTATTTTTATGATCTTTATCCTCTTGAGAGACTTTGTTACAGCCCTGGCAACTTTTCGCCCAATGTTAAATGCGCATAAGACTGTCTCATTCGCGCCTAACCTCACTTTTTGGTTTCCCGATTCGCCCGAACAAACCAGTTTGAGTTTCGAAGGGTCAGAGGCTGAGTCCATTTTTGCCATGTTTTTGCACATTTTCTCAAAATTTGAACTTAGTCGGCCGCGTAGTTGAGGAAAAAATGGGTTTTGAAATTTTGAGGTGTGGTGGAGAAGCCGGTGGCACTTCCCCTATCACAGCTCAAAATTTTGAAACCTATTTTTTCCTGAACTACTCGGCAGAAAAAGCGCAAATTTTGAGAGAATGTGCAGAAAAATGGCAGAAATCGGCTGAACTTCTGGCTCTTTGAAATTCAAAGCCGTTTTTTTTATAAATTATAAAAATTTATAAAAATTCCCTTATAATCGATTTCGAAAACATGTTTCACTACAACTTTTCTGAAAGCTTTGTTAATTGGAAATTCATTTAGCACTATTTTGTCTGTATAATTATTTATTTATACAACGTTCGCAATGTACCTGGTAAAAAATGAAATGGTCAAATTGTTATTTTATTTATTTTGGAACTTAAACATTTAAAATCAGGCCGGCTTCCAATATTTTGTATATATTTTTTTTAGTTTTTCTTTGTTTTTAGGGTAAGTGAAATAATGATATTTTCTTTGTAATTTGAAGAGACAGAACTTGAAATTTCACTTGATCAAAAAATCTAACGCCGGTTGCATTTATTCTTCTGCATCAGGAGATGCAAGCGAGCGTGAAAATGACGCCGCACGACAGCGCAAGCAACGTGACCGGAATGCTAAAGCTTACGCAGAACGGACCTGACGGGCCAGTAACAATAACAGGAAAGCTTATGAATCTGAAACCTGGAACGCACGGATTCCACGTCCACGAGAAGGGAGACCTCAGCAACGGTTGTACCTCCACCGGATCTCATTTCAACCCCCTTAATGTGAGTAATCAATATCATTTTACGATTCCAAAAACAATACTAAATTATGTACTCGACGCAACATTTTATTACAATCAGAATTATTATTTCACGGAAATTAATTATTTACCTAAATACATCATAATAAGATGCCATTTTTTATTATAATACAAGTGCGGTAATAGTACCTTACGATACTAGTGCGATAAAACTTTTTCTGACGAGTGTGAATTTGCAGCATGAGCCCAAGGTGAGTGTTGCAATCGAACGAGTTGAGATAAGTTTCTCGCACGAGTTTCACATACAATATTATTTCACGAGTGCGAGAAGTGCGATTTCTCGCACGCGTAGCGAAGCGTGTGAGAAGTTGGCACTTCTCGCACGGAGTTGCAAAATAGTACCTTACGTTACTAGTGCGATAAAACTTTTTCTGACAAGTGTGAGTTTGCAGCATGAGCTGAAAGTGGGTGCTGCAATTACAAAAGTTAAGAAAAAAAAATTTCAGCGAGTCCAAAACAATGGTTATAACACATGCAAAAACACTCCCTTTCAGTTAGGTATGAGATAAACAGACTCCGTATGCTCAATGTCTACTTTTCACGCACTTTTTGCGCACTAGCGCGCAAAAGCTAGTTTCTCGCACACTTCCACCACACTGCGTGCCTAAAAACGGGAGTTTTTGCCCACTTGTTTAAAAAAGTGGTATTTGAAACTTGTACGAAATTTAAAGATAAAGAAAAGAATCATGAATAATTCACTCGACTTAACATTTTATTGCAAGCGGAATTATTACTCCCCAGAAATTGATTTTAAAACATCACAATAAACCCATGAATGTATAATCTCAATCACCTGTAAAAATGATGTTACTGCATTAACCTTAACAAAACATGATATGACGCAGTCTAACTTTAGACATAAAATCAGTCCTATTGAGAAATAATAAGTACACAGTTTCGTCATAATTTGTTACGTGGTCAAAAATATTTCAGAAATTCAACTTTGATAATAAATAAAGCTGTAAAGTCCAACTTTACAAATTGCTTTCTCATTATTTTTATTTTGTATTACAAAAAAATTAAATAAAAGATGCGAAAGCAATTTGAAATTTTTTTATTATTGACAATATTTTATTCAATTGCTAAAAATTAATTTATTGCTTCAAACAAAGATCGTTTGTAATGTACTATCAACTAAATTTTTTTTTTCATCGCATAAATATTGTATAAAGTGCTGCAAAAAAAAAGTACTTAACCTCATTTTTAAATAATTAGAAACATCATGGCGCGCCACAAGATACAGAGAGGCACGTGGGCGACCTCGGAAACGTTCAGGCCAACGCTCAAGGCGAGGCAATGATCCAGATAACTGACAAGATGATATCGCTCACCGGACCGAACAGCATCCTCGGCCGTGCGTTTGTGGTCCACGCTGACGTAGACGATCTCGGCAAGGGCGGTCATGAACTTTCGTCAACAACCGGAAACGCCGGAGCTCGTTTGGCCTGCGGTGTCGTCGGCGTCGTGTAGGTTTCTCACGATATACTCACAACGATCAAGTGCAACATGACAAGAAAAAAAACCCCATTTTATTATTTGAAAAATGATCTATATACTCAGAGATCGAAAAAATGTTCTCTCACATCGATTAATTTCAACGTCCTAGTCTTCCACTCGAAATACTTCAATAATAACGCGAATTACAAAATATTCCATGACGAAATAATAGTTGTAAGAAAAATTTAATTAGCAGAAAAAAAAATTACTTGGATAATGAGGATCGTAAATTTTTTATTTTACTTGAAATACTTTAATAATAACGCGAATTATAAAATATTCCATGACTAAATAATAGACTTGAGGAAAACTGAAATCGCAAAAAAAAAACGAGTACTCCGATATTAATGATCTTTGATTTTTTATACTCATTTTCAATATTATTAAATTTTAGAATTTGCTGTACTAGTCTTTTCTATCGCAACTTAGAACGTGGATATTATATATATACTCACACACTTCGTCCTTCATATAAAGTAAAGCATTAATTACACGACAAGAGCAAATAAAAAAAATAAGTACGTATGGCGCTGGGTGCATTTATTTATATGGAACTAATTAATATGAAGCTTTTACTTGGACTAAAAGCTTTCCCTTCTTATAATTAATTAAGCCCTCGTCCTATAGTGAGACTCGACACGCCTGTATTATTACATGTTCCTGTTTCCCGCCTCGTTAATACGACCACGAGAACTTGGAGTGAATTTAAAGATGTTGAAGCGTTACAGTCCTGATAAATGTGGGTTTAAGAAAAAATTTCAAATGTTTCTCCATGTGACAAAAATCTGAAAAAAATCGAGCATATTGGAAATAAAAAAAGATAGATTTTGCATAATTATTATTCCAATATGTTATTAAAAAATTCATTTTCTTTGAATTCTTTAACTAATCAGAAGTCAACCTACTTTTAAAAAAAATAAAACTTTTTCGTTTTTTTTTTTAGTACATAAGGATTTTTTTCAGAATTTTGTGCAATGTATGAAAATCATGTTTTTTTTTTAAATTTTGAAATATATATGGAAACTTACGAATTTTGGAAATGAATTTATGAAAATTCAGAAAAATTTGCAAATTATTTTCATTGAAAAAAAAAAGTATTCTTACGGATACTTTTTTTCATTTATTTGGTAATAACATTTTGGAATTATTATTATGCATAATCAATTTTCAGCATATGCTCAATTTTTTTAAAATTTCAATCCCAATGAGAAGTGCTCAACATTTTTTCATGCACATTGAAGGTAATAAAAGATCAATTTAGCATAATGATTAATTAATAATTATAAAATGTTGTCGACAAATTGATAAAAAAATAATGATTCAACAAATTTCCCGGAAACCCAACTTTTTTTCAAATTAAGATGATCCGTAAATTTTTCTAAATACGTATCAAGATTTTCAGATTTTTAAATCCATTTCGATTTTTTTTTTTTTCATATGTCAAAAAAAATATATGAACAAACACAGAATTCAAAGTCAATTTTGAAATCTCCAAAAATTCATCCGTATTCAGAAAAATTAACGAATTATTTTCACAACAAAAAGAATACGCCCACATTTTTCCAGAATTTTGTATAATTTTTTTAAACGCGCTTGTCGAAAAACAGACGAAACTCTGAAAAAAAATTATACGTATTGAGAAAAAACATTTTGCATTTGAATAAATGTAGGTTTACGGGGAATTTCTTGAACAATTGTTTTTGAATCAATTTAATAAGGCAATTTTTGAATTATTATTATGCAAAATCAATCTCTTCAATATCTTCATTATGCCTGATTTTTTAATAGTATATTTTGGCGAGTATAGTATAGGTGAGTGTTGCAATCGAACGAGTTGAGAAAAAATTTCCCGCACGAGTTTCGTATACAATTTTATTTCACTAGTGCGAGAAGTGCGATTTCTCGCACGCGAAGCAAAGTGGAGCGTGTGAAAAGTAAGTACTTCTCGCACGGAGTTACATAAAAATTTTAATCCCATCGAGAAATGTTCGAAGATTTTTTCAAGCTGTACCGCTCCAACATCCTTAAGCAATTTAAGCGCCGCGAGCCGCGCACGAATTGTCACATCGACCCTGCTCATTTATTACTCCCGTCCCCACTGCAATTTCGCAAAGCGTTTCGATCAACTTCCGGATTTATCTGCTCTCAGGTCGCCAGTCGGAAGTTGGACATCTAGCGCCACTCAGGCAGCATTCAACGGTCCGTTCGTTCTGCTGTTGCCGCTGGTGGCGCTTTTCGTCGCCCATCAATCAAGATCCATTTGAGTTTTGGCCTAAAACACGTGGACAGACGCGAGAGAACTGAGATTTCCAGTTTTTCCGTCGAATGTATCCAAAGAGTCGTGCATTTGTTTTTATTTATTATCACGTATGCGATCACACGTGACTGTTCTCAACGGGAACTCAGTATTTTAATCATGTGACTTGGATATACAAATAATTTTTTAATTATTGTAATACGTACTTTACGAATCGAGGCGATGATTTATTTTTGTCCTGACGTAACCGTCCCGACCTCGCAGGTCTTTTACATTTATTTTATTTGTAAATCGTGTAGTTTTTAGTTGAATAATAAAACTACCGCAAATTTAATATTTATAGAATAAGATTCGAGTATTCCAAGTTTTTTTGTGAAATTATCAAGGGCTCTTCTTGTGAAAATGTAGGTGAAAGTTACGACGGTCATTTTCAGAATTATGCTACAGGATAAAGAATGCTGATAAGGTACAATGGGATTAACAGGCGTGGCACAGTCACTGCTTAAAGTATTTCAAGTAATTAAATTTTTTTTTTTTTCACTCGGAGTTTTTTTGTACAAGTTTTTTTTCGGCTTTGAACGTCACCATATTAAAATTAAGCTAAAAATTTAAGAATGGTTTTCAAAAAAATGTATAAAGATTCGGCTCGAGCAGTTAAAAATTTAGTTCGCTGCAGCTAGAAAACGGTTTATGGTTTTAATTTTACTGTTACATAAAAACAATTGCGTAAATTACGTAACATGCTTGTAACAATTTTAATATAACGTTGGAGATACTCAGGTAATATCAATGAGTTGTAACGCTGTCACATTACAATAATGTAGCACCGATATATAACAATGTCTTAACGATGTGTCCGCTAGATGGCCGACGGTTCGAAAACGTCTCTCGCAAGCGAAACGTGACGTCCAACGTCTGTAAAATTAAGATACTACGCGGCCCTAACTAGACAGTAGGGATCTACACTGTGAAGGCTACCACGAGATGGTTAAACGTGTAATCGTACCGGCTTTTTTTTGTACTCTTCAAAGGTGTCGTAACCCAGAAGAGTTGCTTAACACGACCTGGTTTTACGTTTAATCGTAGCGGCTTATTTTTTCTACCCTTCACAGATTTCGTAACCCGTAAGAGTTGTTTATCACGAGCTGGTTTTACGTTAAATCGTAGTGACTTGTTTTTTTAATAACCAGTATTTGACTACGATAAAAATCTACTTGAATGTCAATGTACGAGGACTGCAAGTCTTTATACATAGACTGGTATACCAAGTTTACTACACAAATGCGATGTCAAATTTATTGTTGGTACATGAATTTCAATAATTTGCATTAATTGAATCGCAAAAAAAAAACTTAATTAATTTTATCAAGGTATAACTGTATTTATCAAGAATTTGGCACATGGACTAAATGCACTCTTTTTGGTACCTTCAGTGGAGTTTCGCTAATGAATATTGTCGAATCCAGATAAAATCGTTAACATATATGAATTACGTCGAATTATCAACATGGAATTACGGGTAAATGTCAGTTCTGAATAAAATATCGTGAAAATGGTACTTTTGCCACAAGCAGCGCATCTACCGTAGGTAAGTTAGGTAGTAACCTAAAAAATTATGGTAATTCCTCGGTACTACCGGTCAAACAGCGAAAACATGTGGGATTCCATAGAATTACAGAATGAACTCGTCATAAATGGGCGTTGTTGCACTTTCCGCTATTTATTAAGGAAATGCCTGATTATATAAGCTGATGGCATATTTATTTTTAGCTGTCGTGTCCTCAGACGAAACATTGACGCATCCTTTCACCTCCAAATGTTTACTAATTTGCAGAAATGCGACTAATTTTTTTAGGCTCGTAGCTCAGTCGACGTCGAAACATCGAACATTAAAGGTACGAGAATAGTCTTCTTCCTGGAATAAATCTTTTCACGCCAGATTTATTGCCTTTCGCGTTTTTTTTTTCTTTTTTCTTTAATCAAAAAGATAAAATAATCTAGTGATTTATTCTGGTGGCCAAAAAATGGGATTTTACCTACAAAAAATTATAACGCTTCTCGTTTTATTTTCTACAAAATAAATAAATAATTTATTAGGAAACTAATGTAATAAAAAAGTTGTTATCATTAAAACGGCTAGATGCCGATTTTTTAAAAATTGATCGTGGGACTCAAAAGCTATAAAATCAAGTATGACTTATCGGTAACTTTAACAAATTTTTCAAAGATATTTAATTTTACAGTATTTAAACGACGCTACAAAATAGAATCATACACAGTATTTCTTCATAATTCGTCACCTTTCATAAAGTCTCTTTTGTTATAAGGAAACAAAAGGAAATTAACACATTTTCTGATAAAGGTGGCTTTGTGAAAGGCAGAAAACTATAACGACACGCTGTGTAAGATTCTAACTTTGCCAATTATTTTTGCTTTCTTATGAAAGAAGCTTTGTATTCGTGAATTTTTTTTTCGTTTTTATGTAAGCAGACTCATAACTGTTCAAAATGTTGAGAAAAGGGGCCAAGAAAAAATGGCACACAAGTGAAGCACCTCTTTTTGATTATTGTAATTTTTGACAAAATGTGTACAAAAATCGAGATTTGATGTCGTTCTTAATAAATTTTTTTTTTTGAGATTCAAATTTTGTCAATTTCCACAAATTCCTGATAAATACAAAAATGTCAAAAGGTATAAAAAAAATTTGGAAAAATTCATACGTAGTAAAATAATTAATGATTTGCATTCGAAAAAAAGTTAGGTTCCCGGGAAATTTGTTAAATTTTTTTAAAATCAATCTGTTAATATCATTTTGAAATTTCAGTTCCTTCAATATGCTCGATTATTTTTTTATTTTTATTTCCGCTCGTTTCTGTTAAATTTTATGTGAATTCGCAAGGACTGCCTTAAATTTCAAAAAAGGATGGAAAGTAGAACTCTGCACATTGTGATTAATTTTAGCATTTATTTTTATTTTTCTCAAATTCACCTTTGTGAGGACATTTATTGACTTTATTTTTGGCTTTCTCATAGAAGAAGCTTTTCGAAAGATGAAAATTTTTGACGAAACAATGTGCAAAGTTTTACTTTGCGTCCTTATTTGTAATACATTCGAAAATTTTTTATTGATAGAAATTTGAGTCATCCATATAATTTATATTCTACGTGAATTTCAATCCTTCGAAAAATTCAAAATCACTTGAAATATAGACCACTTCACCAATCATCACCAAATTCGGTATGTAGCAGAGTGAAATGTTATTTTTCCTTTCTGAAAAATTTCTGTCAATTTCCTTGAATTTTACCTGAATGAGAGCAAAACAAAAAACTTTTAGAAATTTCAAAATCTTATAAAAACCCGACCGTCTTACCAATACCAAATTTATCATTACAATTACCGTCTTAAAAATAACAAAAACCGTTTTCTCGTAATATTTTACAGGACAAAAAAAAATTTGATGGCAGAATTTCGTTGGAATCGCTCACATATACATCCAGACAATTTTTTCAAACTACTTTTCTCGACGTTTCAGCCCATTCTTCGTGTTCGGACCTAAAAATATAATTTTTTTTTTTTCACGAATACAAAGCTTTTCCTACGACGAAGTAAAAAATGATAAATCTATAATACGTTTATAATTTCAATGGCAATATAAGCGTTTGGTTATCTCCACCGATCAGTGGCTGTTTTTTTAGATTGACCGATATTAATATTGGATTTCAAGTCACAAGGTCCAACGAACCCCTAGACATTTCACCCCCTTTTATCATTAACGGTTGAACGTGAAACGGTAAAGCAGGATAAAGAACTCGCGAGCTTTTACGCCTCCATGTGGCCTTTTCCCTCGGGTCTATTTTTTTTTCTTCAACCACTAAGTATACACGTGATTACTGGGCGTTTGGCAGGAGCTTTTCATGGTCGCCATGGATACGAGATAGAACACATGGCACCTCGTGAGTGCCATAAGTAAAAAAGGCCGAGCTAACGGTAACTCAGTGCTCTGTACTTTTTTTTTCGACTCCGACCAATCGCAATCTGGTATCACCCACCAACGCGTTCTCCAGCGCAAAGTCCTGGAAATAATGTCCTCCCCACCAATGAGAACGCTGCTAGGCGAGAGCTTCGCTTTACTCCCTAGAAATTCGATCCAAAGCTCACCTGCTGAGAGTAGTTGTTCGACGTCGCGTTATATGACTAGAAAAGTCGTGAGAGCTTCAGTGAAGCAACAGACTCTGGAGCAAAAGGATCTCCAAAAACATATTAGTTGGTGGTGTGCGGGAAAATTGATACTTTTCTTCGAATTATAATAGTAAACGTGCTGTTTTTAAACGTGAGATATTATTTAATGCTACGAGGGAGGGAAGTGCGTCATTACTGCCCGGGGTGGAAATGACGAACTTCCCTCCCTCATGACGGACGATTTTTTTTCTAATTCGCAACATGGTTACAAGGATTAGTCATTACTACCCGAATACACATGTGTTGTTCTCATTACTCCCGTTAGGCAGAAATGGACCACTTTACTTTGTAGGGAGTAATGAGACTGGATTGCGCGTGCGTAGCTATTAGAGGTTTGAAATGAGTGACTTTGCGTTCGTGTTATGCGCACGAAATAAGGTTGCTTCAACGAAGTCGGAAAAAAAATAGTTCTTTATGATACTGGTGCGATAAGACTTTTTGCGAGACGTGTGAGTTTGCAGCACGAGCCGAAGGTGAGTGTTGCAATCACACGAGTTGAGAAAACGATTATCATACGAGTTTTTATTTCACAAGGGAAGGAAATGGGGATTTATGCACGGGAAACGTGGGTAAAATCGCGTTTTTGGCCCCGTGTGAGATAGAGTATATTGAGCTACGGGGGAAGAAAGCCCGTTATTCTTGCTAAACGTGGCCCGAGGTGGAAATCACGCTCCTTCTCGTGAAACATACTATACTTTTATCCAAATTTTCCTACATAATAATAATAATATTCAGTGTGTGCAAAAAAATCGCAAGGATTTCTTATTATTTTCCGATAACGATTACGAATGTGCACGACGGTTTTCATTGTTCCCACCAGGCAGAAATAAACTGTTTTACTCCCTAGGGAGTAATGAAATTGAATTGCATATGCGTAAAAATCGGATTTGAAAAAGGGGTTTTTTTAAGGGTGGTCATGAAAAATTATATTTTTTGAAACAATTTTTGCAGTGCTGTGAAACTTAAATAGGACAGAATAAATCATTAAAGTCTAGGAATAAAACAATCGCGTTTCTGAAGTGAATCATCGGTTGGTAAAAAAAAAATCGGCAACCATGGAGTCCTGTGGCATGAGCGTCATCAAGTACATCCTCTTCCTTTTCAATCTTATATTCGCGGTGAGTTGGTTAACAAATTAATAAAAGCACCAGATTATTTTTTTCATTTTTACTATTGGTAGAATTTTTATTTCTTGGACTCGAAAATAGCATGTTACGGTACGAGTGCGGAAAAAGATTTTTTGACGAGTGTGAGTTTGCAGCACGGGCCGATTTGTGAAGAAGTATTTTTAACTTATATTGTACAAAATGTTACTTTACAAGGTGCAAAAATGGGGGTTAAGCGCAACGTGCGTTAAACGTTATTTTCGCACTGAGTGCAGTAAAATGTATTTTTCGCACCGAGTGCAGTAAAATGTATTTTTCGCACCGAGTGCAATAAAATGTATTTCATGCACCGAGTGCAGTAAAATGTATTTTTCGTACCGAGTGCAATAACATGTATTTTTCGCACCTTTGTTCAATGAATTAAACTTCTATTGGATCATTGAAAATTATTTTACACAAAAGATTGATAGAAACGACAAAATACGTTTATTATTTTTTATAAAAGATATCCGGGATTGGTATTATTGCTGCTGGAGCATTGGTCCTTACGGACGTCGGGGAATTTAGTCACTTTCTTGAAGGAAGAATCCTCGCGCCACCGGTTGTCCTCATCGTCGCCGGTGCGATAGTTTTCTTTATCGCTTTCCTCGGATGCTATGGCGCTATTAAGGAAAACTACAACATGCTTATGGCAGTAAGTATTATTATTTTTTAAATTATCTAAGAATATGCGAATTGATATTTTCCTCTTCGTTACCATCGAATTCATTTCTCGCTACGAAATTTCAATCACCTACAAACTTATGAACCGTTCAACCAATTAAGCTGGAATTTTTCACACCGGTGGAAAAGTAGCCTGTTCATGATTTTCGCAGTTTTTGACAAATAGGAGGCACAAATTTTCGTTTAATAAATTTTTGAAGCTTAAAAAAATGCTTGAAAGCTGAAAGTAGAAAATTGCATTTCGATTTTTAATTTTATATAGACTTCTTTATATTTTGATATTGTTTAGATTTTTATACCATCAAGAAGTATTTGCAACGCTCTCTCATTTTCCACGAACTTATGTGAAATGAACACCAATCGACAGAACAACTGTCGATTATTTACTATTTATAATTATGAAAGCTCGCGTTTCGATATAATCGACTTTTGACGTGTCATGTCTTTTTGTTATGAAGAAACATGGAAAAAAAGTAAAAGTAATCAATTTTCGAAAGCAAAATGTATTCTCTCTCACAACTGTAAAAAAATAGCAATTCAAAAAGCGCGCCACGCGTGATTCTGCAGCGATTATGACAGTCTGAAGTTGGCTTTATGTCAAAGCCATCGACGACCAATCAGAATACCGGAATTGTAGCTACAGTCTTCGATATTTCGACTTCCGATGTGGCACGTCGTAAGACCGTGGGCACGTCTTTTTTAAGCGAGGATAGAAATCCAGAATCATAGATATAGATTTGTAAATAATTTATAATTCACCTTATGTATATTATCAACATAATAATAATAATTCCTCAATTATGTTTCACGGAATAATGCAATAATTTGTAACAATGTCTGTTCTCAGTTCGCAGTGGCACTGCTATTGATATTCATTGTTGAACTGGCCGTCGGAATAGCAGCGGCGGTATTCAAAAACGACTTTGCGATGGTTCTAAAAGGTTCGATGAAGGACTCGCTGACGAATTACACGGAGGCGGACCAAATGGCCTGGGAAAACGTGCAGAAGAAGGTGTGTATGGAAGAACTCTCGGAAACAATAGAAATAATAATAATAAAAGCAGGATATGTAGGACACGACTAAACGCACACATAATAACGAAAGTAGATGTAAGGGCGATGGAAGTCGGGTCGATATTAGCGAGAGACCGCTTTGTGAGATAAAAGAAAATCGATTTACTGTTGTATTGCTAGAGACCACGACGTAGATTATTGCCGCAGTTTTATTTGCGTTTACTAGGAAGTGGACAATATGCAAACACCGTTTTTACCACGTCTATGTTTTATCATCATCGATTGCATTATGAATTAATGGTTATTTAACCGCGACATTGATGGTGCTGTTACTATGGCCAAGACAAAATGGCGGACGTAACAATTTAAAATGGCGAATACAAATCGCAAGGTTACTAAAAAATCGTTATTATCGCCGATTTTAATTAAGGGGCTATACTGTAGTATAAACCCTTAATCAAATTAAATGAATTGAGTTAAATTTAATCAAAACCTCTTACATTAGCGGATGTTCGAGAATTTTTCAAAAGGAATCCTTACATTCAATTTTTTTAAACTCAAGGCAATTATTTATTGTTTTTTTTTTCAATGTGCTACCTCTTTTCTGAGACAGAATTTGTGATTTTACGTGACTCTTTTTTCACTTTAGTGTTTCGATATAATTGACTTTCGATGTATCTTTTTTTTACGGACACAAATATATATTTATTCTACAAAGGCGAAAAATATAGGCATTTGAAAAGCGCGCGATAAGTGATCTGCAGCGATTATGGCAGTCTGAAGTTGGCTTTATGTCGAAGCCATCGACGACCAATCAGAATGCTAGAAAAGTGGCTTCAGTCTTCGATATTTCGATTTTCGACGTGCCGTGTCTTTTTTAAGATAGGAACAATATCAGAGAAAGCATAATAACCAAGTTGTGAGCCTGGTTTTTTTCAATAATGCAGCAATTCCTTAGCAATGGGCACATGAATGTTTCAGTTGGAATGTTGCGGCGTCGAATCCTCTGCAGATTGGACTCAGGCGACCACGTCGAATTATACAAGAGTAGGGTTATTACCGCCATCGTGCTGCAAAAATCTTCCCGTTGACAGTCAATGTCGTCCTTTTGATACCACCATACATAAGATGGGTTGTTACGAGGCTCTGGAAATGAGAGTTCAGAAAGGAGCATCTGTACTGATTGGAGTTGGAATCGGCATCGCATTCGTAGAGGTGCGTTTTAACCTCAAATCATAAAAAAAAATTTACAGCTCCTGTCTGCAAAAGTGCTTAATTGATAAACTAATTCGGTAAGAAAAAAATTGAGTAGAAATAAAACAACAATATTTCCACATAATATTTAGGAGATATCGGGTTTTGATGTGAAATTTTTTTTATCTACATTAGTTGTGAAAATCTCCCGGTTATGATATGTAAATGGTTATTTTATTATACCACAATTTCTTTACCCAATTTTTTTATTGATCAAGTTGCTTTTTCAGTTGGGAGCTTTTTTATTTAAATTATTTTTATATCACCCTTAAAGGAATTCGACACTCTGCCATATGCACCATGAAGTGAGTTGCAGTTGTGCATTGCTAGCGGCCATCTTGCGATATTTCGATATGTTCAAGTAAACTTTTCGTAAAATTCTTTTATCATCGCGAATCAACAATTTATCACCTTAATTTATGGAAAAAGACATTAGACATGATTCATATAATTGACGTACAAAATTAAGTTAAGAATTTTTTTACCGTTTTCGAGAACATAGCGAACAAACTAATCGATCAAATTAGCCGATGACCGTTAATCTCATAAATCCCATTTTTTTGTTCCGGTGAGATAGTCGGAGTTGGATAAAAATAATTTGACAAACATTAAACAGCTCCCGAATGAAAAAGATGCTTGATTTATAAACAAATTTGTTAAGCAAATAATTATTTAGAAAATAAAATAACCATTTACATATCATATTTGGGAGATTTTTTCATCATTGGGTATAAAAATCTCACTACGAATATACGAAGAGTTATTTCATTTTCCAACAATTTTTTTTACACATATTGTAAAAAAGTGAGAATATATTATCATTGGTAGAAACATTTTTTTAAACAATTTTTCTTATTATACAATAAAAATGTAATTTTGCGGGTCTTGTTGTGGGTCCTCTACATTGAATTTTCTTGCTTTAAGTGTTTGATAAAGTAATAAAATTAATTATTACTTACAATTTAATTGGCTCAATTTAATTATATTTTTATTTTGATAGACTTTATTCTTTCTAACCATTCTCAAAAATGTCTTTTGCATTTTAGATCGCTGGAATAATTCTCGCTTGCTGCCTCGCAATGTCCATAAAAAAAGAAGATGTGGAAAAATGAGACGAGGAAAACTGATGAGCTCGTGAGTTCGTCAGCAGAAGCAGCAATAAACAATAATTGTGTTACCAATAATTACCGACTCTGAAGAACAGGCATCCGTGCTTTTGTTCGTCGTTTATATTAAGTACATTTTTAGGCAACGTAAACAAAAACTTTCTTCTCAGTCCTGAAAACTGAGAAACGGAAGTAATTTCCAGCGTAACACAACAATTTGCCTCAGGATAGTCTTATTTTTAAACTTCTAAAAAGGTACAGATTTTCCCAAAGTGCTGCCTTAATTAATTAATAAGTATAATAAGATCATTTTTTTCGATAATAACGTTTATTGTTATTACTTCAATAGCAATAATATGGACTAGTCAATAACGATAATCAATTATAATCTTAAGATTGAACTTGTAGATCGTCCGTGTTGTTTTTTATAATTTATGGATTGTAATAATAAGTTAACAATATGCTGAATAAATATTCAGCACTTTGCGTCAAGACACTGTCACGTCTCTTGATTTTATAATTTATCGATTGTGCTAATAAATTAATTATATGCTAAATAAATATAACAAACTTATCATTAAATGAAGTTAAATTATTTACAGAATATATTTCACAGTGTGAGAATCAATCGAGTCCTCCAGGCGTCGAATTGGAAGGCAGATATAGATTGCAGTCTTTAATTTCCATTGCGAATTAATACGCACTTCATAAACCTTCTAAGTATTTTAGCTTGGACGTGCGGCGTGTGGATTGTTCAATTTCAAAGGCGGTAACAAAACCCTTAAAAAGAAATAAAACCTGCATTAATTTCCAATTAGAATTCCGTAATTAGAATTCTGTAAACTAAAATATAACGAATATAAATGCTCCAAAAGTCATTAGTATTCACTCCTTTTATTTTTTTTTCATTGGAATCAATAATAAATATGAATACTCTGAAAGTAGTTATTATTTCTCCCTTTTCTTAATTTCCAATTAATCTTCGGTAAAGTAAAATATATTAATTTTTCTTTATTGGAATCAATAATAAATATAAATACTCTAAAAATGGTTTCTATTAATTTCTTTTCTTAACTTCCCATTAACTTTCGGTAAAGTAAAATTATTATTTTTTTTTTCATTGCAATTAATAATAACTATGAATACTCCACAAGTAATGATTACTAATTCCTCTTCTTAGGAAAGATCTGCTAATAAATGAGCTATAATTTGTTTGTCAATTGAGCTGACGAAAATTTATTTTTTATCTTAATGATCCAGTCTCCTGATATTTAATCCTCGTTAATCCACTTTTAGGACTCATTTCTCATTGTCTCTGACAAGTATCATAATTTTTAATACTCGAGACGAATTTTGCCGCAAATTTTTTAATTCTCATTAATTCTTCTTTACCTTCTGTCGAATCGTAGCTGCGGTGGCTGCCGGAGAAAACTTTCATGAGGGCTTCGATAATCCAGCACTGCCGGAAGTTGCGTAGGGCGTCGAACATACATTTGATTGTGATCGACGGAAGGTAACGCGTTATGTGCCAAAGGGTTATGAACCCTCGGTAAAGCAGTGTTCACTTCTCTGCTGATATGAGTCACGGTTTCGGAATTATTTTCTCGTGGAAAGTGCTTGCAAATTGTGACCGATAACGTTATCGCCACTATCTGTTGAAAGAAATCCTCGATTTTTATAAAAAAACTTAATAGGACTTATTCTACTTCAATTATTAAATTTGAGAAAATCTTCAGGGAAACGGGCTTTTATTAAAAAATTTAATAATTTCTTATTACATTAACATTACACAGAATAATTGCCAGCTATTTTTTTGACCATGGAAAAAATGTATGTACAATACTAAATAAGTTACAAGGATTTGATGTGTGATCCTTGTTTTCATGACATCATTAAATTATGCATTTTTATTTTCCCTACCGAACTTGATAGCATTTGCAAAATTTTTTTTTTTAAATGTTTTTCTCAAATAACGTTTTTTTAATTAACGTTATTCGATTCTTTCATATCTTATAAATATGTGCATCAAATTTAAACCCAATATTCCCAAAATTGTCATATCCAAAATTTATGACTTTCGAAACATTTTTTATATCTAAAATTTGTAACTTTCTACACATTTCTTGTAACTCGAATTTGTGGCTTTCCACACATTTTTCGAAATGGAAAAAATATTTAAAAATATATGATTTTGAAAAATGACACGAAATACTGCAAAAAAATTATGTTGATTATTGTCAACAATCAAGCGTGGCGAATTTTCTATATAATTTCTTTTTGTTATTATAAAACTCCACAGTCCTCGAAAATCGATGTTATTTTTTTAATTCAAAATATGTTATAAATAGTAAGAAAAGGTATTTGGGTGAATTATTTCAGATTATTTATATGATTAATTCCAATAGTTAACTCTCCGGGTGACTCATGATCGCTCATTTAAACTTATCTCTTATGTTATCAGCAAGTAATTAACGAACGAGCATTGTTATTTATCAGCTATCATTTTCCTCCATTACTATCTTATTCTTACCTCGACTAGACCCAGAACTGCGAGAACAACAACAACGATACCCTTCCGATAATAAAGGAAGAGACTCATAGCTTGATAACAGCCAATTGAATAGATGTCCAAATAATTATTAGTGTCACAAGAGCGACTCTTAATACAACAGCTTTGAGGAATGATTTCGCTGTTTCCATTAGTCCAATCGCTGAAATTGTTCCAGCCACAGCATTTTAACTACAAAGGAAAAAATATAAATAAAAACGAAGCAAATTTTTTTTTATGCAGGAAAATCTGGCGGTCCCACTCTGATGATTTTTTTGAGATATTAGCAATTATGCAAGAATGCTCTGTAATTTTTTCAGCCCGGAAAGAATATCCGTTTTCGAATAAAAAAATAATTCCTCCGTTTTTCGGTAAAAAAATCATACTCCTGGATCTTGATAATCATTTCATATATTCCGCTCGAAAGCTAACAAAAAACGACAACTTTTATGTTAAGACATTTTTTATAGTAACTTCAAGTTTCCGAAAAATTATTTTTTAAATTAAAGACGGTATTACTGGAATAATGTTTTTAAAAATCTGAAAAAATTCACTTAGTGTGTTTTTCATTAGTACTTTGAAATATCCAATTATGGAACAGATAAGAGGGGGTAAAAAAAGTGACTGAATTGACAGAGAATGCTTTATATGCGTCATTCAATGTTTTAGACTTTTGTTTTGATTGCGAAAAAAAAAAAAAAAAAAAAAAAATTATTGTCACTTACTGTAAACTGCATGGTGTCTATAACGTCTATGTTGATTTCATCACTTTTTAAGTCCTTCTCCAGACGGGAAAAGATTGCTTCTTCTTCGATATTTAAATGGAAGTAGGCGATAGCTAAAAGCACAATCATTGCGACGAAGAGAAATGCCGTGCACGCGAGAAACTGGAAAGAGCACGAGTAACACTAATTATCACTTTTTCGCATGGGCATTTGTATACAGGCTAATTATAATTTATCAACCTCAATTATAGATAGTGAAAATTGAATGCATAAAACACCACGTAATGATTATAATTATTCAGCTCTGAATTGACTTAGTGAAAAGCGCCTCGACGAAAAATTAGTATGATTTTTTAGAACTTTGAAGAGATTTCAATGTTGCTTTTTCATGGAGAAAGCTTAGTTTTCATGCAAAAAATTTTTTTCATATTTTCAGGTCAGGAAACATAGAATGCTCCAAAAATTTCAATTACCTATAACTCGTGAACCGTTTAACCATTCGAGCTGAAATTTGGTACACACATGGAGCAGCAGTCCATTTTTGACTGATGTAATTTTTTTCGAAATGTATGCAGAAATTTTCATTTTATGATTTTTCGAATTTTTTCTAAAAGGACGTGTGCGCTTTCGTAAAAATCGCGATATTTTGCTAAATAATTTTTCTAAATATTTTGCTAAATAATTTTTCTAAATATTTTGCTAAATTTACACATTTTGCATAAATAGACACATTTTGCGAAAGAAAAGTTAGAGCATAAGTAATTTTGAGAAAAATTCAAAATGTCATAATTTTGGAACTACTCAGCGCCAAATTTGAACTCAGCCTTTGTCTACCTATACTATATATGTGTACCAAATTCCAAAGTGATATCTTTAAAATTGCGTACGCTGTAGAGATCCGAACACACACACAAACACACAAACACACATAAATGCACACATTTTGTACAAATAATTTTTCTCGACCTTTCGGAGCATTTTAAGCATCCTGAGATGAAACTCCGGAAAACATTTTTTTTACAAAAACAAAGCTTCCTCTATGAGTAAGCGAAAACCATCTGATTCAAGTCCGAATTCTTGATATTAAAAAGCACAAAAATTTTTAAATTCATATTCATTTACCGTAACGATTCCTCGATACCATTTCCAGGCTAACGATATAAGTCCCATACAAGCATCAGCAAAAACCATAACAGAACCTGCGACGAGTATCACCACAGGAATTTTCAAATAGTCTTCAAAGTAATTTCCAAACATGATCGAAAATTCGTATTTCATCGCAAAGGTGCCTACGATAGTGACTGCAGATGTTATCTAAGAAGAAAGCACTTTTTTTAGCACCAACACAATTTAATTGTGCACTCATAGCTTCTTAATTTTTTTTTTTTTTTCATTTTAATGCTCACCAACATCAAAAAACTGATTGTTAAATGGGGACACGCAAGCGGTACTTTAATATTCCCATTTACCGCCATCGGACTTTTTTTTTTATTCCACTCGAGAAAAGACACTCACTTTTAATGACAATCCGCGTGAGACTAAGACGTAGACTAGACATCGAATCGTCAACTGCATCTGATATCTCGTTTGATGGGCATGTACAGCATTGAATGGCTCATTATCTATTTATCGGGTGACCTGGACACGTCATAAAAACAGCCCTTGTTTCCGCTCACGGTAAATTACACTCTTATCAGTTGTACGAAGAAATGATTCTCTCCTTATCATCGAACAATGATTTAGTAGATAATAGCTTCCGCTATAAATACATTTTTTTAAGACACACAAGTGGCTTCGAGTGCTTATTACACAAAGACAAGAAAATCACTTGATTATTATTTTTTTTCTCAAAAAATCGTGTTCAAAATTGTCATGATACTCTTTATATGATTAGTAAAATTGATTGTAATTATTCTTATTATTTTAATCCAATAATAATCTAAGTTATTCGCTCGGGATCGACTTAAGTATTTCACTGCTAAATAAGAATCGAACGTTATTTAAGCAATAGGAACAACAGAAACTAAAAAAAATGGAAACAAATGACAAAATTCTGTTTTTCAGGTAAGGGCAGCAAAAAAAATGTTTCGAAGCTGAAGTAACCGGTCTTCGTTCTCCGTCTTTGTTTGGGTTTGTATCTAAAGGAGACAAGCCCCAAATCGGCAGAGGACAATAAAGTCGAAGCACAGTCTTCTAAACAGAAGACTGTAATACAAAACCATAATAACAGCCCGATATTATATCATTGGAATCGTAAGCACTAGGGACGTACGAATATTCCAAATTCCGAATAATTCATTATAAACTAAATATGAATTATTCAGTTTAAAATTTGAATTGAATATTCATATTATTTCATTTATTCAAATGTTCATGAATAATATAAATTTTCGTGAATAATTGAAATTTTTGTAGATAATTCAAATTTCCCTGGATAATGTAAATTTTCGTGCATAATCCAAGTTTTCGTGGATAATGTACATTTTCGTGAGCAATCCAAATTTTCGTGGATAATGTAAATTTGTATGAATAATTTAAATTTTTATGAATAATTCGAACTTTCGTGAATCATTCAAATTCTCATGAACAATTCAAATTATCCTGAAAAATTTTAAGTTTCATGAAAAATTTAAATTTTCATGTATAATTTCAATTTTTATTAATAGTGTACATTTTCATGAATAATATAAATATCTGTTACTATTAACGAACAATTTTACTCCTATCTTAAAACTTGCTTCGAAAAAATGTATCTTCTCCAACAATTTTTAATATTCAGACCTATCAATTTTTTGTCATGCTTTGCATACTAATCTCAACAATCAAGCGTGGCAAATTTTCTTATAAAATGTTTTGTAGCTATTCTAAAAAAATCCACAGTGCTCAAGAATCGATGTTCTATTCCGGTTCAAAATATGTTCCAAAGAGTAAGAAAAATCGCATCGACGTAAATATTTTCAGATTTTTCAAAAATGATGGCATGTTGAGCCGGCGCCATCTGTAGTGTCGACGGCAGCGCCACACGCGAGAAGTACTTCCATCCACTTCCATCACTTTTAATCTTGGAGAATACATTGCGGAATGCAGAGCTGTTTTCCCTAAGTCTTCTTTCCATTTTCTATCGTGGTCATCGACAAGATAAATGCGCGTTGAAGGTAAGAGTGACTTTAAGGTCTTAGCATGAATATCAGCATCATAATAAATAAAAAAATGTCGACTGTGTCTGGGAAATCTTCCTCACAAGTTGCATGAAGAGCCGTTTCTCCATTAGAGTCGTACGCGTTAACGTCGATTTTCTTTTGGCACTTCTTCGACTAAAAATCGAACGATCTTACTTCCTTCAAATTTTCTTAAGTTAGCTACTGAATGAGTACTGAATTTTTTGAAACGTTTTTATAATTTCTGATGATTCAATCAACAGTTCCGAGGAGTTACTTCCGTAGAAGAATTAGTTCTTAATCTATAAGTCCATTTGTAGCCGCGATTCGAATAGAAAGTCGACTGATATATAAAAATGGCCGACGGCATGTTTTTTCATGCAGTGTTTTTCTTAAGAATTAACCACAAGTATAGTTCAATTAGGACGAACAATGTCTCATTTTGTTTGTTGGAAGATTTTTGATCGATTGACCGTCCGGATTTTAGATTGTATTAGTTGTTCAAAAGTTACAGCTATTTATATGGCTGATGTTAGGTTAGGATACAACGATTAAACATTTGTATCTTTCGAACTACTTATACTATTGAAAATCTAGGCAGTCAATCGATGAGGAATCGTAAAACAAACAAAATGATATATTGCATGTCATAATTGGACTATAATTATGGTTTATTCTTTTTAAAAACTGCTCGAAAAAACACGCGATTGAAGTTTTACATGTTTTAGTAGATTTTCTATTCAAATTGCAGCTCAGAATTAATTCTTCTATGTAAGTAACTTCTTGAAACTGTTTATCAAACCACTAAAAAGTATAAAAACGTTTTTGAAAATCTGCATAAATTCAGATAGAATCTTATATGAGATTATTTGGAGTTATGTGGTTTTTGCATATTTCTATTAGTTTCTATCAGACCTTTTATACAGGGCTGTTTCTCATTGTCCAAATCTTGTGTTTGTCATAGATTTGTTTAAGAAATTTATATGGACTGATTGTTAATTGGTAATAAATAACTCAGAGTAGTCGAGAATGATGCTATGTGCGTAGTTAACTCAGAGTCTTCGATGGGTCTTATGGTAGCATTCATGGCATCTGTATCAATCGCCTTGATAAATTCTTGATCTGAATCTTGGACATTTTGTCTTGCGTAATCAAACCAGACATATAGAAATTTCTTGATATATTTACTTCCTGAGTCATTAAATTTTTTTCATTAAGCCTGTTCGGACTCTTGAAATGTGGGAAACAGATTTCACTTGAGTGTTGCTTGAATATAAATCTAGAATAAGGTGTAAAAATATAGTTATCATCAGGGTATTAAATTGAATCAAGATGAAGGGTTTTATTTGTGCAACAATTTCTCAAAACTTATATCTACATTTGATTATGTAATAATTGGTACTTGTAGATTAAGGATAAATGCAATGGGGCACTATAAAAACAATAGTGAACTCATTATGACCTGTTAATTAAGAGTTCAGAATTTTTCTTAAAATTAGAATGGCCTAAAATTTTTTAGTCATAAACTTTACTTTAAATCTTGATTGAGCCAAACATATTGGAAGGGTTTTCTTTTCCTCCTTTGTCTACATTTAGCGGGCTTAAAGACAAAAATAAGACGACAAAACGATTGCTGGAATGAATCACGCGTTTCAAAAGTTATATGTTTGATAATCTTCATCTTTTGTTGTTGGCATGCCGGCTTATTGTTATTATAATAATTTATGGATAAAATGTCGATTGTGCATCTTACCACAGTTTTTTTTCTATTTTTTCAATATCCAGTTAGGTAGGCGCAGCAAAATAAGCGGTTTCCAAGCTGAAGTAACCGGTCTTTGTTCTCCATCTTTGTTTTGGTTTGTATCTAAATAAGGAAATCCCCCAATCGGTAAAGAACGATAAAGTCGAAGTTACACAGAAGCGATGGTTTCATGAAGGTAAATAGTTGCGATCGACCGCTGTTTCGTTACCGTTGAGCAGCGCGTCGGTCGGATGGGCACATGATAACATGCGACATCGTGTTCGAAGCTCTATAAGGTTTTCTATGCTCAGTGATGTAATTTGACGGACATATTTTGCGTCAGTGACGCGGTTATGAGTGTCATTTGACGTAAATTTATTTTCACAAATTGCCTATGTAAAAATGACCGTCATGCAAATTTGGGTCATGTGACATGAGCAATATGACATCAACACTTAGATAGTTGCAAAGTGACGGTCACGATTATTCCCGTCATTTTTTGGCCACAAAATTTTTAAATGCTTGAAACTTGGAATTTAACTATCTATACGTAAAATTCTTGTACCTAATATGGGTGTATATTCCCTTAAGTTCGTCTAAAATTCGACCGTACAAGGTGCTCAGTAAATTATATATAGATTTAATATCATTTTCATTATGCGAGGCACTGCCTAGAATTTTTTTCACCTTCCATCTTGCGAGATAGCTTTAAAAATTCGTATGTGTGATTTGGAAGGGTAAAAGGCGAAAAAAAAATAGAAAATTGATGAAACGAGGGAATTTATCTTGACCATAAATAATAACACTTCTACGAGCGTACTTTATCTCTTACCCCAGTGTCCATTTTTTTGCACTTGTCACCGAAATAAGTGACCAAGAAACATTTTAATTGCATTATTTGAGACCTCCAATTGATACCACATCGATTAAGCTTAGTTTTAAGCTATTGGGAAGGAATGATAAAAATGTTTTGCTAGCTTGACGGTATTTTATTTATTTATTCAACGATTATATATAAACTATTGACTATCAAACGTTGAAATAAGGCCGACAGTCACCAACATCGAATTATAAATAATACATTATAAAAAGACGAATATGTTTTTCTGTTTTGCATGGCTAACTTCATATAGCTTCACACAAATCGCAATAGCAAAATTGACGGTCCTTTTGTTGTCAATTGACCGACACAAAAATGACCTTCTCTAGTCGGTACTAGATGCTTTAAAAAAAGGAAACTAGCTAAAAGATGCTACACAAGTTAGAAGTTTTCGTCGGGTTATTTACAAAATGTTCACTCGGGTAGTGGAATACAAGAGTCGGGATTACAAATTTCTTTTTCAACCTTATCAAACAAGTTATACTTATCACAAATGGTCCTTAAGTCTACTATAAATTCTTGATAATCCTAACACGAATAAAAAACTTAAAAATAGTAATTACAAAATCATTTTACAATATCGTGAAGCTCGAAGTGAAAAAGGAAACAATTGTTTGACTCTAGACGAAGACTTGCGATTAATCTCATAATCTAAGCCACTTATTAAACACAATTAACATCGAGAAATCCACGTTTAAAAAATTAAGTGCCGCTGCCATTATTTTCGGCGTAAATTCAAGAACCAAAATACTTAGGCGTAAACTCTTCTCTATACAATGGAACATAAAAAACAATCATTTCCAGAATAAACTTTACATGAACCACATCAATCGTCCAAGTAAATAAGCTCCATACCAAAATAAACTTACACAAAATGCTCGTTTCGAACTTTTCATTCGCCGCTAGGATATGCTTCGATCAAGTTTTCTAGATCTTTGTTCGACAAATTATCAAAAATTTCCAAAGCGCAATAATGAGGTACAACGAAACCAGCAAGAGCATCAAGAGGCTTAAAACTTCGACCCAGCAGGTTCTTATCGGCCCTCTCACTTCCTTGCATTAAACGTCGAAGAAATACACTTCGATACTTACTAAAGTCGTCGGACCATATCTTATTTTCAACACCTTTTCTAAACCCTTCGTTTTTCATGTGAAACGCTATTACATTAGTGCCTTTGCTCAATACATCGTAAAAACTAATTTTACTGTTACCAACCATCGTGGTCTTCATTTTCGCAATTTGAACGCGGCATTCTTTGAGGACGTCATCACGCGGGCGATAACGATCGATGTATCGACGGTTCTTAGCGCTTACGGAAAAACCGAGAGCCATTTCCGCAATGAAGTGCTCTATAAAAAGTGATATGATACCACCGTAGTAGCCGTAGCCGCCGTAATAGACTTCTTTAAAGTCGTCACGAACTGCACCTGACTTGTATGTATAAAAATCGTCCTTTGCGTCGCTGGGATTGTGGGGCAGTGGCCTGTGATAACGATCGGTAATCTCAAAGGTCGCGTAATCCAACGGCGTATAAGAGTCTTTACAGGCGAGGTCCATGTCAGCGCCGCCGTAGACAAGACGGGCGACAATTCGTCCGTATCCGTATTTCGCAGCCACGTGGAGAGCTGTTTGCCCTAGCGCATCACGCTCGTCAATTTTAGCACCGTGATTTAGAAGCCACCGAACGAGACTCTCATACCCCATATACGAGGCGAGATGGAGTGGCGATGCTTGGTTCTCTTGCTTGATGTTCATGTCAGCATGCGAATCAATCAAAATTTTCAGAAGCGCCTCACAACTTATCCTTTCATTCTTCATCATGGCACTGAGCAGTTTCCCTTCCATTTTGCTTCCTTATAAAGAAAGCTTTGTTTTCATGAAAAAAAAAAAAATGTCGAAATTTTTATGTCAGAACACTCATAATGGTCTAGAACATTAAAAGAAGTGGTTAGCTAAACGATGTATGTCCGAATGGATGTATGTGGGCGTGTGTGTGTGGGTGACATGCTCTCAAAATTTAAACCACTGTATCTCGAAAACGGCTTGAACAATCAAGCTGAAATTTGGTACGTTCTCTAGTTGTCGCAATTTTTCAGCTAATGATAAATATCTAATAAAACAAAGATAAACATATCAATGGGGAATAATGGTCGGTAAGTATTGAATTCGAGCGAAATCCATAAATCGGTTTAGATTTTATAGAATTTTAAATTTTCGAAAAATAAATGTTTTCGTTCTAATTCAAGTTCACTTCGACCAACCGTGCTCAAATCTTCTATAAGAACGAATTTATATTCAGTTGTAGTAGATATCGAATTCGGTAAAGATCGGTAGAGAGGTTCAGGTTTTATAGGATTTGAATCGTCAAAAAATTGACGTTGTCGTTGTGATTGGAGTCGGCTTCTACTTATTCAGCAAATTTTATACAAAATAGAGTTCAAATATAATTCACATACGAATTAACAAAGAACAAAGTTCAAGTACAAATTTTACACAAATCCGTCAAGCGGTTCAAATTTTATTACAGTTTGAATTTCTAGACAAATAAACGGCTAAAGCGCTATCTCACATAATGATTAATCTTTTCGGGGAAAAGGATCTAAATTTTGTTGAGAAACTGAAAACAGGAAAGCTATATTCAACCCTCCTGAGCAACAAACGTTCTGAGCTTAGCATCCATGAGACAATGAATCTAAAGTTTTTACGATTTTGATAGTTCGAAAATATCATTTACAACCAAGAGAAATACGAAATGGACCTTTCTAATCTGCCCCTCTTTCATCCAGATAATTTTCGTTCTTCGATTTTTACGACTTACTCTTGCAAACTGTTGTGTAGGTAAACTGTGCTTACCACACGCGTGGTAAAAGCTGTGCTTGATTTTGATTCAAATATTGGTCTATTTGTAGTGGCAATCGGGTTTTTTGTGTTCCAAAGGAACAGTTGCTTTATCGGTTACATTGTAGTTGTGTTCCGGTAAAGCAACTAGCAATAAACCTCATGATGACGGTTACTTGTATATGGCCGTAAAGCGACTATAAAATGACGATTGCTCGGATATGGTAGATAACCTAAGTAAATAAGACAACAAACGAGCCAGAACTTTTAAAACTCAATTTTTGAGAAAATCGATGCTCATAAACCGTTTGTCATCTTCATTTTGCTTATGGTACAATTGTTGAATGCGACTGCTCATGGCGATGATGTCGAATATTTAACATGCACAGACGAGACTATTAACATGTTGCTGCACCCGGTTCGCAAAAGCGGGCATTGATATTCATTGTTATAAATTGGAATAACGAATAGAACTGTGTTATTTTGTCATGTATGATTTATACTCTTTCTCCATCATTAAGCAGTCATATTGTCAGGTTAGCATCGTTATGTTTGACCGCGTACATTATTGCCAGCATCTGCTTGTTTTCTTTAGAATTCACGTTTGCACCGTGACTTAAAAGCATCTCAATACTTTCGAGTTGTTGGTAGAAAGCTGCGCTGTGCAACAGCGTTTCTCCCCAAATGAAAATCAATGATCTTTTCATTTGTTAAATCCAAAGTACCATGAAAACCAGCGTGCAAACTTCTTCGATTCGCCCCGCTGTTAACATCGGGTCAATGAAACTAAATAATCTTGACCATGGTTATGCGGCAACGTCAACGGAATCTACTCGGAAAATCCTTACAGAGAGTATTACCAACGTTTCTGCCGCCTCGGAAGCGCGGAAGTTCCCAAGCGTTTCTGAGCTAGCACGTAAAGTACAGAAGGATGTATTTCACGTGTATGTACGATATATTTATTCTGTTAATTAATATATTGTAACGAAAATAATTAATTCAATTTAGTTTAACTACATTCACGTAAGGGCAACAATAAATCTGCAGCTGCCATCGCAGACACGTGGAGAATTAGAGCTCACAGAAATATTTACAAAGACGTTGAAAAGAGAAAACGTTCTTTACTACGGTGCCGGTAGTGAGAAAAAACGGTTCTTAATTTTTGCAACGTAATAAAATCTTGAATGTTTGACATGGTACGCGACCTGATTCTGTGATGGAACCTTCCACTCAGTCCCATTAATCTTTTAACAATTGTACACGATTCATGGATTGGTCAACTTAAAAACAATTTCTTTCGTGCACTTATTGGCTCCCAAAAAGCAATTAAAGCTTTATAAGGCTATTCCAGCACACATAAAGGAAACTGAACCACATTCAGATCCGGAAGTAATTGTAACAGACTTTGAGCAGAGCTTCACATCGTGACCTAAACGATCTTTTCGAATGCAATAATCAGAAGATGGCACTATTTATGTTTGTCCTTGCGGTAGACAAATTTGTGCTGTCTTCTTTCTTCGACAAACTTCGGCTCAGGCTCCTGCTCCATTTCATTGTCATTCTCCAATTTTTCATAGGAAATACTTATTTCGGTGGCGTTACTATCAGCCTCTTCGACAGCACCAAGTCCTTCATAACTGTTTTCATCTCCAAAATATCAAAGTACTTCACGCTGGCGAGGTACGCGCTTTATCCGTTCAGTCAAATTTTTCTCTATTCTTACAAGCACTATTAGAAATAAAATGAAAATAAAAAATCTAAACGATTCTATAAAAAACTCATTTCCACTTCTGCAGGTTTTCTGGTGTAAAAAACATGTAGAGAAAAACAAAAAAAAAATCTTACGTCTTAAGCATCCGCTGTCTTTAAACGTGAGTTACCACAGCTGTCTACAAGTGTCGGGGACCTTTAATCTTTGACGTCGATTCCCCTTTCTCAACAATTTTTTTTTAATGGAGCCCCTTTTTCAAAAGTTATTGAGTGAAACCGTTTTTACCCCGACACGAATAATCCAGATTTACAGATGAAGGGTTAAATATACGAAGAGTATAACTCACAACACTACGATTTGAGCTACTTTCACTAAAAGCTTCTGTACACATCCGTCTAAGAAATTATATTATGCTGCGGGTTTTATTTTGGAGCGTGTGAATTTAACGTTGTGTTCTTTTTTTTGAGTGTGTTATATTTGCGTTGTGCCTTTTGTATGGCGTGTGTTCTTACGTTGAGTCATTTAGGAGTGTGTTATCTCTGCATACCATTTTTTCGAGCATTATTTTCGCCTTGCGTTATTTTGACGTGTCAACACGGGGTACATTTTTCACCTCCCCGTAAGATAATGGGCTACACCGATCGAGTCGCCGTGAGTGCGAGGCAGTAAACGCCATTGGCAGTCGGAGTAGACTTTATTAAATATTATTTACTTTTTAATATTAGAATATATTAAGACTTAATTAATATTATAATATAGAGCGATGAAAACGTGTAACACATCACGTTAAGGTGATGTGAAACTACTCGGTCAGTATCGAATACCGTAATCCGATTTTCTCTGTCACGGTTGATCTTTTGGATAAAAGATGAGCACGTTGCCCTCCGTCTAAGAATTCTGCAGGACGACTTTCCCGTCTTTTATCTAAAAAATAAACGATGGTGGAAAAATGCGGGATTCCAAGATTCGTTCCATCTCTCTCGCATTCATTGAGCTTTAATTGCCGGCAGTGTTATTTCTCTTGAACTCACGACGGAAAAATTTCAACAACTTGCTATAGTAAAACATTATAAACTGTGTATACCAAACTACAACTGTTTATACGGAACTATGCCACTTTCACAACTTTCCATGAAAAAATGCCCTGAATCCGAAATTATTCAGTAATCAAAAACTACAACTTTCTATGAAAATTTACAAACTTGTCGAAGTTATTACAACTAATGACGAAAATGTTCACCGGATAGATAATAAGTTCTAGTTATAACTTTTTACAGCTAACTACAACTTGTTACGGAAATTTTGAACCCATACGGGTAAAAACGGTTGTAAAAGAGAAACTACTTCTTTTTTTTTTTTTTTTTTTTTTTTTTTTTCCAAACTACTCCTATAACTTCTTAATTCATTTACAAGTACTATGCAAATGTAAAAACTTATACCTTCTAATAGGAAATTGTTATTTCTACAATTAACTACAATTAACTACTTTCTTGTTGTGATAAATTACAATTAGTCGCGAAAAGTTGTAGTTTCTTCTAAAAAATCCTACACCTTTTCACAAATCGAACAAATTCTAGAAATCTCGGACATTGCTGTAAAAATTCGTAATTTGTTGTGAAACGGCGTAGAAAGTTGTCGATGTTTTTCCACCTGGGTTGGAAAGTTATCTGGAAAGTTTTAACGTTTTTTGAACGTTTCAAAAATATCATTTTCAATCATGAGGAACGCGACCGGACCCTTGCAAAGCCGCAACCTTTGCCTCTAGATAATTTTAGTTTTTCGAATTTAACAATTTACTCTCTCGCAAACCGGTATAGCAGGGAACATCCGTGGTAAGAGATGTTTTGCTCGAGGATAATGTGGATACCTATCGCGGTTGCTGGTTACACCAAATAACGGCAGATGGCGTTAGATGTGAAAATTAGTTGCAGTCGGTTTGCGTGCGCGCTTTTTAGGAGCGTATCTATTGAACGGGGAAGACCATATAACAGAAGCTCCTTTAGAAGACACGTGCGTCCAAAGCAGAATGCGTGGGTGCCGCACGCGTTCGCAGGCAAGCAGCACGCTGCTAGTAATAGCAGGGTGTCTCCTTCCCCACCCTCCGCGTATCGCTACGCTTACGGCTGGCCAGCATCTCCAAAGTCATAAACTACTAAAGCGCTATCCCATAGAATGAAGAGTGTTCTCGAGGAAAACGAATCAAATTTTGTTAACTGAAAATAGGAACGCCACATTTGGCGTTCTGAGCAATAAGGGTTCTAAGCATAGCACACATGAGACGTTGAGTTGAAAGATTTAACGTTTTCGAAATATTTCGAAAATATTGTGTTCCCTACCATACCGACTTGCGAGAGTAAATCGTAAAAGTCGAAAAAGGAAAATTATCTGGAGGCAAAAGGTGCAGCTTTGAAAGGTCCCGGTCGCGTTCCGTCTGGTTGGAAATTCTTTTTTACGAAATATTTGGAAACCGTTAAAACATTCGACTCATCGTCTCATGCATGCTAAACTTAGAACCCTTATTGCTTAGAACGTCAAATATGGCGTCCCTGTTTTTTTTTTCAATTTCTCAACAAAATTCAAATCGTTATCTCCGAAAACACTCATAATTCTGTAGGATAGCGCTATAGTCGCTTATGACTTTCGGAGAGATGCTGGTCACCCGTAGGGCAGCGGTACGCGGAGGGTGGGGCAGGCAGCGCCCTTCTAATAAGCGAACGCTTGTAGCACGTACGCGTTCAGCTATATTCAGCTATAAGCACTCGTGCTTTCTTCGAATGTGCCGTGACCAATGTTTGTTTACCTCAATAGGATCGTTTGTTTAGCTCAATAGAATCGTTATTTCCCAACGAACCCAATGCACTATTTATAATTTTTTCATCTTTGATTTAAGCATAATAATTATTGAAGATGAACCTTTGCAAAGCGCGCTATACTAAAAATATTCAGTATAGTCGATATTCAGAACTCTATTTTTTTTTCTCTTTTTTCTTAATTTCTTTTGGTAAAATATAATATTTAAACAAAATTATAGTACAGAATAAAATTTTTTACTTCGGAATTCCTTTGCGACAGAACTAGCTCAAAAAAACTCAATCATTTGCTCATACCAAAAGCTCCCAAAAAAAGTGTGATACGAGATTCGTATCCACAACAATAAAATCAATATGGCGTTGAATTCGTTTGCTATTGATTTTAGTCCCAATTTTTTTTCCCGAGTTACTGCAGTATGTTTTCATGTTATCAAGCATTATCAACATGCACTATTCGCCCAAATATCATGAGTGCTTGGAAAAAAGTATGTAAATTAGCAACGTACCGTCACTTTCACCGTAGTTACTGCTGCAGAAGATTATCTAGCCACTAAAGTCGTCGTTGTCCTTCTTCTTTTCCTTTGCGTCTGACTGCTAGTCGACATCTGACGGCGACATGTGCCACGGCCACTGAAGTTTGTATCTAAGAATGTGGGTGTCCATAGACTTTATGGATATATATAGAAGTGTAGACCTTATAGGGCTCTTCTGAAGTACGAATGCCGCCTATCGGATCGACCCTTCGATGTATCAATACATACGAGGGATGTGCTACTATTCAAAATTTCGAATAATTCATCATGAATTGAATATGAATTATTCAGCTCAAAATTTGAATTGAATATTCACATTATTTGGATAATTCAAATTTTTATGAATAATTTACATTTTCATAAACAATTTTAACTATGATTAAACTATAAATATTTACGAAAAATTAAGGGTCTGTGTTTGATGTATTTTTTTCTCGCTGATTACGAATCTGTTGATTATTTTACTACTATCCCAACACTTGATACTGAAACTTGCGGTAGAGGTATCATAGTTTTTCTTGAAATAAAAAAATTCCATTCTTCATTGAGAATTAGCATCTGATAATATTTTAAGTATGAAATGGGTGACGAAAAAAAAATGCGGCGACTTTGCAACAAACATAGACGTCAGGAAGTAAAAAAAATTAAATTGAAATTAAAAAAAAAAGGAAACACAATCGCAGATTTTGACTTTTCTCTTCGAGAATTTTTTCCCACATTCAAAATGACATTTAAAAAAGATTACATTTGGGATTTGCGAAACACTGAAAAAAAAAAAAAATTTGATTTTGATTTTTGAATTTTGAAAGAAAAAAAAACTTGACTTCATATTCTTATTTGAAGCGAAAAGTTGAGCGATGTAAAAAAATTTCGTCGTGATCACCTGAGAAATAATGTACTGGATTTGGTAGGGAAGTATCCCTTTAAAAAATTGGTGACGATTGGCTATGTTCATGTGAAGTCTTTTGATTCGTGCTCTGATTGGCCCTCGGTTTGCGCGAAAGCTGAACGACCGAGGCCAAATTCGTCTTTTTTCAAACCGGAAAATTGATAGTTTATAAAGCAGAGTTGGGGGCAATGCATTATTTTTTTTAAATGCATCCCTGTTTTTTTAACCCATTATTTTGTAAATGGATAATGGAATTCGGATCCACTACACCTTACTTTTTAAATGAGTAATGGAGCAGAGATCTATCACTCATTATTTTTAAAATTTTTACTGGGACAGAGATTCATTATCTATTCTTTTTTCAAATGTTTACTGAAACAGAAATCCATCACCTATTATTTTTTTAATTTTCAATGGAACAGAAATCCATGACCCATTATTTTTTAATGTTTGCTAGAACATAGATCCAGCATCTATTTTCAAAAATGTTTAATGGAACAGCGATACAGCTCCCATTACTTTTTTAATAGGTAATGGAGCAGGAATCCAATACCCATTACTTTTTTAATATGTACATAATGTTACTAAAATCGTCTCTGTCAAACTCTGCTTAACTCTGTCTAACCCTTTTTAAGCCTATTAGACAGAGTTAAGTAAAATAAATAGAAAATAGTTTATACATTTTTGGATAATTAATGAATTTTTTACTTCGACTGTCGAAAATATTGTGTAACTTTTATTACAAAATATTGATATTCTGCATCGATATTCTTTGGCGAAATGATACTGTGTACTTGAATTTAAAAATCGATCCAGAAAATTTATTGTCGTTTTCTTTAGATTTCTGGATAAAAATTCAAGAAACATAAACATAGATGTCGTTCGTCGCGCAACTTCTTGAAGCAATCTAACATAATTATCTGAATAACTAATGTTCAACGATGATAGGATGTTTTCGAAATTAACCGAAATTGATTTAAAAGAATTAAACTGGCGATATGTATTCACTGAAATAAGCAAGAACGCAAGAACGTATGATCATCGAGCATTTTAGACAGACTTCGATCGTTTGTTCATTGATACGTGTAAAAAAAAAATACAAATGCAACTCAAATAATGTAAAAATCTGAGAGCCTTATTAGTGTGTAAGTTACAAGCTTCATGAAAAAACATTGTGATTTTTATCTGTATTTTGCGTATGAATTAAGGTGGTCTGAAGTATGATGAATTTACAGTATTAACGAGTTCATAAAATATTCGATTTTCTATGTATCTGATACCTTCGTCTTCGATATATTAAATTAAAGAAAAAGCTGCCAAAATTTATTGAGCTTCTACCGAAACTTTAAATGGTAGAATTTGTAATATTCTGAATCACTCATACAATTGGCCCCCTAGTGAATTTTTCACAAAACGACCGAAAAAACCGCCGGTGGTTTTCAAATTTTTCCGGGCCGCAATTCACCGTAAAGTAACCGATAATTTTTTTTCTTAGCATTAGTTAATCAAAACCTGAAAATCGCTGTCAAGCTCCGTAAAGTAACCGATGATTTTTTTTCTTAGCATTAGTTAATCAAAACCTGAAAATCGCTGTCAAGCTCCGTAAAGTTAACCGACAAATTTTGACTTTGTTATTTTTTTTATATCGTTTAATAATCTATTGATATTTATTAATAATCCAGTATTCATTTTTTATAGCTGATAGGATTTTTTTATTAATCATCAAAATTTTGAAGTCAAAGTTTAATCATTGGACGGTTAACTTCATGAAGCTGTTTATTTTCTGTTGGTTATTGTAAACACAGGATGTTTTGTGAATATTGAAATTTGTAACAGGTAGCATAAGTAAAACAATCGAGTGTTTTTTCGGCTAACTACCCGGCGATTCGTTATCGTACCGTATTTCCATATCTTGAAATGGATGGCTACAGTCACGCCGTTATTGTTTTAATTTTTCGTCGCGACGGTTAATAACATTGATATCATTATTAATACTTATTTCCCGGTATTTCAACCGTGAATTTACTGAATCTAAAAAAACCGTTACTCTGCTTACACAAACACTATAAAAAGTGCTCTTTTAGCCAAACTCCCGGTAATTTGTTACCGTACGCTGCAATCACGCCATTTTTTCGTCGTTCATAACATTCCCGGTATTTTAGCGGTTAATTTACCGGGCCTAAAAAAACCGCTACTTCACACGTTTACCGTAGCGTTATTAAAGATGTGCTATTTTGGCTAAACGCCCGGAAATTTGTTACCGTGCCGTAAGCTGCAGTCACGCCGTTTTTTTTTTTCGTTGTGACGGTTGATAACATTGATAACAGTTATAATGAGGAAGGAAGACCGTGTATTTGTCAAATTTATTTAAACTGTCATAACGATCTCTTAATTTGCTCGTAAAATCGCTCGAGAGTTTCCGGTAGCGCAACCGGAGCATAAAATCACGATCCAAAAGACCAAGAGATGATAACCAACAGCATGGAACGTCGAAAATCCGACTGACTCCAAGTTAGCGATATTCCGCCTGGCGTTACGATCAATAACAAAGAATTGTTTTTCCTCCATTAATGGATATCCCGAATAAGCGAAATGGATAATAGAGAGCATTCGATAACGCCGAAGGGTTCCGACGATCACAGCGTCGAGGTTTGCCACTTTTTTTTTCTTTCCATAAATTTTATAAGCCTTTTTACAATATTTTTGAGACACCCACTCGTGAAAATGGAACAATTTTATCAAAACTTTGACACCGCTGCAAAACAATTGCACATTTGACAATATTTTGACAGCGAATTTTTGTGGATTATGAATCTTTAGTCTCCTGATTTTTTGTAAATAAAAATTGTAAGCAAGAAAATTTTTTTCACTGTAAATATGGAAACGTGCACAAATTTGCAAGATTCTGTAAGATGTTTTTGTTTTCACTCGATTATATTTAAATAGCTGGAAATTTACATATTTTAGGGTTCAATATCATAAATCTTGGTTGATTTCAATTTTGTCAAATAGGATTTAATGACTTTTGAACTTTTTGGTAATTGCTATTTTATTCTCATAGAATAATTTGTATATGTTTAATATCACATCTTGTGGTTGATAGATTTTTGGACTCTCGTTCAGATTTATAAGTTTTTGTAAGATATTTTTATTTTTAATCGATTATTTTTAGATTGCTGTAAGTTACATATTTTAGAGTTTCTGTTGTGAGTTTTTTGATGTGACAATGATTATTTCAATATAATAAATCTTGTATGATTTTATTAATGTGGAATAGAATTTAACAGTCATACTTTTTAAATTACAATTTCATTCTCAAGGATTAATTTGTATATTTTTATCAAAAAATTTTGTGGATTACACATTTTTCAGTCTTCTGATTTTTTGTAACTGTTAAAATTGAGAACAAAATAATTTTTTTCACTATAAATTATAGAGTAATTGAATTGTCACTCTTTCTTAATTGTTGTGTTTTCATTCTGAAATGATAATTTTTTTTTATATCTAGACTCTGGCCGAAGTCTTCCGATGTTTTATCTGCATGGAAAAATTGCGCGATGCGCATCTTTGTCCTCACTGCAGCAAATTATGCTGTTATACATGCATAAGAAGATGGCTAACGGAGCAACGATCTCAATGTCCTCACTGCAGAGCTTCGCTTCATTTGCACGAGCTGGTAAACTGCAGATGGGTTGAAGAAGTAACTCAGCAGTTGGACACTCTTCAAGCTGTAGGAATCTCAAATTCCAGACACGAGGATTCAACAAGGGACAGGTGATTTCATCGCGATTTTTTAAACTTTTTTCAAACTTTTATTTGCTAAAATACTTCTCAGGTATTTTAAGTACTTTATAAATTACAAAATACAAAATACTTTTCTATTCTTTGATCGTATATATTCGGAACATTTTAAAAATATTTACCAAGTTCACGTTAAATTTGAAATTCGAAATTTAACGTGTACTTTTAACAAGCGAAATGTATTATTTAACGCTTTTAATAATACGTCTTATTTGAGTTATTTGCGTGACCTGAAAAAATTCAACATATTATTTTATTTCAGTGAGATTATTCATCTGAATTCAAACAGTTTCTCACGGTCATAAAATTCATATACTGGACTACCTCTTTGAATTTTTTCAGAGTGATTTAGAGAATTTCAACATTGGAAATTCAATTAAAAAATTTTCACTTTCAAGCCAGACAACACAATGTATTGTGACTCGACGTCTTAACGATTTGCAAGTTAACAATGTTAACATAATATAACATGAATTAATATAATAATGTTTCATGTTATGTAAAGCTTCATGTTACCAAAGATTGTTTATTATGTCATATAAGGTTGCAAAATACGCGAAGAAAAACAGAAAATATGTTCATCGTTAATCGGCAAAATAAATAATTTATCAAAAACTGGTTCCACCTGTTTTGGATACATTTTCATTGGCATAATGAATTTTTTTGATAGCAAACGCCAGAACTTTGGTGAATGAAAGTCGGGGAATTTTTTTCCGGCGAAAAAACGGCCACCATGTGATTTTTTTTCTAAGCCACTTTTCCCAATGTTTTGGTTGTCCTTTTTTTGGTTGTCCAAATTTTTAGTGTCCTGAGATAAAAATCTCAACAACAAAAAATTATCGTGCAATCGAAGCTATGAGGAATCAATAAAAAGCAGCTTTTGCACATTTTCTAACTATAACCGTTTTTAGATGCACGGCACATCACGAAAAATTGTCCGTCTTCTGCTGGACGTGTCGAAGATGCATTTGCCATCAATGTGCACTTTGGGGCGGTACTCATTCCGGTCACACTTTTAAACCTCTCGAAGAGGTCTACGAGCAGCACGTGTCACAGATTAAAGCCGAAGTTGGACAGCTGAAGAGGCGTCTGATGGAATTGATAAGTTTGGTCCAAGAAGTGGTGCGTTTTCCGCTAAATTAAATCAGAATAAAAATCACACGAATTTCTTGCAGCAAATAATGAATTATTGAATTATTTACAATATATATATGAGATTCTTCGTCAATTCCGCCACATTTTCGTACCACTTGAAAGTACTTGCTTCTAATTTTTCCAGATTTTCAAATCCGATATTACGGAAAATGGGATATTCCTTCAAAATCAATACATCTTGAAAAATTTAAGTCATAGAAAAAACATCAAAGTTGTAGTTTCATGTGAACTTTTCAATGAAATTTGTTCACTAAAAAATAAAGATTTTTTTTAAACCAAAAAAGGCCACTTTTTTGGCTGAAAAAATTACAGAATTGACAGCTGATACAACAAAATTGTATAATATATCTTTGATGTGTTAATTCGCAGTTATTTTATCATTATCACTAAACAATAATATAGTGAGTGAAGTTTCTTATTTAAATTCTGTTATAATTTTCATCGCGTCGATTTTTACCAAATTCCACATTTTCTGGAATTCCTTTAATTTAATTATTCATGTTAATCCATTAATTAACTGCAAGATCATCTTGTGAAAAAAAAAATGTATTTCTTATATTTAGGCAACTACGAATTTTTTAAACTGCAAATAATATAAAACCTTAATTATAGAGGATAATAAAAAAAGTTTATTTGCCAAATGTCTGGCATTTTCAGGAGCGAAACGTCGAGTCCGTGAGAGCAGCGAAAGACGAACGAGTGCGAGAAATCAGGAACGCAGTGGAATTGATGATAGCGCGTTTGGACTCTCAGCTTAAGGCGAAATTACTAACGTTGATGGGACAAAAAAATTCTTTGACTTTGGAAACCGAGCAGCTCGAAACTTTGCTTCAGGAGGTCGAACATCAGCTTCATTCTTGCACGAGATCCGAGCTTATTGTCAAAAGCGCCGAATTGTCGCGTATGATTCATCAAGTTCGAAAAAAACCGATGACCAGCTTCGTAACCGCTCCTGTTCCTGCCGATTTTCACAGCGAAATCGTTCCTGGCTACGACAGTGCCACATTCGCTATGCAACACTTTACGCAACTCCAGCTCAAAGCCGATCCCGTTTATTCGGCTCCGCTTCACGTCAACGGCCTCTGCTGGCGACTAAAAGTCTATCCAGATGGAAATGGCGTCGTTCGAGGAAACTATCTCTCTGTCTTTCTCGAACTCAGCGCTGGTCTACCTGAAACTTCCAAGTAACGTTTTTCTTCTTCTGTTTAATTATCAAATATGTGGGATTTTAGAGATATGGGCCAATTTTTAGACCTTAAAGAAAATCGATGGGGCGAAATTTTTTCGCAATTCGTTTAAGATTGAAATTAAACACACAATCAGTCAACCTAACATTTGTTCTAACGAAAATGATATGTTAATTTATTCAAATAAATTCAAATGCATACGAATTTTTTCCGATTTTTTTCTTTATTTTTATTTTTATTTTTTTTATTTTGAAAAATGCGCAGAATATATTAAATTTTGGATATGGGTTTTGCAAAAAAATCTTGAGTGTAGTAGATGGTTTTATGCCGAAAATTCGTCAATTTTGGCTGCTCGATTAATTCATATAGTAAACACTTCGATTCCATTTAGTGGAGTATTTCGTTCCGATTTCAACCTTTCTTTGTTTTTTGCAGATACGAGTACAGAGTAGAAATGATTCATCAGGGCTCGAGAGACACTAGCAAAAATATCGTTCGAGAATTCGCCTCGGATTTCGAGATTGGCGAATGCTGGGGCTACAATCGATTCTTCCGGTTAGATCTTTTGGCAACCGAAGGGTATCTCAACACGGAATTGGACACGTTGATTCTCCGGTAAAAAAAAAGCCTTGGTCAATATTATAATAATTTTATCAACGCCCAAATGAAAATTAAGTACAGCAACTACAACGACAAGTTACAGACAGAATTTCTCGACATCCACCTTTTAATTGTCCGAATTGACCGCTCAATTAACGTAAAATTTTACACGGACCTTTCGATAATTTAAGTACTGTAAAAAAAATTATGTTTTTTTTTCTTCTAAATTCAAATGGTGCATCAATGTCACCAAAACGCAAAAGTACTAATTGATTATTTTAAACTCATTTTTATTCAAAAGATGCATATAAACTTTAAAAAAGAAACAAAAAAAAATTACGTTCAAAAATCTAATTAATATCATTAGAAAAAAATTCTTCACTTATTTTTAGGTTTCAAGTAAGACCTCCAACCTTTTATCAGCGATGCAGGGACCAGCAGTGGTACATAAGCCAATTAGTGACGGTGCAAAATCAATACGCAACGCAGATTAACGAATTGAAAGAGGTAATTTACACTTTGATGCTGTAATTCAAAATCACTGATATATTAATTAATATAGGTTATCCAACCGAATATCGGACGAAAATGTGGCCTCCACATTTCGGCTGCTCTTTTTTTCATGATTCCATTCGCTACAGTGAAATAAAAAGAAATTCCAAATTTGAGATTAATTTGCCCATAATTCGAAAAAAATAATTAACTACCATTTCCACCTCAAAATTTGGTCTCAAAATTTCAACGTCTCTCCGACTTTGATAAAACAAATTCAAAGTACTATTTTCCGTTGAAAATTCACCGAAGCCAGATTTTCGTTCGATATTTAGTAAAATAACCCATACATTTTATATTTTCAATATATCATTATTATTATATTTTTCTTCCGCAAAAAACGGTCGAAAAAATATTCAAAGATTTCTGTTGACATCGTAATAATAATGCATATAAATATTGTGGAAAAAATAGCGCTAAAAATAATTTACTTAAAAAATTCGTTTCGATTTGCAATTTTTTTCTCGCGCAGCGTCTGGCGATCGAAATATCGCGAAACGCGGTAACAGCAACGAGAGCAACGAGCGGACCAAGTCCAGTAAATCTCGCGAATCTAAATCTCCAGCAGCCGCAGCAACAGCAACAGAATCAGGCCGCAGGCGATCCGATTCTCAATATAAATGCGTCGCGAACGCTTGAGAATTATCACGCGTCTCTAGGGAATTCATCGACGGCGACAGGATCGGTTCAAAGCGTTTTGTCGAATGTAGCTGAGGGTCCGAGCGATCGTCCGATGGCCGCGCTCTGTAAACTCGCGAGAATGTGTCCGTTAAGTTCTATTTCGACTCTTTCGTCGATAACCTCGAAGCCGAGCGTAAAACAGCAGCAGCAATGCCCCTGTAACGGAAGTTCGACGGTCGAAGCCCTTTCGCCAACGAGCAACAATGTCGCGAGTTCCGGTTCGGCAGGCGGCGATTGCCAAATCGTTGGTTCGGATTCTCCTTCGCCAACGCATTCGACAACTCTTCGCGAGCTTCAGGAGCTTATAATACCGTCCAGCAGCAGCAGTAGCAGCAGCAGCGATAGTGGAGTGAGTTTTTTTCAAAACATTTTTTATTTATTTAAATGGGACGGTAAAAAAACTCCCGGCAATAAAAAATAATACTCGATAAAAATAACATGCTAAAAGAACACGACGATACAATAATACATTCGAAAATGAGGTAACGTCAGAATAAAACACTCCAAAATAACACAACGTTAAAACGAAAACATTACAAAATAACACAACATTTAAAAAATACTGTGGAAAATAACACAACGTTAGAATAACACAACGTAAAAAAAAACTCTAAACAATAATGCACTCCAAAATAACACGACGTTAAAACAGCGCGGCTTTAGAATAACACCCTAAAAAAATTACAACGTTGAAAATACAGTAAAAAGAGCTATGTTAAGATAACACACTCGACAATAACACAACATTAAAAAATACACTAAAACTAACACAACGTTAGACTAACACACTTCAAAATAACTCAATACCAAGATAATGAACTTCAAAATAACACAACGTTAAAACAATACACTAAAAAGAATTATGTTGAGATAACTCACTCTAAAATAACACAATGTTAATAATACACTCGAAAATAACACAATGTTAATAATACACTCGAAAAAAACACAATGTCACAATATACACTAAAAAATAACACAGTCCATAACAAACAACGTATATCGGCCCAAACAGAAGGCTTAATTTTCTACGTATTAATCCAATAGGGAATACAAAAGGGCCTTGAGTTACCTCTAAAAAAATTTGCAAGAAGCTTTCCTTTAACGAGTACTTATCCTAAAATCCAGACTATAATCTTTTGATGTGTCAGATAAAAAAATAGTTCTTTTTTTTTACACACACCCTATTATACATTCATGTAAAATCATATTTTTTTGCTATTTTTCCGATTGCAATGCTAATCAATTATTTTTTTCTCATATTTTGACTATGTACCGTCATTTGACTAGTTGCTGCGAAAAAACTACCTTAAATATTTTAAATGCGCGATAATCATCTTCAAAACGACTCTGGTTAAATCCATAATTCACGAAGTTTAAATACACAAAAAAAAAACATAAGATAAATTACGATTTCTTATGAATAAATTCTTGGATCTGATCAACATTGTTTCGCAGGATTTAAGCGAACCCGAAACTTTCCTGGACGATTGTGAGCCCAATGTAACACTGCCAGAAGAAAATTCCAACGACGAAAACGACGTGGACGACGAAACGATGTCGGGTAAGTGATTTAATTGCTTTGAATTAATCATCCATCGAAATAACGTATTCCCCCGTTTATCACCGCCATTAGGTGCTAGTTCGACCCGAGGTTCTTACCTCGGCGAGACGGAATTGCGCCGTTGGCCAGCGCGAAGCGAATTAGACAAAGATCCGGATAACGAAAAGCCGACTAACGAAAAAAACGGAAATCTCGACGAATGCGTCAAAGAAAGCTCCTTGTCCAACGTTCCCGTCTACTTTCCAACAAGCTCTTGAGAAATTCTCCATTCTGGCCTCTTTCTCAAGCGTCTTTCTTCCCCAAGAGCCCAATTAAATTTAAATAAAATATTACTGCAAATTTTCCGTAACAACAAAAGTGCCAAAAATCGTCATAACTGTGAAAAATCTCGTGCCAAATCTTTTCGTTTCATGGAATCGAAAACGTATAGTTAGCGAACGGTGAAAAGTGAAATGTTAGCGAAATTTCGGTAACGATAAAAGTGCCAAAAATCGTAAAAAATGAAAATTCTTGTGCCAAATTGTTTCTTGTATTGTTTTTGTACCATGGAATTGAAAATATATTTACTAAAAATCGAATAAAATTTAGATAAAAGATAGGATATTAGTCAAAATTTGTGATAATTATAAACATGCCAAAAATCGTCAACCCTGAGGAAATTCTTGTGCCATATCGTTTTTGTATCATAGAATTGAAAGTGTTTACATAAAAAATATAATGAGGCGAAAAAATCCTTAATTTCCGCTGAAACAAAATCGATAAATGAAACTAGATTTATTTAGATTTCAAATAAAATTTGCAAATATCAATAATTTCATAATCTCCTTACAATAAAAAGGTGAAAACGACGTGGAAGTTGCAGCGTCGTTGGTTTCCGGGTTGCAGATCAAGCAGCGCGAGAAGCAGCAGGAAAATAACAGCGACGGAAATGCCGAATCAAACATGTACGATTTTTTCATAAGAAATCATTCTAATAAGATTTTTGGTAATTATTTAAAATATATCAATTTCCCCGTTTCCTGATTATTTCAATAACAAAAGTCTATAAAACAAAAAACGAAAAATAAAGCAAAAAAATTTATATTTTTTCAACCAAATGCTAATTTTCACGTTTTTTAAATATTTATTTTGACATTACTAAACTTAATCACAAAAACGAATTTTTACTGCCTGTCTAGTATATTATTATTTGATGTGATTTTTTCACTAGTTTGATTCGATTTAGAGTTGCTAATCTTTACTTTTTAGTCCCCTTAATTTTTCACCCGAAAAAATTACTGATTTTTGCTACGAAGAAGGTATTGATATTTTGTTAATTTTTCGTTAATTGTGAAAAAAAAAGCTGTAAATAATTGCCGAAATGTGCAGCGTTTTTTCGTCGATTTTCGCAATTGAATCTGAGCTCAAGCGTTATTTCTCAGGCTGCGAGGAAACAGCGACGGTCTTGAAGACGAAATAATGCTGCTCCATCTTTTCGAGATGCAGGATCGAAATTCCGCGTCGTCTTCGCTATGTTTCAAGCATTCGGACGAAGCTTCTGCAGCGCCGAGTTTGCAGCATTGCAGTTCGAGTCCTCTGCAATGTCACGGCAAACTTTCGCCTGGACAAAACGCGTGTTTTTCTTCATCGTACGCGCACGAAAATTCGGATCCGGAAATCGTAGCGTTCAACACAGGTTTTCAAGATCTCCCGAGATATCATCAACATCCCGATTACGAGATCTTCAAAAGGGTCGCCAACAAATTAAATAGAAAAAAAGCGATTGCCGCTGCGGCCGCAGCGGAAATCGCAACGCACATGAATTCTTTCAAGCGATTAAAGGATCTGAACTCGCCACACGGCCAAAAAATAGTGAAATGCGTTCCGGTTATGATGCCGAGAACTTCGGATCTCACCGTGCCAAATGGTAAAGTTAAAACAAATTTTTCTAATCTAAAAAAACTTCCAAAAATTCATGTTGTAAAATAATAACTTTTTTTCAATGAAAATAGAAATATTATGAATGGATATTTTTATCCCGAAATATTTTGTCTGGTGAAGAAAATAATCTACTGTTGCAGTCAGCAATTTTTCGTTCCATTCCATTTTTTCTAGCTTCCAATGGAAAATGGCAATTATATTGTAAATTCGTATTTTATCTCGTTTAAATTTAAAAATAAAATAAATTCGTGTATGAGAAAATTGTCTCCTCTGAAATTAATTAAAATTGATAAATATTTGTGAAAATATTTTGATAATCTGACTCTAGGCAAAATTAGTTGGAGTTTAGACCGGAATAGAAAAGAAATATACAGTTTTTAATGGAAAAGAAGGGATCATCTATCACAGCAGCGTTTCATCACCGTTTTTTTCTTCTACCTTTTTTATAGTAGCCCTAGATAGCAACAAAATAGTATCGAAGAATCTACCGTCCCGAAGAGACTCTGGTCCTGCCGCAACTTCGCCGAATCTCAGTTCAATGAGTAATAACAGTCAGGGAATCGGCGATCAAATTTTCGATCTCACCTATCAATTGATTAAGTGTATGCCAGACGGACCAGTTTCGGAAGAGGCTGCGAGCGCCTGTTGGACCGTTATGCGGTAAGTATTTTTTGTGCTTTCCCATGAAAGGAATTTTGATTTAATTAGAAAAAAATTTATCGCTATTTTCATATTATTCCATTCAAAATAATCTGAGAAAAGTGGTTCGATGGAGGGCAATAACTACTAATCTATACTTACCATGAAAGGAAGTAGCCGAAAACGTTTGTGTGTCTGTATGTTCCAAATTTACATTTTTTTAGAATTTCTAAGATTTAAAAAATTTGTAAAAATTCCAAGTTGGCCATGAAATTTTGAGCGAGTTGTTTCAAGTTGGCCATGAATAATAATTTATTTATTCATATACATAATTTGATAATTATGTATATGAATAAATAAATTTTATTGAAATATTTTATTTGAAAAAAAAAAATGATTTTGCCTTTAAAATGACCAGAAACTTCAAATCCAATTCCAAAAACAATCCTTAAAATTTTCATTTATATAAAGAAATTAAGAAAATTCATCCGGCTAAAAAGTAGCGATAGCTTCGGTAAAATAAAAAAATATTATCGATATTTTTTTTTCTTCAGGAGTCAAAATTCAAGCAATAACTCCCGAACCATTGGATAAAAGCAACTCGAATTTAAATGCCATATAGACGACTGGTCAATATTTACTTGGTATACATTTTCTAGGAATCGCCTGACGCATTTCGTTTTTATAAGATTTTCAATATTGAAGAAATGTCCGTTGACGCTGTAACTCGAAATTTTTTTGATTATTTGATGATTTAAGAATTTTTTGTTTACACAATTCGTTCCTGTATTTCCGTCGAAAATATTTTGCCTTTCGTAAAAATTTTCTTTCCCTATTAATTCCCATGCACGAAATCGCTTTAGAATTCGTTTTTCTCTTTACACAGAACTCAGGGTCTCGACAAGGGCTTATTTCGCGAAAGAGAGGTTGACGATGCTGCTGCTGCGAATACAGCAAGTAATTCGGTCTCTTCGTTGCCCGCAATCCTCGAAGAATCCGCTGCGGCTTCTGCTTCTAACACTGCCAACGTTTCCGACTTTGTTTTGAATCCGAATATCCAAATTTGGGACCCGGTTCGCGACAAATGGTACAAACCTGGTAAGATATTCTTCCTCCGTCCAAAAAAAATCATAATAAACGTAACTGTTGATCAGCGATACATTTAACTAATTATTTCAGTAGAATTCTGTGCATTAAATAATAGTTGCATTTTTCTATCACTTCACATAGAAAAGCAAAGTCCTGTTGTATTGTAATTAGTACACAATTGTCTTACTTTAAAATAAAGCTGCAAAGTTTAACTTTGTAAATTGCTTACTCATTATTCTTTTTTTTTACCTCTATAAGGAAACTTTGAAAAAGAAAACCAAAAATAATGAGAAAACACTTGTAAAGTTCAACTTTGCAGCTTTATTCGTTATCAAAGTTAATTTCGAAAAATTTGAACCCAATTACAAATTATGACGAAACTGTGTACCTATTATTGCTGAAGATTCACGGTTGATTCTGCAAAAAGAAAAGCCGAGCAAAAATGAACTCGGTCATAAGTTCCCATTGATCTGCTAGTATTTTTATAAATCCATGGTAATAAATTGATATTTATCGTTAAATATGTATACATTCTGCAATACAAATTTCCGTCTACGATAATCGCTGTGTTTTCTGAATATCTTTACGTAGAAAAGGAAGACTTTGATTAATCGATTAAAAGAAATTTCGGCTTATTCTTTTCGGAAGAAAAACAGAAAGTAAAAATAAAAGAAAAAAACGAAAACAAAGGAAGGAAAAAAAAATAAATAAAAATGAACTTGTTTAGAAATTTCGTGTGATCTCATATATTTCCATAAACATTTATATTCATTGTGTATACATTTTCTATACATTTTTTCTCGCGATAAATCAATCGCACATATTTTGATAAAAAACGTATTTAGCATCTAATAATTAAATTAAGAATACTTTTGGGTTGCTTGCAGGTCAAAATGATAGTTTCGACCCAGCGTCAAGTCATTTGGGAACCGCCGGAAGTCCCAGCAAGTAAGTTGCCAATATTTCCCCAATTAATAATGTCTTTTCCGTTGAATCTCCGATTTTTAACCGTAAAATCCATTTTTTTCCATCGAAGGTCACTGGAGGACAAAAAATCCGCACGAAATTCGAGTTCCGAGTGAAGAGGAAGATCCTAAATACGAAGTTGCGTAGATTAAGTAGATCGACGAGTTCCCCTGTCGCTAATTGGACGAAATTTGGATCCTTTTTCGTGAGACTTTCTCTTCGCCTCTCTTCGACAAAAAATAGCATTTAATTTATTGAAAGACTGTCTCATTCGAAAGAAAAATCAAGATGTTATTCGTTTCATCAATTATTTATTCATAAGCTTACTCTTTGGAAACAAAAAGAAAAAAAAGAAGAAAAAAAAGAAATCGACTGTGATGCGTTATAATCGCTACGACTGCGTTTCTGCCTCGCCAATTGACAAATTATCCATTACCTTCGTTCTCAAAGTCATCTAATACTTTAATGACGTAGAAAAATGTGTTTTGTTTTTTCTTATCCTCGAAAATATTGATATTGTCTATCAGAGAACTAAAGTTTATCGCAAATCACGCGCAAATTAGCGATAGCAGTGTACACAGAAAGTAACTCAAGTCAAACGAATTATACGAGCGGTGTTGACACAATTCGTCTGGTTTTACGATGCATAAATAATGAAAATTCTTAATAATAAGCGCAGAGAACAGAAATATTAAGCTACGATAGTTACAATGGAAAAAAAAAGAAAACGAAATATTGTCTTCGAATCGATCGATAGTTGGTAACTAATTTAAACGTAGAGGTTTAGATTTTTTGTTTTATAGAAGGAGAATACGAAAGAGATGAGAAAAATTCTATAATACACTAGCACTGAAGATCGCAATGAGTGGCGTAATAATTATTACGATATTCCTCGTCGTCCGGATATTCCCGCGCCTTTTCCTCGTTCGGCAGGTAATACGACCCCATAAATTTACAGAAATACCTGCCGATCTCGTAGTTATTTACCGACTCATTCGAACAGGTCAACAATAAATTTTCTGCGAATCAGAGAAAGAAAAAAACATAAGAATCCCAAATAATGTTTTTTTAAATTATGAATATAGAAATAATTAGCACATACCAGGAAAATCACCTTAAAAGTTGCAAAACAATTTTCTTTAAACTCACGTATTTACTTCTATATCATCGAAAATGGATGCACTTCTTAAATTATAATGAAATCATTGTTTTTTATTCAATTTTACTTTCATTAATCAAGAAAAAAAATGGCACGGAGAAATTAGCTCGAAAAATATATTTTTCAACTTGTTTTTATTTTTTGGTATTTATATCATCTAAGAATGCACTTCACGAATGATAGTGAATTCGTGCTTTTTTTTCTTTGAAAAATCTCGTGCTTTCGGAAAAAATATAAATATAAAATATTTCAGAAAAATCTCCAGAAAGATTGGAAAATCGATTTTTTTTATTTATTTCTTAATTTTTTAACATAAGCATCGTATAAAATAAATGTCCTCAAATTGTAATGGATTCTTGCTCTTTTCATTTAAAAAATCTGATGCATTTAGAAAAAAATTACCGTATTTCAGCAAAGTCGGCCGAAAGGTTCGAAAACAATTTTCTAAAATTATGTGTTTATTTTTTACCGTTAGTATCGTTCACTGAAATGAATCCACTTCATAAATTGTAATTAATTCACACTTTTTTCGTTAAAAATCTCATGCATTTGGCAAAAATTAGGACACTTTAAAAAAATCGCCCAAAGGTTAAAAAACAATTTTAGAAACTCATGTGTTCATTTTTTCATTACCATCATGCAAAATGAATGTACTCAAACACAATCGGCTCGGGCAACTTCGGGTGTTTTCGGCGCGTCGTCGGCCGAATTTAAATCATGATTTTTGTAATATTTGTAATATTGAACAAAACGAAATATTTTTAAACTAATTTTTTCCAAAACATGCTTTTTTATTATTTATTTAAAGTTTAGAAAAAAAAAAAAAATACGTTCAAAAACCCAATTCAGAATTCGCATTAAATTAACGCTATAATTTACGTTACCTTCAGCTGCGTATCTACAAGATCCGTCTTCGACGTAAACGTGATAAAACGGCTGATCATTACCGCCGTCTAAACGTCCACATCCCGCCTGTTGTTGAAATTCCAAGTCGCAAGAGCTGTCGCATTTTAAGTCCCAACCGGTAATCACACAGAGATTGAACACCCGATCCTTCATTACCATTCCAACAGCGTACTTAACATTGGGCGGTCTCCTCTTTGGTTTCGGTAATTTGAGCTAGAAACATTTATTTTTGTGTATTGAACAAAAATTTATAAATTCTTCCATTATTATGTTTTGCTCACTCATAGAGGAAGCTTTGTTTTCGTGCAAAATTTAAATTAAATAGTTCTAAATAGTAAAAAAAAATACGCTCGGTATTGAGTTTGGGCGTAATCCATAAAGCGGTTTAAATTTTATTGAATTATGAATTCCCGAAAAATTTACGTAAACTTTCTTTTCAGGTCGACGAGTTTTTATTTATTGATAATTCGTTTCAATTAACCCCGTAATTTTTGTATGTGATATATTATGACTCGATATTATGCCTCAATTCGAATCCAGATCAGCAAAGTTTCACGAATATTAATCAAAGAAATAGAAAAGCAAATAAGGTAATAGCTAATTTTATAGATATTTTATAAAATTAGTTTATTAAGTTTTCCATACTTTATGTATAGTCAGTAATTCAATGTAAAATTCTAGTTTTTTTTTACGAAAAAAATCTAAATTCTGAAATCATTATTTTTCCCGATCGTCTGATTTTGCTTTATTAAAAATTCGTTTCACTGGATCATTTTTTTCACGTAATAGATTGCGTTTTATCGTACGATATATGCTCAAAATTTAATCTGAAGTAACGAAGTTTCATAAATTTTAACTAAATTTTTATTCCGTTTATCCTTTGATTAACTCTTTTGAACTTTGAATAAGGGAATCATTAATTTCGTTGTAATTTCACGGGAGTTACTCATAGAAATTTTCGTACCTCCTCTATGCGTTTCTCGTAATCTGCGAGCATCTGCATTATATGTTTAGCTTGTCCCCTTAAGTCTTCTTCCTCTTCTTCTCCTTTCGAGGTGAGCATGTCATTGAGCGTCGCGATAAGTTCCGTAACGTCCATCTGATGGAGTATGTAAAAGCGTGCGAGATGAAGAATCGTGTTGGTATCACGAGGCTTTACCATGTGAAGCAATTCCAAGGCTGATCGCAAACGTGCTGCACGACCATTCAAGTGTGTTCTCTGTCTTCCAGCTACTTCAAGATTGTTGGCCATTCGCTGGACCACCTACAAGAAAATCAAACTTTTTACCTTCCAGAAAGTTGACTCCCGAAAAAATGGCCTATAGAATATTGGTTTTCCGAGAAAACGACCTATAGAATATTTGCACCTCAGAAAAATGGTCAATGAAAAATCGTCCGCCGAAAAAACGCCCAAAGAAAATTGGAATCCAAAACAATGGCCCATGCAAAATTGGTCCCCCGAAAAAATGACCCATACAAAATTGGTCGCCCGCAAAAATAGCCCATACAAAAATGGCTCGCCGGAAAAATGGCCCATAAAATATTTTCCGGGATCTATCGACCCTTTGCCGCCTGCAATATTTGCCCCACGGAAAAATGGCCCATAAAAAATGGTACCCGAAAAAAGACCCAAAGAAAATTAGAACCCGAAAGAATGGCTTATAGAATATTGGTTTCCCCAAAAAATGCCCCACAGAAAATTGAAACCCGGCAAAATGGATCATAAAAATGTGATGACACAAAGGAATTTGAAAAGTCCATAGGTGCCATTTATTGTCCATTTGCTAAGGGCCAATTATAAAATGGCTAAAGTTAAACAAAGCTAAGCATGTCACATTTATATTCTAAAGAAAACTGAGCATGTTTTACGTTGACGTTCTAAATAAAATGTAGCATGTCATATTTAAAATCTAAACATGATAGCGATTTCTTCAGAATTATTGTTTGCTTATATTTTTACCTTCACCGCGCTCGTCGCTTGATGAATATTGTATTTTTCAATGGGACATCGCGTCGCCCCAGCGATTGCCGAGCAATTTTTTCTAGTCAAAAATTGTCCGCCATTGAACACATCAATGTAGTAACTCTCGACTTCCTCGTCCGTTTTTACTTTAGGAATGCTTCAACACAGAGAACGAGCGTGTAAGCTTTTCAAACTTCTTTGCTTTAGATTCAGGAGCTTTTACAAACAATTAATAATAAATACGTATTGATACCAGTTATTATTTTAATCTTATTTATTCATAGAAGGCATCATGAATGCTTTATTTAAAACAAATGGAAAATGCAATGCGCCTTCATTGAAAAAAATCGTGCAGGAAAATATGTTCGTTTGTTACTACTAAAATATTTATACAATATATCATATCTATAAAATAATATTGGGAAACGAATAATTCATGGAATGAATCTAAAAATATTGCAATATTATTCTTGAATTCACTCAATTGGTAAAATTATTCCATGGATTATTTCATTTCCATATGTAAATCGTTCTTTTGCTCACTAATAAATTAGTTTTATATTGAATATATTTCGATACGCTAAATTATGAACTTTCCAAGATAAGAGTGTTTTTAAATGAAATTACTTACGAAACGATGAAAGATAAAAAACACAGATATTAAAAAAACCCCCAAAAAAAAATAAATAAACTAATTGAGTAACCGAACAGCAGTGAAATAATAATCAATCGCATGTTATAATCAGGAGATATCCACATTCTTAACAAATCGATCTCTCGACAATATGCGAATGATTAATATTTTACCATTTGTCGTTTACCTAATTTATTTGTCAATTAAACTACTTTTTTAATCAGACAATTTTTTTTTTTTAATTCTTTTATGGTATTTTAAATACATAATACTCACTATCTCTCCTTCCACCGCAGCAAGAAATGTGCAGGAAAGCTGACGGTTTCACAGTGAAGTCCAAGTCGGCGAGCCACGCTTTCAAAGACAATCGCAAGTGTAATTGGAATCCCTTTTTTGTCTTTCAAAACCTACCATCAATTTTAAAAAATTAAAAAATTAAAAAACTCCATTATTAAACAATTGAGTTGTCGTATGGAAAAAAATTAATGTTTTTTTCTAAATTCAAATGGCGCATTAATGTCACCAAAACGCAAAAGTACTGATAGATTTTTTTTCATGCAAGCCTGTACATTATTATGATTCATTTTTAAAATCCTAAAAATTTAAATTTGTCACGTGATTGGTAAACTGCACGCGATCGACGTACAGCGTCGTGACGTCACGATGTTACATTGAGTTCGCGCGAAATCTGGAGCTCGATTGCAAAGGAACGATTAATACATTTCGTGCAAATCGCCGCATTGTGATGTGTGACATAGGGTTCGTGATGCGAAATTCAAACAATTTGCCAAAAATAGATATGATTATGGTGTTTGAATTTCTCCGTTCCGATGATCGTTTTAACGCTCCTGAAATACGTTGTGCCAAAGCTGCATTGTAAGTAAAATAATTATTTTTCTATCAATAACTGCTCGTTATCAGATGGCCACGAAATGAAATAAAATCATGAAATTTCATCACTAATTATTTGAAGGGCCTGTCGTGAGAGCTACGGAGATGCGACTATAGATTATGTCCAACTGAAACGCGAAGAAGACCTCTGCACCCTAAAAAGTCGGGTTTGTCCCGAACATTACGTTAAAATGGTCTTCACAGCGGAAAAAAGTTCGATTTACTGTTTTCGCGGTTATCTCTCCGAACGGCATTAAACAATTTTTGACCAAGTTTCACATCTTGTAGCACTATCTCGAAAACTTTATTCGTTACACTTTTCGTTGTGTCAGTACACAGAGGAACAAAACACGTTCTCTACGTCGTAATTTTTGCCATTCCGGCTAAAAATAATAAATCCTCAAGTTAATTCTATGTGTCATGTAACATCGTGACGTCACAATCGGCTCGGGCAACTTCGGGCGTTTTCGGCGCGTCGTCGGCCGAATGTAATCTTGATTTTTTTAATGTTTATATCTTCGTTGATATTGAAAAAAAAATATTGTTTTCAACTTTTTTATTCAAAATATGCTTATAAAATAAATAAAAATAAATAAAATTACGTTCAAAAGTTCAATTAACCGAGACTAGTCGCATACCTTAAAACAGTAATGATAAAAAGTGAAATTATTTAAATTTTTCATACCTGATCGATAAACGAATTTACGGACGAATAGTACATTTCGCTATTGCCGTGAAAACCTAGTTTGCCGAACATTACTTCACACAGAGTCGTAACGATTGCCCTCGAGTCCTCGTTGCTCCAAACGTTGTCGTGCAAATTTTCCTTTTTCCACCTCGCGAGCTCGGCGCGCGTTACTAAATTAATGGGAATCGTCGGATATCTCTCAGCGACGAGTATTCTAGTTTGTTGAGCTATGTCGTCCAGCATTTCAGACACTTTTTGAGCGGAAACTCGCTTTTCCGGTTGACTCCACTGAGCAACGAGAATCGCACCGCATTCCGTCGTTTGACGTTCCGGAGGCAATGACAAATACTTTTCCCATTCCCTCGCAAGATACGTTTGCCGAAGATAACGCACGACTTTGTAAGCGTAGTGCTTGTGGGTCAAATTGCTTTCACTTGAACATAAGAAGGATTTACATTGCTCATTTTTTTACGAATAAGCAATAGATCGCACGTGTGTAAATTGCAAAAATCATTGGCGTTTAAGAGACAGTGATACTCATCTTCACTCCACAAAAATTATGGAGACTATTTTCTTTTAAACTTCTCCACAAATAGGGCTCAAATTCTGACGCCCAATAGGCGTTCAAACTTGGGCGATGAAAGTATATCACTGCCTCTTAAGGCTATATAATAGGTGCAGTCCCGCCAATCGTGAGTTTCAGAGAAAATTTCGATTACTCCCCGATGGGATAAAAACCGGAAAAAAACAATCGACATTAAACGTGCTGAAAAGTTATTTGCATGAAAAATTCTTTCATGTTTTTTTCTTTATTTTTATTTTTTTTATTTTCAAAAATGTGCGAGAAATAACGAATTTTGGATATGTGTTCGGCATAAAACCATCCACTACACGCCAGATTTTTTTGCAAAACGCATATCCAAAATGTGTTATATCTGCGGATTTTTCAAGATAAAAAAATTATAATCAAAATAAAGAAAAAAATCTGAAAAATCCATACACATTCAAAAAAATTAACATATCATTTTCATTTAAAAAAAACTTAGGTCGACTGTTTATTTGTTGAACAATTGTTTTTTTCACCGATTTGTTAATAACATTTGGGGATTATTGTTATGCGAAATCAAACTTTTCAGCACGTTTTACATGCATTATTTTCTTCCGATTTTTATGTCATCGGGAAGTGATCGAAATTGTCTCTGAAACTCACTTTTGGCGGGACTGTACCTATCATACATCCTTAACGCCTGCCCTAGCAATCTTGACGACGGTCGTTTCCAGCTGATTCACCCTAAAAACCACCTTCAAACAACCTTGAAACAACCGGGTGGTTTTTTGCAAAAGATAAACCGAAAATCGGTCTTAACGGCCGCGAAAACAACCACCCTAATATTGTTATTTGGTCGTTTTTTCGGTTTTCCATAGTAAATTTAAAAAAACGACCGCAGACTTTTTATTGCAGTCGTTTTTACGATCGTTCCGACCAATTTTCGGTTTTTTTTGTTGCAGAAAATCATCCGGTCGTTTTTACGGTAAAACTGTAGTTGTTAAGATTGCTAGAGTGTGAAACGAAATGATGAACGAATAAAATAATAGGAATAAAATTTCCAGCAAATTCCTGGAATTCAACAAATTGTACATTTTTAGCAAATTTCTGAAGTTTAACAAAATTTCGTCTATATTCAACCCACTTTTAAAAGTTCAACAATATTTCATACATTTACTTTTTCAATTCAACAAAATTCCATACATTTTCATAAAATTTCTGGAATGGAACAAATTTTTGTGGGCCAGTCATCTTATTTCTAAATCTCACCAAAATGCTGTCCACCATTACCATAAATTTCCAAAACATTTAAATCAACAATCAATTTCTTCTAAACATCATAAACCAGTGTGAAAACTCATCACACCCCAGAAAAATGTCCACAAAAATATTTTCCAATTCTCTAAAAAAAAAAAAAAAAAAAAAAGGCAAAAGTCTTAAACTCTTCAAAAGAATGTCAACAAAGTGCCCAAAAAAAATGCCTTTTTCAATTGATCTCCAGCCTATAAAATAATATATCTTACAAAAATTCTTACACAAGAGGCTGTTCAATGAGACTAACGAGTTCATCAGTGAGATAGTGATAGTTCATTCTGTGAGCTCCGTACTCTGGCAAAAACAGAGGATCGTATTCCTTCAAATCAGCGGGAGCGAGTTCCAATTTTCCATAATGCTTGGCAGACATTTTATCCAACTTTTCCATGAGTTTCCTGCGGCACATTATCCGTATTTTCATTTCCTCTCGCCAAACAGGATTCCCATTTCCTCCCTCCGAAGATGTTTCCTGATTGTCAAACGCCTCTTGCAAAAATGGCCATCTGATTGGATGAGGAAAAACCCGCTGATTACTCAACAGTGCAAACATAGAACTTAATCTATCTATGCTATATATTACTAGCCTAGATGCGTCATTTCGTCAAAAGCAACATTAATAATAATAATAATAACAATAATAACAATAATCACAAGGATAACAATAATTTTAATAATTTTATGAACAATTCGAATGAAAAATGGTAAAAAAAAAGGTCAAAAAATGGTCAAAAAAATGGTAACGAAAATGGTCGAAAAAATGGTACCTTTGCAAAAATTTTGTTCTCCAAAGTTTGTTGCTCGTAGTGACGGTCCAGTAAAGACGTTTGCACGTCAGTGCAAAACTCATGACATCGCTTATCTGAAGATTTCCATTCTCGAGAATGTGTTCGAGAACTTCGCACGGAAGAGCGTTTACTAGAACGTCAGCTGCCATAATAGCGGTACGAATTCAACAGTTCGGTGATGAGAAATTGGGCGAATAGATAGTGAATTTTTTGTTGTTGATTACGATTAACGGCAGGAGATGTTTTCTCGCGATACAAACTCGTGGCCGTGAATGCAACGCATCAACTGGCATTGGCGCAAGCAGACAGGCACCGATTTGCCAATTACGCACGTGTGTGGGTGCGCCAACAGTTTGATAGCGCCATCTGCGCCGCGTTTTTTTATTCGAAGAAATTCAAAATTTTCGTGGGGCATTGTGGGAAATTGTGGATAAGGATTTCTATTTTTGTAACGAAACTACTGGCATTTCCGAGGTGGGAATTTTAGAAGATTACTGGCACCAATCGGGTGCCAGTAATCATTTTAGAGTCATTTTACAAGATTACCGATTCTTAGTTGGTAGTTATTTTACGAGACAAATGGCACTCACTAATTGGTTGTCAGTTTGTAAAATTACTGGCCGTAATTACTGGATTTCCACAAAATTACTGGCAGTTATTGATGGAATTTCAAAAAATTACTGGCAATTATTGATGGAATTTCAAAAAATTACTAACATTTTTTACTGAAATATTCACTATTTTACAAAGTAAATGAAACCTTGGTTAATTTAGCAAAATAATTAATGGATAGATTTTTTTTTGTAAGATCGACAAAAAGTGTCTGCGAATAATTTTTGTTGAACAAAGAAAAATGTGTCCTGATTTTTTTAATCAATTTTTTTCCACAGAAAGGTTCAAAATTTTCGCGGGAAAGTTTTATATTGGTATTAAATAATTACTAGCACTCCCATTATAACAATTTTACAAAATTACTGTAAAATGACTGCAAAAATTATAGCAAAAAAGCTTTTAAACTGCTTTTTTATGGTAATATTGCCAAAAAAGTTCCCATAGCCATTTATGAACAAAATCTTTTTGTGGAATACACGAAGATTTTATTCCAGATATTTATTTATTTATTTATGCATTGTGCATATTGTTTTTTTTTAACATTTCAGTAGGCGTGGTAATCCATACTCTGACGAAGTGTCATACATTCGACTTGATCGATTTTTAGACTGTTGGCTTTGATGTTTATATCTTCCTCCAGTTGAATTTGGGTCTTGAGCAAGTAGCGCAAAGAAGCTTGAGCCTGCAAAAAAAACAATATATGTTAATCGTTAAGTGAATTAAGTCACGTAGATAAAATTCAGAAGAAAAAATTCTGAACTATTAAAATTTTAAAGTAAATTAAGTCACCTAGATAGAATTGAGAAGAAAAAATTCTAAACTATTGAAATTTTTTATTAAATTATGATTAATTAAAGTAAATTATAATTATAAGAAAATGAGAAAATTAAGAAAATATTAATATATACAGTATGTTTTTAACAAATAGACGAAACAAAAATTGTTCAACAAATTATCCGTCAAACTATCTTTTTTTAAAATGAAAATGATTCATAAATTTTTTCTGAATACGTACGAATTTTTTCAGAATTTCTGTTAATCATCGAAATTTTGTTTTGTCTGGAATTTCTTTTCTTAAAAATCTTCAAGTAAATTAAGTAAAATTTTGAAGTAAATTGAGTCACCTAAATAGAATTCAGAAGAAAAAATTTTAAACTATTGAAATTTTTAAGGAAATTACAATTTGAATGTGAGTTTATATTTGAATAAATTTCGTAATTTGAGTATAAATTTAAACAGAATTAATAGAATTCAAATCAAATTATAACCTCGCATAAAGTCTGCTGAAGCTTTGCGACAATATCCCGCAATTCGTAGACTTCTTTGACTAGATGAGTCTCGACGAGATCTCGAGTCAACTCCAATCCTGGACGCTGACAACGATTTCCCAATCTTGTATGAGCCAAAGCCATGTAGCCTTCTTTTTCAGCTAGAGATTTCTCCAGGCGCGTTATATTCATTGTCATCTCGTTCGCTTGTCTCATGACCTGTATCACCGAATTATAAATCGTCAACTAGATAAGAAGCTATCATCATAATTGGCTATTTAATATCGAGGAAGATATTGAGGAAAATATCAATGAAGACATTGCAATAGATGTCGAAAATATATTGAAAAAGATATCGAAAATATATTTAGAAAAAAACATTGGGGAAGATATTGAACGAGATATTAAGTAAAATATTGAAGAAGATATTAGAAAAAGATATTGTGATTGAAGATATTCCGATATTCAGGAAGATATTCACATATTCAGAAAAATATTCACATATTCGGAAAGATATTCATATATTCATATGTTAAGGAAGATATTTAGATATTCAGGAAGATGTTTAAAAAGACATTTTGGAAGAGAAGATTATCGTCGTCACCGTGTTCTTCTTATTTTTTCACAGTACCTCAGAATGCTGTAATTCAAGTTTCGTTTTTGCCTCTTTGATCTCATCGATTCTGCTGTTAAATGCATTATCAGTGGCTTGTTTTTGTGCATTTAAGTCGTCAATTATTTGCTTCAAAATAGTATCAATGTAGCAACGTAGTGGTCTCGCTCCATTCAACTCTTTTGCCGCAGAAGTTATGTTCTTGTTGGTCTGCATTTCCCATTCGCCCAAAGTAATGCTCCTTTAAATATAATCGAAACGTTTATACTTTCCAATTGATCTTCATTATACAGGAAGATATGTTTCGCCATTTTTTTAACGAAGAATTTTATGCCAATATGTTTACAATATTCATAAGTTTGGAAAAAACATTTAAATTTAGATATTTTTCGTAGGAATGAATATTTATGTATTCTTTGATATTCTTTATCAATTAAGTATTATTAATTTTATGCCAATGTGTACAAAATCTTCATAAGCTTCGAAAAAAAAAAAAATTTATAATTTTCGTACGTATGAACATTTATGTATTTTAAAATATTTTTTAATGATTAAGCGTAATATAAATTGCTAATTCTTACGACGGATCGAGAGGAGCATTTCCATGATAAAGACTCAGATTCAAGCTTGTTTCCTTGAGATTAAGATTGTGTCTGTCAATTCGCAAATTATTGTCCTTGTCCTCCAGATCATGATCCATGTAGTAGAGCGTAGCTTTTAATCGACGAATCTGCTCAAGAGCCTGTTCCAAAGTTCTTACTAGCAGATTATCAACTCCTGTTATAACTTGGCATTCTTTTCTCAATTCGCACTCGACGTCGTCACGCACCAGATCAATTCCCAATCGGTGTTCTCTACGAAATAATGGAAGAAATATTAAAAAATGACGAAGTACATTTCAAAAGAGAATAAATATTTTAAAAGGAAGAAATGCATTCAAAAAGAAAAAAACATTCCAAGAAGAAAAAATGTATTCAAGAAAAGAAATATTTTAAAAAGAAGAAATGCATTCAAAGAATGGAAATATTCAAAAAAGAAGAAATACATTCAAGAAGAAAAGAAATACTTCAAAAAGAATAAATGTTTCTGAAAAAAAAAAAAACAATTATGAAAAAAGAATAAATATTGAAAATTTTGAATTTTCTGTTTCGATGAATAAAAAATTTTTTAACATCGAAATTTGAAAAAAGTTGTGAATTTTTGAAGAAGAAGAGATTTTTTTTGACAAAAAAATATGTAAAAAGGAAATATTTCTAAGAGATGAAATAGTCTGAAAAAAAAACATAAGAAAAGGCTGCAAAGTAGAACTTTGCAAATTGCTTTCTCGTTATCGTGAGAAGCAATAGAAGAAACGAAAAAAAAAATTATATTAAAAAAAAAAAGAAGAAATCATTTTTTTAAGAAGATATTTGAAAAAGAAGAAATTGTTTTTGAGGAAGAAAATTAAAAACAAAGTAACAATTTATTTTCAACTGATAAAATTTTTTGTTGTTTGATTTGGTAATAACGAATTTCATCATGTTTTACCTGGCAATGAGGCACTTTTGGCAAATTACCAATGCATTCTTCCTCACTGAAGAAAGAGCATCCATCAGACGCTCCTTGTATGTAACAAGTGCGTCAATTTCCAGTAGAATTTCTTTGCGAATCCGCAAAAGTTCTTGTTTTCGAAATTCTATATCTTCGAGCTTTTCTTTCAATTGATGATCAGTTTCTTCCTTGTTGGCCTTTGCAGCTTCGTCCGTCAAGTCGCGAACGCGACTCGATTCTGCTAAAAGACGATCTGCCAATTCCTGCTGAGCTTCGGAACAACGATATCTAAAATTGTACATTTAAAAAAAATTTATTTTAATTATTTATTATTTTCAAATTTTTCTGTAGGGTACAAAAAATTAAAATTCTTCCCCTGTGAAAATATTAATATTTTTATTAATAATGGATATATGTAATATTCTGAATATAAATTATGATAATTATATATTATTAAATAAATTAATAAAATAATAAAACCTGTATCGATTATTGAGATGCCATTGGTCCATGGTAAATCTTTGCGGTGGAGGTGGAACAATAGCCATGGCTCGTGAAGTATCCATATTTTTTCAATTTGGCAATCTTCTTGTCTACGCGTGGAATAATATCGTGAACGAAAGATATAAATAATAACTTCAACACTCGAAGTCCAAGTTACGTTTAAAAAAAATTCTAAGCAATATTGTTTGATCTATATTTTCACGCTGCTAGGCAGTACGTTACCATGGGAACTGGCATCTTATGATACAAGCAAAACGATAAAAAAGCTTAATAATTGATGAATTGGAATTTATTCATCAGATTCAATATGATATCATTAAAAATTCACTGCATAATTATTAATTATTATTTAGCAAGAAACATTTGCATTCTAAAACTGTGCAAATTTTCCCGCCAAGCTGAATCAGCCGCTTGGAGCGCTACATGCTCCGTCCAATGGTAATTACAATCGTCTCAGCGACCACAATTCCATAGAATGTTCAGATAATTTCCAGAAGTACAAAAAAGTGCTGAAAACGTATTTAAAAATTGCAGTTTTTCGAAGATCAGAACTAATCCTCAGATTTACATACATTTTCTCTAAGATCTTGAATGTTCAACAAAATGACCAGAACTTTCTCCAAAAACATTTTCACACGTACCTCAACTCTATTGACTCTCCAACGAAGATTAATTTAAATATCAAATATTGTGTAAACTATTTTGAATCTTTCCGCCGTTCGTAGTTCTCGCGAGTGGCGCTGCGTGTCACGTCCGGCCGCAATTTCGATTGCGGCCGCGTACGCAATAACGCCTTAACTCTATTGACTCTCCAACAAAGATTAACTAAAAAAATTAAATATTTTTCAAACTGTTTTGAATCTTCCCGCCGTTCGTAGTTCCCGCGAGTCGCGCTGCGTGTCACGTCCGGCCGCAATTTCGATTGCGGCCGCGTACGCAATAACGCCTTAACTCTATTGACTCTCCAACAAAGATTAACTAAAAAAATTAAATATTTTTCAAACTGTTTTGAATCTTCCCGCCGTTCGTAGTTCCCGCGAGTCGCGCTGCGTGTCACGTCCGGCCGTAATTTCGATTGCGGCCGCGTACGCAATAACGCCTTAATTCTATTGACTCTCCAACAAAGATTAACTAAAAAATTTAATATTTTTCAAACTGTTTTAAATCTTCCCGCCGTTAGTAGTTCCCGCGAGTCGCGCTGCGTGTCGTGTCCGGCCGTAATTTCGATTGCGGCCGCGTACGCAGCAACGCCGTTTCTCAATGGCGTTCACTTGGCTCGTAGTTCGTATACGTCGCTCGCGTTGATATAATTGAACAGAAAAATGTAAAGTCCAGCCGGTCGACGTTTTCAACGATCGCAGGCCAAATTGCAGAGGGTTTTGCGGCAAAATATGACGCGATAAAGGCTCGAATCATAAGCCAACGACGAATAAGAGCTCGGGCGTTGATTTGCTCGCTCGGAACGCTCCTTCTAAAAAGGTGCTTCAACGAACCTTTTTCATCACACTCGAGATCAATAAAAAAATATATTCCTCAATCGATAAACCACGAAAACTCCACGTCAACGCATAATCCGCATTATTTCGAGACTCAACTGTTTTGCTTTTACTTTGTTTACAGAATATACCAAGTACAGCCAATTCGATCAAGATGTCAAAACGCTCGGCCGCTGATAGCGGCGATTCCACTTCACAACCTCCCATCAAAAAGGTTCAATTCGAACCCATTCTCATCGGGCCCATTTCCACTCTCGAGGAAATGGACATGAAAGTCCTTCAGTTTCAGAACAAAAAACTCCAGCAGGTATATTTTTTTAGTATATTATTGGAGATGGAATTTTTAATATCGTCAGGGAAAGCGAATTCTCAATTTTTGTAATCGTCCGCAAGGATTTGTAAATTAGGGTTCGCTACTGTTGCATTCAATGAGAAAAATAGCTCAAGTCAGTATTTTTTCAATGAGATTTTGATGTCTATTGGGAAAAGATTTGAAGAGTCTATTTATTATTATTGTGATTGTGTGATTATCTTCAGGTTTTATTGGAAGAGGTTGTAATTTTTTCAGAATTTCTAAGGAAGAAGCATCAGCATAATTTTTTTAAATAGTTTCACTGACAATGTTTTGTAGTTTTTTTTTTTTTTTTTTATGATTTAAGGGTAATTTGCAGAGTTTGCTATTATTGCATTCATTCAGGACAGATTCTAAATTTTCACTAAAATTATGAGATTTTTTCAATGACTATTTATTGTAAATTTTGTAAAGAATGCAAATCATTATCATTTTGTTTTAAAATTATTTTTTGTGGGTTTGAGTTGATTGCTGTTGTTTGATAACAATTATCTTCAGTTGTGGTTAAAAAATATTGCAACTTTTGGAAATTTGCTAAGGAAATAGAAGGAGCATTATTTTTCACATATTTTTATTAAAACTGTTTTGCAGGTTTTTTGGTAATGATTCTGAGATATTTTGTAAATGCTTTTTGCTGTTATTGCATTGGTTCAGGAAAGTAACTTTTGTGAAGATTTAAAAATCTTCATTATTTTTTTTTAAATAGTTTTTTGTGGGTTTGAGTTGATTGCTATTGTTCATCAACAATTATCTGCAGCTGTTATTAAAAGATATTGCAACTGTTTGAGGTTTGCTAAAGAAAAAAAGTAGCATTATTTTTTACATAGTTTTATTGATAATGCTTTGCATTCTTTGATTTGTAATAATTCTGAGATAGTTTATAGTTTGTTAGTTGTTATGTCTTCTAAATGTGCCTTTAAATTATAGGATTGTCTCAATCACTATCAATTGCAAATCTTGTAAAGATTTGTAAATCTTTTCCATTGTGTTTTAAAATAATTTCATCATCTGCAGCTTATATGATTTAAATCCCAATTATGAAACCTTTATCAAAAACTTCTTTCCATTCTATAACATCCAACATTTTAATATATACTAAACAATTTTTTTTTCTGAGCTAGTTTAACATTGTCATAAATTCTACTGCAAAGATTTTTTTTTTTTTTCTCTTACAGAAACTAAAATAACATCAAAAAGAAATAAAAATTAAACATACACCCTAAAACTAAACCTTATACATTTACAATACATAGTATAATTTTTAGGAATTAGTTCTGAAATCTCTGATAGGAAAAACCACAATTGATAATCAGTTCAACAAGTAGAAGATAATCCATTCTGTACTTTGTTCATAACCCGAATATTTATACTATTTATTCAAACCATATTTAGCTCTATGCTCAAAATATGGTTTGTTATTTTTTGTAAATGAAGAGATTCATTTTTATTCGTGGTCCCTATTTTTTGTCTTCTATTTTTACTTAGTCACTATCTTTTCATGATTGATTATTGTTTTCTATTATTGTGTTTTAATTTATATCCTGTTCAAGGATTTCCACATCAAAGGATAAAAAAAAAAATTTACGGCCCTACAATAAATACTAATAATTCATCGATACATCGATAAAAATTTCTTACGTTTTCTCATACAGAGACTAGAACAACGAGTTCGGATGGAAGCAGAACTCCGTCAGAGAATAGAACAGTTAGAAAAAAGACAAACCCAAGATGACGCAGTTTTAAACGTCGTCAATCGTTATTGGAATCAACTCAATGAAGATATCAGAGTTTTGCTGCAGAGATTTGATGCCGAAACTGCCGATGAATCCGAGAACAAAAGTACGTCCGAAAGATTGTGTTTTTGACTTTTGTTATTCAATAGGAATGAATAATTACATAGAAGCAGGTTAAAAAAATTAAATACATTTTTAAAAAGCCTTCTAAAAATGGTTAGTTCTCGTTGAGGTTGAAGTCGTTTTTTTCTGCCATTTCCTGGACAATTCAACTGCACCAAACGTTGCTGATTCAATCGACCCCTTTTTTGCAGATGAATCCGAAGCGACGACTTCTTTTCTCATGCAACTTTCCTCCTGGGACAAAGAAGAACTGGACGACAAGCTGGCGAATCGTGTTCAAGTTTCTAAAAGAGCAGTTTCCAAAGTCGTTCAGGCGTTTGATCGACTTTCGCAGAGAAATGAGAAAATAACGCTCGCGTTAAAAGGGGAATTCGACGGCGGTGAGTATAAAAGACATTTGTTATACATACTCATGAATTTGAACGAACCAATTGAACCTCATTATTAATAAGATAAATTTAAAAAATGATAAAATCGGGTACGAAAGTTTCTCAAATACCTTTACAGTTACATTTTATTAACTTGAACCATTATCAATAAACCAAGTCGACAATAATTCCCCAACAAACGAAGACAATTACATTTTATTAATTCAAACCATTATTAATAAATCAATTCGACGATAATTTCCTAAAAAAACGAAGCCCCGAAGATAAAGGACTAATATTTAAAAAAAAAAAAAAATGTTGAAAAAATCAGTAAAATCAGAACTGAAAAAAATGAGTCTGAAATCCCTTTTACAGAAACGTTTCAATAACTCAAACCACTATTAATAGATAGTTTTAAGACAGAAGAAGTAAACAAAAAAAACTTTAACGAAAATCAGTAAAATCGGACAAAAAAAAACTTCCTTTAGAATCTCATTTTATCAACTCAAACCATTATTAATAAATGAATTCGACAATAATTCCCAACAGACGAAGCCCCGAAGATAGACGAAGTAGTTCGAAAGGCAAACAGCGAGATTCAGTCCGAAAATCGAAATCTACAAGCGATAAACATTCAGCTTCACGAAAAGTACCACACAATGTCCCTAAAAATGTCAGAATTGCAAGACACGATAACAGGCAAAGACACATTAGCAGCAGAGTTGCGAAACCAAGTGGACGATCTCCAGTACGAATTAAACAAGGTTCGAGCGCGAAACGACAAATTGGAGCATCATTTGGGCGAGGCGATTGAGAAATTGAAGGCATTCCAGCAAATTCACGGAACCGACGAGAAGGGAAGCAACAAACCAAGCACTTTAGTCGCTTCCAGCGTTTCGCAGACAAAACTCGAGGACATGCAACGAGAATTGGAAGAAACACGAGAATTAGCGAACAACAGACTCCAAGAATTGGACAAACTCCATCAGCAGCATCGCGACGCTCTTAAGGAAGTCGAGAGGCTTAAAATGGACATTCGACAACTTCCGGAATCCGTTATAGTCGAAACCACCGAATACAAATGTCTACAATCCCAATTTTCAGTTCTCTACAACGAATCCATGCAACTTAAGACTCAACTCGACGACGCACGACAACAATTACAATCGAGCAAAAATACTCATCTTCGACAGATAGAAATGATGGAGAGCGAAGAATTGATGGCCCAAAAAAAATTGAGAGGTGAATGCATTCAGCTGGAAGATGTTCTCGCGCAATTACGAAAAGAATACGAAATGTTACGCATTGAATTTGAGCAAAATCTCGCGGCGAATGAACAGACCGGGCCGATTAATCGTGAAATGCGACACTTGATAACGTCACTTCAGAATCATAATCAACAACTCAAGGGCGAAGTTCATCGTTATAAAAGAAAGTACAAAGAAGCTTCTGCGGAAATACCGAAATTGAAGAAAGAAGTTGAGGAATTAACGGCTAAATTGGGCCAGCAAACTTCGCAGGAAAGCAAAGAGGGAAGCAATTCCGATGGTAGCGGAAAAGAGGAAGACGCTTCGAATTCGCTGCCAGGATCTACGCAAATTAAGGAGGAAAGCGGTGTTGCCATTAAGAGGGAAATTGGCGCTGATGAAGAGGTCGAAACTATCGAAGTTGGCGAGGGCGAAGGCAGCAAAGGAACTCCCGATTCTCTTACGCTTACCTCGCCGACTCTTAAGAAGGAAAAGGATATTAAAAGGGAGAAGGACGTGAAAAAAGAGGCGGTCAAAACGGAACATCGAGATCCCGCGCATCGCGCTAAGGAAACTAAAGTGGCCGAATCGGAACTCGTGAGAGATCTGAAGGCGCAGTTAAAGTAAGTTGCTGTTTTTATCCGTTTTTTTGTTGGCTTGTCTATGTTCATTTGGCTTTAAGGTAGATAGATAGATTTATTTAATTATTTATTTATTTATTTATTTATTTATTTATTTAGTGCACTAGAACAATTACTGTCCTCTGACACACAGATCTCGAATATATAATAAAAACAGAAAAAAAACTGACAATTGAAATTGTCACGTTGCTTCCCCGTTAATTTCTAGCTAGAAAATTCTATTTTTCTTATTCGTTATTACTATGTTTGACTTTCTCGTAAGATTAAAGAATCCAGGTTGCAGTATAAAAAATCCAAATTTATTCTATAACATTGAGTCTCGTCACAGGAAATTAGTGTGTTATTATTTATATTTAATATCAAAGGAATGAATAGTAAGTAGTAGTAATCGTTATTTATTGACAATACAATTATTATACATGTTGTACTCACTGACTTTTTTTTTTTCTTTTACTTACATACATTGCCAATTGGCTATTGACCGAAGTCCTTCAACATGTGAATAATAAATTTTACCAAACACATAATTGTAATATAATTCGAAGAAAAGGATGTAAAGTAGAACCTTGCACATTATTTCCTCATTAGATTTCGTCTTTTAGAACGCTACTTGAAAATCTAACGATCTTACGTGTAAGTGAAGTTCGATTGTAATTATATGTAAGGTCTCGTTTGAGATGATTACGTCGGTAGTACCACTAGTTGCCGGCAGATGTCGCCACAAACGTTTAGAGTTAACATTTTTGAGCTAGGAACTTTTTTCTAATCCGTTGTTCTCTGTCCTAACGCCCTTCTTCATTGGTTTAATGGATATTTATTTGGGATGGGTTTTAAATTGTTGTAAATAATTTTTTTTAGATGTAATCATCTCAAACGGGGCCTTACATATAATTACATCCGAACTTCACTTACCGTTAAGTTCGATTGATTTTCAATTATATGTCGCCCTCTTTCTCGAGATTGCATCGGTAGATGTTTAGATTTTTTGGAAATGAACGTTTGATTCTTGTGAGTAGTTTTGTTTTCCAATTTATTCGGTATTTGCAATTTTCCTGTCTAGTACAGTTTTCGCAAACCCACATTTTGCGTGCATGATAAGTTTATTATAGAAACGCGCGAACACTTTTGAATTTCCCGATCAACCTGCTGTGCATTCGATGATGCTTAGATTTAAGCCTTTGATGAAGGCCTTTGAGGTTGTCGCGTGTCGTGTGCTATGCGCCGAGAAATCGTCGAGGTTGCACCTCTTCGAGATTACTTTCAGCCAAGGAAAAATTATTTGAGCCGTCGCCGGTCCATGAGGTTTATTAATCGTTAAGATCAATCTGTTGCCTTTCCGTACAGGCTTTGTTATATCTAAATATCTCACTATGACCTTCGCTAAGCAAAGGGAAGGATTGTCTTTGAAAAAAGGAATAAAAAATTTCGGCTAAGCTGTTCCTGAATCCGAAATCCTGAAGGATTTATTCTGGAATCTGAATCCGAGCCTAGAATAAATCCTAGATATTTTATACGATTTGTCGGTGTGAGTTTACTTTTTCCATAGTTTATAACAAATCCCAGTGATTCGAGCAAATCTCTGATTCTTTTCGAATCAGTAGCGCACTTTTCTACTTTCTGCCACGCAAAGAACGTCGACTAGATATATCATTAAAATAATCCCTGCGTCTCGCAGTTTTGCCATAACCGGCTTTAAGACTTTGGTAAAAATGCACGGGCTAGTGCAGATTCCGAATGAAGACACGCGACTGAAAAATTTCCTCATTATACGTGAACCTTAGGTATTTTTTCGAATCGTCGTGAATTGGAATCAGAAAATACGCATCTTTTAAGTCTACTAGGGAGCTAATACGCGCGCGACCGTAGGTTAGACAGCGCTGCAGCGCTTATGTCAAATTGCGAAAGATTGTCAAATTTCGCGCTATTAAACAACGACTGGCGGTCTGACGACCATGACTGGTCAACGACCAATCACAGCGAGAATAGATCGACAACAAAGGTCATGTCGGCGCGAATTGCTGACTTTTTAATAGAGGAACAAATACGCGCGTGACCGGAGGTTAGACAGCGCTGCAGCGCTTATGTCAAATTGCGAAAGACTGTCAAATTCCGCGATATTCAACAACGACTGGCGGTCGTCATGGTCAACTACCAATCACATCGGGAATAAATCGACAACAAGGGTCACATTGGCGCGAATTACGGACTTTTTATAAGAAGACGCGCGTGACCGGAGGTTAGACAGCACTGCAGCGCTCATTACGACAAACTGTCAAGTCTCGCGCAATTAAAAACAACGACCGGCGGTCTTCATGGTCAACGACTAATCACAGCGGGAATAGATCGACAACAATGGTCACATTGGCGCGAATTACGGACTTTTTAATCGAGGAATAGTGCCTATAAACGCCTTCGGACGAAGCAATCTTATCGCGGTTCGCAAATCTTCCAATATAAAGTGTGGAATGTCAAAGTGTTAGTTAATATTTTTTAGATTGAGCATAAATCTTTTCGACCCGTCCGGTTTTTCACGTAAAAATATCCCGATAGAAACTGCCCCGTTAACACCGATCTAAAGCTACTCGAATATCCGCTAACGCTTTCTGTGAATGTACAAACTCATTCCGCTTTGACGACTGGCATATTTCGCCTGATACTGGGATCATGTAACCCGCTACGCATTGCAAAACGAACCGATCGTCCGTGCGATATTACCAGGATCGAATAAATGATTATAATCTGCTTGTTAAGCGCGTTACCTCTATTGGTTGAATCGATTGTTTCGACGAAATGGGGTCTTCGATTGGCCCTGTCGATTCTTCGGTGACCAGTTCATGTATCTGTTTCTCGCGAAGGACTTCTGATTGCGACCTTGACCCGACTGTCCCGCCTTTTGGGACGGATCTCTCGAGTTTAAAGGTCCCGCGTTTTGGTGCCTGTTTTTCGACAACTGCACCGCTTCTTCCGTGGGTTAGTAGTCTTTGTCAATTTTGGCAACTTCCTTGGCATCCTTTATTTTGTTTGCCAGTTCCGTTCCGAATAGTAGCTCGTGCGGTGTTGTCTTTTCCAAAATCGAGCGGATTTTCCTCGACACGCTCGGCATTATATACGCAATTTTGGCTTTGGATTAAACTCTGTGAATCTCAATTAGCAGTTTTGCAGTGTCTAAGAGTTCTTCCAGAATGAAAAGCCGATCGACCGGTTGGCCCTCCTTGAACAAGATTTGCTTATGTGGGCAGCTGAGATGACAGAGCTGGGCTAACGAGATTCTGTGTAACACAAAAATGTCCGTCTCTTTTCTTCGCTACTTCGTTCAGGGAAACAAAGTGTTTTTGGTTGAGCTAAGTCGCTTCTCTGGCGAGCGTACTTTGCAAGAATTTCATCTTTTTCCTCCTTCTTCACATCTGACTTGAGAGCCATTCCGCCCAATGAGCGTCAGAGAAAAGGGCAGTTCGAGGGATTTTGCCGACTTGGACGTGAGATCTTCTCCCAGAATTAGTAGTGCCTCCTCGTCCAGCATTTCCTCGTCTTTTTTCCCCATCACTTCCTTTTCCCCTTGATTTTCTTCATCATCGTCGACAGTAACTTAAAAAAAATGAACGCATTCGTGCGCTTAAGTATTTTATTTTATAAATACCGGGAAATAATATTCCGGTTTGAGAGATTGTCCGATATTTGGACATCTGAAAAGGTACAGAACGAAACGAAATCTACCTTCTGGGTTTTCTCGACCATCCTCAATAGCCTCGGCGTCGTTTCCGCCATCTTTTTCGCTTCGCTCGCTGCTGTCATCTGACTGGCCGGCTCACGCAACAATCGCGGTCGTAACGTCGTCTTCGATCGTTTTTATTTGCTTCAGAAGTTTTTCTAAAGTCTCCTGTGACTCACTTTTCCTCTTGTACTTGCTTATTTTCTCGAAATTTTAATAATTACTCACTGTAATACCCGGATAACGAAGTGTAACGATGTGGCTTCGTCCAGCACAAGCAGTGTAATGAAGAACGAGCGTTAGGACAGTGACCAACTCACTAGAAAAAAGTCCCTAGCTCAACCGACAGCAGAGGACGCGCGGTCGGTGTGTGGCTTCGACGGTCCTCAGAGTTAAGCAGCATTATTTGCGGCCATAACTTGGATAAATGACCTCGCACTGGTTTGCGCGTAAATTGTTGAGCGGAAGGCAATTTTTCTGAATTCCTAATGTATTCTAATACAGTAGAAACTCAGTAAGAATGAAGCCGCCTGCATCGGCCGGTTTTCTGCAGTTTTCCCGAACTCTCGTGCAAATGCGATACAGTAGTGCATTAGAAAGAATGGCTGCGGACAACACTCTAGAAGATCTCGAGGAATAGAATGGGGAATAAAGGGTAAGGGACAGTAAAAGCCCATTGGCGTAATTGAGGAATAACCAATAAAAAAAAAGTCCCTAGCTCACAAATTCTAGCAGTAAACGTTTGCGGCACCATCTGGCGGCAACTAATTTTACTACCGATGTAATCTCGAAAACGAGGTATACAAATTTTCATTTTTAATCGAAAGAACGATACTATACAAATTTTCTTGGCGTCGTGACGCGATGGCGTCACGACGCGTCAATTTCGAATTTGCGGTACTTATTAGCTTTTATCTATCTTTGATCTATCTTTGATCTAAGTACGTTTATTATCGATTGAAAGATCAATTTCGCTAACACTCTCGTAAGTGCCGTGGAAAAGATCGATTTTCAAGTATGCGTTATTTATTCTATTTACCCGTAAGAAACATCCAAATTTTGAGGAAATGAAGCTGAACAGCTCAATTACAGTAGACCAAAAGTTTGTAAACATTAGGTTGATTTGACTTCCCGACATAATTACCTTGAGGATGTCATTTCGCGGCATTGAAAAGGATGCAAAGTAGAACCTTTGTTACGCCCGAATAACAACAATTTATTGTTTTGTTTTGGAGCTTAGCTAAAGCTGATTAATCCGGGAGTCGGGCTGAACGATTTGATTGTTGGAATGATTTTCTTTATTGAAATAGATATCGTGTCTCGGATTAGATACGGGAATATATTTTCATTTTAAAAATTTAATTGACATTACAGCAACGATCTTTAATACTTCTTCAGCCGAAGCATAATAAAATAAATGAAAAATAAGATGCTTGCGGAAGCATTGTATTTTTTTTAGCAGGCGCGAATCGGTTAAACGTCAAAATTTTACAGCATTTTGAAAGTGTTAAAAAAAAAGGCTTATGACATTATAACTTAAACCATCGAACTAAGTTTATGTAAAAATTTAACAAAAATCGGTCGAATGGTTCAATTTTTATACCATTTTATTTATTTATTTTTTTTGAAAAAATTCGTTTGCGCGCTTATTTTCACAAATCGTGAGATAACAGGTTGAAATTTTGTTTACATATCGAATACCATTAAACAATGTTTAAATCAAAATTAAACGCAATTCGATCAAGCGGTAAAAATGCTACGCCACTGTAAATTTTCAGTAAAAATGTCAAGCACAAACTTTTCAATCGAAAGCCAAAATCGATGAAAACGTTCCCGATTTTCTCCGGATTTTGCGCTTTCGTTAATATATCACAAATGTTGTAATGCAGAAAAGCGGTAAACGAGATGAAGGAAATGAAACTATTGCTGGACATGTACAAAGGAGTGGGAAAGGAGCAACGCGACAAAGTTCAGCTGATGGCAGCAGAACGAAAGACCCGCGCAGAGGTTGAGGAGCTTCGCCAGCAGATAAAGAAGATTCAGGTGAATTTTCATAAACTAATTATCAATAAAAAGAGGCGTCAATGCCTCGTAGATATCGAATAAAAAATAATAACGATCGTGAAAAGATGTTCGACTTCCAGGAGAGCAAACGCGAGGAACGCAAGAAGCTCGCGGACGAAGACGCGCAGATTAAGATAAAGAAGCTCGAGGAACAGGCGTACACACTTCAGAGACAAGTCGCATCGCAGAAACAGGTACCATCGAATGTTATCTCTTATTTCGAACCGTCTCGCTTCTTTACCCGCAAAAAAAAAATTTTTTTAAATGAAAAAACGGCAAGAAGCGAGTCGTCTAATGACGGAGAGCCTTCTGCATGCATCGCCACTAATCCGCACCGTCTCGCCTAACTAATTTAGCCGTTACTATTGTTCCGTGTGTGTTTTTATAAACTAACGTTGCTACCGTCGAACGTCTCGCTGATGTCGTTGCATATTCCGTGCCTCGCGAAGGAGGTACGAGGCAACAGCGGATTCGACAGAAAGGTATCGTGAACTTTGTTAAAAAGAAAATTGAAAAAAACAAAAAAATCATTCTCATCTTAATAAATAAATTGAACGCCCTTTACGAACGGTTGCTATCTGCACGGAATATTGTTTGCCTTCTAACAGAATATGGACTTATTCAGTCGCTTCAAAATATATATACGGCTTCTTTCTCATAGATGGAGCTTTGTTCTTATGAAAAAATAAAAATAAAAATAAATTCAAGATTTTAATGTCAGAACATATGTAACTCAATAACCGTTCAATAGATTGAGCTAACATTTGAGACACAAGTGAAGTAGCAGTTCGTCATTGATTGTTGCGATTCTTTACAAAATGTATGCGGAATTTTTTTTTTTTTTTATAGCTTTTTGAAATTTGTAAAAAAAGGACGTTCCCGGTGTAGCTTTCATAGAATTGATGATATTTCCCTAAATAATTCTTCATAAGTGCAGGTACTCTTATTGTTGTTTGGTATTGAATTTGACCGAAATCGGAAGAGCGATTCGGATTTTATAGAGATTTGAAATTTTCGAAAAAATTCTATTTTTACTCTAACTTTAGGAAAACATAAGAGAACGAATCCAAATTTCATACATGAAATCAGTACTATCTAGCGATGATTAGTACATAGTTTCGTCACAATTTGCAATATGGTTCAATTTTGTCAGAATTTTAAGTTTTGCACAAATGATGTTATTGCATTAACCTTGACAAAATATAAGATAGCGAAGTCAAACTTTAGGCATGAAATCAGTATTATTTAGCAATATTTGGTGCGCAGTTTTGTCATGATTTGTTGTGATTTAAATTTTTCGGAAAATTAACTTTGATAGAAAATAAAGCTGCAAAGTTGTAGTTTGCAAATTGCTTCGCATTATTTTTGGAAAAACTAGAAATGTTAGGGAAATTATTGATATATTGTGTTGCACGAGATTTAATCGTTAGGTACCTGAATTTTCACCGTAAATGCGTCAGCCGCGAGTTTCTGATGAGAAGCTAAGCTAAAATTTCTAAATTTTCCTTTTCATTACATTCCGTAAAGACCAGGTAATCTGAAATTTCCTCCGGTATATCTGCTGTTCAAAAATGCGTGTTCAACAAGTTGTAAATTCACGTAACTATACGATAATTTTTCTCGCGAAAGGACTGCCTTATAAAGCCTAAGATCTAGGAAAAAATGTATCGTGCAGATGGCAATAATTCGTTTTTTGATGAAAAAAATAAATAAACGAGATGCGTTTTGGCAGATGTATGGCCGTGCGCGGGCGCGTAGTATTTGGTCATTGGTGTGTGAACGAACGGTGGTGTAACCCTGAACAGAATTGTGTCTGGCTGCAGGAGGAGGAGGCTCTGTTGAACGAGATGGAGGTCACAGGTCAGGCTTTCGAGGATATGCAAGAACAAAATTCCCGATTAATACAGCAATTGCGGGAGAAAGATGACGCGAATTTCAAGCTTATGACTGAGAGAATAAAGAGCAATCAGCTGCACAAACTCGCGAGGGAGGAGAAAGATGTCCTGAAGGAGCAAGTGTCAACACTTACCACTCAAGTTGAAGCGGCCAATGTCGTTGTTCGAAAACTCGAGGAGAAGGAACGTTTGCTGCAGAATTCACTGGCTACTGTGGAAAAGGAACTTGCGCTTCGACAACAGGCGATGGAAATGCATAAAAGAAAGGCCATCGAAAGTGCCCAGTCTGCCGCCGATCTGAAACTTCATTTAGGTGAGAATTTTTTTTTTTATGCGGATCAAATGTTTATTTATTTATTTTTTTGTTGTTTGGTAAAACGAGAATGGCTCGTGCAAAATTTGGGTCTTAAAACCATTTTACCAATTCTACGAATGTCTTATTGAACAGGAATAGTCCATTACGTTACAAGGGAGGGAAGTGCCAGATTTTCACCGAGTGCGAAATTTTCACTCGCACGGGGTGAAAATAGGCTCCTTTTTGTGTAGCGTACGATTCTTTGTTCCCAACTGCGTTGAAATAAGCCCTATTCTGAGCGTACCAAACGCAATGCAGTGAACGAACGCCGAATGTGCTTGAATTCCTGAATACCACCATAAACTGTTGGGGCGACGGGGTCCAGGGGTGAAGCCCCGGAAGGAGGTGGGGGAGGGGGTAGGGGCGAAGCCCCTCCCACTGCACAACACAAAAATTATAATTGCAAAAAATAAACCAAACAAAAAATACATAAGAATACACCAAATACAAAAACAAAGAGTAAATACAAAAAAATACAGAAGCGTGGTAGATAAGCTGTAGTCGCAACGGTTTTAACTGACGTTGTGGAAACCGCCTCTCCATAAGTTTTACCGATCTCCACCAAACAGCGCCACTTTTCAGCGAGGAAAGTGGTTATTCCCACGCAGTTGGGTAAAAAATATTTATGGCAAAGTTAACCATCTTAAAAGATTGCCGATTTTCCTCATTTCCAACTTAAGTTTATTAATTATAAAATATAATTGTAACTGATAATCTTTGTCAGTTAACTACGAATTATGCCTATTTCTGCATGCGAAAATTATTATTCTACTATTCTTTGTTTATCAATTGAATTACTTTTTCCAGTCCAGGGTTTTAAGATTTTCATTATTAATAATTGATTTCGTAGAAACTCGCAATTTTTTTTCTTCTAACTCCACGCATTTGTTCCTGCGCAGAAAAATATCACACGCAAATGAAGGAGGCTCAGCAAGTAGTCGCGGAATTGTTTATTACAAAATACAATTGCGATTGACAATCTTTGTCAGTTAATGATGTCACGAATTATGCCTATCTTTGTATGCGAAAGATTATTATTCTAATATTCTTTGTTTATCAATTGGATTACTTTTTCCTGTCCAGAGTATTGTAATTTTTATAATTAATAATTAATTTTCCATTACTTCTCAATTGTTTTTCTACTAACTTTACGCATTTGTTTCTGCGCAGAAAAATATCACTCGCAAATGAAGGAGGCTCAGCAGGTAGTCGCAGAAAAGACGAGTTCACTGGAGGCAGAAGCTTACAAAACAAAAAGACTCCAGGAGGAGATAGCGCAGTTACGTCGCAAGGTCGAGAGGATGAAGAAGATAGAATTAGCGGAAACTTTGGACGAAGTGATGGCGGAAGAGCTCCGAGAGTACAAGGAAACGCTAACGTGTCCGTCGTGCAAAGTAAAGCGAAAGGACGCAGTTTTAACAAAGTGTTTCCACGTGTTTTGTTGGGATTGTCTGCGAACGCGTTACGAGACGCGTCAGCGAAAATGTCCAAAGTGCAATTGTGCTTTCGGTGCGAACGATTATCACCGTCTTTATCTTTCGACGTGAAGAATCAACCGCGAATATTCCAAGATTTTCGCCTTATTTTTCTTCGTTATTTATTTAAAAATCTCGCGAATCGTTGTCGTACAGCATTTTTTTTTCTCGGAACGTTTTTTGTTTTTTTTTTATACGCGAAGTAAAAACTACGCCTCGAAATAACGAAAACACTTACGTTTTCCTTTTGTTTCTTTTTTGTACATTAGCCCATCGAACTTTAAGCTAAATATCGTTGTCGTAGTTTCGAATCTACGCAAAATCTTTTTAATCGCTGTTGTGGTACAAATAGGTACATGCTGAACATTATTTCGACGTGACGAGCTCGCGAATTAACGCGAAAAACGAGTGAAATCGTTTTGTTCGTCGAGCGTGTGTCTCGATATTTAAAAAAATTAAAAAATCGAGGAGCCTAAAAGGACGAGCGGATTTTACCTCTGGTTAAAAATCAGAGACACGAGAATAAAACTTTACAAACATTTAAAAATATTCACTTGTATAGTTTCACTTTTGAAAATTTAGTTATCATCTTTTCCATCGAATTATATTTGTAAAATCTGTATATTATCGTCTCTTTCACACAAACTGGCGTTTAAAAAGAAGGTTTCACTAGGATTTAAGGCAAAAATGAGGTTATCCGCTCGCTCGAGGCGTTACGTATTTATGTAGAATAATATAATGACTGTGAGACTCACTAGTTGAAAGAAAAGCAGAAAAAATGGAAAAAATCGCAGAAAAATGCAGAAAAAAGAGGGGAAAAATCTGTAAAATAAAATAACTAGGCAAAGAAGACTGCTGTGCTGTTTCACGTAGAAAAGTACGTTGAAACCTCGATAATCAGCGAAGTTCACGCAGAATCAATGAATTTTGTCGAACTCAGCGGAATCAATGATTTTTTGTTACGTGAAAACAGGTCTTGCGTATAATTTTGTTCGTTATTGCACGAGTGAAAGAAAGTTTGTGAAACTGCGATTGGGGTATGAATGACGAAAAATATAAATGGTATTTTACAAAAAAAGAAAAAAGCACATTTCATAGATATTTGCATTTATTTCGTTATTTTTTGTTTTTGAATCTTAATGTACATTTATTTACTCCATCATCACATCGTCCGGATCGTTTTTCGGTGAGTCCGTTAACAGACAAGGCTCGTAAGTCCACTTAGGAAATACTCTTTTGTACAGATTCAAGAGAATCGTGTCCTGAGATTTTAATTGACCGTCGAACACGCACTTCATGTGACCGTGTGTACCTGAAAAAAAAATGCATTTATTTGTATAGTAGTCGTCTATTATCATGGACGATGAGGCAATAAAATACGTCTCTTAAAATAAGAAAAAACTCGGGTCTTAATAGTATAGTATGTTTATTGAGATCCTGAAATTTTTCATTTCCTAAGGACCAAAGCAAAGAAAAAAAGCCTGCAAAGTAGAACCTTGCAAATTGCTTCCTCATTATTTTTCGATTTCTACAAAGCTCCCTCTATGAGGAAGTATGTTGATCAATTTTAGCTTCCAGATAGAGGAAGCTTTGTAAAAGCGAAAAATAATGAGGAAGCAATTTGCAAGGTTCTACTTTGCAGGCTTGTTTATACTCGGAAGACATTTTAATGAAAATTCAAAGTGACGTGAAATTTTTACCGCTCGACCGATTTGTGTAAAATTGTTACTCAGAGATTGGTTAATGATAGTCCATATGTAAACTAAATTGGAACCCGATACCTAGTAATTTACATGAGCAAGCACTCGAAGGAGATTTTTCAAATAATTCAAAATGCCATAAAATTCGAACCACCCGACCGATTGGTGTCAAATTTATCCCGAATATCTTTTCAAATGGTCGTTTAAGTTTGAAAATTTGAGATAAATCTGTAGAAAATTACGTTTTTTTTTTTCCCCCATTTCATTTCATTTCAACAATTTATTAGACTAGAATCTTAATTGGAAGTCAATAATCGTGAGATCATATCGGCAATTGCAGCCGGATATCTCAGAATTTGCATGAGTTGCTTGCAGACATTTTTGAAAAAATCAAATTGTAATAAAATCAGAACGGTTCGACAGATTCTCGCGAAATTTGGTACACATAATGTTTTACGGGTAATCCATTTATATACAAAATTTCAGCCCGATGCCTTCTTAATTGCGTAAGTTATAGCGTAAAAACGATTTTTTCGAAATTTCAAAAATGCTGTAAGAAAAAAAAATTTCAACCGATTCGCGTCAAGTACAATCCCAAACTTTGTTATATGATAACCTACTTGAGTGCCAAATTAGAAGAAAATCCGTAGAAAATTACGAGTTATCGTGCGTACAAGGAAATCTGCACATACACACGCATACAGACATTTCGTAAAAACCATTTTTCTCGAAGTTTTAAACCATTTTAAGTATCCTGACATGAAAATCTCAAAAAAAAAAATTTCACGAAAACAAAGCTTCCTTTTCGAGGAAGCAAATAAAAGGAACCCAATTGTTGGATTTTTTTTTAAGTGCGTAAATGATCTACTTACCAAGTGGTTCTTTAATGTGGCCTCTACGTCCGTATTTCGTACGGAGCTGCACGGGTTTGAACCACAAAATATCCTCGCGATAGAAGAACATGAATCGAATTACCGCCGAACGCTTGTGGACTTTGAAAGGATGTCCGCTCAGCACAGCGCGTTTTATGATTATTCGATCGGGATTTACCGACAAGATGTTTCCAGTGGCGATTAATTCCTGGTAATTAAAATACATATTTAATATACATTTTTATCAATTGTTCTTATTATATATGGCTTTTCCGCGAGGGAAGCTTTGTTGTATGATTAATTACGTTTACTACTGATTTTTAACCAACTTTAACTCTATACTAAGTTATCAAAATAATTTTGCTTCCTCGTAGATTAAAATTCAATTGTCCATAATTCACGAACAGCACGATGGATCGAGCTAAAATTTGGCATGCAAAATTTGGTATTGACTCCTCTGTAATTGACGTGATTTTCAATCAAATGTATATAGATTTTATAGAATTTTTAATTTTTTTTTTACTGTGATGGCTCTAACTTTCGTAAAAGGTCGCCAATTTAGCTAAATAGTTCTTTATAAATAAAGACACGTTAAATGATGTTTAGTATTAAATTTCTGTGAAATCGGTAAAGCGGTTCTGATGTTATAAAATTTTGAATTAAAAAAAAAATTCTCTAAATCACGACAAATCTCAACAAATGGACCGAAATGTTCTTCAGTCGAAAAATACCATACAGTCCTTCTACCTACGAAATTTGGTGCTGATCGGTAAAGTCGTTCGGACTTTACGACATTAAAAATTTTTTTAAAACGTACATTTTCGCTCATAACATCCGCAAAAGTTACGAGAGTAAGATAAAAATTTGTACTTAATAAAAATGCGATGTGACAGTGTTTTTTTTAAACTCACTAGATTTCGTAAATCTATTAGAGATTAAGAGTAAAATAAAAATAAAGATGCAAAGTTACAACCTTGCACGTTGCATCCTCATTATTTTTCGATTTTTACAAAGCTTTCTCTATGAGAAAGCCAAAATCAATGAACATATTTCCTCATAGAGGTAACTTTTTAAAAATCGAAAAATAATGAGCAAGCATTGTGTAAAACTTTGTACTTGCATCTTTATTACTCGACATTTTAGAGCATTTTGAACCTAAGTTGAAAACCTGGGAAAAAAATGTTTTCACGAAAACTGTTGTTACTTCGTCAATGATTCACTAAAGTTGTAGAAACAATAAAGAAATATACATTCGATTAAACTAAGATCCATCTTATCATAATGACAAGAGGTTTTCTTCGTTTGTAACAACAAAATTGGTTGCTAATACAATTTTTTGTTTTTAAATAAAAACACGTCACGTTCAGAGCCGAGACGATCAACGTTGCAATTTCAACAAAAACAAAGATTCCTGGGGAAGCAAAAATTAATGCCATAATATACCATTAAATAAAATTACTCACCAGAGATCCGTCCTTATGTTCCTGATAACAAAGTACAGGGCAAGGCGGAAAAGTAATAGGAGCGTAAAGACTGGCAACAACAGTGCTATCCGGTTGGAAGTATCTTTCGTACTTGTGCTTATTTCCGTTGGTATGCTGACTGAATATCGGACAGGCGGTAAATCGTCGGAATCCGCATTGAAAGATCAATCTCTCCTTCGATTTAATCGGTTCGTCGTTGTTCGTCGTGCGTTTCAGTGTCACATTAACGAGAGACATTTTGTTCTCGTTCGGTAAAAGTCCAAAAACGATTAATGGACGATTATCGACGGTAAGATACGCGTTGAAAAGCTCCTTACTCACGTTTTTTACGTGTAAAGTCACGTACCAGCCAGGCTACATTAAATACGGAAAGAAATTTGAATGAATATAGAAAATTAAAGTAAAATCGGTAATTTTTTAATTTAGGAACGTTAAATTTGATTGAGAGGAATTTAGACATAGCATCAAGTTTTGTCGAATTGCCATTTATTAAGAAGTATTATTACTATTTTTAAACGAGTAAAATAACTACATGATATTAGTTTCACGTCGTTAATTTGTTCAATGTTTTCAATAATGCTTTGTATAATATTCGAGTCTAGTTTTGTTTATGAAGCCATTTTTTCATTGAAAATTTTCTTCAACGAGAAGTAAAGAAGATATAAAGAAGATATAAATGTTTAAGGATCGATCCTAGATCCAAAGATATTTCAAGATCTGAACGTTGGATCGTCTGAGAATTTTCGTTGACCGAATTAGTGGCGAAAACGCAGCGATTTTATTCTTAAAATAAGAAAGAAAAAAAAAACTTACCAAAACTCCTTCGGCCTCTTCCGCTTTGTTTAAACTTTCACGGAATATTCGTCTTCGTGTGCGATCAAAGTTCTCAAATTGGAAGATCCTCGCGTAATCTAGCGGCAAATTTTCCTTTGTGTCCCACGGACTCGTTCTGAAGGATTCGAGGCCTCTGTATTTTTGGAAACGAACTTTGGCGAGTTGATCTTGAGGCGTGTCCATTTCGTCGGGGAATTGAGCGTCGAGTTTAGCCTCTGTCGATAAACAAAATAATGATTCAGCAACGAAAAGGATTTAATTCCTGCAGTTTTTACAGAAAAGTAGTAGAGTTCAAACCTTTTATTTTCTCCATTGCTGTTCTCTCCTCGTGCAGGTCCATCTGCTGATCGTATTTTTGCTCGTCTGGCGGAGCCTCCGAAACCGTCACCGACTCATATTCCTCGTCGTCTTCGGCGTTTTCTTCAGCACTGTCCACTTCGGACTGAGCATCTTCAACCGACATATCGTCCTCGTCGTCTTCCGATTCGTCCTCTCCATCGTCGTTTGCTTTTTCTATTTAATTCCGGAGTTTCTTGATTAATTTAGTTACAAAACACGCTTTTTTTTAACACGTGAGAGATTTTTTGTCAATTTTCGTTTACTGACAATTGAAGGAACTTTTTTTTATTGTCGCAAGCTAATTTTCTTGTGGTATTTTCAAATTTCAGAAATTTGAAAGTTTTTAAATTTTTTTAATGTTTCGAGTTTTCAAATTCAGTTTTTTACATTTGAAAATTTTCTATTTTCGATTTTTTTTTATTTTTCATTTTTTTGATAAAAATTAATTATCAAATTCATTCTAGTTATACAACTTTTTTAAATTTAATTCTTCGAGTTCTTCAGTTTTTAAACTGAATTCTTCAAGTTCTTCCATTTTTTAAAATCTTCAATTGATTGAATATTCAGTTTTTAAATCTTCAATTTTTCAAATTTACAATTTTTGTTTTTCTGTTTTTAAAATTCTCTAATTTTTCAATCTTTTTCGTCATTCTGAGTAAATGCTGTATTTTTTCATCAATCGAACAACTCGCGAATAACGGATTGCAGGACAAAACTGTCAGACCATAGGCCACAAATCATATATAAGACTTTTCAAGGAGGAGTTACGATAACATTGATAAGAGAACTAACAATACTTGGCAACTGTAAATGTTGAATTTATTTTTAAATGTTGATTTTCAGTAAAATTGCAAATTAATACGGAATATTTTTACGAACCAGCATCTTCATCGGGAATCCAAGCCGCCTGATATTCGGAAGTTCCCTTGGGCACGAGTTTCACGATTTTTCGCTTTTGTTGTGCTTCAGCTTGCGCAATTTCTTCGTCCGTCGGCCAAGTCTGTTCGGCGTCCATCGGATCCGGGATATTTTCGCTTTGCAAAGATTCTTGTTTCTTAGGATCCGCAATTTCTAATACCCTCGTTTCCGCCATTGTGACTTCGTCGCTGCCTTTGGAACGACCTTTTTCCAGAGGATAAGGATCTCCCGGTGCATCAATTTGCGACATTTGATAGTCACCGAATCCAGGAATATGCACGAGGCTGTTCACTGATAAGGGAATGCCTCGCATATATCCAGTCACTTCCAAAGTTCCGAAATTATCGCTTTCCTAATGATGAAATAGTGAGCAAAATTTTTAGTCTAATTTTACCTTAAAACACAGTAAAACTTAGCATATTGTTTCTTCATTATTTCTAACTTTTAAAAAATTCACCTCCGAAAAAGTATTATCATCGATTTCGGATTCCTTGTAGAAAAAGTTTAATAAAAAGGTTGAAAATAACGAGGACGTAATATGCAAAATTCTAAATCGAATTGTTGTCCCAAATTTATTTGCAAAAACGAAGTTTAACGAATTTGTAGTCGCCAAAAAATAATAAAGACGGATTCAAATTCCTACATCATTCGAATCATTCTTTATTCGAATCACGTATAGAATATTTATACAATTTTTAATTATATTCATTATGATATATAATGCGACATATTCCATTTACTTGAAGAATCTGGGATTGTTAGTTCACATTTTGCGAACATTCGAACAGTAAAGTAAATTTTTTGGAAATTTAAAAAATGCATAAAATCCGAACCGCTTTCCTAATTTCGACCAAATTCGATCACAAATACCATTGAATGTACCTGAACTTGTGAAGAACGATTTAGCTTAACGGCCTTTTGTAAAATATTGCGGATAATTGTTTGGAATAAATTATTTAAAAAGTTGTATGTTTCATTAAAAAATCAGAATTACAGTTCTAATCTATAGTTGAGAAAAATGATAAAAACAAATAACTTACAGACGTAAATTTGATACTCTCGGCCAATAAATGAGGCCTTTTGTTTCTGTACGCAACGGATCTTTGTTTTTGAGATCCTGCTCGTCGCAAAACGTTCAAAGCATCCGCAGGTTTGTCGAGAGCCATAATTTTTTCCTCTGGAAGCCATTTGGAGATTAATTCTTGAACGTGTTGCTTGGCATCCTGCCGTTTCTGTTATTGATTGAAAAAGACGATTAACAAAAGGGTTCTTTAGTTTTCAATATTTTTTTTCCGTTATACATAACGAATAAATTGTAACGAGAGAAAACCTTGATGTGAATTTCTTCCAGATTGATCAGCGCGACGATAGTAGTTGGCAATCCTTGAGCGATACTGGCGACAATTATTTCTTCTCCCCAATCGTCGATTATTTGGTTTTTCGGAGTGGAAGCGCCTGCTTCTGTCGCAGAGGCGACAAAAAGCACCGTTGTCGACACTTTCGCTGCGTCCAAAGTCGCCAAAGTGTTTCCCACAGGAGGAATAATTAGTGAAAATCTCTGCTTGAATCTCGGCAAGCTATAAATACAATGATTGAGTCAATTAAGGTAACGGAAAGGAAAAAAAATTTCAAAATATAAGATACAATAAAATAAACTTAAGAGAATAACAGTTATTTATATTTGCGCTTTATGAAATTTCTTATCTCTAAAAAACATTTGATGTGATTTCGTATGAATACGGTTAAATTCGCCAAAGTATTTTCCACCGGAGAAATATTTGATAAAAACCCCTGCTTGATTTTCGACGCGCGATAAATACCAAAACTTACGTAACGGAAAAGAAAAATCAAAATATAACATGTAATTCAATGAAATAAGATCTCTAAAACATATATCATAAGATTTGATGTGAATTGTTTAAACTCTTTCATATTTTCCGAGTGTTTTTTTATCCATTGTGTGATAAGCGCAAAACCTTTTGTTTCCTTTGATATTTTGTGTCCATTTCATTTTTTATTCCCACTGTCAGTACGTTATAAATTTTCGAGTCAATTTTAGTCAAAGCATCGTTGTCTCATTTCTTTTTTCATTTTGGTATTATTATACAATTGTTTTATTATATCTCTGATAGTATTTAGTCATCATTAATATCAAAATGCGAATATAATAATATTACTTTTCATATAGATTCATACAATTTATTAAAGACATCAAATTTAGAAGATTTGTCAATTTCTTTTGTACATGATTAAATCATTTAATTAATAGAATTGAGCTGAGATTTTTCATGTACCATTAATAGAGAAGTAAAAAATGGATAGAAATTGTACCTTATGTGTGTAACTCCAGAAGGACTAACTGCTACTGTTGCAGTGTCGTCTGCCTTTGTAATAATTGAAAGTACAGCTTCTACATTGAGGTCTTCTTGAAGAGGAACGATTGTGATGAGTATAGGTGCAGATACGGACCCGCCGAGCATTCGCTTAGATAAAAGCACCTCCTCTCTTTTCTTTTGCCTCACTTGCTGCGCTTGGTGACGTCTCGCCTCCTTTCCCAGCTCTTTTTTCACTTTTTTAGTCAAACTCTTAACACTGATTTTGCCTAAAAAATATCCTTCGTTATTAATATTCGATTATTGCTATATTGTTGCAGTAAACTTTCATAAAATAACAATATGATGACTATATAATAATACAAGTGGAGATAAAATTGACATTGTATGCAGATTTTATCAAATAAAATATACATTGAAGAAACCATGAAGATAAAATTAACATTATATGCAGATTTTATCAAGAAAAAAATTTCTGCGTCTTTTGAAAAAAAAATACCTGAATCTTAAGAGTGTGAGGTAAATTTCCTTAAAAATCATAACTATACTAACTTCCTATTTTCGACTTCATGAAAATCGTCAAATTTGATAAAAAAGTTTCGAGTTTTATAAAAATGTTAAAACATGAAAAGAAGTTTTAAATGTAATGATTAATGTAAGATACTATAAAAATTTGATTACTTGATATATTAACTACATAATTCCATGAAAAAACATGAAATGGCTGAAAACATTGTAGAGCAATTTAATTATATTCATATTCACATTGATATTTATTATTACGATACACATTTTAACATAATTTTGAAAGAATAATATTATCCCAATTTTTTCAATTTCATTGCTGCTTCAGTTTCCATTTTCACTTTCGTTGAAACATTTTTTCGCCACTATTTTGAACAAACATCCAGTCAACTTTCACAATGTAATCGAATACGTAAATAAAATAAGATTCAAATGCATTTATCTTAGAAGAATCGAAATAAAAATTGAAAAAATTGCCATATATCTTCAAGTTGCAAGGTAAAGAACCTCAAAAATCGTAAATAAACTAACCTTTAGTAGCAGAGCTAATGGATCCTTTGCTGCGATGTCTTCCAGTCTTGTGACTTTTGTTGGTCTGTTTAAAAACGCCTGGACGATGAGTTTCCTGGTCTGTAGTTCCCATTTTGTGTCTTCTTTTTGAAAAACCTTTGAAAAATCTCTAAAAACTTTCAAAACATCGGCAAACCCGACATATTTCGACACTGCAGTGCACCACGTGTTTTTATCCGAAGAAGCGACTCTGAAATCCGAAGCCTTCGAAAAACGGAGAGAGAAGAATCCTAATGATAATAATGAATGAAAGCTTCGTTCTGATTCGCCGGTTTTTCGGCCAACCGCATGCGTCGTTTTTCTCTTGAATCTCGATAAGCGCGCCAGGTTTGAATACAATAAAAAGTCCTCAATTTTCCACAAGTTCCAGCTTTTGTCAAAGTCGATTTTGTAATAACGATCAATTCGACAATTTCCGGTTGCCCATAAAAACTGATAATTGGATCAGAACGTTCGTATGTGATTGTTAATCCTACTGGAGGATCACTACTTACTACGCGAACTTTTAGGCTCGAAAACCGATCAGAGGATTGTCAACCTCCTCTGAGGATATTTCTTTTTCGACAACTTCATGAAGATTCGCCGAGAAAACTCTACTTACAGGCACTTTCTGGCAATTGCCATTTTGGCTTTCTGACAATTTTTGTTTAGAAAAATACAAAAAAAATTATTTTATCGAATAATTTAATTTTTCGAATTCCTTAATTATCCGAAAGCTTCAATTATTCAAATTATTCAAATTATCAAATTCTTTTATTGTTCAAATTCTTTAAATTATCGAATTCTTTAAATTATCAAATTCATGTATTATTCAAATTTTTTAAATGATCAAATTCATTTATTATTCAAATTCTTTAAGTCATCAAATTATTAAAATTCTTCAAATTCTTCAATTTTTCAATTTCTTAAATTTATTAAATTTGTTTAATTTTTCAATATTTCAAATTTTGCAAAAATGTCAATATTTTTAATTTTTTAATTTTTTTAATTGTTCTAAGTATTATTATTTTGTTCGATTATTATTATTGTTCGGATAACAATAATCGCCAAAAGCTCTGTTCTGATTGGCCAATGATCCGGCCAATGGCATGCGTCCATTTTCCCTCGGATCTCGATAAGGCACTGCAGGACTAAAAAAAAAAAATCTGTACTTTCCGTTGTATTGTGGATCGGAGTGCACGGAATTCTCTGAAATTCCTCAATTTTCCGCAAATTCGAGCATTCGTCAAAGTCGATTTTGTAATAACGATCAATTCGACAATTTCCGGACGCTGGAAAAAACGAATAATTCGCTAAAAAAAGTTTCGCTCGAGAATCGAAACGTTCGGTTGTAATTGTTAATCTTATTGAAGGATTACGCGAGCTTTGGGCTCAAAAGCCGAGTTAAGGATTGTCAAGCTTTTGACGATTTTTTTTCCGTCAATTTCACCAAACTCCGAATTGAGAGACAGTGAATAACTAACGTGTTTCCTTATCACTACGAAAAACGAGGGTTTTTGACATTGGTTCTCTTAAGAAAACTTCGACACACAATTGCAAAATTATTTGCATAGGATGTCAGATATGACAGACGAAAGGTTTGTTATTTTTTGCACATTTTCCTGTAGAGGTTTTTTTTTATTTTTGCGTTATTTAACGATTTTTCATACAGCGGAGCAGTTTTTGTATTTTTGTGCGTATCAATGAATTGGGGATATATTCAGGTAATTTGATATTGATAACGTAGTTCAATCGCTATATAATTTTTTTTAATACTTGGGACTGTATTTGAATATCGACTGCGAATTTTTTTTCTATGAGTTATTTTGGTAATGCGTTATTTAACAATTTAATGTAATGGAGCATTTTTTTAAACTTTGGTGCATGTCGATAAATTAAGGATATTTTCAATTGTTTAATCGTCATACATGTTTTTCAAAATATTTGTGAACTACATTTGAGTATCAATCACATGTGAGAGATGTGATGACTATAAGTCGTGGTTATCAGTTTTTCAATAGATTAAAGAATAAACAATAGACTAAAGAATATTTTCTTTAGTTGTCATTGTATAGATAATGATTTTCTTTTCAAACATAGAAGAATATTCAAAGTATTTGCTTTATTTGGTTTACATTTTTTCACCAATATTATATTATTTTGTTCTAAAAGAGTCTTATTTGACTTGAAGCAACATTTTTCCAGGTGCCAAACGAATGTATCAACAGTTTTTTTTAACATAAAATATTAGCCAAATTATTTTTTTCTATGTGGTTCCTGTTCAAGTGGAACCAACAATTTTTAATTTGAAACTTAAAATGAAATAATTGCATTGGCATTAAAAAAACACACGGAAAAAGTTTGCCTTTTATTGGGATTTTTGGTTTTAGAGTTACAGATGAGATTGAGGCTCTCAGAGCTATTCTGCTGGACGATGAGCTCAGTATAAAAGAAAATGATGAAGGGGAGCCAGAGTGCATAGAAACGCTGGTTTTTCCTTCAACCGGAGAGGATTCGCAGTCCCAATATGTATGTGTGCGATTGGTGGTGAATTTGCAACAAGGATATCCGGACGTATCTCCTACAGTCAGTCTAAAAAATCCTAGAGGACTGCACGAGGATACCGTTCAACTAATTCAAACAGAGGCAGAAGCAAAATGCCAGGATTTCATTGGACAACCAGTTATGTTTGAGCTGATTGAGGTGAGATTCAAAATTTCTTTAAAAAGCTGCTAACTTGAACTTTGCAAATTGCTTCAGCATTATTTTCATCTTTTTTTTTTACAAAGCTACTGCTATGAGAAAGTATGTTTATCGAATTTAGCTTCCTCATATGCTTTGTTAAAAACATAAAAAATAATAAAGAAGTAATTTGCAAAGTTTAACATTAAAATTTAATGTTATAAAATGAAAATTTTATAAGATTTTTGCTATAAAATGAAAATTTCTGCAGACATTTCGAAAAAAATAGCATCAGTCAAAGATGAAGTGCTGCTTCACTTGTGTACTAAATTGTAGCTCAATCAGTTGAACGGTTCTCGAGTTACAGGTGGTTAAAAATTTGAAGCTACACACACACGAACATTTTTTTCATACCAATTACCTCCACATTTTGGACCATTCTCAGTATACATGAGAACATAAGAAAAAATTTTCCATCAAAACAAAGCTTCCTCTATGAGTAAACTGAATAAACAGAAATTAGTGATTCTTAGAGTAATTTTAGAGCAACAAATCGCACAAAAAATGATCTTTTATTTAAATTTCAGTTAGTGAGAGAGCATCTAACAAGAAGCAATTTGCCAACGGGTCAATGCGCCGTCTGTCTCTACGGATTTCGCGAGGGTGATGAGTTTACAAAGACCGAGTGTTACCATCATTTTCACTCGCATTGCTTGGCTGCTCATGTGGGGGCTGCGGAGCGTTATTACCGCGAGGAAAAGGAAAAATGGCCGCAGTGGCAACAAGATTCCACGAAGGATTTTCAAGCTATTTGTCCAGTTTGTCGTGAGCCGATAAACTGCGACGTTGAAACTCTCTGGTCGGCACCGCCACCGATTGATGTTGAAGCCGCTTCAGAATTTTCCGTTACCGCCGAGCTTCGCGATTTGCAGCGTCGAATGTCGGCTCTTTTTTTGCGGCAACAGGAAAGAGGCGGAATAATCGATCCGGAAGCTGAGGGCGTGAAAATGTTGCTGAGAACTGAGGATGAATCTTCGGCCGGAGCGGAACAACAACTCAGTCCGCCGGGACCGAGTTTAAATGTTCCTTCACATCCGGTCAATTCCGTTCGGCACTCTCATCATCATCATCATCATCATCATCATCATCATAATCAGCAGCAGCATACGGTAAAAAACTTTCTTTTATATTAATGTCTCTTTTGGCTTCCTTTGGTTTGTGATTCTTTAATTTAGGTAAAAATTCACCTAGACGCCAATTCTTATTCTTTACAACATATTTTAAACCGAGAAAAGAACATTGGTTTTTGGGCACTTTCGATTTTTTAGAATAACCAAAACAAAATTATATTGAAAATCTGCCACTCTTAATTGTTGAGGATTGTGTGGAAAACACGAAAAAAAACTGGCAGGTCTGAATATTGAAAATTGTAGGAGAAGATACATTTTTTCGTATCGAGGGCGATACTTTTTTTTTTAGTGCCACTATTTTTTTTTCGTAATTGATACAAAGTGGGTCACGTAATATTAATAGTTTTTATGAATATTTCTAGAGATATGATTTTTTGAAAAGTTACGTAGTTAATCAAAAATGTGTAAAAGAAGGATGCTAAGATGGACCTTGCACATTGCTTCCTCATTATATTTCACTTTTTACAAGGCTATGAGGAAGTACATCGATCGATTTTGACGTCTTCATAGAGGAAACTTTGGGGAAAGCCAAATTTAGTCGGATGTGTTCACCAAATTCGATATCTAGTACAACAGAATATTAATTCGATCTTATTTAGCTCATGAGCTAAAAAATTGCGGAAGCTAGAGAACATACAGACATTTTTCGAAAAATGAAAAGTCTTATGAATTCTGAAAAAATGTTTCAATTTTTTCGAAAATATATCAATAGGAAGAGGCGCTGGTCTTTCACCATTTTACCAAATTTCATGACATTTTTTCAAAGCCAGTTTTCTCGACATTTTAGACCTATTTTACTGTCCCGACATGAAAAACTCGAAATAAATTCTTTGTACGAAAACAAAGCTTCCTCTATGAGAAAACAATACGGAATAAACAGAAATTAATGCTTTTTAGAGTTTTTCCCTTTGAATAAAAAAATTGTCGACCCAAATTAAAGTCATAACGAGATTCCTTACAGGATACTTCACGCTTATATTTTCCCCTGCTTAGCAACAACAACATCATCATCATCATCCTCCTCAGCAACCTCAACAGCAACAGGTCGACGGTAAATCTTCGTCAGCTCATCAGCACCGGGATCGAGAGCAACAGACGCAAAATACTCAAAATTTGAATCAAAACGAATCTCGTCAATCGCATAACAATCATCACGGGCACAATAATCATCACGGGCGTCGTAATCGCGGTCGCGGCGGCCGAGGAAGCAATCGACGTCATCTAGAGAGAACGCGGCAAACAGAGTCGACCCCCAGATGACAATGGGCCCGTAATAGTCCGACAACTGACGGGATTAAAGCGACGCCGATTTTTCTTCGTCGCCACGAAGAATCGGCCGTAAATTCGTCTCTACGACGAATCGGTAAAATCTTTAGACTAATAATCGACTCAATGTTCCGCTATGGCAGCCCCAATTATTTCAATCATTATTATCACGTCGTTAAGTTATAGGCATCGTTGTTCAGCAACATTGCCGTTGCATCGGTGTATAAAATGGGAGATTTTGGAGCGTACGAGCCTCGCGAGCGCCCGGCGCACTCGCGATTTTACGCCCACGGAACACGCAAGAAGAGCTGACGAATTAATGAAAAAAACGAAACTCAAGCTACTCCTTAAAAATAGAATTGACTTCACGTCAGTTTCGGAAAAATAAGAGAGAAACGCAGAAACTTTTCTATTGTTAACAAACGATCAAAAAAAATGGTGCAACAATTCTTGTGGAATTGTAGGGGTTTTTCAAAATGCAAACGATTCCTGGTTTTCTTTCGTATATGTGGGGATTTTTAGGTTTTTGAATTAGCTTTGAATTGTTTTTTTTCATGAGGGAATTTGAGAATCTGAGAAAAATCATGTGCATTCGGAAAAATAGACGAATCATTTTTGGTTTGGAAAAAGATAGGTTCGCTGTTTTTATGGGATCCTTGAAAAGCATGGTTTATTTTTAGCCCATACTTTCCTATAAAAATGTGGAAACAATTAAGGATATACTGCAAAGATTTATTTTGCATAATGATGATTCCGAATGTTATTGACCAATTGATGAAAAAATCTTCTGGAATTAGAGGTTTTTGTTTTTTGAAGGAAATGATTCGTGGATTTTTTCGAATATACATGAATTTTTTCAGGTTTTTAGATACATTTTGAATTTTTTTATATGGAAAAAATGTGGTGACAATCTTTGAAGTAAATTAAAAAATCTAAATGTCCTTATGTATTCAGAAAAATGAACGTATTATTTTTTTTTTGAGTTACGTTTCCGGAAAATTTAGGCAACAATCTTTTTTCGCAATTTAGTAATAACTTTTTCGAATCATTGTTATGTAAAATTGATATTATCATCTCTCATTTCTCTGGAACTTATGTGAAGTGAACACGATTCGCAAGGATTACCTTAAGGTATTTTGAACGGTACAGTTCAGCTTAACGTTAGAATTAGTAAAAATATCCAACATTTTTCGACGGGACAAAAATCTTTAAAAAATCAAGCAAATTAAAGCTGCTAAAAACTTTGATTTTCCGTGATAATATTTTTCAAATATTAAAAACGAATCGCCGAAAAAATAAATTACTTACTAAATCATCCATCAACTTAACTTTTCTTTGAAATGAAAATATTTTAGCCTTTTTTTGCATCTACGATTTTTTTTCAGAATTTGGTATAATTTCTAAAAATTCCGTTCAATTTTTTTTTGTTTTGAAAAATATGTGCAAAGGGTGCACACAAAATTTCCGGACAATCAATAAAGTAGATTTTCAATTTTAGCATAAAACATTATAAAACGCAATTAACAAAAATTGATAATATTCTAAAAAAATGTATACGTATTCCAAAAATATACAGATCATTTTCATTGGAAAAAAAAATTACGTTGACGAGCGATTTGATGAACAAAATTTTTTTCTACATGGGCTTTACAATTCAGATACAGTATTATGGAAAATTAATTTTTTCGGCTCTTTTAATATGCTGTTTTTTTTCTGATTTATATTCCATCGAAAAGATTTTAAAATTTTCTCTAAAACTTAGTTTTGCCACGACTGTACCGTCAAAAATTACCTTATAACTGTCACTGAGGTTTATACAGGATAGAAACACGTCAGGGTTTGTTACTCTCGATGGAAAGTATCACTTACGATCAGAGCAGGACTTTTCTTCGAATATAAATTTTCCACACACACTTTTTTGCGAATTTGTGGTGTAGTTATGTATATATCTCTGTTTAATCTTAGTTTTATATTCTTTTCTGCCTAATTTTATGTTTTGCAGCATTTATTTATATCCTCATTGAATTATCACATTTATGATTCAAATTTGTTTGATCTAATTTCATTTCAGCGAATTCAGTGAAACGGATTTTTTTTAATTAACGGTGGATTTTAATTTCTACACATTTCTTCTTCATTTCGCGTAAGTAATGAAACGACTTTATTCTTATTGTTATACATTATCATGTATATATTATTGTAATTATTATGTGAGCTAAACTCACTAGAAAAAAATATTTTCTTCGCAAAGAAACGTTTTTCCACAAAAATAATTAAAGGTTTTACTGATTTTTTATGCAAATGTAATTAAAATCGAATTCATCGATTGTTATTTCGATTTCTGGATAAATTCCAAATATTCAAATAAAAAATAGTCCCGCTCTGGTAACGAAAGTCAAATGTACATGGGACTCGGTAACGTTTTGTTTTACATGACCTGGTGAAACTTATCTGGGATAGACGAAAGGGCGTAAGGAAAACAGAAAAATTTTCTTAGATTTTTTCGTCTACGCAGTTGGACGCGTTTTTAAAATACTTACGTACAAATCGTCGCGCTACTGTCCCCACTTAAGAATAACGTCGCTTAAACTTCTCATATTTGCGCTATCCTCTCGACTGTGATACTTTTTGAGAAAGTTACACGTATACTCGACACTTACACGCTCTTTGAATTTTTTATTCCTTTTTTATTGCTTTTTTTCTTCATTAATTTCCTTTATTTACAGCGTAACTTAATTTATACTCTCATAACTTATGGATCTCTTCGAATTTGTAGAATTTCTCTTGCTTATATTTTTCGGAGTGAACATTCTGAAGGAAAATATAACTTAAGGAAAATCAGTTCGAAATTGTTGAATTTGAAAATTCGATATTATCCGTATCCTAATGCTTATCAAAATTGCTAGGGAACTATATTGTTGGTACTCGATGAATGCATTTTTCCCCTTTTGACGGAGTTTTGCGCGCCTTTTTATTCAGTCTTAAGCTCAGTTTTCACAATTTTCAATCTGCGCAAGATTCTAACTAAACTACTCAGTGAATTTGGCTCGATAAGGTCTCATCTTGTTCTCCGTAAAGAGATACACTACCTGAGAGGAGAAAGTATCAATAAAAGGAAGTAATTTGTGAGCTAAATTAGTATAATTGAAAAAATATAATGGCTGTTTATTGAAACGATAAAAAAATATCCCTTAAGGATGAAAAAAAAAGTTTGCTTCGCTTAGACGGTGCGTCATCTCATGGAGAAGAAAATGAGACCTCACAGAGACAATTTAACCGAGCAGTTTAGTCAGAATCATGCGCAGAGTGAAAAAGTTAAAAATTGCGCTTAAGACAAAATGACGCTCAAGAAAAATTCTGCCAATAAAAAAAAAATTCATTGATTGAGTATCAACAATTAAGTTTGTTGGTAATTTTTATTTACATTAGTATATGGATGATATTGAATTCCTGAACTCAAATATTTAGATCCGATTTTTTTCCTCAATTGGGATCGCCCAGATTATGAGAAGTCCAAAGTTATTTGCATAAGAATCAAACTAAAAAGGCTAGTCATTAATAGCGATTATACTTTTTTTCTTTAATGCTAATTTAAGTAATTTAGATTTATATTTTTTCGTGAATTTCGCAATCTCTTGGTACTCGGATCGAATATTGTTTTTTTTTTAACATTGGATCTTCGAGTATCATCGAGCTCAAGGGAGTTTCAATTTCAGGCAAAAACACTGCTTTTAAAAATATTTTGTTGATAAAGGAACAATTTGTTATAACAAATTTAATACAATTATATGACATTTAATCGTTGTTTTGATTATGTAAAAAAATCCAAAATCTGAATTGAATGTGCTGCGTTTTTATTTTTTTTAATATGTTAATTTCATTTATCGGAAATGAAAACCCAGCTTTCTGAAATTTTTCGGTTCTGAAAATTTTCCACATGATTTTACTAATATAAAAGTGAGACATTCACCTGAAATCGTTGAAACACCCCTTTGAATTTTTGTTAAATTAGTACCAGATTTCCCAATTATTTATCTTAATTTTAAAAACTATCGAAAGCATCAATTTTCTTTATCTCTATATTTTTATTATTATTATTAATACGATTACGATAATTTTTCGATGTAACAGAATTTTGGAAAATTGTTTTAAAGCACCACAATATTTGTATATATATTTTATTACATAGTAAAATATTTTTTTCCGATGCAAATTTGAGTGGAATGTGGGTGAAAAAATCTGGAGATTTTTCTCTCACTTTTACATTATTATTTTGGCACAGTTGAAAGGTACTTTCTGATTCATCCAACGACCCGGACGAGCGCGTGACAATTGCTCAATCTAAAAGTTACTTATTTTGTTCATATCTAAATGAACTACTGACGTTTAGAATAGTTAACACGAGCTTACGTCGAACGAAGGAGAGAGAAAGATTATGGAAACGAAAGTTAGAGATTCACTAAAAGAACTATACGAAATTTCGGTGGGGCGCTCCCATATTATATGCCGTGCCATAAATGTTGCCAAATGAATGACAAATCTTTGTGCCCTTTAGTATTTTCCCGGGATCGATTTTATCGAGATTTTGAGTCTGTTGAAACGCATGATTCGATAGCGAATTTGTCATTTCCGTCGACAATTTTTGCAGGGCTTGAAACGAAACCACCAAAAACAGATGAAATATGCGGTTAAAAAAGTGATCGGTTCAAATAACATAAATGAACAAAGTCACGATGTCTATAATTTTTTAGATTGAACTCGGAAAAATCATCTTTTTCAACACATTTTTGTTTTTTTACTCTGCAGCAGAATTATCCGCGTTGAAGCGATTCGTATAGATATCAGATTAATCGGTGATTAGATACAAAAATGATATTATTCATAATAAAATTATAGGATATGGAAGAAACATATAGGATTTAGTTGGTAAATTTATGGTAGTATTTCATAAATTCGCAAAAAAAAAACGTATTTGAAAGGATAAGATTATCTAAAAAAAATGTCTATCATTTATTTTTACCAGGGTTGATATCAACCTTGTATTGAAATCGAAACGCTATCATCATGAAACTTGAATACGATAAATATTTAAATCCAAAAACTAAATATCATTAATATTACTTCAATGATCGTATGTTTTTATTATTTTATTCAATACGAAAAAGAAATTATTCATAATAAAATAATAGGATATGAAATAAGCATATAGGATTTCGATAGGAAATTTATGATAATACTTCGTAAATACACGAACAAAAGTTCGTATTTGGAAGGATAGAATTTTTATTTTTATTGTTTTCTACTACTTATTTTTAACATGGTTGATGGGCAGTTTTTGTATCAAAATCAAAACGCTGAAGCGAGATGATATGGTATTGATTGAAATCGATACGAAAATAGCGCAAATGCATTAATTTAAAAAAAAACGATAGTGAAACTACAGTTTTCGTTTCAAGCCCTGCCGAATTTCGTTCTTTCAGAGATGAAGAAGAAAAAACAACACACAATTCCCGAGTAGTTAAATATATCTGTAACGTCTTTTATTTCTTTTTAAACTTCTATACAAACTTGTAACAATTATTATTTTAGTTAGTAATAATTAATTACGAATATACGCGACAGTTAATCTCGCGTATTCCCGCAAAACCCGTACTTGGACCGTAGCAATACTCGTTAGGATTGTTAAGCATAAAAAGATAACATTCTTCATTCTATATCCTAAATTAGATGTGCATCTATAGAATATGATTCGTTTTTTGATAATTTTATTGTACAAATCTTGTTTATTGTTTTTGATATATTTGCAATGGAATCATTTATGCATAAGCTGGCAAATTTTATTTAATATACACTCTTAAAATATTCATAAAATTAATAGAAATGCAAAAAAAGAATTCGTGCATAAACCGATATATTAAATGTGGGCTCCACTGATTTTCGGGCAAAAAGTAAATATTTTTTTTAATCCACTTAAAGTTTTACCCGAAAATCAGTGAAGCTTGCTTAAATGAGCAAATCCTTCACGAAATTTAAGCCCTTGTATATTAAATGGGACTTATTTAAATTGTGTTCAATAAATCGTTTATTAATTCTGCGCAATTTGCATACAAAATTTAGTATACCGGTTTTATACTCGAATGCTTCCAACACATGTATATTAATTTTCATAAAGATATTCTTTGTCGTGTGCAAGTATGATTTCGAATTGAAGAACGGTATGTTAAACACGATGAAAAAAAATCGTCTACCAGTTTTCTAATGTTGAATACTCCGATTTATGCATAATTTCTTTCTGTATAAGACTACTAATTTTATGAATACTTTCAACAGTGTCTAACGAAATTAAAGAGGCTCCAATTTATTTGGCTCAAGAGATATTCGATTTCAGACAAGAAAAAAAATGATTAATTTTTTTAATCGGTAAAAAAATCTTATGAAAAATCCTATACGCTTGATTGTACATCTAAACGGTGTTCCAATCATGTAAAAAAATACCCAGATCCCAATACAGAAAATTGCGAAATTTTCAGTTCTTCAAATATAAAATATTGGAAATTGGAAAATGAAAACTGGTTGGATTCTGGCCAGGAAATATTTGTACCTAATCGAAACACCGTTATAAACGATTAAGCCTATAGGATTTGAAAAAATTATTGTTTATTGATAAAAAAAAATTAAATACACTTTTTTGCCTAGATTCAGTACTTTTTTTCTTATACGTCTACGCCATTTTTAATTTTTTTAATACCTTAAGTACGATAATACTTATCAACCGCGCAGATAGCTTATGAGGAATGACGCAAAGAAAAATACATAGTGAAACATCCACCGGCAGATAGATTATCGCGCAACGCACATTAAATAATGCACAATTGTTTTTTTTCTCTGACTTTTTGTTCGTTTTCTACCACAGTAATGATAAACGAATGTTAACGAATACTAATCAATAATATACAATTCGAACTGTGGAAAAAGAATAGTGATGACTATTCTGACGACCGGAAGAGACTATATACGCTTTAGTCGAGGATTTCGTACAGGAGAAAGAAGAAAAAAAAAAGAAAATCTTCTGAGATTGAATTATCGTAAGTCTGATCCCACCATGTTGTTGCATATACATAACTTATACATAGTATGATGAATACTAAATAAACGACCATACGAAACGTCTTTCGTTCTTTTTTCCTCAATAAATGCTTTCTATGGAAGCTAAAAAAGCCCCAATACACGGAAATGTACAATTTTTCATCGACTCTTGTACAGAAATCTTCGTTTTTTTAAACATAGAACTTTTTTTTAAAACTAATTAAGTATGTTATCAGTTATGGTAACAAACTAATTAGTTATAATTATTCCTGATTATTACAAAAGCGTGACAATTTTAATTTTCTTATTAGAATTATTTATTTTTTAAAATTATTTACAATACTTTTTTATCGACTCCCGAATAGAAATTGGCATTTTTCGAATAAAAGCATAGAACTTTTTTCAACTAATTAAGTATGTTATCGGTTATGGTAACAAACTAATTAGTTATAATTATTCCTGATTATTACAAAAGCGTGACAATTTTTATTTTCTTATTAGAATTATTTGTTTTTTTAAATTATTTACAATACTTTTTTATCGACTCCCGAATTGAAATTGGCATTTTTTAAATAACAGCATAAAACTTTTTTAACTAATTAAGTATGTTATCATTTATGTTAACAAACTAATTAGTCATAGTTTTCATGGTTATTACAAAAGCGTGAAAATTTCGATATTCTCATAAGAATTTTATATTTTTTGAATTATTTACAACACTGTTTTATTCGAAACTGTTGCGAATTGCTCACCGGACAAAAAGCTGGAGACAATGAATTTTTTCTGCTACTAATCGCGAACTGCTTCGCAGAAAAGTCGAAATCAAAGAGATTTCTTAGCGAAATGTAGAATAATAAATAAGCAATAATACGGAACGTTTTTCGCATTCATATTAATAAATGCGTTTGATGAAGCTTAATACTCATTGATTTTACAAATTTTCGTTGATTTATTTATATGAAATTTGTCATTTGCATGAAAAGTATGTAGAATTTTTTTTTTGCGAGTCACTAAATAAATTATTCATTGGAAAGAAATGTTCCATGTTGCTCATAATTATTGTAAAGCCATACACATTTTTTGTCTTTGCAATATAATTGGTCATTATTTATTTTTATAAATATTTTCAATACTTTTGCGTTCAAATAGTGCCCACTTTCGTTTCAATCCTTTTTTGCGACGAATCACCAATTTTTTCACAGCAAAGTTAAAGCTAACAAGATTAATAATAAATAAGCAACAATACAAAACGTTTTTCACCGTTTGTAAATAAATGCGTTCAATAAAAGCTGAGGAAGCCTTAATACTCGGAAATTTACCATTTTGTTCGACCACCGCGTAAAAATTAGCACCATTTCAATAAAAAAAAGTATTTACATAATGTTTTTGATTAATTTGAAATTTATGTTGAAATGGTGCTTGTTTTTTCCGGTGGCCGTTTTTTGTTACGAATTACGTGTTGCTTCGCTTCAAAATCCGAGCAAACGAGATTTCGTAATGCAATGATAAATAATAAATTAACAGCAATGCAAAATATTTTCCGAAAGATCGTCGATACCCAAAAATTCACAATTTTTATGGATCAATAACTGCTCGCCGATCATAATAAGGCGAGAGTCGATACATTTCTTCAGCTATGGATTTGCTGTTATTCTGCGGCGAAAGAGAAACTCTTGAGATGTCGGAGTCGAATAATATCGAACTGTTTGGCAAATATTCGTAATTTCGATGCTGCATTTTTTCCATTCTAAGTCGGAGCTCGTCGAGACTCGACTGAATCGGGCTTAGAAAATTCTTACTTCTAGATAATACGTCGACGGCCGATTTAATCAATACTGAATCGAATGGAGGAGGCGACGGTAGATCCGGAGACGCTGAACCCGCGATGCTGCCGTCACCGTAACCCTCGTCAATACTTTCGTCCGATATTTTGGTCTTTAGACGATCTTTCAGCTCCTGAAAATAGTCCTGTGGTCAGTATTTATTAATTTATGGGAAAATATCTTTAGAGAGAGAGACCTTATCGGGAAAAGTGCCCGAAAAGCGTTATGGTCAGTGACCATTGGTCACGTTAGGGAAAAAACTAATTTGGCCAAATGTCTTAAAAAAGCGTTACGGCCATTTGAGGGATAAAAGTGAATTTGGACCCAATGTCCTCAGTAAGCATTAGTTTTATACAGGGAAAGATGTGAATTTGACCAACTGTTCTAAATAAGCGTTACAGCAATTTAAGAAATTAAATTTGGATCAAATGTCCTAAAAAGCATTCCGGGTATTCGGGGGAAAAAGTGAATTTTTACCAAATGGCCGCAAAAAACATTACGGTTATTTGAGGGGAAAAAAAAAACCATAAATATTAATCAATTGTCCTCATAAAGCGTTACGGCCATTCAGTGGAAAAAATCAATTTTTATCACATATCCTTAGCAAGCGTTACGGTTATACGGGGAAAAAAAAAATTTCGACCAAATATCCTGAATAACGGTTACGGCCATTTAAGGAATAAAACCGAACGTGGAGCATTTCGGTCACTCGAGGAAAAAAGTTAATGTTGAGCAAATGTCCTCAAAAAACGTTACGGCTATTGAGAGGAAAAAACCAATTTCGATCGAATGTCCCTGAATTGCATTACGGCTATTCGGAAAAGAAAAGTTAATTTTGACCAAATATCCTCGAAAAATATAAATTTCGAAAATTGAAATTGAAAATTACCTTGTTTCTTTCCAGAGCTTGTTTGAGGCAGTCTCGCATTGAAGTGATAGTTTTGTCGCGCTATGAGTGCAAGAAAAAGTATAAATTCACAGAATCGTTCCTTGATAATATGAATAAGAATTAAGGAGTTTGGTGTGCTTATAATTATTTAAATTAATTTGTACCATTTTTTTCAAATCTTTGCAGTCTTTTAGGTAAAATTTGTATCAATAATGTTAAGCGCTCCAATCTTCTTAAGAGGGCTATCGCCGATTTTAGGAAAAAAAAGTGTTCTATATGTTCTTCATTTTGAAAAAATCGTATTTGAAACTTTGGAAGTATCGTTTTTTATATTTTCATTGCTTTGATCATGTGAAGAAATTTTCAGACCCACAAATAAAAGAAAAATTGTAATGCATTTAATTGAAAATTAATGTTAAAAAAAGGATTAGTCTCGACTATTTTTTAATGAAATTATTAAAAATACCTATAGAATAGCATGAGATTTTTTGCCCATTCTCCATACAGAAATCTGTGATTTTTCGACATCGTACGAAAAAATTTCGAGTAAATAGAAAAAAACTTTCCCTGTCCAAATATACTAATACATATTTGAGTAAATTTCCGTTTTTAAACGCTCTTTTGCCCTAAAATCAGTCAAGCCTTCCTCGGTATTGCCATAAGTACCTCATCGCGAATATTAAATTGCTTTCTTTCCAGACGCAGTTGATTTTCCAAATGTTTAATGCGTCTTTTCTCCTCCTTAAGTTTCTTAAACAACGAACTGTTAGCAGCGTACGACAACGACTTCAATCTCTTATTTTCGCTCTGAATTTCCTGCATGGAGGTCAATTGTTTCTCAGCTTCGAGATTCCTGCTCTTCAGCAACTTGTGCTGCGCAATCATTTTATTGAGCTGGGATCGCAATTGAACGATACCCTCTTCGACTTGTACCTGTTCTCGCTTGGAGGCCAGAACACAAATCTGAAGTTGTTCATTCTCTTCGCGCAGTTTCTGCAATTCCACCTGCGTTCCACAAACTTTATCAGTTAATTCGCTCCTTTCAGCTTCTAATTTCTGAGAATTCTCTTCCATAGAAGCCATTAACCATCTGAATTTGCTCAGCGCGGTTTCAGCTGAATTTCTGGAGATTTCGCTGTTTGCGAGTCTCTGTTCGAGCAAGCGCAGCTGCGCATGGCATTCCTCTGCCGATTTCTCCATTGTCTCCAATTTAAATTCCAATAAATCATTCGATGAATCCCTGACGGCTTGCTGGGAAATTCCAGCTGCGCATATCGTGCATGATCCGCTCTTAGCTCTGAGCTCCTCGATTTGCTCCAAGAGCTCTCGTTTCTCCCTTTTGAATTGCAAAGCAAGTTCGCTGTACTTAGCATTGGATTGTTTGCATCTTTCAGTCACATCAATGAGATTTTGCTGGCGCTGCCTCAGGATTCCCTGATAAGTGTCTATTTCCATCTGACGAGCTTTTTCATTGGCCTGCGAGTCGTGCAGTTTGGAACGATACCATTTTGAGGAATTTTCCACTGCGGTGAGTCGAGTATTTGCATCTTTGAGAGAATTTTGAAGACGCTGTTTTTCCTGCAGCGTCTTTTGTGCCTCGACGAAGAGTTCGGCTATTTTGTTTTTTAAACCCTGATTGGAAGCATTACGAGCATTCGCTTCAATACGAGTGGTTTCTACTTCGACTCTGAGTCTTTCATTTTCCAATTCAAGCGCAGCAATTCGCTTGCTTAATTCTGCATTCGTGACATCTGGAGTGTTTAGATGATGCAAACGAAACTCATCGGTGAATATGTGAAGAGAGTCGGAGGAGGTGACCGAGTCTAACTCGCACCTCGAAGAGTCTGACAAACTGTCCATCGAAGGAATGTCAATGAAAGAGCGATTTATGAAAATACCTTTTCGACGTTACTGCAGATTTTTTCGTAGGAGTGACACACATTACGAATTCCGACGCAGAATGTTTTATGAATTTTGTTATGGGCCTTGGGCACTTAAGATTATTGTCATATTTGGAGGTTAGACCTTCAAAATGCGTTTTTTCACGGGTTTCACGATACTGACAGTAATTGAGCGGATAATAAGCGCTAATTACTCGATACTGAAGCAATGTGTGGGTGTGATAAATGAGATATAAGTTTGTGATAGGGAAATATTAAGATTGAGAGAATAACGTGAAGTTGGCTTCTAACTTAGAACATAACGATGTTGGCGGCAGTGGCTGTCAAATAGTATGTTGGTAGTAGTGATTCGAGCGTGGTAAATACCCGGTTAATGACTGTGGCAATTTATGATATTTGACTAATTATTTGTTAGGCGAAGAAATGGATGTTAATGATGTAGGATATGACATAATGATTTATTGCACTAGGACCTAATGGTAACGCATCCTATAACGCAATTTCAATAAGGGGAAAAATATAACCAAAGGCTGAAAGCCACAGTCCGACACCCGCGAAGTAACAGTGTAAATAAATAATAATAACAATTTCCTTACAAAATAAAAAATAATAATAACAATCTCCTTACAAAATAAAAAGAAAATAATAATACAATTTCCTTGAAGATAAAATACAGAAGAAAAAAAAACTTAGAACTATTACGCACCCAATCGTCGCCGGGACCCAACCTTTTTTTAAAATGTTTATTTGGTTCCTTATTACAGTCTTTGTTTTGTTGGTTTCAGTAAGCATATAAAAACAACCATAGATTTTGTTATAATACCATTTTGTCCGCACGCATACAGTTCTTAATGGTTTAAAAGTTTTATATAATTTAATCAATATTTAAAGGTTTACATAATGATAATTTATAGAGCCTATTAGGGGGCATCTATTAGTCACGTGAAGATCTAGAAGGGGTACTGAAAATCATCATGAATGATCACATAGGGGGCGGGGAGGGGTCTTGGGTCAAAGTCGCGTACATTTCTCGATACATTATTTTCTAATATTACCGCGTAGATTCTATTATATGATTTGAAATAGTTTCGCCGTTACAAGAGAGATATGCGGGCAATACTTCTGCACAAAAAAAGCTATTGCTGCTCACAAAACTCTGCACAAGAAAAATAAAACCATAACGCGGATTAGTGACGAAGAGATGGACGAAGACGCGTTGTTGGATGTGCACGGTGAAAGTAAAGGATTGCAAGATGAAGCTTTTTGTAAGCGTGCAAAGGAGTATCGAAAATCCGTGGGTAGCCGATGACTAGTGGCTAACTAGTGATTGCTTCGGATACTAGTCACCATATTTACTTTTAATACGTGATATGCCTGACGATACCAAAGTTAGTGAAAAGCAGATGTCATATAAGCGAATTTTGAATTGTATGCAACAAAAATATAATCGGAACAGCCTAAATTGTATGAGATATTTATTTTTTATTTAATCCTTTTTTCATTTGTCCAATAACGAAAAAAGTACGTGATAACGAGCCATGGGGGGGAGAAGGGTCCGCTGAAATATCACGACTGATCACGACCGGGGGAGAGGGGGTAAAAAATTTGACCATAACAAAATGGGGAAACTCCAAGAGAAAAGGAAAAACCCTTCGTAAATTCTTGTTTGTCAACATATGCGTCCCAACGTCGACCTTTGTTATCCCTGTCACGTACAACTAAGTTATGCGGGGAGACGCATCGTAGAGAAAAAAACGCAAGTTTACCACAGCCGATACCCCAGCGTGAGAGTGACAAGGACGGAAAGCATTGGGATACACATGGCGGCGAGAGAAAATGCAGAAGTATCTCAGCGTGGGAGCAGAGTAAAAAAAAACATCCAAAGGGGCGGAGCTTGGCGCTGCAGTCACGCGGGATGGATATCATTGGGAGATACGCGCGTTATCGAGAGAGAAAGCACGAGTATCCCAGCCCACGGTCTTACACACACGTCTTGTCACGATCATGATGGGAGTAGTCCGCTAATCGGGCGGCGAATTCGTTCGGCTTGTGGCCGCAAGGGCTGCGCTGCAAGTGAAAGATGTTCGTAACCGCGCATGCGCATTGAATCCGAACCCTAGTATTAAAAATTCTAAACTATCTGTAATAATAATATTCCACAATTTTAAATGTGTTTTTTTAAATTCTGGTGAATACCATGATGGGTACAAATAATTTGAACAGCTACTTCATCACTCGTGACCTTAAAAGCATTAATGATGTTTGCTCGTAATATTCTCGAGGAAAATTTGGCGTAGTGGGTCGATTTTAAATTCACAATCTCCCCATTTTGGATTCCGCAAAATTTACCGAAGAAAGGTGAATAAACACGACAAACATATACAAATTTTAAAAATCTTTATTTTTTCCTCACTGGTTCGTGAGTTTGGCTAACATTTTCACCGACGAATTATTTTTTTTCACGCTCCTGTAGCCAGTTTTGCACTGAGAGACTGCGCACGGCTTCGTCATAATTACAATCGCAATTAATAATTAAATGAATTTATTTTTACCCGAATGACCAGCAAATATCAACTCGTATACACAACGTTACAATAGTCTATGGTCTGTGGTTCTATCTCTATCAATGTAATCTATCTTTTTCTATCCCTCTACTGCTGGCGCCCCATGGTGGTGGCAGTCAACCCTAAAAAAGCGGACGCTATGAGTGTGACACGCGTAGTACACGTGATACGCGTGGTACCGAGAGAGAACGCAAGAGTATCCGAGCGCAGCAGCACAAGCACAGACCAAGAGGCGGAGCTTGGAACTGTAGGCACGCGCGCGGTAATGTTTGCATGTGTTGGACCTGTTGCACTATCCGTGATACGTTGATAGGGCACAGTTTACACTGCAATTGGCGCATCAAAATTTACTGGGTTACCACAGAACGCCAAGCGGAAGTCTTACGCATCTCTAGAAATCTGAATTCGTTGCTCTGAGAAATTCGTCCGTTGATAGTTTTAGTAAAAAATAAATAAAAAATTCGCAGCTATAACTATCACAGCGTACATAGCGTACATAATGCGGAGATATGTACGCTAAGTGAAGAACCAATCAAGCACGCGAAACGTTCGTGCCTCTCTCACTCTCTCTCTCGCAAAATCGTCCAATCACAGCGCTGATACGTGCCCCTCCACTTACCAATGTACGCTACGAGGGTGTACGCTATGAGCACTGCACATTCCTCGGTGCATTAAGGTAGAAGTCAGTAGTGTGGTGCTTCAGGCCCGTTCAAATTGTAAGAAGAAGAAGAAGAAGAAGGTAGAAGTCAGTGAACCTTGTGCAGCCACGGACGCCGTCGATTTCAAGGTACGTTGCAAATTTCTATCGATATCCCGCATTGATCACGATATTAGTTTTTTTTTCTTTGTACGACTTTCATGTCACACTTTATACAAAACCTTTTAGTGAGAGGAAAAGATCGAGGTATTCAGAAAGTTTTTTCCTTGGTACGAAAACCATATCTAATGCCACGTTAGTTTTGTGTCTAATTCAATTATTCTTAAGGGGATGCAGAACTCGATTTTCTTACCGATTGTGGTCGATAAAAAAATACGGTTTCGTTACTATTATTGTTTCGGATTGCACAGGGTTATAATATCAGGATAGGCACATTAGCATCTACTCGAATTTTGGGTGAAAACGCTTGGAAAATGAAGAATATCGTAACATTGTAAACCTACCGAAAACCAATATGGCCGCCCGAAGCGTCAACCTAATAAGACAAACGTGCAGTTCGAGGTGCACGGCGTGCTGTCAGAAAGCTGTAATCTAAGACCGCATTAAGCAGCGTTCTTATGGCAGGACGTGCCGAAACGAACTCCTTTTCGTCACAGTTGCGGTATATCGTACAAATCGTCGAATTAGCACGATGCGCCGCAACTGTGCCCGTTCAGGTACGTTGTGCAGTTAGAACGCTGCTTAATGCGGTCGCAGATAACAGATTTCTGACGCCACGCTGTGCAGCTAGTTCCGTCACTATGCTGTCACCGTGCTGCCAAATGTCTATCTGGGAACGCCAACTCTTTCGTACTTTGTAACCATTTATAGGAATCACATTCGTTAAACTCGATTGGACATCCATTCTTTAGCGTTCTCTGCATAATCTTCGAACGCCGAAACATCAATCGCACAATAAAAGATATCCACACAAAACTGTGAACTACGCTTACGCGGTTTAATCGGACAAAAAACCCTTCCGAGCGGACAGACTGCGTAAACTTAGTTACAAGTTTGTGTGGATTCGTTTTGTGTAATTGTTTTTTCAAAGCTCATGAATGATGCCAAAAAAAACGCTAAGGAATGGACGTACATCCGAGTTTAACGTATGTAAGTTCGAGAATCTTTTATATTTTACCAAACAAGTGACGCTGTCAAGCCCTCGCGGCCATTTTGATTTCGGAACGGTTAGAATACATACGTTTTTTTTTCATTTATTGTTGGTTTTCATCCAATATTCGAATATAGGTCCATTCGTATACACTCATATTAGCATCGTGTACGATTTGAAGCATGTGAGCAGCGTATTAACTGAGAATAATGGTAACTACGAAAAGCGCGTTCTTACCGATGAAAGTCGGTAATAAAATCTACTCCCGCATCCCGTTATGCGACATAAATCGAGCATCATAATTAAACTTTCTCTTTGTGTATACTTTGAGCGCATTTGCTTTCCGATCGACTGTGAACAACGAAGCAGGGGTCGAACAAATTAACGCAGGGTTATAGGCCGTAATTTAATGAAATGTACCTCTACACGCGTATACTTGTAGGCTCTGTGGCCCATTAGCTTTTCAATTTTTCCCCTCAGTTCCTTGCGGCCGCAGCCGACTCCCTTCTCCCTGTATCGCATTTTCCGAGGGCTCAGGTAAACTGGAAACAAAGTGATTTTATGGGATCCCTGGCAGGTTCAGCGATTAGCCGAACGACCATGAAACGACCGGTCGTTAAATGCAAAAAAATAACCGTTCAAAACAGGCAAGACGAGGAAAACAACCAAGAAAACGACCAAACGATAATAATTTCAATGTTCGTTTTCTCGGTCGTTTATCTTTTTTGACCTCTTTTGAACGGTTATTTTTTTGCATTTAACGACCGGTCGTTTGTTCGGTCGCTTTTTGGATTGTTTAGGTCGTTTTCGTGGTCGCCGGGATTGCTAAGGATATTACTTGTCAACCAAAGGTTTTTACTTGGCTAATAAGTTTCGGTTGAATATTTTTGAAAGGCAATTTTGTTTTTTAAGATTTTTCAGCTAACATTTTTTCTATTACTCTTATATGACCGTAATGCAACGATGAAATGAAGGTTGCCCGGATCCGAAAAAATATAATGAAGCATATAAAACATGCTAAAAAGATTGATTTCGCATAATAATAATCCCAAAATGGTATTAACGAATTTCTGAAAAAAAAAAAAAAAAAAAATAGTTCAACAAGTAAATTCTCAACTCAAGTTTTTTAAAAATGAAAATGATATGTAAATTTTTATGAATGCGTATGAACTTCTTCAGATTTTTTTCTTTATTTTTATTTTTATTTTGTTTTTACTTTTGAAAAATGCGCATAATATAACGAATTTTAGATATGCGTTTTAAAAGAAAAACTTGAGTGTAGTAGATGGTTTTATGCCGAACACATATCGAAAATTCGTTATTCCGTGCACATTTTTGAAAATAAAAAAAATCAAAATCAAAATAAGAAAAAAAATCTGAAAAAATTCGTATGCATTCAAATAAATTAAGATATCATTTGGGCTTTGCCCCCTGGCCCCCAGCAGGGCCTCTGCAGCTCTGCACCCGCCCCATCCGCCCTACTACTCCCGCTCAATGTCTACATGACCTACATTACTTTTTTAAGAATTTTACGCATACTACGTCAAAAAATATCGTATGCGACACGTGCGTACGTTTTTCGTACTTGTAGCGATCGTATAACACTCGTGTCCGGGTTCGCCGGCCACTCATGCACCCAATCGCTACTCGTGTACTCGCATTTTACGCACTCGTGGCATAACATGCTATTTCGACACACTCTAGTGTTACACGTTTTAGTCTCTCTTTGTCTCGCTCCATTAGTCCGACGTTTGGTCGAGTCAGATTTTTAGGCGAATACAGCAGTATATCCTTTTTTTTTTTCATTTTTAGTTCCAGAGATTCACATCACGCGTCAGTGAATTCATCAAGTCCACGTCATCCAGCAAGTTGATTCCGCCCGATGGAATTTGAGGAACTGACTTACTCCGAAGATACCCTTAATCTGATGAAAATGGACTCATTCCCCCGGTTTTACAGTGATTTTATGTCTCATCGATTGAATGAGGCGGAAAAGGTAGCCAGGGCCAATTCTAGAGTGAGCAGCCCTAATTCAAGATATTCATCGACGCCACTTCATGAAGCTGTGAAAATCAAAGATGAAGCGTTCGTTCGCATGTTGCTCGCCCACCAAGCAAATATAAACGGAAGAAATTATTTAAACGAGACGCCTTTGCACTGCGCTGTAGCGAGGCGCAGCATTCCAATGGTCAAACTACTAATCGACCAGGGTGCTGATATAAACGCCGTGGACGATCTCGGTAAGACGCCGCTTCACTTTGCGACGACTGACGTAATCAGGAACAGAATGGAAATAGTGACGTTGCTACTGAAAAAAGGGGCGAACATCAACATATGCGACCGAGAATTAAAAACGGTATTGCAGCTTGCAGTCATGCAATGTGACTTATCCATGGTCAAAGAAATTTTGGTTTATCATCCTGATGTTGAAAACGAGGCAAATCGTAGAAGCTTGCACGCTACTTTTTGGGAACCCCGAACCACATATTCAGAGGTCGTCCTTGATCTCCTGTTCGACTATGGCTTCGAATTCCTTCCGGTGGACGCGACGGATGCAGATTTCTTGCACAATGTGGTAAGACACGGCCGTATTGATTTAATCGAAAAGCTTCTAAGCTTTGGCGCCGATGTGAACACAGTGGATGGTTCAGAAAAAAGCCCAACACTCCTACACACTGCGGCGGGTTACAAAAAGTTTAAAATTATCGAGTTGCTCTTGAGTCACGGTGCAAACGTAAACGCTAGAGACAACGATCAAAAGTTGGCGATAACTTACTCGGTCGAGCTTGATGATGAAAGGACAATGAAACGGTTGTTAAACGGTAAGGATATGAATAAGAGTATGAATAATGCACGACGAAAATATACATGATCTATTCGTTTGCATGTTAAATATTCGACATAATTGCTGCGAACAGTCGCATTGAAAATTGTAACACCAGGAAAAATAACGAAATTAAGATAATGAACGGCTTATGATAATCGAGTTTTCCTTAAAAATCGGTTTTTTGACAGTTTGGCTAGCTTAGTGCATTACTTTCTTAGGTCTTCTGAGGGCTTAAAGAAATTTGAAGTATATATGGGGCATTTCATCCCGATTTGATCTCGGTCTGACCCTCGACCTCCCCGATTTGGCTCGTTATCTTTTGCAGGATTAGTTAAAGCTTCAAATGGACCAGATTTTTTTTTCTGTGCAATTTTTTGTTTATCTTGTAAAGTGACGTATCGAAAGCCATAATTTAATTACTTGAAATTTGTCTTGATCTACGAAATTTGTACTTTGACCAGCCCTATGATACACTGTGGACAAAAATTTTTTCCCTAGGCAGGTTTTTGTGTCTCACCATTATCTACAAGCGCGTTTTTTTCCTGGGAATATTCAAGAAGTACTGGTTATTTTTTTCTGAAATTTCGCGTCTATTTGGCTTGCCCAAGGGTAACGGTTTATGCAATCATTTTTTTTCCAAAGCAGTTAAATTCATCTTGCTCATATCTCTAGGCAATTTTTTCAGTTTTCATTTCTTATTGTATTACGAAATTTGCCAAAGTTATCTGCATTTTTTTTTTACTGTTGCCTTATAGTTCTTCTTAGTAATACGAATGTTCTGTGTTGTTTTGTCATATACTATATTGGTGGCTGTTCATTTTGAGGTATTATTTTGACGGTTACCCTACATTTTATCCCAAAAATAATATCCCACAACTATATCCTCATGCCTCAATATTTTTTATATTTTCAAAGTCTCAAAATTTTCAAAATAAACCGTTCGACATCGGTGTACATCGATCACACTATTGCTATACTATTATTCGCCGGTTCCATGTCAAAATAACACAGCGTCAAGGTAACACAATAGAAAAACACATGTAAAAATAGCACGATTCAACAAAAACACGCGCCAAAATAACACGATTACAAAAAACATACCGACACAATACCATAACATCCTACAACGAGAGAGGAAGAGAGCGGAAGATGGTACATAATCACCGAGATGGAAGAATTCTATTACTGACGTCTAATTCAGTACAAATTATTTCCATAATAATAACAGTACATGGAGTAAATTATTTTTTAAATATTATTTTTTGTCGGATGAACATGAAAAAAATGTTGTCGATTTGTCAGCTGAGAATTTTTGTGTATTTACATTCGGAAGGGTTCCGCCCCCCGAACCCCCCGGGCAGACGCTACTCCCCTTACAATGAGATCGAAATTCGCACGCTCATATATCAAGAAATAGTATCTGTGACGCGTGCGTCGCATATACTATTTCGTAATATTTTATATTTACTAGTGTTATTTCGAAATGTGTTATTTCCGGCGGCGACATAATGGCGCTGTGTTATATTTTGTGTTACTTTTAAGTAATAACAAAAACGTGTGTTATTTTGTCGTGATACTTATTTATTCGCCGCGGGTATTAGACAGTCTGAGGGCATTTTGCGTATTTATGGGATATTTTTGTATGAAATATTTTGGTAACGGGATATTTTTGTGGGATATTATGTCGCGGGTTCAAAAGTCGGGTCACCATTTTGACGTTAATTTATTGATATCTGGTCTTATTTTATTCAGAGATGGCACCATACAGCCAAGAGCTCATAACAGAATTATTTCACGTGGCCGTCAAGTATCTCAGCGTCAGGATCGTGAAATGTTTTCTTCAACACGAAAATATCGACGTAAACGCGCGTGACGCGTCCGGCCGAACACTCGTACAATCCATGGTCTCCGGAAGCAGTTGGAACCTTACATACCCAAACGAATTCGGCGAACTGATCAATAACTTCGCCTATTTTGTAAACATTCTAAGATTATTGCGCTTCCGCGGAATTAACGTTGATGCGAGGGGAAAAAATGGCAGAACGGCGCTTCACACTGCGATGATGAAGAATGGAGGCGACAATTATAAGAATGTCATCAGGGTTCTGGTTGACTCGGGCGCTGACATTGACGTCAAGGACTACGACGAAGCGACGCCTCTTCATCTCGCCTCGTATGTTGGTAACGCTACAGCTGTTAGCGCGCTTCTGCACTCAGGTGCCAGCGTCGACGAACAAGACAAATTGGGAAGAACTGCTCTTCACATTGCAGCGAACTACGGACGCGCAGAAGTTATTCGTCGTCTTGTCTTCAACGGCGCGAACATTGACCTTATCTGTAAAGTCTCAATGTTTACCGCGCTGGATTACGCTAACAAACCGACTTGCTGCGTTGATAAAAATCCACGAGACGTTCTGTACATGGACGAAGAAAAAATTTCTCCAATTGTTATGGATTACCACTATTCTATCGCAACGTTTCTCGAACAAGAAGTACTTGTGACGAAAGCTCTCACGATTCCCGTAAGCAGCAAGGACCTTCGGGACACTGTCCTTAAGGAAAGGACGACGTTATCTTCTCTCATGGAACGATGCTCTGGTGAAATCTTGAAAATGATGAAGATTACGGTTGGTAAGAAAAATGTAACTCTCTACGAAGTAGCAGCAGGTGGATGCACAAATCGATTGGCGACTTACCTGAAAGATGAGACCTTTGTTAAAGCTTTGACTAAACTCATGCTCAACTCTGAGTTTTATCGAGGTTTATTAAGTCGACGCCTTCGACAAGGGAAGGAAAGAATCGGTCTGCTGAGCTTAGGTCTTACGCCTCTCCGAACTTTAAGTGGCTGCGGTTTACCTGATGATTGCGCTTTTGAAATTTTCGATTATTTGACAAACCAAGATCTGAAAAATCTGAGGAAAGTCTATCCTTGCAGCAAAGAAGAAAGTTTTTACGAGCTCTGTGAATGAATTTACCTTGGAGTATGACGCTCATTTACTTTGACTATTGATGCGTCGGATTTGATTTTTGTCAAGTTTTTGAAAAATCCGTTTCGGAAAAATCAACTATTGTTTAAAGACGAATTGACAGCTAAATACTCATGTTCGAAAACTTATACCGGAATAATAAAAACTAAGGTTTACTAGTGGACGTGGATTTCCAAAGGTATATAACGTTTGTAAATAGGTGAGGAGATTCATCGCAATTCTCGATTTAAAAGTCAAGCAATAGTTTATTTTTTCAGTAGTCCAAGCTCCGCAATATGAGTGGATTTAACTGTAGCTACTTGAGGCTGTTCAGTGTTATGAAGGATTTCCCTAGAGTTAAGGACTGCTTGTGATAAATATATAAGTTTTTTATAGATATATACATTTTATATATATATATATATATATTATAAGGTTTTATAAGATTGAAAGGGAAAATTGTAGACCCTGCTCTTGTTTTTCACTATTCAAGATATTTTTAAAATAAACCGCTTTTAAAAACATGTTTTGCCGAGTAAATCCCATTTTCCGCCCGGAATCTATCATTTTCGACATGGTTTCAGTATTTTCCACAGGGTTTCAGTATTTTCGACGCGCCTACTCGAAAACTACTACCTTATGTGACCTCCAGACCCCACAAAAAGTGGCACTCGTCGTCATGCATGCGTTACAAAAATTAGTTTTTGAAATTCATGTCACCTAAATTCCCGTGTCAATAGAAGTTACCAATATGAAGCCATTGAAAATTACCAGATTATTGCTGTGTGGCAGATGAAAAATTATGTCACTAGTCAGATATCTAAAAACACCAGATCTAGTGATAAAGTGACTGATTTGGTAACACTGGCAGTGACTCAGCACTGACACAATTTATTCTCTTCGCTGGATATTGGAAGAACAGTGAAAATTGTCGTTAGATAAACATACATTCTATATATATAAATAAATTACCATAGGTTCGGATGTCGGCTGAGCAGCGAAAGATAAACATAATCAAATAGGTGTCTAAAAAAACTAGATCTAGTAATAAAGTGACTAATTTGGCAATACTGGCAGTGACTCAGCACTGAGACAATTTATTTTCTTCGCCTACCTTACTGGATATTGAGAAAACAGAAAAAGCTGTGGTAAGATCAACATATATGTTACATATATAAATAAATTACCTTACGTCCGCGATTTGACCGAGCAGTAAAACTTTAACATAATTAAATATAAGTAGCGCCCGAAGCGCATATTTCCTCAAGTAATTTTGCCGTTGTGTTTTTTTTCCCCTAACCTCGCGGAATCTGGACAAAATACGATATGAAAACACTGTCATCTCGTTTGGTTCGATCGAAATTTAAGAAAAATTTTATTTGAAAAAAAAAATGTTTGAACATTCTAACTTGAAAAAAAATCGTAAGCTCAATTTAGAGGTTATGATGAGTTGACCATTGTTTATATCGCGTCGCATTACATTCATGCTTAACTAATGTAAAAGTTCAAATTGAGATAGTTCTGTCGCTTGGTGTTCATTTCCCATGAGTTCAAAAAATATGAGAAAAAATTGCAAATACTCTTCGATGATATAAAAATCCAAAAAAATTCATGCAAATTCAATGTATCCATAAGAATGACTGCATAATAATAATTTCAAAATCTTTTTATCAAATAAATAATTTTTTTTTATTACATAAATGTTTGATTTATTTTTCTGAATACTTATGAATTTTTTCAAATTTCTTTATTTGCTCTGAATATTATGTTTTTCTACATATTTATTTCATGGATGAAAAAACAAATTCAAAGCAAATTTTACAATCTAAAAAAAATTCGTATGTATTCAGAGAAATGAGCTAATCACTTTCATTAAACAAAAAGTTGGCTTTCTGGGGAATCTTGTGACCAATTTTAAAAAAAATTAATTTGTTAATAACATTTTGGAATTATTATTACGCAGAATGATTCTTTTCAGTACCATCGACATGCATGAATTTTTAATTATTTTTATACCATCGAGAAGTATTTGCAATTTTCTCACATTTTTTTCCAACTTAGGCAAAATCAACACCAATAGACAGATCAATCTTAAGTTTCATGATGATTATAATACAATTTTTTGAAAAATGTTTCGAAAAAATTTAATACAGATAATATCTATATCTTAATATCTTCATATTCTAGATATTGAAGCAACGCTCCAGTAAAATCCGATTGCTCCACTTTCAGAGTCCATGCAACCTCAAGAGGATATTCAGATCGCTCAGTGTTGACATATCGAGAAATCCAATAATGTCTTTTAAACCTACAGTCAGAGCTGAAGCAGAAAAATTCATCCGCGCGATAGATGCAGAAGACGTGAATGCAATGATGCTGCTTATCCGAAACTCTGGGCTGATCAACCCAAATAATGGGTTGACTAGATATAGATTTCTCATAGATTCTCCAGACGACGAAAACGAATATCGCCCGGCGGGCAACAGCCGTCTACTCACGTTGAGATTACTGTTGCACGAGGGAAGCAAGAAATTTGTAACAAAAATATTTAGGCAAGCTGTGAGAAATCTCGAATATAGATTCGCTAATTTTTTACTCGAAGAATTGCCCAACCGAATCGACATAAACGAATACGACTCATATGGAGTAACGGCTCTTCATGCGGCTTGTCGTACACGATCAACAAAAATAGCGAAACTTCTTCTCGATCATCATGCCGATGTTCATCTTAAGAGCATGAAAGGATCGGTGCCCTTTTCTTTTGACGGTGATTACGAAAATGATTGGAAGATGTCGTATGGAAAAACAGCCTTACATTTCGCGGTGATGGCCGGAAACCCAGAGTTAGTTCGTCTACTTCGCGCGCATGGCGCTGACCTATACGCTACAGATGACTCCGGCTCGACATGCCTTCATTTCTTTCACCACTCTACGTACACTTACGATTGTGCTCTTTTACTTCTGGAGGCTGGTTTAAATGCCAATGTTCAGAATGATTACGCAATGACTCCCCTGTACATCGCTGCAAAAAAGAACATGCTAGTTTGCATTAAGCTACTTCTCCAATATGGCGCTGACATCAATATCACGTGCAGCAAATGTCTGACGCCGCTAGATGTCGCCGCGTCTCGTCCTATTCTAGAGATTCTAAAAAACCACGTTATCGCGATGGAAGTTATTGAAATACCGGTTCACGATAGAAATTTGGAATACGTCGATATGGATGGGAAGGACCGTATGAAATTTGAAGATTGCGAAAAGGAACTCGCGATTCTGGCGATCGAAAGAATCGGTAACAGTAAAATTACCTTTTACAGTTTTCTAACTGGAGGCAAAGATAGATTATTGGCTTATGGCCGAGACGAGAATATACTCGAGTGTCTTGATAACGTTGGCAAACTAGGACTCATAGATTCTGACCAGGGAGAATCCCGCTTTCCTTGGTACAACAATTTCATCCTGACACAGTTTAATCTGCTAAAGGACCGAGTAAGAGAGACGAGGTTAATAAATTCAAGCTTGGAGTGCCTTGATATTGCATTTGTTAATCTTTTCGGGAAACGATTACCCGAGGCTGTTGCCCTTAAAGTTATCGCATGTTACAATAACGAAAAGCTAGAGGAATTGATCAGAAAAACTTATGTCCGTAGCAGCGAAGATGGGTAAAGCAGTGAAGTTCAATTACTTAAGACACTTTTGGAAAGATTTTCGTTTGTTTTTTGGGAAGACGCTCACGATAATTGCTTGATTCTTTTTTTTCTGCAACCCTCAAAGCGCATTTGATTTTTCCGTAGGTGCGACTTTTTTTTTACTTACGTTTAAAAACTTCAGTTACTTCAGCATTTTTATAAAATACATGAAATTACGTACTTGAGAAGGGAATATAATAAAAAATCATTGATAGTTTAATATTTATGACCGAATAATAATAAGGAACGACCGCGTTGCTTTACAATGTATAGATCGTTAGAGTAATGAAAAGCTGAAGAATGTGATGAAGATTGTTCCTAGTGATGATAATCGTGATAGCTAAAATGGATGTTGCGTGAAAGTTTATTTGCGTGAGAATTTTTTTCGTGAGTACAGATCGCGTTTACATTATTCCTTGCATTTTTTTCCTTGTACTTATTTGCGCAGGCGCATTCACTTTTCGAAATTAATTGCTTACTATAATTTATTGTTATTCCGGCAATTTTATATCATGAATGTAATTATATGTGTGATAATGCAGTATTAAATCAATTTATTATACGTTTTTGAAATATTTTTCTTCGGTGGCGGAATCACACGCAGCAGAGATTGATTGAGAGACATGAGAGCCCGGGAAACAACGGATTACATACTGTATGATCACATATAATCATACGTAATTACATATATTCATTTATGATTATATATAATGGTAAATAATTTTTCTTCTTTAGACACAGTTTGAATATATATATGATTATATATGATCATACATGCTTATATATGATCGTTTTCTCTGGAAAGAAGATGGTTCCTGTCCTTTCCGCAAAATCCTGCCTATATATTGCTTCCATGGCCTTAAGCTCTGCCACATACAATTTTGGCGCTTTGAAAGTAGATAATTGTCCAATAATTTTTTCAAGAAAACGCTCATTTTTCATGTGATTCCGGAATGGACTCCTGAAAATTGATGAAAGAAAATATCTATTTAAAAAATTGATTTTTTCCTATTTAATCTCGAAAAATCAATTAATCGAACAAAAACTATATTCTAATAAATTCTGTATCCTTGAGCATTTTTTCAAATCTTATGTACGCTGCAATCAAATTTTTTTCGATCGGATGTTGTCCAATAGTATTGTATCTAGATAAAAATACCATTGGTTATCCAAAAATATTTACAACTTTTTTTCCTATGATCCTTTTTTTCCGGCTTATGAGTAATAGTGAGAATACTAAAACAACCATGTGAATTAGCTTGCAAAAGATATACATGATATTCGTTTTGTTTCGTTTGTTTTTTTTCCGAATAATTTAAGGACAAACTATGAAAAGTCTTTAAATAAGAGCATGATAGCAAAATAAGAATGAGATCTTGGTCACTAGGAAAAAAAAAATTCACATAGAAACGTATTGCAGAGTAATCTACTCCTCTGATGTTGTCAATAATGATCGGAAATCGATTATTAGACTGACCAAACTCGAAATCAACCCTATTTGACCGTATTTCTGACGCTCATAAAAAATGATTCAATGCATATCAGAAAATTTAGAAACCCGGAAATGACAGTGATGAAACGGTAATTTTTTTGTCAATTGTTCTGCGTATTTTCGACTTGCTTCCTCATAGAGGAAGCTTTGTTTTCGTAAACATTTTTTTTCGAGATTTTCATGTTAACATACTCAGAATTATCTAAAACGTCGAGAAAAGTGGTCTAGAAAATTTGTCTGTATGTGTGTGTGTGTGTGTGTATGTATTTTCCAATCATCGAAAATTCAATTGTCCATAACTCGCGAACGGCACGATGGATCGAGCTAAAATTTCGCACGCAACTGGAGTATTGACTCCTCTGTAATTGACGTGATTTTTAAGTAAATGTATCATTGTATACAGATTTTATAGAATTTTTATTTTTCAAAATAAATGTGATCACTCTAACTTTCGTAAAAGTTCGCCACTTTAGCTAAATTGTTCTTTATAGATAAAGACACGTTGAATGGTATTTGGTATTGAATTTCAGCGAAATTAGCAAAGCGGTTCCGATTTTATAGAATTTGGAATTTTTCAAAAAAAAAAAAAATTTCTCTGAATCACGTCGAATCTCAACAAATGGACCGAAATGTTCTACAATCGAAAAATACCATACAGCCTTGCTAGGTACGGAATTTGGTGATGATCGGTAAGGTCGTTCGGATTTTATGACATTCTTCATTTTTTAATGAATGTACATTTTCGCTCATGACTGCCGCAAAAGTTAAGAGAGAAAGATGAAAATTTGTGCTTAATCAAAAATTTTTGTGAGGTTGTTAGTTTCCCATAAAAGCCCGGGCATAAGATTTCTTTTTTTTATATTTTTTTCTTCCGGTTATTTAGTCTATAACCTAGCTTGAAACTTTGCTACCACATTTCAAAGGGATTTAACTATTATATAAAAAAATGTTAAGTCTTGAAGTTCAGAAAGGTTAATGCGCAAGGACTACCTTAAATCATTAAATCTTGAACGAATCATTTACGAAAATTTAGCACTGATTTGACTTCGATAGTCGTCACCGAACCTCCTTAAACGACCTACAGCGCCACAATCTGCAGTTCGGTGCGGCGACGTTCCGGAGTAAAAATTTTCATATTGAAGTGTCGAAAACCTGGTATTTTTCAACCGAATTTTCTGTCGTCTTTTTTTTCCCGGAGCTTCGATAATCTGGACAAAATACGGTACAAAAATGCTGTGATCACATTTGGCTCAATGTAAATTTTAAAAACTTTTATTTGAAGAAAAAAAAAAAATTTTCCGATTACTCTAACCTGAAAAGAATGTTAAGGTCAATTAACAGATTATGATGAGTTGACAATTTTTCTTATCGGGTTCCATTACATTTATGCTTAATGTACAAGTTTCGATTTAAAGTAGTGTGATTGTTTGGTGTTTATTTTGCATAAATTTGATTAATATGAGAGGAAATTGCAAAGATTTCTCAATAGTTTGGAAATCTAACAAAATTAATACATATTTAAAGACCTGAAAAAAATCATTTTGCAAAATAATAATTCAAAAACGTTATAAACAAATTGATCAAAAAATTAATTGGCAAATTTTCCATCAATCTAATTACTTTTCATTAAGAAGATAATTCATTCATTTTTCTGAATATTTATGAATTTTCAAATATTTTTCAATTTCCTTTGAATTTTGTGTTTTTCTCACATACTTGTCCTAATTTGAAAGAAAAAAACAAATATAAAGCAACTTATACAGTCTGGAAAAAATTCATACATATTCAGACTAATAAGCAAGTCATTTTCATAGAAACAAAAATTTGGATTTTTGGTGACCAATTTTTTTTTCATCAATTTGTTTATACCATTTTGGAATTATTATTATGCAAAATTTTTCTTTTCAGCACCTTCAACATGCATGAATTTTTCAAGATTTTTAAACCATCGAGAAGTATCCGCAATAATATTCTCTCATTTTTCTCCAACTTATGCAAAATAGACACAAACAAACAGAACTACTTTAAGTTTCATAAGGATTAAAGTACAACTCCAGCTCGAAAAAATTTGTTACACCAATAATATCTATATCTTCATATCTTCTCCTTCCAGATATTCAAGCAGCACTCGAGTAAAATCTGATTTCTTCATTTCAAGAGTTCAATCAACTTCAATAAGATAATCAAATCACTCAGTGTTGATATGTTGAAAAGTTTTGCAATGTCTTTTACGGTCACCAGAGACAAAATGTCCAAAGATTTAGTGGAAAAATTCATTGAGGCGCTCAATGAAGAAGACATGGATGCATCCATATATCTTATCCAATCTTCTGGGCTGATCAGCTATGGTAACCAATCGACTCAACATAAATCGCCTAAAGATTCTCTGAACGCAAAAAACGAGTGTGTCCCGTTGTGCGACACCAGTCTGGACATAATGAAAAAGCTGTTGCACGAGCCAAGCAAGGAATTCATGACAAAAATGTTCAGGCAAGCCGTGAGAACGCTTCCATTCGATTTCCCTAGTTATTTACTAGAAGAAGTGCCAAACAAAATCGACGTTAACGCGTACAACGCGTATGGACTAACGGCTCTTCATACCGCTTGTAGACGCGATCAATCCAGGCGAGGAAAGCTTCAACAGACCGATATTGAAGTGATGTATCTTCTTCAACATGGCGCTGATATTAACGCCAAGAGCACGAAAGGATCGATATCCCTTAACAATAGAGGCGATGATCCCAATGAAGATTGGAGAAATGCGTTTGGTAAAACAGCGCTACATTTCGCGGTCCAGTCTATCGATTCTGACTTGGTTAAGTTGCTTCTCAACAATGGCGCCGACATACATGCTACAGATGACGCTGGCTCGACATGCCTCCATTTTGTTCGTCACTTTCACTCTAAGGACGATTGCCATTACGATTACATGCTTCTAGACGCTGGGGCAAATTGCAATGCGAAGAATAACCTCGGAATGACGCCTCTTTACTGCGCTGCGAAGTCAAACGACCTGCAATTTGTTAAGACACTTCTTCAGTACGGCGCTGACGTGAATATCATGTGCAATGATTCTCTAACGCCGCTGAACGTCGCGTCTAAATTTGTTTTCGAGGATCTTAAAAAGCACGTAATCGCGATGGAGTGTCTTGGACTTTACGTTCGTGCCAAAAATCTTAAACACATCGATCAGGCCCGAAAGGACTGTAAGAAATTTGAAGAATGCAAAGAAGAACTCCTGTTTCTGAGAAACGACAAGATTGGTGGGAGTGACGTTAGCTTCTTCGAAGTTTTAACTGGAAGCACGGAGCAATTAGCGATTTATGCACAAGACGTGAAGGTAGTCGAGGCTCTTGACACTGTTAGCAATACGGTGCTCAATCGTTACACGACAGAGTCGATCTATCCTTTGTTCAACAACATGCTTTTGACGCGCTTCGTGCAGATTAAGGATATTATAAAGGAAAATTTGATACGCTCGAGCTTGGAGCGCCTTGATGCTGCACTTGTTCGTCTTTTCGGCAAAAACTTACCTGAGAAAGTTGCGATGCAAGTTATCAAATGTTACAGTGACGAAGAGCTGAAGAATTCGATTAAAAAACCTGCTAGTAAAAGCTAAAATAGGTAAAGCAGTGAAGTTCACTTTGTTTACACTTTTTTTTTGGAGGATTTTCTTTATGTTCTTAAAATGCGCTTACGATAATTATTTGATTTTTTTTGTCACCCTCAAAGGGCATTTGATTCTTCCGCAGTTTCGACTTTTTTTTTAAATTTTGATCGAAAACGTTGTATTTTTGTTACTTTAGCATTTTGATAAGATACATGTAATCACGTGCTTGAGTAGGAAAGATAATCAAACATAATTGCTAAAGCAACTGTAATAATTATGTTTACCATGTATAGATCGAAACGTGCGCGTTGCCCAATTCATCAAATGTTACAGTAACGAAAAGCTGAAGAATTCGATTAAAAAACCTGTTAGTAAGAGCTAAAATAGGTAAAGCAGTGAAGTTCACTTTGTTTACACATTTTTTTTGGGAGGATTTTCTTTATGTTCTTAAAATGCGCTTACGATAATTATTTGATTTTTTTTGTCACCCTCAAAGGGCATTTGATTTTTCCGCAGTTTCGATTTTTTTTTTAAATTTTGATCGAAAACGTTGTATTTTTGTTACTTCAGCATTTTGATAAGATACATGTAATCACGTGCTTGAGTAGGAAAGATAATCAAACATCATTATTACAGTTGCTTTACCATGTAAAGATCGTTAGAGTAATGAAAAGGTGAAGAATGTGATAAAGATTATTCCTAGTGATGATAATCACGAAAGCTAAAATGGCCGTTGCCTAAAAGTTTATATTGCTTTCATTATTTTCGTGAGTACAGATTGTTTACTTTGTTTCTACATTTTTTTTGAGGATTTTCTCTTTGTTTTCGAAACGCGTTTACGATGATTACGTGCTGGATGATGAAGCATCGAACATCATTATTACAGTCAATTTGTTATGACCGAAAAATATTAAGGAACGTGCGCGTTTACGAATTCATCGATAGTTAGGGTAATGAAGAGCTGAAGAATGTGATAAAGATTGTTCCTAGCGATGATAATCGCGATAGCTAGAATAGGTAAACCAGTGAAGTATAATTTGTTTTCACTTTTTTTGGTGAGGATTTTTGTTTTGTTTTCGAAACGCTTTTATATTTACAATTTTTTTTCTGTGACCCTCAGAGCGAACTAAATGTTCCCGCAGTTATTGCCATTTTTTTTTACTTTTGTGCAAAAACGTTGTATTTTTTTTACCCCACCATTTTGATAACATCGGTGTAATTACGTGCTTGATTATAGAGCATCAAATATCATTGTTAACTGTTGAATTTTTATGGCCGAAAAATAATAATACACGATCGCGTTGCTCTACAATGTGTCGATCGTCCGAGTAATTACAAGATGAAGAATGTTATGAAGATTGTTCCTAGCGATGAAAATCGCGACGGCTAAAATTGTCGTTGCTCGAAAGTTTATTTCGTTTCTATTATTTTCGTGAGTACATAACGCGTTTACAATAATCATTGTTTGTTTTTTTTGGTTGCACTTTTGCTTTTGCAGGGGCTACGCATTTACTTATGTTCACAGACATTTTATTTTATTGTTACTCCGGTATTTTGATAACATGAATGTAATTATATGAGTGATAATGTAGTATTAAAGAAAATTTTTAAACGCTTAGATATTTTTTTTTTGTGGTGAAGTCGCAAGATGCTACATCTATCGCTTTCATGGGAAAGAAGTCAAAATAGCGAATGGCAAAAATAGCGAATCTTAAAATAAGGAACGTCTAAATGTAGAATGGCCATAATTATGGAATTCGCTTTTCCAACCATTCGCCATTTTTATCATTCGCTATTTTGATTGCATTTTAATAAGATGGAGGTCAAAATAGCGAATGGCTTTTTTTTAGCCATTCACAGTTTTGGTCGTTCATCGTAGTGCAGGATATTTACCACACTTACCTTAAGTAGGTAAGAAAAATCGATGGTTAAATATATCGGTGCGCTTATCTGTAAAAATTCACAGATAAGACTCAAATCGTAGTAGAATTCAACTAAATATGAAAAATATATGAGAGCCTCGAGAAAAAAGTCGCTAACCTGACAGAGAATTACCTCCGATGGTAATTCTTTTTTCCATGTAGGCATCTACAGCTCGGTTGTTCATATTGTAGCTGCTCAGGAGGAGTTCTGATGCCGTGAATGAGACCGTTTTCATCGACACAGATTTTTTGCAGTTTTCCTACTTTTCCTGTGCGCTGTCGGTTTTGCAGAAAGTCGAATGCGTTGCAGTAGATAAAGCCCGTTGCAGGCGCGAAGACGGGAATTGCCCTGGTTAATACATCATTACGAAAACCATTCATAGTTATGTCAAGAAATTAAAACGACAGACTAAAAAATCATAGTCGTCTCGGTGAAAATTAAATACGAATATTAATAATTATATCAAAAACTTTCTGGCTGTAAAGCCCACGAAAATTATTGTCAATTTTACCGCCAAAAATTAAATTGCTAATTTTACAGAACTTTTAAAGTAGAAATGTTGAACTCAAAAATAATCAGAAACGTTTTGTAGAATTTTGGAAATTTTCTTGTGGTCGTTTTGGAACGAGGACTTTTGATAAATATTCTCAAGCAATTTTTTTTTAAACTTTAGACAAAAATGATTGGAATAAACCGATTTCAAAGTCGCGAAGATCCTTCGATATTCTGAGTCACATTCTATATTCTTCTCTTAATATTTGTTGACAATTCAAGTGATTTGATCAAAAGAAGGTAGCGATTATTTAATTTATTGCAATTTATGTGGAAAAAATTTTTTAGAAGTACAAGAATTTTATGTTGTTTTTTAAAAACAAAAACGGTAGTAAACGGTAAAACTTTTTGATTACGATTAAAAATATTTGGCATCTACTAGAAAATTTATTTTTTGAAAATTTATTTCTTATGATTATTCCTTAAAGAGGTGTCGACAGTATAATCAAATCAATTGCATATCAAGATTTGAATAATTATTCGTATGTGTTTTGAAAGGAAAATTGAAATTAAATTTTTATCATAGAAGCTTAATCCGCGTCACTCTGGGTCAGAATATAGCTACTCTGGATGCATTGAAAATCAGATTAACCGTAACCAATTGTTTAGTGATAGTGATTTTTAAAAAAGTTATTTTTTAGCTCTCATCATTCTGGTGCATTGTATGTCTTTACAAAATTACAGAATTATCATACTTGTTATATAGATATATTCATATATGTTATATATGAGGTTTCAATTTAAGATTTTTTAAAAAGAGTGTATTATTTTTTTATGACTGTTTTTAGGTGACTGGGTTCCCTTTAACACAAAAAGTACGAAAAAGTATTCAGTATATCAAGATATTTTTGTTTGTGTTTGATCATTCCACTACTTGGCGCACATGGTATACATATAACGCTTTTCCTCTCACAATACCTTGAGGTTATAATCATGTGAAAAAACATAAACATCGGCACAAAGTGCACACGACACTGGACTGACGAGAATTTACGTAATTTTAATTTTTACATAAAAAATTGAATAAGAAAAAGCAGTTGCTATCACCATCAATTTAGAAGAATAAATTGAACGTCCTTTTTTTATTTATAAGAAAAACTTCCAGTTGTTCAATAACAATATTCGGTAAATCTTTAAAGTATATTCCGCCGTAAGAATCTATGCTTTTTGCAAATGCGCTGTTGCCAAGGTGCGCCGCAAGGAGCGCTGGCATCTTGAGGAACAGTGGAATTTCCTCCACTACACCTCGAGATTTTGAATCTTTTTTATTCCTAAACTTCTCGGTAGATAGAGCTCAAATTTCAAGAGAATGTGCAGAAGTATGGCAGACGTGGGCTTAGCTCATGGCTACTCGAAAACCAAAGCCGTTTGTTCGTGAGAACCCGAAGGCTCAAAAATAAGGTTAGGTGTGAGAGAAACAGCTCTATAGGCGTTTAACATTGGGCGATGAAATTCCCATCGGTGTATCACTGCGTCTTACCGCGGTAAGCCAATTATTTCCTTCAGGACCAAATTTCCAGACTCGATATTTAAGGCGTACGACAACAGATGGTAGTAGCAGTTTAGAGAGTTGCAGTCCTAGTTATCTGGACGTCGAAATCAACTCCACGTTTTCCCCGCACCCGTTAACGTCAGTACATAGCTTTTATTGGCTTCCTCTCGCGGATTTCCACCGAGCCAAACTTCTCGATTGATCATCCCGCTCGCCAGTTGCAAGCGTATACAGCAGCACCAGCAGCGGCAGTGCATTCGCTAACTCCGCTCTGACCTATGCCAGTTCGTAACTACGGGAATACCCTGTACCGCACGAACAAACTTCTCCGCAGCAAAGCTCAGAGGGCGCTCGACGCTACAACGAAAATTCTGACGCACACGGACAATTCCGCACACAGTTCGAAGCTGTCTGACATATTCTACCGTAGAATCGTGTGCGAGCGTTTAACCACCGATGATTTATGTTTCCCGATGTTATAATAACGTTAGCGTTCCCTTCACTTCTCTGCTCTCTCGCTTCATCCGTCGAGCCCGGAAACTCCTCTGTAACTACTATGTTATTCGGACTCCGATATAATACACAAACTGCTGTTATATATAACTCAACCTGTACAACTTTGTGTGGCAACTATTTGGAATCTAGTTTATGGCTCGGCGGGATGCAGACGCGAAACAACCACGAAGTTTAAGCGATATGTAAATTTAATAATAATTAAAAAGTATGTACAACGTGGGTTGAAAAAAACGGTTGAAAAGTCAGAATCGCGTTTCGGTTATCGAAGTGCTGTCCATAATTGAACCAAATTTGATGTTAAATTGATATTGATGATAATTTATCCTCCATAAAAAGGAAAAAAATACAAAAATATGTTTGACATATACAACTTTTCGGACGATAATATAACGAAAATATATTTTCCATTCATTTTGGATGTATCATAGATATATTTTTCACTCGCATATATTTCGTATATATCCCAAAATATATCTCAGTTATAGCATTTTTCGGACAAGATATATGTCATATCTGAGATATATTTTCAATATATGTTGGATGTACTTTATTTCCATGGGGGATAATAATATTAATGATAGAAATTATATTGAATGTGAACGACTTGACTAATTTGCGTAAAATTTGTACTTAAATCTTGTTCAATCGATATTTGTGTGACACCGATCGGTAAAAAATAAAACATTATTTTTATTTTTTGTCGCGTCAATTTTTTGTAGAGTCAATGAATTTTATAAGTGAATATAAAATATAACTTACATTTAGGAAAAAATAATTACCTGACTAAAATGGGTCCTATTCAACGGAAATAAATTTTCTTGATTTTCGTCTGTAAAAGTAATAAAAAGTAAGGACAGGAAAAATTACTTTTTTCAAGGAAACTGTTGGAAAGTTAGTAATTCTGGAGCTCAATATTCAAAGCCCTGTTTAAACCTCGCGGACGTTGGTAATCAACTGCTTAGATTTTTCTTGTAAATATCGGACAAGTTTATCAAGGAAAAAAAGAGAGTGATAAAACTTCGTTATAATTCGTCGTTAGACAGAATGAGACTTTACTGAGTAGTACACACTAAAGAGTGACAGGGTTGTACAGGGGCTGGCAGTTTGATCGTCGTGCTTATTCCTCTACTTCCACGTGCGTTATATGTATATTTATGGGGCATTCTCTATCAAGTGAACCACTTTTCGCTGCTCTCTAAGAATATCAGCTACGTATAGTTCAAATCGAATGATTTTAGTGCAAAAGCGAAGTTACAGCATACATACAAGATTTTCGATAGAATTCCACTCGATGCGGAGTATTTCATGTGCGTATTATAATATGCTATTAGTAAGCGGCAAATTTCTTGCACAGGGCAGTAATTAAAGTTTTTCCCCCTAGGGCGTAATGAACCGTTTTTCATCCTAGAGTGTAATAACACTGGATTACGCATGCGTACGAGAGGCTCCAAATTAGTGATTTGTCAACACTTAAAAAAAATTGTGAAAACTTAAAATAAATTTAATGAATGATTAATTTCTTCCATCGGGCAGAAACGAACCATTTTTCTACCTAGGGCGTAGTAAATTATTCGTCTCCCTGGGGGCAGAAATGAAACATTTTTCTCCCTAGTTCAGAAATAAATCGTTTCTCCCTAGGTCAGAAATATACCACTTTTCTCCCTAGATCAGAAATATACTATTTTTCTCCCTAGATCAGAAATGAACCATTTTTCGTTCTATATTGCAAGAAACCGCTTTTTTCCTAGGGAGTAATGGTTTTGAATTTTTTAAATATTCTGAACAGTTGAGTTTTTGGAACACGAAAAAAATGACACAGGTACCTTCAGGTAGCTAAAGTATGGCCTCTCGCCGGATCAGATTATTAGGGTCAGTGAAATAATAAGTAGTTCCGTTGAGAGAGAATGTCGTGTATGTACGTACATTCTCGGTATCATAGAAATATATGAATCGACGAGAGTAGATCGACCTACGTGGCGATACCGCGAGGGGTGCCTTGCCCTCCACTCGCATTTGTAACACGTATACCTCGTGAATGTTTAACCGGAGGGATGTGCGCGCGCCCGAGCTCTGGACACTGAGACTGAGCTCCAAAGGGGATGTAGTTGGCGGACTACGACTGGGGGTGGGTAACTGTAACGGCAACGTGGCCCGTTTCGCTACTATATCCATTTCCCTTTCCAACTCCATTCGCCTCTTTATCTCTCTATCTCTCTTTCTCTCCTTTTCACCCCGTGAACTTCGATGCGGACACGTGGTGCAATATAAGCTCGTCGGGGGCGAGCCCCGCTGCAGCAACAGACTTCGATTCACTATCACTCCAAGCAAACGATACACTAACAATTCTCGGAGATCGTTCTATTTTTGTTAACGCGGATATTTACGATGTTGCACTGATACGTGTCGTCGCTATACCATTTTGCGTGCATCCGGAGACGTATCGATTACGGACAATCAATGTCTCCTCCGGGCAAAATATGTGGCGACATTCATGAGCGCTTGCCTCGTTATTTTTTTTTTTTTTTTTTACTATAATGCAATTGTTATTTGCACTGAAATATGATTTTTTTTAATCAGAGATTTTTTTGTTTGCGTTGCAAACATCGTGATTTTTTGAGTGGGAATATATATTGGTTGAGCACAATTTTTCTGGTTGGTTATAATTGTTTATTATTTTAATAAATGAACTATGGATTGGAATGTGAATAATTGGATGAACAATATTATCGTTTTTATAAATATAATAGGATTTCGAGAATTGCGATGAGGAAGCTGGAATAATTTATGTCGTTTTTTCAACCGTCTTGATATTGTTGTGATTTTTGTTGTTTGAGAACATACATTTTTGGCAACAACAAAAATGTAGTCAAACTATTAAACTATATGAATATAAAATAAATATATTGGCCCGTAATATATATATTTAGTTTTCCAAGATTCAATATATTATTTATCCAACTGCAATGAGTTTTGTATTACAAGTTAGAGTCCGTGGAAAAAAGTGTCAACATTTTTTTTTGTATCTGGAAATTAATGCGCTTCGTTGTTTATGTAGAATTTACAAATTTGGTAAAAAAATAATCTTTGTATGATGTAATGAAGATAAACTGAAATTAAGCATACTTTCAATATAGATAATTATTAATAAGTTTTGGTTTATTTTGTAGTATTAATAATCGTTGTTTTTGTTGTCGGTGAAAAAATACAAAATTTGGTAAAAAGCTCAAACTCTGTAATGAAAAAAAGAATTTAAACATATTAATGGTACGAATAATGACTTACATAAAATTGATTCACAAGTTCCATAGCACATTTTTCCAAGGATCTTATTAACACACTTTGGACTCGATTATTTTTACCCACCTGTAATTAGTTTCTTATTGCGAAGTGGCGTCGATGTGAGAGTAAAAATAATATTTAATTATCTAAAATTTTTTTAAACAAATTATAATGTTTGCATTTTTTTTTGTGAAGAACTTACAAATTTGATAAAACTCGGATTCTTGGAAAAAAAAATAAAAAAATTAAACATAATGATAGTGCAGATTATTCCTTTGGTAAAATTGCCTCACGAGTTTCATAGACCATTTTTTCACGGCATTATATTTTTTTATCCACCTGTAATCAGTTTTGTATTACAAGCTCGATTGGGCAAACAGCACTTCGTACGCAATCGTGACTCTGTATAGGGCGGCTGGTATATGTAGTGTAGCGATTGGTGGGGATGCGGAAACGTTGAGCGTCGTCAAACGACAACGTGCACGTGGCGAAAGTACGCACTGCCTTAGGTTCTTTATATCATTCCGCGCGGAACTATAGATCATGGTTGTCTGGATCGCGTTGGCGACATTAGTTTCATCGCGGATGTACGACGTGCAAAAACGTTTTTCGTTCGCGTTACTCACGCCGCGATGTGCGTGCGGTTTATTTGTTCAAGTGCTAAACTAGATTTTTTCGTCATCCCTCCAACTAATCGTCCTGGGAATTATAACTCAAATCCGGGGCAATGACTCCCTTCGATCTGGATAGTCACCGATTTTTCTGATTCCTTGGTGAGTCGTTCATAAATAAAAGCACGATTTTTTTCTAAACCCAGGAACATATTCTTTTGCATTAAAAATCGAAGAGAAACTTATTATTCTATAAGGGATTTCATATTTAGTAATCCTCTATTAAAAAAGGCATGGTACATCGAAAGTCGAAATATCGAAACTGAAGCGAATTTTCAAACATTCTGATTGGTTGTCGATGGCTTCAATGTAAAGCCAACTTCAGAGTTCTGAGATCGCTGACGAGTTAATTCTCGCGGGCTTTTTGAATAACATTTTCGGAGTTATGGTTTAGAATACATTTTTCTGCCTGTAAAAAAAATATGGCACGTAGAAAGGGGAATATATCGAAAAGCTGAAGCAACGATAGAGTCACGAAACGTATAAACATGCAATTAACATGTTTAAACACAAAAGAAAGCAAATGGAAAAAAAGAGTGCGGGCGAGGCGAACATGTTTCTGCTGGTAATAGTAAATCTGAGGTAGTTCTGTTGCTTGGTGTTCATTTTGCATAAGTTCGAGAAAAACAAGAGGAAATTGCAAATAATTCTCGGGCGTATGGAAATTTGAAAAAGTTCATGCTTTTTAAAGGTATTAAAAACCATTTACGCACTAGTGCGTAATGGTTACACCGAAAAAAGGTTTGGTAACATGGAAAAAAATTGCTTTGTATTAACCCAACCCGACGGTTGTGAGTGGCGAAGTAAATATTTAGCTGAGTAGACTGAAAATTGCTATCGATTTCAAACACTGAATTTCATTATTACAACTCAATTGTTATTAGACACAGAGAGTGACCCACAAATTTTTTACTGTGTTGAATTCACGATGAAAACTTCACACCTGTAAATGTGATGAAAAGAGCGAATGCTGCATTGGTATTCAAGCCTTTAGCAACTTGTCGTAGTTATATAATAAAATTATATAGTCACATGCATTTCATAATAGGATCATTTCAAATTGATTCGCTATTCTGCTTGGCTGTATCGATTGGTTGGAGTAGGGATTTTTTTTAACGAAAGAAAAACATTATTGCACTTTTATAATTAAAAAAAAATTTAATCTGTACAAAAAAAATGATAATAATAAAACATATATAAATAATAAGAGTAATGAAGCATAAGGAGCATTAAAGAGGTGAAAATGAATTATTACCTTATCATAACTTTAGTTTTATTCTTCTGCACAAAAAATTACACTTATAAGATTGATTTTTAATGTGGTAAAAAAACGTGCCCCCTCTTCTTTTCCCATTTAGAGGGGCACCATAAGCAGAATTGAAGAGGCAAAAACAATTATTTCAATATCATAATTTTTCTTCACTCCTTTGTACGAAAAATTATAATTGTAAGATTCATCTTTAGTGTGTTAAAAATAACGTGCCTTCCCCCCTTCCCGTTTCCCGATCTGGGGTGCACTATAAATAGCATTAAAGGGGTGAAAAAAATGATTTCATTAATATAATTTTTTTTATTCTACTGTAAAATAAAAAATTGCAATTTACAAAATAAATTTTCACTGTGTTAAGAGTAATGTTGCCCTCTCCCCCCCTTCTGTAGCTAGTGGGGCACGATAAATTGCAGTGATGTTGATGGCACTGCAATGTGTGGTCGTTAGGGCGTTTCGCTAGCACGATTCTCCGCTTGGAATTCTTTTTCTTTCTCCTCTGTTATATCTTTTGCGCGCCGAAAGATCGGAAGGGGGGCCGGGGGGCTTGGGGGGTTAGCGCGTGTACATTCCGGAAGGGTAGTTCGCGCTGACTCCGCGGCTCCGCTCTCTGGATGTTTATTCCTTCGCTATCTCGCTTTTCTTCTATTTTCCCCCTTCATCCACGTCTTCGGGTATCATATATGCTCATCCATGCGAGCGTTTATGTACATATACAGTGGATACATGTAGAGGAAAGACGTAGATGCACTCGTGACGTCGAGCCAAAGACAATAGATGCGGAACTCCCCTCGAAAGTTCGAGGAACACTCTGAGATACGCGGATTGCTTTCCGTCGCATCGTTAGCCAACTATTTTTCGATCTGTGGATATGAGCTTCGGTTAGTTAGGAGTCAGCCAGTGGTTATAAGCGACAGCTTCCTTCCTACGCTTCGCTGATTCCAATTCCATTGCCAAGCTATTCGTATGAATTTTTAAAAAGTCTCCAGGCTTTCATTTTCGTGACATAAAAGTTAACAGGATCTTAACAACCGATTCGTTGTCGTGGATTTTTTTTGTGAGAGGATATAAGCATGCGGTTATGTGATTTTTTCAAAATCAATTTTTAATTTTACTAAATTTGATTTTTTTTTGTTGGGCGGTAGCATTGAATAAAAATGGCGTAGCAGCTACGAATTTTGCTTGTTTTCGTTCGTAATGGGAAAAGCTTCAAAACGATATATGACGAATTGTGACACGTTAAGATTTCATTTTTCTTACATATTTAATAATTTAGTGGAAAAATGAAAACTTTCTCTTTGTCTTATGTTCGGCCATTTTTCAACGCGATCGCGCGGACATCAAAATGGTGGCATCGTAATATTCATATGATAATCTTTATTTTGGTGAGCTCTTTTTATCAAACAAAGAAAATTAAAAATCGGTCAACCCAAAGGAAAGTTATGACCTGTTGAATGTTTTGCATTTTGGCAAACCTAACTTGCCAGGGTGTCCAACATAAATGAAAAAAAGTTCCTCTTTTGCTAAAGTTAAACTCCTATCGGATCGGAAATTTCTCGCTGGTTGTGTAAATGCTATCGTTTTGGTCAAAATCTGAGAAATTCCAGGTACAAACCATGAAAAATCTTTTTTTTTAGGTTATTTACTAATTAGCCTTGGCGAAACTTTTATATATTTATTCGAGCTAATCGGTTTCACGATAAAACAAGCAAATAAACTAATCACGGTTACAAATTCGCTAGAATAAACTTTTATTCCCTCGAGGAAGTTTGCCGCCGAGTTGAAGATCGATATAATCAAGAGACGTAGCTCGACGATACGTGTACGTGTATAATTCAATACTTCTGTAAGTAATAAGCGGCAATATACTCGACACTATGTACTTATTTGCGATCGTGAGTGTTGCACGATAATGAAGGTTAAAGTCACGACAGTTTGAGGTGAGAGGTGCCGGGAGGTTAGGGCAGGAGATTGTTACTAATACTATCAGAGCCAATAGCTTTCTTTATAAGAGTTCGAGTCACGGTTGGGCGACTTTGCGTCGACTGGTTGGCTCGCAAAACTCGTTACGGCAATTCGCACGCGGTTCTCGTGGTTCCCGTACCGCAGGGATTTTAGATTCGTGAGAGTTGATTGCGCAGGGTGCCAAAAGGTGCGGCATGCAAAAGTTTTCTCGGTAGAGGGCGTCGCCGGCGACGGAGCGAATATATATAAGGCATTCTTCATCAGTTCAGCCACCTTTTTTTCGAACCTCTCTGATAAGTCCTAAAATTGGACGCATTTTAGAACTACTCAAAAGTAATCTCTTCTAATTTTTTCAAATTTTTAAATCCGATATTACGGAAAATGAGATATTTCTTTAAAGACAATATATTTTGAAAATTAAGGTCGTAGAAATTTTTTTTTTTCACAGCAAAAGTTGTTGTTTCATGTCAACGTTTCAATGAAATTTGATCGAATAATTTTGTCGATCCGATAACGTTGCTTTTGCGCTAAAAAATATAAAGATTATTTTTTAACCAAAACGGCCACTTTTTTTTTGCTTAAAAAATTACAGAATCTTTGCGCCCGGTTTGAGAATTAAACTGTGGCAGTTGATTGCGCAGGGTGCCAAAAGGTGCGGCATGCAAAAGTTTTCTCGGTAGAGGGCGTCGCCGGCGACGGAGCGAATATATATGAGGCATTCTTCATCAGTTCAGCCACCTTTTTTTCGAACCTCTCTGATAAGTCCTAAAATTGGACACATTTTAGAACTATTAGAAAGTAATCTCTTCTAATTTTTTCAAATTTTCAAATCCGATATTACGGAAAATGAGATATTTCTTTAAAGACAATATATTTTGAAAATTAAGGTCGTAGAAATTTTTCTTTTCAAAACAAAAGTTGTTGTTTCGTGTCAACGTTTCAATGAAATTTGTTCGAATAATTTTGTCGACCCGATAACATTGCTTTTGCGCTAAAAAATATAAAGATTATTTTTTAACCAAAACGGCCACTTTTTTTTGCTTAAAAAATTACAGAATCTTTGCGCCCGGTTTGAGAATTAAAAAACGATTTTTTTTTCTAATGTATTAATTTTCATGCATTCATTTGTACTCTATTTCGTTTCTGTTATTTTATTGTATTCGAATGTTGAATTTCTCGATTAGGCAAATAACAGAGTCTTATGGGAAAAAGTCCGTAGAATCGGAAAAAAGAAATTAAAAATCCGGAAGTCTCATAATTGCTGAAAAATCCACTTTAATGATTGATTGTTGAGTTAGATTGATGTGGAATCCCTGGTATAGAGGGCGCTGCTAAGTGGAGAGGGAAAAATACATAGAGAAGGGGAAATAGAAGTTGAGCAACAACAGCGCTCGTTGCAACTCGTTACCACGTCACGCCGGAAATTAGGGACCAGCTTCCTCGAAGTTGGCAATTGTGAAACAGAGAGAATATATATCGGCGTACAAGAGTGTGAAAGGGGGAAAGGTAAGTTTAAGCACGGTGAAAGTTTGGGTGTCGCTCGAGCACTCAATCCTCAGGAGGAAAGCTCGTTAAAGCTTTTGTGTTTACACTCAAACGAGAAATCTTTTGAATTCTCGGGAGACTTCCTGCGTAAGAGCCTTTCATTCGATTAAACTTTTCCTACGCGGATTAAAATTTGCATAGCTAATTTAAAAATAAAATACGAATACTGCTTAGCCACATGATGTATTAGTGATGAATAAATTAAACATTGGAAATATAAAATATAAATAAATAAGCTGAATCATGGAAATGACGATAAACGGAAACTCAAATCTATTCGGGTTACCAAATGTTAAGATGTACAACCAACAGCTGCGACTTAGAGTTTCAAAAGACATTTATGAAAAAAAAAATGCATACCCCATTAAAATACAACTTCGTAATAACAGTTCGAGCCTGGAGCCCGATAGTAGGGAAATTTCGAGAACCAGGGATGGCGGCAGTGAGGTGACCTTTGCACTTCTTATAATAGGGGGAGGCACTATTTTTAATCTTGAGTGGGGACCTTTTTTGCGATATGTCGAAAGCGAGATATTTCTATTATACACTGAGAGAAATAGATACTAAGAATTTTAATATTCGATATACTAAATATTATATACTATCGGGTAGTATTTGGATAGTACCGTGTATTGTGTGTATTGTAAGGTTTATTATACGGAATGTACTTGGTACAATCAGATATTAACCATTACTATAATTATACTAACTGTTGCACTCCAGAGAGTGATCCCTATACGAAGCATCCAATATACTATTCGATAGTATATTTTTACTATCGGGTAGTATCTATTTCTCTCAGTGTAAATGGGTAAAAATTCATTAGTTGCTTGCTTAAATATTGATAATATAATTGAGAATATTCCAAGGTCCATAGGGGCGAATTTTCGTACCTCTAAAAAGGGGGGTCACTCATTTTCTCTGAACGCTGATGGCGTAATATTTTCGCAATAGATAGATAAAATTGCAGTAGTATTCATAAACATTAATCAGTTACTTAAAATAATTCGAGAGCTGAGGTGGGTCCATTTTGTATCACTTAAAATAATCTCGGGTGGGAGGGGGGCTCTTTTTTCCGACACGTTGATATCAGAATATTATATGATGAGTAAATGAGAATTCACGACTGCATAAGTGTTAATCGGCGTTTTAGAATAATTCGAGGCCGAAAATTGAAGAAGGTTCGACTTTTTGTCCCCCTTGTAAGGGGGGCCACGAATTTTCTCTGAAAGTCAATGGCGTGATATTTTCGCAATAGATAGATAAAATTCTATTAGTTGTATTCATAAACATTAATTGGCGCTTTAAAATGATTTAAGGCCTGGGGGGAGGGTGGGACCCCCCGATCCTGGGGGGCCCCCCGTCCAACCAGCGAAATATTTTTATAATAAGTCAATAGAAAAAAAAATCAGTTTAATTCATAGACATCAGTGATAAAATTGAATTGAGGAATCGTTGAGCTAGGCGAAAAGTTGGAGTGGAATGGGAAATCGAGGGATGTAGAGATCGAGATAATGAAAAAGCGTAGGGAGTCGGTGGGGCTGGAGGAGAGTCGAGCCGGGGAAACGAGACTGTCGGATCGATCGAGGAATTCCTTCCAGAAACGATGAAAGACATCTTTAAGAATGTTGTGCCGCACACAGCATCGAAACGCGACATGGAAGTGGAAAATTGTGAGTTGGAGAAAAATAAGTCGAAGGGACGTCGAGGTCGGGACGGCAAAAAAAAAGCGGCATCGTCTTCGCTTTTTCTGTACATCGTGTTTCATATATCGACTATATATAGACGCAGCCTCTTAACTCCCACACTTTTTTTTTCTGATATTTTTCACGGCGCAAAAGTTACCAAGAACAATTTATTACGGATAAACTTGCTATTTAGAGAGACCCCTTCGCGAAATTATTATGACGGAAAACTTTATCGGCAAGTTCTCTGTTTTAGTCTCTCTTTTTCTTTTTTTACCGTTCTTTGTTGGGAGAAGCTCTGCAGCTTTGAGAATGGGTTTCGGAAGCGGAAGGAAAGAGTCAAGGGGAGGCGAGAGCTCTCGAAGGACGTTCTCCCTCTTTTCTCATTCTTTTCTATCTGTTTGCGTACAACGTGTTATTTTTCTTCCCTCAAGATTCAATAATACACCAATAAAGTTTGCACTCGGGGAGTCATCGTTGAGCTCCGATAAAATCGAGCATGACACGGAATTCTTGAAAATTGAGGAAAGAGAAAATAAGTCAACTTTTTAAATAAATTTGACACGCTACGAGTTACGGTATCGTGAATACGGGAATAATAAAAAAAAAAAATTTTAATACAAACTTTCTTCTGTAGTTATTACAAAAGTTTCATTTTTGAGATTTTTGGAGAACGATGTATTGAAAAAATGTTAATATAAAAAGTAGATTATTAGAAGCATTTTCAAGTAAAAATTGGGAAAGAAGAAATTATGGAATTTTTAATAAATTTGACACGTATTGATTTACAGTATTGTAAATATTTAAATAATCTTAAATAGAACTAAGTTAATTATTTTTCTATGATTATGATAGAAGTTTAATTTTTTAGATTTTTAAGAAACGATGTACTGAAAAACGAAGTTAATATGAAAATTAGATTTTTAGAAGCATTCTTAAACAGAAGTAATAGTCTTACTCTCGTGAAACGAAAAAAGAATTAAAAAAAAAATATTGCGAATAGATCAACAACCTCTTTTTATAGAATAACTGAAAAAAACCATGTATAGAATATATATGAATTATTCAACATACGATTTTTCAACATTTAGTAAGCATAGTAGAATTGAAGTAAAATATTTTTTCCCTTCTGCCTCGGAGATTATCAATATCGAAGATAATTGAATAATGATAGCTTAACAGCATCAATTGGTATTATTAAATATTGTCCATAGCCTACCAATCAATATTGGTAGGCTATAGATAACATTTTCATTGGAAGTACATTTATAAACCTACATTTTATATTGGACGCTCTTTTCGAATAATCCATCGTTTTTAATTCTGAGGGCAACGAAAGAAAAAGTATATAATTTTGGATTGAAAGAGCATTTAAAAAATCAGAAATAATTTCTAACTAAACTTAAATTCCAACTCAAGTTCAAACTCGAGTAGCCTGAAAATTTATTGGCAATTAATCAGCTTAAGTTGAAACTTAAGTTTGAACTTAAGTTAAAAAAGAAAAAAAAACCTTCGATCATGAGTATAAAAAAAAAAAAGTTTCAACTTAAATTTAACTTAAATTGTAAAAGAAAAACAAAATTCGAATTTTAGTTTTGAAAATATGTTGAACTTCAGATTCAAAGGAAGTTTAAACTCAGGTTTCTAACAAATTTAATCTCAAGTTTGAGAAAAAATTTTGAACGCAATTTAAAAAAAAGTTTAAACTTAAGATCAAGAAGAAAATGTTTACAACTTGAGTTGAAGGAGAGAAAAAAGTTTGAACTCAAGTTAAAGAAGACATTTTTTTAAAACTTCAGTTGAAGAAGAAAAAAAAGTTTGAATTCAAGTTGAATGAGGAAAAAGTTTGAACTTGAGTTAGGCTTAAGTTGAAACTTAAGTTAGATCTTATGTTCGAACTCGAGTTAAAACTTGGAACTGTAAATTTAATCCTAAGTTGTACGAATGATCTTGTATAATGGAAATGGTATTCAGATTAAGAAAATCTTCTGCCAATCGAGTAATCACAGGGGGGCGCGGGGGGTGAAGTGGGGAAGGTTAGACACGGCTTTCTGGGCCAAGTTAAATTTATCGAGAGAGAAGTGTGCTTCCGCGCGTCGTCGTACGCTTGCGGAACAAGAATCGATTCGCAGCAGCGGGCCGCTCGATTGTTAGCGGGCTCGTAAGCCACCGAGCGGGTGAGAGTGAGAGAGAGAGGGTGACCCTAGGTCATGGACTAACCCCCGACTTGCGAGAGTCTCTTCTGGCAAATCGACCAGCGGCCACTCGCATCCGGATTAAGGGTTTACGTCTATTTCAGATTCCAAAAAGTAGAACCTTACACATTGCTCATTATTATTATTATTATTATTTTTCGATTTTTACAAAGTTACCTCTAAGAGGAAGTATGTTAATTGATTTTGGCTTCCTCAAAATGGAAGCTTTGTCAAAATCGATAAATAATGAGGAAGTAATGTGCAAGTTTCTATTTTGCATCTTTATTTTTATTTAATTCTTAATCTCTGATGATTCACGAAATTCAGTAAGTTAAAAAATACCGTCACATCGCATTTTGATTAAGTACAAATTTTTATCTTACTCTCTTATCTTTTGCGGAAGTTATGAGCGAAAATGTACATTTATTAAAAAATTAAAAACGCCATAAAATTCGAACGACTTCACCGATCATCACCAAATTTCGTAAGTAACAGGACTGTATAATATTTTTCGATTGTAGAACATTTTGGTTCATTTGTTGAGTTTCGACGTGATTTAGAGATTTTTTTTTTTTTCTCGAAAAATTAAAAATTCTCTAAAATTCACATATAGATAAACAAATATAAAAATTTTATTGGCCAATATGCAAGAATATTTTTTACGTTATATTGCATTTTTTAAAATCGAGATATTAAACATAGACATTTTTTTCAATTTACGGCACGGTGTATGAATATTTAATTAATTAATTTCCTCATATATATTAAATTGATAACACTCGTCGAAATGTAAAAATTTAGTGAACCGAAAAATACAAAAATTTCTCTGTAGTAAATTTACATTAAAGTAGGCGAACTGTCAAAAGTATTGTAATATTAATTTACTGTTCTATTAGATTCATACTAAAGTGATTTAATCTTTTGCAAATAAATTGGTAAATCGAATTTATATCCGCGCATATTAAATCCACTCAAACAGATTTAAAAATATGTCAACGAAATTTAATTTTGAGATATTAATTTTTCCCTTTTATCGGCTAATTTCCAACCGAGTTAAGGTAAAATTCCAATAAAGGTTATAACTTGGGTTTTTCTTTGCAGAGCGAATTGATTTCATATGCAGGATATTAAATTTTCAAGAGTGAACTCGCTAATTTTGGAATACAACATGCAATTTAATAATAAATCCTTAATATTATGTAGACAAATTCAACGCTTAAGTTCTGTAGTGAATAACTACAGGAGCAAAAAGAGGCGACGACTACGAGAATCGAGCTTAAATTGCAGGAACAGTCAACATTTGAATTTTGAATGCGCAATTATAGAAGTAGAAAGAGTAAGTGAATGTCAGCCAAGATAATTAATTGTAGTGTTAGACAAATTCAAAGCTTACGACTTGTAGAGAATAACTACGAGAGCAAAAAGAAGTAGTGACTTTGAAAATTGAGCTTAAATCACAGGAATTGTCGACGTTGGAATTTGTAATGCGCAACTATGAAAGTAGAACGAGTCTGTGAGTGTCAGACGCAATTATTGATAGCAACGGTAGACAAACTAAATTCTTCGATTATTTCGGATTAAATTATTGTCAGAGTTTAAAAAATTCCCGTGGATTTTTTTTCCACTTGAAAGAAAAATTTAAAAAATTGTCTCATTTCCGGTTTCGTAAATTAATTGCTCCCCTTGAGGCATAGGTAAAGTCGCCGTTTCCATGCACAAGATCTGGGAATAGGATGATATGATGAGAATTCATAAGATTTATTCACAACTTGGTAGTGAAATGGGAAAGAGGGAATGTTATTCGAGAGGAACTAAGAGACACGAAAGTTCGTATAACATTTCTCGTGCCTCGCTCTTCCACTGTTCTCTCTGCCATGGTTACATCCCGTATATATCTTGATGGTTGTACGCGGAACAAAGTTTTCCGGAGTCATAGAAAAGTTTGCGTACTCTTGGCGAGAGTTGGAGCTTCGTCTCAAGTTTTCCAAGAGGAGAAAAAGAGGGGGGAGGACAATGAGGGTAGGGGGTGGGAATGATATCGAAATAATCGTTCCCGACACTTTGGGAACCATTTATTATCGGCCTCTTCAGAAAAATTCCTCCTGGGAGAGGCCAAATTTTTTTCATCACGTTAAACTACCTACAGAAGCTTTTATTAATGTCGTAAACAATAAACTAATAGCAGGGATGACTATTTTTTATCTCAGTTACAAATAAGTTTTTTTCGGTTAATTTTCGAGACTTTTCGAACTTTTTTTGTTACGTTACTTTAAGACATTTTCTGCAGCCTTTCTTCCTTTCGTATTGCATATTTGAAATTTTCCGAATTTGCGACATATATTGAAAAATCCGAAAAAAATCGAGGTCGTTAACGATACCAGGAATTTTTTTTTTCATATTTATAATAATAATAATAATAATAATACTGGAATTTTTTCAGAGAACTTGTTTTGAAAAATGATTCAACGAACTCCTACAGAACTTGATTTTTTATTACTTATTATGTTTCTATTTATTTTTACGATAAATAGAAAAGTTGCAAGTTTAGAAAAAGTTGAATGAAAAATCGTCTGGATACAAATTTGACCTTATTTTTTTTAGTTCTCATTTTTTCATTATTTTGGTTAGTAATGTTAATTGTTTGCAAAAAAATGTTACGGATGTGATGCAAGTGTTTTGGTGAAAGTTTTTAGAAAAGCACAATTTTCAATAATTGGAAACATTTTTTGTTGATAATTAAGTTTTTTGTTTTTCTCTTTGTTGATAATTATTTAACAATGGTCTTTTACTTTAACGAAAAATTATGTTACGCGTGTAATGTAAGTGCTTTGGTAAAAGTTTATCAAAAAGCACAATTTTCAAAGACCGAGAACAGTCCTTACTTAAAAAAGGTCTTGGATTCGTTTGCAACTTCTTGGTTTCAGAGATAGTCAAAAGCTTGGAGGAAACGAAAAGTTTCGTATCCTGAACGACGAAGAGAATAGGAGTTGAGTTTTGTCCTCTTGGAGTCGCGGTCTCTGGCGAGTTCGGACGATGCGGTCGAAGAGGGGAGAATAAAAGTTTCGTAAAACTTGGGCTTCAACTCAGGCGAAGTACGTTGAAGCGTACAGTGTACACTTGCAGTACGTAACACGAGAAGAAGTATAAGAAGAAGCGTGTAGAAAGAACAAGTCGAAACGTAAAAGTAAAAGGCGAGAAAGAAAGTATGAGCGAGCGAGAGGAGAAAAGAGGCGAGAGAGCTTATGGAGTGTCGGGGAAGAAAAGAGGGGATAGCAGAGTCGACGGAGAACTGCGTCGGAGAAAAGTTGCAGATTGTTGAAAGAAATAGAGGCAATGCGAGTCGGTGAGTAACGGGAATAAAATTTCCCTTGCAAAAATCGTGGATGTTTTTGAAACTATTAAACTTTTTCAAATATTAATCTAATTATAAAAATTATCATTAATGAGAATGCAAATTATTATTGGGTATTACCGTAAAAATAATAACGCTGCAAAGTTGAGCTTTGCAAAATGTTTCATCGTTATTTATGTTATTTTTTATAAAGCTACGTCTATGAGGAAACATGTTAAGCGATTTTGACGATGTAAAAAAAACAGAAATAATGAGGAAGTGATTTCTCTGTATTGTTTGTAAGCTTTGTAGGTGTATTTTTTTACCAAAGTTACATTTCTAAAAAATTTAAACCACATAACAAATTATGACAAAACTGTGACCTATTATTGCTAAATAGTACTGATTTCACGTCTCAAGTTTGACTTCGCTATCTTATGTCTTGTTAAGAGTAAAACAATACCGTAATTTTTCAAAAACTTAAAATTGTGAAAAACTTGAACCACAATAGTTGCATTAAAAAAAAAATACAGGCAATGCGAAAAGTGCGTACATTCGCGCCTTATCTTTACATTTGGCTGTCGTATGATCGTGTGTTTATAGTGTGATAATTACCGAAGATGGAAATTTTGTATAGGTAACACAAGCCATATTGTACTTTATGAGAATTTTTTATTATTGATGATTTTACAAATTTCAAGTGAATGATTAAAAAATAACGAACTGATTGCTCTACTGAATTACATACTTTTGTTCATTGCTCATTTGTTGATGATTCTCTCCGTATATGTTCGAGGGTAGCATACATTTTAAATTGCTGTCTGAAAAAAAACTTTTGAAGAATTTTTGAAAAATATATATTTTTTTCACATTTAAGGTAAAGTATCAAAAGAAATAGAGATTTTGGATTGGATTTCAATACCAAAACTGAAATTTGAATGCAGCAGACACGCATCAAATTTCATTTCCGGTCCATACATTTTTTCAAAAGTTTTCGAGTTCCCGGTCGGCACAGACAGACAGACAGACGGACGGACGGACAGACAGGCCGACCGACAGACCGATGGACCGACACACCGACGGACCGACAGACAGACAGACAGTAAAAATAGAGTTAACGTGTTTTTTGGAATCTAGGACACTGAAAATATGTATTTCCATCAAAATCCAAGAATCGATTTTTGTTTTTAGATTGCAATACTTTCACTTCTCACATACTCCGTATGTGATGAGAAAGTAAAAAAATACTAAGCCCGCTGAAACAAAGTATTAATATTCCGTTACAAACTGCGAGCATCCTTTGTTCGACCCGCATTGCCTGAATATCTCGGTCCAGTGGTAGGGATAGTCGCGAGGCAGAGACGGCAGTACGAAGATCGTAGTAGACCGAGGTCCTGGCTCATAGCTGCATCCCTTGGAGCGTAGCTCAGCCCGCGAGCTCCTTGGCGGGTCGCACGTTCACGAGTGAGACGGAACAAGTGGCGCGTCGGGGGGAAAAGCGGCGTTTCGCTCGTGCAGCGCGTCCCGACGCCGGGCAAACTTTCGCCGGGAGTTTCTCGACGCGAGTGTCTCTCTCTTGGTGGTATTACGAGCCGGGTGAACGAGACCGCGCGCCAAACCGATATATAGAATATATAAACGTCGGTATAGCTTCGAATTGGCGCGGGAGAGAGAGAGAGAGAAACTAGAAAGAGAGAAAGGAGCGCGCGCCGCTCACGGTTCGAGTTTCTGGTTGCGCGGCAGCAGTTCCCGCTAAGCGGCCGCGTCGGCTGGAGCGACCGGGTGAAACGGGAAGTTATAACGACGATAGAAAGACCGGCAACTAGTAAAAGAGCCATATATATATATACGCGTGTATATATATATATATATATATATCTGGAGAAAAAAAGAGAGAAAGGCATTTGGCCTCGTGGATGCGCAAAGCTACGTCCCTCCCCCTGTGGAGGGTGCTTCAGTTCGCGTTCGGACAAAGCTCAAAGCTCTTCGAAAACAGAGCGATGAGTTAGTCACGTGGCCACGTGGGACTGGAACGAGTTATAAACAAGTTAACAACTGCATGTCCAACGCACACTAAACGTCGATAAACGAGGACGGGCCGTCCACGTGAAAAGCGAGGCAAGGCCATTCGTCAATTAAACCCAATCGCAGTATCAATAACTGAGATTGTTGCGAAGTAGTATGAGTCAGTGACGGTCAGACGGGATTATTTATTGCGGCGGCGGATAAAGTCGACGCTAAAGTTTTGTAGTGGTTAATTGTGGGAGTAAAATGAGTTATGGATTATGAAAATCGGGCTTAAGGTGCAGGAGTTATCAGCATTTTAATTGGAAATGCGCAACTGTGGAAGTAGAAAAGTCGGTGAATGGGAGACGGGGTTATTAATTGCAGCGAAAAATTAAGTTGACGCTTGTGTTTTGTTGGGGATAACTAAGAGAGTAAAAGCAGTTGGTGGATACGGAAATTGAGCTCGAGTTGTAGGAGTTATCAACATTTGAGTTTGAAATGCGCAATCGTGGAAGTAAAAAAAGTCAATTAATTGCAGCGGACAATTGCTTTTTACAATTTATTGTAAAAAGAGTTGGTGAATACGAAAATTGTATTTTAGTTGCAGGATTTATCAACACTTGAGTTGAAAATGCGCAAGTGTGGAAATAGAAAGAGTCCATGAATGTCAGACAAGATTATTCTTTGCAACCGTAGACAAAATAGACGCTTAAGTTTTGTAGAAAATAATTATGGGAGAAAAAACAGTTAGTGATGACGAAAATGGAATTTAAGTTGCAGCAGTTATCAACAGTTGAGGTTTTAATGCGCACACGTCGAAGTAAAACGAGTCAATGAATGTCCGACGAGATTATTATTCGTAGCGGTAGACAAAGTCGATGCTTGGGTTTAGTAGTGAATAACCATAGGAGTAAGAGAGTTAATAATTATGAGAATTGACCTTAAGTTGCAGAAGTTATCAACGCTTGAATTTTGAATGAGCAACTTTGCAAGTAGAAACTGTCAATGAATGTCAGACGAGATTATTAATTGCAGCGGCAAACAAAGACGACGCTTGAGTTTTGTATAGCGTAACTGTTGGAATTATTAAAAGTTAGTTACTACGAGGATTGAGCTTAAGTTGCAAAAGTTTTCAAGCACTTAACTTTGTAATAAAAAGTATGGAAGTAATCACAATCAGTGACATTTGGACGCGACCAACTTGCGCTGAAGTATATCAACAGTTGGGACTAAAGTTTCTAACGGACGACATCATAAGTAGTAACGGCCAGTGACATTCAGACTCGACTAATCTGTACAGAAGTTTAGCAACAGTTGAGACAAAAGTTTCTTGCGTGTGACAACATAAGTGGAAACAGTGAGGGACGTCCAGACTCGACTATTCACCGGAGAAGTAACAAAACCCAATTCAAAACTTCGTCAACACGTCATAACAGAAAACAAAGAAAGTAGAGAGCGCTAGTGTCAATCAGCCGGAATTATCCACCCACCGAAGTAACAGCAGTCAATTCAACACTACATTTTACCAAACAACAATGAAACTCGAAACAATCAGCCAAGATTATTCATCACACAAGTAGCAACACCAAAGTTCGTGCCCTGAAGCGAAAGGAGAAAAAGTCAGTAAAAGTCAGACGTACTTATTAATCACAAAATTAGCAACAGTAAAGTCAACATTAAATTTTCAACCGAATAACGACAAAAGTAGATACAACCAATTCGTCCAGATGCGACTTACAGTGAAAGTAGAAGAAGCCAGTAATAGCCAGACATGCTCATTAATCACTCAATCAGTAAACATTGAAGTTCCAAGGAAATAACGACCAAAGTAAATATAGGATGAACGAGCCAGTGGATAGACGGAGACCAGTGAATGGACACTGTCCATAACAGCAGGTGCATAAAGAAGTCTATTCACTGGTTTTTTTTTCGTCTGCTTAATCGTCCATTCCCTGGTCGGTTTTCCCTATCCACTGTTGTTCAGACATGACCTATTAATCTCAGAATCTCACTCAAGCTCAAATCCTCAACTCTTAAAAGCCCAATAGCGGAAGTAGAACAAGTCAGTAAAGGTCAGACAATCGCGTTTATGAGATTTCTCGACGTTTTCGCGTATAGCTTGAGAAGCGTTGCACCAGGAGAACAGGAGAAATCAGTGAAAACATTGGGAGTGAGGCCCGGCAGCGAGGACGGATCGACGGAGAGCAAGTGGTAGTGGAAGACGCGTGTCAGCCGCTCGGCTGCTGCTGGTTCACGAGAACTCGAGCGCGGCCCTGAGCTTGCGCGCTTTTCCTCTCTCACTTTCTGTGTGTACACACGTGTATTTTCAATATATACATATGTACTCATATATACCTTTATATACCTATATATATATAGATATATTCACGAATTTCTGTTGTTCCTGCTTCTCAGAGCGGAGCTTTCCATGGCCCTCTCCCTCGTTTTTATCCCTCCCTTACCTCCTTGGTGCTTTTCGCGAACAGGCCATCCCGAAAGCCTATAATCGTTGTCTCACTTTTTCCCTCGTTGCATTGGTACTTAGTGTCGTTGTCGCACTCTCTCAGGAGAAACTCTCACGCGGCCGGGAGTCTGTGGGCCTTCGGGTCGTCGCTACTGGAGGTGGTGGTGGTAGTTGTGATGGTGGTGGTGGTGGTGGTGCTCTCAACCCCTAGTGAGATATTGATTTCCCTTAGCTCTGACTCCCACGAGGGTCTGGCACACACAGCCGTTGGAGCGTCAGCCGGCACGCGGCTGCCGGCCGAGCTTGTTCACATCTTCGCGTGTTCTCCCCCTCTCTCTCTCTCTCGCTCTTGTCATCTCGCGATTCTACGAGCTTTGCTTGTTATTCAATGTGACGATGGGAATATAATACAGAGAGAGAGAGAGAGAGGGGGTGGGGGAGGGGAAGAATATGTAGTGACAGAGAGCAGTGATCTCGTTGCGATAAGGAGTTTGCCGGCTCGTGAACGGTCACTACTACTATTACTACTGTGACCGCTATCACTGCTGTATGACGCGTATATAGGGGGAGGAGTTGCGGTAGGCCTTGCAACTACGAAGTAGCAACTATTGAATGGGGGTGAATAGTGACTATTTTTAGGATTTTATGATCTTTCGCAAGTATTAAATTATTAACTATTAATATGCAACTATCAATATATGTATATATTAAATAACTAGAAAATTAAAAGGGTTTTATGAACTTTTTGGAACTATTAAAATTGGGTATAGTGACTATTTTGAGGGTTTTTTTTAACTTTTTGGAACTATTAAATTTGGGTTTAGTGACTATTTTTAGGGTTTTATGAACTTTTTGCAACTATAAAATTTGAGTTTAGTGACTATTTTTAGGGTTATATGAGCTTTTTGCAACCATTAAATATGGAATTAGTGACTATTTTTAGGGTTTCATGAACTTTTTGCAACTATTAAATGTGGGATTAGTGACTCTTTTGGGGGTTTGTGGACTTTTTGCAACTATGAAATAGTGGTGGGAAATGTTAACTAGGATGGGAGATATTGTGGTAGTCCTTGCAACTATTAAGTTGCAGCTATCGATTGTAGGGTCAGTGACTATTTTTGAGGTGGCACGAACTTTCTGCAACTATTCAATAGTAGAACCTGTTGATTATATTTTGGGAGAAAAAGTGGCAACTATTGAATGTAAGATTAGTGACTACTTTTAGGGTTATATGAACATTTGCAACTATTGATTGTAGGATTAGTGACTATTTTTAGGGTTATATGAATATATTGCAACTGTTGATTTTAGCGATGAAGACCATTATTGGCATTACATGAACTTTTTACAACTAGTCAATAGTTGTGGAAACTGTTAACTATACCACACTGAGAGTGACTGTGGTAGTCCTTGCAACTAATAAGTAGCGACTATTAATTGTAGGATTAATGACTACATTTGGGGTTGTCCGAAATTAAAGCAACTATTAAAAAGTTTTAGAAACACATTTTATAGTTGTACTCACTTTTTCCAACTATCAAATAGTTGCGGTGACCTTAAAGAAACACTTCAGATTTTCTTAACCTAGTATTTATAGTCAACAATATATATTTTTTATTTATTGTGAGGACTATTACGTGACAACTATTAGTTGTAGTCCATACGACTATTTTTATCGTTGTACTCACTTTTTCAAACTATGAAATAGTTGCGTAAACCTTGAAGGAACAGCTTAGATTTATCAAACCTCTTATTTGTAGTCACTAACTATCAATTGTAGTTCATCGACTTTTTTGATAGTTATACTTTTTCCAACTACTAAATAGTTTTGGTGATCTAACAAAAATAGTTAATGATTTTCAAGCCTACTATTTATAGTCACTAGTATTTAAAGCCATACCATTAGTTACAACAAATTAAGACTAATTGAAATTTTTTATGCTCCTGTAAAAATCATTCTATGGATTATAACCAATAGTTGGTTAATTAATAGTAAGCAGGTCTACCATGATATTTTTATTTCACTATAAAATTGCTCGACTAGCGACATTGCGCACATTCCTTTGTTGTTATGAGCTTCCGGGCGCTTAGCTCGCTGCCCTTAGCACGATCCTTCTTTACTTTTCGTCCCGAGCGACGCCTGAACCTTTCAGGATTCTTCGAAAGTCAGTGACAACCCCTTCGCCGTCTATTCCTCGCATAATTTCCGGACTGAACGAGGGTGGTTCATCGATATTCAGTGGGATCGATTAATTTCGTCATTCGACGCTCAGCCAAATCCAATAAATTTACCCTTCCGGCAATGGCGCAATGATTAAACTGATCTGTCATTCGCTCTGTCAGATTTTTAGCTATAACTGCGTTTACGCAATGACAAATTCGACCGGAACTGTCAATAACAAGTAGACTAGTCTCGAAAAGGTGAACTTTGTTACTATCATGCCAAAAAATCAATATCATAGGAATTAACAAACGCAAAAATTTAATATTGTTGTTATTATTACTATTACTATTAATGTTGTTATTATTATTATAGACAATTCTGACACAGAATTTTGTATAGGTAAAAACAAAAATGTAAATAATTCAATGAAAAATCGATATCTTAATAAGTTTAGGTATTTTTATTCAGTTTTAATAAAATAATTTTTTTCGATTATCTTTTCTATTTGATAAAATAGTCATGGAATATTTGGAGGATAAATTGTTATTATTATGAAAATAGCAAATTGGGTAATTACGATGAAATTATTTCTCTATTTTTTTAAACTGATGATTCTTGCATTATTAAATCTTAAAGCTATGCACTTTAAATTAATGATAATTTTTTTAGCATTCCTTTGTAATTTTGTTGAATAAATAGTTGCCGCGGAAAATAATTTTTATAAAAAAATAAGTCTTTAAAAAGAAGAATGATGGAAAAAGATTTGTGAAAACATGACTAATTAAGGTAAAGTTCCGAGGAGTTACGTTCACATTCAGTTCTTTCTATGAATAATGCGTAATTCCTTATTGATTTTAGCGCGAGATAGTCCATTTTCTTCCTTGAAAGACGTTTTACGAATAACCTGCTTCAATATTTTAATTGGCTTAACCCTCCAATATTTTTTGGCAATTGTTTATAAAATAATATTTTTTCGTCACTACACAATATTATCATTTTCAAACTGTTCATAGTATCGAAAATCGAGATGGTGGATGTGTAGCGCATCTTTCCAGAGAGAGAATAAACCGGTCCGCATTGAAATCAATAATAAATTGCGGATAAGCCGTGGAAAGAACTGGAAGAAAATATAACTTAGGAAAAAATTTTGAATAGTTAATGTTTTTCGAAATCGTTACCTTTTTTCATTTACCTAGGTCATTTTTTATAGACAATTTTTTTTAATGAGTTTTTCAAGATAGGTAATAAATCCGTTCAACCGAAATACCGAAAAATTGTATTTTTCAGTATGGTAACAATTAAAAAATTAAGCTTTGAAAAATCAAAAATTTAAAAACTCGCTATTTAAAAAATCCGAGCCGTGCAAAATTAAATTTTCGAAATTACTATTGTGTTTGTACATATGTATTAATTTTTTTTAAATTTTGATAAAATAAAAATAGCCTGAATGTATTTCGAAATCGCATTATCGTTAAAATTCATCAGAATTTTTGGAATAATTTGTATTGGTTTCCAAAATTTTAGTTTAATCTAGAAATTGTTTGGCTGTAAGTTGAAGGGTTGAAGAGACATGAAGCAGCACAAATTGGTCTCCATTACTTTCATTCAATGCCCGAAACTTTCCCTAAGCGGTTGAAAAAAAATGACGACATTTGCCTACGCTAAAGTTTCCCAACCTCTTTAATACCATGACGAACGTTTGCAACTTCAGCCTCGTTTTTTCTCTCTATCTTTTTCATTTATAACTCGTAAAAATAACTGGTTGCAGGTGGTCGAGCCTCGAGTGCCGAACAACTTTGTCCCGCAAGAGTAATACGCGAGATGAGCTTCCATGTTGGATCATGCGCGAGAGAGTTTTCCGAGTGAGATCCGCGTTGTGTATAGTTGGTACTACGACAGGGTGGTTGGTTATCGTCAGAGTTGCGCGCGAGAGAGAGAGAGAGAGAGAGAGAAAGATAGAGGTAGGGAGGGAGAAAGAGTGAAAGGGGAGGCAAGGTGGAAAGCTTCGTAAACTATATAGCGTCACTCTAACTTTCTTTATTTACCAGACCAGAGAAAGAGAAAGAGGGACAGAGATAGCAGAAATAGAAAGAAAGAGACGGAAAAAGTAGAAAAAGAGAGACAGAAATAAAGAAAAAAGGAAGGGAGGGGAGGAAACAAAAGAAACAGGAAGAGAAAGGCAGAAAAACAAGGAACATCAAGAGCGAGACAGAGATAAAAGTAACGTAAAGTGAGAGGCAAAGATAAAAGTAACGTAAAGAGAGCGACAGAGATAAAAGGAACATCAAAATAAATACAAATATAAAAGTAACGTAAAAAAAGGGCAGAGATAGAAGTAAAGTAAAGAGAGAGAGAGAGAAACAGAGATAAAAGTAACGTAGCAAGAGATACACAGATAAAAGTAACGTTAAACGAGGAACAGAAATGAAAGTAACGTTAAAAAAAAAAGAGGGATATAAGTAACGTAAAATGGGAGGCAGAGACAAAAGTAACGTAACGAGAGAGACACGCGTAGAAGTAACAGAAAGAGTTACAAGTTATGAAAAGATTGAAAAGCCGATAGAAGTAATAGAACGAGTGGAAAAAAGATAGAAGCTATAAAAAGAGCCAGAAATATATATAGTAGAAATATAGTAGTAGGAAGAGAGAGAGAAAGAGAAAAAGATACAGCGAAAGAGAGTGAGAGAGAGAGAGAGAGAGAGAGAGAGAGAGAATGTAGAGAATCCGCAAACTCGAGGCGCGCGCCGAGTTTTGCCGCCGCTGCTGCTGCTGCTCTTGCCGCCTAACCTCCCCTCAAACTCGGCTCGACGCGCCGCCGCCACCGCCGCGTAAACTTTTCTCGAGTTTGATGTCGAGCGTGCGAGCGAGAACGACGCTAACCCGAGAGAAGAGCAGCGCAGTATGATCGGACTCGCGTTCACGCGAGGCTGCGAAGAGGATATGCGATTATGAGAAACAGATCGAAAGTGGGAGAGAGAGAGAGAGAGAGAGAAACAATCCGAGTCATTGGAAAGAGATAGACCGATAAGTAAAGCCACTCGCATTTATCGCATTTCCTATACACGTTAACAGAGAGCGGATATCTATTTGAACGAATTTACCGGATCGGCCGCCACACGACGAGTGTCGCGTGTCTTATCCCACTTTCCATCGCTATTTCCTCTTCGCCTCACCAGCCAATTTTTATTCACTTGTTTTTATTCGCTTTCGTGTTTTGTTTTGTGTGTTTGCGACTGTCCCTTGTCACGTGACGTGCTTCATCATCCAGAAGAGTGTTTAGTGTAAACCGAAAAAAATTCTTGCACGTTGTTGTACGATTTCGAAAAGTGATTCAATATCGTATGTGATTCGAGTGGCTTGTTTATGAATATATTTACAACGCTTTGGGAAAATTATCTTTGAGGATTTGTGAACTACACGGTCGATATGTAAGTAGAGTTAAGATTCTCCGCCATTTTTTTTTTCGGACGAGAGGATTGTTTTTAGTTTTTTTTGTTTTTTTTTTTTTACGGAACAATGGTAACGAATTATTATTATTTTTCGCGGTATGGCGAGTTTAAAAGAAGGTTAGTCACGTGACGTGAACCCACTTTGCATCACTATTTCTTTTTTAACTCACTAGGCGATTTTTATTCGCTGTCGTGCTTGTTGTGACTGTCTCTCGTCACGTGACGTCCTAAATCATTGAGAAGAGTGTTTAGTCTATATCGATAAATTGTTGTACGTAGTTGTACAATTGCGGAAAGTGATTTATTATTGTATGTGATTCAAGTGGTTTGTTGATAAATTGGAAAATTTATCATTAAGGATTTGTTAAGGTAGTCCTCATGTACAGTCCGACACCGTATAAGTTCGAGGGAGAATTAAACAAAATTTACGAATAGTTCTCGATGAGATATAAATCTGAAAAAATCGAGCGTATAGAAAATGCTGAAAAGGTTATTTTGGCATAATAATAATTTAAAAATTTTATTGACAGATTCCTTAAATAAATAATAGTGCAACAAATTACCCGGCAACCTAACTTTTTTTGTTATGTAAAATATTTGTTTATTTTTCTAAATACGTATGTATTTTTTCAGATTTTTTTCTGATTATCAATTTTACAATTGGAAAAAACGGCTATTTTCAAACATCAGATAAAATTCTTTAAAAAATCCACACGTATTCAGAAAAATAAACAAATCATTTTCATAACAAAAAAGAGTTAGGTTGCCGGCAATTTGTTGCACAATTATTTATTTCAGGAATTTGTTAATAAAATTTTTCAATTATTATTGTGCCAAATTAATCTCTTCAGCATCTTTCATGTAGTTGATTTTTTTCAGATTTTTATTTCTTCGAGAACAGTTCGTAATTCTGTCGCGATTTCGCTCGAACTTATGCGATGTCAGACAATACAGGAGGACTACCTTAATTACGCTGTCGAATCGGAAGTGAATATTTAAAGTCTTGGATAAGATTGTCGGCCATGTTGTTTTTTGGATGAAAGGACGGTTTTTAGGCGTTGGAAAATCGTTTTTCGGATTTAAGAAATCAAAATTAAAACAATTTGCAAAGGATATTGCAGCACTTTACATCGTTATTTCCTCTTTGGCTCACTAGGCGATTTTTATTCACTCGTTTTTATTTGCTGTCGTGTTTTGTCTGCGACTATCCCTCGTCACGTGACGTGCTAAATTATCCAGAAGAGTGTTCAGTGTCTATCGAAAAATTCTTGTACGTTGTTGTACAATTTCGAAAAGTGATTCATTATCATATGTGATACAAGTGGCTTTTTTATGAATTGGGAAATTTATAAGGTTTTGGGAATTGAATCTTCGAGGATTTGTGAATTACGCGGTCGATACGTAAGTAGATATTGGAGGTCTTGGTTGAGTTTATTTCCTATGTTGGTTTTGTGGACATGAAGATTTTTTGTTTACCGTCGGAAAATGTTTTTTTTAACTCCAAGGAAGCAAAATGAAAACGGATTACGAAGGATCTTTTCTGCTGTATAACAATATTTAGAAGAAGTTTAAACATGTTTTTTTAGGTTTTTATTAAAAGTCGACGAAACTATAAAATTTACCGAGAATTCAACTCAGAATAACAACCATAATTCATGATTTATTTATTTATTTAATGACTGATCAATTTACAAATTGCAGGATTTGATTTAAATTATTTGTGAAATTTATTGCATTGCAGATCTTCTTAAGTCCCGAATGAAAAAAAAAACTAGCATTTTTTCTAGAGTTTGAGAAGATTGTAAAAAAAAAATTGGTTTTAATTACAAAGGATTGATAATTCAGATTGACACAATTTGTTGAGAAAACCATTCGAAAAATGTTAGTTAACATCAATGAACATTCTTCTTTTAAATAAGAACATTTCATCGGTGCACATATTTCTTGATATAATTAATATGGTTATCATGATTGAATTCAAATTCTGATAAAACATGTAATTATATATTGTTAATATTCACAATTTGGAAATAATAAATAGTTTGTTAACAAAGAGATGGCACATTGAAAGTCGAAATATCGAAGACTGAAGCCGCCTTTCTACCATTCTGATTGGTCGCCGATGGATTTGACCTAAAGCCAACTTTACACTGTTATAATATCTGCAGGATAACGCGAGGCGCGCTTATTGAATCGCTATTTTTTTACAGTTGTTAAATAGAACATATTTTCCATTCAAAAATAGATTTCCTTTCCTTTATTTCATTTTTCTCCGTACAAAAAAAGACATGACATATCGGAAGTCGATTATAACGAAACACTGAATCAGGAATAGAGTCACGTAAAATGAAAAATGGTATAAACATACAAATATATTTAGCCATATGAAGGACAAAAGTGCGAGCAAAGCAGGCACGTTGTTCCTATTACTCTCTTAAAAAAGACATGGCACATCGGAAATCGGAATATCGAAGACTGAAGCCACCTTTCAAGGATTCTGATTGGCCGTCGATAGCTCTGACCTAAAGCCAACTTCATACCGTTACAATCGCTGCAGGATAGCGCGAGGCGCGCTTTTTGAATAGCTTTTTTTTTCGCACTTGTGAAATAGAATATATTTTTCATTCGAAATTAAATTTTCTTTCCTTTATTTCATTTTTCTCCGTACAAAAAAGACATGACATATCGGAAGTCGATTATAACGAAACACTGAATCAGGAATAGAGTCACGTAAAATGAAAAATGGTATAAACATTCAAATATATTTAGCCATATGAAGGAAAAAAGTGCGAGCGAAGCAGGCACGTTCTTTCTATCACTCTTCTGATTGGCCGTCGATAGCTCTGACCTAAAGCCAACTTCATACCGTTACAATCGCTGCAGGATAACGCGAGGCGCGCTTTTTGAATAGCTTTTTTTTTCGCACTTGTGAAATAGAATATATTTTTCATTCGAAATTAAATTTTCTTTCCTTTATTTCATTTTTCTCCGTACAAAAAAGACATGACATATCGGAAGTCGATTATAACGAAACACTGAATCAGGAATAGAGTGACGTAAAATGAAGAATGGTATATAGATGCATATTTCATGCTTAGCCAGAAGAACCAATAAAAACGAAAAGAAGAGAGTGCGAACGATGCGAGCAGGTTGCTGCTAGTACATGCTGAATATAGTCTCTCAAGAGTCACGTGGCTTTTTTTGGTTAACGCTTCATTGTCGTTCGGTTAGCTTGATGTGAATGAGATTGCCGTGGAGTCGGACTAGGACAACCATCGACAATGACATTGGCCCGAGGGGGAAGCTGACTGGTTGCCGGCTTAGCCCTGGCAGTCAGTCGACTGGTGAGCGATAATCGAGGCGGAGTGTGTCGTGGCGGTGAGTCGTGCGAGGGTGGCAAAGCGCGCGAGCGAGGGAGTGTTGCGCGCGCGTGCCACGGCTTGAAAGGGCCGTCGACGAGCGATGGTACGCGTGTTTCTCCCTCAATGTGTACGTACGTACGAGCCTCTCCAGTCTGTGTTGGCCACGGTCAGCTGATCGAGGGTGGTTGAGCTCGCTCGATGGTTATCCCACACGCTAACGCTTCCATCACAGACTCCGCATCGAATTTCCAACTCTGTACACACCGCAAACTACTAAATTTAACGCTATGATCATTTTCAAACGTTTCTCTGAATAAAGCTCTGTGACCAAGTATTTACAGTCAGATTATTAACAAAAATTGGGCTTTCGTTTAAATTAGTGTAATTTAAAGCCAGCTTTGTGGGAAACTGTTATTTCATCTGTGTTTATGGAGATTGACGGCAATTATTACCATTAACGTGTGTGAATTCTTGACTATTTTTATTTAACGAAATTAGGGCATCGGATGTATGAGGGATTCCTCGTCAATTCGGCTAATTTTTCTTTTTAACCCTCTTTGATTAATACTATAATTGGACATATTTTAGTACCACTTGAAAGTACGCTTTCTTAATTTTTTCAGATTTTTAAAGTCAATATATCTTGAAATTAAAGTCATGGAAAAAAAAATTTTCAACATAAACGTTGTAGTTTCATATGAACTTTTCAATTGAATTTTTCAGACAATTTTGTAATCCGATAATATTACGTTTTTCCTGAAAAAATTACAGAATTTCTGCGCCTATATATTGATAACATAAAAAATGGCCAAACTGGGCCGATTAAAGTTCCGAAGTAAAAAATCATTTATTCTAAGTAAAAAAAATTTGTCGACAAAAAAAAATGTCAACAATGTTTTTGTTCAGAACTTGTAGTTTATGCAATGATAAATCAATAAGATAGTTGGTCTGATAGACTTTTTTTATATGTTATCTGCATATCATTTTTTTACTTAGGACGAATGATTTTCTTACTTCGGAACTTGGATGGGCCCAGTCTGGCAATTTTTATATGTTACAAATACATAGGCACAGAGATTCTATTATTTTTCCAGCCAAAAAAGTGGCCTTTTTTGGTTTAAAAATCATCTTCATATTTTTCGGCGAAAAAGTAATATTATCGGGTCACAAAATTGTTTAAAAAATTCCATTAAAAAGCCCACATGAAATTACAACTTTTATGTTGATACAATTTTTTTCTATGACTTTAATTTTTCAAGATATATTGACTTTAAAGGAATACCCCACTTTCTGTAATATTGGATTAGAAAATCTGGAAAAATTTGGAGAGAGTACTTTCAAGTGGTACTGAAATCTTTCCAATTATGGGATTAATCAAAGAGGTTTAAAAAAAATACTGAACTTCGGGATTTATAATAAATTTCAAATTTTGGAATCGAAAATACATTTTAAACTTTGGGTTTGATGGCAACTTTTAAATTTTAGAAACCGAAATTAATTCTGAATTTTGGAATCACGAACGAGTTGTGAGTTTGGGAATCTGAATTTTAGAATCGGAAATAAATTCTGAACTTCGGGATTGATGATAAGTTTTGAATTAGGGAATCGAAAATAAATTCTAAATTTTGGAATTAGAAGAAAAATTCTGAATCGTAAAATCGGAAATAAATTCTGAATTTTAGAATCACCAACGAATTGTGAATTAGGGAATCGGAAGGAAATTGTAAATCCTGGAATCGGAAAAAAATTCAGAATTTTTAGAATCGACAGAGATTCGGAATTTTCAGAATCGGAAGAAATTCCGAACTTCCAGAATCAGAACAAATTCAGAATTCTCGAACCAAAAATCAATGGTAAATTTCGGATCCTCGAACAAATTGTAAATTTATTTATAACTCATTCCTCATCTTATCTGCTTTTGTATCACTGCATTTATCTTCAATCTATCTCTGTACTCTTCTGTTGCTTTTTTTCCCTTTATTTCCGCTGCTCTGATTTTCGAAGAAATTGTTCCAGGACCAAATGACTTTACATACATATATAATAATTTATGAATAATTACGATAAACAATGATTTCTTTCCGGGTACATAAAAACTTAAAAAAACGTTCAACATCACACGCTATCCTTACGTCACCCCCCATTTTCTCTTTAATTAACTAGCCTCACCAACAAAAAATTCCCATAGAAAAATCCTTCACAATTCATACCACAATAAAAAAGAAGTTAAAAAAAATGCTTCTGAAAGAACAAAACAGACAAAAGTCTTGCGACGTAAGTATATTCGAGAAAGCTCGTATTAGTAATATCCGAGGTGGAAGAGCCACAGAGCAGCACCATTTTCCTCGGGTCCGCGAATAAGGAGAAAGAAAAATAACAGCGGCAGGCCATCCAGTAGAGTTAGTTTAGTGCTCGCGAGAGGCGCAGCACGAGCAGCAGCGACAGAGGCTACGAGTGGTGCGGATTGGCCACAGTGCACGTAGCAATAACAATTCACTTCTGGGCTCGTAGCGTTGTTGTGTTAATAGGTGGATGCATCTCGTTGGCAAGTGTGACACACAACGAGAGTGTTACTATACTTACTGCACGATGTAAATACATACCGCAACTGCTCTCTTGGCGCTAGTGGTGCTGCTGCCTCTGGTTGGATGGCAGCACTCGTGCGTGGCCCGTGAAGAGCGCAAGAGGGAGAGGGAGAAAGCCAGAGCGAGAACGAAGATGGCGCTGGGATTCTAATTAGGCCGTCATCGTTCTCGTTCCGCCGTTGTAATTCCATGTTGTCGGTCGCGCATTGTCCTCGAATTCCACCAAGTGGCTGTTGCCCGGGCTTTTTGGATTCTTCGGAGCGTGGAAGCCGAGTGAGAGTGAGACGCGCGCGCGCGAGCTCCTCGCTTGCTTGCCTTTCAGCCCCAATTTGGCGCGTTGCAGACAGAGACCGCTAGAGGGCGTGCAACAACAACTCGAGAGAAAGCGCAAAAAAAGTCACGAGTCTCCACGGTCTTCGTGGAAAACTGCGTTGTAAGGTGAAAGAGGGAGGAATAAAGAGCTCACGACCAAGAACACGACGGCTGTCGAGTAGTTTAATCACCGGATTGCGCGGGGCGGATTTTTTAACGCTGCATCGGAAATTCTACTGAATGGACTTGGGTTTTTTTTCAATTGTTTTAGAGTCATGTTTTTGACGAAATTTTTACTATATGAGTTTGGAATTATGTGAAATCGAAATTTTGAATATGCAAGTTGGTAGCAGTTTATTAAATTCCAAAGGTATTAAATACTGTTTTTTCAGGAATTATTTTGTATTCGGAATTGTTGGAGGTATATTTCTATGGTATTTATATGATACTGAGTTGGGCAGCAAAAATTACTTAACTCAGAAATTACTGCTGTAATTACAATTATTTTTGGTGATTGAAATTTTTTTCGAGTCCATTAATATTACTTTCAGTAATTGTAAATTAACAGTAATTATAAATTTGTTTAAAAAAATGTTTTAATTACGATTTTTAATATTTGCTAAAGAAAACCGCATTAGCACAAAAAAAATTCCTTAGAGATCAGAGATAGAATGCCCCATGTACCAATAAACGAAATCAAATAATACGGTAAATAAAAAATCGATTATCTAAAAATTCCAAATTCGTGATTTTTTGATAACCGATTATTTTTTCAAGTATTAATTTGGTAATCGATAATTAATTAAGGTGAAAATTTGATAATCGATTATTTTTCCGGTGAAAATTTGGTAATCGATTATTTTTTAGGTGAAAATTGGCTAATCGATTATTTTTAAGGTGAAAATTTGCTATTCGATTATTTTTAAGGTGAAAATTTGCTATTCGATTATTTTTAAGGTGAAAATTTGCTATTCGATTATTTTTTAGGTGAAAATTGGCTAATCGATTATTTTTAAGGTGAAAATTTGCTATTCGATTATTTTTTAGGTGAAAATTGGCTAATCGATTATTTTTAAGGTGAAAATTTGGTTATAGATTATTTTCGAGGTAAAAATTTTAAGCGTATTTATGCGAAGGGTGTTAAAATTATTATTTCCTGTCGGTTCATTGCGATTACCGAAAACTTTACGAGGTCGATAATACCAGTTGGAGGTTTTAGTGCAGGAGGTTGGAAATTCACTGGGTGAGAGAGAGAGAGAGAGAGATGGTTAGTTAAAGCGCAGAGCCGATATACCAAAAGAGGGGGAGGGGGTTGGTGTAACGGGTATCCAATCGTGCGGCTATAATGGCCAGGCAAAACTGTTCCCGGTGAAACTATTGGCAAAACTCCATCGCGCGCCTGGCCTCACGGAAGTCTGGCTCGTTTCTCGCGAGAACTCGAAAGCTTCGTTGGGTAGTTTGAGAGCGCCGCGGGGGTTTGCTTGATTCTCCCGGTGTCTCGGTCTCTGCAACGATATATATACAGTTAGGAAAGCGAGCGCTCGTTCGATTTGAGGAGAATCGCTGTAACAAAGGATCCGAAGACGCGCCAGAAGTCAATTGATTAATTCGAGTTTGCTTCACCTCCTCCCACTCCTTTTTCCCTCCCCTTCCTCGCGATTCCCAACCCACAACTTTGGTTGTCGCGCAGTATCCAAAGTTTCCGAACTTCTTGATAAAGCAATCAAGTTATCATTTTTTTTGGCGTTTAATTTTTTTTTTTGCAAATTAAAATGAACTACAGGACATTTTTTATAATTTACGGAAATTTTGTTTTAGTAATTAAAATTGTTTCAATTAGTGGAACGAAATCTGAATGTGGAAATTGAGCGGAAAATTTATTCTAAATTTTTATATTCACGGGAATTGACGAATGATTCTTTTGAATGACACATTTAGTTTTTATTTGTTTATTTGGATACACAATTAAAAGAGGATAAATTGATCAGGTTTTTATTTTTTCGGGATTTAATTTTTTTTTTCCATGGAATAAAGCGATCGTGACTACGACGTTGTTTAATTTGTCGGAAAAGGTATTTTATGGAACTTAACGTTTTTTTTTAATTCGTGGATCTCTTACTTGTAAGTGGAAATTAGGTAGAATATTTATTGGAAATTGTATGATTGACATATTGAAGATTTGTTTAAAATGAATAATTTATGTATATCTTTAATTATTCCATCTACGTAATAATGTTAAAAAGGAGTACCTCAAAGACGCAACATTCCACTCCACCAGCTTGAATGTAGAATTTATAAATAAACCACTTCCAAAAAAACCAAAACTTCGAATTAAACACAGATGAATCGACGTTCTAAATAATTCTACGAACAATTATTTTCAATATAGAAATATAAATACGTAATCCAAAAATGATTTACAATACAATGCAATCATGCAAAAAAATTATTAACAACAAATATAGTACAACGAACTAACCGAGAAAATTTATAATTTTCTCAAAAACTCCTTAATAGTGTAAAGAATTAAATATAAACAACAGTTACCAAGCAATTGCCACACGTTTATCCATCGTCATGACCAGTTACTCAATCTCGCATCGCTAACGTTATAACTTCCCCCAGCAATATCAAAACGCCAGGAAAAAAACCCCAACGTCGACGAACTTTGCGTCGTAAACTTCTGGTCTTAAGGGTGGAATTATTTTACGAAGAATAAGAACCCGCTGTGGGGGGAGGGGGGCGGAGGACCTTAGTTGTGTGAGTTGGATTGGAGAAGGAGATGTAGTGAAAGCGAGAGAGAGAGAGAGAGAAGAAAGCGAGGTGGGAAGTTTGTAAAAGAAGCGAGGACAAGCGAGACGGCTACTAGCCGGGGAAACGCTTTAAAAGTTTGGCTGAAGAGCGAAGGAAAATGGAAAGAGTCGAGTCCGCGCTCGCTTCTGGTCTCCGCGGGTCTCAGTGTCGGTAAAGTGGCGAGGGGCGCGCGCGATGCGGCGTGGGGCTTGCGGCGGGGCGAGGGGCATCACCCCTCACCCCTCTTGCGGAGTGAGTGTGGGGGGGTGACCCCCCCTGCGCCCCACGACTCGAGAAGAGCTTCGTACCGCGGTTAAGTTGCCTGCGCTTGGAGAGGAGCACCGCCCCGAGAAACTTTCGGGTAAAACTGAAAAGTTAATTTCGTCGTGTTAAATTACTCGGGAGCGTGAGCGTGTAGCCGGGCATTAAACTTGCAAAAGTTGGCCGGATGACTGAAATACGTACGGGAAAGGCATCGGCGGCTCTCTTCGAGTCCGATATGAAGCCTTCCAAGTTTCTCCTCCTCGCTCATCTTTCAACATTCTCTAGTATATACACAGATTCAACGGCGATAGCGAAGTTTAGCTTGGATATGTTGGGGTTTTCTTAATTATCGGAATTTTCGAACTGCCGATGCCCTATAGATATAGATGCCAGGAAATCTTAAGAGCTGCTTTCATATTCTTTCCTTTTTTTTTAGGTTGTAGAAGAGGATCGTTGCTCTCAGGGGATAAAATTATGGAGGCGAAAGGAGGGAATAAAGGGGGAACTTCTGATTGATTTATGATTTCAAAAAGCATCGGTGTCACAAGAAACTTGAATTTTTTTTAAATATCAGATAAAAATATGATGAACATCCGTGGAGGTCAGTGGGAAACAATTTTTTTCAGTAGAATTTTGAAGTAATTTTTTGTGGTTTGAAATCAAATTGGCATTTTTATTATTAGTTCGTTTGGGTTTGATTACACTTCTTAAAAATATTCTATTGACAATCATCTTGTCACCGTACTTCTGGAAAGTATTGATTAACTATTTTTACGTGAGCAAAAAAGCATCATACATCGATATAGTATCGAAATATTGAAATTTAAAAAATTAAATTTTCCGGCCCGTTGCCTAAAATCGATGTTTTATTGAAATGGTTATAACTTTGAAACATCACTAGATTCCGAATTACGGTTGAGATTTTTATTTTCCACTGATTTTTCAAATTTAAGCTGTAATAAAAATTTATTGGGTGCGATCGAAAATGCCGATTTTTTCTGAATGTCAATTTTTCAAGGATCCAAAAAAATACCAACTTTTACTAAATTGGCAAAATTCCAACAGTTACGAAAATGTCTCGCTGATTACAAAACTTTTTTACTTGTCCACTATTTTCGGTGTGTTGGTTGTAATAATTGATTTTTACATGGACATCGTATATAAATTTTTTAAAATTATCAGATCCTTTCATGTAGGTACGTTTTTTTTTTTTCCAATCAGCGTATGATTGTTGGTGGCAATTTTATTCGATCATAAAAAGCTTATGAGGGTAGTTATAAAACGAGAAGAGTCAGTGAGTAGGAGGATCGGTTTTTCTACCTGTAAATTGTCCAATCGTATTATGAATACTGCAGCGCATTTCACTCTGAATAAGTCTCCATGTGCTGGCCACGAGGTCACGGTCGCCTCTACATCTGCACCGAATCTCTGCGTCAGTCGAGACTAGCGCCTACGTAAGATAAAGGTCCAAATGCCTGGACGGTTGAAAGGGCTGAGTAACGTAAAAGCGTCGTACAACAAAAATGCTGTACATGATTAACTTTTTTCTTTGTTTCCTCATAGAGAAAGCTTTGTTTTCATGAAAATTTAATTTTCCGAGAATTTCATATCAAGACACTCGGTATGCGTTAAAAATAGGAGAAAAGTGGTTTAGAAAAAAAAGTGTGTGTGCGTGTGCGCAGGGCTTCGAAATCACCTGTAACTCGAGAACCGTCGAATCGATTGAACTAAAATTTGTTTCACAAGAGAAGCAGCAGTCTATCTTTGACTGATGCAATTTTTAAAAAAATCTATACAGGAACGTTCATTTTGTAGTTTTTTTTACATATTTTTTCAATAACAGGACATGCGTGGTCTAGATTTTGTGAAAATGCCGATATTTTCCTTGATAATTCTCTATAGGCGAAGCACCGTTGAACAACACCAAACAACATCCACGAATAATTTTTATTTAAAACAAGTTTCGATACAAAAATAGTAAGAATGAAAATCAGTACTTTTCCGGCTCGAGAGAAACGTTTTTTAACAGCATTCGCTTTTGAACAATCTGCATTCGCTGAAAAATGTTTTTCTCCCCGGTGATGGAATGTCCTATTTTCGCCATTTTCCACCATGCTAAGTTTACTTGGATAAATATCGCGAAAAAAAATTCCCAATGAAAACAAAGCTTCATGCATAAAGATGCATTAAAAACACCATCAAAAACGGATAACGTCCCTTAATGTCATGTTTTATCCAATGGCCATCGATATTCTAAATTCAATCAATATAATAAAAAGCCCCGAAATCAACATAAGCAAGAAAAAGTGTTTTTTCGACCATGAAATCCAGCATTTAATCCTTCGTGTAGATGAAATAAACACAATAAACTGTCTGTGTGGGGAATGCCCATGTAAAAATAGTAAGAATGAAAAATAGTCGTTTCCCTCTTCGTGCATTGCGACTCGATATATCAAATCCGCGTGATAGTTCGAGTGAGTGACGCGGATTGAGAGAATATTTCATTCGTTTTATTCGCTAGGTGGCAGTGGGACGAGTGGGGCGGGGTAAAGGAGAGACGAAAGCGCGCCCGCTGTATACCGGTAACCCTCCAGATGTACTTTCCTACTCTCGAGCGAGTGTACCCTGGTATATCTGCAAACGAGTGGAGAGGGTAGTTCAGTGATGTTACCAGAACTGGAGGATTATGTGTGTACGAGAGAGACAGAGAGAAAGAAAGAAAGAGGGCTGATGAGGCGCTAGAGAGAAAGAGAGGGAGAAACTGGCGAGGCGCTAGAGAGAAAAAGAGGGAGAAACTGGCGAGGCGCTAGAGAGGAAGTGAGAGGGAAACTGGCGAGGCGCTGGAGAGGAAGTGAGAGGGAAACTGGCGAGGCGCTAGAGAGGAAGTGAGAGGGAAACTGACGCGGCGCTGGAGAGAACAAGAGAGAGATAGAATCTGGCGTTTTGCTAGAGAAAAAGAGAGAAAGAGAAACTGACTAGGCGCTAAACAGAAAGAGGGAGAGAGAAATTGCTACGGAAAGAGAGAGAGAGAGAGAGGGAAAGAGGGAGAGAAAGATAGAGAGGAGTCTGATCGTCGCGAAGCGCGCGCCATCGTCCCGGGCGACGCCGCGCGCGCGTCTACCCCTTCCACTTTGGAAGCTTCCGTCCTTGTCTCGGAAAAGTTTCCGGTGATGAGCTTTGTTGGTCGTTTTCCCCCTTCTCCAGCGGCTGCTTGTCCCTTCGACCTCTCTCATTCGCTTGGCTGTGCCTGGCGCTACCTCTTCGTCCAACTCGCGGAACTAACTCGGAACAGCCCGAGCACAACCCAGGACGGAAAAGTTAAATGCGAAAGTTTTACCCGATATCCACAGGGCTCGCCCGACGGTTTCCTGGAAAAAGGTATACGCACGCAGTTTCCAGTTTCCCGTCGATCTACACTACCCCCCTTTCCCCCTCTTTCCCTTTCTCCCTTGCTAACTTCCCCTTCTACTCTTTCCCGCACCTCGCTACACTCGTTTTACTCTCTTCTCGACGGCCTTTTCATACCACCAGCCGCTCAACACAACCAACAGCTTGAAATCACTTCTGTCCTCTCTTCGCGCTTCCTAATGCACTCGTTGCCAAGACGTCTCTTCGGGGCGGAAAAGGACAATTCATTACGATTTTCGATAGGGCCTTTTTTAAATACATGGACGGGAAAAAATGAAACTAATTTTATACGCAGCTTGGTATTAGATATGCGAATAAGAAATGATGATTAAGGAAGAAAAATTGTCGAAGTCTGACTTGGTAGTCGACTCGGTATTCTGATTGGCTCTCTATACGTCGATATATGCGCGCACTTCAGATCGAGCATTTGGCGCGCATATTCAAATCGTATTTATTTAAAAATCATTGCTTTACAGAAGGATTTTTAACTGTATGGGAAAAAATGGATTTCTGAAAGATAGTCGATAAAAATTTGAATAATTGTATTTCAAAATTGGAGTTCAGTTTTTAATACATTGCGTTTTCTAACCCCTTCATTGCTGAGATGTTTCTTCGGGACGGAAGAGGTCAATTCGTTACGATTTTCGATAAGGTTTTTTTTTATAATACATGGATAGGGGAAAAACGTCTAGTTAAAATTAATTCATATGCAGCTCGGTATTTATTTTCTAAGATATGATGATTGAGGAAGAACAACTCTCGAAGTCTGACTGGTTAATCGAGCAGCTGACTCGGTTTTCTGATTGGCTCTCTACGTCGATATATGCGTGCACTTCAGATCGAGCATTTGGCGCGCATATTCGAATCGTCTGTATTCAGAAGAACCCAGTCACCTAACAAAAGTCACAAGAAAAAAATGTCTGTAAACTTCTTTTAAAAAATCTCAAATGAAGACCTCATTAAATTTATCACAAACATTACAGTTTTGCAATTCTCTAAAGACATGCAGTGCACAAAAATGGTGGGCGGTAGAAAGTAAATTTTTTTACTTGTGGTAACTTTCAGGTCAAACCAGGAAACAAATTTTAGTGTTTGATATCTCATTTTATCCGTCGAGGAGTGCGTTCGGAATTAAATTAAAAAATTATTATTTCGAGAATTAATGAAAAAGCTATAATGTTTAATGTGTAAATAAATCCTTCTCTTTTAAACAAACGTTAAACAATTGGTTACAGTAAATCCAATTTTCACTGCATCCGAAAAAAAGGCTATCGACTACCAAACTTAGTTCACTGATTTGGTCTGAAAGCTGCGAGTGAAAATTTTTATTTTTGATTTCACATCTTTTTATTCCATTGTACGTCTATACGAAATTGGGGTATCATAATGTTTGTCGACAACTTGATGAGGTATAAGTGCATCATTTTTCAAGAGAATGATATCATGAAAAAAAAAAAATGTTTGTGACTTTTTTGAGGTGATCAATGAAATTTCAAGGCTGCGGCCGCAATTAAATGTAGGGCAGGTTCACTTTTATCTGCTATTGGCGACCAATAAATTAGAAAAAAATCTTCTTTTTTTTTTAAACGTTTCAGCCCTGATCAGGCTCCTCTTCAATTTATATATTTTCTGAATTTCTCTAGTCAGACATTTTTATCAATCAAATTCTAATGATTAGGTAGCCAGATTCTCGGGCCATGTTGAAAGATTTTGAGGTTAGGTATCTCTTATATCACTGGACAATGTTCTTGATAATTTGGTTATGAACTCAAAATCAACTCATTTTAATTACATTTTTGCAATCAAAACGGCCGAGAATCCGTCCACCTAATCATTAAAATTTAATTGATGAAAATGTCTGACTAGAGAAATTCAGAAAATATATAAATTGAAGAGGATTCTGATCAGGGCCGAAACGTTAGAAAAAAAACATTTCTTTTATGGTTTTTTTTTAAATCTTATTTAATTTTTAATTTTATTTTATTAAGGTTTTAATTATTTTCTAGTTTTTTATTTTATTGAGATTTTAATTTATTGGTTGCCAATAGCCGATAAAAATGAACCTGCCTTTTTTCAGGTGATTTAGTGTCCCCTTAATATCAACTGCCACGAATCTTACTGGCGTTCACTAAATAATAAATAGTTATGGTTTTTTAATTGCTTTCGTTGGCAGGATGGCGTCGAAGAAAACAAGACAGAATCACTCGATACAGCATCTACTGGAGCTGCCGTCGAGCAGGGACGCGAGGCAGCAGGCGCAGCAACAGGCTCATGCCCACCAGCAATTAACGACGCTTTCAACGACACCTCGACAAGTTCCTGTAACCGTTCTTCATCCGACACCAAAAAAGGTAAGTCCGCTCCGCACGTAAAATATTTTTTTCTCCGTCGGTCTTTTATCATCAAGGGACATTTTTTCGGAACACCATTTTCCAAATACTTTTTTTTTGCAAATTTACAGGATTCATATTTTACGGTTTTTTTGTTGTTGTTATTTTACAGGATGAATATTTTGCGGTTTTTTTGTTTGCAATTTTACAGGCTTAAGGAGGTATGATAGAATGAGAAATCAAATATGTGGGAGGGCGAGATAAAGGTTCTTTAATTTTCTATAATAAAATTAACGAAATTTCCGTTTCAATTAAAACGCTGTTACAAATATGCCTGTGAGGTTTCCGATTTTTGTTACCGATGGAAAAATTAGCACTGCTAAATAAAATATCAATAATTTATTGAATTTTTTTTCCAAATTTCTTGCTCACTTTTTTAACCAGAATCATTAAGGATGTATGATACGTACAGTTCCGCCAAAAGTGAGTTTCAGAGACAATTTCGATTACTTCCCGTTGGGATAAAAATCGGAAAAAAATAATGCATATAAAACGTGCTGAAACGATTGATTTCGCATAATAATAATCCCAAAATGTTATTAGAAAATTGGTGAAAAAAACAATTGTTCAACAAATATACAGCCAAACTGACTTTTTTTTTCATGAAAATGATATGTTAATTTTTTTGACTGCGTATGAATTTTTTCAGATTTTTTTCTTTATTTTGATTCTGATTTTTTTTTTTTTCAAAATGTGCGCGACATAACGATTTTTGGATATGTGTTCGGCATAAAACCATCTACTACACTGAAGATTGTTTTGCAAAACGCATATCCAAAATTTGTTATATTCTGCGCATTTAAAACAAAAAAACCAAAATCAAAATAAAGAAATAAATATGAAAAAATGCATACGTATTTATAAAAATTAACATATCATTTTCATTAAAAAAAAGTTAGGATGACTGTTTATTTGTTGAACAGTTGTTTTTTTCACCAATTTGTTAATAACATTTTAGAATTATTATTATGCGAAATCAATCTTTTCAGCGCGTTTTATATGCTTTATTTATTTCCGATTTTCGTCTCATCGGGAAGTGATCAAAATCGTCTCTGAAAATCATTTTTCGCGGGACTGTACCTATCATACATCATTAAGTGCACTAGTTAACTGAAATCAAGGAATGTTCAAATCTATCTATTTCTTTGGCCTCAATGGAATCCGTTTTTATCAATCTATATCTAAGATATATTGTTGAATGAATCATGCAATGTATTTATCTATATACTTCATTCCTATGGGGGAACGCAGCCTATCTTATCTATGTTTTCTGGTCGGCGACGCCGTAGCAAGCCTGATGAATTTCAGTTGACATCGTATCTTCATACCATCATAGTTTATATTAAGTGCTGTGAGTCACAAGCCACGTGAATCCGTTTTATCAACTAACGTGAACGATTCAGTGAATGGACCTTGTCCATAACAGTCCGCGCATAACAAACGTCCATTCATTGGGTTTTTTTTCGTCTGCTTAATTGTCCATTCACTGATCAGTTAACCCTATAACAAGTGCAAAGAGTCGTTATAATGGCACCAAAAGGACAAATTCGAAAATGTTCCGAAGAAATTGTCGATCGGGAAAAGGGTCACATACAGTTGGAATACGAGTGGACTGTGCACAATCTTTATGACAATCCAAGATCTTCAGTTGTCTCGTCTGCGTGCCACAAAAACACTCAATTCTACTTTAGAATAATGCCAATAACTCCATCTTTTTTTCGGTGTTACATCTATACTTCCCACGAGAAAAATCCAAACCATATGTCAGTAGCAACATCAGTTTTTAAATTCAACGACGATGGTACAAAATTACCATTAACTAATCATGTGTGGACCGTGGATCGTTGGGAACGTCATAAATCACTATGGCAACGAGCCATATGCAATTTCGCGATGGACTACCATATTATGGAAGGAAAGCATATCGTGTTGATTTTCAAAATTGATACCTTCACGAAAGAGCTTTGTACCTCAAAGGAAGACCCTGCTGAGATAGCAATTCCGAAATGTCAGCAGTGCGGTGACATACAAAATTTGTTCCTTGAACAAAACTTTAGTGATGTTATTATAAATGTTTGCGGAGCGGAGATACCTGCACACAAACTCATCTTGAAGGTTAACAGTCCCGTATTCGCGGCCATGTTTGAACACGAAATGGCGGAAACTCGTGGAAACCTGGTGAAAATTACCGACATCGAATCGGAAGTGTTCAAAGAAGTGTTAAGGTTTATGTACACGGGCAAAGTAGACAATGTCGAGAAAATAGCGGATAAACTACTGATTGCGGCAGAGAAATATGACATTGAGAGGTTAAAGGTCATCTGCGTGGATGTCCTATGCCGGGAAGTAACGGTAGATAACGCTGCCGATTGGATGATTTTTGCCGATTTTCACAATGTCGAGCAGATGAAGGTGCAAGTCGCCGAATTCATTGAGGCAAACATCGATAAAGTTATCAATACTGAAGGATTTCAGTTGATATCAAGATCGCATCCGAATTTGATGTTCGAAGTCCTACGAGCGTCGGCCATTAAAAAAATGTCGGCCGAGAACACATGAACATCCTTTCTACGTTTCTGTTAATTAGTTGATCACATCTGTGCTATCAGGTATGAATATGAAAATTCGTGCTGAGAAAAAAAAAATTGCTGGAGAAGATTACTCTTTCCTAAATCACGGGTAATTTTTTTTTACCTCGGTGGCACTCTGACAATTTTTTGTTATTGGTTAATTTTTCATTCGAAACAACGATTAAGAGAGAAATTTTCGTTTTGTTTTAGTCGAAAGTATTCATAAAGTTTTAATTTATGAATGGATCGAAAAATGCAATCTTAATTATTTTCGAAGTATTATTGTACACACGCGAAAAACATTGGGTATAAAAATGATAATATGCTAATGTGGTTCCTCTTTCAATTATTTTATTTATTTTTTTACTTCCTGTCTTTTCCTATAGTCCGGAAATGGTCGAATTTTTTGTGCGTGACATATTTTATAAATTGCTCACTATTGTGCATTGAATCTTCATAAAAAAATCATTATTCTTGTTTTTTTCATTGAAAAAAATTCGAAATCTTTTCTTTTTTTGTCAAGAATCAACGCACAATAATGAGAAAGATATGAAATCCGTCACGGTAAAATAATCCGATTATTTTCAGACCATTTCAGGAGCCAGGAAGTGGAAATATTGAAATTAGAAATTTGAAAAAAAAGAAACAAATTTACAAATATCAATTTTTTCATCCGAAATTTTTTTCGCGTATTTTCAATAATATTTATAAAATCATTACGTTTGTATTTTTTCTAACGGTTAACAACTAAGAATTCGTTGAAATCAACATTTTGGATTCTGAAGAAAAAATTTATTTCTCATTTTTTATTTATTCGAAATCAACATTTTGGATTCTAAAGAAAAAATTTATTTCTTATTCTTCATTTATTCGAATCGAAAGGGAAACAAAAAATAATTGTCGTGATGCCACTATGGTAAAAAAATTACCTGGGAGGGGAGTATTCCCTTAAGGTAGTCCTCGCGCTTGTTATACGTTTTGCATAAGTTCGAGAAAATTGAGATAAAATCGCAAACATGACTCGATGTTATCAGAATCTGAATGAATTCACACACTTTAAGAGTACTGATAAGATTAATTTTGCATAATAATTGTCTTGGAATGTTATTTTAAAATCGATAAATAAAAATGTTTTCAATGATGTTCCCGAAAACCCAACATTCGTTTTGATGAAAATGATTCTTTACTTTTTCTAAATCCGTATAAAATTTTCCAGATTCTTTAATTCACTTTGAATTTTTTAATATGAAAAAAAAAAATGTGAAGACACAGAATTCAAAGTAAATTTAAAAATCTGAAAAAATTCATACTCAGAAAAATTAACAAATCGTTTTTGTTTTTAAAAAGTGGAGTTTTCGGGAAATTAGTTGAACCTTTATTTTCCTTTATCAATTTGGCAATAATAATTGTGAATAATGATTATAAAAAATTAATCTTTTCAGTATCCGTAATGGGCATAATTTTTTTCAGATTTTTATCCCGTTGCAATGCAAAAGCGTTTGCAATTCCTTCTGATTTTTTTAGAACTTATGCGCAATAAATAACAAACCTAAGGATTACTTCAACTGAATTAGTGTTTGCCGAAGTTTGACAATAAGTTTCCTTAGTACACTAATAAATTGCCATCCCATTAATTGTTGATCGAACATTTTTTATAGCTTTTACGACCAAAAAAAATTGGTCGAACGTCGGCAAATACGAATTTAGTCTACTGTGTCAAATTTTTTCCTTAATAATTTACAAACAGTTTTCGCATGAGATTTTTATTTATTTACAGGATCGAAGCATCAACATTTCAGGGTCGTATTCTTGGACTGGCACTCAAAGTGAACACAAAATACATTATACAAATATATTTGTAATCCTTCTCTTTTTATATTTTTTTATTTTCATTTCAAACTATTGTATGATTTAAACATTTTTGAAAAACATTGAACACTGTTTTAAATAAACATCTATAAAAATCCCTTGGGTTCCATACAATTTGCTTGAACCTGATTCTGATCTTTCTCCGCAATTTTTTTTCGGATTTAATTAATAAAAAAATAATGCAAAGTAGAACTTTGCAAAATGGTTCTTCATTAGTTTTTGTAATCGATTTAGACTTCCTCGTAGAGGAAACTTCGTAAAAACCAAAAAAAAAAAAAATGCCGACGCAATTCGCACGCTTTTATTTTGCAGGTTTGCTTTGACTTGAGAAACATTTCTCAAAAAATTCAAAGTGTCATAAAATTTGCACCACTCGACCGATTTGTGCCAAATTTGTACCCGAACTTTGATGTGTGGTGATCCGCATGTGAGCCCAGTTTGAACTCTGTATTTCGTATAAAAGTGGCTAAATCAGTTAAAGTTGACTTGAATTACGAGGACACCGTCAATTTTTCGATAATTCGAAATACTATAAAATCCGTACGTCTCTTATCCTATAAAATTCCAAACGCTGCATCGATTTTTTTTAAATAAAAAATTCTATTGAATTTTAAGCGCTTCACCGATTTTTTTTAAATTAAAAATTCTATTGAACTTTGAGCGCTTCACCGAATTTTTTTTAAATTAAAAAGTCTATTGAATTTTAAGCGCTTCATCGATTATTTGAAAATTCAAAATTCTATAAAATTTTAACCGCTCCATCGGTTTTTCGAAAATTTTTAATTCCATAAAATTTTAACCGCTTCATCGATTTTTCGAAAATTTTAAATTCCATAAAATTTTAACCGCTTCATCGATTTTTCGAAAATTTTTAATTCCATAAAATTTTAACCGCTTCATCGATTTCTTCCATATTCAATACAAAATGCTATTTTTGCCTCATCTACAACACTAGATGACTCGGTAAATTCAACCTGTTCAACAACGATCTTATCTATGTATGTATCATATATAATATCTATGTATATACTACGTTCCAGTCTGCGATGCCGTAGCAAACCTGACGGATCTCAGTTGTTATTGTGTCATCATACCATCATAGGTTATATTGGGCGCTGTGTGTCATAAGCCACGAGAGTCCATTTTATCAACCAAGGTGAACGAGTCAGTGAGTCCGAATCCTCCATAAGAGCTCGTGCATAAAAAAGTCCATTCAGTGGTGTCTTTCGTTTGCTTGATTATCCATTCACTGGTCAGTTAGCCCTACAACAAGTGCAAAAAGGCGAGTAATAATGGCGCCGAAAGGACACATTCGAAAATGTTCCGAAGAAATTGTCGATCGGGAAAAGCGTCACATACAGTTGGAGTACGAGTGGACAGTGCAAAATCTTTATGACAATCCAAGATCTCCAGTTGTCTCGTCTGCGTGCAACAAAAGCACGCAATTCTATTTTGAAATAATGACATTTACTCAAACTTTTTTTCGGTGTTTCATTTATACATCCCACGAGGAAAATCCAAACAATATGTCAGTAGCCACGTCAGTTTTTAAATTCAATGACGATGGTACAAAATTACCATTAACTAACCATGTGTGGATCGTGGATCGTTGGGAACGCCATAAATCACCATGGCAACGAGCCATATGCAATTTCTCGATGGACGACTATGTTATGAATGGAAAGAATGTTGTGTTAATTTTCAAAATTGATATCATGATAAACGAGCCTTGTAACCCAAAGGAAGACATCGCTGTGTTCGAAATTCCAAAATGTCAGCTGTGCGGTAACATACAAAATTTGTTCCTTGAACGAAACTTTAGTGATGTCATTATAAATGTTTGCGGAGAGGAGATACCGGCACACAAACTCATTTTGAAGGTTAACAGTCCCGTATTCGCGGCTATGTTTGAACACGAAATGGCGGAGACTCGTGGAAACCTGGTGAAAATACACGACATCGAATCGGAAGTGTTCAAAGAAATGTTGAGGTTTATGTACACGGGTAAAGTAGAAAATGTCGAGAAAATGGCGGATAAACTACTGATTGCGGCAGAGAAATATGACATTGAGAGGTTAAAGGTCGTCTGCGTGAATGCCCTATGCCGGGAATTAACGGTAGATAACGCTGCCGATTGGATGATTTTTGCCGATTTTCACAATATCGAACAGATGAAGGTGCAAGTCGCTGAATTCATTGAGTCGAACATCGATAGAGTTATCAAAACTGAAGGGTTTCAGTTGATAATAAAATCACATCCGAATTTGATGTTCGAAGTCCTACGAGCGTCGGCCGTTAAAAAAACTTCGGCCGAAAACACATGAACATCCTTGGCACGTGTCTGTTGATCAGTTGATAACTTTAACTGATCAGGTATGAATATCTACATTCGCGCTGAGAAAAATAAACTTGCTTGAGAAAATTAATCTCTCCCAATTCACGCGTCATTTTTTTTACCATGGTGGCATCACGATAATCTGTTTAATTTTTCATTCGTAAAAACGGTAACGGCAGATTTTTTTTTAAATTCAAGACGTAAATTGAAATTTTTTGTAAGATATTAACGGATCGAAAAACCCGAATTCAATTATTTTCTATATATTTTTGCACACACGCAAAAAAAGTGGCGAAAAAAATTGTATAATAATTTGCGAAGGTGGGTTTTTGTTCGATAAATATCTATTTTTTCACATCCTGTCTTTTCTTATAGGTCAAAAATTGAAATTTGCGAAGGTGGTTCTTTGTTCGATAAATATATATTTTTTCACATCCTGTCTTTTCTTATAGGCCAAAAATTGTCCGATTTTTTGCGTTACTTGTTTTATAATTTTCTCAATATGGTGCGTTGATTTTCCACAAAAAAATAATTCTCCTTTTCTAATCTAGTTTTTTTTTTTTTTTTTTTTCAATTCGATGTTTGCACTTGTTTGCGAAGAATTGTCACACAATAATGAGCAAAATATAAAATTAGTCGCGGGAAAATAATGCGATACTTGTCGGACCATTGAAAAGCCAGGAAGTTAAAATATTGAAAAAAAATGTAAGGCAAGGAAACAAACCCGCAAATTTTTTTTTTTTCAAGTTAGTGTTTGCCGAAGCTTAACAATTACTTTTGTTACTACACTAAAAAATCGCCATGCTATTATTTGTTGAATGAAGAATTTAGTCTACACTGATCAATTTTTTTCTCAATTATTTACAAGCAGTTTTAGGCATGATATTTTATTTATTCACAGGATCGAAGCACCAACATCCTAGGATCGTGCTCTTGTACGGGCAGTCAATGCGATCGCGAAAAAAAAAAAATATATATTCAAAATTTTTATCCTTTTCTATTTTTTTACATCGTTTTTTAAAACTATTTATCGAATTGAACGTTTTTGGAAAACCTCGAATACTGTTTTAAATAAACATCTCTCAAAATCCTTTGGGTTTCATACAATTTTTTTTTCACCGATTCTGACCTTTGTCCATAATTTTGTCGCAATTAATTAATAAATAAGCCTGCATTTTTTTGCACTTTTGAAACGTTGTTTTTTGCGCTTGTGATATACAATGCATTTTTTGTTCTAAAACTAGATTTTCGTTTTTTTCTGTCATTTTTCTACGTAACACAAGACATGGCACATCGAAAGTCGATTATATCGAACCATTAAAGCATAAATAGTCACGTAAGATGACGAATTATATGAACATACAAATTTCGTGTTGAGTCATAAGAGGAGAGAGATAAAAGGAAAAGTGTGCGGCAGCGAGCAAGTTGTTGCTAGTTAACATGAGAATTTCGGAAAAAAAAATTGTCACCAAAAACAAAGCTTTCTCTATGAGGAAGAAAAGTCGATGACATTAATTAAAATTTTATTTTTTCAACAAATCATTGAAGTTTTAAAATTTTTTCAACTAATCAATAATATTTTAATATATTTTCAACAAATCATTACTTTTTTCAATTTTTTCAACAAATCATTAAAATTTTTCTATTTTGTTAACAAATCATTGAAATTTTTCTATTTTTTCAACATATCATGAAATTTTTCTATTTTTTAAACAAATCATAAAATTTTTAAATAAATGTATTTGCAATTTAAATGAAAACATCAATGTTAATAATGAAGGCCAGTAAATCAGGCAGAGCAACAATTATTCCAAAAAATTAATTTCATCGCTATTTTTGTGTCCCACATCGTTCGCAGAGTAGTAACGTCGAGTGTCGGGCCGATATCGTTTCCGTGCCGTCCAAACATCGACCGTGACATCCCTGTTCACCCTCTTATATTCTCCGGTCGAGAGCGTATAAACCGTCAAATATTTACCGAGGGATAATTACCAGCAGCTTCGCCGCTGCGGTTCAACCTCGGCGCGTGTGACTAAAGCGAGGAAAAAAGTTTTCACATACCTCCGGACTATTTGTACCGCTGGATAATTAATTTACCGTCTATTTTTCAGATACCCTTTAATTTCATGAAACTTTGCAAATTTCTCGTTTTTCGATAAACTTTATGCTCGGGCATGAATAAATTACATATTTTTTGCTTTTTTTCGTTCTTCTTCATAGAGGGACCTTTGTTTTCAAAAAACAATTTTTTTTGTGATTTTTACCACATTTAGAAAAATATTCAACGTCGAGAAAAATGTTTTTTCAAAATGGCCGGTTTTTGTGTGTGGGATGGGTGAAAAATTAATTTGTTATAACTGGAGAAATAATAAGACCATGGAGTTGTAACTTGTTGCATAAATAAAGCAATTGCTAAGGATAAAGTTTACTTGCTAAAATTAAAACATTTTTTCAGATTTTATGAGACTACTTTTTTTTACAAATGTCTGCATATTTTCTAGCTGTACCAATGTTTCAGCTGATGAGCTTGACAAATAAAGCAATGGAAATCGACGGTTGATATTGAATTTAAACGAGATCCATAAAACGGTTTAGATTGTATAAAATTTTGAGTTTTCGAAAAATAGATGTTTTCGTTTTAATTCAGGGTAACTTTCTAAACAGTTACAGGGTAACTGGTAAAGCAGGGTGACCAACCCTGCTCGAATCTTCTACGAGGACAATCACTATTTTGGCGTAGTATATTTCGAATTTTATTAAGATCGGTAGAGTGGTTCGGATTTCATAGGCTTTTGAATTTTCGAAAAAAATTGATTTCTTGGTTCGCAACTTTAAACAACCCTGTTAAAGTTTTCAATAAGGGTGAATCATTATCCAGCTGTATAATATTAGGTTAAGGATGGATGTGATCGAAATTGTCTCTGAAACTCACTTTTGGCGGGACTGTACGTATCATATATCCTTAAGTTGGATAAACAGACGGTCGTAATTTTTGTATAAATAATATTACTGAACAATCTCTTCGTTAAATCATCAGAGCAACTTTCAATGAACGAGCTGATCTGTTGTTCGTCATAATCGGACTAATATTATGATTTTTTCAAATATATAACTGGATGACAAAAACATCTTATTGAACATTTGCATATATCAAAGTGTATTTTTTTTTCAATTCGTGGTTGGTAATTTATTTTTATATTAAGAACCTATACTGATGCCTAATTGAGTTCATAGAACCGTCAATTGAATCTCAAAAACTTGTAGAAACGCTTCTCAAAGTTTAGTACTGATTTGACTAGCACGTATCGAGGCGGTTAACTTAAAAGTCGGAATGAAGGCTAAAAGAAACCGTTTTACAGGAGTGAGACAAGAGTCGGTGCCGTAAAACGAAAGGCTTTGTAACCGCACACATAAAATGCTGACGGTACGTTCCGGTAAGTGGGTTGACGGACTTTTTTTAATTTTCTTTTTTATCGATTTCGCTGCTGGCTGTGAAGAGGGATCGCGGAAATCGGGCCTGGAGTGCCGCTTTTGTTATTGCTCGTAATAAACTCGGCGTGTAACGTAGCTAGCTCTCGACTATTGCTCGAAGCTTCGTTTCACAAAATGTCTGCAGTGAAGGAGATAATTTCGTACTTTTACGCTTCGAGAAATAGCGTCGATTCATCTTTTTTTAATTTTGTACATCAGGTCAATTATCAAGAATAAAAATTAGGAGTGAATCGTCCCTCGGCAATCGTTAATATTAAGACTTATAAAAATAGGGAGAAAAAGTATCGGTCGATTTTTATTCATTTTTTGAGTTCTTTTGTCGAGTGAATGAAAATTTGCCTCTGGCTTTTGAGGGACTACAACAGTATATTATGATACGAGTGCGATAAAACTTTTTTTGACGAAGGTGAGTTGCAATCAAACGAGTTCAGAAAAAGTTTCTCGCACGAGTTTCGTGTACAATTTTATTTCACTAGTGCGAGAAGGTTGTTAAATGTCTTTGAAAAAAAGAATTAGAAGTTTTTTTTGCCAGGAAACGAAAATTATCGGTTAAGACGTGAGCAGAAATAAAACACTTTGTGATTTTATATTACGTTTATTTACACTCATGGAAATAAATTAAATACGTTTTTTTTTGCTGCAATAATTAAACACTCATTTATGGGCTTCGTAACATGCCAAAAATTGTTGGCTGAAAACTGTAACTGTCCTTAAGGGGGCACAGTAACTTTTTTAAAAAATTAACGAAAACTAATGTTTTCGACTACCGTTAACTAGACGAAACTATTTCAATGTTATTACACCTTTGAACCACTCCTCAGAACAACAAAATCAAACACAACGTGCAATAAATCGTTAGTTAGACCAACTAAACTGTTTTATTTCACGCGGTGGATTGTTTCAACATTTTTTCACCGTAAAATACTCTTTCTTTGAGAGATAAACAAGAATTGGATGTAATCTACAATGTTCTGCGAAAATACATTAAATCGTGGGCAGTGAAAATCGGTATGATAGAAAAATCGGTTGATGACCATTGACAATTTTTTTAGAATATTGTAAATCACTGGAAGATTTCGGTCCCGTGGTTTTTGATATCCATCTCGGGACAGCGGAGAGAAGGACGTGAATGTTGAGCCGCTCGGGGTAGTAACGATTTTTAAAGTTTCTCCCGCCTCGCGAGAAAGTTTTGTAAACTGCCTGGCAGCTTGCGTAAACTGGCTCGCTCGCGGTTCTCGCTTCTGGCTGAGTTTCGTCGGTGGGGAAGTTTGAAAAGTTGTAGCGTGTATCCAGTTTGCCGGGGAGTGGGGATCGGACGACCTCCCCTACTTTCCCGCTCGATTTTCATCCCCCAAACCGCGGAAAGCTTTCTCGAGGTCTCGAAAGAGGTCAGTAGTGCTCTTGTCGCAAAACAGATCCCTTCCTTGACTTCTGCAGTGAATGGGACGATCTATTACTGCGGTCGGTAAGGTAGGGGTCTCTCAATTTTATCCGTTACCATAAGAGCTTGCCGGTATTTACCAACGGACGGTCTTTATATCGGTAGATAAAAATTCGACTGTCGGTAACGAAGGTTAAGAAACCTTCGTTACCGACGCTAGTTTTTGCTCGCACTCTTGCAGATAAAACAGGGTTTAAACTTCTCAGGGTGATTTTTATTCCACTGATGGTAAGTTATCGAGGGATTCTTCAAATTCCGAAATTCTCTCCTAGAGTCTGGAACTTTCAGCGGATAAGTAGTCGTGTAGAAAAAAGCGATTTGTCTTTAGCTCGCATTAAACAATTTCTTTGGAATTTACTAATGACTTAACAGAGTTGTTCATTTATTTATATGAGTGCCTGAAGCTAAATCTGAAGTATAAATTGTTTGTACTCAATACTCAAAAAATTTGTACTCGATCTTCAAGAACAATCTGGACGGATTATTTTTGAAAAAAATGGGATAACAACTAAAACGTGAAGCATTTTTTAAATTAGTTATTTGTGAAAAATTAAATCTGTCGTACTCGGATTTTGGAGCCATTTTATTTCATAAATCTTTAAGATACTTTTCGTAACTACTTCCGAGTACTTTTCGAGCATTTATCCTTTTTTTCAAAACTTTATTTCATTTGAAAATTGCTTATATCTTCGATAAAAAACCAGAAAAAAAATACAACGGATACACTGTTTTATTTTTTGAAATTTTCCAGAGGAAACATACTTCCTCGACGTCCAATTCTTAATTTCGAAAAAAAATTGTTCACTTAGCAAAATGGGCAAATTGATTTTTAAATAGATAACAAAAATACTGATCTTGTAATTATGGGAAATAATCCGATAAAATCAGCGGTTAGTTTACTAAGTAATAGTTAAATTATTCATGACGAAATATTTTATTTAAAAAATAAAAATAATAAATATAAAATTATAGTAAAATTCTTCCATCAACTAAAGAATTAAAGGATTTCTTGTCATTTGTTGGTCCTAAATTTATCGTCTAGTGTTCCTGATATTATAGTGATATCTTAGCAATGCAAATCACGTCCTTCGCTCGTACGCGTTGAAGTTTCGCACTACACAAATTACTAAGCTGTTGAAGTGAGGAGGCAGAGGCGTAGAATTTAGTTGCGTCATTACCTAAGGCTCTGCCCAACTTGGATGACTTGAATAATAGTTTATTGTGTTTTGTGGTGATCGGCTTATCTTTACAGCTTCCCATACTTATATATTTATGATTGAAAAATTATTACGTATAATGTCTACATGATTTTCCATATATATTTCACAATTATTTTATAAACTACGCTCAGTCTCTGTTTCAAACGGATGAATAAATTATTCGGAGACATCTTGTTTAAATTTTAATTATTTGTTGGAAAAATTTTTCAATAAAAAAATTAAATAAACTTGGCCTTTTATTAATTAAAATGTTTATTAAACAAATCGACCTGATTTTCGGACACCAAAATTGAGCAGATTTCTTAAGGGGTTCGAATTACCTAAATAAAATCATGAGACAAAAAATTTCTGTAAATAATACCATTCTGATGAAAATTCTTACATTTAAAAACCGTTACGTATACAACAAGTTAAAATTCACCTAACTAAACTCCATTATACGAGATTGAACGTCTTTAAGAAATTTCCGAACACAAGAAAAGGAAAAATGTTACATATAGAGGTTACAAATTGGACATACGAACTTAACACACAGTAACTTCTTCAGCCATTCACGAAAACCAAGATGTGACAACTGCATCCACGATCTCTCAGTTGAACACTTCATAATAGACTGCCTAAAATACCAAAGTAACCTCGCAAAGTAACAAGACTGTCAGAATTTTCGTCTCATGTCTCGACACCGTTAAAATGTGTAGAAAAGTAATTGAATTTTGTAATGTGACCGACATCATCGACACACTCTAACCTGTGACAATAAACAGCTCAATTATTAATAATTGTAGGGGTTTTAGTATTGTACAATGGTCACTAATAACCAATGCTGTTGATGCGACCTTAAACATCCAATAAAAAAAATAGTGAAAATTCTGTACGATTATTCTGAACTAATGCTACTGGGTGAAAGTTTGTAATTGCAGGCTATGCAGTGGATCTCTCGATCAGCGTGTCGAGAATGAAGATGATCGTCAAATTGCGATTTTTATTCATCTTGGAATGCCGAAGCTAAGATTTTATTCGTCTCGGCAAGGAAAGGGAACATAATTTCCCATTGAAATCCGGTTGAATAGGAGGATAGGATCGCCCGGAGCATACGGAAGATGGCAGGGTGTTGGGGACGAAAGGAAAGAGAGAGGGAGAGAGAGAGAGAGAGAAAGCAGTGGAAGGAGCCAAATTTATGATAATTGCATAAATCAGAGCTTTCCTCCACAATAATCATAATCTATTGGGATAGTTGCGCAAAGTTAGCTATTTAGCCGACGGCGAACGGCACAGCGCCGAATCTCAAGGAGAAGAGAAACCGGCGTGCGCTCCTATGGTTTCAAGCAGAGGCGTCTGAATAAGATAAAGTCCTTGGTCCTTGGAAGGAGACCAGTTACCGTTCAATTCTATCTTGCTCACTGCTACCATTTGAAACTGTAATAAAAACGGTCACGATTTTCCGATACAATGGTCCATCAATTTTGAAAAAAATCGGTATAGAAAATTGACATTAATATGTTTCCATAAATTTCATACAGATCAATGAATTTTGATGAATCACGAATTAATAAATCAGTATACGAAAATCAACGGCCATTTTGGGAATTTTAGTGTTCGACGCGAATTTTTATTTACATACTAATTTGAGTTATTAATATTGTAAAATACCCGGTGAAGTATTTACAATTTACTTAATATGGTTATAATTTTTTTTTTTCACTTTTGTCAGACTTAAGAGTATAAGAAATTAAGAAAACTTGATATAGGAAATGAACAGTAACGAAGTCTATAGAAAATTTAATATGCGTCTACGCACTGCAAAAATGAAAGTTCGTGATTTTCCGATACAAATGTGTATGAATTTAGAAGAAAAATCGACATAGACGATCGCAATTAATATTTGATATATCGGGCAATTCTGGTGATTTTTTCGCGATATCGACAGACATGCAGGAATACTATCTAATTTTTTCAGTAAAAAAAATATTCGTTTTTCAATAATTCCTTCGTTTTACGGTAAAAAATCATTCTCGTCGGGCCGTGAAAATTATTTAAAATAAACCGCTCGAAAGCTAACAGAAAACGACAACCTTTTTTTAAAGTGACTTCAATTTTCGAGATATTTGCATTTGAACAAAAACGGCATTTTTTGAAATACTGTTTTCAAAAATCAGAATAAAATCACATAGACTGCCCTTCATTGGTGCTTTGATATTACCAATTATGGTGCAAATCGGAGAGGGTCGAAAAAAAATAGCTGAATCCACAGACAATGTTTCATAATTGGGTTAAAAGCTGATTTTGTTGCAATCCAACATTTTGAAACGCTACATTTAACGCACCCACCGACCATTACAGTAATCACAGCGCAGTAGTCACGGTCGTTAGTGGTCAGCCGTGATTTTTCCCAGGTATACAATATTCTGCTTATTCTATAGCTATGAGCCGTCATGTTGCCATAAGTATAAGTACAAAGTATATAATAGTGCTATACACTGTAAGAAAAATCTACTTGAAATTTAGTGTACTTTTACTGCAAGTTTTTATTCATAAGCTAGTATATGAAATTTCGTATACAAGTGTAATGTAAAATTAATGCATGTTACAGCATATTCAATAATTGACCTTAATTTTACTCGAAAAGTACATTTTTGCTATTCCACAATTGTTTATCAAGTTTCGATGACGAGTTTATGCATAAAAACTTCCAATCTTTTCTAAAGGTGTAAATCCAGACGAGTTGTCACCAAGAGTGACAGTGTATTAAAATCAATTTTTGTGGCTCTCACATCAATATTCATGAAACGCATTCGAAATCTGTGGTGCGAGTTGATTTTGATTTTTTAAAATTACTTTAAAAAATGTTGACCTCGTTCTAATTCGCTATATTTGTCTATAAATGTGAAATAATACAATTGACCAAGGTTATAATAATAATTGTTGAAGGATCGACGAATTATTAAAGTGATTTGAATTATGTGCAGTGGTGAATGGTATGAAAGAATCTTCGGTATCGAGTTATCGCTGTGCAGTAGTTACCGTCGGGATTGGTCAGCCGTGATTTTTCCCAGGTATATAACATTCTGCTTGTTCTATAGCTATGAGCCGTCATGTTGCCACAAGTATAAGTACGAAGAATATAAGAGTGCTACATATCCAAACGAGTTTCAGTAGTGACAGTGTATTACAATCAATTTGTGTGGCTCTCGCATTAATATTCATGGAACGGGGCGGGTTGAAAATTCCGAATTTTAAATAAACGAAAGTCTAAAATCCCAAAATTTAATATCTCACCTGAATTTTTGATGAAATGTTTTCTAGCGAATTTCGTAAAAAATGTAGGTGAGATTTCAGGTTTCGGAATTTTAGACTTTCGTCCATTTAACGTTCGAAACTTTAACCCCAATTCCCTTGCTTCTCGGAGACAAAGTTTCGAATGGTAAATACTCGAAGGTGTAAAATTTCGAAATTGAATATCTCACCTACATTTTTGACAAAATTCGCTTGAAAAAATTTCGTCAAAAATTTAGGTGAGATATTAATTTTCGGAATTTTAGACCTCCGTGTATTTACCATTCGGAACTTTAACCCCGCCCCCAATCGGTAGTCAAAATAGCGAATGACCAAAATACCGAATGGCTAAAATAGCGAATATACAAATAAGGAACGTCAGAATGCAGAATGTCCGTAATTATGGAATTCGCTTTTTCAGCCATTTTTATCATTCGCTATTTTCAATGCATTTTAATAAGATGGAGGTGAAAATGGTAAATGGTCAAAACATCGAATGGCTGAAATAGCGAATTTCATAATGATGACCATTCTAGATTCAGACGTTCCTAATTCCGAAATTCCCTATTGTAAGCATTCACTATTTTGGTCATTCGCTATTTTGACTCCCACCCAAACAATCTTCACTATCGAGTAATAACAGCGCAGTAGTTACCGTCGGTAGTGGTCAGCCATAATTTTTCCCAGGTATATAACATTCTTCTTATTCTATAGCTATGAGCTGTCATGTTACCATAAGTATAAGTATAAAGAATATAAGAGTGCTATATATCCAGACGAGATCCAAGAGTGACAGTGTATTACAGTCAATTTGTGTGGCTCTCGCATCAATATTCATGGAACGCGTTTGAAATCCCTGGTGTGAGTTACAAGCGAGAGCTATAAGCAGAAGAAGAAACAAGCTGCGTTGGATACTCGGCCACGATACGTCATAATTTGCGGCTCGCTCGTTTGTAATTCGGTTTCCTTGTGAGGCACTCAGCCCGAGTTATTTGCGAGCTGGGCTTTGTTGTTAGCTTGTGGGTGGAAATAAAGTGGCGAGAAAGAATAGCCGAGTATTAGCCCGAATGAGCCATCAATCCATTCGCCAGGAAATATATATAGACTCCCTACCTACATTTGTTTTTTTTTTTACGAATATATAACCTCTCGAAAAAAAGGACGTGTTGATTTATGGTGGAACGTCATTAGGGACTTACCGGCTGAGTAACAATTTTGCTTGAGGCAATAAAGATATTTAAAAAATGGCTACTGGCGCGACGCAACACGTGACTTTCTCATCATGATAAAAAACAGAAATACAGAAATGTTAGTAGTCTGAAATAATTGTAACGATGACCTTGAAATACTTTTTCCATTGCTCATTTGGTAATGATTCTCTCTGTATATGTCAGACCGGAGCATAAATTTTAGCTTCCGGCTTGAAAAATAATTTCTGCAGAATTTTTGATAAATATAGTTTTTTCACATTTAAGGTAAAGTATAAGAAAGAGTAGAGATTTTGGATTGAATTTCTATACCGGAACTGGGATTCGAATGCATAAGGCACACACCAAATTTCATTCCGGTCCATACATTTTTTCAAAAGTTATTGTGGTTCCGAACGGCACAGACGGACAGACAGACAGAAATGAGTTAATGTGTTTTATATAATGTGGAACACTCAGAACATGTTTTTCTATCGAAATCTAAGAGTCGCTTTTTTTTTAATTGCAATACTTTTTCTCTTTACATACTCCGTATGTAATGAAAAAGTAAAAAATTAGTATTTTCTAATGAAACATGGTGAAACACAGACAAATTATGGCTATTTAAACAAAGTTCTACTGTATTATTTAACCATGGGACCATCGAAAAATATTGGTCCGAGTGCCTTTAAATTTAGACTCAAAATCGATTATGTCACTTTCTATAGCATGACTGGATTATTTTTTTTACAATTAAGCTTATTTCGGAATGAAACTGATTTGAATCTTTACAATATCATAATGTTCTCCTGAACTGTATTAAATACACTAGCGGCGATTTACTATTGAAAAAAATATGATAAAAAATGTTATTGTTGAAGTACCGGCCTCAATTCAATTGATTAAAATACTAACACTGAATTATTCGAATAAAAATCCCGTTAGTGACATATTTTAAAATCCATGTCGCAGGGTCAACCACAAAATTTCGTTGGTCACTAATTCTCATAAAAGAATGCGAGAAAATTTTCCGAAAAAAAAAAAAAAAATGAAAGTGATGAGAGAGAAAGGAGCGGAAGAAATCTGTTTGGGGTCCGGCTAAACCGGCGTTAGGTCGCGGAAAACGCGGCGTTAAAATACCGGAAAGCCAGCGTCCTAATCCGCTTAAGGAGATTTATTTAATACTTACGGTCGTCTGGCTCGCGGCTCTCACGACCGCTCTTTCCCGCTTCGCAGAACCTGAGCAGTAGCTACAGCAGTGGCAAAAGAGGCTCCTACACATTCGCCACCCTCACGCTTGCAACGGCACGAGGGTAGTTTCATCCCTATCTTTTTTCCTCTGCGTTTCGTCACTCTATCGCAAGGTTTAAACTTTTTTTTTTCGAGTAGTTAGGCCCGCAATAGGTCAAACAATGTTCTTATGCAACACAAGAGTGTGAATTTTCCAGGATTTTGTCGGAACGATTTTTCGAATTAATTCTGCTTCCGTATAGCTTTGTTTTTATGAAAAAAAATTCAAGTCTTATGTGTCAGAACACTCAGATCAAATCAAATTGTCCTGTCATGTCAGAATTGTCTGAAACATCGAGAAAAGTGGCTTAGAAAAAAAAAAAAAAAAAAATTAGTACCAAATTTTTTAAACATCGATTGAACCATTCAAGTTTTATGGGATTTTTTTTTATTTTCTCAAAAATTTGTGATTATAAATAAAGATTGAAGATCTACCTTAGTATAGAGTTAGAGTTGATTGGAAATCTGTAATAAACGTAATTAATCAAACAACAAAGCTTCCCTTACGGGGAAGGTAAACATAATAATAAAAAATAAGAAAAACAGAATTTTCATGAAAGCTGGAAATTGACGGGGAAGCAATGTGACAATTTGAAGTGTCAGATTTTTTTTAAAGCTTTGTATACGAGGAAACCAAAATCTATTAACATACTTTCTCATAGGAGAAGCTTTGAAAAAAAAAAACCAAAAATAATGAGGAAGCAATTTGCAAAGTTCAGCTTTGCAGCTTTTTTTTCTTATTTTTTGGTTGAGGAACATAAAAGATGGTTTAACCCTCGGGTTTGGTGAATCTTGGATGAGCTCAGTCGCTTCTGGGGGTTTATAAAAATTGTGTCAATTAGGGGTGGGTGAGGGTGCGGTATTAGTGCTCGCATCAGAGGGGAAAGAGCGAGAGGACCAAAGCAAAGGTCGTCGAAAAGAGAGGAGAAGGTGCTGTGGAGTCTTTATTACTAGATCGCCGTTGGTAGGGTGCCGTTTGGCTTCGCGGTTGGCAATTTATCCCCGGAGGAAGGAAAGAGCACCCTCGAGAACACTTTCGAGATTTCCAACCCTTGAAACGATTCTCTCTTCCGCCCTCTTCGCAATCTTCACTCTTTTAATTTTTCATATTATTCATATTTTTTGGTGCTGTCACTTTTCGGCGATTTTTGCGACAAATGGAATAAGCTATCGCTAATAGAAATCCCATTAATTGTGCAATTTTTATTAGAGACGAAGATCATAAATTCAATATTGACTTCAGGGCATTTTTTTAAGAATAATTTTTGGTTGAATTTATCACTTTAATGGAATAAAGTTTTGAAAAAAAATTAACGATCGAAATTATGAGTCTTAATTATTTTTAGGATATTTAAGCAATTTAGATTTTTGTCATCTAATTAAAAATTCGTGGGATACATGAATCGTGTGAACAAATAAACTATGATTTTTTGGTGAACAGAAGTACACAATTCAGAACCGGCTAAACATTAATTGCATCAATTTATTCTAACAAATATTGCAGCTTATAGTTAAAAAATTAGTATAATTAATTCAAACAATTTAAGTAAAGTTATGAAATGCAAAAATTGAAACAATTACTGGTCATTAATTCTTTATACAAAAACACCAAAAAATTATGCCACTCTCTTCTTCATTATCATCAATAATATAAAATCAATGAAAAAATTACCGATAATTAATTCTGTTCACGAAACCGAAAAATGATCAAACCCTCTTCGTCATTATCAAAAATAACATAAAATCAATAAAAGAATGACTATTAATTAACTCTTTATACAAAACCAAAAAATTACGAAACCCTCTTCAGCAATAACACAACAGAAATGACAAAACAACCGATAATTAATTCTTCATACAACAAAACGAGAACATTATGAAACTCTCTTCGTCACTATCAGCAATAATTAAAATCAATGCCAAAATACACAATAATTAATTTTTCACCCAACACGACAGAAAAATAATGCAACCCTGTTCGTCGTTATCAGCAATAATTGAAATCAATGACAAAATTAACGATGATTAATTCTTCATGAATTGTACTGAAATTTTGGTATTTCGTGGAAGCGTTATTCGTCCCACGATTCGAGAGATGCTGGTGAGAACGAGGAATCCGTACTTCGGTGTTTCCCTGGATTTCCACGAATGGCCTAAGGGCAGGACAGCACTTTTGTCCTTTCTCTCTTCTCTCTCTACTCTCAATGCTGGTCTCATCCTTCGTCTTCTTCCATTCCAACAGTCGCTGTCTCCCTCTTCGAAGCTCCCGAAGCGACTACAGGGTGAGAGCGAGGATTAGCCCGTGGGGTATTGTAACGTCGTAAATACAGCCCCCCTCCCCCCGAAGTGGTGCTACCAGCAGGACCGGAGTTTCTTCGGGCAGCAGCATCGCATCCACCGTCGAAGCAGGAACAAGCGCAACCCTTAGTCCCGATGGCGTAGGTACGCGACCGACCTTCGGCTTGAGAATTTCTCGAGCTGTTCTCGATCCTCCATGTCTCTGGACATGCCTCACAGCGATTACGTCTACTTACTCTCGCACTTGCCTTCCACACACTCTTTTATGACACTAACAACCTATTTCCATTTATTGCACCGGAAATACACGTTGGGTCAATGTCGAACAGAGTTTTCGAACTCCTGAATATTCTCAGAGTGATTATAGCAGCGGACTGTAATTTTTGTATTTAATTAAAATTATTTGTATATTTTTTGATGTATTTATTATTTAGAACCTCTGCTAAATTTTTGTATTTTGGGAATTATTGAGGTGATAACATATTCAGGGAGGATTTATCGGAATATTAATATTATCTAAATTGTATAAAAATTTAATTGAAAAGTTCACATGAAATTACAACTTTTGTGTTGAAACCATTTTTTTCTATGACTCAGGTTTTTCAAAGTATATTGAATTTAAAGAAATACCCCATTTTTCGAAATACTGGATTTGAAAATCTGGGAATAGTAGGAGAGAGTACTTTCAAGCGCTAGTAAATTGTGTCCAGTTATGGGACTAATCTAAGAGGTTTGAAAAAAAGTGGCTGAATTTATGAAGAATACCTCAAATGTCTTCGAAAACCGTTAGGGTCTTTACGGGAAAGAAGTGACGTTGCACAAAATGGTTTAAAACGTGTTGTGGTCATTGGAAAAAAAAGATAATTTAGACAAAATTGCTCGGAAAATCATTACGGTTATTCGAGGAAAAAAATAATAATTTTGTCGAGATGACCTCGAAAAGCGTTACGACCATTTCAGGGAAAATAGTGAATTTGGGGAAAAAGTCCTCAAAAATCGTTACAGCCATTTAGGACGAAATAAGTGAATTTGAACAAAAAGCCCTGAAGAAGCATTATGTCAATTCAAGAAAAAAGGGAATTTGGAAAAAATGTTCCCAAAAAACATTACGGCCATTTAGGGAAGAAAGGGAATTTGAACAAAATATGCACAAACATGGCTGCTGTAATGAATACTGATTCGCTAAAAATTGTTTTACTTAATATAATCTTTTTTTTTCGTAACAGTGGCCCAAAAATTCTTGATTGCTTATTTTCCTGAAAATATGATAACTTTGGGAAGAAAAGGAATTTGGACAAAATGTCCACATTTGGGAAGAAAGGGAATTTGGACAAAATATCCACATTTGGGAAGAAAGGGAATTTGGACAAAATGTCCACATTTGTGAAGAAAGGGAATTTGGACAAAATGTTCATAAACATGGCTGCTGAAATGAATACAGATTCGCTAGAAATGGTTTCACATGATATTATAATTTTTTTTTGTAACAGTGGCCAAAAAATTCTTGATTGTTAATTTTCCTGAAAATGTGATAGCTTTCAGGCCACCAACAAGAACTTCCGATTACTAAATATCGAGTTGCAAGGACTCTGTAGAATTCGTAGAAATTAGGTTTCTGTCTCCTGAAAGGGGAGTTTATATTCGCTAGTATAGGAGAGGGTTAAAGATTAGGGAAAGCTAGCACGGGCACTTTAGCCAATGCCGCAGAAACCTCCGGAGCTTACCCTTCGTTCGGTCCTCGTCGTCGTCGGCGTCTTCTTCCAGGTCTTCCAGGCCCTTCATCCCTCGATATTTTCGAGCCCCTCGATATCCGCACGGGAAACTACGTCAGATAGAAAGAGACACACATACACACAAACCCATATATAGATATATACAGATATCAACATATATAAATGAAAGAGGAGGTGGGGCAAAATGGAACAGTCATTTGTGATTTAGCTATTGAAAATACTCGTATAAAAAATCTGAAAAAATTCACCTAGATGTCTTATGTTGTCCTTTACAACATATTTTGAACCGAAATAAAAACATCGATTTTTAAGCACTGCCGATTTTTTAGTGCAAGGTTCAACTGTGAATCCGTTTGTTACTTTACATGAAAATTTCGGATTTCTTGGTACGATGAGTCGTAAGTTCGTATCCAGCATTGATACACATTTTAATCCTTAAAAATGGAATTTCATTTATTTTAAAATCTTGAAGATTTTTTTTTTCTTACGACAAAAAAGCACTAAATTTTTTTTTTTTTAATCCATATATTCGAATTCCCGTCCTCGAAAACAGATTTCTGTATGCAACAATGTGTCTGAGCTTTTGGAGAGCTTCAAGAAAATCGAGAGCTACTCACTACGAAAATAGTGAAAAAAAATTAAATTCGGAAAAAAATCAAAATTCTTTTTAATTTTTTAAATTTCAACAGCATTCATTTTCTTCGCATTACATAAAAGCTCTGAAAACATTTTTTTAATTTCACATTTGGAACCGCGGTTTCAAAAGCAGATTTCTTCTTGCGACGATGTTTCCGAGCTTTTGGAGAGCTTGAAGAAAATCAAGAACACAACTACTCAGCGAGTAGGAGTAAAGCGTTTCGCGAGAGACTCGTGAGTAGACGCGTAGGAGCCATGGAAAAGCGAGTTGAGTGTGAGAGTATAGCAAGCAAGCAAGCAAGCACAGAGGTCTCGACGAGCTAAAACGAAAGTTGGAGCGGAGGCTTGCCACAGCAAATCCGGCTTGATTAAAACACTGTAGGAGGAATATATACACCCTCTCCTATATTTCTCTCTCTTTTCATCTCCCTCTCCATACTGTACATATTCCCTTCTTCACCCCTTTCTTCTCGCTCGCCATCCTCTTATTTTGCTTCCTCATCTCGCGCCTCTCCTCTCACCATTCGCTATCAGAAGGAGGTATATATATGTATATATATATATATATGTATATATATGCGAAGAAAAGCCTGAGGAGCTTGCTGCGGGCTAACTCGCCCTTCAGCCACAACGCGCCAAGGTATAATCTTAATGCAGTCTTATATACGAAGCGTTACTCTCGCGCCCCAGTGAAAGCGAGATGGAGAGAGAGAGAGAGAGAGGGAGAGAAAGCGCACGAGAGATCGCTATATTTCATTATAACCCCGCAGCCCTTCCGGTCTCGCGGTGCTACGGGAAACCCTTTCCGTTTCGTACTATAAGCCAGCTTTCTCTCCCTCCCCGTTGCTATAGACATGTATAGCGCAAGCTGGGGCAAAATGGATCGCACGGGCAAAAAAGCTGCAAAGTTGAACTTTGCGAATTGCTTCCTCATTATTTTTGGTTTTTCTTATAAAGCTGACGCTTTCAGGAAGTATGTTAATCGATTTCGGCTTTCTTATGAAGGAAGCTTTGTAAGGGGAACTAAAAATAATGTTGAAGCAATTCGCAAAGATCGTCTTTGCAGCTTACTTTTTTATATTAAAGTTCTGACAAATTTTAATCATATCGCATATTATGAAGAAACTATGTACGGATCATCGCTAGGTAAAACCGATTTTATGTCCGAAGCTTGAGTTCGTTGTCTTATGTTTTGCCAAAATTAGGGCAAAACATGATTTTATCGAAAATTTAAAATCTCTATATAATCCGAACCACTATGAAATTAATAAACAAATCTCTATAAAATCCGATTTAGGTCAAATTCAATACCAAACAATAGTAAGCGTACCTGCACTTATGAAAAATTATATCGGGAAATTTTATCAATTTTACGCAAGCTGGAGTTCGCACGGCCTTGTTTGAGAAATTTCAAAAAGTCATAAAATAAAAATTTCTGCATACATTTTGTAAAAAACCGCATCAATCAAAGACGAACTCCTGCTTTACTTCTGTACCAAATTTTAGCTCCGTCGGTTGAACGGTTTTTGAGTTGAAGGTGATTGAAATTTCGGGGCCTTGCACGCACACGCACACGCACATGCGCACGCGCATACGGACACTTTTTCTAAATCACTTTTCTCGATGGTTTGGGCAATTCTGAGTGTTTCGACATGAAAATCTCGAATTTTTTTTCAGTGAGCAGATAATAAAGAGCAAATTTCATTGTTTTGAATCACAGTTTTCATTGTTTTGAATCACAGTTTTCATTGTTTCGAAGCAAAGTTTTCATTGATTCAAAGAAATGGTCTCCTGGAATCATTGCAAAGACATACTCGACGGTACCAAGTTCTAGTAATTTCATCTTCCACCTTTAAACACCTACAGGGCCGTCTCTCTCGCACTTAACCTCACTTTTTTTCATTTTCCAGTTCTCTCGAACAAGCGGCTCCGAGATTCACGTAGCCCGTACTTTAGCCCACTTCTTCCCTACTCGAGCATGTTCTCTCTAAATTTGAGTTTTATCTGCCGAGTAGTTTGAGAAAAAACAGGTCTTAAAATTCTGAGGTGAGATAGGGAAAGTGACGCTGCCTCTTTAGTGAAATCAATGAAGAGAACAGAGACGATTTCTTCGATTAAATATCACTACTTTTCAATGAGTTTGAAATCAGTCAATGAAAAGTTAGTATTGTAACTCAAGTATTTTTTTTAATTGACAAACATTGTCGTGAATCAAAGAAATCTTTTCTCTCGGTGTATAAGAATGTAGCAAAAATCAAAAATGCATTATTTCAATATTCATTCCGTATGTTAGTGACTTAGGGAGTTGTGGAGCTGGTTTTGGTGCAGGGACACTTCAGGAATCCGTTTAATCTTCGCCAGAGGTTCTTGGAGAAGGTAGGAAGGAAGGAAGGAGCATATGGTGGACAATATGGCGATTTGGAAAGCCAGTAGCGTAACCCGTAGCGGTCAGTATGCAATATTCCTTGAACCCTCCGAGGAGAGGTTGGTCCGCAACCTCGTCCTCCACCCCCGCCAAGTATTTTGCCCTTCTCCCTGGTACTAACCTCCGAATCCTTGGGTTTGAGAATTTAATTACAGTATAGTGCCTACATTGTAGCCCCAGCCGGGCCGGAAATAAACTCCCCATTGTCGTCGCACAAAGCTTCTATTTGTCGCGAGACTGCGACGACACGACGGTCGAAGCCTTTCCACCCACTCGAGAAAATCAACCGACGAATCCTTCACTCTTATCGCTCGAAAACTTTAATAGAATCGCTCGAATATAGATAAACAATGTTTTCCACTTAGGTTTGTCAAAATAGGATAATTAAAGCGTTGTGACAAATGTCAATCCTTCATCATTGAAGCTATTTTATTTAAATTGATTTTTTCCTACTCGAAAAAATCACCCGACGAATCCTTCACTCTTATCGCTTGAAAATTTTAATAGAATCGCTCGAATACAGATAAACAATGTTTTCCACTTAGGTTTGTCAAAATAGGATAATTAAAGGGTTGTGACAAATGTCAATCCTTCGTCATTGAAGCTATGTTATTTAAATTGATTTTTTCCTACTCGAAAAAATCACCCGACGAATCCTTCACTCTTATCGCTTGAAAATTTTAATAGAATCGCTCGAATACAGATAAACAATGTTTTCCACTTAGGTTTGTCAAAATAGGATAATTAAAGGGTTGTGACAAATGTCAATCCTTCGTCATTGAAGCTATGTTATTTAAATTGATTTTTTCCCACTCGAAAAAATCAACCGACGATTCCTTCACTCTTATCGCTCGAAAACTTTAATAGAATCGCTCGAATATAGATAAACAATGTTTTCCAGTTAGGTTTGTCAAAATAGGATAATTAAAGGGTTGTGACAAATGTCAATTCTTCATCATTGAAGCTATGTTATTTAAATTGATTTTTTTTTCCAATCATGCTTAGGGATAGATTTGGAATGGGTTTTTTGTTTAATGATAGTTCTTAGGGTGTTGGTACAGATTAGCCCTTAAGGGTGGGTAAAATGAACGTGCGCCAACGTGACTTTTGAGTTAATTCTGTTAAATGTTGAACGTAGGTACTCCATCTTTTGAAACGTCAATCTTGATTTTTCAATTGGGATCGAGATTGCAATTGTTAAGGGTCTTAAGGGTAAATTCACTGTCTGTGCAATAGTGACCTTAAGATTTTCCGCATTTGTACTTCCTCATTCCACTATATGGAATTTTTAAAAATCCCTATATTAGTATCCATTTTTCCTACATATTTTATCTTTAAGTCTGTACGCCCTTTAATCCGTCGAATTGGGCTAACTATATGTCAGCTTCGAAAAATCGTGAAAAAAAAATCGAAATAAATAAAAATCTAGACAAATTTTCCAGTACTTTTTGGAATTGGTCCAATCATATAAAAACTTTTCGACCAAATCCGAGAGGTCAAGGGTCTGACCCAGGTCGAATCGGTATGGAACGCCTCAAATACATATTCGGACCAAAAATTGTATTTTATTTCTATCAGGATTTTTAATGTCGGTATTTTAAACTGTTGGTATATTAATTTGTCGGGATTTTAATCATTCGGTCAAAAGACAGTCAAAAGACGGTCGGTATTTTGACCGTCGGCACCGAGAGAAAATATTTCATTGATTCACGGCAATCTGCGCCAATGAAAAGAAATACTCGAGTTTCAATACTATCTTTTCATCGAATGACTCAAACTCAATGATAAGAAGTGATATTAATTCAAAGAAACATTTCTTTAAACCGAGAAATCGTCTCTGTCCTTTTCCCCCACTTCCTCCACCACACCTCAAAATGTTAAAACCTATTTATTCCTAAACTACTCGGCAAACAAAGATTACATTTTGAGAGAACGTGTAGAAGTACGGCAGGAATTGACTCAACTACTGGCTCCTTAAAACTCGAAGCCTTTCGTTCGGGAGAACCGAAAAACAAAAAAGTGAGGTTAGGTGCAAGAGAGACAGTCCTGTAGGCGTTCAACATTGGACGACGAAATTCCCAGCACTTGCTGCCATCAAGAATATGTTTTCATTAAATCAATAAAAACTTTTCTTTAAAACAATGAAATTTTTTCTTTATTTTATGCCCATTAATTAAATGTTTCTTTAAAGGCAATGAAATGTTCTCTTTAAAATTTGAGTGCACTCATTGAAATCAAATAGATATTTCGTTGAAATCAATGAAAAAATAATCAAACCACCCATTTCTTTGCCGTCAATAAAATCTTTTCTCTCAGTGGGGATGAATGTCGGTTAAACAATAGGGTTGACGACTGCAAGTCTTAAGGGTCTCAAGGGTGAGTCCGGTGTTTTAAATCGTGTGTAAGTCATTGGCTTAGGATATTAAGTTTATTATGAATAGAAAGAGCTCCTTCGCGAGTTACTTACATCATCGTGCGGCTCCCTTCAGTCTTTCGGTTACTTCCTTCGTTCGCCTTCTATCATATCTTCTGTGGAAAACTTCTCGCTCGATGTAATCAGCCCCAACCACCCACCGCACCGTTTAATTATGAATTTTCGAGGCCGTGCTTACGAGACTTACCGGGCACGAGAGAGGAGTTACTACAGAAGAGTGTATAGTGTACACTATATACGCTCCCTTTGCCCTACCCTTCCTTCTTTCGCCGTACCTGCTCGTGCCGGGTTCATGAATTATTGCTGCTTAATACAGTAATTAAGAAATGCACGAAGCGAACATTTAATCGGTTAAGTGAGCTCCGGTTTCCGGTACATTAGTGGTCACTTATTCGTCGTTCAATAATTTTTTTGATGATCGAACTTTGTACGAAATTGTATTTTAAAAAAATCTAAATATGTACAGAATTTTTTATAAATTATATAATTGACAAATTCTGTCGAATAAAACGTGAGACGTTTTTTTTTTATATCGTTATTTATTGTAATAAATGTCTGAATATATACACTGAGAAAAAAAATTGTTAGAACCAACAAAACGTGCGCTTGCGGGCGGCGAAATAAATATTTGTTTGATCGAAAGTAATATTCAATTGATCGAAGCGGCTAGTGATACTATCAATAGATTTGTCGATCAACATTGCCAAATATTTTGTCCAATCGACAAAATATGCTTTTCGCTGCCGGCAAACGCACGTTTTGTTGATTTTAACGATTTTTTTTCTCAGTGTATAGTCACATCTTTCATTTTAATAAAGAATCGTGCCGGGTTCATGAATTATTGCTGCTTAATACAGTAATTAAGAAATGCACGAAGCGAACATTTAATCGGTTAAGTGAGCTCCGGTTTCCGGTACGTTAGTGGTCACTTATTCGTCGTTCAATAATTTTTTTGATGATCGAACTTTGATCGAAATTGTATTTTAAAAAATTCTCAATATGTACAGAATTTTTTATAAATTATATAATTGACAAATTCTGTCGAATAAAACGTGAGACTTTTTTTTTATATCGTTATTTATTGTAATAAATGTCTGAATATATATAGTCACATTTTTCATTTTAATAAAGAATCGTGCCGGGTTCATGAATTATTGCTGCTTAATACAGTAATTAAGAAATGCACGAAGCGAACATTTAATCGGTTAAGTGAGCTCCGGTTTCCGGTACGTTAGTGGTCACTTATTCGTCGTTCAATAATTTTTTTGATGATCGTACTTTGTACGAAATTGAATTTTTAAAAAATTCTGAATATGTACAGAGTTTTTTATAAATTATATAATTGACAAATTCTGTCGAATAAAACGTGAGACGTTTTTTTTTATATCGTTATTTATTGTAATTAATGTCTGAATATATATAGTCGCATCTTTCATTTTAATAAAGAATCTGAGTATATTTAGAATTTTATAAAAATTACTTAATATTTAAAAAATGCGTGCAATAAATTCTTCACAGTTAATTTTACATAATTTTTTTAGATTTCTGGATATATTGAGATTTTTCTAAATTATTCTTGTTATTCATTTGTGTATTATAATAAATAAATAAATGAACAAATTAGGCATTATAATAAATGCCATCAGCAAAAAAAAAGTTCATATTTAATTTCACGTAATTAAATTACGTTTCTATAATTTTGATACAATTTGGAGATAAACTTGCTTTCAATTTTATTGCCAAATTGATAAGAACATTAAATTATGTTAGTTTATCAAAATAAAATGATCCTAAATTATCAATTCCTACAAGGGACGGGATTTTTTTTGTCTTGGGCTTGAAACATTGTGGTATCGGAAAAATCGATTAATTTTTATACAGGTAACAACAAATCTAGTCGTAAATAAATACTGCAGGTATATCCAAGAGGATCACCAATATCGCGGAGAAATTTGTCGTTGTAATAATGCTCGGAACTCCCGTAAATATAACTCGGAACACGCGTGTTTGGTAGGACGTTAAGCCCTTTGGCGTTGGTGGAACGCCGTTTGGACCGTTAAACCAGACTCTCTCTCGAGTCTCGCCATCATCCAGTAGTAATTATTCATCACTCGTCGTTAAAATCGCGCTGGGCTACTAACCTAACCATTGAGCTCAAAAGCCTCTCGTCCTTCCATCGACCTGCAAGATGTTTAACGCCATGTAACGTAAAGTACACGGACATCAGTTCAGCACAAACGTACGGCCTTAAAATATTTCAAACTTATAACGATCGCTTTGAACTCAATTTTCTACTTTCTTTCTAAGTACAGAGAAAAAAGTTTACAAAAAATGACTGAATATTTAGGAAAAGTACTATTTATTTAATCATGTAAGGGTTATCGTGATATATTCCATCATAAGGGGAAATCTTGAAAAATGTTGAACTTTGAGTTGTTACTCTGTACTTTATTTTATAGAAAATGGCGTTATTATTAATTACCTTCGGAAAATTACGATATACTTGAGTAGGAAATTAACACATTGTTCCTACTTGAGAGAAATAATGATAAACTTAGAAAAAAAAATACAAAAATTTTAAATTTCCATGACCTATTATAATATATCTAGGAAAAAATCAAGAGGCAAGCAATTTAAAAAATAATCGTAGTACTAACGCATTGAAATTATACAGAATTTTTTTTCCTGGTTTCTGTGCCTCAGCGATCTCGTATCTAAAAAAAAATATATATATATTGACAGTGTCTGTGCACATTACCTAAAGAGTCGAACCTGAGGAACCTGAGGAACCTAAAGATCCTAAAGAACTTAAAGAACCTAAAGAACTTAAAGAACCCAAAGTACTTTACGAATAAAATTGAAAACCTTCAAATTCCTTATCATTTAATAATATTTCCTGAAAAAGTGGCTTCGTTATGTCATCAGAAATTATGGCAATTTTTCATAGATCCTTTTTTTCGCGTATATTTTTGGCCAGAAATTGCAACGAGCTGTAGTAGAATAATCGACTGCAAGAAGAAAGGAGGAATTTGAGAGGTCAGAAAAACCCCCTCCCCCTCCCAAAAAAAAGCCGAATAGCAGCTCTCGGTTGGTCTAGAGAATCGCTACACGCTTAATCGAGCGTATGCCTAAAGCAAGAGCAAGAGAGGGAGAGAAAAAGAGAAAAGAGAAAGAAGGGGAAGAGTTGGAGCTCAGCGAGGGCCGAGAAAACTTTGCGATGAAATCGCGCCACGGTCTAAACTTGCCTCGTGGTTGTAGACCGCCATCCCTTCACGATTACCCGAGGCGTGGAATAAGCTCAGAGTAGCGCGGATGCATTATTCGATATGAGCTTCGCAGTCGACTTGCCGCTGCTCTCGGAAGGAGAGGAGGGAGGGAGGGAGGGAAAGTCGAGTTTTGGCTTCGCTCTAGCGTAGCGGTCTGCGCTACGCCGAGGTATTATTCGTAAGAGGGCGCCACAAGCAAGCCTCGAACCTTTCAGCTCATATATATGTGTGAGTGTGTGTATAAAACGTTAGCCGACCCCCTTAAGCGGGAGGGGGTGGGCTTAATTGCCCGCGAGTTAATTAAACTGTAATTCAATCGTGCGAATTCGCCGATGTTTTATCGCGCGCAGCATGAGTTCGTACATCGCCCACCGCTCATGGCGGAATGAGTGTGCAAGTTTGTTTTTCGGTGAAAAACCAACAGCGCCCCTGATTCGACGATTCATTCGCAGGCGCTGGAAAAAAAAAATTAAATCAGATATTTTGCCAATTTTTTTTTGCTTTTTTAAACCGGTTTCCATTTGATATTTGAGGATGTATGATACGTACAGTCCCGCCAAACGTGAGTTTCAGAGACAATTTCGATCACTTACCGATGGGATAACAATCGGAAAAAAATAATGCATATAAAACGTGCTGAAAAGATTGAACAAAGTGTTATTACCAAATTGGCGACAAAAACAATTGTTCAAGAAATAAACAGTCAACCTAACTTTTTTTAAAATGAAAATGATATGTTAATTTATTTGAATGCATACGAATTTTTTCAGATTTTTTTCTTTATTTTGATTTTGATTTTTTGATTTTCAAAAATGTGTACGAAATAACGAATTTTGGATATGTGTTCGGCATAAAACCATCTACTACACTCAAGATTTTTTTGCAAAACGCATATCCAAAATTTGTTATATTCTGCGCATTTTTCAAAGTAAAAAAAATCAAAATAAAAAAATATAAAAACATTTAATATTTTTGTGAATGGAATAAAAAAATTACATTGAAAAAAAAAATTTGAATTTTCTTTACTATTTGTTATGCCATTTCCTGACAGTTAAAAAAAAATATTTCCACCGAATTGGAGGCCCTTAAGAAAATAACATGGGAACTCTTTCAAATACAATATTTTATTATTATTTTGGTTTTTTATTTATTTTGTTGGCGACAGTTTTTCAATCTTAGCTTGCATAAGGAGGCGTATTTGTGTAAGGAAAAGAGAGCTCTTTCGATGCTTGAGGGTCTCTCAGGCCCCTTTTCTTCCTCTGATTGGATGAATATTAAATTCTGGTCACCGCGACAGCAAACACCCCGAGCGAGCCTCGCTGTATATATCGGTTGTGGTATATCTTCTCTCTCACTCTCTCGCGTCCTCTCGTCTCTCTGGCAAACCCTCGAGACCTCTCGGTGGTCCGATTGAAATATGTATCCGCTACAGTGAGGAGAAGTCAAACATGGAGAGTCGAGAGTCAAGAGTGCATGAGGCCTTACCTCCAAGAGTAACCATTCTGTAGGCAAAACATAGTATTGAAGGCTTCGTGGTCCAGATTCTTAAGAAGGTTAGAACGGTGCTTACTAGTAAAATCAGTAATTGAAAAATAGACCTGTGTAATTTACAGGGTTAAGGGCCCCCTGCCAAATCCAGTAACATTATTTCTCAGGTTATCACGACGAAATTTTTTTAAATCGCTCAACTTTTCATTTCAAATAAGAATATGAAGTCGATTTTTTTTTTCAAATTTTAAAAATCAAAATGATTTTTTTTTTTTTTCCAGTCTATCGCAAATTCCAAACGTAATCTTTTTTTTCAATGTTATTTTAAATGAGGGAAAAAATTCTCGAAGAAAAAAGTCAAAGTTTGCGATTGTGGTTCCTTTTTTTTTTAATTTTGATTTCATTTTTTTCACTTCCTGATGCCTATATTGGTTGCAAAGTCGTCCTATTTTTTTTCGTCACTTATTTCATACTCAAATTTTCAAAGATCTACAGATTGAGCAGATCCGAAAATTTGTAATATCTAGAAAATTTGAAAAATCTCAAAGATCTCGAGATCAAGAAGATCTAGGGTTCTATAAAGTCTGGAGATAAGAAAAAATCTGAAAATCTAAAATATTTTTACATCTGAATAATCTACCGCTTTTCTATGCCACCGTTTTTTTTGTCTATATAATAACCAAATGTTTATAATATGTGTTACTATATAATAAAAACCTTCGCCGATCCATTAAAATAATTTTTTCCCGGTAATCAAATCCCCCTTAAGGAAAAACTTCAAGCCTTTTTTTCAAAATTTAAATCAAGCCCTTCGTCAACCCGTGTCATTCTCCCTGACGCGATTTCGTCTATTCATTCACCGATATAATTGCCAACGATGATAAGGACTTTTTCGAGGAATGCCATTTCGGTCGACTCGAAATTATCGATGAAAAGCGTGAACAAAAAAAAAGTGGCTGCCAATTATTTTCGAGAAATTAAGGGCGTCGTGCTGGGTGGTGATTTAGTTTGGGCGAATGTTGATGGAAACAGGCTGGCTTTTGGGAAGGTGGAAGGAGGAGGAGGTTTGGTGTGAGCCGTGGCTTTTGCTGGGTCCTGGTACGCTTAATTTCATGGACGTGCTGCTGGTGTATGTAAGACACGAGACATGCTGGCAGCGACCTTCTGCTGCTGCTCCTGGTTCTGTTCCCGCTGGTAGGTTCTTCGGGACCTTACAGCATGCGAGCAAGAACAATCGAGCCCCGAGCGTGTGCAAAAGGGGTGGTGCGAAGCCTCGGACGGAGAAGGGTTGCTGCTTCTACTTCGAAGGGATAATTACAATAAGCAGGCTGGCCTGGCTCGCCGCTGGTCTGAGAAAGTCATTGGCGTAGCCTCGGCCTTAGCATTTCACTATTTACGCCTAAAGCTTCACAACCAAAAATATATATCTTTCTCTATGGCTCCACGAGCCACCGGTGACTCACGGAGGTGTATTCGAAAATTTCGGCATACATGAATAATTTTCTAGAATTTATAAGAATTTATAATTACGAAAATCTTGAGTTCCTTGTTTCAGTTAAAACACTTAATCTTCCGCCATATTTTTCTGTTATTTTTTCAATTCAAATGCTTATTAATGAATACTTAGATGACGCAATTTACACCGCAGCAGTGATGTCTGCTATTTTGATTTTCGCAGTGAAAATACCTTGAAGAATAATTTCAAATTTTTTAAAAAATGTTCACATAATCGAAAATTGTAACTTTCGTTGACTTTAATAAAAAAAGTAACTGGAATAAAGCCTTTTCGGTGGGTCTCTCGTTGCGCTGTTTCGATTGTTATATCCGTCATTGTTGAGGTATAAAGTACCATCGAGTTGGTCGTAGAATCCGCACCCTCGAAATTCCGTTATTCGTGAGGCCGCACGGAAATAAAAAGAAAAATAGGTACAGGGGTTATTCGTGGCGAGCGAGAATCGAGATTATATAATAAAAATGGAAAGAGAGTGTAAAAGAGAGAGAACGAGAGTGCGTCGAGTTGGTGGAGCGAAGGGAGGCTGCGTTTTCCGCAGCTCTTTCGGTCCGTTCAATTAGGACTGGCCGATGAACGCCGCGGGTAATTTCATTTACATTATGCGCTGGGCCTGCAGCTCCCGCCATCGTATTATATATATACCGCCATGCTACGAATATACCGTGTTTCGTTCGATCAAACTTAATTAGCGCCGAATTCCAGACATAATTAAATCCGACCGCGCGGGCGCTTCACCAAGGAGAGTTTCGCGGAGGCGATCCAACCACCGCTGTAGAGATGCGCCATAGAAAGCTATGCGGATGCTTTGACTTTGTGTACAAGGACGTACAGTCAAAAAAGCTCCGAACACAGTTTAATTCCTAGTCAAGTTTAAATCCGAATGGTAAATGACTAGTTCGATGCATATGTGAGCTCAGGAATGATAATAGTCAGTTGAAACAATCAAATAATCCGCTTGGGGTTATCCCAGTTGGTAGACTTTCTTCAGACGTCTTTTCGTCGATTGTCATAACCATAGGATGAAGTAGCATCAACAATAAGGTAAGCGGTCGCCTTTGTGACAGTATCCTCGTCCTTAAACCTTAAAAAACCATTGGACTGACCTATTGGAACACTGAAATATACGTGCATCGATTTTTGAGGATTTTGTTGTCTCCACTTGTGTATAAAACGTGGAGAATCCAATATGGCATCCAGGATATGATCTGAACTTCTTAGGACGAAGTCTGAAAAACCTTCCACCTTTTCCCACTGAGATATATTTTTTTATCAAGGCCCCAATTTTACAATTAGCCCGCTAATTTAATTTCGTCAAATATTTATTTGTCAAGCCATGTGAAACCGAACTGAACGTGGGCCTCAAAGGTCCAAGATCTTGTATCCCATCTCCGGCCCTACATCATAAACGTCGCCAATAGCCCGGCGTACGTTCAGGAGACATTCCAGGCGAGGCTGCACAGCCTGAAGTAGCCGGGAAGAGCCAGGATAGAGAGAGAGAGAGAGAGAGAGAGTCGAGTTTGGCGGTTGGTGTTGGTGGGTTCTTAGGTAGCTCAACCCTTTCGTTCCTCGAGGCGGTGGACCTCGGTCCATTCAGGGTTACCAGGAGGCTCATTAATTATAAGAAAACATTGTACAGAGTCAGGGCTGATCCTCATAGGAAGCCATGGCAGTAACGCTCGTCCCGGTATTTCATTGGCGTACGTCCTTAAACTAGCTTCTTAGCTCTGCTCTAGCGAGCTTTTCCTAGTCACTCATCTCGGAAGCCCTTCACCCTTTGCCTCCTTCATGACGCGGTCGTTTCTTTTTTTTCTCTAATTTCTCAGCTGGAGGAACGGAAAAGGGCTCTTCCCCAGTCTAGTCGCCTTCCAAGAACAACCGGTAGTCGATAAGGGCTCTGGGTGTATAGGGGACGTCGAAAGCTGCGGAGACGATGGTAAGGAACCCTTTGACGACGCCTTCTGGCATCTTGAGAACGTCCTCGCGTCTTATCCTAATAACAAGCGGCATTAATCACTGGTGCGCCACCATGCAATTACCGTGATGGCGTTGGGGTTTTCGGGGATGAAACGAAGCGGGTTATGGCGCATCTTCTGGGCGGAAACACACGCGGAGTCGGAGTCAAAGGGTTTTGGGAGAAGCTGCTGGTGATAGCTACTTCACTCTATCATTTCTATTGACTACCGGATCATCCGATGACGACCATCTAGCAGGTGGAATTCATTAACTCTGGAAAATCGTTGTAGACCTGGAGACTATCAAGGGACAACTGGTAATTGGAAGTCCATATGTGTGTGCATAGCTTAATTTAGATACTTTACTTGATTATATTGTCGGAATTAGAAAAGGTCTGATAAAAACTGGTGAAATTTGACGGAAATCACGTTGATCGAGATTGGCACAACACATGAAAACAATTGATGATATTTCGGAAAGTCATTGACCGTCATTACTCGTAAGAGTGTTATTGCATGTTAGATCTGGTCATAATCAATAGACCATGCGTCTAACTTCTAGATTCTTTGGTTATGCATCACTGCGTTCATTTTTCCTGATCATTAGGAAGTTCCGATAGGTACTGATTACAGTGGATACAAGACAAATTGATTGAAGTTGTTGCAACACCGGTTCGGAAATCGTGTTAAGCCCGACAAAAGTCGGCACATCGTGTCAAACTTTTACATACTTATATTACTTCAGTTTTTTCAGAATCATAACGAGAGATGGACTGATAGAAACTAAGAGAAATGGTCAGCAGCCAATTTGATCCAAATTCTTATAAATTATGTTAGATTTGGCAAAAAGTTAAGTGTAACATTAAATGATCTTTTTACAGATTCAGACGACATTTTTTATTGTACGTTAAAGCGGTATCAGGAAATTCAATAGTCGGCAGAATTTCATGACATTTTGTGAGTTTATGAATACCTCGAATCCATCTTATGGGTTTGACCCCGGTAAAACGCCTCTGATCAATGAACGACGCAGATGCTGTTTCGGCCGCGGAATATTGTGTACCTAATCGGCGACCCTGTCACTCTGACCGCATGAGAACTGGGTGTACCCTTGGGGCTCGAGATCCCGACGAGGCGACCATAGCAAGAGACTTGCGCCTCGCTCCCTGTGCAGTCCTTCGGGAACCTCCGCCCATAAATCGAAAGTTCGAGCTTCCCTTGTATATCAACGGCGTCCCTGTATCGAAGCTGCTAAGATCCTGTTCAACGATTTGTATCCTTAAACCTCTGGAACCTGACGACGATTTCGAAACTTTCTTGGTGTCCAATTTCTTGAGATCTAAAGCAAATGTCACTCAAGACAACAAATTGACTCCACATGAAACGATCAAGATGAAATTTGAAAAAAGACATGCTCAAGCGAAACCCAGCGACACTGTCAGAATTCTCGTCTCAAGTCGCAACACTAAGCAGAACTTCAGAAAAAATCTGTCTGGACTTATTTCAAAATGTTCAGAAGGTTGTTGTCCATTTGACACCAAGTCGGAGAAATTCTTGTCGGCTTTAGGACGATCTTCTGTACTTCCAAACGCTTTCACACAACGCCCATCCTCTTTCTACGTTGTCTGTACCTTCGCAAGCGCGTAGAATCCTCTCTTGTCAAGTTTAAACCCGCTACGTGACTAAGTTGCAAGCGGCCTGCTAAGATGTCCGCTAATTTATATGTTCGCGTTAACTTGGCGTCCTCAAACCCCTTCCCAGTGCTTTCGTCTTGCTTCCTCTCGTGTCTTCGTGGCGCGGAGCTTTCCTGTGGTACGGCTGGTCATGGGCTGCTGGTGTAGTGGCGAGACGCGAAGCTTCTGCTAAGGGGGAAGGCCGCGGCTCGCATAAGTAATCGGCTCCCTATCGTACTACCCCACAGCAGATGCGCCAAAGATCCCTCGTGCTTGTCCCTTCGTACCTTCCTTCTCGCAAGCTTTTGGAAACGATCTTACCCGCCGTTCACACGCCGAACAGCAGACCACAGCACCATCGTATCTTACACCGCATTTCACATAGTAATTCTAGTGGAAAATTAAGTCTGAATATTTTTCCAAATGTTTTCTTGGACTTCTGTGGATGTTTTGTACCTGAAACTTATTGGATAAACAGGGTGATGGTCAAAATAGCGAATGACTATAATAACGAATTTCAAAATGATGAACACCTGAATCCAGAATGGCCATTGTTATGATAATCCCTGTTTCAGTCATTTGCTATTTTGATAATTTGACATTTTGATCCCTATCCTATTAATATGCAAACAAAATAGCGAATTATATAGTGATAGCTATTCTAGATTCAGACGTTTATTATTTTGAAATTGGCTGTTTTAGGCATTCGCTATTTCGTTCATTCACAATTTCGACTTCCATCCAATGCACGGTAAAAAAATCTACCTGAAATTTTGTGTACTTCTACTGGAAGTTTTTTATTCATAAACTAGTATATGAAATTTAGTATACAAGTGTAAAGTTATATTAATGTATGGTACAGCATATTTAAAAATTTACTTTAATTTTGATGTAAAAATACTTGAAATTTAATAATTTGCTTAAATTCTACTGGAAAAGTACATGAATTCTATACCAAAATTTTTAATTAAATTTCGATGACCACTGAATTTATTAAATGGCTGTTGGCGGTAAAATTTCTGAACATGTCTATTAAAAACAGCACGTGAACAAATGCATGTCCTTATGAAATATATACCATGGTAAGTCTCGTGGAAAATAAAGCCTCGCGTTTTTTTTTTAGAGGACAAATTTCTGAATATTGTAATTGAAAACAGTATGTCATCAAATATATGAAAATTAGACTTGCGAAACCAAGGAGAAAACTCAGACATCCTTTAAAAACTAACGTTTCCTAGACTTTTCTATCGACAGTTATAATTGTCTAAATTCGATGTTTTAGGAAACTTTCGAAAAATAGATTGAAGGTTAACTGTGATCTTATCCAATATATCAGACAGTTCCAGTCAACCTCCAATTCCCGCCTTTTTTCCACATCCCCATTTGGACGTATACCTCAAAACCGATTCCCTCAACTCTTATAATTCAACCTCGCAACTGTCCCGTCGAATCTTAGCCTCTTTTGCCTGCATCTCCCCTCGGCAGAATTCCGAAGACATCTCGGGAACGGATGCTGCGGTGTAGTAATGGGTATAGGAAGCTGCTGCGGCCATCAGCAGGAAACTTTGGAAATCCTTGGCTGGCACTACGCTTTCTGCTGGGCGAGCTTCCCTTTCTACAGGAATAACTTGAAGCTTTCGATGTTTCTCCCTCCTTCTCATTCCCTTATACTTCCTCTAAGAGGAAGAAGAACAAGAAGAACCAGGAAAAAACGGAAGATTAGGGGAAAGGAAGAAGGAAGAACCAAGATGCAGTGCTTCCAACCAACGTCTTGGAATTCGCGGTCCTGACCAGGAGATATCGTCAAAGGAATCTTCAGGATGCTCTCCCGGTCTCGCGCTCTCTCTTCTCCTGGACTTTGGCTGCTTTTGGTAGCGACGAGTCTTCAGGGCCGAGAGAGGCATGCCAAGATTTGGCTTGGCAAAGTCTTTAGCGCGATAAGGACGGAGCTGAAGAGCTGGTACAGGTCAAGTTTAAGTAGCGGGCAACGTCTTCAAGGTAGCGACGTGAGCCCTCGTGAGCTACGAAGTTTACGGTTAAACCGCGAGACTCCTCGCCGACTACTGCAGAGATATAGGGTGGGAAATAGAAGGGCTCTGTGAAGAAAGCCCTCGCGTGCGCGAGAGCTTAATGTCCGCCTGACGAATCGGTTACTCGACTCGCGGAGTCCTCATCCGGCTTTGAAGCAAGTCGCAGGACTTCCATTAGCCCTGATCGACAACCCCTTCATCTACTCGCCGAATCTTGGAGGGATGAAATCTCACCTTGTAAGTTTCGACCTGTAGATTTGGCTCAATGGGTTCATTCATTCGATCAACTTGGTTACTTTGATTTTGATAAACTGGCTTCAAGTTACCTTTGGGTAGCTTGAAGAGATTCACTTTAATTCTTCATAGAGGAAACTTTGTTTTAATAGAAATGATAAATTCTCAAGATTTTTATGTCACATCTCTCGGAATGGTCTGAACGTCGAAAAAAGTGGCTTAGTGAACTTGGTGGGATATATGTGTGTGTATGGCTAACTAACTGTGTAGGGTCTAACTTAGCCTTGAACAAATTTGAGCCAAATCGAAGAGTTCGAGATCAAATCTTGGTCGAAACTGTATTGCCTCATGAAAAGAGGCCAAAATTTCATTTAGCTATAACTTGTTAACTATTCGATCGAATTAGCTCAGAATTACACTTCCGGTACAGTACCGGCTAATCTTTGATTGGTATAAATTTCATAAAAATCGCTCAACGCATGTCATTTTCATGAGAATTTTGAAATTTTGACAAAAATTATGTAAATGTTTCGCTCGAACGAATTTTTAGCTATCGAGCTGGAACTCAGAAGTAAATTGAACATAGTGAGGTGATCCTTCGTATACGCATTGTTGCCAAATCGGCAAAGCGGTTCGGTTTCTATGAGATTTTCAAATTATCGAAAATATTTCGTTTCAGTCTAATTGAGGAAAATTTTTAAGAAATTGAATTAAATTTTTTGAACAACAGAAATAACATTCAGCCAGACTTTGAAAGTAGAACTTTGCACCTTTTTTTTCTATTGGTTTATTGTGCTCGTAAAATTACTTAGTCGTAGGAGCAATTTACGTTTAATAATTAATATAAAATACATTATTTATATATAAATTAAAAAACTGATTCCTCGGGTGATATTATAGATTTTCCGATGAAAGGAACTGTTTAAATTATACTTGGCTTTGTGGAGTTGATTTATACTTTATTGGAAAAAAAATTCCTGGCTCGTTTTTCAGCTGCAGATTCTTACCATTGGTTCATATAGTTCGTGCTATGCGCCAACGTCTCAGCAATGTCTTTTTCTTCATCTTCCGCCGCTTTGGTATCCGGTGAGACGATTCAGAATCACCGGAAGCTAGGATATAGCTCAGAGTTCGTATGTACTCGCGTTTTCTGGATACGACCAAGATTTCCTCCGTAGATGAATATAAATTCACGATTGTAATAGCAAGTAGGAAAGATATGAAGAGAATCAATAATGCTATGAATTTCGTCCTTGAGATCCGCTCATTTCATTTTAAAAAATGACAATAAAAAAATAAACAAGATGGCGAAAAAATGGAGGACGCTCAAAATATGGGAAAAAAATGATTCAAGTCTTCGAGACCACGATCTCGCATGTAAAAAATGATGGTTGGAGAATTTGGTCGGATCAAATCGCAATTTCCATCTTGGACGCTTTTTTTCTACGTGGGATATAGTAAAAACTTTTTTTCTGAAAGCGAAAGACGTGAAGGACAGCTTTCTCACACTCCTTATCGTGTCTTCCCTTTCCAAGAGCCAGGAATCGGGAAGGGCTTCCTCACGTGTGCACATTCGAGATATTCGTCTCAAGGCAATCACTTAGGCAAATATTCACGTGCGGGTGAGTCTCCGTCCCCGTGTTGCATCCATGTGGGTGATTCCTGTGGATATGTGGGCAGAAACTGATTCCCCGAGTCGCCCCGATGACATTCCTGCCTTTCGGTGGTAGCATAGGGGCTCCTAATTGAAGGGCGCGTGCAGTGTTGAGAAGGCCTTCTCTTAAGGTCATTGCATCGACGTTTTCAAGTTCAAGGATCGACAAACAAAAATTTTCTGCTACAAGACTTTGTGTACTTCGAGCTTAGAGTCTTCGTAATGGTCCCCTGATCCAAGTCAAATTTAAGTATTTGCCGCAGATACTTGTCAGGAGCTAGTGTAGTGAAAAGCCTTGAAAATTGATTTCCCGAAAAGCATTCGTAAATTTAACACAGGCATAAATAATTCTAAGTATTCTTTTAGTCGGTTGACGTCCTTCTATTATAATTTTTGCATTCCATTGTCTTTATTTCCTGAAGCATAAGCGATAGGTCATTTTAGGTTCAGCACATTCACCTTTTATGGCTTGAAGATTGAATACAAAATTTTACGAGATAAATTATACGTCCTCTGGGCTTCAGAATTAGAAACGCAGATTTTCTCGATCATGAGAAAGAAAAAAAAACATATTAGATCGAGCAAATCTTTATTTTTTGATGAAGCTACTGTACGTATTAAATTAACCAATCTCGTCCGGTGATGGACAGGAAAACTGCGGCTGTTAGAACTCAGCACGGGGTGCCTTTTAATCGAGCTGGTTAATACCAGCCCTCGCAGTCTTATACACGACTACCCCCTTCATGCGGTCGGACGTGACTCGGGGAAAAGTATTAATTAAGAGCATTGAGCGGCTGGCGGACTCGATTAAAGGTTACACCACTCGTTTTCCTCTGCTAATACCAGTGTTGCTGTTTCTCCGAGATTTACAGCGAGACTGTAGCTGAATCTTACCTCAAAAAATATCAACCTTTGCTTAATCAATGAAGCCAACAAATGTCTTCAGATTGTTATTATAACAATGTCTTTTTTAACTCGGAAGTTAAATTATACGTCTTCCCAAATTGCTATCACCTTCAGAGATCAAATCAATTGAGATCCATTTAGAAAGAATGGAAACTGGTTATAAAAACGCCTCAAAACTATTGCAAAGTTAAGTCAAACAAAATAACCAAGAAGCTATCAGGTATTTCCTGATTCTCTGATGGATCCGAAAGAAATCCGTGTGTAAGGTCGTCAACCCCGAAGAAGTGACGTCAAATTTTCCGAAATTGCGGCATAATTTAACGTTTTGAAATATCAGGTTTGCTAGGTCACATGAGGCAACGAATTTCCTGATGTAATTCGCCGAACAATGTCCTGTAATCCCACAAGAATCGAATTACACGACTTCCAAAATTATTTCCACCCTCGGAGATCAAATTTATTGAGATCCATCTACCAAATATGGAAAACGGTTATGAAAAGGCCTCAAAACTACTGCAAAGTCAAGAGAAACGAAAGAAGCAGGAAGCTAGCAGGTATTTCCTGATTCTCCGATGGATCAGAAGGAAATCCGTGCGACTGTAAGGTCGTGAACCACGAAGGAGAAGCGAATCGTGATTTGGTGCGAGGCAGACCACCATAGATCACCCGGGAGCTGCTGCTGGCCTCGCAGCTCTTCGTAGTCGAAGCAATTGAGTTAGGAAGGAAGGAACCAGTTCGGCAAACACTTCTCTTTCCACTCCACTCTCTTCTTATGCCGTTGGACCAAATTTATGGGCTTAAAAAAGTCCGAGAGGGTCTCCCCCACTTTATCTGTAATGTACTGATCTTTCCTTCGTCGAGGTTGTGCCCGCGAGTCGGCTAGCAGTAGCAGCAGCAGCCCCCGCTTCGAGAACACTGCCCCAGCATCGCCACGAGCTTCCTGCAATCTGGATTTAGGAAGCACAACCCTCAACGAAAGCGTGGCCCTACTTCGTGTTTCTCGGTACACAGGGCCAACCGGCTCCATGATTTATATCGACAGGACCTCGCAAGAGTGAGAGAATTCGTAGCGTTATATATATATATATATGCACGCGTTGTATTCACGGATATCCATCGGGGACTTAGTTTTGCAAAGCTGGCTAACACAAGCTTCTGATACTGATATGATAAGGGTCCGCGACTGGTTCTACGATTCGATTCGGAAGGAACCTTTGAGAAGAGCTTGGCCTCGAGTCTGTAGCTCAGAATACACGAGATTTGGCACGAGAGAATGTTTTATGGATTTTCTGAACTGAAAAACGTCAATGCGATGACCTTAAAACGAGGTATCTCTTCATTCTGGATGTGCATTAAAATTAATGGTGCTTGCGTTCCAGCTTGCGATCATTTTTATTGATTGTGCCATTAGGATCGAGGACTAGACTTAGTGTAAATTGCAGGAGGAAAAAGATGGTTGTTTAGGTTGTTTTGTGCTTATCTATAATGGGATAGATATAAAATGTTTATTAACTAGGAACATTGTAGACTGAGACTCGATTGTGACGTCCGAAGACAGACTCTGAACAACATTCCACCATTCCTTCGTCCGTTACATTTTTCGTACTCCTTGTACCTCATTGCTGATCTACATAGACGAATGTTTTGACGCTCTTCTACAGAAATGTCCCTGTGAAAACTGGACAGCAATGCGGAATCAACGTCGAAGGTGCTTTGCATGATTTTCAAAAGGAAAATGATGGCGATCTCCGTGCCCAACCTCAGACTTATAAAATAACATTGTCACCGACAAAATTCTCCACGGCAGTTCAGTGGAGCGTTCGGTAACGCCATCTGGAGCTCAAGAAAAACTTTTCGACAATTCTCTGGTTTCCACCACCTGGACCCTCGCTAATTCTCCATTTCCTCTCCGCAGTGCCGTGGTTGGTGACTGCTGGTGTCCTCAGCATTTTCGGTAGCATTCAGAACGACGAAATAATAATCCTCTTAAAGTAACAGAGAACAGAGAGTCGTCTCGTGTACCCCGACGATTTTCTCCGGACGAGAGGAGAGCCTTGCGAAAAGAAAAGACAAAACCCCGTAGGTCAGGGTGTTGGCGTACGGTTGAAAAAGCTTGCGTTGGATCGCTGGCCCGGAGCCTACGGCAAAACGATCTAATGACTGGGAATCCTCTTTATGGTTTACAAGAAGTTTGACCCTTCGCCAACCCACTTCCTTGCCCCGGCCCGGCTTGCAGTGACTGAGGGGGGGTCGAATTCCCGTTGTTGGGGGATTAGAACGAGAAAAAAAGGGAGACAGCCTGTAGATACAAGGGAAGAAGAGCGACAAGGAGGCAGAAGAGAAATTCCCTTCGTTCGACATCGGTGGCTCGTGTCCCTCGTTGCGTTCCCCCGGGTGGGGGACACTCATCTACCCCAGCACCTTCTCCTCCCTCTCGCCTCCTCATCTTCCTCTTCCTTATTCCAACGCCTCGTACCTTTCTTCTTCTTCTTTTTTTTCCTGGAGCTATAAATTGCTCGCGGATAGTAGCGACGGACTAGAAGTCAAGGTGGCCGAAGACAAAAGAAAAACCGACAGAAAGAGGGAGAGGGAAAGACACCCTCGACTTTCTGTATAACGTATTTAACTCTCGAGTGGAATCTCGCGGAGATTACGACGAGAATATTGTCCACCCGGGGTGAGAGACTCCCGAGGGTAGATTTCATTGTCGCGACTCCGTTGGGGTCCCTGGCAAAACAGTGCACGCGATTGTTTTTTTTTCGCCTTCTTTCATTATCATTTGGCTTCTACAATCGCTTTCCCATCTCATTCGAGAATCGCGTTATAGAGACTCGCGCGAAATTCTTCGGTCATCAAGTGCATCATATAATGTAAATTTGAAAGGATACATTCAAATTTCACCTCGTCTATGAAATAGCGGAAATGTCGTGATTTGCTTCTGCTCATGCATAAAAGGAAACCTTTTCTTTAATAACAATTGCTCTCATGGAGACGTTTATGCCGAGATTACGTACTTACAATTATAAACAATGGCTAAAGAAGTGACTAGGAAAAATGGGAAGAAGTAGAGCAGGAGGTGGACGTAATATAGCAGAAAAGGGTGAGGGAAGAAGTAGAGTGAAAGAAGGAGGAGAAGGAAGAAGTAAAGCAGAAGGAGGCGGAGAAGGAAGAAGTAAAGTAGAATGAGGAGGAGGAGAAAGAAGAAGTACAGTAGAATGAGGGGGAGGAGAAAGAAGAAGTACAGTAGAAGGAGGAAGAGGAAGAAAAAGTAAAGTAGGAGTATCGGGAGGAGGGAGGAGTAGAAAAGGAGGAGCAGGAGTAGGACGGAGTAGGGAAGGAGTAGAATGAGGATGAGGAGAAAGAAGAAGTAAAGTAAAGGGAGGAAGAGGAAGAAAAAGTGAAGTAGAAGTCGGGGGAGGAGGGAGGAGTAGAAAAGGAGGAGCAGGTGTAGGAAGGACTATAGAAGGAGGAGCAGGCGTAGGGAGGAGTAGAGAAGGAAGAGCAGGAGCAGGAAGAGGATAGAGTAAAGTAAAAGGAAGAGGACGTGAATAAAGTAGAGTAATCTTTTATCCACCTTCTTAGGCGAAGGAAGAAGTAGAGAACGAGACGGAAGAGGTGGAAGGAAAGGAGAAAGAGGATAAACAGAATAAAAGCTAGGGGAGAAAAAGAAGCAGGGTGAGAAGAGGAAAAGAAGAGGGAAGGAACAGGAAAAGAAGGAAAAACTCAAAGAAGCAGAGTAAAAGTATGAAATGTGTTTGAGAACGAAAACGTATTTATCATCATACTTCCCACAACGAAAAATCCTAGAACTTCACTTTCCAAATGCAGTCAGTCTCCTCTTCGACTGACACATGATACTTGACAAACTGAATATCCCTTTAATTTCAAATTACCAATCTCCATATGACATTCACAAACTTCATCACTCGTTTTCCATCCTCTTATCTGGTTTTTGTAATTCCATACACGCTGAAACCTCCTCAAATTTCATCATCGCAATGTAGAGTTCCATGGTCGAATGAAGCACATGCGGATATGAGAGGGTAATATTCGTCGCGAGATAGAAGTGCATCCACGAAGTGTATATACCGAAGCCAGGGATTCGGAACGAGTTAAGGGAAGTATATCCCCGAGTTTGTTCCTCGACGTCGACATCCTCTTTCCGTCATGCATACACGTGAGAGCCACGGTAAAAGGTGGAGGAGGAAGAAGTAGAAGAAGAAGTAGAAGGATGAGACGCGGTGTATGAGTACGAGAAGTAAGAGGCAGTCGGGCCTTCCATTTCCATCAGACATAATTGCATGTCTGAAAGCGGATCCAAAGCAGGCAGGCAAGTAGTCAGGTTGGTAGGCAGCCAGCCAACCGGGCACGAGGTTGAAGGTAACTCGATAGCTAATTACCTTCCGGCGGTGGCGCGAGCGTTACCTGCGTTCCAACCTCACTTACTCTCAACCTACTCGAGGAAATACACATCCTTCTGTTTTGTCCTGAAAGGTTGTCGAGATGAGGCAGGGATGACGTACGAGTGTTTCTTCCCAATGGGACAAATACTTTTCTCCTACCGTCATTTCCCAAACCCACTTTTCCCTCATCACGAGCTTCCGATAGAAGTTAAACAATTTTGCCAACCCCTCTTGTACTCGTCGGTTCGCTCATCTTCGACGCGGAGCTAACCGCAAGGCATCTACTGTCACCTTCTTCTCCTCTTCGAGGCGCAAGCTGCTGACACACGTGTCGCCACGAGGCAACCATCGTCAATGGCATAGACCGATGGACGGAAAGTTTGGACGGTGACGAAGAGCGATTTGCGTTTGATTCCTTTTGCCAATCACCTGGCACCGAAACTTGATGGGAAAACTCATCGATAATCCTAATCGACTACAGACTTTTTTTTGGGCTGTTCGTGGTGGAGAGATGAAATCTATGCTGTGAGGGAACAAACACTTAGGCGCGCGATGGGCGGGGATCTTTACTGTTGTTGGAGATACGAACAGGTTATGTCATGGATGTAGTTGTTTGAAATGAATGCGGCTATGTTGATTTGATTTTTCTCCATTTTTGAGCGCAATGCGCTGCCTCAGGGATTGGAGGAGCGATCTAGTGATTAAAAACATATATTTTTTTATTAAATGAATAAATTCAGAAAACTCCATTTCAACACACAATAACAACATTTTTTATGCAACTCCGTGCGAGAAGTGCAGCTTCTCGCACGCGAAGCAAAGCAGAGCAAACTCACCTTCAACTCAACTTCGGTTCGTGCTGCAAACTCACCCTCGTCAGAAAAAGTTTTACCGCACTCGTATCGTAAGATACTATTATTTACCGGTCATAATACAATTTATTCGATTAAACGGGCCAAAATGAAGAATATTTGCGAGTATTTATTTCGAGGGCCGTCCGTCAAGTTTGGCTCCCGAAGTAGAAGACGATACGGCGCATTAATACAAAAATAAGATGAGCAGAAAGAAAAGCTTATCGTTGATTTAACGATTTCGTATGATGAAACGAATATAGGAAGGCTTGCGATGTTTTATGGTTGAAGCAATGATAATATGGTTCAATAAACGATATTTGCAAGGTTATTGGAAACAAATGCTGAAATCTTATATGCAACAAAACGGCATATTTGAAAACATTATGATTTTGATGATTGTTACTATAATTATATTTGCTATAACCATAAAATATAGACTCTTGGGAATTATATCAATGGTTGATTTAACTATTTTCTTATACTCACTATAAACATAAAATAAAGACGTCTCTCCTAGGAATTATGCATTATGGTTAGATTATCGTCAGTCAAACAATTTTTTTTTAATTTACCAGATTTTCAAAAAACCATTTTTTCAAAACTCTTCCGCCAAAAAAGTCGCTTTTTTGGTAAAATAAATTGTACATTTGTTTCGGTATTCAAAAGGTTTCAAGATAAAAGACGAAAAATTAAATTTCCCTGAATTTCGTGAGCTTTTCTTATCGAGAATCGTGGCAAACTGCAAAAATACAATTTTTCGTTACAAACTGACGAAATCCCAGTGAAAATGACAAGAAAATTCTTTTCTGATTTTTCGGAATTCCCTATGAAATTTGAACTATCAAAAAAAAATTTTTTTATTCTATTTATTGAGACCAAGTAATTTTGACCGCAAAATTTGTACACATTCAGATGTTACATTCCGCAGAATACGAAGAGTTTTCGTCTGATTTATTTTTCATTGGAAAAATGGATTTTATAATAAAGTTTATCGATAAAATTGACGATTATTCGTAACGTCAGCGCGGATGAGCCAAGCTGAGTGGCGAAGTCGGATTAAAATCTCGCGGGCGTCTCTATAATCTACTTTGCATTTGCAGCAACCCTTTCTAAGCGCGGCTGCTAATACGGTAATGCATCGGAATCCCTTCACCGAGGCGAAGAGCTAGAGAGCCGAACAGCGCGTAGTTTCCGCTAGTCGTAAAGCTGGTTTAAGTAATTCCCGATAGCGGGGAGCTGCTGCTGCCGCTGCAGAGAGCGGCAAGAGCTAGTTAGTGGACCCGACGGGTTACTGCTGGGCTCTGGCCACTCTCCAGAGGCAAACGGACTACGAATAAGGCACGATGGGAATGAAAAGGGCGCATTTATGGTACCTCCACTTCATCGAATAACCGGAAGCTCATGAGGATCTCGTTGTCTCTACATTGCACCAAAAACTGACCAATTATAGAAGCCCCAAAAGCTGGTGATTTATTTTACATCTCAATTCGCAATAATTTCGTTCCCTCAGATAGGAAGCTTCTTTTTGTCGAAATTTTTTTCCGAGTTTTTCACTTCAGAGTAAGATAATCGGCCCAGTTTGAGTGACTGTCCTGGTTTCGGTCAACAAACCTCGATTTATGTAAATAATAAATTTGTTTTGTGAAGAAATAGTATATTGTGCAACAAGGATCGAAAGTTTTCGATTGCGACGCAATTGCTAATTTCGACCCATGTTACACATTATATTTTTCGTAACGAGTGCATGAATAGTGGTGCATTGGATGGTCGTTTTGAGGGAAGAACAGTGAAAAGTGAGGTTTTGAACTTTCGTCCCTAGGGACGATTTCACGTCCCTAGCGCGTGAGTGTGTGTGCGCAGGGCTTCAAGATTTCAATCACCGATATCTTAAAAACCGTTCGAGCGATAAAGCGGAAATTTAGCACACAAGTAAAACAAAAGTTCGTCTTCGATTGTTGCAATTGTTTACGAAATGTGTGCCGACATTTTTATTTTATGGCTTTTTAAAATTTCACAAAAAAGGACTCTAGCTTTCGTAAATAATGATTCTCAAATAATTCTTTATAGGTGCTGGTACTCTTAATGTTGTTTGGTATTGAATTTAACCGAAATAAAAAAAGCGTTTCGGATTTTATAGAATTTTTAAAATTTGGAAAAAATCACGTTTTTGTCTTAACTTTGGCAAAACATGAGACAAGAAACTCAAATATCATACATGAAATCGTGACTATCTAGCGATAATTAGTACTTATTTTCGTCATGATATGCAGTATGGTTCGAAGTTGTCAAAATTTTAAGTTTCGGAAAAATGATGTTATTGCATTAACCTTAACAAAACATAAGATAGCGCAGTCAAACTGTAGACATGAAATCAGTACTATTTAGCAATAATAGGAACACACTTTCGTCATCACTTTTTATGTGCTTAAAATTTTTCAGAAGTTTAACTTTAATAAAAAATCAAGCTGCGAAGTTGAACTTTGCAAATTGCTTCCTCATTATTTTTGGTTTTTCTTACTAATCTTTTTCTTTAAGAAAGCCAAAATCGATTAACATACGTTCCGATAGAAATAGCTTTATAAAAAAATAAAAAATTAAGAGAAAAAAAAAATGTTACGAAAATAATGCTTTTCCTATGAGGAAGAAAATGTATCAATTTAATGACCAGAGCCGCTGGAAAACTGTGTGCAATAACATAAAATAATAATAATCAATATCAAGGAATTATAGGAACTCAAGTAAAAGGGCTTACTTTTGCTTCAGCGGCGCAGAAGTTAATACAAAGTTTTACGACATTTTTTTTTCTCAAGAAATTCGCCAATTTGTAACATATAATTCTGTAAAACGCACTCGGGTGCCCTTAAGGGTGATACGTGGGCGTTACAGGGCCTCCCTTATTTCCAGGCGCCGAAGCTCGCTCGCGAGCTTACCCAAGCATCAAGTTCAATATCACTTAGCTTTACTGCTGGTAATTATCATTTTACGATCGGTCTGCCCTACCGCCTGTATTCTTACCGGCTTTATTACACAGCGAGTGTAGCTGCGTTCGAGATGCCGAAAGCCACGGGTTTAACACCTCGGTAGGCGATAACGACCACTCGGCTCTTCGGAGAGCAAAAAAAACAAGTTTTAAAAAAAGAAGAACCCTCGAAAGCGATAAATATAGTTTTTCCGGAGTTTTTTGTCGAGTAAGAAATCTTTAAATGGCTGCCAACGATAAATAGGTGCCAATTCCACAGAACTACTGAATTTTTATTAAACTTGGGTGAAGGGCTTGAAAAAAGGAAATATTGATGCAGTTTTTTCAGAGACCTGAGGAGTAACAGATTTTTTCATGACGAAAAAATATTAATGCATGTTTTTCAGAGACTTGAGGAGTAACTAACTTTTTCCTTATTAGACAGAATTCAAAGAGCGAATGAAAAAAGGTTTGAAATTGAAAAAATCCTTGAAAGTGATAAACATCGTTTTCGTAGAGTTTTATCGCGTAACAAACATTTTAAAGGCTGAAAAATGTGGCAATTCCATAAAACGAGAGTATTATTGTTGAATTTGAGTGAAGGGTTTGAAACAGGATATTTAATCAGGTTTTACTGACATGTAGCAGACTTTTGAATGACTATCAAAGTTTTGCCATTAGTTATAGAATTATTAGTAACATAATTAATCATATCAAGAAAAAACTGGAAATCATGAAAATATCAGCATTTCATTTATTTAAAAAATCAGAATTTTCCAAAAAAAATGGTACAAATAAATAAAATGCTCAATATTCTTTCAGTGATGTGCCATGAGAGAAAATTATAAATTCAGTTTTATTTAAATTTCGACCAGGAAGGAAATAATAATTTGGTAAAATACAAGTCTGAGAAAATCGATGCTCCCATTTTTAGTAGATAACGGGAAAAATACATAATAAATGTAATCTTAAGATAAATTACATATTAATACAACTTTTAAGTCTCTCGCAGCTGGTTAAAAAATTGGTGTCAAATCCATACGTAATTATTGATAAAATCGCGTTGGGCAAAAAAAAAAAGTAAATGGGATAAAGATATGATCCATAGGGTCCGAAGATGAATAGAAAATAATATTTTTTGTACTCCCCTGTCTCCGAGATTCCGATGTAACCGTATATTTATGTACATGTATATATAATGGAAAATTTAGGGCTGTCGGGTACGATAAATTCGCAGCTGTCCACTCGAATATTTTCCGTGTTTTAGGCAGTCAGGGAGCCGAGGCTATCTTGACCGTAGACCCCCTTTAGTGTCTCACAGGCTCGAGAGTCCTTTTCCACCGACTGGACCTTTCCAAGCTGCGCCGCATCCGCAGACCAGAGAGTCGCCTCTGGAGAAAGCGCCTGTATATCCCCTTCGGAGCTTGCATATTCACAAATCATTCTCGGCCCTTACCCGCTCACCGATCCCTTTCCCACGGGATTATTTTGCCTTCACGTGTCGTCCCCATTCCCTGTGCTTTCCCAAATACCCAAACGGCTCTACGTCCACCGATGACCGTCTCGCTCGTATCTCAACTGAGAAAATTTGTCAATGCGATTTCATCTCATCGCAAATTATTTCAATTTTAGTGTGAATTTTTTTCTGAATTTAAGGAGAATCTTTACACCATTTGTGTGATTATATTGATGAAATGATGGATATTTTTATGATTCTTGAGACAAAAGATAAAGTGGGGTCTTAAAAAACGTATATAGAATGATTAACCTCAAAAACTTCAAGAATTTAAAGAATCTAAAGAACAGGAAAAAGCTCAAATTTTTTTCTTCCTACATATGGTATGATATATATATATATATTTTTTTTTCATTATCGTTCTTAAGGGGGAGGAACTCGACTAGAGTTAACTATTGGAAATAATTATATACAAAATCTGGAAAAATTCACCTAGCTGACTTTTCTTATACGCTTTACCACATATTTTGAACCGAAGATGTTACATCGATTTTTGAGCAATGGCGTTTTTTTAGAGTAGCCAAAAAAAAAAAAAATTATATGAAAAAATCTGCTACGCTTGATTGTTGAGAATAGTATACAAATCACGGAAAAAATTGACTGGTCAGGATATTAAAAATTGTAGGAGACAACCTACTAATTTTTGTCAATAATTTTTTCAATTGCCCAGAGAGTTTAATTATCTATGAATTATTGTGAGCGTTTTCTAAAAAAACTTGTCATATTTTAGGTTGGTTTTCCTTTTGAATAATCAAATAATGCCAAGATTCGTTCAGTTGCCAATTTGAAGTGTAATTGGAAACTTCCATCTAACCGTGACACTTAATTTCGTTGAGTGGAAGATGTTTTATGAATTCACCGAAAAATTTGCATCACCTCGTTAAATGAGAAAGAGCTCGACTTGACCAAAAACCAGTATGCTTTAATATGCTATGTTAAAAAAAAAGTAAGCAGTATTTAGAACGACTCGATCTTCTGAAAAAATTGAAGAAATTTACCTTATGGTAAATTATTAAAAATCGGGCTGTCTGCTTGTAAGACGAAATCTATTCTGCATCTCAAAATCCCCTAAGCAACACAAAACTTTATTATAGCTTTGTCTCGGTCGAAGCTTTTTAAGGATTCGGTCACTTAAATTTGGCTGCTTTTAAGCTCCGGACGATATTAGAAAATTATTTCCAAATGATTGAAACCTTTTAAAGGGGTCAGATATTCCAGGCTTATTAAAATGGCCGTTCATGAGGCCAGGAAATTTCATTGGTTGTCTGATGGTTTCTGGATGAGATGATATAAGCTTCATAGAATTTTAATTCAATTATTTGGACGTTTCTCGAGGATGAAACTTCTGATTTCGAGGATTCTAATTCGACCTCTCGTGTTTGCCCATCGATATGGCTATTTCCATCGTCTCCAAACTTTTGGACGTCCATCCAGCGATGCCGTATGTTGGTTGGTGATGGAGGAGAAACGTAGGTGGAGCAAAGGAACGCGTCAGGTACTGTCCAGGACATGGAGGATCGCTTTCCTAGCCCTCGAGACTCTTAGCATATCGATAAGGTAACGTCTGGCTCTCTCGGACCTCGCGAGAACTCGATACATTACGTAATGTGACAGCCTGCGACCCTGCGACGTGACTGAGAGGCCGTTTCTCTCCTCCTCTTCACTGGATTCCCATGCGAGCATGGAAAACGCTGCCCTTCTCTCCTTTGCCCACAAAACATATAGCTGTATAACGTCAAAAATTTGTTTCAAGGATTGATCGGGCTCTCGGACACTCCCTCGGGTCCATATGGAAAGAATGGAAAGCAGACGAATATTTATTACGATCGGGAATAGTAGAAATGAATTTTGTTTCAAAGTTGTGACCACCCCATTGCTCTCAAAAATATTCTGAATAAGAGATTTCGTTTTTATTAGCTACTTTTGACATTTGAAAAATAGTACTTTCTGATATCGGTGCAAAAAAGCCCACTTTCCAGCTATTTTGCATGATGATCACATAATACTTTTTGGAACAAGTGCACAAAAACCCTTGAATTTTATGACTGCAGTGCAGCGAAAGTGTGCAATAAACTATCTTTCGTGCACTAGTGCGAAAAAGCGAACTTTTCAACTATTTCGTATAAAGATTGCATACTACTTTTTGGAACAAGTGCACAAGAACTTCTCGATTTTATTACTGAATTGTTGCGAAAGTGTGCGAGAAACTATCTTGCGTGCAATAATAGTATATTACGATACGAGTGCGATAAAACTTTTTCTGACAAGGGTGAATTTGCAGCACGAGCCGAAGGCGAGTGTTGCAATCAAACGGGTTAAGAAAAAGTTTCTCGCACCATTTTCGTATACAATTTCATTTCACTAGCAAGTATGTCACTAGTGCGAGAAGTAAGCACTTCTCGCACGGAGTTGCATAAGTTATTCTTTGTCCTTAGTTATTTTTTATATTTTTTCGTAATAATTTATATCTCTAAAGGGGAAAATGGCGCTAATGAAATTTCTTTCTATTATAAATAATTTATTTCCTTGAAAATCACCTTGATGCAACCTCCTCATAAATTTTATATGATTGTCTTCACTTAACTACTGTTTTTGAATCTTGCAATTTATCATTATATTTTCCACCGTTTCTCAATTCTTCAAATTGGAATATTGAAATATACTTGTACAAGAACAGTTTTCATTAAAAAAGAAAATTAAACAAATACATCAAGTCCGAAAATAATGTAGTCATCACATCTATTCTTTCGAATTTATTTTTCACCATATCTGGAATTTGGCCATAATCATTATTTTTGTTCCAACCCACTTTCCATGCAACATACTTTGTACAAAAAAAAGTGAGTATCAGGAGCATAAAACTTGGCACTTAGAGCGTTACCTTCGTCAAAAGGCAAGTTGGTGCGTCTGTAGGGTAGTTTCGAGGCTCTCTCCTCCTCTTTCTCGAGTCTCTGGCGTCGTTGTGTTTGAGAAAAGTAACGACGAGCACTCTGCGGATCGTCTCGCCTTTTGTTTCACGTTTTCCTTGATGCAAAGCCTCGTTACTAATTTTTTTTTTTTTTTTTCGTAACTCGAACGTCAAAGGAAAGATTCGATGGTTTGGCGTCAACATTTTCCATCAATGCATAGAGGAAAAAAATAAATGGACAAGTTGTGACAAGGAGGACGTATTTGGTGCGGGAAAGCATTTATTTTCCCTCGAACAACCCAACATCTACTCTTAGATCGGATAACCGAGTTTACTAGACGACCTTTTGCTCTTTCGTCTCTGCAACTCGATTAAAGATAATTAATTTTGAAGCCAGTAGTTTTAGCAGTTGTCTTCTGTCTCGAACAGGGAACACATCTTAATATCACCTTGCTCTCACTTTGTTCTCACCTTGCGAACACCATGCTCTTACTATGCTGAATAAAAAACAAAAAAAATTTTAAAATAGAAACAAGAAGGATCCAAAGGCCGTCGACATTTTTCATCGACGCATAAAGGAAATTAATAAATAGGGAAGTTGTGATAAGAAGTTCGTATTACGGGGGTGGAAAGCTTTATTTTTCCCTCGAGCAACCCATAATCTACTGGTAGATCGAATAATCGAGTTGACCGGACTACCTTCTGCTCTCTCGACTCTGCGACTCGAATTATCGGGCAGAAAGCATCGCAACTAGCAACACGGACCTCAAAAGGGTCCCCATGGAACTTGGAACCCTGCGAAGGTCCGAATTGTCCCTCGGGTTCGACTACTTACAATTAGCAGGGCCATAGTTGGTCTCTGATGGTTGTGACGATGGGTCGACTAGATCTCGTTTACTAAGACCACATCTGATAACGAATACGTACTCCATTAATCGATTATCGCATCGGATTTACTTTTGGATATACGAGAAAGCCAATTTCACGTCGGGGAGACAAAATAGAGAAGAGAAAATGCAATTTTGGTTTCCTTATCTCATGTCTGTTAATTACACAGTGAAATGCACAATTCTTGTTCTATCCTCGACAAAAAGTCTTTTTTTATAATGTTCGAAGAAAGGTTAGAAAAATTCTTAGTCACCTTCTGGCTACGAAAAAAAAAATTAAGAATCTTAAGTTGTAGAAACTGAACAATTTAAAAAAACGACCGAAATGCTCGTGTAGATTTTTTTTATATAAAAAACTTTTGTTCAAAGTTTTACAATGTCAAGTTTAATTCTGACTGCAGAGAGTTTTGTTTTACCGCATTTATAAATTTACAAAATTTCTAATATTCCATTATTTTGAAGCACACAATGGAAAAAAATAATCTTCCCTTCAAATATCCGAGACCAACATTTTTTTTGAATATTGTACCAGCCATAAATTCAGTAACGAAACTGTGAAAATTTTGTTAATATATTTGTAAAAAGAAAAATAATGATTGACGGAAAAAATAATGGCCTATTACTATCTCATTCGATTTTTGTCGAATTTTCTTTTAAGTTTCGAAACAATATTTTTTCGAAGAACAATAAATAAATGGCCATTTTTGAATTGACGATCACACAACGAATCCTAGTTCATTAATCGTTTCGTGGTTGGATTTTTCTGTGGAATGATGAGAAAGCCAATTTCACGCCGAGAGACAAAAATGAAGAGGAGGAAAAGACCTTTAGGTTTCCCTTTGGTTTTCCTTACCTTCTGTTGCTTAATTAAAATTGCAAATCCCAGTTAACTAGCTTGGCCATTTACTCAATTTTTTTTCTCGCATTTTCAGCCCTTGAAAGTCGTCAAACGAAAATTTGTTTATTTTTATTTGTGAAGGTACAGGGGTTGGTTTTATCGCTGATGGAGAAAAAGCTGTGGCGATTCTCAGTTCATTAGGTATTGTAATCCGTGGATGGGGAACTCCAACGTCCGCTTCTTGCGCCGCTAATGAAGATAATGACGTTGAAGCATTTTGCCAGAGAACCAAACAGAGACTCAAAGACTCGATCGTTAATTCGATAACGTCGAATAATGCAACTCGAGAGTAATAATACTGGCAAATGAGAGTGGAACGAAAGTGGCCGAAGAATACTGAAAACTTTCACTCGTGTACTTTCTCCGATTCCTTAATTCACCCCCAGTTGAATTTGTACTGAGGTTTGAAGATCTTTTTGTCATTTAAGGGTAAGGCACTTTGCTTAGGTTATAGAAAGATGCTGGGCTAAAAACCTTGATATTTCGATAAATTAATGAATTTACGATTTTTTAGGTACACCTTTCCTTGTTTATAAGAATTACTAGGTGTGCCAAAAAAAATCGATATTTTTTTTTCTTTGCTCTCCGCCCAAAATATCGTAGAATACGTCTTAGTAAAGATCCTGTCAAAAGCGGAGCTCATAATTTTAATTCTTAGAGGTCCATCATCGCGTTTGAAGTTTTCCCATTTAAATAACACAGGAATGTGATGGTTTTCCATTCTTTCTCCCTGCAACTTAAAAAGAAATTTTTTTTTCATAAAATCAATAACATTATGAATCATTAAATTTTGAACAAAATAGCTTGTTGCGCCGAATTTCTATCTTCAATATTTGATTTATTACAGAGCCTTGAAATTTTTTATCGGATATGCGTAAAAAAGCATCAAACTAAGATTCAATGAGTCTGTAACTTGAAACCGTTAGCAATACATAAAATTTCACCCGGATTTTTTTCAGAAAATTCAATGTTCTAATAAATTTCTATTGACTTTTTTTATACTGTGATCCGAAGTTCGCTCCTGAAATGATGGGAGGGGAAAACGGGTGAAATAAATAATAAACGCAGTCGTTTTTATTTAAAACTAGAAACTACTTTAATTATTCAAAAAAAAAAAAAAACAACAAATACAAAAAAATATGAAAAAGAAAAAAAAAAGAAAAAAAAGGCGAGAATCAAAATCCGATTACTCGGTTCGGAGGGCAATAAAAAATTATAATAAACAAAATATGGGCACCAGTTGCAAATTCGGTGCAACACCGTTTCCGAAATTAATATTTAAAAAACTAGTAAATATTACAAAACCTCAAACCATGAAGTGGGAGAACAAATGCGCAAAATAATTTGAACAGGGGCATTAGCTGTCGGGTAGGGCTGAGACAAAGGTCAGGGCGAGGGGCAAAATGGCCTAACGGTCGGCTCTTACAATTTAACCCGGTGATCTCAACTATGGCTTTTTGGGTCAGGGCTACAAGTAACAGGTGGCGAATATATTTAAAAAAAGGGTTGAGGGTCGAAAATTGCAATGACAATAAAAAATAAAAAAAAAGGTAATAATAAAAAAAAAAACAACCGTTATTACTCGAAAATTCGCGCAAAGTCAAAAGGACGATTCACGAATTTTGGAGTTTCCTAACTTTAATAAAGCGAAAATAAACCCAAGGGAGAAGAAAATCCTGTGTTATTTAAATGGGAAAACTTCAAATGCGATGATCGACCTCTAAGAATAAAAATTATGAGCTCCGCTTTTCACAGGATCATTACTAAGATGTATTTTACGATTTTTTGGGCGGAGAGCAAGGAAAAAAATAGTATAAAATGAAAAAAAAATTACAATATATATATTTCTTCAAGCACGAGGAAAAATCTAAATAGAGAGAAAAATCAATAATTTAGGTTTCAACTCAAAGATCAACAAGATATTACTTGAAACTTCGATATTATTGTATTGAACTATATTCCTTTTAAAAGCGCAAGATAGAATAAAAAAGAAGAATACATGGAAATAGAGTGTTATTAATAATTCAGGTCTTAATTCAATAACCGACAGAAGGTTAATTGAAACTTCGATATTACGGTATAATCTCGCCTTTCTTCGTGAGTCCAAGTAAACAAGTTGTGTAGTCTCGCCGTCAGGCCAAGTAAACACGAGCGCTAATAAAATATACTGAAACAAGCCAGTGAAAGTCTCAGGTCTCTCAACTCGACGCTAACGCTCACGCGGCACTCATCAAGCGCCCTTAATTCTCGTTGAACTCTCGGTAATTATGGTAGTTTTACTACCAGTCGACGCTCACTGTTCGTACCCCGTTAAAGTATTCGAATTGTATTTAAATTGTTGGCATTATTCGTTCGCGGTTGTTGCCTTGTTGTTTTTATACGCATGAGTGGATAAGCTCGGGTTTGGTCAGACTTTAGCCTCACCGGAATATTTGGAAACTTTTCGACTCCGCAGTGGGGGAGAAAATGGGAGCGGATCAAAGATTCAATAAAAACATATCTAAAATATTTGCTTCAATACACGATTGTCAGTAATTATTATGCACTGCAATATTTTTACAATACTGCAAAATAATAAATAAATTCGTTATATTTCTTGTTTAAAATTGATCCCAATCAGTGAAAACGAAATTGGAATTTTTGTACATTCAACCGAAATTTTATACAAAAAGTACAAAATTAATATGTGGGAATTTTGCATTTTTATTTTGTAAATTTTTTTTGTAATTTATTGTAAAAATTATTTCCCTTGCTTTCTATACAGGATAACGATAATAGATCAGGTGCCCCTTTTTGTGGATATTTGGTTATGGTTGGGTTGATGTGAGTGATCACACAATCTCACAAAGCTCCCAAAATTATGATCCTGTATTTTTTTTACGTATAGTTTCGATAGCAGAATAAACTTTGAGTCAGAATCTTGTTTTGTTTGATTCTATTATCGAATAATAGAGAAAATGGAAAAAAATTGATATAAAATAGCTACAGAAGTACTCATTCGAAGGTATTTTGAATAAAGATATTTTCTCTCGGAATTGTTACTTTTAGTTGTTGTTTTCTGTCTGAAATAGGGAACGGATCTCGTTTTTACCTTGCCCTCACCTTGCTCTCATCTTGCTATCACCTTGTTCTCATCTCGTTTTCGTTTTGCTCTTATCTTGCCTTTATCTTGCGTTCATCCTGCTCCTATTTTTCTCTCACCTCACTCTCACCTTGCTCTTATCTTGCCAATTACTTTGCTCTCACCTTGTCGATATCTTGTACACACCTTGTTCCCATCTTGCTTTTATCTTGCTCACAACTTGCGCTCACCGTGCTCTCACGTTGTTCTTACCTTGTTTACACTTTGCTCTCATCGCGCTCTTACCTTGCGCAGGCTTTGCTCTCACCTTGGCTTCACCTTAATTTTTTTAACTGTTGGAGAAGTCAAGAATATCGCGTACGCTAGTAATTGTCTTTTTACGTATTATTTTCCAACATTGGCTAGTTAAGAGGTCATGTTTTCTTTCTGACTAAGGTGAGAACAAGGTGAGAGCCGACTGTTGACACAAAAATTAAACAAAAAATGTTGCTTAACAAACACAACAGTTCTTTTAATTACGAAAAAAATTTACCCAATCACCTTCTGTTTTTTTTTTTTGTAATACGTCACAAGCATTATCAACAATAATTCAGTCAGGGATGGTATTAGATATTTTTTTTATTGAATGAATTTTTATCTCTGGAGCTGAGATAATTCAAAGTGATCTCCGAACGAAGCTAATCTTTAGGCTCCCCTTGAGTTATAAAAGCTCGAATAGCTCTGAGGCGTGTTTTAACTTTCTCTCCATGTGTTTGCCAAAAAGAGCTAAATTACGAGAGTAAAACGAGTACAAGGTGGCAGGGCACATTTTCGCTGAGGGTTGACCAGCAGATCTTGAAGGTGTGGATAAAGAGAGAGAAAGAGAGAGAGAGACCTCAAGGATAGGAGTTATCCTTAAGGTCGGGCGTGTGGTGCGGTAGCTCGGGACGCGAAATGAAGCATTCCTTTACGAGAGCCCTTACTGCTCGTAAAGTCGACTTTATGATGATAATTACAGGCGGCTGTAGTAAATCTGGTTGGTACAGGGAGCGGAGAAGAGGAGAGAAAGAGAAATAGAGGAAGGAGAGCGTTACGTACCGCCAGCTCTCGAGGCAAAATGTCAGAATCGTAAGGGTCGACATGAGTGAGAGAGAGAAGGGTTCTTCTATGACGCTAAATGTGGTATACGTGAGCGTGAAAGGTTTCCAGGAGTTTCGAGAGTCATACAAGTCGTACACACGTTTCGTGCTGCTTTTTCTTCACGAAGAAAGCAACTTGTTCACAGCTCTTCACGAGTCTGAATGAAAATTTAACAAATTCAACCAGGTAGTTTTTAATTTAATTATTTTTAGGGGTGGGGGTCGAAATAGTGAATTTGAAAATAAAATAAGGAATGTCTAAATGTAGAATGTGCATAATTATGGATTTCGGTTTTTCAGCCATTCGCTATTTTGAATGCATTTAAATAAGATGGAGGTAAAAATGGCGAATGGTCAAAATAGCAAATGGCTGGAATAACGAATTTCATACTAATGACTATTTTGGATTCAGACGTTCCTAATTTCGAAAATCGCTATTTTAACCATTCACCATTTTGGTCATTCACTTTTTTGACCCCCACCTATTTTTAGACATTCGAGACGACAATTTATTCAATTTTCGAAAAATTTTATGGGGATTTGAGATTTCGCTTTTTTCAGAATCGACTCATTTCCGCCCGGCTGTAATAAAAACCTTGCGGCTCAAGCATTGTGTTACAATGATATATCGCTTGCCTAAAATGCTAATTTGAATTTTTCTTACATATATATGCAATTCCACTTCATATCTGTCTCTTCATCAACGGTGCCAAGATTTACGATTCTCAGGTAGATTCCCACGAACTTGGCCCAGCAATTAATTGTTCTAGCGTCTGATTAGTCCTTGGTACAATTCAGGAGCACTTAGCCCTTCTAGTACTTCCGGTTCTCTTGACTCGAATATATATGGCTCTCGTGCAATCAACCAAATCATGAAGTCGTTACGAAATCCAACTCCTGGTCGTCCTCTTCGGCAATAAGGGATGATGCGTTTTCGAGATTCTGAGCTGGCCAAGGGGTGCGATCCCTCAAGTGCCCTAAGGAGACTCTTCGGCTCGATGCACTGCTTTTCTAGCCACTGCGATTTTCCTTTCGCATCTCGTAGAGACTCCGATATATATATATATGTATATATATATACGTTAGAGTCGTTTGAACGACCCTCGGTTCATCGCTAAAGGGTTTGTAACGACTGTGAATTCCTCACGAGGAGTAAAAAGTAAACTGCTGGACTTTACAGAACCATTTGGGGTGTTATTGGTCGTCTGGTATTATTCGCAAAAGCTGAAGACGTAGAGAATTTTTATGACCCACAAATTGGTACTCCTTGTGATGTTGAGTCCCCTCTCATCGAAATACAGACTCGCTATTTTCTCCAGGATCGTTTCACGCATCGTTAAATTTATTTCTTGTTCGATTCATCGATTGACATTAAATGTATACAAGAAGAGAATTTTATGATACACTTAAACAATCGTTGGTGTCTACTGGATACTAGTGAGTGACAATTGTTAATTGTAGATTCATGCTAATATTTTTATGGTTATTCTAGCTGCTTTTTTATTCGTCAGTTTACACCCTCGAAATTTCTTTTATATATCCTACGATTAATACATTGATAAATAAATAAATAAAAATATAAAATAAAAATATGGACAAAATAAGGGCACAGAAAAAAAAGTATAACATTTTGTTAAGTCATTTCTTTCTCATTTAATTATAATTCTTTTTGCACGATTTTTCTTCTTGCTCTTCTTATCATGATTATTATTGTTGTTGTTGTTATTATTATTACTATTACTAAAAATCCGTTCAGGAATGAAATTCGAATCATATTCTTGTTTGAAAATGTACTTTTTTTTTTTTCATAATTGCCAACGATGACACGATTTTTTTTGCGCACTCGACGAGGGTGTTTTCATTGCTGTAAATAACCACTGTAATTTCGAACGAACTTCAGTTCTTACAGTCTCGTTAGAAGTATGTAAAGATCGTGTTTTAATCGACTGCTCCCGGTTATTATTCATCGAAGCGATAATTCGGGGTTTCGAGGAGGATTTCAAACAACCCTAATAACTAGTAACCCTGAAACGACGAAGGGGCGTTTGTGTGTGGGCTAACGGTGCTACTGGCCAGTGCTCGGACAAACTTATTTAGAGAGTAGTAAATAGTGTTTACACGACGTTTAATGCGCGTACGACTTCGTGGCCACCTTAACGAGCGTGCCTCTCGCGACTGGAATATATGCCTAGGAATATCGTCGTAGGCTATTGTACGTACGATCGTTAAATAGACATGCGTACGTGTTGTATATGGGCCATTCCATACCGATTCGAGCTGCGACGGACCCTCGACCTCGCGGATTTGCTCGAAATTTTTTTATATGATTGGACCAATTCCAAAAAGTACTGGACATTTTTTTCAGTTTTTTTTAATCTCAATTTTTTTTTTGCGATTTTTCAAAGCTAATATATCGTTAGCCAAAATTAAAAAATCTGAAAAAATTCTTAAAAATTCTGCATGAAATTTAAAAAAAAATTTCAGCCTAAAACGAAAGTGGACCGGATTACGCTTCTATTTTTTTCTTTTTTTTTTTCTATAAAAAAGTTTTCAAAAATTTAGAAACGAAAGAGGGAAAGTTATCGAATCCTTCTTAAATATTGCTCCCTTCTGCAAGTGCTTTCTTTTCGTAAAAAAAAATGCGATTCATAGAAAATATGTTTAGAATGTTACGTTAAAAAAGCATATCTGGGAAAAATGTCGTGTGTGTATTTCGTGGAAAGCGAAAAAAGATTCAAATTTTTAGCTATCTAGCTGAAATTTGGGACATATGTCGAATGATCACAAAAGTAGATTGCTATTGAAATCGGTGTCAATCAATTAACAGGAAATTCATCTATCAAGATTTAAACTTTTTCGATTTTAGAGAGAATAAGTTTAAATTTTTTAAGCATGGTGTATTATTCGTAAAGAATTAACAAGACCACTTAATTAATTACAAGAAAACTAATTCATTATTGAATTCATTACAATATAAGTTATTAATCACAGAGGATTGAAGAAATTGGTGCAGATTTTTTTTTCATGCTTGTGGGTAGATTTTTTTTATGGAAGGAAATTTCGTAGTTTTTTATGCCAGGATACGTTGAATAAAACGAAATTTAAACACATGTTAGGATTTTGAGAGATTTTGAATTATTTGAAAAGTCAGGCATAAATAATTTTTTACAAATAAAGTATTTTAAACAAATCGATATCGATGTTTCATTTAAGCTGAATTAAGGGTTTCTAATTTTACAGAATAAACATTTGTGAAAGTAAAATTAATGTTTATCGAAAGGGTTAAATTTATCTTAAAGAGATTTTGCATCAAGTTTGTTTAATGTTATTAGTGCTTGGAAAACGCCAGTTTCAATCTCTAGTAGCTTGAGTCAACTCTGGTCAGACGTTGTTTCGATAATCAATTTGTCAATATTGCTAATCATTCACGAATCGAGTAATCGAATAAATCGAGCAAGTTGTACGTAGTCGTGGCTTTGGCCACTACCAGAATAAACTTGGACGCAAACCTCTTGAGGTACGATTGAACCCAATTCCAGAGTTCCAATCAGCTCTGATCAAACCTTAACCTTAAAATACTTGAACTACAACAAAAACGTTTTCAAAATTCCATTATTAATTATTCCTCAAAAGCTCGAGGCCCTTTTCCATTGTTGAAAAAACTTCAAAGTTGAACTGTTTTCTGAATCAAGGAAATGGAAAAAATTGCGTTTCTGAAATCATTTTTTGAGATAATACATTTTGGATACTTTCCTAACAAAATTCTTATGAGAGTCCAAACTTGGAAGTAATGATGGCTTATCATAATAATATGTCTCATTGTAGATAAATTAATAGTTGTTCCTTTAGTGCAGCAGGTATAATAATAATGACAACAACAATAATAATAATAATAATAAAATTAGCAACTCCCCTTTTTACTTTCTCATCACATACAAAGTATGTAAGAGAGAAAGTATTGTAATCCAAAAAAAATTCGACTCTGAGATTTTGATGGAAATACATGTTTTGAGTGTTCTAGATTCCAAAAAACACATTAACTCATTTTTATACAAATGTTTATGTGTGTCAGTGGACTGTATGTATGTGTGTGTGTGTGTGAGAATTTGATGGTTAGTTCAATTATGAAAGATAATAAAAGAATTCCCTACTTCCATGTCATGAAGCTTTGAACGCATGAAAATAAAATTCGGAATTTTTATGCCAGAACACTCAGAATTGTCTAAAACATCGAGAAAAGTGGTTAAGAAAAAGACGCACACACATTTTTTCCAAGCCACTTTTCTCGACGTTTTGGCCCATTCCGAGTGTCTCGACATGAAAATCACGAGGGTTAAAATAATCACGGAAATAAAGCTTCTTCTATGAGGAAGAAACATAAGAATGAATTATTTCCAACAATTAATTTATCGCAATTTGAAGAATTCAACAAATATTCCGGATCGAAAAGGGTGGGAGACAAAAGTGGATTATGAGATGTCCTACCATATGCTGGATCATCCATCCTACCACTCAGAGTAACTAAATAACCTTCGGGATCGCGAGAAAGTCCTGGAAATTTCTGGAAGCGACGTTATTATAATTCGAAGGGAAGGAAAATTTGAATTAGAAGATGTGGCGCAAAGAGAGAGAGAGAGAGAGAGAGAGAGAGAGAGAGAGAGAGAGAGAGAGAGAGAGTCTGTGACTGGCGTCTCTATATATATAATATAAATATATATCTATATATCCAATGGGAATGAGAGAGAAACATAAAGTAAGAGTGAGACATCCGCCTTCTCGTCACATGGTGAAACGTGGAGTCCCGATACGACGAAGAGGAGGAGAACGTAGCTACTCGCTCGCTGAGAGTAGTAGCTCGCTGCATCAGGTAGAAGGGTAGTATTTGTAATTCCGATTAGCCTCTCGTCCTTCCCATCCCTTCACTCTTCGCTTCGAAAATACTACGTACGTAGAGAACTTTTGCGAAGAAACTTATAAGCTTATGTGTATGCGAGTGTGTGTGTGTGTCTAAGTGTGTATCCTGTGCACTTTTAGCTTCGCTGTCCTGGCAGTCGACGCGACGTACATGGAAACCACTTATATTTATAGCACAAAATGGGGCAAAACGAAATTGTTATTTTCGTTTTTAATTTTTTTTATAACGTTCAAACAATGAATAATAATTATTTATAAAGATGATAGAAAATTGTTGAAACTTAAGGGGACCAAATCATCTGAAACAGTTGCAAGAAATTTTTTTTTTTAGTGTTGCACTTATAATTTATTAAATACGTAACAAACATTATAATTACACGATACACTATAATATAGTGCACGATAAAGGTGGTGGGACAGAAAAAAAAAAAAATTTCAGTTTAAAAAAATCTTTCATTAAAACCTCAGTACATACATTTAAAAACATTATAATTTTGCAATTTTGTAAAACATACAGTGCAACAGAATGGTGTATGGTAAAAAGTAAATTTTCTTTCTTGTCGTAACTTTCAGATCAAATCAATGCACCAATTTAAGTGTTTGATCTCTTATTTTATCTGTGCATGGTTGAATTCTGGATTGATCATAGCGATTCTGGATGCAGTAAAGATCCACAATCGGCTTTGCGCCAAAATAATTTCGCCAGAAAAACTGAAGCTAACACTTTTATTCAGCAGTTTATGTCGTCTAGCCCCATTTTTTGTGTTAGGTTGCCCCCCATTTAACCCCCCTCCCTGCCCCCTCGGGCGTAAAGGTATAAAGATGCAAATTCCATGTTTAATCATAGAAAGAAACAAGTAAGCGGTAAGGAGTGCGAGCGAACCAACGTGTTGTTACTATACTTAGATAATAATGCAAGTGTCCGAAGACTGGGACATTGGTGCCATTACCTTCGACCGTAGATTTCGCGCCAAAATAATGCCTACATAAAACCTGAAGATGAAACCCTTGCGATCAACAGTCTATATCATTTTGCCCCATGTTTTGTGACAGTTTACCCCCTGCCCCCCGGTTGTAAGTATACCTATAGGGAGGTTATCTTATGGATACTTATAGTGTCCCCCTCTACTTCTCGAAAACTCTGAAAAGGGAGGTCGTGTGTGACCGTTACACGTATCCAGTAGAAGCAGAGCATATATCCTCATGTCCTCGTACGACGACCATCACCTACGTAACTTCCCCCGTCTGCCTTCGTCTCCCCATCTGCTTATCGTTGTGTGTGGATAGGATGGTAAGGGGGCGGGGGCAAGGGGGGCAACCCTGGGGGGTAGGGGCGAGGGGAAAGAGGGGATTAGGGAAATGGGGGTGAGGGGCAGGGAATGGGAAGGGGCGAGGGGGAAGAGTGGGGTTTGAGGGGGGGGGGAAGAGGTAGAAGCTGGGCACCAAGTATACCTGACGCGAAGACGTACGGCTCTCTCATGAATAGCATTGCGATAAATTCGATTAAAACTTCCGTCCCGGCCCGGTGACTCCGCGCGCGAGGAGCTTCCACCCCCTCGGGCATACCGAGCTATCTTTCTCTCGCTCTCTCAAGAGCTCCGACGTTTCTCGTCGCACGAGCTCAACCAGCGGAATACTCTGTATTTCTCCAACGTTCTCGAGAAGCTCTCCAACCCCTCCGACACATGTCTCTCGGCCTTGGAACTGACAGTCCGGCAAGTTTATTTTCCAAAGGGTTGAGGAATAATATAAAATGTCGGAGAATTATTTTTACAAATTTTTGCTTTCAGGGATCGTTAAAGAATGAAGAGGTGAAGTCGGCGATTGTTTGTTTTTTTTAATTAAATATTGCAGATTTTTTAAATGTTATGTTGCATTATGAGGGAAGATATTTTTCTATTTGGATAAGTGATATATATATATATATATTAGGGTGTACAAAAGTAAGTGATATTTTAATCCTTAGAGGTCCATCATCGTATTTAAAGTTTCCCCATTTAAATAATACAGGAAAGTGATTTTTTTTCCATTGTTTCTCCCTGTAACCTGAGAAGAACATTTTTTTCATACAATCAATGACTACACCTATATGAATCATTAAATTTTGACCAAAAAATCTTGTTGAGTCGAATTTCTATCTTCAATATTTGCTTCAGGTCTTGTCGCCCAACGACTGATTAATTGTGTAGATAATCTAAGATTTGTGAAAGAGTAATCCGTATATCAATCAATAAAACAATAATTTTTTTTCTTATCTGATTTCAGGTACGTTATTACTATGGATTCATCATTGAACTTTATCTAATTTGCTACCGATTCCTGGGGCACTTGCTTGGTATGTATTTAAAATGGCGCAATTTTTAATATTTTTAACTATCATGTATCGTAGAAAAGTATTATTTTTTATATTTATTATTTGTCTCTCATATTTATGATTATCACAGAGATAAACGTATTTCATCTGACAATTTATCACGAATCAGTTACCAATACTTAATTTTTTTCACTGTCTACATTATTAGATGTATTAGTTTTGCACAACGCTATGTTAAAAATTCCTTAAAATTGTCCCAAACATTAAATTGAGAGGTTACGCAGTTACAAGGCCAAAAAAGTATTTTTTTTAACGAATTTTTTCTGAAAAGGGATTTTATTTGACAAACACAAGAAGCATTAATAAATGTAATGGCAGCTTTTAGTTTTATATGAGCATTTTTCATTCTTAAAAAAATTGATTTATACTGCTCCTGTAGACGATTTCCTGGAGGTCCTCGAATAAAAGCACGATATCTCTGTGCTCAACGCTCGGATTTAGGACTATCTAAAATATAAAAACCAAAAAGATTCTCTTAGTGACTAGATAAATTTAGGTATTGATCGAAAGAGTAGTCGAAATTATGATTTTTTGACAAAATTGTGGCTTCAATAAAAAGACAAAAATGTCCACTTATTACCAATTAGTTACCAATACCCGATTTTCAAAACCACCGACATTTTCAACATAAATAAACCCCAAAAAGGTTATGGCACAAAACGTTGATGCTTACCAGCGGTTAATTGCCCTTCTCCTGTGTCTTTCACTCTCATGTTCCGCTCATAACTCATTCCCCACCAGTAGCAAAGATGTAGGAAAGGCCAAAGAAAAAAAGGGCACGAGAAGAAAAAATGGACGTCTCGTAGCTGGAAGTTTCGGACTTGTTCCGAGGGGTGAGTGAGGGAAAAGGTGAGAAAGACCTTCGGGAGGCTTTCTCGCAGGGTGCGAGGTGTGTGCGAGTGGAAAGCAGGAAGCGTGCGAGCGATAGAGCAAAAGCAGCGGCAGCCCTTCTGGTTGAAAAGGACGAGGAAGAGCCGATGGTACGTGGCACATACTTGAGAAAGTTTCGGCGTGGCCCAGGAGCTAGCAGGACTCTTCGTACGGGGGGAGAGAGGCGCGTCAAGGGGAGCAAAGGGGGACAACGACGTAACTGAGTGCGAAACAGTTTCAAGTGCTTGCTAAATGTTGCGGAAAATAATGACTGATGCTCGTTGCAGGACGTAAAACTGGCGCTGTATTACAACAACGTTTTGGTCCGTGACTCTTCGCTTCTTCCAGCATTTCCAGCGAGGCTTCATGTTTCCTGTTTATTTTTCTCCCCCCGATGGAAAAAGTAGTTTTCCACACTTTTTCTCAATTGTTCCTCGAAAGGTGCGAAATACTTGTGAATAGGGGCAGAAGTTATGGCGAATGACGGAGGGTGAGTTGTGGAAGGGTGAGTCTAAGGTGAGAGGCCTCCGGAACAGAAGTTCGAGAGAGAGTTGGTATTGTACAAGCATTGTGGGAGGTACGTCTCTATTATTGTTGTCTCGGTTCATATATCACGAAATACTACTGAAGAGGACAAGACCAAGTTGGACCGATAATTTCAACAAGTACGTTCCAATGCCAGACCCAAATGGCGGTGACGGGCATGGAATATAAGGCCTGGAAGGGTATCTGGAAATTTGAGGTAGTTACTGCGATCCAGTTGAGGCTAATCAATGTCCAGAGAAAAAATTTCATGCGTGCTTCGAAGAAGACATCTGCCAGTTTCTTCACTACGGTTGTAGTGATTTCTTAAATTTTATTTTGATCATTCATTTTTCGACTCTATTCTATTGAGCTTTATTTTACTGTAAATCTTAATATTTAAATTCAACTCCATGTACAAGCAATAATGGAATATCAGCATTGGCAATAAATTAATAATGATGATAACGATCAAAGGTATTCTAAACATGATTATTTCGGGCATCTGGATTGTATGAAATAATAAATAATAATTTCTTGTCACATGAATATCTCCATGTATTTTATCGAATATGAATACAATAACAAAAAATGAATCACAACCCGATATAAGAGGTAAATTCACTGTCACCTTGATCATAAGAAAGTCGATTCACAAAGATATGCAAAACTATTCATTCACCCTTTTTTTTTATTCACACCAATTAGTGTAAATGATGACAGCAATCCACTTAATTAAATTTTATCTTGATATGCCGGTATTATATTGAACTTTCTCTCTCTCTCCAGTTTGTTTTTTAAATCTGATTTATCAAATAAATTTGTAAAAAAAAAGAAATTAGTTTTTGATAAAAGGAAAATACCAAAATCAGATAAACAAATCAATAATTCTCAGCTAATAATGGTGAATACTTCCCGTCGGTCAGCCAAGAGAACCGTGAAATAATTTCAAATTTAAATGAATATCCCTTACACGGTAATGCCCTTTTGTCAATCCCAGGTACAGTTAAAGAATAAAAAAATAAGGGATTGATACCAACTTTACATTGGTTGAAATTTCTCCGAGAAGGAATTGTGAAACCTGAATACATTTTATTTCTACGCTTTTCAAGTATCATAAGAATCATGGAAAAAGCAATTCAGGGAGAGACAAATGGAAAAAGGGTGTATCATTTTCTATACGATAACATTGGTGAAAGCCAAACCGCCAAATTTAATTTCTCTAACGCAGAAGTTACACTGATCCCAACCAAAAAATCATGTGGTCTAAAAAGTCGCTTTCAAGCAAAATGAAATCATTTTGAATTGAAAAATGAAAGCATTTTGAAATCATTGATGCCGTTAAGCTGTATAAACTGAAATATTTCGGCTCAACATTTTCAAAAACTTACTGAGTTGCGACTGAATATTGATTCAAATTTGTGTTGCTTTGATGCGATGATATGTGACGTTAACCCAACCGCAATGTTTACTGCGTTGATGAAATATGAAGTTACAGTAAATATCGGTCGGTAATCAAGTGGAATTGGAAGAGACATTCAACGATAACAAGTTTTATGTCAACGATGATCATACGGTAATTGATTCTGACACTTAAGAAAACTTTGCTGTCGTACATCGAATGGAATAATTGTAAGACGCTTGGAATTCAGACTCACCAGTTTTTAAGCATTCGTTATCATCAAGATTACATCTGAATAATTTTTTAAAATTCATATAATCAAGTTACTTCATAAGAAAATCTAGCGCTCTAAAGTAAGACGTACGATTCTGCAACGATTGGTTGTTCAAAAAATTGGCTATTCTAGACTATCCATGATTATTTCAACCAAAATACTGAAACCTAATCATCAGAAATAAAAATGAAGAATTTCTAATACAATTTCAACCAAGATTCTCTGTCAATTCTCGTTGTCTCTCAATGACCACAACATAAGGTCCATTTTCGTAACCAAAATGCTAAATTATACATGCATCCAACTTTTTGGACATTATCATGAAAATCACTCTTGAAAAACCTGGCAAGGTACATAGGATGAATAAAATATCCTTCTTAAGTAGAAAATACCCACATGTGGTTCCGCAAGCGTAAATAAGTTCTTAATACGGTTGCCAGTCTCAATAATTCATTCCCGAAGTAGCTCAAAGGCCGAGTACCTGGAATCCAAGCGTAAACGAAGGCAGCTGAAAGGTGAAGAGTGAGAGAGAGAGAGGGAGATCGAGCTTGCGAGCAGTGAAGCGAAGGTACATGTAGGTGGAAGGATTGGAGAAAAGCTCTGAAGGGTTGCCAGTAGCAAAGCTGGTCTATATATCGAGGTCAGCGAGTTTTTCCCCTGCGCGTGGCGAGTTGCGCGATCATGCCGTGAGAGGGTGGACGGGGTTTTCATGATTGCACGTAGCGCAGCAGCTGCAGCAGGAGCTTTTGGTGCTTCTGGTGGGCGTCGGCGTTGTAGCAGTGCGCCGGGCCGGGATTCGAACGAGGGTACCCGCCGATTGGACTTCCCTCGTGGCACCAGAAACGCCCCGGACCCGCGCCAAAACCCGCGAGATGCGTGGGCGTCAGCTACGCCTCCGTCCGCAAGCTCTACTTCTTTTAACGCTTCTTTCCCTCTTTTTCCATTTCTCTCTCTTTCTTTCCCCGTACATAGCTAACACATATACTCCCTACATATGTACAGCATAGTAAATATAATACACGATGTACAGAGAGCTCTGTGCGCCGCTCGTTCACGCTCGGAATAACGAGCGCATGTACAGGAGCAGCGAAGCGCAAGCTCAGCGAGAAAAGTCGAGGTAAAGTCTGGCTGTGCGAAGCGCTGAGAGGCAGAAACATTTTCGACATTGAGGTCGGGAGAGAGAAGAAGCTTCTTCCATCAGGGATCGTCGATGAAAGAAGCTTTTCCCGAGCTTTATCTTTGCCGACGAGCTTGAAAACCGAAGGCTTTTCGTGGCTTTCGGCAAGGGTTGCGTGTCCGCTTCGTTGAAATCTCCGACTCGGCAAAGTCCCCCGAAGCGCTTTCGTGGGTTGGATCACATTTTCGAAGGGGGTTGGAAAAGTGGTTTGGATGAACGGGAGGAAAACGGCCCCCCCCATGTTGAACTCATAAACGACTCGGGGATGGTTTGTTTGCCAATCACTTACGTCTCTCCGTCGTCTCCCATTTGATCGAGGTACTACCGACGCTCATCCCTTTCCTCGGATCATTTCCTACTTCGACGACCAACGTGGAAAGCCTGTACGTGTGTATTTAGCTCATCCCATGAACGCGAGAGCATAAAATCGAATGGCTGCAAGTTTGTGCGATAAAATCAGTCGGAAGCTTGACGATGGGTCATCTTGGAAGGAGCTTGGAAAGATAGTTCTCACTGCTGCCTACTTTCGTTTCTTATATCGTGGTTGACAGCTCATTTCGAGAAATACCACGATCTTCTATGGAGAAGCTCATCTTGCATGGACATGATGAGCTTTTACCTAGTCATTCGTGTATTCAGTTGATGGAGTGACCGGCCAATTATCCTCATACGAGTTACACGAAATAGATGTTACCCTGATTTAAAAGAATCAGTGCATGAAACAAACTAGATTAAGTGTAAAAATTATGAATCCAGGATGGAGAATGGAATTCGATCTAGTCAGATCGCCTCTTTTGACGGAAGCTTAAAGAGGCAGACACTAAGCTTTATGGCTTAAACGTACGTAAGGAGTCCGAAGGTCCACTAGATATTCGAAGACCTCAGTTCTAAACCTTAGCTAGACTAATTAACATACCAATTATACTGAGTATAATTTCGGCTTGACAATAAGGACGTTTTAAGCCCCATACTGACTTAAATCATTACAGCTCTATCTGGAATAGCTGAGTCTATTTTGGATTCCAGCCCAAATTCTATTTTGGACTTTACCGAGGATTCGAACCTGGACTTTCTCTGGACTTCATTTCGAACTCTTCATGTTTTCCTAGCGTTATGTCACCTAGGTTTACAGACGTTTTGGATAGGGGGGGGGGGGGGGGGCGAGTTTGTGGGGCTAACAGATGACTCGGATGATCGCGGAGAGCCAAAGGGATTCCCGGAGTTAACCTTGTTCCCGGAAAACCCTTTGCTTCTTTCCGGATCTAATTACCGCAAGGCTCTCTCACCCCGAAACCCTTTCGAGTAGGACGTAATGCGGCTTTAATCCGCAGGAGACTCGGGGCTGCGTTCGAAGGGGCTACTTTCGCCCCCTCAGGACCTCGGTATCTTCTGAGAGGTCCGCGGGAGACGATATCGCGAGGTCTTGCCTGAAACTCTCAGCGAGAAACACGCCGGCAGGCCCGAGAGAAGCCCCGTCCTGCTCATCTAATGATTCCCGTGGGAGGGTGCGCGAGATTCCGGATTAATCGACGTCGCAACGAACCCATACCTCTCTCGGATAGTTTAGTTAGTCCAAGGCGGATGCGGAACCGTTTGAAATACGTTGGATAGCGACGTCGGAGTATCTGACGAAGGCAACTCCAAAGGCACGACAAGAAACTCGGAGAAGATTCATCCGACACGCTTTCCGAAGCTAATCAATTTTTTTTTAAACTTGCCGGTTGTTTTGTAAGGTCTTCTTAATTTAGCACGTGGGGTTTACCTTTTTGTGAATTGTCCGGAAACTTCTGTCCACATGTTAGGATACCAGAGGTTTAAAGTGACCCTAGCGCACGAAACGTCGGTCCAATGCCTCCGCTTGATGAAGAGACCCGACAAATGACCTGAGGCCGATTCGTCTATGAGTACGAGCTCGTCATTCGCTAGGCCCCAATTTTCCAGTGTTCTCCACCAGTATTCTCTGGACATAAGGTTACAGGAAGGATTGTAGGGCAGACAATACTGTCGTCTAGTACATACAATATGTCTCGTACCGCTTCAAGCCGGTTCAGCAAACCTTGACGACCCTTTACCGTCTCACCCAAGGTCTAAGGGCATTTTAGTGACGAAACCAACAACCCCTGTCAAGCTCATCACCCTTTTTCGCCTCCGGACAAACTTTCTCAAGCCTGAAAGCGCTTACAATCAGGAATAAGTGACCTACGGACGAGAATAGTTCGCCAAAGACGAACGAATCGCTTTATAACCGCGTCTTGCCACGTGAACATCAATTTTATCATCGTTTTCTACTATTCGAAGAATCTGGAAGAAGGAAAAGTTTGCTCGTGGTGGACTGCGAGCTCTGCCAACGCTCGTGGATTACGGACAACGAAGACAGGAGTGAAGGAAACAGGCGCCCGGTTGTAACTAAGCAAAAAAGGGGGATAAAGACGCGGAGGATTTTCTGTTCTTCCAACGCTCTTGACCGTATTGCAACGAGCGGTGATCGTATAAAGGGGCGAAACCTCATGCCCGATCGAAGTTTGTTTGTTCCACTTGGCGTCGACGATAAGGGATGGTATCTGCTTCCTCCCTTCCCCCTTTTCGATTCTCCCTCTTTACTACACTCTACTGTTGCAGACTCAGCGGAAAAACGAACTAGAAATTATCTCTTTCGCCATCCAATAGTACATTTTTACGTTCTCTGCCTTTCCTTTTTTATTTTCTGGGAGGAAATGTGGATTTTGAGTTATATTCTCAACTAGTCGATACTTATCAACTTACCTAATTTGGAAGAATTACATTCCCAATTAGTCCATGATGATAACACTGTCTTTTTTGTACTGAGTGACGTAGCGAGGTATTCTACTCAACCCTAATGCAGTTCAACTTGCTTAGAGCTTACGAAGGGTTATATCTCGGGGTTGCTTAACTTGGACACTTCCCACACATGTATCAACCCTCGTCCACAATTAGCTACGTGTGTGTATTGCGCTGGGTTCTCGCGAGATGAGTTAAAAGACGAGTGAACCGAGCTTGAGTGCCTTGCCGTGTCCGTTCTCCAGGGGTGCGAGCCCTGCGGTCGCATTCTCGCTCCTCCCTTATTCTCATCCTGTTCCTCCATTCACTCTCTCAGACCTTTAGCCCGTTCAACGACAATTAGCGACGGCAATGAGTCTCCAGCTTGGTCAGCAACCCTTTATCCTCGAGTCGTACGTCGTGGCTAACCCTTTTCCGTCTCCGAAAGCCACTCGGTCTGGCTCTGTACCTCAGAAAATACATATAAGATATTTTGTCAGTTCCTTTCTCGTATCCAAATTAGAGATTATCTCCAAGTGGACAATTGTCGTATGGATCAAAAATCACCTGAAGAAAACTGCTTGGCCATGGCTTGTGGATATTTTGTGGTACTGAGCACGTATCACATCTTTTTACCCAAACCGGAATAAGCATAAAACGATTTCTCGCAGGTCAATAGTGGGACAGATGTGAATCACGGATATTGCAATACTCTAAACGCAGAGTATATTTCGAGTACTACCCTCGTACAGTACACGTGGTGCTCAAAGAGTATAGAAGAGTCGAAGTAAATTCATAAAAACATGGAGTACGAGCAGAATTCGAAATGATATCGGATAATAAGATTGTCCTAGCGTATCGGGACTTTGATGGTTTTAGGGAGGCATAAAATTTCGGGGGGTAAGTACACAAATGTTTCGAGGTTGTCTTTGCTTTCGCATGCGTTTGTTTTCGGGGTCGCTTTCATAACGCACCAAGAAGAAGAACAAGAACAAGTAGAAGAAGAATAAGAAGAAGAAGAGGTGGAAGTATAAGGCGACGACGAGGACGAAAGTGTTTCGAAGAAAGTTTTAACCGCGTCTAATGGCGAAACTTGGCTCGCGAACAACTCGCGGAAGGCCACGGGGAGTTTGACTGTCGGCCAAGAGAGCTTTCCCTTCGCGAGGCTCCCGAAGACGTGGCTAGAAAGGGCCAGGCGCTCTTTGCCCTCGGAAAAGCGTTCTCCATGACTATATCGTAAAGAAAAATCTATGAGAAAAGCTTACGCTCTCTCTCTCTCTCCTTTCTCCAGTGCCGAAAAGTTTTTCATCCGATCCATCTTTCACAGCTTTCCACGCGTATGTCCTTAACTACACTCGTCGAATACGGATATAGTTGCAGTTTTACTTTTCACCACGGGCGAACCTCAGACTTTTATCCCAAAGCTTTTGGCGGACACCATGCTCTACCCTCCTTCCCCAAGACGATCAACTCTCCTGCTGAACTTGACCCACTCACCCTGGCACTTGCCGAAGAAAGGCAGAGACTTCCGCGACCTTGGCACCGTCGGTATAACCACCTCGAGAACTCCTTCTGTCTCGCTCTTTCTTTCTGCCCAACCAACTTATTCTTCAACGAGATTCTCAACCTCATCCTTCGCCGAAGACTTTCACCCAGTCACCATCAGCACCGCCACTAAATTATCCCGGAGTTTTATTCACCCATTCGAATTCATAATCCACTCACTCGTACAGTTTCATCATCTCAACTTGGGTATGACCAACTTCTGCTTTGACTTCTTCTTCATCCGCGAGATTTAACATTTTTTCAACTTGTAACGGAATTATTAAATTGTTTTGGTGAACGAAAAGTCGCAAGGAGACGATAAAACTCTAGTGAAGTGGATAAATACGTTGGTAATTGGCTATAAAAAACGATGGCTATTTTCGTTGGAATTCCGTTCGCTACTTTGTTTTTCAACCAGTCGAATTCATAATCCACTCGTTTGAACTATTTTATCATGACCAACTGTTGTCTCTTCTGCTTCTTCATGGTGCGAGTTTCACAATTTCGATTCGAAATTTAATGATGGAAGTGTCTAATGGAAATGTAACACGCAAGGGAGATGATAGAACTTCAGTAGGGTTCATAACTGTGTTGGTTATATTTCACGGAATGGATAGAAGAAAGAGGAAGCGGACATATTGTCGAAGTACAATTTTTTGCGTCTTCATTGAGTTTCGTTGGTAATAAGCTTTGTTTGGCCTGGTACCGATGCTGAATTTTCGAGGGCTCGTGTAGTTTCTGTGTCTCGTGGGCTTACCTTTAGGGTATAACGAAAGAGCTACAGCATTTAGAGCCCAGAATTTCGGTTGCAAATAGCGCGCGGGAAGTACTAAGCTGGTGAAGCAAGTTTCGCGTTATAGTCGATGGAACAAAATGGTTCTCCGAGGGTTAGAAATAGCGTACCGCTGGTTTCTGGTTGGATGTTCGCGCAGCAAAGCTCCAGCCAAGTTGGACGCTCTCCTGGTTCTCGGACCACAGCCGCCCCAGGCGATTTCGTGCGAAGCGCCAGAAACCGGCTGCTCCGAGAAGATCCGTCGATGTACGTACTAATGTACATAGACTGTTCGTCGGGATGGAGAATTGATGAAGCAAGGGGATGCAGCTGTGAATGCAGAAAAGAGAACATAGAAATATGGCAATTCCTGCTACTGCCTCCAGGATAACAATTTAAGCACTCTAGTCAGTACTTTATGAACACTCAAGTTCTTCAACAGCAATCAATCCGGTTTTTTTGTTCAATTTCAAAATATTGACTATCGACCTGTTCAATTTCGATGGTCCCGATCAAAGTTGGCTTTTTACACTTATTTGTAACGATCGCGTGAAAAATAAGTGTCTTACAAATTTTATTTTAATAAGGAGTTGTCGTTTTGTGTGTGTTTTTTTAAATTCTTTGCTTCATTCATGAGAGAACTATATCATTAAGACAAACTTCCGGTTGTGTGTTTGTGCGTATTGATGTGCAGTTGCCTGTTGGATAAAACACGTTATGACTCGAGAAGGGATTGCGTAACAGGCCCTGAAATTTTGCAGCTGTACAATTTGTTTGCCAACTTTTATTATCATATGAATTCACACAAGGATCTAAATTGTATCACGTTCTTAACATTTTAAAAAACGTTTGTAAATGTTCTAGGTGTTATTTTTTAAAAATATCAAACAGAATTCTTCTTCACAACTCAAGTACTTTTCAAGGATGATTGGTATTGGATTTAATATAAATATATGAAGAAGGTTCGATCTTATGATATTCTAAATTTTTTAAAATATAATTAAAAATTTTCTACCGAACGAAATAAACAGCATTAGGACTCCAAGTTGGGCAAAGATTGGCAAAATAGTCATCTTGTTAGAGAATTTAAATTTTTTTCAAAAAATTTGATAATCACATAGAAAAGTTTGATAATTATTTTAAACTTCAAGGCTCAATTCGTTCTCTATGAGGCAGCCAATATTGATAAGAGCCAATCCAACCAAATGACCAAATGAGAAAAAAATTTGCAAGTTTTCAGACCGCCCGATGTTTTTTTTTTAATTTTCCAACTGTTTGATCGATGGTTTTCGATTAAACTTGACCTATATCTCAGGCTTCAGGGTATTCTAGTCGAAGTAACACGCGCATGCATGCTGAGGTTGTACGTAGTTTCGTTGGTGAATCCACGTTGGTCTCGGTGTGGCATCTGTCACCGGAAGTAGGAAGCCGATCGACGAACCGTGTCGTCGCGATGTCACCCCTTAGGACAAGGCTCGCCGGAAGTGCCAGCCAGGACCCGTTGCACTCTAAGAGGAGCTTCTCCTAGCGTTGTTGCACGAGCAAGAAGCCACTGCACACCAGCAGCGTCATCGGTAACCGACTTGAACGTCTCTCCACCCCAGTGCCAGCTTCTTCTGCCACATTGGCGTCGGAGGACGCACAACTTTGTCGGCAAGATTGCGGAACCCGATCGGCCACGTTTCCGTCGCAAAACTTGTTCACCTCTCGCCATCGTCACGAATTGCTAGTTATCAATGTCGTAAACTTGAATCATTTTCACTACACTGATTTACTCAATAATACCAATAAATATCCGATCATGGAATTTTTTTTTTCCGAAAAATTACTTATTTTGATTCGTTTGAAAAAATATTTTTTCAGGATTCCTTGGAATACCCGAAAATAATTGACAGCTTAGATCACCGGATCTTCTGAGTCACGTGTTAAGGATTTTCCTTCATCCTTTCAACTGTGCCCTCCCCTGTCTTCGGTCTGTGTATAACCATGTGTACGCAATAAATGATATACAGCACGCATCTTCACGTATCAGTATGATATCGGTCACGTACGAGTAGTATCTCAGAGAGGGTGGAGAGAAAACCGAGGTACCCCGGCCATATATCAGTGACGAACGGACAGGATACGCGTCCTCGTTCTCCCTTCCATCCCGCTCCCATATTCCCCTCCTATGTCCAAACAGACCGAGCGAAGGAGAATGAGAGGAAGAAAGTAGAAGGAGAAGGAGGTTCTACGGAGCCTTTGGATTCGTTCTCGCCTTGTCGCACTTGTCGCTGGTCAGCAGACTGTGCGTTCATGGTGTGGAGGAGAAAGGGGAAAGGGGAAGCCCTTTGCTTCCGTTGGCTCCGTATTGCTGGCAAGTGTCGCTAACTATTTTACGTAACTCCGCCGACAGTTTGGTCCGCGTTGACCACGTACGTCCGGCTCAGGGACCCGGGGTAACCCCCCAGGACCCTGGGTGGGTGAAGAAGGGGTGAAACCAGCCGGTACGAGCAACCGTCCTGAGAAAAGGAGTGAGTAAGCCAGGCCGCACGAAGGAAAGCGTAGCAAGTAAGGGAAGAGGGTGAGGGAGCTTTCTCGCTGTACAGCCAACAGTCCTCGTGGCTCTCGCGCGAACCAAGGGTAGTTTCACCAAGGGGTGTCCCAAGATATGCATACGTGACGGACGCGATACGTGACCCTTCCCAGCCCCACACCACCCGCAGCCGTCGTACTTGTGACGCAGTACCATCAGGATATGTTTTTCGTACACTATATCTTTCGGTCTCCCGATCTTTCCCATGCTCCTTCCAAAAAAGTAACCCCAGGGTCTCGCTGGGCTACCGGCCCTTCGACTTAAGACGAGAATGGAGTCCTACCTCTTCTTTCTTTTGCGATATCTCGGCTGGAAAATTTCTGTGAATATATTTGCCTCCTTTACTTTAGGGAAATGTACGATAAAAGTGGCCAACGAGGTCGGGATGGAAATATTAGTCACGAAGAAGGAAATCTCAAGCGTCATCATGACGATAATTATAAGAAGTGGGATATCCTTTCCGCACAACTTAACTCTTCTCTTCCCCATGATGCAGGAGCATTGTATGAGTTTTTATATAGTCACAAAGAAGGAAATCTCAAGCGTTATCATGACGATAATTATAGGAAATGGGATATCCTTTCCGCACAACTTAACTCTTCTCTTTCCCATGATGCAGGAGCATTGTAACAGGACATTTTTATCCTGCGAAGTGTGCGATAAAAATGACGAAGGGGCTCTTCATGTGGATAACCGTTATCGCCCTTATCAATAGCGATAATTTTTTAATCAAATAAATATCCTTTTTCTGCACCCAATTCTTAAGGCATTAAAAATAGAAGCTCATCAGTAATTACTGCACTGATGAGTTTAGGTTAATCAATTTATACAGCACTCCACAGGATTATAAAATATTGTAGTAATTTCGTGTAACGTTCTATTCTCTCGTGACTCGAATCGATTTCGTACAGTTCTGAAAGGGATTTCACTCGCTGGCTCGCTCGTAAGTCGTAACTCGATCGCCACTAATAAAAATCGTTCCCCATCCCCTTCCTCTCCCTTTTCGTCCTCGATTCTCTATCTCGATGTAGCCTCAACGATGGCCCATAACGCAACGTTAATGACCATCGATTACGTTCACGTAATTACCGCGATAAATCGCAGACGCGTCGTTACTACTGGTTCTCTGCTATCCAAGCACTCCTGGCGCCGTACTTCCTGTCTTCGAGAGCTTCACGTAAGGACAATGCCTCCCAAATATCCACCTTTTCCACTGTCCTCTCGTTACGACTTCACCAGGACTCGCATCACTCACTGAAATCCTTATATTCTGACTCCCAAAGCCTAAGGGAGCCTTGTGCAAGCTCTTTCACTGCATATAATCCATAAGGTAGCATCGACAGCTGCAGATGGAATCGTCGAATTGAAGAAAAGCAACGAGGAAGGAAAACTCTCTAAGAGAATCGAGTGCCGAGCTTCAAGAAGAGCTGAAAACAAAAGTGTCAGAGCGTTGAAAATGAGAAAGCTGAAGGCAAGAAGCTGCCTCTCAATCCTTTCGTCCAACGGACAGAGTCCCCTTCCCTTTCCCCTCATCGATCGACTTATATTCTTGCCCTTTTGTTTTGCACCTTGTGCCAGGACGATGAGTGCGTCAGTCTCTTCCTTTCGTCGTCTCGCTCGAGCGAGGAATCAATTATGGAACTTTTCAAATTTGTCAGTAATATTGAAATTTCTTTTCATGCCCCTTCCAGGACCTCGATGCTCATAATTGAAAGTCTATCCGGAGGACTCGTCGAAGGGATGTTTCCCAGCCAACTGGCAGAAGCGAGCAACTCGGAAAAGCTGAAGGGATGAAAAGAAGAGAGTGACGAAAACGAGGGCTTCAACAAAGTTTTTGTTTTTCGCAAGGACTATTGTTTCCTATTGCCGAGAATCTCTCGCTCTCGAGATTTCACTCCCTCTTCACTATCCTTGACTCTACTGTCTTGTCCCTACCACAGTTTCTCCTCACAATTTGCGGATAGTCGAATGAAAACTGTCGAGACGATCGAGACGAGAATGAAGGCGAGGATAGTCGCGTCACCGACCGAACTATCGTCACGACTTCCGTTCAATTTCTCGCGCAATTCGAGCGAGAAGACTCGATTGATATTACTAGACGATTGGAAAAATTGTCGGTGGCGAAGTAGCTTCGTAAAATCTTATCGTCCAATGAAATACTCGTCATTTCTGGAAAACCGAACGCCTTGAGGTAATAACGCGGTAAATAAGAAGCCGATGAATTTTTATTGCACTTTTTTCCCAGTCGAAGTTGTAATAAAAATGAAAATTTGTCGATACTCGGCTGGTTGGTAAAAGGGATACTGTAATGTGGGTAACGAAGGAGCTGAAGTAAATTAATTGATGCACTTCGTTGAGCTAGTATTCATTAGGAGATAAATTACAGGTACAGAATGACGATAAAAAGTTTGGTTCGATTATTAGAAACATTAGTGACGATGCTGAATAGAGTATTCATAAAAATGAGAACACCCTCTACTTTAACTTGAGAACGGTTCCCCTCGGAACCTCACAACGCCTATAATATCTCTTAGAATTTCTATAACTTATCCCTCTATCCGTCGGCTCCCTTTAACTCATCAGAATCTTCATTTATCGGGCCCTCATAATTTTTTAGGATGCCTACATTCTTCAAGATTCTTTCATGTCTTGGAAACCCCCTCCCAAATCTTCGTGACCTCTTCGTTCCTCAGGGCCCCTCTATTCCTCTGGCCCTCAGCATTTTTTAGAATACCCCCATTTTGGGGAACCCTTTCATTTTTGACCCTTCCATTTCTTGAGCCCTCACCATTTCGTAGCATGCCTTCATTTCGAGGGACCCTTCCATTTCTTGGGACTTCTCCATTCCTGCGGGGCCTTGTATTCCTCCTGTCCTCAGCGTTTTTTGGAATATCTCTATTTTGGGGAACCCTTTTATTCCTAGGACCCACACCATTTCTGAGGATGCCTTATTTCAAGGGGCCTTTCCATTTGTTGAGCCCTCGCCATTTCTTAGCTTGCCTTTATTCCTCGGGACCCCTCCATTATTCGGGAAGCCCTCATTCCTTGGGACCCTTTTTTCAGGACTTCTACTTTTTTTTCGGGACCCCTAAATTTTTCAGGGCCTTTCCATTCCTTGGGATCCCCTGCATTCCTTGGGACACTTTTTTTAGGACTTCTATTTTTTTTTCGGGACCCTAAATTTTTCAGGGTCTTTTCATTTCTTGGGAACCCTTGCATTCCTCGTGACCCCGCCATTCATTGAGTCCCGCCATTTTTCAGGGGCCCTCTATCGAAGGTTCGATTAATTTCCTCAACAATTGGAATAATTGTCGATGACGAAGTGGATTCATAAAATCTTATTGTCCAATGAAAATCTCATCATTTCTGGAGAACTAAACACCCCGTGGGGATAATAAGGTGAATATGAGCTCGATAAACTTTCATTGTGTCTATTTTCCAGTCGGAGTTGTAGTAAAAATAAAAATCCGTCGATTCCTTCGGTTGTCTACCGAAAGAGATACTGTAATGTGTGCAACGAGAAAGCAGAGAGGTAAATTAATTGATATAGCTCGTTCAGGCCATAGGCTCTTCTAATATTCATTAGACGGAAAATTAAAAGTATAAAATCTCGATGAAAACTTTTGCACCCCTTTCCAGTCGTGTCTCTTTGAGCGGGTCGCTCCCTCGACAGGAGATTGGTCGTTAAAGTGGCCGATGGGCTATGGAGAAAGGGATGAAAAAAATAAAGGGAATTGTGCTAGTAACTCGCGTTGCTGCAGCGCTTCTTCTCTTAAGAACTGAGCGATACTTCAAAAGAGAATTGCAGATTCTTAGGATATGTGGATAGGAATTTGTGTTATTTGAAGGGAAAAATATTTGAACCCTTTAACAGCCAAGGACCTTCGTTGTTAAGAAGAAACTCATCAACCGTTGGAAACCTTATGAATTTAAATTTTTTAAAAGTAATAATAATCTTGATTGGCAAATGGTTTTTCCAAAATTCCAGATTTTGTGTCATCACTGACGAGATAAAAGGGCCGAAAAAATTATCTTCTTTCTTATTTTAAATTTGAAAAGAAAAATTAAGTACATGGGATACGAACCGACTACTTGGTATATCTTTGCTTTGCCTTCACCGTTTGCCTATTAGAGTGTATATATCTCGATAAAATCTTTCGACCCTCTTGGCGTTATACCGACCCAAACGATAATCGTCTAATTAACCCTTCTAGCACAGAGATAGAGTTTAAAGAATACGAAGGAGGCCTATCGTCGTAATAAAAAATTGCCTCGTAATCGTAACGTTAAAGATGACGAGCGCGGAAGATTCTCTTCAGCAGCAAGTGGGCCATCAATTTTTTTTTCCTTCTGTTCATAACGAATATTCGAATTTCTCTAATCAAGAACTCACTACTCATACACAAAGTCTGGAATTTTTTTTCCGTCATGTTACGTCCAGCCTATTATTTATTATATAATTAATTATTTTATCTAATCATTTTAATTAATTCTCTTGGAAGAATATCCAATACTTATTTTTTCCTCGAACTTGTATCCGCTCAATCGATCTTTAATCAACCTTCAATAATCTAACACGAATCAAATATATTTAAAAAAGAGAATATAAATTTTTAACGTGACATATTAAATGCAACAATTTAAGAACGAAAAAAATTTGGGAAAATACTTCGTTCAATATCAAAATTTTCTAAAGTGGACGAGATTTTTCTTCTTATAGTTCTTAAGCTTTTTTTTATTTAAAAAATTCTTAGAAAATAGAAAAAAAATTAATCCACTTAAGGCGATTGATCAAATGCTTATTCATGTAAAACTGGAGTTTTTTTTAGAATATCATCAGATTTTGCGAACTATAGAAATTTTTAAAAAATACTTATTCAAAGTGACATACCGAATGCCATTATTAAAAAATCTGCAACAATTCTCGAAAATCTAAAAATATAAAATCTGGTGCATTTGACATTCCAACTTGACCTACAAAAAATACGAGCTAAATCATAGAGGTCGAGGTCAAATCTTGGTCGAAACGGGGTGAACTGCCTCAAATATTTCACAGGTAATTGGAAATATTGATTTTAATCATTAATCAAATCAAAGATTCTCAAACGGTCGTATTACATAAACGAAATCCAAGTAATTTTTAAGCAACGAACAATAGATGTACACATTTCGCAACGATGTTGTTCGTGTTCTATTTGGCCCCGGTGAGCCTAAATTAATTTTGGGGTTGCTATTTCGAGTTTCTAGTGGCATGAGAGAGCGTCGAGTCGTACGCCATCGGACGAGTGAATTCGCACCCTCGAAGCCTTTGGGTTAGCCGTCATCTACTAGGGACGCTCTCTCACCCTTCCCGAAGAGGCATCGGCTCTCTTCGTTCCCCGATTATCTCATCAATTTTCATTAGCCGTTCGCGAGACGCAACGTCCGCGAAACCGGAGGGATGCTGATTAAGACCCTCGACCGAGAGAGTGAGAACTCCGAGAGCAGTCCACATGTTTTCTTGCAACGTCCGCACGCGTCCCAGCAATTACCGATATAGTCTCGCCATGTAATTAAGAAGCAACGACGCTATGATGCGGCCTTGGACGTATACAGGAGATGTTCATATTCGGTGCCGTCAGCGGTCGTGCGCGATGATCGATCACACGTTCAAGTTTTCCTCGATTATTGCAAATAATAATGACGAGGATCAATAGAGTATTTTTAAAATAGGGTCAACCTCTGACCCTCGGAGCCCTTTCTATTGCTGAAGATGTGTTCTTCTAAATCTTAGGAGCCCCTTTATCCTTGGGGATCATTATATTCTTTAAGATGATTCTATCCCTCGAGATCCTCTCTATTTTTCGAGATCGTGGCCATCACTTCAGATCCCTCGAGATCTTTCGGGATCCTCTCCATCCCTCGAGATCTTTCGAGATCCTCTCCATCCCTCGAGATCTCTCGAGATCCTCTCCATCCCTCGAGATCTTTCGAGATCCTCTCCATCCCTCGAGATCTTTCGAGATCCTCTCCATCCCTCGAGATCTTTCGAGATCCTCTCCATCCCTCGAGATCTTTCGAGATCCTCTCCATCCCTCGAGATCTTTCGAGATCCTTTCCATCCCTCGAGATCTTTCGAGATCCTCTCCATCCCTCGAGATCTTTCGAGATCCTCTCCATCCCTCGAGATCTTCTCTTTCTTTCGAGATCTCCTCCATCCTTCGAAATCTTCTCTTTCTTTCGAGATCTTCTCCATCCTTCGAAATCTTCTCTTTCTTTCGAGGTCTTCTCCATCCTTCGAGATTTTCTGTTTTTTTCGAGATCTTCTTCATCTTTCGAGATCTTCTCTATCTTTGAAGATCCTCTTTATCCCCGAGATTTCCTCTATCCCTCGAAACTTTATTATCCCTTTGTAGTTTAAATTGTTATGGTATAGAATTATTTTCTTTTTAGTGGATTAATCGATGTAATGAAGGTTGAATTTATATCTTGGATTTTTCGCCGCTGTATGAGAAGCCACAACCCTGCAGAGCTTTAGCCCCTCTTAATTGTCAGAGTTAAATAATTCACTGTCAATCTCGCTTTCCAGCACTCTGAATTTCCCTTCACCCTTCTGTTACTTCGCAGTCCCTCGACATCTTGGACCGCTGTGGATATCTCGAGACACTTGGGAGAGCGGCAGCAGTCCAACAGTATCGTCATTGCGCTTTCACCCCGTCGTCTCCCGAAAGTACCCCTTCCACCCCAAAGACCTCTTTTCATTATTCTGGAACCACGCGCTACGCGACTGCCAAATAATATAATTCATTTTACTGTTCGTGACGTCTTCAAAGTGCGAGAATAACTCCTCAGATTTTCAACAATTCGCTCTTTCCCTTATTCTTAACCGAAATAACGAATTTATTGAAATAATTTTTTTTCCAAACATTATCTGAAGGTGAGTTCAGAAACCTTAACAACTTTTCTTTTCAATTGTCGGGGAATTCCAAATAATTTTTTCAGCGAAATTGTACTTAAAAATTTTTTTAAATATTTACAGAGATAACGATTCAATCTTGCCGGAGTAATGCATTCATTTCAATTATTTTTTTCAAACATTGCCCTAAAGTAAACTCAGATATCTTAACAACGGCATTTTCCATTTATACCATACATTTTCCGATATTAGTTTCTTTTTTAGCAAAAATGAAGTTATCATAAAAAATTGAAAATAATTTTAAGAGATACATTTTTCAACGTAACAATTAATAATTAACTCAGTTATTATCTATTCGAAAAAAAATGTTCCGAAGCTACAGAAATAATCGAGTCAGTGTTATCCATGAATTGATTCTTTTTCGGTCTGATCTCATCCTTCCAGTTACTACTAGCCGGAAACTCTTGGTGTTCATTGAGCCCTCGTTCCTCGTGGTAGCCATACAAATTCGCCCAGACCACAATTATGTTTCGCGGGCACGAGGCGCGTTTCGTACGCTCAAAATCTCGCTAATCCGTTGAATGAACTCGGCGAACCGTGAGCCTTTGCCTGGCAGGCAAGCGAGCTTCGCCGTTGTCGTTGTCGGCGTCGTCGACGTAGTTGAGAACGCACTCACGAGTGAACGAGACTCGCACCTATATCTTCCATTATAGTATAACTCAATATAGCACATATATTCGACTCTATAGGAACAATAATGGACTTCGGTAACGCTCGGAACAAAGATCCTCGTGCCAATTAATGTCCGACGACGATTGTAACCCGCCCACCTTCACCGCATCACTGCTGAGCATCAGAGAGTGGCTCGTTAGTATATATTACCTATACAGATTTATATTCATGTATAGATCAAAGTGGGGCAAAATCGGCAAAAATTACAAATCTATTTTTTTTATTTTTCTACTGGATAATTAATTCTACATGAATTACATAATTAATTCTACATGAATAACATAATTAATTCTACATGAATTACATAATTAATTCTACATGAATTAATCATCCAGTTGATGATTAATTCATGTGTGGAAGTGTTAATGATCCAGTAAAAAAATAAAATAAAAAAATTGATTTGTAATTTTTTTGTAATTTTTAATTTAATGAATTGATCATCTAGTTGATTATAAATTCATGTAGAATATTACGCATGCAGGATTTCACATCTGTAGAAGATTATGCGTGGAGGATTATACATCGGAAGCAATTTCGTCCGCTGCATAATTTATTTATGTAGAATATTCCGTATGTAGAATTTTATTTCTGTTGGATATTACGTATGTAGGATATTACATCGGAGGTGAATTCGTTTGCTGCATTATTTTCTCATGTAGAATATTACGGATGGACAATTTTACTCCTGTAGACTTTTACGCGTGTAGGATTTTATATCAGGGCCTGATTCGTTCGCTCTATGATTTATTCATGTAGAAGATTACACATGAAGTCTTCCACATTTGTCGAATTTTACACGTGTAGATTTTTAGCTTCTTTTGATTTTGTATGACGCAGTATCTACGCAAATGGTCATGTTACAAAAAATGATGTTTGATTTCCATTTTGGATTCTAAAAATACAAATAAAAAGTCTTAGGGCCTATTTATATGTTAGCATCAATTTTTGTACTTTTTTATAAATAGGTAAAAGTGAGGCACAAAGGCAGTAATGACAAATCTTTTTTTTATCACTCCTTGCACTTTTTTCTATGTTTTGAAGAATTACAAGAAAAATAATATATTTTTTTTCTCTACGCGAATAGTCATGGATAAATATTTCTATTTGCATCCCAATCACAGTTCAAGTGGCGAATAAAAAAACCTATTTTTTCCATTTTACATTAATTAAGTTCGAATTTGTATCGACTTTCTTTATTATTCGTATTTTTTATTGAATCGATATGGAACTTCATAAATGAAGATTAACAACCCAATCTTTTTTTCAAAGATCTTATCTCATCTTATAGAGCTAAAAATCGATTTTTCTTCAATTTTTTTTTCTGCTGACTTTCGACTTTCGACACTTTTTTTTCGTCTCGAAAACTCCGAAAATTGGTTTTTATTTAAAATTCGGCTTACAAAATTATTGCCTCTTTTGCCCCGCTCAGATATGTATAGATATATGTTGCATCCCTTGCATTGGATTTACTTGGCGATTCCGTTTCGTGCTCTTTCGCGGTTTCCACCAATTCTCTCCCTTCGGTTCTCTTCGCGGCAGCAACAGGCGAACACCGAGCGGTGAATATACTCTCTCCGGTTAGCAGGGTGCCTTTCACTCAGCCACCTGCCACCTGGCTTTTGTCAGACGAAAAAGCAAAAAAAATCTGCCCTCGTACAATAATATAACTCGAAGGGTGAGTTATTATTGCAGAGAAAAAAAAATTCAAAGCTACGAATACATAATCAACGGGCGGATACCAGAAAAAAAACCATGGACTCCCTCAGTACATGAGCGCTCGCGGTATATCTAATAATAAAAAAAAGCGAGAAAATTAATTAACTCCGGAAGCTCGTGCGGTCGCTAACGAAAAAAAAATAATAATAATAATTCGCTGCAAATAAGCTCTGCCTCGCGGGTAGAACAGGTGCGTGTATGGACAATAGGTTGGTGTGAATAGAAAATTTCAACTTGCTAGGTAACGAGAAAGCTCTATTTCTGCAATGAACGAGTTCAGCTCTTGTACATTTTCAGGCTGTTCCACCATTTTCCTCTTTTTTTATTCGTCGTGAATAGAGCAGGAAATTTACGGCAATTTTTTTTTTAGGAAGTGTGGAGTGTTTTTCTTTTTTTTTACTTTTGTCATTTCTGTAACATTTTTTTGTACTTTTTTATGATTTTTTTTTTTCAAATTATTTTGTGCTGACATTTGGGGGAACTATAAACGCTTCTGAATTTCATCAACAAATTATTTTCTATCAAATACATAAATTATTTTTCTGCTATTATTTTTTAATTTTTTATATCAAATTAGCATAGATTTTTTATGGTCTCGAGAGAGATTGAGGGCTTAGTTTGAATTCTAATCAGAGTTTCGATTTTTAGTCTAGAAATATTTTTAAAAATTTGTCAGTTTTTTTTCGATCATCTTGCCTATAATTGGTCATATTGAAGTAAATTTATGTTCGTTTAGTAATATTGCAAATTCTGCGAATGTTGTCATTATATTCTGCATTTTCATTTGATTGATTAAAAACGCATTAACACGTAAGAATTCAGAGCATGACGTTTTTGAAATTAACACTGATTATTAAGCTTGAATGATTAACAATAATCATTAGACTTAAATCATTAAAAATAATGATTAAACTTGAATTTAAAAAAATAATGATTAAACTTAAATTATTAAAAATAACAATAATGAATATTACGAAAAAAATTGCATTTGAATTCCTCTTTTATTTGACTAATTCAGTCTTGACGGATTTGTGACTGAGTGAGTGAAGACAATCCCTCTCTTTTCCTTTCCCTGATTTACTTCCCACCCTATTCATATATTTCTCGGAGGTTCGCGGATTTGCGTCACGTTCGTGGGGTAATATTGAGAAGCGTGCGAATGTGGCCATTGAGTGTCTTGTTGGCGCCTAGTCGTTTGTCGTGGTACGGGTTTCGTCGCATCAAAACAGATAAATAAACACATGCAGAGATGTCGTGGTATTGTGGGGTGTTCGGGAGGCCGACAATGCGAGGAAACTGGTGCGCGTCCGCGCTACCGTGGCGTGTAAGGTGAATTTGAGCGGCGAGACTAGATATCTAATTAACAGGGCTCGTCACAATGGAAGAACCATTCGTCGTAGCTCGTGAATCGTATCGCAAGAGCAGGAGGAGACTCTGCTCAGTGTTTCGACGTGTATGCTACACATACTCAGCTGCTGTGTAGAGGCGGTAGCGATGACGAGGAAAGGAAGAACGTAGATGGCAGAACCAGTCGTCGAGAGACCCCATTCATTTCTATCTGCATCTCGTTGCTCGTTTTGATGCTTCATAGCGAGCATCATTTCCCAACTCTACGCTTAGTAGAGTTGGGAAATTTCATCGTAGAAACCTCTAATGCCTCAAATATTTTCTCACTCTCTTGGAAAAAAAAAAAAAAATAAAGATGCAACGTAGAACCTTGCACATTGCTTCCTCATTTTTTTTCGATTTTTAAAAAGTTTCCTCTATGAGGAAGTATGTTAATTGATTTTGGCTTCCTCATAGAGGAAGCTTTGTGAAAATCGAAAAATAATGAGGAAGCAATGTGCAAGGTTCTACTTTGCATCTTTAGTTTAATTTCATTTCTAATCTCTGATGATTAATGGAATCCAGTAAGTTAAAAAACAACACCGTCACATCGCATTTTGATTAAGTACAAATTTTTATTTTACTCTCTTAACTTTTGCGGAAATTATGAGCGAAAATGTACATTTATTAAAAAATTAAGAATGCTGTAAAATTCGAACGACTTTACCGATTATCACCAAATTTCGTACGTAGCAGGGCTGTATGGTATTTTTCGACTGTAGAACATTTTGGTTCATTTATTGAGATTCGATGTGATTTAGAGAAATTTTTTCTTCCGAAAATTTTTAAATTCTATGTAATTGGAATCGCTTTACCGATTTCGCTGAAATTCAATACCAATCATCATTTAACTTAACATTTATTAAAGAATTATTTAGCTACATTGGCGAACTTTTACGAAAGTTAGATCGATCACGACATTTTTTTGAAAAATTAAAAATTCCATAAAATCTGTATCCATCAATACATTTAATCAAATATTACGTCAATTACAGAGGAGTCAATACGTTAAAGAAAACTTCGCAAATACAAATTTTTTTTTAACGATATTGTATTGTGAAATGCATTTGCAAAATTTAATTTTACAGCTTCTTTCGTTTTATCATGCGCCTTGGGGTTATCGAGATATAAAACCAAGTGAAATATAACCGAACGGTTGATTTCAAGACCGAAATACCGTCGGCTCTCGAAATTTAGTACTTTTTTAAAAAACTATTTTCACAATATCGCAAAAGCGTAACATTTTTTCAAAACATAAAAAAAATCGGGTGGTTGAATTGGCGTGAAATGGCCCATATATGAAATGAAATCGATCGGTAATAAGATGAAAATAAAGAATAAACTTAAAATGTGTATTGGGGGGGGGGGGGGGGGGGGGTTGTCGTGACGAGGGTACCATACGAGGATTTGCCGATCGTTAATGATAATGTCCTGATGAAAAGAGGATGAGCTCGAGAGGGAGTATGGCAAGTCCTGAAAGGCAGAGACGAGTCACGTCCCGAAGGACGTAAAGCCAGGGAGAGGAGCTTGCGCGATAGGGCCTTGTTTCTATGTGCCACGTTTATCCTCCTTGTCTACGAAGCACTGTGTTTTCCCCGGGTGAGAAACTTTTAATACCCCGGGCCAGGATCCCAGTACGCTACTACCTCACGATATACAGAGAAGACCCAAGAGCAGAGATTTTCCTTGACGACGACGTGCAGCCCTGTTTACAGGCTGCCAACGTCCTCCACGTTCAAGTTCTCCTTCCTCGACTCCTACCAATATCTTCTACGTTAAATTCGTCAACCTTTCGTCTTTTCTCTTATATTGCTAAATGCTCCAAATTAAAATACGTAATAATTCGCATAGACGAAGGGCGGGGGTGGAGATAAATTAACCCTTTTTTTAAGATGTTTCTGAGGATTACAAAATGATTTATTTTTTTAAGAACGCTGACTTCGAATAATATTGATTGATACCAAAAAAATGCATTTTTCAAAAACGCTTAAGAAACTTTTAGAAAGTTATGATTGATCGAAAAATTATTAGAGAATTCAAAGCATCGCACGTTTGAATAATCGAAAATACCTTGAGAATTAGTCGCTCATCAGTTGACTGATCAGTTGGTCGGTCCGACAAATAATTGGTTGACCCAACTGACGAGTATGTTGGAGTCACAGAAAATTGCGTCATGCGAATGATCAGCTGGTTGGTTCAACGAGTAATTGGTTGACTCGACTGATCAATTTTGACGGCTTAACAACTAATTGGTTGAACCAACTGCTCATTTGGTCGACTTAACAACTAATTGCTTGAGTCAACCGATCAGTTGGTTGGTTTAAAAATAATTAGTTGACTGAACCGATCAGTTGATTGGTTCAACGAGTAATTGGTTAGCCCAACTGTTCAGCTGGTTGATTTAATGACTACTTTGTTCACCAAACTAATCAGTTGGTCCGTATAATGACTTATTTGTTTACCCAATTGATCAACCAATCGGTTTAATAATTCAACTGGTCAACTGGATTCGGCCAGTTCCTTCAAAACATTTTTTTAAATGAATCTTTTAAGAAATTGAGGACGTTGCACTTTTGAAAACTTAAAGAACAATAAAAAAACTTAGAATTGAGAATAAATTATACCAGAGATTTCTCACATCTGAGGGTTTTTCCATAGTTGATTGGAATATCGTGATAAGCGATCAATCGTAAGTAGCTTATGGTACAATTTTTCTGTACAATAAATCTGTCTTAAATGTGATCCGGTTTACAAAGTGTTACTTTCCTCCTTAGTATCATACGCATTAATTGCGACAGTAGAAAAATTCAATCCTTCTTATCGTTCTCTTAAAACTGACACTAGCTTGTCCCTTAATCCAAAGAAATGTCTCTTTGAGCGTTTAAATAAAAAAAATCGTTCCGTGATGGAAGCAACGATCTGTTAATCCTTCTAGGGACTGGAAAGGGTGGATGACGCGAGGATTTTTCTCGACAATTGGAACCACTGCGTGGCTTTAAGGGCGGGACGAAATAAGGAGCAAGCTCAGTGAAGAAAGCGGAGGATAAAAAAAAAGAAAAAAAGGAACGTTTAATTATAAACAGCGTGGCGAAACGCTTCGTGCTACGACGACGACGACGACGACGACGGCCAAATGGTCACGGCTTAGAGCTTCAAGGGGGTGGAAGAAGGGGTGGAAAAAGAGCGAGACAACCGGTGAACTCTTTCAGCCAAACGAAGGGAATCCGTCCGGAGATTATCCTCGGCTTCAAAAAGTTGTTAATTACTTGGATTTTGTCTCTCTCCTTCTCGTTCCATTTTGCTCTTCATGCTCTGCCGTTTTTTCCTACCCTTACACTGGTCTCTCGCTCATCTCTTCCCCTTCTTTCCCTTCCACCACTCTCACTTTCTCTAGGGCTGCACGTACACGAGTATTTTCACGTTCTCTCGTGCATTCTTGTACCGCCCGTTTTTTATATCGGGACCATTTTTAAAATCCCTTCTCGTCTTGCTGGACAAATCCTCTTCGTTCTCCCTTTAGACTGACTACGGCCTCTGAAACGATCGCAATTAGTACCAAAGTCCTGTCCCGACGTAACGCTTCCTCTTTGTGTCTCATCGCATGAAGCGTCTTTCGATCGTTAGTCGAGCGATGTAATTTAGTGATCGGCGGCGATTTGGCTCTTTTTTTATTTTCTTCGGGAAACGATATCTTCGAGAGAAGCCTTAAAATCAATGGAAGGCTGCCACTTGTAAAATCAATCATGTTTTCAAGAGAAATTTCACCGTTTAGACGGAAATTCATTGGTCTCAATGAATTTGGTATACTAAATCATGGAAATAGATCTGATACAAAGCAATAAAATGAAATGAGAACTGGACATAATAACACAACTTTGAATATCATTTTCGGAAAGCAACGCTTTGAAATACAAATATTGGACATTGAACAATCCATTGTACAATCTGTTAGTCAAACTATTAGATAATCTATTGGACACATTATCAAAACAGCCATTGACCAAATTATTAGAAAATCCATTGGAAGATCTATTAGACACTCAATTGAAAAAGTTATTGGCTAAACTACTGCACAATCCATTAGACCATTTGTAGGACATTTCAATGAAAAAGCCGTTGATCATCAGACTGAACAATCCATTGGATTATCATATATTGGACACTTTATTATAGAAGCCATTCTCCAAGCTACCAGACAATCCATCGTACCATCTATGGGAAACTTTGTTGAAAAAGCCATTGTCTAAACTACAGGGCAATTAATTGAATCATCTGAAGGATGCTTCATTAAAAAAACCGATGACGGAACCACTGGACGCTTCATTGAAGGAGCCACTGTCCAGACGAATGGACAATTCATTGCACCATGTATTGGACAATTTATTGTACAATCTACTGGACACTTCATTGACCAATTTATTTGGCAATCTATAAGGCAACTCATCGAACCACTGACCCGTACATTTTCAACCGGGTTACGATTGGCTCCTAGCCTTAGAGACGCAGGTTCGATATTATTTCGAGGTAAGAACCGAGGGTTGACGTTCCGTATCTCCAGTGGCTAGACGATTGACAATTAAAATGGCTGGGTAGCTGATTGGCTGGACGTTTAGTCGCCGGTTACTCGGGCAACCCTTCATGGCGTCTTGGTGAGGCCTCACGATCACTTTGCGGTTTGACCAGGTCGTACACGAGGACTTGACCATTAGAGAGTCGACGTTGGTACCGAGGCCGCGACGATAGGCGAAGCTCGCAAGTCGTCGGCTCTTGTGGAGCGTCGTCGCCTTTGTGAGAACGGACCATAGAAGCTGAAGGAGGATGAGAACGACGAGAAACAGCGTTAAACTTCACCGCTGCCCCTACAAATATCGTTAACGTACGGGCTCGCGAGTGAACCGACGAAGGGATGTGTGCACCCTCGCTTACTAACTGTACATCTACACTAATACACCAAACCATACACATACATAGATTTCTCTATGACTTTACTGTACCTTTGCCTTGGCTTCTGTGCTACGTGTACATAATACTGCGCTGTACGTACCTACTAAGCGCGAGGGTGAGTTTTCGTGGGGTGGGGGGTGGTCAGCAGTAGCCCAGTAATTTTGCCGCAGTTTGCCCAACAAGAACAACAACAACACAAACGGTTGTGGAACGGCCGGACGGGCCTTCTGCTCCGGAGGTCCAAGACCAAAGTGCAGCTAATAACGCGCTGGCACGAAAGCTTAAAGCTCCGAGGTTTCCGCTCGGCACTCTCCTTCCCGCCTCAGATCTCTCATATTGACCTTTTCCCTTGACTAAAGATCGACAGATCCTTTGATTAACCGCTCCAGCCGACGCAAAACCGTCGTCAGCCATAATGGAATATGCCCTCCGGGTCATTTGATAGAAATCAATGTCCTTAATTTTGCTTAAGTGAAAATCACCTGACAAAAGATTAAGCTGCTAACCACATCTTCAAGAAATTTATATAGATAAAATGGATAATAAAACATGTACGTGAAAATTTACCGGACAAAAACTGCCAAGTAATTGGCTATGCATTTAATCAGTTGGTTGGTTTAACTGGATTGATGTGTGGATCAACTAATTAGAAAGTCCAAACTCATAGGAACACGCTGGAAAATGTGTTATCCATAATAAATCAATCAGTTGATCCAACTGGTTATTGATTGTATGATGATCAATTGGTTATTGAAGTAACTAATTACCGCTGTACTCATTGATTAACTGGTCAATTTATCTGATGGTTCAGTGGTAGAAATTTTTTTTTTTTCAAGAAGTAACAAATTGGTTGCCCCAACTGATAAATTGGTTGCATCACAGCTACTCGTTTGGCCTAATTGATTATTTTCAATGTTGCAACAACTAATTGGTTGTCCTAAACAATCAATTGGTTGCTCCAAGAACGACTTGCTTGACCTAATTGATTAGTTGACTGTTTTAACAACCGGTCGATTGTCCTGACCAATCAGATGGCTTCGAAACAACCTGTTGGTTGCTCCAACTGATCAGTTGGTGGCCTAACAATCACTCAGTTGTTTCAACCGTTTCAATGATTATAGAATACAACGATGACCATAACTGACCAATTGTAGAATCAATCATCCGGCTAAAAAATTGGTTGTCACTTTCAATTAAATTGTCTGACATAAATTTGACGTACAGTTGGTTGTCGTAGTTAACTTTTTTTTCTCCGAACGTAAAATCGGTTCTTCTCCTTGGTTTAGCTATACAAGTGGAAAATTTTGCGGCACAAAGCACAAAGAAAACAATTCCTACTCTCAAAATAGTAGGAATTGTCTTCTCATAATCATCGAAGCTCTGGTTTCAGTGGCAAAATAAATATTTCACTGTCTGAACACTTGTATGTATAAATACTGGTAGTGCTATGTACACTTGGCTTTGTAGATGGATATGGCGGTGAGAATAAGGGGATGAAAGTTTCATCCCATCAAGGAATTATCATTATTAATATTATTACCGATATGGGAATACAGGAAATAGGAAAATTCGAATGAACGAGAGATAGCAAAGCAAATTGTGAGGGGATGTGTGACAAGCCGTCGGTCAATATTATCCGCAAATATGACTGCGAGTCCGGATAGATATAACATATATATATATTCGTTGCGGTGGAGAAGGGAGCACATCTCGTGTGAGTTTCGCCCCCTTTTAGCGTGTCGTTCCGGTGCGCCGCGGGGGTGATTTTCTCGCGGCAAGTGTGATCCTCTTCCAGCCACAGTCGAGAGGCTACTATTCTATTCCGGACGAGACCCTCGTGTCATCTAATCCGACGAGAGGGTCAAGAAGCTGTGGCTTTAGTTCTGCCACTTCTATGGGAACTATTGGAACGCATTTTCCACATTCCTGAAGGCTTATTTAATTTTCCATATTTCCTACGGAGTTATTTGAATTTTTCTGCCTTTTTTGGAAGTAAGTCAAGCAGAAGTGGATTTGGAATTTCTGAGATTCAAATTTCTGAGATTCGGGATTCAAAATGTTCCGTCTTAATTATGATAATTGAATTATTATCAAGAAAATAGCGAAGAAAATTCTTGCTATGACGAATAGAGTGCTCGATGTTTTTTTATAATGATTCATAAAATGATTGAAAAATGATAATTTAAATAAATTTTCTGTGTACATATTTTTATAAGGAAAGTCGATTCAATAGAAAATTTAGTATTTGACCAGAAGTAGAAATTTTTTTAAATGCAGCGTTATTGACGCTACGAATATGCTAAGAATGTATATTTGTTATGATAAAAACAGTTATTATGATAATGTTACGATGGTGATTGAATAATTCTAAAAAGTATTGATCAATTAATTTAACAATGAAATTCTAATAAAATATTACAGGCTTCTTGTCTTTTCGATAATACAGAAAAAGTTATTATAAAAAATCTCGGGTCGAATAATATCGAGGTTATTCTTAAAATTTGGGATCTGACCGTTTCTGACTTCATAATCCCAGCGGTGAGTTCGCGGAATCCCTTTCCTCTGGCGAGTACATCGCTGCTTTTGAGCTCTGCTTCGTCGGTCAGCCTCTAGATGCAGAGCCGTTGAATCCCTATGTACCGTCGGTACACCACACTCTGACTGGACAGGGAAATCTAAACTTGTCCAGGAAGCAGCTTTCTCCAATGCTCGAGTCTCGGTCTGCACTTCGGAGTGCTCGTCGAAGGCTCAAACTTTCGTGCTTGCCCAAGCAAATTCTGGCTGGCTACGTATAGACTCTCCGTTTCGGGGATGACCACCATCCGAATGAAAAAAAAAAACTATTCGAAATACTTTCTGGCCTCATTTTTATTGATTATTATACTTTTTCTTAGAAAGATAATTGCTCCAAGTTAATTATGACAGCAATATGGTAACATGGCTTCTAATCTAGTCAATGTTACGTAATAATAAGTAAAAAGACAATTATTAACGAAATTGATATTTTTCATTTTTGTACTATTTCAAAAGATAAGTTGAATCCAAGGTGAGAGCAAGTTGAAAGCAAGGTGAGAACAAGGTGAGAGCAAGGTGAGATCAATGTGAGATCAAGGGATAAGCAAGGTAAGAACAAGGTGAGAGCAAGATGAGAGTAAGGTGAGAGCAAGGTGAGACCGAGGTGAGCGCAAGGTGAAAGCAAGGTGCGAACAAGGTGAGATTAAGGGGTAAGAAAAATAGAAGCAAGTTAAGAGCAAGATAAGATTTAAGGAAGATCAAGGTGAGGGCAAAGTGAAAGCAAGGTAATAACAAAGTGGGACAAGGACAAAAAGAGGTGTAAGCAAGGTGTGAGCAAGATGAGACCAAGGTCGAAACAAACCGAGAGATGGGCGAGAACAAGGTGAGTGAGAAAATATCATTCGTTTTTAGAGAGAGCTCACAAAACTATGCAGAACCATACCTTACATCAACCCAAGCGCAACTTAATGATATCTTTTTTTTTAATAATAATAGAATGTCAGACATTCGATTTCAGTACGTTAATTAGTTATTAATTTTCTTTAACCGGTTAAACCTTGTTTTCTACAAATTTTGCTAATCTTCATTTCCTTCATTCTGGTAAATCAAAATGTTACAATCTAATCGCGATTGTCACCCTTGCAAATTTTCCTCCATGTAAAACACCGATAAATCATGAAACACGCAGTTATTTCAGTGCTTATTGGAAACGTGCTTACCGAGTTGAAAAAAGACACAGATATAGTGAAATAAAAGGTAAAAAAAAATGCGCGAGAGAAAACGTGTTTACTAGACGACGTCTCGAGTCGTAAAGCTTCGGTTTCGCGTGTAGATTTTTGCCTCCGGTAGGAAAACTGGAAAAAGCTTCGTCACCCTCTGGCTGTTCATAAATTTTGAACTCGCGGGACACACACTCGCCGGAATTCGACGGAATGAAATGCGGCGTCGATAGGTAAAAGAGAGGGAGGAAAATGGAAGGGGTGACCAAAGGGGATGGAAAAAGCACTGTGAATGAGTAAATGCAAGCGAGCGACCCTCTCGTCACTTCTCTCGCTCCATATAACCACACACGGGTCATAAAAGTGTTGACACGAAAAAGTTACGTGCACCGACGATGCTTTGCGTACCGACCGTCGATATATTCGCGGTTGTTGGAGTTTCCTCGCGAGCTCCTGACACACCCGAGTGCATTTCGTGCCCTCTGATATTCTTCGAGTTCCACGCGCCACGACTTTTCAATGATGAGATAAAGAGCCCGCGACGCCGGCACGCGACGTCCTCGAACTGCCCTTAAGGATGTGCAACCGGTACAGTCCCGTCAAATGTGACTTTCTAGGAAAAATTCGGACACTTCTCAATAAATAAAAAAATCTGAAATAAATCGAGTACGTTGAAGCGTTTAATTCCGCAAATGAAGAATTTGAAAATGTTATCAACAAATCGATTTTTAATGAATTTTTCAAATAAATCACCTGTGATCCTAACCTTTTGTTCCGATGAAAATAATTTGCTAGTTTTTTTTAGTACGAATAAATTTTTTCAGAATCTTCCCTGATTTTTTGAAATTAGATACAGGCCAATGGTGGTCGTTTTTTTCGCTGAAAAAAATTTCCTGATATTTCCCTGACATTTGCCTGAAGTTCTGACGATTTCTATTTGAAAAAATTAATAATGCCAATGAAAATGTATCCAAAACAGGTACAAAACAGTCTTTGATAAATTATTCACTCTGCCGATCAACGCTGAGGAAATTTCGAACATTTCTCGATCGGATAAGAATCTGAAAAAAATCGAGCATGTTGCTAAAAGCATTGATTCTGCATGATAATAATTTCAAACCGTTATTAACAAATTAATGAAAAAAAGAATTGTTCAATAAATCACCCGTAAACCCAACTTTTTTTATGAATGAATATGATTTGTTAGTTGTTCTGACTATGAATAAATTTTTGCAGAATTTTATCGGATTTTTGAAAATCAGATACAGACCCGTCGAACATGTGTTTTTGAGAAAATTCCAAACACTTCTCGATCGAATAAAAATTTGGAAAGAGTCAAAAACGGTAAAGAATCAATCACTTCCGCATCATAACAATAATAAAATTTTATTAACAACTTGATTTAAAAAAGTTTTTTTAATAGAACAGCGATTAACCTAACTTTTTTTCAGAAGGAAATAGTCTCTAACTTTTCTGAATACATATCATTTTTTTCAGAATTTTGTCCAGTTTTTGAAAATTGCTTTTATTTTTAAGCATTTAAGCTGTTTTAGCGAATCTACTTGATCAAATGTTTAGTCACTCTGTGATTGTAATGGGTGGTTGCAGAAAAATGCACATTCACAATTCGTGATTTTTTACACTACTTTTAAAATTGATAAGAATTTGAATACATGATTTTCAAAAATTATAGAAAATTCTGAAACAATTCATACGTGTTCAGAAAAAAATTGAAAATCATCTTCATTTGGAAGGTTGAGAGCAGGTTTTATAAACTTTTTTCTTTCATGTATTTTTTAATAACATTTTGGAATTATCATTATACATTATTGAACTTTTTAGCACTCTCTGCATGTTTGATTTTTCAAAGCTTTTTATCCTATTGAAAAGTATTCGAAATGTAATCTGAAACCCACGTTTGGAGGGACTGTACTGCTTCCCACATTCTTAAATCAGTAGTCAGAAAACCGTCGGTGTCGTAAACGTGGAACAGCATAATCCGCCTCGGAATTCACTTGTACAGCTGACTTTTCACTTTGGAAGAACGTAAATCAGTTTCTCTCTACATGTAACATTTATTGGTTTTTATATTTTTGGGGTTAGATGGGACAGGATATTTCTATTAAGGCGATGGAATAATTGAGTATAAAAATTGTTGGTTGACATTGTTGGGTGACATGAAAAACGTACGAGTTTCAATATTTGAAACAGCACTTGTCAAAATTTGGTCAGCCTTAAAAAAAAATGCCTTTAAGATTTTCTTTAAAAATAATCATAGGTATATAAATTGTTGGAAAAAAAATTTAATAAAAATCCTGGTTGCTCCTTATAGATAGAAAAAGAACATAAAAAATCAGGGTTGAAATCCACGAGGTCAAGGGTCACACTCAGGTCGAGTTGGTATGGAATGCCCCATATGAAAGTTTTATTCAGTATTATTGTTTCAAACAACCTAGATCAATCTACCGAATATACCGTAGTGCTTAAAGATATTGATATTTGATACAGCACTTACGAGAATTTTGTCAACCTTAAAAAGATTTGCCTTCAAGATTTTCTTTAAAAATAATTATAAGTATATAAATTGTTGGAAAAAATATCTAATAAAAATTCTGGTTGTTCCTTATGGATAGAAAAATAACATAAAAAATCAAACCCACGAGGTAAAGGGTCAGACCCAGGTCGAGTTGGTATAGAATGCGCCATATGCAATTTTTATTTAGTATAATTTTTTTTTAAACAACCTAGATTGATTCATCGTATATACCGTAGTGGTCGATGAAATGAGGCTTAGCAGCTCATTTCACCTGCAGCATCAGCAGCATCAGCAGCCAGACCGTTCGTATCGAGAGCGATGGCAAGGATGGAGGCATTGAAACTTTTGCGCGAACCGAGCACACGGTGGTCAGGCTCCTGGAGAGGCAAAAGGGGGTGCGGGTGGCAGATCTGCAATCCGGAATGGAATCTGTCCGCTCCAGACGCAAGCAGCGACCTCCCAGGCTTCCGTCCGGTTTCCCGAGGTGCCTCGTTCTCTCGTTCCCATTTCTGTTCCATCCCCTGTCCTCTACCGGTGCAGTTACCACTCACTCACTTTCTCTCCTTCTCTCTCGCTCTTCCGGGTCCCCTAAACCTGCCTGGCAGTCACCCCCGCTTCGTCAAGACCTCTGCATCGGATTAGATTCGAGAGCTCTCTCGCACTCTCTAACGACTCGTCGATTCGTTCAAACTCCATTTCGTCCACTTCTAATGCCTTTCACCCCATTCTTCAATTTTTTTTTTCGTCAATTTGCTTCCGTTTTCCATCGCTTTTCGCTAATTCCCACTAATAATGTCCAGATAGTCTGGCGACGAGAACGATTTCATTTTCCGGCTTTCAATCGCTTTTTGTTTCAGGGATTTTACAGGAATTTTTAGAGAATGACAGAGACAAAAGTTGCAGTGAGCCTGGGAAATATATAGTTATGACCTTGACTAATCCAGTACAACGGATTTGAAATTACATTCTTGATTATACTAATGAAATTTCTCTATTTTTTAAAATTATAATTATATTATATATTCTATGTTATAAAATTTGCTTTGGAACAAAATTCGAGCGCAGAACCTGTCAAATCTTGAGATTAGAACATGTAAAAGATTTAATATTTTTCAATAATATCATGTACAACTTACATTGCAGAAAATGGAGAAAAAAATTAAGTACCGAACATGCAAGAACTCAATGTGCAGAGCATGTACAACTATTTAGTGGAAATCATGTCCAATTTTTAATGTAGAGCATGATAAAAATCGAATACAAAACACGTATAAATTCCAGGTGTAGAACATGGAAAAAAAAATTAAGTATAACACATGTACAGAGTTTAAGGAAAAAATATGTGCAGATTTTAAGGGCAAAAAATGTACACGTTTTAAATGCCAAACATGAACAGATGTTAATGCAGAACATGCACACAAATTCTCAATGTGAAACATGTGCATGCTTAAAGTACAGAAAATGTACAAGTTTCAAGCGCAGAGCATGTTCACTTTTCGGGCGCAGAACATGTACAGATTTCAGGTACAGAACTCGTACACATTGTAAGTACAGAACCATGCTCAAATCTTAAATACAGAACATGCCTAAATCTGAAATGCAAACCACGTCCAAATCCGAAGTACAGAACATGTCCAAACCTGAAATGAAGAACATTCCTAAATTTAAAGTACACATCATGTCCAAACCTAAAATACGGAACATGTCCGTATCTGGAATACATAAAATATCCAATTATCAAGTGTAGAACATGTCAAAATGTAAAGTTTATAACATGCCCAAATCTGAAGTGCAGGGCATGCATAAATTTCAAATGCAGAACATGAAAGAATTTTCATAATGGAACATGTAAACATTTTAATAATGGAATATGTAAAAATCTTAATAATGGAACATGTAAAAATCTTAATAATGGAATATGTAAAAATCCTAATAATGGAACATGTAAAAATCTTAATAGCGGAACATGTGAAAATTTTAAGTGCGGAATATGTTTAAATTTTAAGTGCGGACCACGTGAAAAATTAAATTGCCGAACATGTAAAAACTCAAGTTGCGGAACATGTAAGAATTTAGAGCGCCGAACATGTGAAACTTTTTTTTTTTTAAACGGCGTGCACCTTCCTATTCCTACTACAGTGAACGGAGGTTTCTTCGGTCTTCGCAATGCATGGAAAATTATTCCACGAGAACGATTACTGCACGCGAGTACAGAGTTGGTTCTCTTCGCGCTCCGAATTGATACGTTTCGATGGTTTTATCGCGAGGGAGGTTCGACAACTCCGCCGTTGGCGCGGGTACCTCTCGATTCGCGGAGGTTCCCTTCCGCTTTTCCAGTCTTCCTTCGCAGCTTCCAACCGATCTTGAGGAGTATATGCACGTTTCGGTATCCCGATCACGTGCAGCTACGATATTAGCCTTTCATACCGAGTCTCTCTTCCATCGAAGTCCTCCATCTCTCCAGCGCCCACTCGTGCTCTACATATCGTCCTTTGTGTAAAAAGGACTGGGCTCCCAAACAGAATTTAAGGATATTTCGTTCGGGAATAAGAATAGGCTGAGGGACCACACTGAGTAACATTACGTACGTACGCACGCTTCTTCCGTTTTTACTTCCTTTTTGCATATACTATTTCCTCGGGGCAACACTATTCCACGTACTTGTGAAGTCCTTCGGTTCTTCCCTTATTTGTTACGACCCCTTTGCGGAGCTATCTCTCTTTCAGACAAATTTTCGACCACATTTCTCTTCTTTATATTTTATATAAAAGAGCGGAACTTGGAGATTCACTGGTGCAATGTTACGGTTAGTCGAGCTTTGCACCAGGTTCTTCTATAGATTTTGTTTTATTGTGTGCACACAGTAAAAATTGAATAACATTTTTTCTACTTTTATCGGTACATTTTTATTTACGCTTATCAGTAGTATTTTTCATTTGATAACTGTTTTTACAAATGTTGCGTTCTCATTTTATGAAATATTTGTTTGATTAAGCTTGATGTTATTGTCTCATCAACTAGCGGCTGTAATCTAATTTTTTTCTGTGGTTAGGAAATAAACTGAAAGCATCAATGCAAATCCCAGTGGCATAGATTAAAAAGTGGATAAAAAGTAAATGGATGTTCAAATTATTGGGTAAATTGTAACACGTTCAGTATTGTAATTACTCCGCTCGTGCGATAAATTTGAGCTCTTATGATAGAGTACAAACGTTTTTTGAAAAAAAAAAAAAAACAAAAAACAAAAAACCGGAAATTAGATATTTCGGACACTATGCGGGCGAAAATTTAATACAATACACGGAATAGAAGGTAATCGTACAAGCTATCAAATGCTATCACACATACTACCGTCCATAGTGTAAAAAAATAATCATATCCATTCAAACAAGACATTCGATTTTCATCTTAATCATATGGGAAATACAAAAGGTCATTGAGCCACCTCTAAAAAAATGTGTAAAAAGATTTTCTTTAACAAGTACTGATATTAGAATCCAGCCTAAAGTTTTTCGATGTGGCAAGTGAATGAAAAAAGTAAGTTTTTTTTCTACACACACTCTAATACATATATCCGCAAAATTTTTCTAAACCATTTGTCATTCTCACGTGAAAATCTCGAACATTTTTTAAAATGAAAACGAAGCCTTCTCTATGAGGAAGAAGAAAGAAAAAATATTTCTACTGCTAAAATTTTTCGATTGCAACAAAACGCAGAAATTAAATAAAAATGTTCTGCCGTAGAATCACAGGAAACAAGCTCTCAAATCTGCGGAAGAGGAAAATGTTTATCGTACATAATACGATACGTATGTTGTGTGGAGGTCGAGAGTTGAAACTCTAGCAAATGTGTTGGTATAAATTTCAGATGTCCGAGAGTTTGTGTGTCCTGCATTGGTCCCTTCCAGCTTACGAGAAATATACACACACAGTGTTTGTATATTTCAGAGAGGGAGTTGAAATTCGCGGAGTAGAGTCCGACGGTCATGGCGCGGAACTCTCAACGAATTACTCGAATATTTAATATGCTAGCAAGCGAGAAAGAGAGTGAGAGAGATTTGGACGATTCGTTAGCGTTGAGAATAGTTTGATACGCAGTTTGAGAGAAGGAGAATAGCCGAGGGGTCGTTTGGGGTCGCTAAAAAAAAAGCAAGAGCTTTTCGGGCACGACCCGACGAAGTTAACGCTTCCAAGCTCGACATATATCAATTACCTAACCAGCGTTAGCTTACGCTGTTGGTTGCGCTCACTTCTACCGTAAAACGAGTCGGACAAAGCGCAATGAAAAAAGTTTGACGAAAACACGATAAAAAAAAAAAACGCCAGCAGAAAGATAATTCTACCAACGACGACGACCTCGCCATTTATCTGTCACTTTGGTGTTTTTCAGAAACTTTGTAATTAATATAACACGTTTGTGATTGCACGTTTCGCTAATTCAAATGCCGATATAAACAGTTGCTCGTACATTCGAAATTAAAATGTACCACTTTTTTTCTTGCTCTTTTCACCGAGAAATTTGTGAAACGCATATTTTTTTATATAAATTGGCAATGCTAGGTGGAGTTGTTACTAATTAAATGTTAGCTATAATTTATTGTAGAAAGTTTCTGCTGAATAGATTTTAAATTATACTATTTAAATTATATTATAAATTTTTTTTATTGGCGAAGAAGGAAATTGAAATGATTTTAATTCCTTCTGCAATTCATATTCTGAGATAGCCTATGTAAGTTTTGCAATTACGCGAGTAAAGAAAAAGTTTTTCCCGCAAGTATTGCAACCATTTTTACTGCGCAAGCTTCGAAAACATGGATTTTATTCACGTGTGTGTAAAATGTCGATTTTTGCATTGAATAAATTAATAGTACTTTAAAGTACTAGTGCGATAAAACTTTTCGTGATGAGTGCTGTGATCTCACGAGTTACGAAAACGATTATCGCACAAGTATCGTACGAAATTTTATTTCACAAGGTGCGAAAATGGGGAGTGAAATGAAATAAGTTATTTCATTTTTCATTGTGATATTTTGCCGCGAAAAATTAAAATAAGCGCTTGGGAAGGGCAAATTCGGCCTTCCTTTTTTCCTTTCAATGTTATACTCTTGGTGCATGCTATCTTCGAGGATTTACTTGTCTAATGCAATTTTATGGGTTCAGGATTTTCGATATATTCTTGAGAAGACTTCGTCTTGTTGGTAATGCTTGAGGTAGTTCTTCTGCCTGTATTTATTTCGCATAAGTTTAAGAAAAATGACACAAAATTGCAAGCACTTATTATACTAAAATGTTATTAAAAAATAGATTAAAAAAAAATGGTTCCGTAAATTCCCGAAAACCCAACTTTATTTTTGTTTTTTTTTAAATTAAAATAAAAGTTAGGTTTTCCGGAAAATTTGTTTAACTTTTTTAAAATCAATTTGTTAATAACATTTCAGGATAACTATTATGCTAAATTGATCTTTTCAGTGACTTTGATGTGTATGAATTTTTCCAGATTTTTATACCATCGTGGAGTGTTTGCAATTCGCTCTCATTTTTCTTGAACTTATGCGAAATGAATACTAGGCGCAAGGACTACCTCAAAGTCTCGTGTGTGATGTAAAGAGCGTGTATGACACGCATCGTCGGGTTTAGTGCGTTATAAATCGTCGTTTTCCGTCCTTTATCTTTCCTACGAGCTGCCCCATCATTCCGTCCGTTTCTCGCAGCCAGGAGCTTTGATTCCCTCTTCATGTACGTCGTCGTGGATCGATCAGAGATCCAACCTTGTCTTTCCATCCCTGCAACGCTTATTCGGCGCTTAGACCCGCATCTTCTTCCTAAATGTGCACGAGAGCGCGATATCCCTTCCCGTATGTCTCTTGGAAGACAAGACTGGAGAACATTTGCCTAATAACGTAAACAACCTGATTCGATGGGGGTAGCTCATGGGGGGTCGTTGACGGGGGTTCAGAAGTCAATAGAAACTCCGGAACAAACATTTGATGCGACGAAAATATTTGTTTTCGAACAGGCAATCTTTAAAAAAAAAAAATTCATCGTCACCAAACCGATAAATATTTCATCGATAACTCAAACATTCAATATGAAACATAAAAGGGCAACAAAAATGTTCCTTATGAATTACAATTGCAATTACATATCAAGAGCCAAAGGAATTCGATGATTCGTGATAAGCAGGAAATTTTCAATGAGATAGGATTTTACAATTTAGTGTCCGATTTGACTTCGGACCTCCGATAAGTAAGAATCACGAGAATTCAAAACCTTTAACTGACAATAATTTTCTTTTCGGGTTAGCCAACTCACATATTTCTTTGCTCGTTCACAAGAACTATTACATTTTTTTTCATTAGAGCCATTGGAGTAATCGTTGTTTTTCTTTTTTGCAAACGTCATGAATGAAAATTATTTACTTACTAGACGCCATACCGATATATTTTCGGAGCTCCTTTGAGGAACGAAAGTTGTTTGGTCATTTTTTTAAATTATTGAGTACAATATATATTGGATATTGTATTCCGGCATTGTTCGGCTGTTGATAGATCGGGAGAAATGAATTTTCGTTGGTACACACGTAGAGTTTGTATTCTCGAGTGGAAAGAGAGACCCGTGTTAGAATCCATTCCTCTCGGAATATCCGGAATACCAAATCGATTCTCAGTAAAATTCTAGCTGAGTCGGTCTGTGTCGGAGAGCAGATAGTATCCCTGCTCGGCACAGACGAAGTTTTAATCACTATCGACTCCGTGAGGAACGTACGACGTGTATACATTCTCTGCTCTCTCGTTCCTCGTCATTCTCGGTGTCCGAGAGGGCTTCACGGTCCTCTCTCGTTATTCCTCACTCATCCCTCAGGACGGGAGAGATCCGCACAGTGCATTTGCAGTTGCGTTGCCAGTAGCGCATCTCCAACGTTACTCTATCTGTTCATTATTAAGACGTAAACTTCTCGTAGAATTGTGCCTGCCAGCAGATTTCTCCCTACGTGCCTCCAATGCAACAGCTACCAGCATCATCCGATAGTACTTGCTTCCAAGTACCATCGCACGTTCTCATTTTCGTATTCGCTACAGGTCGTCCATGGGCCCTGAAGGGATCGTCATTGTGCATAAACAATTGTCCGAGATGAGTTTGGCTTCACTTCAGCATCAAGAAGGGATACGTTTTTTTGAAAGAATTGACGAGTCAGATCGACATCAGTCAGGCTTTTTTGTGATATTTACATGAAAACAAAACGATTGAGTCCAATTTTATATTTTTCGACCGTCTAGAAACCTTTTTACAGTGATTTCAATATTATATTCTTTGTCCGTCTGTCACGGTGTCTGTGTACACCGAAAACCCAATAACTTGTGACAGAAACGGCAGAGTTCAATGAAATTTAGTATATGGTTTCAGGCCAAGTCACTTAATTCTGAGACTGAAATTCAGTAAAGAATGCTTACTTCTTCTGGTACTTCACCTGAAATATCAAAGGTTTTTAATTTTATTTTTTTATTCTACAAATAAGTCCTCGTAAATGAGGAACGTTTATTAAAGTTTTTCAACATACATTGATCTGTGAGTCCAAAATACTTTCAGAATTATTTGATCAACATTAATTAACGATGTCTATTTTTTAATTCTGTTCCAGGTAAGGAAACGTACATTTCTTGCAAATCAACTCCCAAAAGTCACGAGACTTGTAGGGTGAGTAAATTATGAGTTCGTGTGCAAAAATTCCTAAAATTTGTCATATCAAAAATTGTCGATGATCGACATGCTGGCAGTTTCTCGGGTAATTAATTGATAGCGAAACCACAGATTTGGAACAAATGAGAGACTCGGTGCTGTAGAGTGGAAAGAAAAGTTGTTAGCGAGGAACTGAGGCCGAGAATTCTGTAGAATCGCATCGCGGTTACATTGAAAATGCAAGCGGGCAGGCAAGAGCGCTATATGCCGGAGAGATTCGCGACGGCAGAGTTGCCCAGCCACTCCTGATCCTGAGTAGCAATTAAACATTGGGCTAATGTGCTTTTCCATTCAGAAAATTGGATATTTCAAGCACGCCTACTGCTATCCGGTGTGTGGCTTGGAGAGAGAGACACGGAGCCAAGCTTTTCGGGCGCCGGGCATACTGCAACTACGACTCGGCATCGCCAGACTCGATATACCGGATTAATTGAATTTTCGATGGGGAAAATGCGAGAGACGAGAGAAATAGCACGAGGAGTTTTGCTGGCTACTCACTCTCCACTTTATCCGCTCGTTCTCCGGTACTGAGACTCTGGATCCTCAAACCACTAATTTATTAATCGTCCTTTCCACTCATATTCATACCTACTTTAAATAACCTGTGGCTACGGATCGTTTTCGGAATTTATCACCAGGAGAAATAGCCATTTGCAGCTCGTCTGACCCGCAAGGATTATTCCACTATGAATCAAAGTTGCTTTTTCACTAAATTTTACAATAATTATGCAGTCGTTGGTAGTGCTTCAATTAATCGATGAGTCTGGCCACCAAAGACTTTTCCACTACACGTTTGATGACATTTACGATTGAATATAAGCTCGTCTGATCCGTAAGGATTTTTTCACCGGAAATCAGTGTCGAAGTTTTCTACAAAATTCGAGCTAGTCTGATCTGCAAGGATTTTCCTACTGCTAAACAAAGTTGCTTTTGCACTCAAAGTTATACCGATTCTGCAAATGATGATCGTGTTTTAATTCAACAGCAAGCAAAACTTGTCCTTTATTTCATCCGTTCTCACTCCGGACAAAAGTTACACAAAGTGTTCCACTAAATTTGATAACAATCATGCAAGCACTCAAGATGTTGACTACTCAGCAAGGCAACGACGTCCTGTGAATCGTCTAGGCAGCGAGGATGTTTCCACCGTCGTTCAAATTCGTTTTAACTAAATCGTGTATTAATTCTTTTAGTTATATAAAATTTTTTGGATCCCAGTAGCGAAATCTTGAATTTTCCGTGACAAATAGTAGCGGTGTAGTAGCACGCGTCGTAGAGTGGCGAGTCAGTGGCGAGTGGTCTTCTCTTCGTAGCCTCGCAAACTTTGATATTTCGTAATTCCATTGCTCCTCGCAATTAGGGCCGGTAATTACCATAACCATTAGCGAGTCGTGTGGTGGGAGGCAGGTCGTACAGTCTTATGGTGGAGAGGAGAGAGAGCGAGAGAGCAGGACGTAGTGAGATGGTAGGGAGAGTTCCGGGTGCGCTGGAAAGCTCTGCTGATGCAGAGAGAAGCTCGCTAGTAGAGCAGACCTAGTCTAGGCTATACTCGACTGCTTCTGTTCGTGGTGTTCCTGCATGCTGCCGTTGCTGCTTCTAGGAAGCGAGCGGAAACTAACGCGGGCACTCGGGGGACGAGGAAGAGGCCCGGGTGTCTCGGACATAAATACTGGTGGTCAGGGCTCTGCCGGCCGCGAAACTCTGAGGAGAGAGAGTACGAAAGCTCCGTCGTTGAACGGTTGCCTGGTTGCTGCTGCTGGACCACGCCGTCGCTACCACTACTCGCCCGCTCTTCTCCTCGTTCGCCACTCCTTCTGCTCGCTGGACACACAATCACGAAGTTTCCTGAGGAATGCGACCGCGCCGAATTTCTTAGGTGGTCGAATTAAACTCGTTCCGGCGTCTGGCTCGGACGTTACCGCCCCCTGTGGCCCCAGGGCACAGTCGGGCCTCAAGAAGCCAAGAACCCCGCAACACTTCCCTGTAGCCAAGGCGAAACGAGAAAATGAAGTTCGACTGAATGCCGAAATTTTTTATTTGTATCATGGGTTATTCTGCGCGAGGTAGGAAATGATAATTGAGAAAACAGAAGAAATTTCACAATTCTAGATTTTAAATGTTGCAAGTAAAGTAGTAAATGAGTGACTATTTCTGATTGAATTTTGATAACAAAATACAATGACTTATACTGGACACACACACCAAATTTCATTGCATTCTGCAGTTTCTATCGGAAGTTATTGGGCGTCCGGTGGACACAGACATATTGACAGACAGACAAAGGACGAGATTTTCAAATCACTGTAAGATGGTTTCTAGACGACCGAAAAATCTAAAATTGGACTCACTCGCTTCGTCTTGATGTAAATGACACAAAGAATTCTAATTCATCTCGATACGCCCAGTCAATTCTTAAAAAAATAAAGTATAGCTAGTATTGAACACTGGTTGTTACTGTAACCGTTTTTTCTAGCCTTCCATTACACAGCCTCCATTTTTCACCAACATTTTTTTTATATTGAGAAAAATATATTAAATCACGTTGAAACAATAATAAAAGTCCTATTCTTATTCGCCCAATCTAAATTGAGTGGTGGTAAGCGAGTTTCTTGGGTGGAAAACGTTGCCAAGCTACAGGGAAAATAGTCTTGTGTCTGGTAAGGTGTACCATCAGGATCGCCCGATTTTGAGGTTTGCTGGTTCCGGAGGAAAACTCGGTGGACAGTCCGCCCCTCGATCTACGCTTCTGTTACCATCTATTCACTACACTGTTCAACCCGTGCAATGGATGCGAAGCTGGGAGAAGGAACGCGAAGGGGTTGAAGCAAAACGCTAGTAGCGTACATCCTCCATTCTATATATATTTCTCGAGCGAGTTCCCAAGCTCTCTCGGACCTTGGTCAGCGCGTCCCGACGCTGCGGACGTACGTAGCGTGACGCCGAGTTGTGGACCCGTGGGTGTAATAGATTCGGAGCCTCTCTCTTCCTCTCACGAGAAAGGGGAGTGCTTTCCTACTGCCTCGACGACTCTCGTGTCTATGTAACTTGCCAACTTTTCCAACCTTCCACCTCCACTCCAATAGCTCGCGTGTTTCTCCTCACAAGTCCAAGGATATATGGCAAAGTCTCGCAAAATAGTAGTCGCAAGCACTGCAGATACCTCGCGTAACCCTTTCACTTGCGAATCAATTCCATAAAAAGCGGGTTTAATGCTTTTTCTTGTCCGAAGACTCGATTTAAAAAATCGTGGATCGTTAAAAAGTCAGCAAAAAATGTAAAAATAATACATAGTGGGCACATATTTCATATGTGCAATTGCAATATTCCCATAAAATACCATTATTTTTTTGTAAATTAATATTCTTCATTCTGTTTTGCAATTGCAACACTATTAATAAAAAAAATAATCCTCTCAATATAACATATCGATAAGAAAATTCTAATGGGCAAACACAAGAAGTTGAACATTTTTATACGTCCTGCATTTTTTCCTATTTTGCATTTGTTTCATAGTTCTAGTTGCAACGTTGAGCCAACATGGTCCAAAATGCATTGTGAGGTTCAGGGCTGCAAATAGAATTCCGGCTTATTGCTTTTTGTAGCTTAGTCGTCGATTTTACGATTTATTTAAAAGGCTGACGGCCGAAAACGTGAAAATTCATGGGTTAGTATATAGTTTCCGAAATTCGATTGAGACAAATTGGAGTATAGTCTCGCTAATAATATCCGTTTTGAGCATTCCAATCAGCTGTAAAACTTCGACTCTCGTTCTCACCACACAGGTCAATGGCGATCGAAAGTTTAACGCATCTCGTATCCCACCGAGAGCTTCCCTTGATGTGGTTATCGAGCACGCTCGGTGGGTGAAGCCCACCAAGGCACAGCAGCAGCACGTTCGTTCCCTTTCCGTCTTGTTCTGCACCTAAATTGGCAAATATTAAAATTCTTGCCAGTAGCTCTTTGCTGTATACGTGGCTGCCCATCCCCTTTTCTACTCACCTCACCTTCGAACGATTTCTTCACCCTTTTTCGTTGCTTTATTGCCTCTGCCACCAAAACCTGCCCACGTATCTTTCCACCGTCTGCAGCTCCGTTCAAAGCGAAGTAAAAATTCTGGAGAAAGGGGTTGTATCTCGCTATTCTGACATACGCAATTTACCTTCGTCTCGCTGCGCCTTTTTAGAAAAAGTTAAGTCTCGAGATTGCTCCGCGTTAATCGAGCAAGTGTAATAAAAATTAAGCGAAGAAGGGCTGCTTTTATTCCAATATTATAGTTACGCGTGATCATTTTTTAATCAGTCTGCAAACCAAGAGAAACTCTTTTTTTATTTTTAACGTTGCAGGTAAAGAGGCAGAAGGAGTGAAGATTTCAGATTCAATTTCAATACTTATACTGCACATTACTTCCAGAAAAAGCACACCAAATTTCGATAAAATCTGCAGTACCTATTAAAAGATACGTCTCGCGACGAGATTCACAGACAGACCAACAGACAGACGAAAATAGTCCGATTATGAAAATTCTTCTTGGGTTGAAATACTTTGTCTTTTTTTATTCTAAATTTAATTGAAAAAGGTAAAAAATGCGTTGTCCACTTTCATTCGAACACAGATAATTTACTTTGACCTCGCTCGACCTTTCGGAAAAAGGGCTCTGAAGTCTCGAGATTGTTTCGCGTTAATCGAGCAAGTGCGCCACTTCCACGTCATTCGCTCGGTGTAATAAAAATTAAGCGAAAGGGGCTTGCTTTTGGGTATTTCGATGAGCCAGGTGCGAGGAACTCTTGTGTCGAGGTCCGGAAAAGGGTTGATCCTGATGGAGGCAGTCGACTGGCTTGGGGCGTTAAGAAAAATTATAAAAATAATCAAAAGTGCTTCGAGCCGCTTCACAGGCTTGTGCTGAGTCGATTGGGGAGAAAAACTTGCGTAACAAGCGGTGCCTGGAAAATTGTGGGGCGAAAAAAAAATCCTCCCACTCCTCACTACGTCCATTTTTGTCCGTCGAATACTTGTTCCTCTCTCTCCCGCTCCCCCGAACTTCCTGACCCCTTCCACTCTCGGTTCTCAGCGGGCAACACCAGCCAACAGCAAGCAAATGAAAACAAATGACTCGCAATAAGGAGTCAACCGTTGAAATAACAATATTTTCGCGTGCTTGCCTCTCGCGAGGGGCCAGAAATATGCGGCGGCGACGACGACGAGAGAGAGAGAAATGTGGGAGAGTACCGCGTAGAAAGTTGCGAAACGGACTAACGAGAGGGTTTTGCCCTCTTGCCCAGAAACGAAGCACCCTTTCAACGCTTTCCTCTTCATCTCGACGTGACGGCCTCGCGCATTACTCTCGTGAATTAAATGTTCGAATTAAATTATTCACGGTGGACTTATTTGCTGATGTATATGGGCCATTTTGGACTAGTTCGAGGTGGTTATGGTTCTCTTATTGACGCAAGTCTCGGAAACTGATAGTGAGTTAAGAGAAAATTATAACGACTGTTCGTTGATTGATTTTCCATCAAACTTTTACAGTCCTTTTGTGTGTTGGAGCAGTCAGAACTGGTTCGATATGATTATTGTGGGTGCTGTGGCCACAAATATGGAAAATAATGATAATTTATTCGGCTAATGGCGACAAAGTCCTATAAGACGATGTTCTTCTTCAAATATGCGTTCTGGCCCTGATCAGGATCCTCTTCAGTAACCTCTATTATCTATAACAATGTTACTAAGTGGTTTCTATTTGTTAACAATTAATTACTGGATTTCTCGGCCATTTGGTGTCATTTCAGTAAATAATTGGAGGTTATGTCATTTCACTGGACGATGCATTTTCTGTTGTTTTTTCGTTTTGATATTTGATACCACATTTTCGGACAAATAGATGGGGAACCAAGCACGCTAAATATTGATTGGTTATGTATCCGTTCTGGCTCGACATGGTCAGTTTTCCATATTCATAGAATTTTCTTGGCGAAATTAAGAAGCCGATAGTCAAGTTAATGGATGACTGAAGTGACTTTTTCCAGCGTTTTCCTACTAAAATAGCACGTTATTGGTGATTTGTATGGGGTCATTCGGACTAGTTCATAGTGGTTATGGTTCTCATACTCGCGGAATTTACGGATGATATCTTGAAAGCGGATATTGTCAAGTTGAGAGGAGACAATTCGTTAACTTTTTACATCATACTTGTACATTTTAACAATTCTTTTATCTTAACCCTTTAGGCATTAGCGTATTTGTTGAATTAGAAAGCAATATATGCTTAGAGACATCTTTTTTCATCTGAACCTAAGAATATGATAAAAAATGTCACAAGCTCTATCACGAAGAATCCATCAAATATTTCTGTCATATAAAACAGAACCTATTCACGTATCCAAATTAAAAGGGCTTTCGGTAAAAAAGCATATATTCTCCTCTTAACATTTTGTAACCTGTTTTCGTATATTCATGACGATGAGAACTTGGTAAGAAAAATTATGCTAATCCAAAGCAAGTCTACTTGACCCGGAACATCCCATGGGCATGAATATTAAGGGGTAGTTTTTGTATAAATAGGGAGAAATGAAACACGATGGATATATTAGCTTTTGCAGTTTAATAGGCCATTAATTCATACATTTTATACATTTCGTTATCTCGATGGTCTCTTTTCGCTGCGACAAATTTTGTCGGAGGGTTGGAGGGCCTCTTTTTATTTTAAAGGGAAGCCCGAATGAAGCGACAAGTAGCTATTTACGTGCAGTACACCGCGAGGCCTCGAGGGCCTTCGCTTTTGCTCCGTGATCAGCCTCCGGGGCTTTTGCCATTCGCGCACAGCTTTTGCCTCCTCTAAACGATCCGAGGCTTAATACGACACACGAGGGCAATCTTAAAAAAAATTCAAGCTACCAGATAAGCCCTGTTTAGCCTGGTAGAGCCCTTCGCCAACGATGTTTTGGCCTCTCGATTCTGAGTATTCATACAGACAGTAGTGTCTTAGGTAAGATCTTTGTAAGGGAACGAAATTGGTGTCCAATTTTTTTTTTTTTTTTTCATTAGCCGATAACTGACTTGGGGATAGCGCGTGGCCTATAAACGACGTAATATCTTGATAAATTATGTACGACATTGTTAATGAGAACAGTAGCTGCAATTAGGCATTTGAAGACCCTTAAGTTTACAATTACATATTTATTCATAAAATATATAAATGATCGACGATTAAAAAATGCATAATTGTTCACAAATTAATAATAATATTCCTTCGTGCTTACGAAAAGTGTTTTTTTTCTGAATAGGTGGGAAATTTTCAAGCTTGTTACCATAAATGTAGAAATGATGGAGAGACACCGATTCAAAAAAAAAAAAATTAAAATAAGAAAAATACTTAAAATAAAAGAAAAATTGTGTGAAATCCAGACCGTAAGATGATCGAGTTAAAATGAGACATTTTGTCACTATAAAAAAGTTTGCATCAAGGTCAAATTATCGAATTTTCCTTCTAGGCACTTTTTTTTCGATCTGGTTTCGCAAAATTTTCATTTCGTCAAGTCTTTTACATGAGCTAATTGACTCTCGGACAGCACACGGATCATAAACAATGCAATATCTTGACATATTATCCATGATATTGTTGACAAAAATAGTAGCTGTAATTATTTATTTGTAGATCCTTGATTAATTCAGAAAATATATATAATCGATGGTCTGGAAATTCAGATTCGTTTACACTAAGTAATAACATTCTTCCATGCGCATTGAAAGTGCTTCTTCTTCTAAATAGCAGAAAAAAATGTCGATGTCGTTACGCTAGATGTAGAAATTATTAAAAAACACCGATTCGAAAAATGATGGAAAAAAAGCAAAACAAAGAAGTTGTGGAAAATCCAAACCTAAAATTGTCAACCCACAAGCGAGAAGTTTTTAAACCAGAAAAAAGCTTGCATCGCGACCAAATTATTCGATTCACTTTATAGATAATTTTCCAGCAGTATTTGTTTTCCAAAAAATTTTCATTTTCTCAAACTCCCTTGTATCCCGAATTTTCTGCATCTTTGTCGGCTCCTCGTGGACCAGGTGTTGGAAAAGTCAGGAGATCTCTGGTTTCTGCAATCTCGTGCCAATAATACGGTACTGCAGCCTCGAAAAACTTGCTTTCTATGCTTTTACTTTTCCTTCACACTTTGGATAGTACAAGAGGCAGCTGTGGCTGCTGGGAAAGAGAAAGCATGTATCGTCGAGCAGGAGCAATATCCTGGCTGGGATTGTGTAACCGGGCCAAGCGGACTGCTTCGTACGAATAGTCGTCATCTGCTCAAAGTGCTCAAAGAGATATCCACGTTGGGAAACAACTTTAGTCCGCAATTTTCGTTGGTCGGTTCCCTTGTGACTGTTGAGAGGGGGGTTCTCGAGGGGGTGAGGATAGGGGGAAGGGGGGATGGGGCTAAGTTGCCCGGAAAGATGACCCGGGGGGTGGCTATAATTTCATTAGCCGCGGAGGCCCCGAGACAAATGAGCGAGCATTGCGAGACGCGCCGGCTGGCCGGAAGATTACCGAGTGACGCTAGGAAATATAGCAACAGAATATATACTAAAGAGCAATACGAGAAGGCTAGGAGAAGAAAAATGTTTTGGAGATATTTTGCCGAGCGGAATCTGCGCTTTTCCCCTTGGTACTCCAATGACGACCTACATAAGTAGCCATCATAGTGGACGATGGTCACATTTGCCAAAATATGTCTCGAGTCATGAAAGAAAATTCATTTCAGACTGAGGAAAGTTCGGTCTTTGGACGCGGACTCATCTATGGTCTTCGGTCGCGTTCCTGATTAGTCTTCGTGACCAATATAGCCATGGTGGCCAGTGGTCCTTGAAATCCTTGAATGTTATTTTAATCATCTGTAATGGAACTTCAAAAATACGTACCTTAGTTTCGCCAAAAATTACATTCGTTATATTTCTTTCAGGACTAATTTTTGCCCTTTTGTTAATCTCCAAAAATAACTTAGTTGATTTTTAAATCTGCGGAAAATGTTCTTGAAATTTCCGGAAAATATTCTTGACATTTTTGGAAAATATTCTTGACATTTTTGGAAAATATTCTTGACATTTTTAGAAAATATTCTTGACATTTTTAGAAAATATTCTTGAAATTTTTAGAAAATACTCTTGAAATATTCTGAAAATGTTCTCAAAATTTTCTGAAAAAGATCTTGTAATTTAAAATTTTCTTGAAATGCCTTCAAGTGTCTTTGATTTTCGTACGGAACTTTTACAGGATACCATGCTAGCGTAACAAGAGCAAAGTACCGAAAAACCGGAGGATTTATGTAAATATAGAAAAATACATATGATAAAATAAAATGAAACTCGGAAAAATGCGAGGAATCTCCTAATTTGAAAAGCGTAATGTTTTTTAGGTTGAAGACGTTAAAAAAATATCTAAAGAATTTTAAAAAAATTGAAATATTTTTATCGTTAAGAAGTGTTGAATTTATGTTTTTTTTTTTAAATAAACAAATCTCACAATAAAAACTTTTAAAAAATTCACAGATGCTTTATTCACTTTTATCAATGCTTCAGAAAAAGTACAAACGGATTGCAGTCCGTTAATATTATTCCTTGAATTAATTGATTGTCAAATAATTACCACGAACATCACAATTACTTGTGTACAATGAAAATTGTGTCTGTATAGGCGAGAAAGCAGAATCGGGTGTAACTGACAGGCCTGAAGCTGCAGAGAAAAAAAATTCAAATCGTAAAGCCCACTGAGTGCTCGAGTGACAAAAGTAGTAATAGACTGGCAGCAGAGGCGGTCTGTTTGCAATGGTAATTACGAGCTTTTGCGCCAAGATGTGAGAGGGGTTTGGTTAGTCGATCACTGACTGCTTGGAGAAGCAGAGAATATAGTGTGAGTACAGAGCGGAAGGAGCACTGTACTACACAAGTCTCCTCAGAGATATCGTCGAGCAAGAAAAACATTAATATCAAACGAAAACGACGAAGCAACGAGCGACTACCGACAGTGCAAACAGAAGGTCCTAATGACGCGAGCTAACTTTCTCAAGCTCGGTTACTTTAGTACCAAGACTCTTCGCTCTCATGGAAAAACGAATGTGGGATTTTTTCTTCAAACCTCGGCCATTTTGTTGGATTTTCATTTTTCAATTACAATCCTGCGTCATTGTACGGGCAATACTTTCTAGTTTAGTTGACTTTTTTTCATTTCTTTGATTTCAGGCAGTCTAAGGGCCACGAGCAGAAGAAGTTTTTTTTGAGCTTCTGAAGATGGCACATAAGTCGCTAAAAATTAATTATTTTTAAGAAAAATAATCATGTTTACCTAATTTATACACAAATATATCCTCAAAGTTGCAGAATATTTGATGCAATATTTTTCTTTCAATAATTTCCGGAACATCACATTTTTCTTGGGTCGCCACACATTGGTGATGTTCGTTAAATTATTAATAACTTCGTTGCTTATAAATATTTTTTCATTGAAAAATTACTGAGGTCTGTCAAGCCTATGTTCTAACTCTGTGTAAAATATCGACCCCATAGCTCCAATTTTGGCGTGAAAAAAAAATCCTAAACATCAACCTTTTTTTTAAGTCTTCAAGAACTCCTTCATCTTGTGATTTCTGAGCCTACGGTCTACCTCGTTACCCTTTTGGAAGGCCAAAACGTAGGTGCTGCTGGTAAGGACCCTTTCAGCTGCTGGTTTTATCCCTCAGTTCTTGTGCCTTTTTCTCACAGCCTCTTGAAGCGGCATATCTCTCAGTCGTTGGTGAAAAAGCCCTTTTCTACTTCCTGTGCACTTGGGGCCCAACAACAGCGGCATTTCCTCCTCGATTTCCCGTGTTGACGTGGTCCTCGACGGACGTTCACTCTTTCCGCCCTTATATATTCTCCCTGTCCCTTCCTTCCCACTCTTCTTCTCACATTCCCTACGCTGGTCCTCTCGCTCGCTGCTTTTCACTGCGAAAAGTGATTCACATTTTTTTTTCGGCATATTGCGAAGGCTGAGTGGACGCTCGAGCGTTTTGCCTCGAGAGTAGAGTATAAGTAAGGCCGCGAGTACTCGCATCTCCCTCTAATTCATCTCCGTCTCTCGTCTCATCGTTCTCCACACTTTCGCCTCTTTCTCGCATCGCGCAAGGGAAGCGCAGAGCTTTGTCCAATTAAGCGGTCCGGCTTTGGCCGTGCGGCGCTTAGCGTCGAATGCCTCCACGAGGCTTCGCGCATATTTCTGTCTGGAGAGCCGAAACGAAACGAGGGAAGAGAAAGAACTCAAATCGCAGCTTTGCCCTCATCCCTTGAAAATATCCTTGCCCTTCCCTCTTTCCTCTGTTTCGTTGGACTTTCGACTTGTCGCAATTAGCTCAATAATTTTTCTGGAGTTTTGACGTCTGCGAAACGTTTTGACGCGAAATGTCACCTCGAGAGGCTCTTAAGGACATCGGCCAACCAATCTGCCTGTCATCACTGCCTGTCAGTCTCTTTCCTGGCCTTCAAGTACCAAAGGGCGTCCAATTGTCTTCCTAAATTCCAAGTATTCGAGATCAAGCTCTTTTATATTTGGTCGATTCTTGACAGGTTGGCGATAAAAGGAATTTGGACATCGTTCAATAATGATGGGTTCTTTTTCTGGTTAGGATTTTTTTTTTACAAGCGTTGAAGAAGGTCAGAATAGTGACTGATTTGGATTCGAGATTTGTGATCATCAAAAATCTTTGACTTGTCCCCTTAAAGCGGTTTCATTTTCCAATGCTCATTCTGTACTCCAGGAATTTTTTCATTAATCGATTGCGACGAATTGCTATTCCTTAATCATCTTTTGGAGGAGGAGGAGAGATCTTCAAGGCGTGAATTCACATTATATGCATAGTCAGTAAGAAATTACTCAGCATGACACGTCGGAAATATACTTAACGACTTTTTTTTCTTCTGAATGACCGACCCCGTCATCAGGGTAAGAGAGGCAAGGTTGTGGAGTGTAGATGGAAAAGCATGCTCAGTGAGGCGAGAGAAGAAACGAAGAGTGAGAAGTAAAACAAGAAGAAGACGTTGAAGAGTGAAGGAAAGAAGAGAAGACCATCGAACCCTGTGGAAATCCAACGCCACTTGTGCTTTCACCCACCTTTCTCTTCATCTTCGTCGTTCTCCTTCTCGTTGTCGTCGTCGACGTCGTCGTTTCTCGCAAGGGTATTAAAACTCCTGGAAAGTTTTGCGACGCGAGCCAGATGGCGTCATTATCGACGTTCCCTCTACTTTACTCTCTCACTCTCTCGATAACTCCTATTTTCTCTCTGTTTTTACAAAGCTTTCTCCAATGACGTTACAGAGAGTCTCTTGTTCCCGGATTTCCAACTCACCTGTCCAGGCAGAAAATTTTATCTGTTTACTCTAGGTGTACAATTTTTTTTTTAAGTCACACAGGAAAATAGCTCAATAATATAAGGTTCTGGTGAAAGAATCTCGAACTGGGGAAAAAACAACAAAGTCTTGTTGATGTGAGTACTTCTTCGACTCTAAGTGAGAAGGGTCTTCAAATGTGTAGCGATACCTAGGAGACCTTTAAAATAATCTGGGCCTCGTCTAGATAGACAGGGAATAATCAGGATCTGGTGAAGTATTCCTCGAGGAACTTTGTTCAATTAAGGTCTAGGAGACATTTCCTAGAAGGAGTTAGAAGCATCAAGGTCCATGTGAGTGTTCTAAAAAAGGTTTTAGAATAATCAAGGCCTGGAGAAAGATTTATCGAGGGGTTTCCCTCAAATACGGTCTCAGAGAGGTTTCCTAAAGAGACTCAGAATAATTAAGGTCTAGGAGAGTGTATCTAAAGAAGATTCAAGATAATCAAGGTCTGAAAAAGGATTTCTATGGGGATTTAGAAATTTCAGGACCTGGCATAGAGTTTTTTAAAGAAAGACTTAAAATAATCTACACCTAGGAATTAATTCATCTTACCGCCCTATAAAATTATTTTTTATTTCGAATAATATTGCAGCAGAGCAGAGATGCAATTGTGTTGGATCATCGGACGCTACTTGGAGTGGCAAGTTTAGTACCCAGCAGTTATTAGTTATTACAGTTGTATCGAGAACGAGGATCGGTCATTAGCCGGAATAGATTCAAGCGTTATTAGTCATCGGTGCCATTAGGATGGCCCTTGTCTCCTCCCCAACCTCCTTTCTCTATTCTACGTCAGGACGAAACTGCAACGATGTTCTCCATTCTCCACTGCTATTATGTAGTGGGAGGTTACAGCCCGTAGGATGCCACGAAACTTGCCTCGACGTCTCCAGGCTTCTAGACGCTTTCCGCTTTGCATTATCGAATTTACATCTCTCCTCCTCACCCCCTTTCAACCCTTTATATGGATGTACACAGTAATTATACTTCTCTTAGGGAAACTCACTTTTGGATCCGCTCTGGCCACACGAGCATTATTAAAAATTTCTATTTGCCTACACTGTTAAGAAAGATTGAAAATTTTTATTCATAAATGCGTAAGCGAAATTTGATAAACAATTGTGATATGGAGTTTATGTACTTTTCCAGTAAAATTAAAGAAAATTATTAAAATTCACGTACTTTTATTGTTAAATTTGAGCAAATTATTAAATATGCTGTACCGTATATTAATTTTATATTATACTTGTGTACTAAATTTCATATATTAGTTTATGAACAAAAACTTCCCATAAAAGTATACTAAATTTCAAATAGATTTTTTTTACAGTGTATCTCTGTTTTCAGGGGACAGAGTTACCTAAAAAGTGTCATTAAAGAAAATCCTGTAAGTTATACACTTATTTTTTAGAATCGTACATCACAACCTCGTTAAATACATAAAAATCATTTTAATCCTGAAATTTTGTAAAGACGTTCAGTGCATCAGAATGTAAAATGTCTGAGTGTAAAATTTCTCACTTGTCGTAGCGTTCAGACCAAACCGATGAACGAATTTTAATGTGCAATGTCTTATTTTTTTTGTTGAAGAGTAAATTCTAGATTTGATATAGGGATTTTTATTTCAGCTCTTTATAAGAAAACTATGATTGTAATTTTGTAGATAAATCTTACACTAAACAATTGGTTACTGTGGATCTCATTTCCACTGCATTCAGTATCGCTATATCAAATCTAGAATGCACTCTTTGACAGATATCAGACATTGAACACTAATATTGGTTCACTGGATTGGTCTGATAGCTACGATAAGCGAAAAATTCGATTTTTTACTCCATACCATTTTCATGCACTGAACGTCTTTACGGAATTGCATAATTCAAATTCTTTTTATGTACTGAATGAGATTTTAATATAACAGATCAAGAAAAAGATTAGTTAAAAAAAAATCCTAACCCTTTTTTTAGGTGACTAGGTCCCACTAAAATGCTAAGGTCTCCTGAGACTGATTAAAAAGTTTTATGAAGATTTCACTACTTATACATTTTTTTAAACTTCACTCAATGATTAAAGTGCACTTTCACGAACGCTTCGCCTGCATAAAAACTCTCTTCACACCTTTTGATTTATTAATTTGAAGGATACCCGTGCGAAAAGCGTTTTCTCAACTCGCGTGATAGCAAACCCTCGACTTCAGCTCATGCTGCAAGCTCACACTCGTCAGATAAAGTTTTATCGCACTAGTATCGTAATGTACATGACATTAAGTTTTCGATAAAACACGGTAAGATTTGTAATTGTAGTTTTTTTAGACAATTCTATGAAACAATTATTTGTCAATTTCGCACCCAAAAAAAAAAATTGAAATAAAAATGCTGTCAGACTTATGATGACTTTTTGAATTTTGAAGCTTACAAAAAATTGTAGAACCTTGTTGGCAGTTTAATATTAGTTGAAGTCACTCGATAATAATTCTTCATCTACTAGGAGTGTCACTCAACGAAGTTTTTCCACCTTCTTCCTTTCCCATTTCCTTGGCAAATATTCTCATATTTTTATTCGATTAATATATGAACCCTTTGCCATGAGCATACAGTGCTATATGCACACCAATGTGGCCGACAGTACGGCAGAAGCTCTGAGGTCTGTTTGCCCGGTGTGTCTGACAAGTGGAGAAGTTCTGGTTGCGATCAAGTTCCCGAGATCGGTATCCCTTCGAGGATTCTACTCCATATTACACTCAGAATACTCTATCTAGGTACACGTATACCTAAGTGTGCTGTTTGCCACGTTGCGGTCTTACCCATATTGGATTTCGTGCTCTTCACCCCCCTTTGGCTTCCCACATTCACTCCCTTTGAAAAAAATCAGCCCTTTTCAAAATTTTATTGCAATTACAATTTCGTAAAAAATATCTCTAAACATTTCAACTCGTGTAAGTTCTGAGATATTTAGCTGCAATGTTTAACGTGAATTTATGACAAGTGATTATCGACGATGTATCGGGTAGAAAAAAGTGTCGCCACGTGGGAAAATTTTCGTTTCTGTTAAAAATAGTATATTACGATACGAGTGCGATGAAACTTTTTCTAACGAGTTGAGAAAAAGTTTTTCTCACGAGTTTCGTATACAATTTTATTTCACTAGTGCGAGAAGTGCGACTTCTCGCACGGAGTTGCATGAAAACATTAACATCATAAGAAAAATTGTATAATTATTTAGATATAATTAAAAAATCAGTCCCTCACCTAATTTCCGTAACCATGAAACACTGCATGATTGTCGGTCTCTGCTGCACGGAGGGAAGGGTTTTGCTCTCTTAAGGGAACAAATTCACTTAAAAAATAAAATAAAAACTTGTTTTTTTCTTTCTCAATTTGGATTCTACATATGTGGACTACATACTTACGAATTTTTAGACCGAAATCCCTAAAAATAAAAAAGTTACAGGCATTTAAATGATTTTGTAAATGTGAAATATCGTGTTCTGCTGATATTTTTTTACATATTAAAATTGATAACTTTATTTCACAGCATCAGAAAAAAAAATCCTATATTCAATCCGAAATGACTTTACTTAACAATAAAATGATGCATCAAAACTTATTTTCTGCCATTCCGTTTGATCCGAAGATTATGACAAATGAAAAAAGTTACACTTTTTCCCATAATCTTATGGTGCACCATATAACTGCACAAAATTGCATAATTACAGTGCTTGATGTATACTGTAAGTGGTTGAAATTAATTTTGATTAACAATTTATCTGACTTCGCCCAAAGATTTACAAATTTCTTGCTACAATAGCGATACCATTTTACATGCAATATACTAGCCAACTAAAATAATTTGTCGCACTAGCAAAACACTTTGCTAGGTCAGCAAAACACCATTTTAAACCAGCAAGACAATTTGTCAGACTAGCAAAACAATCTCGTGAACTGACAGAAAAATTAGTTGGACAAGCAAAAAAAAATTGTCAGGCTAGCAAATAACGCAATTTTGTCACTATTATAATACAAGGTTCGCTGGCGTAGCAAAATCGTTTTCTCCGTGTGAATGCTCCGCAGGGAACGGAAAATAAAAACTTGTCCGAAACTTCATCTTCCACTTCATTTCCGTCATTTCTCTCGTCGATTCGACGTCACCGTGTGTATGATTCTATCGAGAATTTCAAGCAAGTCGAGATCATCGAGATTTCAAGTCGCGTGCGATAGACCGTGCGGTCCATAGGTCTAAAGAGGAGAGGGAGAGAGAAAGAGAGAGAGCTCGGGAAAGGCTATCTCATCTCTACTTCCTCGACTACTGTCCAATCTCCACTGGAATCCCAGTGGCGTGAGTTTGTCGAGATAGACCCACAGGAATTCGTCATCCCGAGGTACGCGAGAGTTTGTTCGTCGAATGGACACACAAATAGTGGAAGAGAGCGAGAGAGAGAAAGGGAGAAAGAGAGAGTGACGCGTGGACCAAATGCCTGGCCATTTGTGTGACAAACGAGAGACGTCACGGGACGTCGGACTCTCGTTGCTTCGGGCACGAGACTCCTGCGAGATTCTCGATGTTCCAGCACCGCTGGAAGGTCCCCGAAGCAGGGCTAGCACTTGAATCGAGACCTCGACCCTTGGGGGGTAGTGGGGAGGGGTGGGGGCCCCCCTCGCTTCGTTACGCTTCCGGCGCATTTAATCCATTGATTAATTCACTTCGTTCTGTGGCACGTCTTTTATGATTAGTCGAGGACCTTCTCTAGTACCTTTCCCATATAATTCCGTCCTGTATTCGAAGTTTGTTGTTCTACTGACGGGAATCGCCAGCCTAGAGATATTTATTTGCAATAATAAAAAGTCTTGTAGGCAGCCGATTTTGTTTAACAGCAGTGAATGTTGATGGGCGGCTACGATTCGATCAGCTCCTAGAGTTTTAAGGAGAGTTTATAAAACAAGAATAAAAATATATATAAATACTCTCCCTAACAATCTGGGTCGAACCGCAGCCGTCTATCACCATCCACTACTAACGTTTATCGGCTTTGACAATACTTTCATTCACCATTCTTACATTGTAAGTTAACCCTGTGCGTCATACATTTGCCATTTTCGAAACTATAAAACTCATTAATAATTGTCAGAAACCATTACACCAGTAGAATGCCTGCTATCTACTTAATAGGGTTGAAGTCTAAGATTATTCTAAAGAAAAGTATCACACAGAACATTATTCTTCTTTTTTTTAAAAATAATTGGGTTCCCTTAACATTCCTAAAGACGTTACTTCTTTTTAGTTTACTAAATACAAAAAAAAACTTGATGTAATCCAAACTTTGTTTAGCAATGAATGTGTAAAAGCCCTTTTCTATTCTCTCGAATCTTTTTCCCATAATGAGAACCCGTGACCCTCATTACCCCGGCAGAGGCATCCACGAGTCAGAATAAATGCCCGGCGGTCCTTCTCGTTCAGCGCCACGCGCACCCTGCAATAACCGACCCTTGCGTATTAGCCTCCGCGCGTTAATCAATTTTTCTCGGGCGAGAGCACGCCTTATCGAGTAGCCACTTCTGCCTCGTTGCTTCCACCTCATATACACAATATTCGTTGTAACAGCGATCACGAAAAGCAACACAGAGTGGAAGAGACACAGGAACAGGACTTTCTTCATCCCCTCGCAGCTGTTTTTCGCCGGACCAACATGAGCCCTGAAGCGAATGAGATGTGACAAAATATGACATTTGTCATCGCTCGTTAATCGTCAGGCTATTAATTGTCATGATGTTTTTCTATAGGGAGTAAACTCTCCCAAGGAATTCCATCGCATTGTTGGCCACTCGCTGCCCCAGCTTTTACAACCCCCTCCCCCTTTTACGTTTGCGTTGTGTCCAAGACTTAACCAAGTAAAGTGTTGAACACGAGAGGAAGCTTTAGAGTCCAACTTCCTAAATGCTTGCGAATCGCGCGAACGACATTAAACGGTTATGGTACATCGCGGTGGAAAGGGCGTCAACCAGCCCTTGGACCCTCGAAGAGAGTTTGCCTGGCATACGAGTAACGTTTATGGCGAATAAATATTTTATTCCCTTCGATACTCTCAAGCGGTTTATCGCGTTCCGTTGTCCTTACACTCCTTGTGGTCATAGCAGAAATTCTTGAAGCCTCCGGAGAAAATATATAGCCTTGAAAAACGAATCCCTAGGTAGTGCATTTTTCTAAACACAGATATATAAGAAGTTCATGGCCCTGAGTTGATAATGTACTTGATAATGTCATCGAACAAGCCGATTAAATTCACCGATTCGTCACGTGAAAAGCTCCCTAGGCATTCACGTTAGGGTCGTAAATATATTCCACAGTGCAACGTGGAAAAAAAAAATCTGCAGAAGACCACGCGAGGATGACTACGAGTCTATTTCTTTTTTAACTGTCGTAATATAACCCCGGCCTCAATCGTCCGCTGACTTGGCTTACGGGCGTTACGTTTACGAGGCACTTTGCCTCACGTTTTTGCGATTTATCACCGAGTGAGATAGAGAAGTGGTGAAGTGTTATTCGATGAAGCGACAGGAGAGAAGAGCAAGCGCTCTCGAATAAAAAACTGTGCATAATATCACAGAATACATATTTTGGCCTAACTAATCGGCCAAAAACGCATTTATTATAAAATCTTAGTACGGGCGGAGTGAAAACGGTCTCAAGTGAGGTTTAGGGTGTTTGGGCAGATCTTGATATGCTTGGGCATTCTCAGATAAGTCTGGATAGTTCCAGATGAGCTTAGGCAGTCCTGGATGAGTCTGGGCAGGTCTGGATGAGTTCGGACAGTTCAGGATAAGTTTCGGCAGTTCCGGATCAGCTGCGGCACTCTCGGATGAGTTTGGGCAGTCTCGGTTAAGTCTGGGCAGTCCCGGATGACTCTGAGTAGTTCTGGATGAGCCTGAGCAGTCGCGGATGAGCTTAGGTAGTCTTGGATGAGGTTAAGCAATCCTAGATAGAGTTTGGTTAGACCCGAATAGAGCTTAGGTGGTCTAAGCCCGGGATAGGAGTGATTTGATTTTTATTTCCTGCCCTGGATCATTCGAATTCGACCATAAGTTCCCTAAATTTATCTCTTGCTTACCCTGACCTTACCCTAGAATAACCTGAATGGATTCTGAACAACCTAAACGCCGCATTCTTCTTTTTCCTGAATTCAACAGTGGACTGATTATCTTTTCTTTACTGGATAAAAATTAATGTTCTAAAAATAACCAATGTTGGTCTTAATAACCAAAAACTTCCACAATTTATTCACTATTGGCTTCATCCAATTGATTCCGCAAACCCCTAAGCATCCAACGATCTCTTGCATCTAAAAAACATGTATCAGGATCTCAAAGCTATCAGAGGTACATAGGCAAAGTATACGTTGAGAGATTTGCCCTCTCTTAGGTTCAACAGAGGCGCGGATGTTGGTAGGGTTGGCCCGTGCTCGCGAGCTTTCGGAACTTCGAAATTATAAACTCGTCAGGCATTTACGAGAAACGATTAAAGCCAGCCCCAGGGCTGACGGTACAGGCCTCTCCGAGCAAAGCTTCAAGAGAGAGAGAGAGAGAAACCAAGAGCATGGGAAAGAGAGGGTTAATGCTTTTGCCTTGGCTACTGACGCGGGGGCGCTACTCTGCTTCCACTCCGCTTCGAGGTTTACGCTTGAGCTAAGCTACCGGTAGCCGCCGCACGCACGTTCTATCGGAAACTCTCGTAACCTCCTCGTCGTCGTCCTGATTTAGCCTATAGGTAAAACGAGGCTCTTCTGGGGAAGCTCTGCTGGTTTTCATGCCCTGCGCCTGGAGTATGCGGACCGCTAGGACGACGATTTATCAACGTACCGTGTAACGGCTTATTCATGCGGGAATCTTCGAGTTTCGTGGCTTACATCGCACCCCCTAGATCGTTTTCTCTTTCGCGTTGCCTCGGAACAAGAGCCCACCACCATTGGCCTAACGATCATCTTGTTGTGGTCAACCAGCAGAAGGTGACTTCGTCAAATCCACATTAATGCTTCGCTGACGTCCCTGGCTGATGGCTGATGGATCAAGGTCGGACCAAAAACATTTAATAGCCAAGGAGGATCAGGATCGTCTGATCGAATTCCATCTTGCCGAAGCCATTGTAGGAAGTGGAAGATAGAGCCTACTTTTTGACCCAGTTCCTGTACGCTTGGAAATTTCTGATCGTTACGTATCACCCAAATGGTTTTCTCGACTTTGTGGAACAAGTAACCATCGTTGGCCTAATGATCGTGGTCAACCAGCGAAAAATTCCGTTTCCAAATCCACATCAATACTATAATATCAAGAACTGGTTAGATAAAAAAGGAAGTGGAGGACATGATGGACAAGGAAGATCACGAAAGATGCCATTTGTCCTTACCAGTTGATAAGGCCCGGATCTTACAGACTAAAGACTTCGTCCACGTCATATTGATGCTTCGCTAGCGTCGTGCAATTGGATCTCGAGGACTAGCAGGTCAGAGAGGGACTCAAAATGTATAATTGTCAAGGAGGATCACCAGGAATATCTTGCGTTCCCTCAGAAATTTGATTAGATTCCTTCTTACCGAAGACATTGAGGGAAGTAGTAGGTAGGGCCTGGCCCTACCCTTCATTCTGAGATGCTTTATCGAGGTACAGCTTTCTTGTGGCCGGGCGTCCGGAGACGAGAAACTTTGGCAAACTTTTCTCTCGTTTTCTTGCGGTATATCCCAAGGAAAGAGAGAAAGGACTGACGTATCGTTCGGAAAACAGTGCGACGGAGTAAACAAGTTTGAGGGGCTGAACGTGCGAGGGCACGGGCCGAACAGAAGAGAGACATTTTTGTCGAAGATATGCAAGGAAGTCGTGGAGAGGAAGGAAACAGAAGAAGCGGCGAGAAGAACCAGAACGCCGGTCGTGTTGTACGTCCGGAAATAAGTCAAAACTCTGAGGTGGACTTTTTGCGATTTTTCCTCTCTCGGTAAACAGAATCTCGTGTCGTGCGAGTTACTTCCACGTTTTTGGAAAGCTTCGAGGCGTAACAGCGATCAATTTGGCAATGGTGGCCGCTCGCTTCGTCACAAGAAAAATTACGTGTGGATAAAGTGGCATTCTTAAGTAGAAACGGTTCGGGTTGGATCAGGCACATGGGAAAATGCTTTTAGAGGTATATAGGCTTATTCGGTAGTGAAAAATTCAACGTAAGAGGTTGATCTTATCATTTTTGAGCGGTCGAAAGATTTCCAGGTTCGTTTGGATACATTCTTCGCTCTTATCTTGTGTCCTATCGAAGTCTACGAAACTCTTCTTTCTTTGCGATACTCCCTTGATTTGTGAAGCTGTTTAACGTAACAGCAATGAATTTGGCAATAGTGCTCGCTTCATCGCAAGAAAGACTGCATGAGGATAAAGTGGAAATTTGAAGTAGAACTGGTTAGGGTTCAATCAGACACATATTAAAATGGTTTTAAAGAGACGTCGGCTTTTTCGATGGTAAAAAATTCAACGCAAAAGGTATATATTTATGATTACCAAGCGGCCAGGAAGCTTCGACCTTTATTTGAAGAGATTTTTCGCTCTCAGCTCATGTGCAGCGGTATCTACACAACTTCCCTTAGCTGCTCTGTCGTCTCTATCACAGTAACGTTTCCGTGATAACTGGGGGACGTTAAGCCTCCAGGCACAAGAAGCTAAAAGTTTTTTCTTTTAGATTCCTTTGGCTTTGTTTAACTGATCAGCAGTTAAACAAAGCCAAAAGAAGTCCACCGTTGCGACTGGAAATAACATTGCGAATGGAAAAAAAATTGCGTTCGCGAAAATTATGATTACACGAACTTTGAAACGTCGTTCAATTTTTTTCAGATTTCCTTAATCAGCCTTGTTTTTGCAATTTTTTTATTTTTGAATTTTGTCATCTTGTTGATTATGACGGTTCAGTGCTTTAATATTTGAAGTTAAATTATGATCGATTAGAATTTTGTATTCAATCGGTGTTCGTACTCGGGTTGGACTTCTTTTTTTCCGTAATAATTCGAAGTCCTAAAATATCACTTAAATAATCGGAATACACTAATTTTCGAAAATGCAAATTTTTTAAATAACAATTTTTCAGTATGATCGAGTTTTTCAAAAATGTTCTCACGCCTATAAAAATTTCGATTTCAACCCATAAACCCATCGTTATTTCAGCCATCTACTTAAGATTTCACGAACTCATAGAAAACCATGTCGGCCGAGCAACAATAATACCATGGACTAAGAAATTGAAATCTCACAAAAATCTAATTCTTCAGGTTCGGAGGACCCAACAATGAAACAAAGAAATATACAACCTGAAGTGTCCTTTTGACACCAAATCTTCTCATCTTTCGATCCAAAATTTAATCATTAATCCTCGAAATGCAAATTTGTAAAAAAATTGTTTTCGGAATCCAGAGTGAAAATTGAGTTTTGTTGAGTAGAAAAAAAAATGACCGCTTTTTAATGAAAAAAAAAAAAAAAACACAAAATTTGTAAAAAAATCATTTTCGAATTCTCGTACAAAATTGACCCGCAAATTATTTAATGCAGGGAAGAAAAAAATACATACAAAGCCTTTCAACGAGTTGCTGCGACAATTGCGATTAATAGTTACGCAACTTTTCATCCCCAGAAGGAAAAAAAAAGTTTCTAGACAGTTGTACGTAGGACGGATGCCGACGCGTGTTGCCGCCGCTCGTGCTTTTTCCAACAGCGGTAGAGCGGAGAAAGGAGACCGCGGGGACGACAAAAGGTTCTTCTAATATCCCGATACGTATGTGCGGAGCGTGCTTCTCCACCTTTTACCCAAGCGCCACTAGTATGCAGCTCTCGGATGCTCGTGTGTTCCTCCCGAGGCACTACACTCTCTTCCTCTCTTCCTCTCTTTCTCTTATCTTCTCTCCACCTCATCTTCGTACTTTCTTATAGCATAGCCAAGAGAAAATAGTAGTAGGTGTTTGTCCCAAGACACATGCCAGAGATAAGAGGGGGGGAAGGGCAGGGGGACGGGGCTTAAGGGCCTAGGCCACCTTAGAATTTTTGTTACATGGATTTTTTTAAAATGGTCCCTTAAGACCTCAAAAATGATTGTTCGTGAGATGCTCCGGCGAACGACGGCTTGTAAATAAATTTGTTAAATGATTTTACGTTTCGCCCTGATTAGGGCCTCTTCAGAAAGTTTTTTATTGCTTCTAATTCGGTGTTAAGTGTGTAACCTCGCTCATTGCTATTGATGTTGTGTTTGTTTTACTCGTAGTTTTCCTGTAACAAGAAATCCCAAAGAGGCTACTTTTTCGGCCTCTAGAGTGGAGTCCTTAAAGGGATAAAAAAAAGCGAATCAAATTCGGAAATTTTAATTTCATTCTTTGCTAATTTTGTTGCCTGTTCATGATAATATTCAGAAAACAATTTGGATGTTTCGATCACCTCTCGGAAAAAAAAAAATTTTAATGAACATTTTGAACAAAAAAAAAAAAAAATTTCTATGTTTTATTATTTTCTCAAATTGAAAGTTGAACAATGAAAAAAAAGTTGCGGTGCCAATGGAATAAAAAAAAATGACCCTTAATTTTGGAGGGGGGTATCGCCTTAAGGAAAGGAAGAAAAGACGAGATAGAGGCAATGTGCCATTGCGGAAACGCGAGGAAGCAAAGCGAGTGGAAGAGGTGGCGTACAAAAGGGGAAAGGAAGGAGAAATGGAGGTGCGGGACTGCGCACTCTGATTTACCGAGGCAATCGCTCTTTATTTCTCTCCAGGCGGCCCTCACGAGTCCTTCGCTATCCGTGTCTTCGATAGATATCGTCTTGTAATAGCCCTCCGTTACCTGAATATCACAGGGCGAATACAGAGCCGTCTATGTGCACCTTAACGTCCTCACGAAATTTATCAGGTAGAAAGGAGCGAGAGAGAGAGCTCGGGTGTTATACGGTTTATTCCCTACACGAGATTTCCCGAGCCTTTCCATTGATGGTATTTATCCTGGGCCGACGCGTGTACTGCCTTGTAAAATTGCTTCCTGATACATTGGAGCCTCTATCACTTTGCCCTTTGGCGTTCGGTGAATCAATAGAATAATAAAATCTGCTTTATGACCTCTACTATCGACAAAATAGCACCATATGGTATATCTGGAATGGGATTGCAAGGGAAATTCGGTTAGGTCGTAAATGGATATTGGTAGATTTTCTTGTAGATGTCGTTGGTCTTCTATTAAGGTTAATGAACTCTTTTTATCATTTTCTTTTCATCCATTTTTTCTGATTCGCAATCGGAATTTTTTTTCGTACTGTGGAAGCCTTAATTTTATATGCTGTTTTCAAACTTTTTTGTTGACTCTTTTTTCTAACAAATGAAAATCTCTTTGAATAAAATAAATAAAATAAATAAAATAAATAAAATGAATAAAATGAATAAAATAAATAAAATAAATGAAATGAACGGAAAGAACAAGGAAAGGCAAAATCGTCTGCACATAGTTGTGTTATATTAATTCTTGGCTAGGTTAGTAAATAAGTATATATAATTACGCGGACAAGTGCTAAAAGGCTCTTGCAATTTTATTCTTCACTTAGCAGTTAACAAACATCGTTTTTAGCATTCAAAAGCCACATACGTATTTTTTGTATACTTTTCTAAATAACAAATTATATGAATTTTTATTACTGTTCTCAATAGAATGACAATAAAAAAATAATAACAATTAGAAAATAAATAATAATTGACCTGGAAGGAATGTAAATATTTGATTTCCAAATCGTATCAAATATACTTTTTTTAGTGCATTCTACATGGCTGAAAGGTGCATAGCAAAAGTAGTTAAAAAAATGCGATACAAGGAGAAGTTAGCAAAGCCTATACACGGAGGTATCACAGCGGTGACGATTAAATTTTATCGTTATATTAATCGTCATCCCAATTGACCGCGACGTGGGGAATTTTCAATTAAAATCCCATACAAATAATATAAAGTGATGTTTGATTAGAGGATGATTAACGACGCGGCGACCGGCGTTGGCAGGTCGTTTTAGATAACGCTATTTCATAGTTGCGAGTGAGATCGGAGCTCTCGCGTCGTTCGTCGACGCGCCTTTGTCACACTGTTATTAAACGTAGTTTACAATAATAGCTGGGCGGATGAGTAATAACCGAGTGTGTCCTAAATTGGAAAATTTAAGCACCGATGAAGAACACGGAAAATTATTAATGGGAAAATGACTTCATTCGCAGAATTTTGCAAATAATTGAATAATATTCAAAGGAAATTGATGACGACGCGAAAATTATCAAGGGATAGTGTAGTGTGCCCTAAATAGGAAATTTTAGGCATCAAGGACGAAACGGGGAATTATTAATTGGAAAGTAACTTCATTCGTAGAATTTTGCGAATAATTAGATAAAATTTTAAGAAAATTGATAACGGTGCGAGGATGATTAAGGGACAATGTAGTGTGCCCTAGATAAGGAAATTTAGGCACGGAAATATGAAGAAATAAGGTTTTGTTCCAATAATTTTTTAATAAGAAACTACAAGTTTGAATCATCAAAAATATGCACTTTTCCTCAACTGGGCATCGATTTTTGGATTTTCATACAGTTAAGAATTTATATAGTATGACGTTTCTATTCTGTAGTGATTTCTTGTCGAATTTATAAAATTTTCATCGGCAATATTGGATCCGCCATTTTGAATTTTTTAATTTTGAGGACAGAATCGTAATCGGTGACCTCGAAAACCCCGGGAAACAAATTTTCGTGGGGGTCCGATTTTTTTATATTTTTTGTTTTTTTTTTTGTATATTTTTTAACAAAACTCAATTTTCACCCCGGATTTTGGAAGAACACACTCGAATGAATGCCCTAAATAGAAAAATTATAAAATACACAATAACTTCACATCGTAGGTTTTTGCGAATAATGTAATAAAATTTACGGGAAATCGATAACGGCGCGAGAATAATCAAGGGATGATTAAATTAGGTGAATACAAAAATTGAAGCATCGTATACGAAACCGGGAAATTATTAATCACAAAATGGCTTGATTCGTAGAATTTACCAATAATTAGATAACATTCAAACGAATCGATAGAAGCGCGAGGATAATCAAGGGAGAGACAGAGAAACTCTCTGAATTGTCGCACTTCTGTTGGAGGGGTAGAAACCCAACAACGCTCCCCATGCAGCTACGAGATTCACTCGTTGGAGGGCAGCACGGTTCTCGGATGATAACGGATTCACCCCCTGAAACTTGTTCGCCTAATTATCAATTGAAAATTTGTGTACTAATGTCCATCAACTTTGTGGGTTAATTGGTAATATACTTTCTATTTCGATTTCAAAGTGGACAACGATTTTTCCAAAAAAATTTGTCCCATGAAATGGAGAGGAAAAAAACAAACGATGAATTCATGCCAAACGTTTCATCAATTTTGTAGTAAATACACAGTGAGAAAAAAATTTAGTTGAAATTTAATGTACATGTACCGGAAGATTGTGTTAATTAACTGGTACCCTAAATTTACTGTACGATTTTTGGTATAGTAATTTTAATATCGCGCTTGAATTCAACTGTAAAAATACTTGAATTTTTTTAAATCTACTCCATTTCATTGCAAAAGTGCCTTGATTGTGTATATTACAATTGTACATTAAATTTAATTGACGCGTTTGTAAATCAAAACTTCCAGATTTTTATAACAATTCAGCCCAATACTAATCAGAAAGAACAATAAGGATATTAAGAACCTGAAAACAATTACTTATTTAATAATTAACATTACATTTTTTTATTCGCAATAAATTACGTTAAAAAATATAGACATAAAATTTAAATTATGATTCCTCATCTTTTAAACGGGATTTGTTGCAACGAAATATGTTCGAGAAATTCTATTTTATTTTTGTCTTCTATGGTATAAATTGATAAAAGTTTCTCATCTTTGGTTTCAATAAATAATAATGAAATGGCAAAATGATCATGACTCCATCGACCAAAAACACTATTTTTTTTATAATAGGCCCAAAAAAATAATCAATGTTTACCGTTTCATGACTTTATAAATGGAATTTTTGCAAAAATATAAATCTCAGGAATCTTATGTAATTTTTCAAAAATAAGGTAGCCCATAGTATTTTTTTGTTTTATTTTATTTTTCATAAAACATTTTTCATAAACATATTCTGTGATAAATACTAAAAATGTGGGTATTTAAAAGCAATCAAAGTTTCTCATTTCCGGTGTCAACACAAACCCCAAATAACGAATAATGAAATTGCGAATTTGTCGTAACAATGAATTAATGCTGGATAATCGATAAATTTCCGGCGATATAAGAAGAAAAGCCCCCCCCCCCCCCCCCCCCCCCCAAAGGGGGCCGTGAAGGTGAAGGGCCATCGATAATAAGAGGATGATGCTGTGATAAGAGCGAGGCATTAATTGAGATGCTAGATAGTCGGTTTAGCAACTTTTGCTTGTGCCACGGTCGCATTCTCGATAACGATCGTACGTCGTGTGGAACAATGGAAAGTAAGAGTCGATTAGGAAGAAAAAGGAATTGAAGTGAGCTGTGCAACACAGCATCTGGTGGCACATCGACGTTGAAACGAAGTATTGCGTCCAAGTACCCGAAAAAAAAGTCTTGCAGTTCCGTTTGGTCCCTTGTAGTCTTCAAGAAGAGGAACGGGGGGAGGGGGAGGTGGGAGGGGGGATGGTGACCATAAATTCTGAGACGATGCGCTCGACTCACGAGCGATAAGCTTGGCTACCCGAAAAAGTCGAGTGAGAATAGATCTCTAGCTAACCCTCCCTCGAATGCTGGGGGGCAGGGGGAGGGGGGGCTCCCCCTAAGGCTTATCTCAAACTCCTGAACCCCACCGAGTATTTATCTCGAGTCTTTCCTAATTCTTTCTAATAGGCTATCATGTCTGAACTTACTGGACTGTATCTACTACTGAATTTTGTAAAAGACGCAGGATAGATTCTGCAGATTTTGTTTATTAACTTTTTTTTATCTCGTATTTAATGAGACGGATTTCGAGAACGCGGAGAACTTAATAGATAATTATTTAATGATTTAATCTACCGCACATTTGTCATTGAAGTGAAAATTTTAGATAATTTTAAAAACTACTTTATTTTTTAGATAATTTTAAATTATTTTAAAATTATCTAAATTTAGATAATTTTAATTTTTATTAAATATATTTATTATATATATTTTAAAATATATAAAATTTAGATAATTTTAGATAATTTTAAAAACTACTTTATATCAAAATTTTCTAGCTTATAGCCAAACGTTTTTCGTTCTTATAGGTTCAAACCTTTTTCACGAAAAAAATAGATTTAAAAATAAATAAATAAAACCTACTATACCATACAAATATTTCTGTATTTTTAAATAGTTTTTTTCATTGAAAACGCTTCAATACTATCAGAAAAAAAATCTTGCCCACTTTTGCTATAAGCTAGAAAATGTTGATATTCAACAAAGTCTTGCTCAGAATTTTTTCAGATTTTCATATTATGGCTTTCGATGTCTCACTTTAAAAAAATATTCCATAAACTTGCATAGAAAATATATTTTGAAAAAATCTATTCCATTTGAGGGTCGAACCTACAAAAAAACCTACAAAAAATTACGAGCTAAAATGGCGAGGTCAAGGGTCAGATCCATTTCGCATCAGGATGAAATGCCCTATTTACATTTTGTATTATTTGTATTCAATATTTCAATATTATTAAGTAATGCGCCATGAAAATTGAAATAAAATATCCATATGTTTTTTTTTTTTGACAACCACGACTATTAGAAGAAAAAAAATTATAGAAATTATTTACGAAAGAAATAACCAGGTCCTATAAGTTTGAAAATAACAAAATGGTTACGACTAACGTTTAATTATCAAGTACGAGAAATTCCGTACTTGAAGAAAAACTAATTAACCGAATTTTATTTCGTCGATTTCTGTCGGCAATGAGACTCCTTTTCTTCTGGTCATAACGTCGGGCATTTGGTTAAAAAAAATTCCGCAAAAACGCGTTAACCTGTTCGAGGAACTGGAACAATAGGCAGGAGAAGAAAAGGCCGGCGAAAAGTGAAAGAGAGAGAGAGATAGAGAAGGAGAGAGATCGCGAGAATTTGAAAAAGCCCGTTTTTTACCCCTTCCATATTGCAGGAGCAACGAAGGGCTCCGGGTTTCTGAATGAAACTAATAAACTGGATAACCGAAAAAAATTGCTTCTGGCTGTTCGGTTTCATTTGGCGGGTGTAGTGGCCGCTATGGCTTTCGGACAATGCTCTCACACGCCCCGGGCCACCCTTCATACGAAACTGGTCTCCACGTGTGTGAACCGTGAGGCACAGAATAATATTCCACGGTTTTTTTCAAGCCAAGCCTCCCGGAATGTGCTCCGATGCAACCCGAGCTCCAAACCACTCCTCATACCCCCTTCAGCCTTTACATTTCCAACGCCCCAGTACCACCCGAAATATTGCATTTGTTATCCGCCACCGGCGAGACGAACGTCCGCCGTACATCGCCGGTGACTTTTATTTTTTTTCATCCTCGCCCAACAGTCCTAGATTAATCGATGGAGAGCCATTTTTATGCAGCTTTGAAAAAATTATCAAAAATTTTTTTGGTCATATTTTGGCCGGTATCCGAAAATTTAGTGCAATAATTATAATGATTTTGATGTTTGTAACATTTTTCTGCAGCTATTAAAAGTTATGAAAAAATATATAATCAATATTTTGACCGGTATCCGAAAATTTAGTGCAATAATTCAAATAATTTCGAGATACGTAACATTTTTTTGCAGCTCTCAAAAGTTATGAAAAAATGTATAATCAATATTTTGGCCTGGATACGAAAAATTTGTGCAAACATTCAATTTATTTTGGAGTTGCGGTTTTCGGTTCATTATTTTAAGGCACAACATCCGAAAATTTAGCTTAGTGGAACAAATTCATTAATTTCGGGGTTACGCTTTTCGTTTTATTTTTTTGCAGCTTTGAATAATTATCAAGAATTTTGGATTCGATATTTCGGACAATATTAAAAAATTTAGTTCAGTGAAAGAATTCTATTGATTTTCATCTACGCGTTTCATGACTCTTATTACCATAAATTTTATATTTAGGTGAGAAAATTTTCAATGACCCGAAACGAAATTTTAGTTTTGTTAATGAGACGGTGACTTTTATATATTTTATTGGAATTTGAAGAGTCCGATATAAACGAAGTAATACAAAAAAGAAAAATAATTCAATATGATTTTTAAAAATCTATTTTTATTTTTATTATCTGCAATTTAAAAACGAAATTTCGAATGGATTTTCGTTATCATTACTTATGACCATGTGTGAGAGGATCGTTAATCTAGGGTCAAGCGGCGAGCAAACAGAAGTATATAATGGGAGATCGCTGATCATGGTACGTGCGTGCTCACGTCGTAATGTATCGCCTCCTCCTGGTGCCGCTTTTGCTCTCGAGACCTTTGTGACAAAATTTATATTCCCTTGTGTAGATAAGGCACACAGCTAATGCGTCTCGTGCGTCGCAAAAGCTCGAATATTTAACCCCTTCGAAAATTGACTCAGAGTATTAGTATATTTGTCTCATAAATAATTTCATATAATTTTTTTACATACATTTTTTTATTTATTTATTGAAAAAAGCCCGAGAAATAAAGCTGAGATTTTCGACCTATCACCAGCTATTTTTTTACCTTATTACTAGACAAAAAAAATATATTTTTATTTTTCATACAACTTTTATTTTTACCACAAGTTGTAAGTAATAGAAATCAATTTGACTTAATACCTATCTGTTGCCAACAAAACTCCTTTTCATCTAAATAATAACGTCCCCACAGCACAATACGCTCTAAATTTTTTTTATAACTATTAACAATAATGTTTTTTTTTTTGGAGGTGTCTTTAAAATTTCGCAAAGCTCGGATATTAAATCAATATAATTTTTCACTATAAACTAAATATATATACATTAATAAAAAAATTGTTGCAAAAAGCCATAGAAATAACGGCAACAAGTAATTTTTGTTCAATTATCAGTAATTTTTATATTTTAGTATTTTTTTTCCTACGACCAAATAAAATATATGTACATATTTATATTTCGAAAAAATTTTTTGTTTCAAATCCACGTCGTAAATAATAAAAATTGATGAAATTCAATACGTTTTTGTTGCCAATAAGAATAATAATTTCCCCAAAGAAGAACACGACTAAAAAAATGTTCTTCCCACAACCAATAATTTCCCAAATAAAATCCTAGAATTTCCATCACGTGGGCTATGTTAGGAGGGTTGTATCTCAAGGGAGGTGTCCTTCGAATTTTCCACTCTAGCATATTATCCGTTCTGTCGTGGCCGGCATTGTGTCCGATGTATAGGTATATTTCGTCGCGAGAACGGGGGGCGAGGGGGGGGGGGGGGGGGGGGGGGTGTTTCTCTATTGTGGTATGGAAAGTGAAGGTGGTTGGAAGTGGCACGTAGGCAAAAGCAACATCCCTTCGTATGAGGAGTCTGGTCAGCAGCAGTGGTACAGAATCCTACGTCGTCCTTCGTCGTCCTACGTCGGTCCCTGTAGCGTTAGACAAGGGTATATCGGGGGGGGGGGGGGCGACTTTCCACCCCCTCGTGTGATTGGTGTGGGTCTGGCTGACCATTTGAATACACGACACTGTAATCACGCGACTGAACACTCCCCCCTTCGCCCCCACCCCCCTCCACTCCTTTCTACCCTCAGCCACCCTTCTATCGCGACTCGAAACCCCCTTGGACCTCACAGTCATCGGACTTTCTCACCATTCTACCGACGTACACCCCTCTCGTCGTCACGTTTCTCTCTTTCTCTCTCTCAGCTCAGGGAATACTTCGAGATTGCAAGCTCCCTCACCCCGAAAACGGTCGGCACACCATCAGCTTGACCACTGCTGCGTCCCTCGAATCTCAAAGTCCAATAACTTGGAGCGAGGCACAGAGCTTTCGTTTCTCTCCGCGTGACAAGTGACAATTATTTGGTCTTGAATCCCCTGGCGCCAGAATCTGATGAGAATTTGGCACAGTTATTATTGCGATAAATTTTCAAAGGGTTTTCACTGTAGTTTATGATGTTTTCGTAATTGGACTAATATTTGCATTGAATTTTGAATATTATGCACTGAAAGAAAAATATATGGTTGGAGCAACAATACTGTACTTTTACTAGGAGGAAAGGTTATATTTTATAGTTATGACAAAGACAGAAAACAATAGCTGTAAACATAATTATAGTTCAACCAATCAAAAATATAGTATCCAGTATAATTGATATAATCGTTCCACCTGGGAATTATATTTGGATAGTCGAACTTACTATTCTTTTCTAATACGCTCAGCGAACAAAAAAAAACTTAAAATTAAAATTCGACCAACTAAAAAAAAAAGTTATGTCTACTAGACAATACCACATTCCCATTATTGTCAATGTGTAAGGTCAATGAAAAAAAAAAAGTTGTTTCTGATTTTTCACCTATTTTAAAATTTTTTACATATCAGCACAAAATTAATAAATTATTTTCGATCTAATACGTTTTCAAGACCTGGTAAAAGTTGGAATTTTATTTTAGGCTCCACGTCTTCCTATTTGTTTATTTATTTACTTACTCGTCAGTGGACGGGAAATGCCGATAAAAAAATGAATAATAATAGCAGCGTGCCCTATCAATAGAACATTTGACTATATTCTTAATATCCCATTTTGAGCAAGAAGTCGACACGCCTGTCGACTTCCCGACAACTCGCGCGGAGTTGCCTAAACATTTGCCCACGTAAAACTGCTGGCAGGTTGCATCTACCTATGTGGAACTTGGTTAACCCTTCGCTATTTCATTAAATTAGTTGGGTGAAGGGTATAGGGGTGTGGGGGTGGGTTGTAGGTAGATGAGGAAAGGCCAAAGAGAGAGAAAGTCGTCTGTAGATGTCGTAGTCACAAGAACGTAACCCATGTACTGTAAAAGCTGCAGACTGTTGAGCCGAGAGAGACGAAGTGGCTTTTCTGACGAAGCTCTGCAGTAGATTCACCCTTGAAGCGAAAGCCACCATCCCATGTCCTGGGCAACATCCTTCCTTCCTTCCTTCGGAAACCCAACGTCACTCTGCTGCCTCATAACGACCGGCCGTGGGGTGGAGTGGGTTGGGGGGGTCACCCCCCCCCCCCCCCCCCCACGCCCCATTTCGCCTCTTTTCCAACCTGGAGCGAGAGCTTGCGCGGAACTTTCGCTTTTACCGTCATTTTATAATTCATGACAGTCCTCCGTGTCGGTATACATGTTACAAGCTCCGATGCCACGCGATACATGTGAAACAGGAGCTGGAGAAAGTAAAGAGGGTTCGAGTCTTCGGTGGGGCGGGGTTTGGGGCACCAGCTACACAGCTAAATCATGCATTTTATTAGGAAAAGCCTCCTCCCGCTTTGCTACTATCGACACAAGTGGGTATAACAGAGTTAGAACCCATAGCACACAGAGTCACCGAAGGGAAAATGTGGTAAAAGTCAGAATATTTCAATGATTATTATTATTGAAATTTTTTATTGTTATTATTATTTTGTGTTTTTTTTTCGACAACAGTCTAGTACAATGAAAATAATGAAGGAACAAATTAGTCATACACTTAACTACCGTTTTAATATTTAAATTAAATTATTTTATTTTGCGAATCAGTCGAAATTGCGATTTTTAATTTTTTTTAAAGTAAATTATTTTTCGAAACTTATTACGACAAATGAATTTGTGAGGAGAGTCGATTGGTCATACATTTGATGGCATTGTTTATTCCATAATTCCGATAACCCCGAATGAAAAAAAAATCGCTGTGCTGTAATTATTTAGGGGTGGAAAAAACGGTTAAAATGACAATAAAGTTTATCCAAATGGTGCAAAGAGGAATGGTTGAGTTTATTTGTTTGGTCACGGATAGTTTGACGGTTTCTTGCTAATATCTCACCCTTCTCAATGCCTTTACCCCTTTGATTATCTGCCATTGGCGTAGTGGCTAATTAAAGCCATTCCGTAATTTTCCTATTATGGTTAGCAAGTGCTTGTACTTAGCATTGCTCGGAATAATCCCAGAGTTACGCCAATGCAAGTTCTGACTGAGGAAGGAAGGAGAAAGGGTTTCGTTGCGTCGTGATGGTCGTCATTTTGCCACCCCTTCCATCGGGTTCTTTATCTCCTTGCACAGATTTTAATATAAATTATAATCTAATGTCGTTTCTTAATACCCTCTGCCCTCGGCGCTGGGGTTTTCCTATCTCAGTTCCGCGCCAGAGGCGGCAACCCTCTACCCCCAAAAACGACCAAGTCATTATTAGGGATTTCTCATTACGCGATCAATCATCCAGAATCGTCGCGCTCTTCAAACCTAATTTCTCTGGTCGATTAATATCTCATGACTCAGCGTAATTACACTTTTTCAAATGCTAGTTAAATAAGTTGTAGCAAAAATGCATTTGTCAAAGAAATTCATAATGATATGAATAATTAAAGTCGATTCAATAAAATAATATTACTCTTTATTATTCATTAATTTACCTGTTCGATTTCTACATTCAATTAAATTTATTGTTGTATTTTTATTGAGTTAAACACATCCCAGTTCGCCAAATAATAGCTTAAGAAAGGAATAACTAAAAGCGGTGATTGAAATTCATTTTCGCAAGAATTCACTATAAGATTCGGCATTTTATTGTTAGAGTTTTTATTTTGTCTGTTATTAACTTATGAATTATTTAATACCAGTGAATTTCTCGTGGAATAAAATTATACAATCGTATAATAATTATTCTCTCATGCACATATTTCTTGTTATCATTCAAAGCGTGTAAGTAGATGGTATTGAAAATGGTTGTGCAATTTTTCGGACCGGGACAATCCTCGAGATGTTGGAATCGCAGTAGCAACGGATAAGGCAAAGATAGAGAAGAAAAGCGATGGATTTATGTTCCTCGGACTCCCTAGGAACGAGAGATCTTTCTGCCCCCGGCGCGTCGAGCGACGAGGATATATGTTGCAACGGGACTCGACACCCCCTCGTGTCTTCGGCTTCCTTCTCCACTGCCACCAGAGTTCCAGTCCCTGTTTACCATCGTGCGCGGCTGTAACGCGTCCAGAGCCTTCTCGATTCCAGCCACCCCGTATTTACGCGCAAATAGTGGTAGTAGTGGCTGTGTACAACCAGCCCTGTCGACCTGCTCATGTTTGTCTTCTTATATCACGAACTATATCTCTTTGGTAGCTAATATACTACAGCACTGCGATGTATGAGCAAAAAAAAATTATAGTACCAAACCTCAACTTTTTCTTAATGCGATTTACTTCTGCAACAAAAATATTGGAATATTACACTCGTACATGTCACCGACGAATATTGCATGTTCATGTTGATGTTTCTTTTTTTGTTCATGTTTCATATTTCTTTTTTTGTTCATGTTTCATATTTCATGTTTCATGTTTCATGTTTCATGTTTCGTGTTTCGTGTTTCGTGTTTCATGTTTCATGTTTCATGTTCCATGTTCCATGATTCATTTTTCATTTTTCATGTTTCATTTTTTGTGTGTAGGGATACGAAAATTCAATCACTTATAATTCGAGGAGCGCTCAACCAATTGAGTTCGAACTTAGCACTCAATTAAAGCGACAAATACACTTCGATTGTTACAACTTTTGACAAAATGTATACAGATATTTATTTAGAGCTATTTTATAGCTATTGAAGTTTTTCCAAATAACGGCGTGCATGCTCCGATTTCACTTGGATTTACAATATGTTGCTAAATAGATCCTTACATGTGGAGGTACGTTCAATGTTACTTAGGATTTAATTCGGCCAAAATACGAACTTTTTCGGTTCTTTTGGATTTTTTTTTCATTTTTGAAATACTAACGTTTTGAATTAATTCCAAAAAAAAAAAAAATATTCTGAGTGTAAAGATTTATGAAAATTGACACACATGAACAAATTCTTATGCAAGTCTATCAAAATTAAATTAATAAACCATTAATGCATAATAACGATTCAGTACATAATTTGAAAAAAATTGTGTAGCACTCACTTGACTAACGCAAATGCTACTTTAATACGGAAAGTATATCAGGTATTACACGATTAATTGAGGAGACGAAGGAATCATAACACTGTGCTTGAAAAAAAAAAACTGTTTTCATAATTTCTTGGACTTTAGTGCCAAGAGGGGCAACGTGAACTTCCTGGAATAGCGGGAGGTAAACGAACACGAAGGCCACGAGGAGGGATGCCCCGATTCGACGAGTAAGAACTGAAGGGGGAAGGGGGGTTTTGGTTCCCAGACTGGCCAAACTTTGTGTCCGAGACTTTGAACTTTGCCGCTCGAGTGAACGCTTTCTCTCTCCCTCTCTCTCCGTTGCATGAATATACCTTTTTATTTTCATTCTTCCACAGCTGCGCGGCCATTAACATACTTCGCTAGCCCCCCTCCCCCCTTCTCTTGCTCTGTCTTCCAACGCCTCGCTTTTTTCTCGGCCACTTTCTTCGCTCTCAAAGTTTTTGTTTTTCCGCATAATTTCGTGACCCTCGACCCCCTAAACCCACGCGAACTTTCGTATTGAGCTTATCATCGACTCAGTGTCTATTATCTTCATCGCTAAATCATGGAATTTCCGGTAGAATTTTTTTTTCCACCCTTGGGACGTAAATGAATATTAATTTTTTTTTTCAGTTTTGTGGTATGCACATCTCTATTATTTATTTATAATTAATTCGTCTTTTCCCAGGCAATAATAGTCCATAATTTTGTAAAAATTAACTTTATTATTTTTTTTTATCATTAATTTTCAATAGACATTATCATTGGATGACGTTACTTCAACACTAGAAGTCAATTATTTGTGCTCATCATGCGGAAAAATTCCGAAATTGAATGATTCAAATTACGGATGAAAATAACATCAAGATAATAATTTTCAAAAAAGGAACTCCTTCTATAAATTGGTGTCTTTTTTCTATTCATTATATTCAAATCTGAATAATAATTAAAAAATCGTGAATACATTTAAAAAATATATATTATATTCCACGTGTAGTAAAATAGAGTCACTTGTCTTATCCTCCTATTTAACTTCCCGTTTCGTGATAAAAATAAAAATTAAAAGTAAAATTAATTCACATACGTTTAGAAATAACAGAAATACTACATTTTGTATATAAATTTGTTCGAATGAATAAGAATTCAATAAAATGCATTTTAATATTGACTGAAAGCGGAGACATGCGCGGAGCAGTGACGAAAGAATTCCTGAAAAATAGTTAAGTCTAGGGAACGGCCCAGGGGAGGCTTCGTGGGTGGTCCAGTTTGCGCTGTACGAGAAACGTCGTAGTCTTGGTCGTTCTCGTTACCGTTCGGAGCTGTTTCGTTGGAGGGGTGGGGGTCGTTGCGCTTGCGCAGGTCGATAGCGAATCTGACGATCGTCCAGGGGGTGGTTTTCGCCACAAGCGCCACAGGGGTGGGTACCACTCTTCCCGGAGACTCCGGCATGGGAGGCCGACTTCCGTGCTGACAGCTCTTCCAACTTTTCCTTCTGCATTCGAATTACGCTTTATTTTTATTTTACAGACGGATTTTTTATTTTTATTATTTATTATTGAGGGATTCTTCGTCAATTCAGCCACTTTTTTTTTCAACCCTCTCTGATTAATCCCATAATATGGACACAATTTAGTACCGGTTGAAAGTACTCTCTCCCAATTTTTTCAGATTTTTAAATCCAATATTAAGGAAAATGGGGTATTTTCTTAAAGTCAATATATCTTGAAAAATTTAAGTCATAGAAAAAAATTGTTTCAACATAAAAGTTGTAGTTTCATGTGAACTTTTCAATGAAATTTTTCAAACAATTTTTCAACTCTATAATATTACTTTTTTGCTAATAAATATAAAGATTATTTTTTTAACCAAAACGAGCAATTTTTTTCACTGAAAAAATTACAGAATCTCTGCGACTATGTATTGATGAAATTGAAAAATTGTGGAACTGGGACCAATCAAAATTCCGAAGTAAAAAAATATTTTTATCAAAGTGAAACAAACTTTGTCGAAGAAAAAGGAAAATGTCAATAACATTTTCATTTCAAATTTGTAGTTTATGCGATGATAAATTAATAAAATAGTTGGTCCATGATAGACTTTCTTTAAATGTCATCATTCTTTTTTTTACTTAGAACAAATTATGTTCCACTTCGAAACTTCGATCGGCCCCAGTCTGGCAATTTGTTAATGTTATCAATACATTGAATCAAGAAATCGACACTATCGAGCGATAATTAGTACATAGTTTCGTCATAATATGCAATATGGTTCTACCTTGTCACAATTTTTAGTTTTAAAAAAATGATGTTATTCCATTAACCTTAACAAAACATAAGATTAGCGAAGTAAAACTTTAGACATATAAATAGTACTATTTAGCAATAATAGGTCCACAGTTTTTTCATAATTTGTTATGCGGTGGTTTTCAGAATTGTAACTCTGATAAAAAATAAAATTTCAAAATTAAACTTTGCAAATTGCTCGTCTTTTATTCTTGGTGTTTATTTCATTTATTCATTCTACTTTTATTTCATTTATTTCAAAGTTTCCTCTATGAGGAAGTCCAAATCGATTAATATACTTCTTCATTCGTAGCTTTGTAAGAAAAACCAGAAATTACGAGGAAGCAATTTGCGAACTCCAATTTTGCAGATTTTTTTCACAAAGGATATGTGAAAACCAACGTTGTCACAGCTGTTATATGATAATCTCTTCAATACCAAACGATGGCTAAAAATTGGTACCCATAAAGTAGCTAATATCCTCTCCAATCGCTGAACCAGAAGAAAAAAATCGGTGGCCATAAAAATATTGCAATAGAGTCCGAACTCTTGGCACGTAAAGTCCGTTTTATTATCCTCTTCGATATCCGTAGGTCGTTGGTTGGATTATCCCTGACAGTAATGTCAGATTGAAATGAAAATAGAGAATGGCTATATTTGTGGCTCGATTCGATGAGCGATGAACTACAATTCGTCTGGCACTTTCGTCCCTCGCCGCAAAGTCTCTCTTTCCCCTCTCGCGTGTGTCAGTGTATTTTAATGGATTAAACGGTTTTCAGCATTTAGAAGCTCCCGACTAGTGAATGCTTATTGAAGCGCAGCACCTGCAACGTTTTCACGCGATCGCTTTGAATTGCAGCTCGCGTTGCTATTAATTTCCGATTTGATTGGATTTCGTGTACCGTGCCTCGATCATCAGGCCCGATAAGATCGGGCTGCATTCGTGCTGCAGTTATTATTATCGATGCCCAGTGGGAGAGGGGACGAAATGTCTCTTTACATCACCTGAATTAACAGCTTCGATATCAAATTTATGGTTTTGTGACATCATGAATTTTCGTGAATAAGAAAAAAAAACAAAATTTTTAACGATTAAAAATTAACTGTTTAAATATCGTCCGTTCATCAATTTACGAATTAATGAAGCAATCTGAAGGGGTAAAAAATACAAAGATTTCAATGTTTAATTTTCCTGTATGGGAAGATTGATAACAACGGAATCTTTGGCATCGGTCGACTCAGATCCGAGTTACGTTTTGCCAAAATTTCCATCTAAAAATAAAAAATTATTACAGGCTATTATCTTCGAAGCATCGTAACATTAATTTTAATAAATTCTCAGCGAAAGTCGAGGAAGAATAATAAAAAAAAAACAAAGTCGTCAATTATTAATGCTGATTGATTGTAATTAGGTCCAGGAAGGATACAAAAGCAGACTGACCAGCAGAAATGCTAAGACTACATCTAGAGAAATGAGTTTATTGAATCAAGAAAAATGGGTAGATTTTTTTTCCACTGATTTGAGAGAAATGTTGCTTTTGAATTTTTGTGGGAGAACATTGAGTGTAAAGGAGCAAAGTCGAGGAAACTACGAATGCAGACTAACCAGCAGAAAAGTTGAGACTTCAGTTTAAGAGATGATTTTATTGAATCCAAAAAAATAAATAGATTGATTTTTCTTATTGATTTCAATGAAATGTTGCGTTTAAATTTTTAAGTGAGCTTTCCCCTAAAAAAAACTTTATTGAGCGTATAGTAAAGAACATTTCCCTTGATTTAAAGAATCAGTATCTTACATTTATTTAAACAATATATTTGGTAGCACTTAGTGTGTGAAATTTAGGATTTTGTGACCACATGAATAATTATGGCTAAAAAAAGTAAAATCGTCAATGAACAATGCTGATAGATTTTACGTCTTATTTAGATTTACACCGAGAGAAAAAAATTTAATTGAATCCAACAGGATTTTTCATTTTTTTTTCATTCATTTTAATAAAATGTTGCTTCGAAGAAAAAACTTCGGTTGTAAAAAAGACGTTCAGCTTATGAACATCTAATAATGAAACAGTTTCATTCTAAATTTTCAATTGGGTTTTTCAAATTTTTTAATTAATGATTTTGTGACCGGTCGATGCCCCACTCGATTTTTACATAAATAAATATCAAAGAAATTCCTCGATAACTTGTCTATCAATCGATCGCCGTCATCCATGACCGCGATGATACGTTATATCGGTCTCAGTGCGTTAGCCAGACGAGTGTAAGGTCTACGAGCTACCGAACGTCGAGTTTAATGCAGATTAAGGATCGTCGAGACGAAGCTCGAGAGCGTGAGAGAGAGAGAGGGACAGAAAGAGGAAGTGGAAAGCAGCAGTGCGGCTGCAGCAGGAGCAGCAGCAACGAGAAGGGCTAGAGGGTCCTTTGTAGAACGCGTTTCGTTCGGTATTAGCTGGAAGTAGCTCGTAGAACCGAGGTATTACCTGGAATTACGTCTCAATCTACCGTGGCCGTCGACTAAACTAATATTAAAACTTTTAACGTAGTTAGAGCCCGGGGCCCGCGGTTGCTTTACCGTCCGTGAAGCCTTTCCTCTCTCTCTCCGACTCTCTCACACATACTGGACTCTCTCAGCCCTTTTGCTGGGCAGTCCGCTCTTATACACTCCCAGAACCGGCCTACCACCCAACAGCACATCATTGACCGTTATACGCCTCGACTTTGATGTGTTTTCCCACGAAAATTCATCATGGGATGAAATCATAAATTACATAAACGCGCCGGACGTTCGGACGATGATAAAAGCTCCTAATTCAAATGAATTGGGAGCTTTGCATGATTGTCGTGTAAGAAGAATGTGTTAAACAGAACGGTTGACTGGTTCTCCAGGAAGTTTATCTACAGGAATAATTTCAGACTGCCGTGTAAAAAAATGTACATGATGGCTGAATCTTTTACAAGATTCAGCCATCGACTCACAAGATGAACTTTGTATGTACCCGGCGTACAAAATGAATTTTTCACGAATGTGGCGGACAAGGCGATTTTTTTAACGGATCTGACGCACGAGATGAATTTTCAATTGTTTGGACTCACGAGATAGTTTTTTTCTGTTGGATAAATCAGCTAGTAGATATACGGTTTCCAGTGAATGGACTCTATTCATAACAGCAAGTGCATAAAAATCGTCCATTCACTGGGTTTTTTTTGTCTGCTTCAAGCCAAAGTTTTCTTCGTAATCGTGAAGTAGAATTGATTGAAAATTCGGGAACAATTGAAGTAAATATTTAAAACTATAGAGCGATAGTCCGAGGAACCAAGAAGTATAAAGATGTCTGTCTGGACACCAAAAGCTACGAGGGAATAAACCTGCGTACCAAAAGCTATGAAGAAAACAACTTGGACACCAGAACCTATGGAGAATTCGACTTGGACGCTAAAAGTCATGCAGAAATTAACCTGCGTACCAAAAGCTATGAAGAAAGCAACAAAACCTATGGAGAATTCAACCTTGCTACGGAAAACTCTACAGAAATCAACCTGGACACCACGGAGCCATGGGAAAATCAACCTGAACACCAAATACCACGGGGAAATTTACCTGTACACCAAAACCCATGAAGATTACTTCCAGAATTTTTTCAGGAGGCTGATAGAGATTTACGGAGATTGTCGGTAAAGTGACGTCGTCAATTTTCTACGACCTATGGAAAGATCATAAAATGGGTAGTCTTCAGGTCTTGTCATACTAGTTTCTGTATTTTCATTGAAGCCTGCAATCATCTCTGTGAATAAACTTCCTGTTGACTCACTTCATGGTCTTTTGATTCCCTGTCGTAGATATTCTTCTTTCTCATAGGAATTTCAACTTGACGCTTTGCGTCTGCATCCCAACAAGCCTAAAACAGATAAATGTCGCTTGATTAACTTCAAATTCAGGAAAATATCCATCCTAAAGAAATGATCAGAATAGTCGAGAACGAAAAGGATGATTATCCCTGGGATTTGGCTTTGGCTGTGAAAAAGCTCCGATAAAGAATCAAGAGTTCTCAACTGCGTTGAGAAATCTCGATCAAACGGGTATGCCAATATCAGGAAAAGCCAATAGCAGGGGGCACTCGAGGCGCATTAAATCCCAGACCATGAAGAGCGACCATTTGGAATACAGAAAGAAAAGAAATAGAGGAGCAAGAAGAAAGATCTGAAAAAATGCACCTGCTACGGGCAATAATTTGCGGGTTCCCTCGGTGAGGGAACGAGGGAACGTCGCCAATCTCTTTCCATCTCTCCGTTTTCTTTTTTTTTTTTTTTTTTTCACCACCGTTAGTACGTCTCACCGTTCCCTGTGTCTCTGCCATGAAATCTCGTCCAGCAGAGCAGACCACCACCACTACCATCTCAGTACCCTATACGTCCTTCCGTCTCCCTTGCCCCTTTCTCCTGCGCGTTCTCTTGCTCCTCTCTGGGCTCACCGACGCGAGAACAGGCGAGCGAGCAGTCCACGAGTGACTCACACAGCTGAGAAAAGTTTTACACTTACTACCACGAGGACAGGAGAACTGTGGAGAAGGCCCTGGAGCCAGAGCCAGTTCACGGTAGCTCACATCCATACAACCGCCTCTCTCTAATCTAACTCCTCACCAATACACATTCAGGACAGACTGCTGTGCCTTCTCAAGGCTCTATCGCTCCAACGGAGAAATACGTAAAGGGAGTAAGTGTGTAGAGAGGCATCAGCATCACTAGTACCATGGAAAAGCACCAACACCGTTCCTCCCAACCCCCTAGACCATATCGTCGGGCTTGGGGGGTTGTTGTACGACCTCGTAGTCGGGCTTTCTCGTGTAGAATCGTACCTCTTCGACCGTCCTCGCCTATGACGTCGAGACTTTATGGCCCGAACTGGTGAAGACCCGGTGGATCAAAACCCACATCATGACATCATCAATGATATTGTACCGTCAGTAACTGCGATTCGCGTATGAATCTACGGGGTTGTTAATCCTGATGATGCACGTTGCTTAGAGACGATGCTGTTGGTACACTGCACGTCAACTTAATATTGTGCGGGTATTTCAATAAAGGAGGGTAGATACTGAAGTTGTTTGAATGCGATATATATTTTCAATGAAAAACGAATGATAACAGATATTTAACTTGATTAATAGTCGGTTTAGAAGAAATTGAATACAAAGTATTGCGATGTCTCACGAGGTGATAGAATAATGTAAGTGTTTGCAATGTGACTGGAAGATTCAGTTGCTGCTGATCTTGCGTTGTTGGCGTCAAGACTTGGACTGTCTTTCGTGATCGGCGATGAGAGGGTCGTCAAAAAAAGAGGGGATTCCGACGCCATTTTTCGTTGTATGTAACGATGAATATTATTGGTGAAAAACGGGTAGAAAAAATAGTGGGCGGTTTTTTATTCATTACTGATCACAAGAGAGATGATGAGGGTAAAACTGCTGGAAAACCCTCGACGAACGCGAGGCTGGACCATCTGACAATTTTTTATGAGATACGCTTTTTGAAATTGTGTACCATTTAAAAGGTTAATTTCTGGCAATGATTTCCATTGATCGGACAATTTTCGGGATTTTTAAGATCACTAGACGCCTTTTTTAGTTGGATGATTCTGCTGTTTTGTACTTTAATCTTATATGACCTTGAGTGGCATCTAATAAATGCTGCTTTGGAGATTGATTGTTCATGCTCTTCATATTGGCCCGGTGCATAACGGAAATAATTCGTAAAATCACCAAAAGATTAAGCAGATTTTCGCAACAATGTTTCGTGTTTTCATGGTAAGATTGCCAGAATTGTGACAGGAATAACTTCCAAAATCATCAAAACTACCCTTTTCGAAATTCCGTGACCTTATGGCGCCTTAATAAAATTTACATTTGACTTTAATGGCTTTTGTTTTACCATTTTACCCAAACTCTGTCAGAAATAATACATTTGACTACAATCTTTGATGCTTATCCAGGTTAACAGAATCCTGACAGAAATGATCCCTGAAATCAGCAAAACTATTCCTTAATATTCTCCTGCTACTTCCTGCAAGAATGTTTTCTGACCTCGTTTCGCTCGAAGTTTGCCAGAATTTCATAAGACATCATTCTAAATCTCACTACAACTCACCAGAAACCCTTTTCCCTTATAATCTCGAACTTTTTCAACCGCCAATATTTTCTGTCCTTGTACTCAAAATCCTCCACGGTTCACCAGTTTGTCAGAATCTTGACAATATCACAAAAATTCTCCTATCCCTTGGGAAATCCAAATTTGTATAATTGTATCAGTAGTAGCTGAATTTGGCTCAAGAGTTGCTTCCGTCAAATTCAATGAGGCTTAGTGACCTTGTGTCGGCTTTGATAAATAATACCTGTGGCTACGATTGTTGATACTTGGAAAGTGAGCAAGAACCACGTGGGTTACGGTTTTCAAGCGTCTTGAGAAAGTTCCTCAAGGTGACTGAGCCCAGCAAGCTCGCCAAGTTCGGCTGCGTGCATTCGAGCTTTCTCTTACTGGGTGAACGGGGTTTGCAGACTTTAGCGGCTTCGGTGGGGGATGTGCGGATAGAATGAGACCGAGGGGGTTCAGGGAACTTTGTTCTTGTTCTTGCGAAGAACTTTGGGACCCCCTCACCGCTCTAGTATTCCTTGTTCTCCCCTCTCTCACACATCACAGACACTTTCTCTGTCTCGCGGTCTCCCCCTGGCCGCCCTGTCTCGCGTTCTTCGTGCTCCACTCTGCGGCCGTGCCATTGAACAAACTAGTCTCGACGATAGTTACTTCTTTCTTGTTACTCGAGAAACAGCGGCGTCGCGCAGCTACGGCTACCAAGTTTCTCGCAGCGAGTTAGCCAAAGCGCAGCAGACTCGGTTTCCTCCCCCTCGCGGTGCTCGCGAAGGTTGATGCTCCGCGAAAGCTCGGTGAACTTGGCTCATCTCACCGTCGCAACCCACTTTGCGACACACTACTTCCGATATTCGCCGCTTCTTCTTCAGGGTTAACTCTATACTAGGACCAAGAATTGTTGTTGATCTCCTCAGGAAGTTGAATGGCTTCTCAACAATTTTTTTCGTTCGGCAAGGTCGTTTCGGTGAGAAGTTTCACATACCGCTAGGCGAACTTTCCTGGCGAAAAATGGTGAACTGTCAGGAGCAACTTCACGGTTCAATATTCTTCGAGAAATATACTTTGTTTCTGATGACCAATCGATTGACCTAACTAACCATTAGTGTGTCACTGTCTCCGATATTCACTGCTTCTTCTTCGGGGCTTACTCAACACTAGAACCAAGACTTGTTGTTGATCTCCTCAGGAAGTTGAATTGCTACTCAATCATTTTTTTTTTATTTGGCAAGGTCGTTTTGGTGAGGATAAGTTTCACTAACCACTAGGCGAACTTCGCCTATGGCGAAAAATGGTGAACTGTCAGAAACAACTTCAGGGTTCAATATTCTCTGGTAAAAAAAATACTTTGTTATTGAAAATCAGACAGTCGACCTAGCTAAAAATTAGTAAATCATTACTCCCGATCTTTCTCGCTTCAGGGTTAACTGTATACTAAGACCAAGGCTTGTTGTTGATCGCCTCAGGAAGTTGAATGGTTTCTCATCGTGCCAAATGATTTTTTTGTTCGACAAGGTCTTTTTTATCAGGAAAAGTTTCACTTTCCGCTAGGCGAACTTTTCCTATAGCGAAAAATTGTGAACTGTCACAAGCAACCTTGGGATTGAATATTCTCCGAGAAATACACTGCGTTTCTGACACCCAACCGGTCGACTTAACTTAACATTCAATAGACTAATCATCAGCTAATTCGGATAACGAGTTATTTTCGGTTTTAATGAGTTATTAGTACTATTCGGCACAATTCTTCAACATTTTTGCATCGTGTTGTACTCTCAGACTATGCCACTGAATAGATCTAATCAAAATTTCGATTATTTTTATCAGAAAAGAATTTAATTCTGTAGGGCATTTGTTTGAAACTAGAAGGGATTGAAAGCTAAAATTTGGATATCGAGTCCTAGAACTTTCGTGGAATATTTGACTTTCCTAACCAAAGTTAGACATCGTTTGCTCACGGCTTCGAATGCTAACCCAGCAAATATTAGGAGGACGGTCACTTCAATTTGCTGGAAATCGTTGGGGTAAAAAATAAGAGAGAATGATCAGTCAATCATCAGGTGATTCAGATAACCACTTTTTTCGGCGTTGAACAAATCATTTAATTTCATTGCTATACTCTTAGAACCTCCAACAAAAATAGGTCCGACAATAAAAATTGATAATTACCATGCTATCACGATTCAAACAAGTGATAACTTCCCCGCCGTCTCCTTGAAACGACTTAATTCCGTCGGGAGTTCGTTCCGCGTGGAGAAAGACCGAAAGCTGAAGTTCGGACAGCGAGTACCAGAACTTTTGTGGAATATTTGACTGTTTCTGAACAGAGATGGGCATCGTTTTCTCACGGTTTCAAATGGTAAACCAGCGGGTGTTGAAGGGGGTGAGTTTGAGAGACGATGAACCCTGCGGAGAATTGGTAGGGGGAGAGAGAGAGCCGTGGGAGAAGGAGCCGGGAGTGAGATAGCGCGAGTTTGGTAGGGGGATTGTTACCCGAAGTTTAAACTTGGTTGTCGACTGCCGTTAACAAGGTTTGCCATGGGGCTGGTTCAGTAGTGTCTAGGTCTCGGCTTGTGCTACATCTCGCGCCCCCCATATGTTTCCTCTCCACCGACGAACCTCCTCGTCATCATCTTCGTCCTATCCCCCTTTCCGGTAGCGTCTTGCGGTGCCGGGACAGACACCAAGAATCCTCAATTCGATAGTCGAGATTCAACCGCGGATTCACGAGCAGCCACCGCCAAAACTCTCGACGTAGCTCTTCGTTTTGTCGTTGTAGGGTAACTTGTTCATTGTCTAGCGTCGAATAAAGGGGATTTTGCGTCGGGCGGCGTCCGACGGCGTCTTCAGCCGTCGGATGAAACTGAAAGACAATTTCGACGCCTTGTAGCGCCTTTAAGTTCCAAAAATATGACTGCAAGTGCTACGACGTGATCTCACGTGACGTCAGTGACTCTAAAAGTGGTGAAAATTTGATGTGGCACAAGATCCTAACCTTGATACACGGAAAAGGAGTTAAATTGTGCTCCCTGGAGTTGGAAGAAGTCACCCGGCTTGTACCGTAAGTAAATACTTGTATTTCACACTGCGAAATAGGCCTAGCTGTAGTTCAAACGCCGCAATCGTCGGTCGTAAACCTGGTGAACACTTATCAAGGCATTTGAACGTTGATTTATTGTCTTCGCTGTCTCCTTCTGCGTCAATAACGTTCGTTCGACGCACGCTCGCGTGGTAATCGTCGTGAGAGGTACTCGCCGTTGGTTCTTGCTTCAGTCTGGTTTGCCCGTGATCTCGATTACAATTTTAGCCGATTCGCTTCGCGGCTGACTGCGGCATGAACACCTCGCAGCTCAATTACCGCACACTCCATTTAACGATTTATTATGGTTAACGGTATCTCAAGTTCTAAGCCGCGAATTATTTAATATCGTTACGAAATAATCACCGCAACGAATCTCTTTCATTCATCCAATCGGGCATCGATAGCACCTCGATTTATTCTAATTGATTCGAGAGCTTCGAGAGTTCCTTCGGGTTCAGTTGAGGCGATACCTTTTTTCAACATTTCTCGGTCTCTTCATGTCCCCCAAGATTTCAGTTTCTCTCTCTCTCTCCCTCTCTGCGTTCACCGGGCGTACATCCTGGTTCTTGTACACACGATGAAACCGAGCAAGCAACCAGCAGCTCGATGGCGAACCCGGAGCTTCTGAGAGGCGTGGGTGGTCCGGATTCTTATACGCCGAGAGCTGGTGGTGCTCGTGATGTGTGACGTGTACGTTGGAAAGGGTGGTTGGCTCGGTTGGTTGCCGAGATACTAGCCATGAAGGCGGCGGTGGAGGTGGAGATCTCGTACCAACAGCCTCAAAAGGCCAGAAGGTAGTATTAGTACCTTTGCACACGTGCATATACCGCTGTACACAAGAGATGGTGTACACATGTTGGTAGGAGAAGACGAAGAATAAAAAGAATCCAGCCACTAGTATCCTCCCTCTCAACTATACGTATATACATCTGATACGTAGACGGCCTAAGTGCTTCACTCCCTCCGACGAAGATAAGCGAAGGTGGATGAAGAAGAACCAAAAGAAGAAGGAGAAGAAGCACCGGCAGAAGAAGAGAAGGAAGAACGAAGAAGAAGAAGAAGCAGAAGATGAAGAGGAGGAAGGAAAGGCGCGAGAGGAACGTAACCGTAGGAGTAGGAGGATGACTACGAGTGAAATCGGGTTGAGAGGGGTTGGCCGAGAGTGCCAGACGGGGGTGGTCCAATCAGCGGCGACTGCGGGTGGGTGCGCTGCGCGGCCCACCTCCACGAACCACCGCTACCACCACCACCGTCCCGTTCCCACAACTTCCTCTCATCCCTCTCGGTATATCCTCCGAGAGTCAACCCTCCTCCTCCTTCCCTTCCTCCTCACCCTCCTCCTTTCCTCCGAAATGCTCCTCCATAACGCTTCGCCCGAAGCTGCTTTCGCTTGGCTCTCACTCTACGTCGTCTCCTGGAGAACCCGGTGACTGTGGAGCCACCACCACCGTCTCCTCCCCCTCCTCCCACGACGCTTTTGACGTTGAGACCGCCACCACCGCGGCGTGTGCCTCTCCGTCGCTGCCGCTGCTGCTCCTGCCGCTGGTAACGCTTCTGGCTGCTGCTGCTACGTCTCCGTACCCCGGATCCTCGACTCTGAAACACCCGGTGCTCCCATTGCCTCTACATGGGATGCCCAAGACACCGAGAGAAAGATGGTGATACATCGCGGTGCTACCGCGGCGGAGCGAGAATGAGAGACGCTAGCCCACCGAGATATTCACCAGAGGCAGCATGAGCGGAGATTGTTGCTCGGTCTACCTCACGAACGGCCACGACCTGGACGAGAACGGGCCCGAGTACCGCTGACGACCACGGGATCCTCTCCACGAGAAGTAGAGAAACCATCGAAACCACTCGAAAAAACCGTCATCATCGTCAATCGGAATCAAGGCGATCAATCTCAATCTTGTTTTCCCGCCGATCATTCTGATTTTTTTTAAATGTTACAATCGAGTTTTCGTGTACGACGCGCGGTACCGGAAACCGATGGACCAGCAGTTGCGCGTGGTTTTCGGGTTAATTTGAAACCCAGTTGGCAGCAAAGTTGAAGACTACGTGGATAACAATCGTAATTCGTATCGGTGGAATTTAAACGGTGGAGGGTCGTCCAGTAGACGAGCGTTGACAAGTTTAAAAGACTATAATTGAGTAATTGGAGAGAACGAGGAAACGAAAAAGAGGGGACTTGTGGTAGGACGAGTGCTGGTGGTGCGATCGCGAGGATGAGAACAGTGTTCCTGGGAAGATCCGCATAACTGTAAGTAGATAAATAAGAAAAATGTACTTGCTGAGTGATTGGTTGACTGTTATGGTCTTACCGTTGACTTCGGGGAAACTTTGAGTTATTTGCCGGAGGGAGAAAACACTACCGCGCCGTGTCTGAGGCTCACAGTCTGTTTCTACTTGGCATGTCGAGAAACACGCTCGGGTAAACACCTGCGTACCGGAAACGCGTGCTCTCGCGTTCCACGGATCGTAGAATCCGATGATTCGATCCTTTCTGGACCATTGAGCCCGATTCGCGCAGAACTCGCCACCCCTGGTATATACTCGCGAGCTCCGCTACGAGATATATCGCCCCATACGCTACGGGGGACCTGTACGTTATGGCTTTTACGCTTATGGGAATGAGATACGAGTTCCTTGAACTCAGATTTAATCGGCAACGCATTTTTTTACTTCCATCTGGCCACTGATTGTTTCTACTTAAAAGCTCGATCAGACTTAATGATCTAAAGTCAGTCCAACATCTTATTCTACAGTACGACCGTAATTGAAATCATGAAAATGAAGATATCTGCTCACATATTCGTTGCTTAAAATACAAACGATCCCAAGAGCGCATACTTAACACGTCATTTGTTTAACCACGTTAATAATCATTTTATTAATGCAATTTTTCTTTGATGCAATGACTGATTCTACTAAAATGCGTAAATGAACAAACTTCAGTCAAATTGGAGATTTCAATGTCCTGTTGACATGCTGATGTGTATGGGAATGAGATTCGAATTCCTTGAACTTCAATTTATTCGGCAACTAGTTTTTTTTTACTCCTCTGTGGCCAACGATTGTTTTTACTTAATATCTCGACACGATTTAATGATATTAAGTCAGCTATACATTCAATTCTATAACGTAACTGGTATAACTACTATGAAAAATATCCCTGCCCACATATTTATTACTTATGGCATAAACAAACTCAAAAGCATATATTTCACACCGAATTTGTTTGACGACTTTCATAACTTACTTCTCAGTCGTATACTGACTGTTTCTACTTAAATGTGCGATCAAACGTAATTTTGTTAAGTTTAAATTGATTGAGTATTTGAATGAACAAAACGACGGTAATCGGAACTACCATTATAAGACTGAAATTGTCCTGTTGACATGTAAAACTCTCAAAATTTGGAAGGAACTTGAATCATATCTTGTACAAAGAATATTTCTAATCACTCATATTTTTCTCCTTGTTTGCTTACTGATTGTTTCTACGAGCTTCTTTTGACACAATCAACTTTAACTCACGTCAATCCAACACTTTATTGTGAAAAGTGCTCACAATTGATACTTGACAACAAAATTGAAGATTTTCTGCTCACATATGAATCATTAAGGAAACCAAGAGTATCTTTTGCATGCATTTTTTTCGACCACCTTCATAATTTTCATTTCAAATTATCGGCGCGTTAATTCTCTTCCGTCCACCCACTTTTTCTACTTAAAGAAATACTTCAATTTAACTAGAATCAATACTTGTCGTTCCAAAAATTATTGTTACCGGATGAATTAATTATCAACGATTAACGCTACATAAAAATCGTCGAACCCCTCCACAATTTTCCACTTGATATCCATTAATCATAATTGATCCTCCCCACTAAATAAATTTATCCCAGAGATAAACTGGCAAGACAGAAAGACTGATAATAGGTAATTATATTTTTTCCGCTTCCACGAGGCTTCGTTTCGTTCGCCACAGAGCGATGTGGAAATTCCCAGAGCGGCATAGACTCCGAGTACGTGTCACGTATTAGCTCCAAATGGATGGTACGTGAAATTGGGGCGATGAGATTATCTTCGTAGTCTCTCCTCCCAATAAAGCGAATGGTTCGGAATGACTGCAATTATTGCGTCGCACGTGTTTTGTCGGTTTGTTGCCGATCGTAGCCTCGCCGATTTGGCTATTGTCGATAAATATAGGGAGAGCTTTCGTAGCCCGAGATATTTGCCTTATGGGCATCTTCCATTCGCCAAATGCGTCTTGTCGATTTGTGTCCATCCAGTTCAATGTCTTCTTCATTCGTATATATCTATATACGCATATATTGCGTATACGAGGCGCCCCTAAAACTTTTTATCTCTTGGTATCTTCTTCCTTCATCGTTGAGATTGTTAGTATCGACAGGCCTGATTCCCTTCCAGTAAACGGACAGCAAAATCTATAAGGCTTCTCTTCGACATTCATACACACGTTTATCGGCAAAAGTCTTCTGGTATTTTTGTGTCCGTCGATTCGCATGACTTACCTTTTCCAAAAACTCGCTCCGCCGGATCTACGACTATTTATAAAGGATATCCTCTTATTTATATTTTTTTTTCTATGCTATTCTTTGGTTTAAAGACAGAAAAGTTGGCAGACGAAGTGAATGCACGTGATGTACTCGACATCGGCTAGTTTTTTATTCATCAGGTCGACCATAGCTCGAGTACAACCCTCTGAAACTTCGTCTTTACTCCCTACGGCTGATCGACCAGTCTGCGCCGAGCGACGCCCACTTATAGCATGATATACTAAGCTTGATATAATTTGTACGAATAAGGACAAGCGATCTCTCGTCGGTACTTCTTGTCTGAGCATAAATCCTTCTCTACTCTCGAGCTTCCTTGCAGACGTTATCCCCTCTGTGTTTTGGTCACTCGGGCTCTTCATCTTGAAACAATTTGTGCGGAGCAGCGCAAGAATCGTGAGAAACATCCGAGGATCTGTGGTGTCTGATCATAAATCTCTTTCCACTTGGAAGCAAAACTTCTGCAGCTATTTATCGGCATTATCGTCACTCACAGTGCCAGTTAGCAAGAAACTACTTTTGTCAAGGTCGCCGGACACCGAAGAAGTTCCTGAAATTGTTGCCTGACTATCGCGTCATTTTCTACTGTTGACATATGGATGATTTGGAAAATACTTTATTTTCGATCCAGTAGGTTTTTTTTTCTGTAAATCTTCAGTCAATTGTGAACATATCCTGTTCGGTAGAGTTACTATTCAGTGTCGCAATTCGTTTTGCGTTCTTTGCGTTATTAAATAATGCATTCCTTACCTGAACGAGGATAGATCATAACAATTTCTGGAAAATGTGAGTGTCTGAACACATTGTTCAGACAGTCACATTGTTTATCTTGAAAAAAAGAAAAAAAACAACGAGGGGCACGAAAACCCAAAAAATTACTGTCTGACCATCGACGTCTTATTCTACTAAAAATATTCAGTAGATTGTAAAATATCTGTTTATTCATAGAGTCGCTATTCAGTCCCGCTAACCGCTACTAACAATTCGTCCCTTACCTGACCAAGCATAGAACATAACAATTTCTGAAAAAAGTGAGTGTCTGACCACGAATTCCCTTTCTACTTTGAACTCATGAAAATAATAATTATTTTTTTCCTTCTGATCTGGTCACTCATACTGTCGGTCACGCGTCGAAAATTAGCCCCACGTCGATCTAGATACAGGAACAGTAGGCGAATGAACGAACCGTAGCAGTAGAGGCAGCTGGTGAGCTCCGCGCCCCTGCGGTGTAGAGTCACGCGAGGGTGTGAACAGCGGTTGACACGCGAGAAATCGAGCGCGAACCCGATCGTTCGTTTACGGTCACGCTGAGCGTTTATCGTCTTGCTCGGCCAATTAACGTGACGCTGCACACGCGTTAAAATCACGACCTATTTTTTAAACAACAGAAATAAAAACAAAAGCACAATATACTCGGACTATACAAAGGCGAGAATTGTATAGCACGCTCATAGAAATCGTGCTGGCAATTATTAGGTGATAACAACTAACTGTTATTCCGACTATTTTTATAGTAACATTAGCTTTTCTATTGTTCGTGTGTCATCCATTATCTATAATCATGCACTCGATTAGTTATAATCATCAATTGATAATACTAATAACAATTGTAATAAATCGTAACGTGAATATTAAAAAAAAACGAAAAAAAATTTTTAAGTCTTATTATTGAAATTTGCTATTTTTCGGTAGCATAAGTAAATACTTTATAACAGTATATGATCCGCCAAAGAATAATAATTTTGCAGTTGACATTTTGCTAAAAATTTAACGAATTTTAGGTCTCTTTCAATTTGACCGCATGCTCGTAAGATTCGAGGCATTATTATTATCTACAGGCTTTCCTTTTTGTTTTAGTGAACTTTTTCAGACCGAAACAATAGTTGAAAATCGATGTAAGAAAAAAACGTGATTCCGTAGAAAATTCCGTATGTGTTTTAGCAAAAAAAAATTCGAAAAATTTCCATTTCATGAAAAACAAAGCATATCTTAATATTTTACCATAGAAATGATTAGTTATCAATAAAAAAAATGTTATTTTCTATTATAGTCCTTCCTGATTAGTCGTTGATCCACCACAACTAATTTTTCTGATAACACGATGTCCATCGTGAAAAGCTGCGATATAGAATGATGAAAAGCTGGGGTTGAAAATGTGTATGTCTGTTTCGGTATGGTAAAGGTCGGCTTTTTTACTACCCCGTCCCCTTAAACGTTATTACGATCTTTGCTTCGGTATAATATATCCACAATGGCTCTCAGTCTCTCACGGTTAGAGGCTAGAGCTTCGCAGCTCAGCTTTTCCTTCTTTTGGCTCTCTCGTCGGTGCAGCTCTGCAGTTTCGTTTGTCTCACTCTTTCGCGCTTCGAATGTCGAGTGAGTGAAGCAGAGGGTTGAAAAGGGCGGGGAGAAAGAAGGGAAGCGAAGCAGCAGCAGCAGCGAGCGTCGAGCCGGTGAAAAGTTTTCCTGTGCAAAGTACCACGCGGACTGGCTCGAGGTTATGAAATTCTGATGGCTCATAAAATGTAAGAAAATTTACAGACTTCGCCTTCTCTCGCTGTACTATGGCGTTTCTCGCCATTCTCGTCCTCTGTACTCTCTGTTCTCTATCGGTCTCTACGTCCATGAGGAGAGGAACCAGAGAGAGAGAGAGAGAGAGAGAGAGAAAGCGAGATTGAACCAAGGGTGCACACGCTGTGTGTATAAAGTTTTAAAACTCGTACCCGATCGATTAGGCGAGTGTAGACTTTCTTTTGAAGGGAAAAAGTGACTCTTAATATACGGCTCTGGCTCTCGAAATCAAATTTTTATATAATTCTAATGTTTTTTTTTTTTGTTGAGCCAACAAAATTGGAGTTATCGTAAAGGGTTTGAAAGCGGGAATATTTGTCGTTCGACGAAATTTTTTTTTAACGTTGGTCAGGTAAGTCGACATTTTTTTAATTTTCTTTTGCATCACAAAAAAATCTTTTGATAGATGTTTCATGTGATGACATTAGAGTGGTCTTTAAATGGGGTATTTTTGAATTTTTATCGTGCCACCCCTCAAATTGGTTCAAAATACACAAAAAAATAAACCTCACATTTTTTCCTTTTTTTTTTTGCATTCAAACTTCTACAAGGGTTGAAGATTTCCATTTTAAATATACGAAGGCACGAAGGGAGAGGGTGTTAGTATGGTCATGTATGGCTTTTTTGCACCACAGAAATATTTTAAAACATTGTATGTAATCTATTTTTAATAACGGAGTTCTATAAAAGTATCTTGGTTCAAACATACGAGCTTAAAGAAAGGAATTACAATTGACTGCTACATGAATTTTCTATTTTAGGATGGGGGTTGGTAATTTTTTCTCATATAGTAGTGTGTACATAGAGTAATTTGTGTGAATTTTGAAATTTTTTTATTGACAAGGAGTCACATAATAAAACATTGACTGCAACGGCCGAAAAAATCCGTGTATCTTAAATGTGAATCTTCAACACCCGTGGGGGAAGGTTAAATGTGAAAAAAAAATCTGAACAAATTTTAGGGTTGTTTTTTTACGTATTTCGAACCGATTTAGGGGGCGTCACGATAGAAATTCGAAAATACCCCCTATTACACACATGCAGACATTTCGTACGAATCATTTTTCTCGACGTAGAGCATTTCAATGATTCTGCAGTGAGAATCGGAAATTTTTTTTTTCTAAAAACGAAGCTCCCGTTACGGGGAAGCAAAAAGGTATTCTTTCTAGCCTCACCCTACACGGAAAAAAATAAGTAGTCGTGATAACCATTTCCAGCATATGCTGTGCCGCAGATTAGTTACGGAAATTAAATTGAAAAAGTATCCTCAACTATATGTGATTGGTAAGCGAAAAATAGTAAGTAAGACCGACGACTTGGTTCCGACGACCAATCATAATTCTGTCTTTACCAACAGCCATGAGATGGCGCAACTACCGGCGGCAAAAGTTGTAAACACGATTCGGATGTTGCCAGCATCCTACGAATTGGTTTGCATGACCGATCATTTTCCGCCCAACACTAATCGGTTGTTTCCGGTAACTAATATTTTTTAGTTCGCGAATGACAAAGGCTAACAACGCTATTGTGTTATATGACGAACGTGTGGACACATTTAAGTGTAAAGTGAAAAGAAAAGCAGTTTGCAGCGGGCTATAGTTCGTCAAATACTACTAATTACGTATTTGATAATAATTTGTTAGGTATGGTTATTATTATATCTTTTAGGTAGACTTATTGACCATTAACATATACAAATTTGTTATGACTCGGCTCCTTCAAATCGTTCATAGCGATGAACTCCATTTTTTATTGAGCCATTTATTGTAACCATAACATTTTATAACCTCGTTTTATAGTAGCGGGAGCGAATACGATGAGTTATGAAATCTAATTTCTAACCTAGAGCTGCACTAAAACAGATTGCATGTACTAACTAAGCGTATAGCTCGGGTTACTATTTCTGTTGGTTCCTGTTACTACGGGTATTCTACCAACGACATTGCAGTTCCTTCAACCAACTAAGTCGGCGCTTAAACTGAGTATGTATGTATGTATTGTTTATTGTATATAATATATAATATAATATATGGCCGGAGCCATGTATACAAGGGGTGGCGCTTTCGCGCGGCATATTGACTTTCTTAAAACATATCAACATAAAGAACAGTTTACAACACTTTTTTTTTTTTTTCTAGATACTATTTGCCTAATATAAAGATACGTAGTTTCAAGGCGTTTATCTTATATAAAAATAATTTATCGAGTTTTCGTGAAAATTTGGACATAGTAAATCGTTTAGAGTGTCTTTCTGAACTAACTGAGTAGTTGGCGCTATATCAACTATTCCGGATGGTTGTAAGAACCAATTTTTCAGATTTACCAACTACTAATTTTTTTCGTGTAGTATGTGGTTTTTGCGACAGTGAGGTAATGTACCTTTTGCCGGAAGTGTGCCCGGGGTAACCATCAGCCCTTGTCTCTCTGACGCTCGCCAATCTCCCGCGAATAATTATGTATAAAGTCGACGAAGGTGGCGCTGTAGGAGGGATGGTTACCGAGGTGGTTCTCGAGGTTCTCTCGTGGTGGCCCGCCGCTCAAAATACGTCTAAATATTAATGAGGTGTCCCTGCCTACGGCGAGCCGAGTACCACCCCCCTCCCCCTCCCCTCCCCCGCCGTTCTCGCCCCTTGCCTTGGCAGGCGCGTCGGCCAGCATTCACTACCCTTAACGGACTATCGCGTGAGACTGAGCTACGGTGGTTGTACGTCCTGGAAAAATGGTTTGCACATACCTTATGGATGTATGATACGTACAGTCCCGCCAAAAGTGAGTTTCAGAGACAATTTCGATTACTTCCCGATGGGATAAAAATCCGAAAAAAATAATCCATATAAAACGTGCTGAAAAGATTGATTTCACATAATAATTATCCCAAAATGTTATTAAGAAATTGCTGAAAAAAAATTGTTCATCAAACAATCAGCCAACCTAACTTTTTTTCTAATGAAAATGATATGTTAATTTATTTAAATGCGTAGGAATTTTTTCAGATTTTTTTGTTTATTTTGATTTTGATTTTTTTTTTTTTGAAAAATGCGCAGAATATAACAAATTTTGGATATGCCTTTTGCAAAAAAATCTTGAGTGTAGTGGATGGTTTTATGTCGAACACATATTCAAAATTCGTTATTTCGCGCACATTTTTGGAAATAAAAAAAATCAAAATCAAGATAAAGAAAAAAATCTAAAAAAATTCGCACGCATTCAAATAAATGAAGATATTATTTTAATTAGAAAAAAAGTTAGGTTGACTGTTTATTTGTTGAAGAATTGTTTTTTTCACCAATTTGTTAATGACATTTTGAGATTATTATTATGCGAAATCAATCTTTTCAGTACGTTTTACATGCATTATTCTTTTCCGATTTTTATCCTATCGGTAGGTGATCGAAATTGTCGCTGAAACTCACTTTTGGCGGGACTGTACGTATCATACATCCTTAAGCGCGTGTTCAACTCTCGCCGCGCGAAACTTCTTGTGTGAAAAACGCTTGGACGTAGTTTTAATTTCCGTCTGACTCTACACTGTTACGTACTACTTGACAAACTCGTTCGTTTTTACCCCTGCATTGAATTTACACACGGCCTTTTTTTTCAACCTGAAAAATTGTTGACGCACGTAATGGGAGCTGATAGAGGTTAATCACTGGGGACTGGGAAAATGTAGCGAATAAAAAATAACTATTCATCAAGGGTAAGAAATTATTGCATGGGAGGAAAAAGTTCGTGGTGGAACTAGTAATTTTTTAATCTGTTCGATGCGAACTGTTTCCACAGGCATTCAAATCACCTGTGGCTTCTTTGGTCAGTGTTGAACAGATTTACTCATGCTTATGAAAGCTGTCGGCTTTTTCACTCATTTGAACAATTGGCAATTGTCAATTAACAAAGTTTTGAATAAGAGAGGAACTCTCTTACAGGATGAATAATTTTTTCGATGCCTTGCAAGGCCTGTTTTATTAGCACTTGCACGATTCATTTATTTTATAATTAGTGCAAAAAAAATATTCAATCCGAATTGAAATTTGAAAACAAAAAATCAAATATCTTATATCTTATGCAGTGAAATGGAAACTTATTAACATACGAAACGTTCTTTTGACTATAGATTCATCATTGATGACCGAAAATTATAAAAAAATTATACCTGTACATCAGAACTTATGTCAGTTTAAGTATTTTCAGATATTTTTAAAAAAACTGACATTGCAATAAAATCGAAACTGCTATATCGATTCTCACAAATCATAATTCAATGATAGTCTAATTGTGTATGAAATTTCAATCTGATATCTTGTAATTTACAAAAATCACTCGGTAAAAAGATATTTTCGAAAATTTTCGAAAATATTCGAAATGCTCTAAAATGTTTATTTCTCAACCAATTCTCGCCAAGTTCAAACCCAATCGTTATTGTATGGTACCTTATTGGCGTATCAAATACGAAGATGATTTATAAAAAATTACGAAACTTATCGTGTTAACAAGAAAATTTGTACATACACACAAAATCACTTTATTTAAATCCACTTTTCTTGACATTTGAAGCCATTTTAAGTATACTGAAATAAAAATCTTGAAAAAAAAAACTTCGGGACGCAAACAAAGTAAGTATTAAATGACTTTATAAATAAGCAAACAAATGGGTTAAAAAGTAATGAGTTGTTGCAACAACGTAACAAGTGATTTTCCAGGCCACAATTCTTGCAGTCGGAAAGAGCGTTAATTCACTCGGCTCTGTAGGTGACTGTAAAGTTGTTGGAACAAGAGTGAAGCACAACTGGTTTTGGGGTGGGAGTAAAAAGGAGGGGAGGGGGTTGAATGAAGATAGGCTAAGAGAAAAGGGTTGACAGGAAGGAGCCACTAGGATAGTTAATACAAAGAACGTCGTGTACGAGTCGTCTCGGGACTAGCGAGACTCTTCCGAACTCGGTTTCTCCTTTCGGCTCTCACGATTTTACTTGGCTCTTCTTCGTCGTCAACGCGGACTCCCCGGGGACTGCTAATTGTGAGCGACAGTCGCACGGGTAACGGGGCCAACGTCGTTTTCAACGTCAACTCGGATCGTCGTCTTACTCGTCCTCGTTGTTGTCTGTACGAGAGCGTCGCTGTCGTCGGCTTCTACTTCATCCTTTTTGCTTTTCCTCTCTCTTTCCTCCCCTCCCTTTCTCTTTCTTTCTCTCTCTCTCTCCTTCTTAAAAAAAAAAATATTTTTTCACCTGATTGCGTCCTCTTCATTAATTTTGTGAGGCAAAATAATATTTTTTTTTCCCTCGATCGAGTATCTTTTATTTTCCTTGAAATTTTATAGAATTTCATAGGTTCCCCCCCCCCCCCCCCCCCTTCTTCGGCCTCCTTCGAATGAATTTTTTCGTAAAATAATTTTTGCTTCAGAATAAAATATCGTTAAATGTGTTTAAAATTTTAAAGAATTTTTGAGAAATTTTAATTATGAAAAATTCCACATTTTAGTGATAATAATTTTTGAGATAATTTCACTTGCGTTGCAGTATCTTATGAGACTTCCGGTAGAATGGATGATGTTTAATAGGGTAAATAATCAATTATTTCGGCTAAAAAAAAATTTACTTAGCTTATGACAGAAATAAAATTTCGACATGATATACATGGTGAACAAAAATTTGAGATATGAATTTCAAATTTACTTTCGATCATTTACTTTACTCTGGAAACTTGCAAAAATTCAATTTTTTTTCTCATTTTTGTTCTTTTTATCAGTATTCTCGAGAAAAATATGATATTTTTTCTTTTACTAACATATCGTTTATTTTTTGTGAAATTTTATAAAATCTTATGAAAATTCCCATTATAATAGAATTCACATCGAAATGAGTACTTCCATGAATTTTATGGTAATTTCAGTCACGTCGCAATATTTTATAAAATTTCTGATAGAATGAACGTTATTTAATAGGGTAAATACCATATTATTTAAAATTTTTTTAGCAAGATCAACTTAGCTCAAAATAATAATACGAAATTGACCTAAAAGCTTCAAACAACAACATTTTCATCTCCCATAATATTCATAATAAATAAGAATGCAAGTTCTTGAATTTCATATTTATTTTGGGACAAAAAATTTTTATGTACCTCAACTCATCCTTGATGTGGTCGTCATCTTACCGATTTGTCTTGCTTTCTCTTTCTCACTCTCTTCAGCTACGTTCCCATTTTATCGTCCAGGACTTTCCTCTGTTTGAACGTCGATTCCTTTTTGCTCCATCTCTCTCTCTCTCACTTTGCTATGGACTCTGTGTACATGCGAGCCTCAGATCCTCTGGAAGTTCCTTTTCAGCGCCATTGGAAAGGGCAATTTCAGCTCCAGGAAGAAAATCGAGTATCACGGTTGCTCTGAGAGCTTGCGCGTCCTTCTGGAAACTCGTAGTCGAGATTCTACCTCGTTTCATCTCGCTAAAGGACTCCATGAGTGACTGGCCTCTGCATTTCAAGCCAGGCGAAAACTCTCCCATTCCATTTGAAAACTTTGAGTAGCAGCGACTATGAAAATTCGTCCTGTCTATTCGTCCCTGAAATCTTGGCGAGGAGTCCACTTAATTTCGCTTTCCAGTAGTTTCTGATTTTTTTTCCCCGTCAGCATCGTATCACGTGGTAGTGACTTCCTTAAGGGGACCAAATCATCTTAATAAAAGTCAAGAAATTTTTTTTTATGATATCCTCCTTTGAAAAAATTTTGCCCTTATGCCTCATTAAGGTAGCAATGTCTGTACGCCGAAGTCATAAATGTCAGCGTCGATATGCCATTAAAAAATAATAATATGCGGTACTTTGACAGCCTCAATAATATTTTTTTTAAAAGTCGAGCATGCTCAACAATTGTTGCAATTAGATTGAAACGATTATTTGTAAACAGTTTATATGCTTAGCGTGAATTTGATTTCATTTTTTCGATGATTAGGTTAGGAAACGTGATTCTGAAATTTTTTAAAGACGTACAGTGCACAAGAAATGTGTGAGGTCAAAAGTAAGACTTTTCACTTGTCGTAGCTTTCAGATCAAACTAATCAACCAATTTTAGTATCCAAAAAGGATATCATTTTTTTTAAATGTCCTATAACTTTTTTTAGGTGATTTGGTCCCCTTCAGGGGGTGAGAAAAGCGATTGGCAAGACTCAGCAAGTTTATTCACGTGGCTGAGGCGATGAGGGCGCAACTACTTCGACTTCCTCTCTCTCTTTCTGTCTTCATGTCGAACTTTCAGCCCTTAGGAACATTGGTGCTACTTCTGTGCCTAGGCCAACAACGAATGTACGATGAAAATTCGAAGCGTCGAGCCGCTGGTGCTGCTAGTCTCTAGCTGTCGTCGTCGAGACTCCACCGAGCGTATTTACCATCGTCGGGGTACTTAATTTTGCTTTCGGAATTAAGTCTGGCAAGGGTTTGAGGGTGAGAGAGTGCTGCTGAGGGAAATTGGGGAAAGTGGCGAGGGGAAAACTTCGAACACGACCGAGAATTTTCTTCGTGCATATATGCAGGAAAATTGAGTCATTGGCAACCACTTATCGACTCGTAATTTAGTGATTTACTTAAATAAATAATTTTAATGTATTATTTCAAGATATTAAATCAATTTATTCCATAATTTTGCTTTCAATATATAATTAACTGAACAAAAAATCTTTATTTTATTTATTTTTCTTTGAAGAATTTTTTTAAATAATGTAAACGGTTCAAGCAATTTTTCTCTTATTTATCTTTTTTTATGGATAATAACTCGTTCTTCTGAGATTTATTAATTTTTTAGCTATTTCTTTCTTTTTTTTTGAATATTTTCTGAGAGTTCTTACGAATCGATAAGTTCCATTTTGTGAAGCTTCGTAATTTGTGTTAATTTTAAAAAAAAAAATTCTGGAAAGCCTGTCTTTTATTTTCTCTAATTCTCTCAATTTCTCTGCATTCGTTATCCGAGTAAAGGGCCTCAAGTACACGTTGACAACTCCTTTCTCACTTCCTTCCTTCCTTCCGCATTTCACCGTTACTACTCTCTACTGTCTCTCACAATTAGAATACTCGTGGGAGTTGCATTGCTCCATCTCGTCCCTTGGCTGTTTTCTGGCAGACTCTACAAGCGAAGGGCTGCAAGGTGTACAGTAATAACGAAGAGATAGATGCTTATTATCTCAGACGTTGGCTCAACGAGTACAGAATTTTCGTCAAATAAAGTTTGTCTTGTGAAAGCTCCCAAGATACTTTGCATAAAGTCTGCAATTTCACGAGCTTTTTGGTTTTGCAAGCATGGAAGATAAACGATAAATAGTATGACGTAAATAAGTGACTGTTCAGATATACAATAGAATAATATGTTCATTAAAATATTTTTGTTAATTTAGTACAGTGTATGAATCTAAAAATAATTTTGGGATACAATTTTCTTGTAAAAATGTCTACAAAAAGTATGCTGGCCATTCGGGAAACAAAGAATTTGCACTAGATATCATCAAAAAGCATTAGGACGATTCGGGGAAAAATTTGACTTGCAAAAAATGTCCTCAAACAGCAAAACGTTACGGCTATTCGTGGGGAAAAAGTGAACATTGCCAAAATGTGCTCAAGAAGCCAAATGTTGCGGCCATTTGTGGGGAATAACCAAAAAACAACCATACATTTTGATAAAATGTTCTTGAAAATTATTACAGCAATTCGTGGAAAAAAAAATGAATTTCGAGAAAAGGTCTTTAGAAATTGTTATGGTAATTTAGGGAAAAAATTGAATTTGGATGCAATGTCTTCAAAAAGTATTACGGCGCCTGAGGACAAAAAAAATTAATTTTGCCCAAAAGTCATCAAAAAACGTTACCGCCATTCGGGGAAAAAAGTGAATTTCGGCAAATGTCCTCATGAAGCGTTACGGCCTTTCGGGGAGAAAAGTGAATTTGGACCAAATGTTCTCACAAAGCGTTACGAGGATTCGGAGAAATAATTAATTTCGGTCAATTGTCCTCAAAAAGCAGGGCGACGATTCAGAGAAATAATGAATTCCGGTCAAACGCCCTAAAAAAGCATGGCGACAATTCCGAAAAAAAAAGTGACTTTCCCTTTCGTGAAAGCTCTAAAGGTGCCTTACCTAAAGTCCACAACACATTCACGAGCTTTTTGGTTGTCCAAGCTTCGAGGATACGTCGTTCAAGCCTTTTCCGAAGGGAGAGACTTGACGAGATGGTTGGTGAAGGCTTCGACCTCTTTCGAAGTGACTTTGCAGAGCCCGGTTGCCAAAAGAATCGCGTGACGTGGGGTATATAGGTGGGTTCGGCACCTCTGCGGTGTTATCGGAAGTAGAGAGCACGTAGACGTGCTGTACGTTCGACGAGAGTGGGTTGCTTGGTTAGATACGCCTTCGTTATCGGTAGAGCTCGTCTCACAAAGCTTGGAGCTTTCGCAACCTCGAAAGCTCGTCGGCCTCGTGTCTTTAGATGGGCATTAAGCGTCCGGAATTAATTGATCCCGGGAATAGAAGTGGGTACCCTAGGTACACACCTACGTGAGCTTTCTCTCTCTCGTTGCAATGCAAGCCAAGAGAAGGGTTGTATGCAGCCAGACCAGGGCGATGTGCTGCGCAACGATGGGGTAATATCGGTACTAGTCCGTGCCAGCCAAAGCTCTGGCCATTCCCGCCTGCACTTACTCTGCCAGTATTTCCAAGCATTTTAACTCGCACCAAAAACCTTCCCCACTACACCACTGAGTTTGTCAGTTTTTGGCATATTATTAACCACATATCAACAGTCACTTGATTTTTTTCTCGATTTATTTATTAATTTTTTTTTTTAATTCATTGATAAGATGTTCAGGAATTTATTCAGAGAAGTGTATGCTCAAGTATATTTGACAATTTATTTGGAAAAATGTATGCTTAATTATCGTTGATAACTTATTCATGAATATGTGTGCTTAATCATACTTGGGAATATTACTCAGGAAAAACTGTATGCTCAATTATGCTTGCGAATTTATCCAGAAAAATGTATGCTAAATTATATCACAAAATTTTACAATTTCTGAGATTATAGCCAGTCAAAAGTATAAAAAATAGTGTCAAATGCTCTTGTGCTCTAAATTCCCTAGAAATGACAAACATATTGATCATTCTCATTTTGCATTCCTTGACTCATTTCTCAAGTTATCTTTTCACCTACTTCCATCGACAATATAATTTAGGTAATTTTTTATTATATCAAATACTCTGCTTTTCGTTGTTTATATATTTAGTAATAAAAAAAATGTCATCTCACAAATGATTTCGGAATTGTGTGTATACAAATTAAAAATACTGTCAAAAGTATTGAGTAAAAAGTGTTATGTGATGTATATTTTGTAGACTTGGGATAAATTTCTCGGGAAACTATGAATTGGCCCGGGAATGCGATGTAGAGGAATTTTCCGGTGAGCGATGAGACTTTTAACTCTCTTGAACCCTCTTTCACCCGTCCACCAGGTTTCCATATCGAGACCCTCGAGGCAGCATTTGTTTGACGAGGTCCAGAAGGAACGAGGGTTATTAAGCTCGAGCCGCAGACCACATCAGAGCGGAGAGCGCGAAGAAGGCCAACAGGCCGAGCCGAGGAAACAGACAACGTGTACCCTGCGCACCCTCCTTCACCCCATAACTGCTGTATATTCACCCCAGCGCCCACGTCCATCCATCTAACTGTCACGAATGATATTTACACTTAACAATATTTCCATCTACAATATCTACACACGAGATTCCGGGCTTTGTCTCGTGACCCCACGACTCACTCTAAAGTCCAGAGAAATTTAACATTTCAATCTTCTCGAAACACTCCACAAAGCTTTTCGACTTTCCCTCGATATTCCTTCGCCCTTCACTATCTCTCTATCGTACTTTCTAGCGGGCGGAAAAGTCTCAAAATTTTACAAAAGTCAAATTTAAAGTTCTTTATCAAATTTCAGATTAACAAATTATTTGTTATAATCTCTCCAGCAACCATACAAGTTTTCTAATTGTCCACAACGTTGACTAACGTCGTTTTCATGATCTATTTTTCAAATCATGTCTGATCGTAATTTCTACTGGAACAATGTTCGACACCGGTCTGGTCACTCGTTACTGTTACTACTTAAACGTCTCTTGTTCGTAATCCGAGCACCTGTCACTGTTTCAACTTAAAGCACTTTTGAACATAGTCTGATCACTCATGGCAATCCATTCACGAATTTTTCGTTAGCGGTCTGATCACACATCACGATTTCTACTAGATTTTTTCATCAGCGTCTGATCGTACATCGCAATTTCTACTAGAATTATTTTTATCAGCGTCTGATCGTACATTGTAAATTTCTACTTGATCCACTTCAAGATAATGCAATTTACTCATCGTAAATTAATATAATCTGCAACCGTATAATCTCCTGTTTATTTTTTAACGCTGATTTAGGACGAAAATTTTCATTCTACCAATTCCTATTTACATCGACTAATATTTACTTGAGGGTGACACCATATTCCGTAGACTTTAACCCTGAACCATTAGCGACGTAGAAATCTCGGTGCACCCTTCACCTGACGATACGCAAGGTATTTCGCCTGCGGGAGATGATCCAACGTATGGGGGTATGGGGGTTGGGGGAGGCCCCCCCTCCCTCCCCTTCCCCAACCCCCGCTAACTCCTGTGAGTTGCTGAGGCCTACATCCTTCTCCCGTATCCATTACACGAGCACGCGTTTCTGCCGGTAGAGCTACCGGCAAACGTGTTGGAGCTTACACGAATCTGAGCTTCGTGCTTCTCTTGCTTAGACATACCTTTACGTATGTTAACGCTAATTCGTGTGCACGTACACAAATTACAATGGTCCCCTCCCTCTACGGTCTACAACACATTAATGCCCTCGTGCCTGAAGGGTTAGAAGGAGAGGCAAAGACATGAGTGGTGGGATGCACAGGAAATGAGGAAGACGAAGACGAGACTAGGCCGGTGATTACCTTCGCATGCTTCGAGGACATATCTGTGCTTCGCGGGATATCGAGTCAACTACTCGACCCGCACCTAATACCACCTATTCCAATCCTCGTCTTCACCCACCCCAGCGTTTAGTAGCCAAGGTAAAGCCAGAGTGAGAGAACTGGCGTCGTCGATGGTGGCTCAGTAGGTACAGCCAGTATACGATCAGACACCGACAGCCCAGCGATATTTACCGATGCCAATTGGTTTCATGATTGCACCTAAGTGCCTGCACGCCTCGAATCCACACAGACGACTGCCGCAACCCTTCGTGTCGCTACTGCTGTAATGGAGACTCGATGTTATGACATTGATAACATAGAAGAATCAAAAAATTGAGGGAATATATGGACGGGCTTAATTAATTTTTTCTTAATAAAAAAATGCGATTTGTTTGAAATGTTTTTCAAAATATAAATTCGAAAATATAATTTACGTACCACTTGAATGAGCTTAGTGTCCGAAAAATGTATCTATATTGGTTACTCATCAGGGAAGTCATTTCATTTTGTTAATAAGAGACTATGAAGACGGATTGAATTTATTTCCGATTTATTTATTACGAGATTTGTTGTGAACGTTTTTAAAAAAAGTTTAGTTCCTTAAAAATCATATTGGTTTCCCGTTAGAAACGACGGCTCATCTTTTAAGTGACCATACAAACATTTTCCCAGGGCAGCATTTACTTTCTATCAATAAGGAAAACGTTTCGTATAAATAGCTTTCCAAAAAAAATTTGCAAAATATGATTTACGTACCAATTAACATAATGTGGTGGTCCAAAATTTTTATTAATATTAATTTCTTATCAAGAAGAGCATCTGATTTCGTACATCAAAATATAGACACTTTTATACCAAGAAAAAAAATTTGTTTTTTTCAAATAGCTTTTTAAGATTGAAATAAATATTAGAACAAATTAAGGCCGTTGAAATTGAAGCACACTTAACACCTCTGGTGAAGCAGAGAGTGAAAAAGCCGCCGTCGTCGATGGATTTAACGTAGATTCAGTCAGTATCCGAACAGACATCCACAGCCAAGCGATAATAATCGATTCCAATTGGTTTCATGATTGCACGTAAATACCCGCACACCTCAAATCTATACACACGACTTCCGCAACCCTTCGCATTGCTACTGCTAAAACAGAGCGATGATATGATACAATGATAATATCGATAGAAAGGAGAAATGCAACACTATATATATACGAGTATATTCGCCTCAAGCGGATGAAAAAAGAAAGGGAATGTGGAGGGTAACACACAGTCGATGCGTCACATTGAGAAATAAAGTGAATTTACGGGGAGGCTGAAAAGGATATAACGGTATCGAAAGAATCTGGCTGCAGGCTTTCTACTTTATCAGATTTTTATTGACAGATATACTATCCATAACCTACAGAATTTAATTTTAGATTAATAATCATATATATATCACATAATGGGACGTATGTAAATCGTTTTATTTTTACATAGATTTTCTAATAGTTAAGAAATAATTTTTCTGCATGAAGAAAAAAAATTCTAACGAGAAAATGAACGAAATATATTTTTTAATATTTAAAAAATAATTATTCAGTACGAAAAAAAAATTCCAACAATAAAATTATCTAAACTTCGGTAGCGACATTTTCTCAATTTTATAATCTTGTATTGCTAACTATATAATTCGCAACATGAAAAAACATTTATTGTTCACATGGAATATTTTGTAAATATTATATAAAAAAAAGTCTGTTTAAAATAATATTGACCCGGCATCCTCCCCTTTTGGTTGCAAATATATTTGATAAAAGGCTGGATTTGATTAAAACAAGACTGATACGGTTTTATTTATTGTTTATCGTATAGTCGAGTGTGTAAATATCTTCGAACGGCTCAATCGAGTTGAAACGATTCAGTTTGCGTGGGAGTCGGCCAGGTCGGTGGCTCTTTGAGCTCGAACCGGTCTATGAATCATGGGGGTTGACAGAGTCGAACGTTGGTGCACCCTCTGCTGTCCTCCCTCTTGCAACGTGCTGTCATGGATTCTCCGGGGGTTGGCCGAGTCCCGTCGCCCACATATACTGCATTGAGTCCCATACAGCAGCGGCACGTAGCTGAGGACGAGGTTGGAGAACCTCCGAGAAACGACGAAGATATTGTTAACAACTCCACTCGCTTTAAATTATGCCCTCGGGCTAATTACAGAGAAACGCATGACGTTCGTGCGGGACAATAATTAATTCTAGCAATTACCGTGCCGCTCTCGACATCTCTGTCCTCTCCTCGTACCACCCTACGGCTGCTCCAACATCGCACCTCATCAAAGTGCATCCACCCCTCATCGAAAAAATTATTACACGTAAATTAACATTCTTAAATCATGTCTGTTCACTCAATGCAAATTCTACTTGAGCCAGTTCACGGTCTGATCATGTATCGCCATTTCGGCTTGAACTTTTTCTGTTTACAGTCATACAGTTCGAAATTTATTATTCTGAAAGCACCGCTTTCAGCAGTCTTGTCACTTGTCACTGTTTCTACTTAGACCTCTCCTGTTCATCGGCTGATTACTTGTCGACGTTTCTACTATGACCTCGTTTGTTCATCGTCTGACCACCTTTTACTGTTTCCACTTATACTTAGTTTGTTCATCGTCTGATCACTTGTCATTGTTTCTACTTAGACCTCGCTTGTTCATCGTTTGATCACTTGTCACGGTTTCTACTCGGACCTCGTTTGTTCGTTATCTGACCACTTGTTACTTTTTCTACTGGGACTTTGTTTGCTGTCCCTATTTCTATTAGCGCGCCTTCTTAACATATTCAATCATTTATGGCAATATCCCCTTTAATTTATCTTCCATCGATCTTATCACACATCGCAATTTCTCCTTGGACTACTTCAGAGGTCATATGAAATTGTCATTTCCGATTATTCCTCATAGTCATATCAATTCTCGAGCTAATCCCATTTTCTTTTTCTGTTTACAGGTAAATAGCCGCATGCCGTCTTAACATTTCCATTTAGTACTGCACTCAGTGGGAGAATCGACATTTCCAGAGGGTGAGTTTATCAACGTGAGTGACCCTGTATAAATAAACAGTAGTAACAATACATTTGTTTAAAAACCTGGACTAATGTCATTTGCGTACAAGATTAAAAAAATATATTATAAGGAATCTACCAATTAACAAAAATTGTCACACCTACATTTGTAACCAATTTTCCTGTTATTCGAAAACATATTTTCTCGCGTACATCTCACAACATTTGCCATAAATGCCGATGCTTTTACGAGACTAGTACAGCTGCCTTGAGAAAATATTTACCCCCGTGGTTCCTACGTGAGCTATCCGCCTTTCGTGGTTTGGTTTCCCGCGAGGTTTTGCGAATCGAGGCAGCAGCAGTAGTAACGGCAGGCAAGGAAGCCTGGATGGAAGGGGGTAAATTAGTAATTAGAAATCTGATATAGGTAAGGCAAGTCGGACGGTGTTGTTTCGGCATTGCGTGGCTGGCTCGGTCGGGTCGCGTGGACTTCTGCGACAGGCACGGCCTCGCGTGACCCGACGCCCCCGCAGCACGGTGAACGTACGCGGTGAATCGGAGGAGCGGGAGGGGGGAGGGGGTGGACACGTAGGGGTCTCTGAGGCCCTCCGGGGAGAAAACGTAAGGCATGACAATTATGCCCTACAGGTAATTGCCAGGTTGCAGCTAAACGGAGAGCTAGTGGTCGCTGCAAACCCCCCCCCCCTCGACCCCCCCCTGCCCCTGGCCCCTTCCACGTTTCCGTCGCCGCAACGCGAAACCTGAGCTTTCACCGTAAAATCATTGCGTTTTAAACGCGTCACGCTGCTTATAAATCAAGAATACCTTTTTCACCCCTTCTCTTCGAGAGAGATACCGCCGGAGAACCCCTTTCGTGTAATCGTAGTCTCACACGCTCTTCCCTTTACTCGCGTCTCACTTCCTTCACTTCATGGTAGAAACGCAGTCACGTATTTTCGACGATAATGTCACCCTGTATATTTGCAGACGTAAAAAGTATTTTGGGATTTATGGAAATTTGGGGTTTTCGGATAACCTTGGAAATTTAAGCGTGAGAATGAAATACTTGTTACGTTGAATATTCGGAGCTTTCCGTAATTTGTCATTTTTCGAAGTGGTAATTTTATCTGTACTTGTAATTTTTTTATTCGATCGAGTTTCAGTTGATTTTAGCTGAAATCAGAAAAATCTATGTTCTAACTGCCTTCCAGCAGAATCCAAATTTAAGCTAAATTTAAAAACGATTTAAATTTTAGATGAATTAAATCACAATCTAAATTTTATCTGGATTTAGGCAGAATTTAAATCTTACATAACTTCTCGCCTAATCTATAATTTTAGTTGAATTTAGGCAAAGTATAAATATTAGCTGAATTTCAGCCCAATCTTGAACTTTTATTAAATTTTAACCAAAATAAAAAATTAGCTGAATTTCACGATAATTAAACATTTCATTTGAATTTTAGCTAACTTCTAGCGTTATCTAAAATGTTCGCTGAGTTTCTGCATAATCTAAAATTTCAGTTCAATTTTGACCAAATTAAAAATTTCAGTTGAATTTGAGCCAAATATCAAATTTCAGTTGAATTTGAGTCAAATCTCAAATTTCAGTTGAATTTGAGCCAAATCTAAAATTTCAGTTGAATTTTAGTTAAATTAAAAATTTCAGTTGAATTTGAGCCAAATCTGAAATTTCAGTTGAATTTTAGCCAAATCTAGAATTTCAGTTGAATTTTAACCAAATCTAAAATATCAGTAAAATTTGAGCATAATCTAAGATTTAGTAAAACTCCGGCATAATCTGAATTCCAGTAAAATTCCAGCATAATCTACCTTTCAGCATGATCGAAGTTCTACTTGAATTTAACAACTACCTAAAATAGAGTTAAATCCAAACATCCCTTGAACCGATATTTTCATTGAAATCCATAAACGCCGACTAAATTTCAAATGCCAATTTAATGCCTCACTTACGTTGAATACCATGCAGTGTCATACCGCGGAGTTGGCAATTTCATCGATTGGCAAATCGTTTTCTATTTTCATAGCCCTCTCATCGTGACGAAAAAAAAAAAAAAAAAAAAATACCCCCGATGTCACTTGGGGTGTTGGGTAAGATGGGCGTGGCGAAAGATCGCGAGCAAAATGTATACTGTCTATTCGCCTGTACACCTATAGGTTCGCGTACTTGCCTGCCACCGGCAGACCAAGTGCTCCCACAAAATGAGCCCACAAATGCTTGTTATTTCGCTCGGTTACATTGCGACCTATACATGAGTGTGTGCACACCTATAGGTGAATGTATGTTCTCCACTGTATGTAGAGGGTGCGTATACGCCCTGGCCCTCATGTGGCCGCACCAGCCCCATGCATTATGAAGCTCGCTAAAGCGGTGAACAGACCGGAGACGAGAGACGACGACGACGACGCGCTTGTCGTCCCTCCGAAAGCGCCCTATACGACAATGCGTTCTCTTCCTCGCTTCCTTCAACTGCGATGTCGTCGTTGTCGTTCTTGTCGTCGTATACTCATCGCCTATCCTTTTGCTTTCCTTCTCGCCTCTCACTTCTGGCTCGCCTCAAGACACACGCCATTTCCCACGCTCAGTCTCAGCGTATAGGGGGAGGGCCCCCCTCCCCCCCAACCCTATATCCATGTCTGACAATGTCTGACTGTAACTACTCGGATTTCGTACCTTCACCGAGACTTTCCAGGCTTATTACTCGCGTGTACGTGAAATACACACGATACCTGCCACGATGCCCTACTGTCGGAAGAAACTTTGAAGCATCCTTCGTTCCAATTCTGACTGCCGAGTTTGGCGAAATTCAATTGCTTCGAAACGTGATGATTTTAACGGTGTTATTTCAAAAGGAAGGTAAAGCTGATTTAGTTGGTTTTTTAGGTGGATGTTTGAGGCACTGAGGGTGGGCTTCTTATTAATATAACCTTGATATCACACTTAAGGGGATAGCCTCCTGCCAAATACAGTAACAATATTTCTCAGGTGATCACGACGAACATTTTTTTCATCGCTCAACTTTTTATCTTAAATAAGAATATAAAGCAATTTTTTTTTTTCAAATTCAAAAATCAAAATTAATTTTTCTGTTTGAGAGTATTGCAAATTCCAAACGTAATCTTTTTTTTAAATGTTGTTTTGAATGTGGAAAAAAATTCTCAACAGAAAAGTCAAAATCTGTGATTGTGGTTGTTTTCTCGATTTAAAAAAAAATGCCAAAATTTGTACGGACACTCAAATATTGCAAAACAAATTAAAATAAACTTTATTGAAAAAAAATAAACCTATGATAAAAAAGAATTGGACATCTTTTCTTCAATGTTTACAGGGAACAAATTGATTTAACTGTCTTGTCTATAATCGGTGTATTAAAATATTGACGATAATATTTTTCGTGGAGCTGAAAAAATTTCCTCGGGAGTCCATTTGAAACTGTCGTGAGTCCGACTATTACGAAATTGTTCTTTCGTGAGTACGTGCTGAGTTCGCGTCGCGTTCAAGTGGCGATCGCATGCCAGACGGATTACAACGTTCGTGTTACAGATTTAGAGTTACACTAGACTGTAAGTCGGCTGGGATGTAGGATATGAAAAATAAAGCTTGAAGTAAGAGAGAGAAAAAAATGGAGGTATGACGTTGCATGACGGATGCCGATTCGATACCTCGATATTACACCGCAATTTCGAAGCTCGTATTATCCTCGATTCCATCGACACACTAGCCTTCAGTTTGGAGGGTGAAAAAGCCTGTATTTCATGTGGTTGGTGCTTCGTTGGAAAATTAATCACGATTTTCATCGCTCAGACAGCCACAAGACTACAAAATTGATATAACCGACCGAACCACTTCCATTAAAATCGGCAAATTCTTAATTTCATTCTTTTTTTCCATTTGTCGTATTAGCCTATGCTAACTTTTTTCTCAATTGTTCGAGATTAAAAAAGGCGTTTGAACCATTGAAATCTAGTGATTTCTTAAAGTTTCCTGTTATTCTACATTTTTAAAACATTTTTTTCATTTTTTGCAACTACTTGAAAAATTTTCTCTCCGCGAAAAAAAAAATATACAAGCTAAATACGATGGTATTATCCTATCAAGACCTTTTCAAACTTTACTGGCAAAAAATATTGACAGAGCCGTACAGAAATTGAACGGAACTGAAAATAGCAAAAATTATTTTATCTGATTTTTTGCAAAAATGGCTGTATCGTTTTTCCCCCTTTGAGTTGCTATATTAGCCCGAGCTAACCTCTTTCACAACCGTTGACGTTTTGAAATAACGTTTCTACCGATGGAATCCAATGATTACGGAAGCCTTGCCGATTTTTTAAAGCCACACCATTAACGTTTTAATATTTTCTCGTTTTTCACTTACTCTAAATAAATGCCGTCACGACAAAAAATAAATAAAAATACAGCTCTGGATGCAGCAGTATTTTTCAAATTCAATCAATATCGTTCACATTTTGGTGGAATACAAATGTTGACAAAGCGATACAAAAAGAAAAAACAAAAAATGGTTTTTACGGCTTTTTTTTATTACAAAAACAGCAGTAATCTTTCTTCCTTCAAAAATGAGTCGCATTAGCCTTCGATAACCTTTTTCACGATTGTTTAAAGTTTAAAATGCCATCTTAGTTATTGAAATCTGATGATTTTTCCGGCCGGCACATTTTTATTAACTTGAACTATTCATTAAAACATTTTTTTCTCCATTCTATAGAAATCTTTCTCACCATAAAAAAAAATGAACCACAATAACGAAGATTTCGACACAAATATAATGTCCTTAACACTATCCAATGTAAATCTATCGAACCCTTAATAAAAAAAGTAAATAATTAAAACTCGAAGAAAATTATGTATAGAAAATCAATTTTATTAATTACTCGAGGCTCATAGGCTAAAATTGATCATAGGATCAACGCGATTATTCTTCGGGCAAGCAAAATCGCAATTCTGCTGCGCCCGGTCATTATAAAAGCCATTAATAATATTAATGGGGTTCGTCGTCCGTCCGTACATCCAAAAAAGGCTGTAGTCTGTTTTCCCTTTCAGATTGCTCTATTAGCCCTCACTACCGTTTTTCACAACCGTTGAACGTTTAAAATGGCAATGTAATTATTGAATTTCGATGATTTTTCCGGCTGCAACATTCGCTTAAACTTATAATATGCGTCTAGAAAAAAAAAAAAAAAAAATTTCACAGCCCCAAAAAGCTTTTCCTATTTGAAAAAATACACCACAAAAACAAAGGTTCCGACACAAATTAAATATCCTTACGATCATCTAACTAAAATCTATTAAATTCTAAGATAAATAAACGAAAATCGAAGAAGCATCGAATTATGCATCGAAAATTTGTTTTATTTATTATTCGAGCCTATGATCAACTCGATTGTTCTTGGGGTAGGCAAAATCGCAATTCTGCTGCGCCCGGTCATTATAAAAGCCATTAATCATATGAATGGGGTTCGTCGTCCGTCGGTGAGTACATCCATCGAGCAGCGGGTTTTGCTTCGCTTCCTTCGAAGCTTGTGCGACAGCTAAACCGGTCAAGCTACCTCGTGAATTATCGATAAGTCTGAGAGCAGCGCTGGGCTTTTACTGGAGAGCCGAGGCTCCAAGGCACCGATACACTTTGCTACTATCAATTATTCGGCCTGCGTGTGCACCCTTGACCGAGCGTCAGCCCTCGAGTCTTACAACGTCTTTCTTATTTTCTCTATGCACCTGTCGAACCATGCAATTTCCTTATGCAACGTACCTGCAGTGAAAATCCATTTTAAAGTTGACAAATGAAAGGTTATCGACGCAAAATGCAGCAATTTAGAATTGAACATAGGGACAAGTAATTATTGGTTCGATCGGCAGACAATGTAATGGACGCACGCAAGGAATTTTAGTTATGTCTAAATTCCAGTTACATTCAAATTTTAGCTGAGACAAAATTCAGCTGGAGTTAGAGCAATCCTGAGATGAAATTTGAGGAATCTTCATTCTAGATATAATTATCAGAATATGAATTCTAACTGAAATTGGCAGATTCTAAATTCAAGCGGAATCTGAATTTAGCTGAAATTAAGAGGATCTAAATTCAAGCGGAGTTTCGATTTAGCTGAATTAGCGGAATCTAAATGTTATCAATAATGAGCAAAATCTAAATCTTAGCTGGAATTAGCAGAATCTAAATTCAAGCAGAATTTAAATGCAAGCTGAAATATGCAGAATCTAAATGCTAGCTGAAATGAGCAAAATCTGAATTAGCAGAATCCCTAATATAGCTGAAATTAGCAGCATATAAATTTTAGATTAATTCAACCAGAATATTTTTTTTTTCAATTGGGGCAGAATATACATTTGAGCGAAATTCTAGGAATTTAAGCTGAATTCCAGAAACATCGAAATTTCAGTCGAATTCCAGTAAAATAAAAATTTCAGCCAAATTTGAGGAGCATCTGAAAATCGGCTAAAATTTAGTTGAACTCGAAACCTACAAGTTATCCCAAAATTCCAAATGCTAATTTCATCTCTCAATCCGTTGAAAACTGTCCAGAGTTTTACCACGAAATTGGCAATTTTGTCGATGAACAAATCGTTTTCATGGTTATGTTTATAGGTGTCTCATTGTAGCAAAAAAAGACCTCCAGATAAAAATGAAAATAAATGTGAAGATACCATCATTGAGTAACGTACCTACTATGAAAATGCATTTTGACGTTGAGGAATGAAAGGTTATTGACGCAAAATGTAGCAATTTAGTTTGATTATACCAACAAGTAATTATTGGTTCCATCGGCAGGGGATGATGGATGCACGCAAGGAATCCGAGGACATTTAGCTGAAAATCTATAGCAAGAACTTTTTTTCTTTCTTAATATTTGTCGATTTATTGGGACGATATCGGAAGCTCCGGTTGAGATAAAGTACGAGAGGATTGTTGGCAATATTGCCGGATAAAATAAGCCATTAAGTCACGGTGCAACGAGCCTCCATTGCGATCTACGCTTCCCCTTCCTCGGAGCCTCTCAGAGCCCTTTAAGGGATTGTTGTTGAGGGTGGTTCGAGGATCTGAGTCGAGATTCTCGAGAAGTGTAGTTAAGGTAGTCGTCTCGCTACGTGCTAGTCAAATCAGTGTTAAATTTTGAAATGCAAATCAACAAATTATTGTTGTTCAATTGACGGTTTTAAAAATCAATTTGAACACCAGCGTGTGTTCTCATGTAAATACATCCGCAGCCAAAATGTGCGTCTTTTCATGAACTTTCAGAAAAAAATTCATTTAAATTTTATTAAGCAACTCAAACGTCTGTTCCAGGGCAAAATAAGCGAAGATATTTTCTTCTCAAGGAAAGACACTCTCTATGTCATTTTGAAAAAATTTCCCAAATCGTGAATAGGGAAAACAAATTTTTGTTATTTTTTATATTATTGGATTCCTACACTCCGTAAAGTATATATGTATTTTAAAAACCTGGTTAACTTACAGCGAGTGCTTGACACTCTTTAATCGAATATTAATTAAAAAAAAAAATGGTAACTCCTTGGCCACCGTACGTCTTTTACAAATTGCAGAACCATAATATTCGTTATGTACTTGATGAGGTGTGAGTGAATAATTTTTTTAGCGAAGAATATCTTTAAAAAAAAATGCTTATGACTTTTTCAGGTAATTTAGTCCCCTTGAGGTTTCGAATATATTTAAACATTTTTTAAAAAATTTCTCTAGAAATTGTTACGACACTGAGAGGCAGTCACTCTTCTGACGAAGAGGAAATTCCACTAAGCTTTCAGATTTCACCCTCTTAGCAGACCGAGGATTATAAAACGCAAATACGTCCCTTGATTAGCGAGGATAAAGTAAACATCGAGATTCCCTCCTGTCTTTCGTTTCGAAGCAGTTCGCCAAGAAGCTTGGATTCTCTTCCTCAATCTCTCATTAATACCCCTCTGCAAGAAATAGCAAAGTGCTCGAAGAAAAGGCTGCGACTATATGCACATCCAAAAAGCTATAGACGCAGTAGTTACCGCTAGAAGTGATCAGACGTACTGTCCATAACTGTGTATTTAAGGAAATTAAAACAATCGTCAACTCTTCAAGTGCCAAAGTAGGATACTTGACGCATT